>CM063249.1:5719866-7177202 GCA_032158295.1 Pycnopodia helianthoides
ATGTAAACAAAAATTCAATTCACTTGTAAGACATAACATGTACAGATATTTAAACATTCATCTTTTGCATTATTTCATTACCAGACATTGCAATTTATACATAGCTCTGATACCAATTTTACTTTTTTATTTATTTACTCAATTTCATCTTTCATAGGATAATTAATCACTCCATCCCTTATAAAAAAATTATTTAACATTTTCACATACATGTCACTATTCAACCCTCCAGGTTTTTATCCCAGTTTTGCAGACAGCACCATCAATTTTAGCCTATTTACATAAAAGGGAAAATAACATCAAATTACAAGAGAGCAGTTTGAACCAGATTGATTAAACTTTTATTGCAAATTAAAAGTTGCTTCAGATTTACTTTTGTGGCCGTCAAAACTACGAGCGAATTAGGAAGGTGCGGTGATGAAGTCGACTGCAAATAGTTAACATAACTAACGCACACAACCATGGCCAGTCAACTGGTACCCGTGTGCTTTATCAACTTATGTGCCATCAACCAGCCAAGAATTATGGCCAATCAACGAGCATAAAACAGTCATATTTAATAGAGAGGGTATAGCATGATCACCAGCAAGTTTATTTTGTGTCTGTTGTTGGCACCTCGAGCCTCACATACATACACCAAGCAACTGCACCAATCTAGTGCAGGCATGTTCAATTGAGCATCAGTGGATGGTTTATCAATTCAGCGTTCTCCCTTAACAGTGGTCCGCTGGCCAAATGCCAGTTAAAACACCTGAGGACCAGTCCATATTCACTCCAGGTGGTCTTGCTGGCTAGTTCAGTATTGAAAAGCATCCCCATTTCATTTGAAATATGGACTAGTGAAAAGGGTGACAGACTAGTGAAATGACAAGCTAACTGGTCCTGCTAGGCAGTCACTGAAAAAGTTAAGGGCAAACCCTGCAATTCTAGAGCCTCCATGTTTTAAGATGAACTAAGCATTAGCACTAGTCTTTTCTCATGTGTGCAGTGGTGGGGCTGTGCGTGATGTATGACAGAAAACACAATTAAGGCTACCACTTTGCTTCTGTCAGCAGTTTTTTTTTCCAATGGCTTCAACTTTTTTGAAGTTCCTGAAACCACCCAAAAAGTGTTTCAACATGTGAATTGACGTGCAGGCTCAGACTAAACAATTTTTAAAACAATTTTTTTTAAATCACTCTGAAGGTTTGTAGGGTGTTGTGGCCGAGCAGTTACGAACACCGAACTCAAGCTCTGGTGCTTCTGTTCAGCAGAGTGAGGGTTCGAGTCCCGGTCGTGACACTTGTGTCCCTGAGCAAGAGACTTAACTATAACTGCTTCTCTCCACCCAGGGGTCAAATGGGTACCTGTGAGGGCAGAGATGGTTCTTGTGATTGATTTAGCTCAGTAGCGCATATTTGTAGCACAGGCTGTATACTCCCCAGGGAGCTGAGATGGTTTAAGGAATGAAACTAATGGCCCAGTGACCAGGGGTAATAAGTGTGAAGCGCTTTGAGACGCCCTTCGGGTGTGTAAAGCGCTATATAAAAACCTCCACATAAAAACCTCCATATTATTATTTCCTTAAAGTTACCTGCCTTTTCCGCTTATTTTTTGAATGAAATTTGAGAGTAGTCAGAAAATTTAAAGTTCTAATCAACTGGAATTATTTTCAGTATAAGCCTGCATGTCCATTCACATTTTGGAACACTTTTGGATGGCTTCAGGTACTTACAAAATGTTTCAACCATTGGAGAAAAAAAAACCTGCTAACGTGACGGTTATAGATATGAGGTCCACTTTATTGTAGTTCCTGTCTTATACCATCTGGGTTGCCAAGAGCACCTTGACTAAAGGCAAGAGTGGGGTTGGTTTGAGGTCCCCATAAGATGCAACTCCATATTAATCAGTGACAAGACAGGATCCTGTGTAGATTACAGTTAACTTCAATCAGCAGTCAGACTTGCACACTTGTTTATCATAGAACCAAAAAAGTTGACCAAAAAAACTACTTTTTTTGTGACAAAAACATGTGTGAAGAAGATAAAGCTAATTTTTTAAGCCTTAAACTAATAGTCTTACTGGAATCAATATTGAACACCTTTGTAAATAATCTTCGCTTTGTGAAGTTTTTGTTACACATAAGAGAGGGATCTAGACGGGTGACTTGAGCTGCCTAAACCCTTGAGATTACTCATGTTAGCAGTCAGAAATGCTGGCCTTATTTTGAGGTCAACCTTTTTTCCTGACATGGAAAAGGTTATCTAACTGTCTTTACGTGGCCAATTCACAGTAGCTTATCGGTGCTTTAATGAAAAGAAAGAAGGAAAACAAAAGCCAGTTGATTTGAAAAAAATAATAACAGTAAGACACAATATTAACCAATTACTACATAACTCCTTGTACACAAAATGGCCTGCTTCATTATTGCATAAATTCCCCCCCCCAAACCAAAACACCCCCCTAAAAACCAAAACAACACCCCCCCCAACAAAAAATAAAAATAAATAAATAGCCAAACCCAAAACAAAGCAAATACAAGCTAACAAAACAGACCCCAATCAACACAAAAACAGTTATTACACAAGTGAAAATTAGTTGACGGGCATACACAATTCAAACTCTGCAACCAGCCTTAAAAAGAAGCGACTTCGGTGAAGAATCCTTGCACAAATCTGTTTTACGAGACAACGAATAGCTCCACATACGCATTCACAAGAAGCAAGAGCTGGGTCTGCTGCAATCAGTCATCTGAAATTTTATAAGAAAGAGTTGAAATTTTGCTGCTTGGTTTCACCTCACAACAGGAGCAAGAGAGTAGCCATTTTTATTTGGAATATTCTTCCGTCGTTGCCAGCCGTCACATTACTAAAAAACAAAATAATATTTTATTACGAAAAATCTTCAGATACAAAATTGTAATTATGCTAGTTGGACAAAATTTACATGTTCATCGCTTTAAAGTTTGCACTACAAATCCATAATCCTTCAAACCTTTATTTTGTCTCATTTATAGGTTTTGTGTTTCACGCTCTGGGAGTTCAGGAAAATATATTTCAATATTTCTCCACATTTTTAACTAATATACATATTTAACATAAATATTTAATGCCTTGGTTAGCTAGGACATCTTTTTGTTATCCAAATATATACTGTGTACTTTATATTACAAAACAATTCTTCCCTTGAAGTTGTTAGTATGAGTTGTAGCTACATATACTTCAAAAGCCTAGACTAGCCAGGCATGCAACTACAGTTTGTCAACAAAAAGAGGAAAGTGCCAGCAAGACTTTGAACTGTGTCTTCCAATTTTCAGCGTCAACGAAAACCCCAAATCAAGGAAATCAGCTGATCGGCTGAAAAGTTGCATGCCTGTAGAAAGAGTTGTGGATAGTGCTTACTAATAAAAAATAAATAATAGAGGAATTGGATAAATCTGTTCAAATAATAACTTAAGTTTTGTACATATTAGAAGAATTCTGAAAGTTAGTTGCAGAGAAATTTATACAAAAGAAATTCTTGATGGCAAACATCAAATTTTGCAAGAAAACAAACACAATTAACTAAACCATGCAAACTGAATGACCCAGTCAAAAATAAAGTCACAATGTTGTTAACAGTTCAAGTATTACAAAATCAAAATTTTCGAAAATGGATGCATGACTTCCAAAACTTATAAAAGTCACACATGCACCTGGAGTGAAACTCTCTTTCCATTACTGGAAAAAAAGAAACAAGATTTCTACTTTCTCCACATTATGTGGCAGCAGCCCAATACTTTGGAAGACAAAACTTGACAGTGAGATACCTGTGAACTTTTTCACACAATCAAATCTCTCAGAGTAAGTCTACCACAGCCTATAGATAGGTTGCAGTATGACGTAAATCGGCCATCTTTACGGGCAGTTTGGAACAAACAGTCATGCGTTTCGTGTGAGAACGGCGTGCAGCACGCGCACATTTTACAAAACTCACTGCAGGATTGGTTAGTGAACAACGCGGCTGCGTTAATAAGTTGAGCGCTTGACGCATCTGCAAGCCAAAATGCACTTTGCCCGTAGAGATGGCGTCTACTGGGAACTATCTATTTCATAGAAACTGCTAAAGCAGAAAAACATCACTTGCCGAATGTCTGCTATGGAAACGTACGTGGAGAACAATAGAACCTTCTAAAGCAAACTGCTTTTAGGTAATGTTTGTACTGCAACAGCTCTATGAAAATTTGGCCCTGGGCCCAATTTCATATAGCTGCTTCAGCACAAAAAGTAGCCAAGCACAAGAAAATTATGCTTACCAGAATAAGGTTACCAGCCAAACTACCACACCCACATGTACAACTTGTGGCTGGTATCCTGCTCATTTATGCTGAGCAGGCAATTGTTAAGCAATATTTTCTGCTTAAGCAGCTCTATGAAATTGGGCCCTGGTCTGCAATTTTTTGTTGTTGAATTGTTGAAGTTAATCAGGAAAAAAGTCAGCTACCTTTGTGAAGAGCAGGTACAAAACTGGTCATCGCGAAATGGTCAAAAAAATGATCAAAAAGATCACTGGGGACTGGCATCCTTTGTTTAAGATGTTGGTAAATACATTCATTAGAATCAAAGGAAATGCAAAGTAAGAAAACTGACAGTCGTCACTTTCACAGGTTGTGTTTCTCTTTATTAAGTGAAGGTCAACCAAACGCATTCAAATAGATTCCCGATGGTCTTACAATTTTAATCCAAAAGTGACATACCAGATGAAACAACTTTTGGTGGTGCTATATTTTTTCGATTGAGTAATGGTATCGATAATTCACACAAACAACAACCACATTAAATCAGCTTTGCGAAAAGTAACAACCAAATATTTTCAAATAAAAGTTACTTTAAGCAGCTAGTTCTAAGAATTTGTCCAAACTTATTTTTGAGGTGGATTCTCCTCCAATGCGAGGATTGGTAAGGACGTATTCTTCAAAGACCAACGATGTACCTTCTCTTTACATCCAGGACACTGATACTAGTTCTGGTTAGATGTGAAACCAACTCTTACAAAATCAATCTTAACAATCCCTTCTTTTGACACAGCAGGCCTGGAATTTTATCTTCGAGAGGGCAAGGCCATTTTTTATTTTGCACCAAGGGGCACCGAGGCCAAGACAAGGGCAACAGAAGCCATGGTCTCTACTGCCTCTGTTTAATTCACTCATAGACCCTGCCATCATGTTTACAAAAAGAGCGACCGTGTACATTCCAGGGCATTCCTGGCAGGCAAAACACTACAATAGACAAATGAAACATCGTACATGTTGTATTACAATTACGTTCAAGTTTCAAGAGCAACAGCTGAACACGTTTTATGTTGTGCTCCTTTCCTCATGTCAAACGATTAGTCGAATTGTACGATACAATTCCAATAATATGTACTAGTTTGGTTTATTTGAGTGCAGATCGTTCCTACAGGAAGCCCCTGGACTCGGTGATTTTGTTTTTAACATGTGATGATGTCACAGAGGTTATAGGATCTACTGTTTCTTCATCGTGCAAGGTAACGCGTTCTACATGTACGTTATGTTATGGCGAGATATTTGCTTCATTGTAAGACATTGTGCAGAGTCATGTCTAAGGGTCCGACAGCTTTTAAGGGGGGTTAAGACTCATTTCGTAAGATTTGGCAATATTTTACAGCTTTGACATGCTTAAAAAATAACAATTTAATAACCACTGCGCTGTTACATGGTGCTATAAAATGAATGCTTGCTGGATGCAGGGCTTAGTTTGGAGAGAGGATGCGATTTGCCATGCTGCTTTTTCCTCCCTCCCAACGGGGGACTTAAACTGGTTACCGTTGGTAAAGCTCCAACGCTGTCCCGATCACCCTGCTCAGTCTTTTCACTGGTGCCCTTCACAGGGTTGCTTTGTTCTGGCACGTCACTGGCCGGAACTTTTCCGTCGTTGCCCTTTTCGTTTTGTTCCACCTTCTGACTGGTACCCTGATGAGTGTTCCCCGGTTCCTTGGGCTTATCGGAGAGGCTGCGTATCTCAACTGAAGACGGTTTCTCCAGGTAGAACTCCAGTGGCATTGATTCTTGTCGGGGAGTGAACAACTTAGCCTGAGCACTTTTACGCTTCTCCTCGACCGCCAGAACTTGGTCGCTCAGTTCAGTTGAGTTGTCCGGCGACGAGTGAAGGGACTGAGTTCCCGAGTCCGAGCGTGGACGGTTTCCCTTGATGTTGACGGGACGACTGAAGTCTTTCCGTCGCAGCACGACCGGGGATCCCCTCTCGTTGGAGATGCGTGCAATGGATGCCGTTCGTCTGAGGTTGGTGAGTCCGAGTTTTTCAATACGCGTACGGAGACCTTCCACCTCTTTGATCTTTTGCTCTTCCATCGCTTCACCTAGAAATGATGATAACAGAGGCTGTTGTAGTTTTTTTTTTTAACTCAGCTTGTCAACCATTGAACACAAATTGAAACCCAAACTGTACAAACACTGTTCATGTACGGTACTCTTTGAAACCTGTGGTATTAAACAGTGAAGTCTAGTATATTTGTTTTTGCCGAGGACAAACTGTCCTTTTGGTTGGTAGGCAGCTTGCAATAGCTAGTTCCATTATCCAAATGTTGGTTGAATGGAAATTTATTTCACTCAATTGCTTTTGTCATTGTACCGAGGTGATAACTTAACCATGCAACAAGGTCGTTTCAAACAATTGGATCACTGCTTCAAAAGGTCATAACCTCATGCAACAAGGTCGTGTCTATATTTAAGCACACAGATAACTAGTTCAGTGCAGCAAGGTCGTATCTCCTGTTACTGATTCCATATGGAAGGTCATTGCTGCATAAAAACATAGAGTG
This sequence comes from Pycnopodia helianthoides, assembly GCA_032158295.1. Classification (NCBI taxonomy): domain Eukaryota; kingdom Metazoa; phylum Echinodermata; class Asteroidea; order Forcipulatida; family Asteriidae; genus Pycnopodia; species Pycnopodia helianthoides. The sequence goes on from CM063249.1 coordinate 5,726,686, forward strand.
GCCACAAGTCTGTCCACCTCTGTTGGGTGAGCCAGTGGGTCTCTACATGTATCCCACAGGACTTGGAAAGCACGGAATCACATATCAATGTAAGGAAAAACTAACGTAGTATTCTTTACCCCTATTCAATGAGGGACTTTGGGACGCTTGGTGGCAGCAGACTTAATAATAGTGGCTTCTTGTATAGCGCTCATATCTGTCACTCAGTGACACTCAAGGCGCTTCAACATTCAGTATTTTCCTGCAAGGTATTGTGGAGCTACGTTTTTGAAGTATTATTCCTTTACATAGCACCATGTAATGGTTTACAAGGTGCTGTGGCTCAATATGCAGCCAACCAAACCAGGTAAACCTGCACTGGGTGCACTGGGTTCTTTTTACGTGCATTACACAACACACGGTACCTACGCTTTACGTCCCATCCGAAGGCGAAGCAATAATGGTTAAGTGTCTTGCTTTAAAGGACACAAGTGTCACGCACAGGACTCGAACCCACACTCTGCTGATCAGAAACACCAGAGCTTGAGCCCGGTGCTCTTATCCGCTCGGCAACGACACACCATTTGACTTACCAGGCCAAAAACAAATTTTTGGCAGTGTGTGCATGTAACTATGTAAACAATGGAATTCTACCTGGTGTGTCTGCTGCCATCTAGCATTCAAAAGTCTCCCATTATAACATCAACAAAATCTAATACTCTATTGTAAGTAATCATCATGATCCTTTGCTACTGAACATGCGAAGGCATTTGCTTCATACAGATACCAAGCTTATTAGTAAAGAGAGGTGCTGATGGGTGCATCCCACTAAATAAAGACAGAATCAATGCCCCGAGCCTTATTTAGATTTTGGAGGCCCTCAATTTATTCTTTATACGACAGATTTACGGGTCATTACATTTAGGGATTGTTGAAACAGGGTCTAATATTATATCTTGGGGGTTACTGAATTTCATCGTTGGGTATTTGGAGTAGACTAGGCCCTGAACAATCGCCGCTATTTGTTGTCACAAGTGAACAGCTCTTTTCCAAGCAAGATGGTCGCTTTTCTGTTTGGAAATAACAAGCACTCTTGTTGTGGTGTTTTTAAATCGTGATGGGCATAGCTCCAGGGGCCACAGCAACCACAGCAACTTGAACAGACAACTGAAGTTTAGGTGTTACTGCACACTTTCAGTTTTTTATTTAAAAAGGCTACGATACTTTAAAATATTTTTTGAGTACTTGAGAGTATTTTTCATTTAGTATGAGTTGCTAAAAAAAGACTTCCATAAAGTGGGGTGCACCCAGATGAAGAATAGTGCAAAAAGTGCTGTGCTGATGAGAAAAAGAAGAGAACACCCGAGTCTGCAGCTCTTGACTCGAGTCAAATGAATTGGTATACAATTTATTTTGCAGCTTGAAGTGACTTGAAGAAAAAGTTGCGACTTAAATTGAGCAGAATTTTTCTGTGTTTGAGGTAACATTTTATCTTAAGCAGTTCTGCGAAATTGTGTTGTGTCCATTTATACAAAAAGCTGAAGTGTTAGGGAAAATTACAATGCAAAAATGAACTACAGAATGAAAGATTCTGCGGCAAAAATAGTCGGGTTATACGCCACTCTAACTATGACCTCCGGGTCACTTTAACTACGATCTCGGGGTCACTTTAACTATGACCTCCGGGTCACTCTAACTACGACCTCCGGGTCACTCTAACTACGACCTCCGGGTCACTCTAACTATGACCTCCGGGTCACTCTAACTACGACCTCCAGGTCACTCTAACTATGACCTCCAGGTTTACAAGCCAGTAATCTAACAACTGAGCTATTGAACTTTATTACAGCAGTCTCAATATCTTTTGTTTGGAGGGTGAAAAATAAAAAAACAGAATGGAATAAGTCAGAAAAGTACAATGGGGTTTGAGTGTGAATGCTCAGTTAAAGATAATGTCGGTCCAACTGGAACCGATCATCCTGAGCAAGATGTGAAATGTTTCCACTTATGTGAAATTTGTGCCCATTCTGTTGTCTCTTACCTTGCAAGGTGAGATAAATACACCAAGTCACCTAGTTTACAAAAAGAGTGATCTTGTGCATTCCAGGGCATTTCTGGCTGGCAAAACCTACACTGTTGATGTAGGAAATAGTACGCTTTGCACAGTCAATTTTAACACAAATTCAATTGTTGTGAAAATGACAGTTTTGAGATATGCCCCAATTTTTCATTCACTATAACCTCCATAAAATGTAAGATTTTGTGTTTTCATTAAAGACAAATTTACTAGAGCAGGATTTGAACCTTTGGCCTCCGGATTAACTTGCCGGTGCTCTACCAACTGAGCTATATAGCCCTAATGTTGGCAGTCTCCCTATTTTGTCAACATCTTTGTTCGGGGTGCCAGTCAGAAGCCAATCAACCTGCAACTGCCAGGTAGCCAGGGATCACACCCAAGTTTACGATACAACCTGGGAAGCGGCAGCAGACGGATCACCTTAAGGGGATGGGATCTTGTGTTTTCAACCATTGAGCTGTGTACAAATTATGTCTGCTACAAATCAAGTCTCTGTGTCTCTTTGTAAACAAGAGTGTCATGGGTAACATGGTCTACAAAGAGGACAGAAATATTCCAGAAAAAAAAGCAATGGCGTATAACCCAAGAGTGCATGCAGCATGATAGACTCATCTACTCACTACTCAGATCTAAAGCTTCTTGCTCTACATGAACAGCTTCCTCTACTACTCCTTCAGCTGTCTCTAAAGACGGACCTGTGCCAGTCACCGGAACCTGTGCAGAAATATCCTTGGTGAGGACGCCCTCGTCCGAGTAGGAATCCATGGTATCTGCAGAAGAGCCAGTCAAGATTGGTTGTTTATTATCAAGTTATATTTACCCCTACAGCAGAGGTGCCAACATTTGCATCTTGCAATCAGGGAGATTTTGTCTGACAATCAGGGAGATATTTAGAATTACATTCATTATAATAGGAGAACAAGTTTCCATAGTCAGGGAGATTTTCAAATTTGTTCATCAGAACATGAAAAGATTGGTTTATTTTCAGGGAACTTTCTGCGAAATCAGAGAGAGTTGGCAGCTCTGCTACAGTCATACTCAAGTAATTTTCTGTATTTTCTTCAAATAAAAATGCTTCCACAAACAACTCGGGGCCTCTGATAATAGAGTCTGTTCTGTTTAAAGGCTTGTATATGCTGAAAAGGTCAAACAAAATTAACTGAAGTTGACGACAAATAAATGTTTGTGCCTGCGAACAACAACAACCCGACTTATTGTATCACCGTTTTATCTACACTGTTGGTTTCTTCAAATCTAGCATTCCTACCTGAATCGTCAATGGCAGACAGATCCTCAAACTGCTGGGTGTGTCTCTTCACATCTCCCACCTTCCAGGTGCTTCCTTCTTCAGGATAAGCAGAGTTGACTACCTCCTCGTCTCCAACCATCTCGTCTGTCTTCATCTCCACCTCATTCCCCTCTGCATCCTTAACTATCCCCTCCTCACTTTGCTCCACTCTGATGTGTTTATTCTGACTCGGGTCATCCTCTGATTTCCTCTTGATATTTTTACCGCTGCTTTCTCGGATGATGACGACCATTTCGCCTTCGTCAAGGAGAGCATCTTCCTGCGGAACTTTTCTAGTCTCAGCATCTTTCTTCAGATCAGATTCCTCAAGTTGCTCCTGAGATGAGAGTTGCTCAAATCCAACAGCTTGCCTCTTAACGATGCCTGGTTCTAAAGGAATATCTTCCCCGAAGAAAGTTCTGAGGAAGGGTTCCTTGCGTGGGCTTTCTTCGCTGCTTGTTTCATCCGACAACGATTGAGCTTGAGACCCCCCGTCAATGGCTTTTGAGGATGGAGAGCAAAGGCCCAACTCCTCTTTGGTTTCTAAAACCATCGAGCGCCTGGAAGAAACTGGGGAAGACTTCTGCAGCTGGAATTTGGTTGGTTGATCTGGAGGTGGGCTTGCACACTCAAAGTTCCAGCTTCTCCTCTTGTCGGCTAACGGTGACTGCTTCTCACTCATGTCTTCCAGATCTTTTGTTGGACTTTTCTGGGAGAGAAGTTGCTCGGTGATCTTCTTGATCCTTCCTGTTTCAAGAGCTTGAAGAGTTGGACTAGCGGCGGGCATTTCTTGTAGAAGGCAGGAAGTGGAAGGAAGCGGTGATGGTATTTTGATTGTAGTTGTGTTGGTTTTCAAGTGGTCTTGAGATTCGGCAAGTTTTGGCTGATCGATAAGTACAAGCTCACTCTTCTCACTGGTAGTACTTTCTTTGGTGGATTGTGTGGTATCTGGGGAAACCTTTCCAGATCTTGTCAAGGGAGGGCTCCCTTTCTCAGCGGCTTTAGCTTTGAGTCTCTCCTCAATGTCCTGTTTCTGTTTCTGAACAGTTCCTGAACTGACCGGCACCTCTTCCTCCATAATCGCACTCTCTGCAGTACTGGTGCATTCCTCATCTTCCACTTCTGCCACTACTTGTTGATTCTCAAATGAGTTGACTCTCAGCTTGACCGTTCCTTCTACTGGAGGGATATCACTGATCAACTGGGACTCTACTGTAGCACTGTTGTTATTTGTGTTCAAACCTGATTCAGAGACTGTACCACTCGCACCAGGTGCTGAGGAATCCTCACTCTCTACATTGTCTCCCTCTGTCGGGGTACTTGTCATTTCAGGTATACCCTCTTTGAAACCACTAGGTGATTCTCCGACCATCAGCGAGGCACATCCTATCTCCTGCTCTGGTGCAACCAAACTGGGTTGAGCGGCACCCACACATACAGCGCTCTCTGGCAGTCTTGAGGACTCACTTGGGTTCGCCTGAGGGAAGAGTTGCTGATCAGAAGTCAAGCTCGATGTCGGGCTCGACGGACTGAGTAATTCAGGTACGACAATCTGAATTTCCTTGCAGTCATCAGCGTCCGAACTGTCCAGCCTCATAAAATCAGTGGTGGCAAGGTTTTCAATGTTAGCGCCCGGCTTATCTTGTGGAAAGTAAGCATCTGCAACAGAGTCCTTCGGGGACCAGGAGCGTCTTCTTGAGTGGCCAAGTTGCAGCCCAAGACCTGGTGAGGGCAACGACGCTTCTGGGGACACACCTGGCGGCTGTACTGAAGCTGTGGGGTTAGGAAGGTCACACAAGTCTTCTTTGCTGGAAGTTGAGTCAATGGTCTCTTGGCTACATTCTGTTGAAGTGCTGAGGGCGCTTTCCGATTTACTCCGCCACAGCTTGTTGTGTCTCTGCCGACTGCAGGTAAATAACAAACATAATTATTTCATTAGAAAGTTGCAAAAATAAATATACCACCCTAACATTCCAGTGAAAATTTAACTAATTCCTGTAACTTAAAACTCCTTTTAATAAGCAGGTTTACATTACCAAAGACAAGAATACAAATGAATGAACCCTTATCAAGCTACCACCATCTTTGTCAGGTTCTACGTGTTCAATTGATACCACCAACACTGGTTCTCAGTTTTTCAATAAGGCATCAGACTATTTTCCCTTCTAACCTCAGTCTGGTCACAACGGTATAAAAAACAAGCGGGCTGCACCATGATGAATTTCTATGGGTCAAATTTATAATTTCAAAAGTTTTGGGGTTGAACAAAGACAAATTGACTGAGCGGGATGTGAACCAGCGACCTCCAGTGTAACGTGCCGGCGCTCTACCAACTGAACTATCTAGCCCTAAAGTAGCGGGGTGTCGTGGCCGAGCGGATAAGAGCACCGAACTCAAGCTCTGGTGTTTCTGTTCAGCAGAGCGTGGGTTTCGAATCCCGGTCGTGACACCTGTGTCCCTAAGCAAGACACTTTACTATAATTGCTTCTCTCCACCCAGGGGTAAATGGGTACCTGTGAGGGCAGAAATGGTTCTTGTGATTGATTTAGCTTAGTGCGCTACATATTTGGCAGCACAGGCTGTATACTCCCAGCTGAGATGGTTTAAGGAATGAAATGGCCCAGTGATCAGGGTAATAATGTTGGAAGCGCTTTGAGACATGGTGTATAAAGCGCTATTTAAAAACCGAATATTATTATTATTATTATTATTATTATTAGCGGTCTCCCTTGTGGTTTGTAACTTATTTAAAAAAATGTTATTACACATCCAACAGTACAATTAGCGCCAATAAGATGAATAGGGTACGGGAAGAAATGGTCAGTTTTAGATGTGGGAGGAAAACCCCAATGGGGAAAACCCACGCACTCAGGTAGGGACTGAAAACCCAATCCACATGCAAGGCTCCAGGTCTGAGGTGGGATTCGAACCGGGATCCACAGAGGCGAAAGGCAGGGAAGGGAACCACTGAGCCAACCTGACCCCCAAAATATGCAAAAGCTTTTATGGTTTGACAGAAGAATGAGTAAACATGAAATTAATCCTGGAAGTTGTTTTTATTTGTTCTACATCTTTTTATTTGAGAGGAATATATTACCTTGCGTCTAGCATGCCTTCGTAAACTTGAAGCTGTTTGATGAAGCCCTCGTTTGGATTGACACATTTCCGTTTGCCCTTGACGTAGCTTCTGGCTTTCTCCAAGGGCCAGTTGTACTCTTTCATTGCATAAGCAATCACCTGAAACAAGAAGAGAGTCCAAAGTGAAGTCATGTCACAAATGCCTAATAACAAAACCTGCTTTAACCCTCTTGCTGTCTGACCATTCAATACCATTCAAGTGGTTTTGAATGATAGATAAACTATACCAGCCTGAAATATGATACCATGAGGGAATGCATGTACACAGTACACAGATTAGTTCTGTGCACAGTTGTGCCACAGTACACAACCTTGGCAGTCGAATGGTTTCAAATGGTTGGTCAACTCACTGGAAAATGTTGCCAAGAGTCACTGACAGTAGGAGGGTTAAAAGAACATTACAGAATTGGTTTTAGCTAACAAAACAGTTGCTGGCAGTGTAAGCACTTTATGTAATCCACCATATACATAAACTGACAAACCTCTAGAAAATTGAGATCGATCGGCCATCTGGGTCACGAGAAAATAGGGAAAAACAGATCACACATTTGCATGAAATCATATAGATTCAAAAAATTAATAAACGCTCACTGAGCGATAAACTCCAATCGGAAAGTTAGTTTATTCATTTCTCATGAACTATGGCATTTCAGACAGAAATATTTCAAGGGGTGTTTTCTACTATCATCATCATTAGACCGTGTAAGTTTATGTAAATCTGTGATCAAAAAGTATACTTTACAAGTTTTTTTCTTACCAATTCTGTAATGTTCCTTTAACTCTATTTAATTAACATCTAGGGTATGTGAATAATACAATTCATGCCTAAGTGAATTTACATGTAGTCTCACATTAATGCGTAAACATAAATGTATATTGTGAAATAAACTATTGCGTATTGTTGTGTGTATTATTGTTTCGTAGGGTGTCGTGGCCAAGTGGTTAAGAGCATCGGATTCAAGTTCTGGTGGTTGAGTCATCGGGGTGTGGGTTCGAATCCCGGTCGTGACACTTGTGTCCTTGAGCAAGATGCTTTACTATAATTGCTCCTCTCCACCCAGGGGTATAATGGGTACCTGCGAGGGTAGAGGTTGATATTGTGTATGAAAAAGCCTTCGGTGCGCCACAGCAGCACGGGGCTGTATACTCCCCAGGGAGCTGAGAAAGATTACAGGAATGCTATTGGCCCAATGACCAGGGCACTAATGTAAAGCGCATTGATACATTATTGTGAAATGCGCTATATAAGAACTAGTTATTATTATTATTATTACATCATTCACAAATGGTCAAAAAATTCAGTCACCCAGGCCTGGACCTACACAGAGACCATGAAGGAAATGGCCCATTCTCGGCCTTGGTCCCCCCTTCACAAATGTTCATGTTTCCAATGGAAGTGTCCTTTGCAAAATGAAAATGGCCTTGCCCTCTCCAAGATGAAGTTCCAGACCCGGTTACCGGTGGTTGTTTATGTCCAAACAGTTTAATAGTGACAGAGGTAATGGTCTAGTACCTTTATCCCCTTCATGTAAAGTAACACACGCTAACAAAGTAGTCAGAACAATTGATGGACAGAAACGAAAATACCAAATACTCACTGTGGATGCTGATCTACTTATTCCCATCTTGCAATGAACTAACGCCTTGGAACCAGTCTCCCTGGTGACAGACAGAATCAATAGAAATAAATCAGTTCTGCTATGAACACTGTTTATATTATTACCCAGTGGAAGGGGAAGTTCTACAAGAAAATCTTAAATTGAACATCGCAACTTTACGCAGGGCACCAACAACCACGGCCCATTTTCATAGAGCTGCATGCTGAGCGCAAAAAATGATGCTTACCAGATTATTAACCCTCTTGCTGTCTGACCATTCATTTTATGTTTGTTTAGTCATCCAAAACATCACATGGCAGCAAAAAGCTAAATTGTGGACATTTGTGTTATGTGGAACAGCAAGTTGACACCTTGAACGTACATCACACTTAAAATTGCACTTACGACCCTCTTTTTTTTTTAGCATTTCTTCGATTCATTTACCAACAAGACAGAAACTTACTTGGCTTTGGAGAGGAACTTATAAGTTTCATCCCAGTATTTCAGCAATTCCGAGCTCTCAATGTCATACAAGCGGACATTGTGATAGATGAAGCGATTGGGGTAGAAGTTATCAATCTCCATGGTGATATTCAAGATGTATCCAACGCTAAAGAAGTAAAAATGAGAGTAAAAAAAAAAAAAAAAAAAGTTATGCGATTGAAAGGAAACATTGACCATACCAAGACAGAATTTATGTATAATACAAAACTTGGTTATAGTCAGATATTCATGAGCTTCATTTAAAAACAATTATGTAAAATATAATAGCTAAACCAAACTAGAGATTTCCAGACTCTAGGTGGCAGCAGACGTACAGAGTATTTTTCTATTGTTTAGGTGCATGTAGCTCTGAGCAAGCACACATTTCCAGGAACAATGACTTTGGTAAGTCTGCTGCCACCCAGCCTTCATGACGTCTCCCATTCTAAACACTCAAATAATAGCTTACACACTTAACACACTTATAGAAACTTAGTATTCAAAACTTGATTAGTGTATTCAGAGCAAATTTAATGTTAATAATAGAACCTTCTCAGATGACATCAGTATCTTATCGCCCACCATGCTAGAGTACTTACACATGTTACTAGAACTGGGCATGGACCCCGCCTAGAAATGGACCCCACAAGAGAAATCTTTGTTCAACTTGGAACACCACAAGGGAATTCTTGAGGAAATAATAGGACAACAATAGCAGGACCCCACAAAACTGATCCATAAGATTGTGTGCACAAACGTGTTCTGCAAAGCACAACACTGGACGGCACTACCATGACTATGTGTACGTATCCTACAAGAACTCCAGAATGGCAGGCATTCTCCAGAATGGCAGGCATTCTCCAGAATGGCAGGCATTCAGGGTTGGTATAGAATAGTGATGCCAGTGAGTAGGTCCTATTAGTGTTCTCCTAATGATATTGTCAGCCATACAGCTGCCATTACAGTGTGCACAAAAATCATCTACTTTTGAACACATCACTCGATCATTCATTCATAATGATTAAGCCTATACAACTCCTCTATAGCAACCTAAGGTCAGACTGCAGAAAAACAGACAATGTAAACAACCAACTAATTATAAATAGCTCAGATTGAAGAGTACAGGGAAAGGAAAATGTAGAATAAGAACAATAAGAATATGGATAAAAATGCAGGTATAAAATGGGATACATTTTAAGCACAATTGAAGCAAATCAAAATTGTAAGAACAATAGTTACAATGGACATGCATAATATGAAAGTCATTCAACAAACAATATGTACATAATAAAAATGGCAGTAATATCAAAATATATCTTTAAAACACAATCGACAATCATATTAACAAAATCACAATAAAGAGGAACACAAATGGATGAGAAGTAATACATTGTAGCAAAGTAGAAAGATAATAAGTAAAACAGTTTAGTGGCCAATCCTGTCGGCCGTGTTACTGTGTCACATGCATGCATATCTGCTGCACTGCCAAAGCTTTCACTAGTTGGCATACGTTTATGTGTAATTGTACAAAAAATCACACATTTCATTAGTCAAAGGCATTTCTTATGATAAACATTTTTAAATCTGTGAAGACGTATGATGAACGTCTGTAAAAGCCAAGTCCAATTGTTAAACTTTTCTTGCATTTAAATCATCAAAGAAAAAACTAGCTCAATGCAACACATGGGCTCCTGATAATCAGCGGAACCAGTTTGTGTGAAATGGGCATGGCTTGCAGTGGACTTACATCACTGATAGGAACAGGATTACAAGCTGCGAAACAACTATCTTAATATCCGCTGAGTATTCAAAAGCCATTTGAGAGGAAGTTCAAGAGTAATTTGACAATAAAGACAATAGAAGGGAAGAGGAGGTGAGACATTACCCATTTGCCTCCAGCTCAGAAAGATGAGACGCATTCCACTCTGAACCCTGTGAATAATAAAGACAATACAGACATTAATCCATGAAGACATTGGAAGACTGGAGCCATCTGCATCGTAACTTCATAAATTCGGTTTATTCTTCCTACAGTAATGAAGATTGAAATAAAAAAAGCTATGGAATGTATTCCGTTTGTGACCAGTCACAGTCAGTTTCTTCTAAGCAAATTAATTTGTTCAGAAAATATTTTATTTCAGCAACTTTCTGTAATATGGGTCCAGTTTAAATCCAGAGAAATTTATAAGTTAAACATAGTAACTCACAAGGGTAGAGTTTCAACTGGGAGAAGTTAATAAATTAATTAGAGTAACTCACAAGGGTAGAGTTTTAACTGGAGAAGTAAATAAATTAAACAGAGTAACTCCAAGGTAGAGTTGTAACTGGGAGAAGTTAATAAATTAAACAGAGTAACTCCCAAGGTAGAGTTTTAACTGGGAGAAGTTAATAAATTAAACAGAGTAACTCCCAAGGTAGAGTTTTTAATTGAGAGGTATTTATAAATCTAATGAGTAACTCACAAGGTAGATATGATCAAATATGAGAGAAGCTGAGTCTAGTTGCCTGAGGTAGATGATAACCTGCTCATCAATGTAGTGTCTGTACGCCTTGAGATTCTTACCAATCTCCTCTTCTAGTTTTAAGCGCACCTGGATAGGATGGAAAAGAAAGAGACATTAGCTAGAGAGAGAGAGAGGACAAGGGTGAAATCAACAGTCTTAGCTGGCTTCATTCTGTGACAATCGAGATTCTCATGGCTTTTTTTTGCCTACATGTGACCTCAATCCTCTAGTATCCTCCCTCTCCGATATCACTTCACACCAAATTGATTGGACTTGGATAAGATTGGAACGCCTGGCCTCAGTGATAAAGCAATTGTTACTTAGGCCATCAGTCCTTCTCAATCCTTCATTGTGGCAGAGAGGATGTAGAGGATTTTGGAGTCAAAAGGCAATCTATGGCCGTGTCCGAATTAGTGGCTTCAGCTACGGCTACGGCTAGATTCCCCCATCATTAAAAGTCACAATTTACAAGTCTTTTTTTTCTTTTAGATTCCAGGTTTCTAGGGTAACAAGGATAAACCTGGGTTTTTGTTTGGAAACATATTATTCGCTTCCCAGTTTGTATTGTAAACTTGGGTGTGATCCCTGGCTACACGGCAGTTAACGGTTGCATGGCTTCTGACTGGCACCCCCGAACAAAGATATTGACAAAATAGGGAGACCGCCAACATAGGGCTAGATAGCTCAGTTGGTAGAGCGCCGGTACGTTAATCCGGAGGTCGTTGGTTCAAATCCCGCTCTAGTCAATTTTTCTTTGTTCAACCCCAAACCATTTGAAATTTACCCAGTCAGTTTCCCTTGTGGTTAATTACTTGACATTTAAACATATTATTCATCAGGAAAGAGGGTTCGGGAGTCTCTAAACAGCTATTTATTTTGGAAATATAAATGTACTAAAAATAAATTTGAGATTTTTGTTTTCCTTCACCGCAGTAATCTATGGCCTTGTCCGAATTAGCGGCTACAGCTACAGCTACGGCTACGGCTATGGCTAGATTCCTGAGTCATCATGCATTAAAGTATAGGATGTCCTTAGCAACACTGTTAGCAACAGTCGTAGCCGCCAATTCAGATGCGACCTATGACTCAACTCAACACTCATTTCTTAATAATGCTGCACTAAAGGTATTGTACACTTTTGGTAACAGCTCAAAATCAGTGTCCACATTTTGTGTGATTAATGCATGAACAAACAAACCTGTGAAAGTTTGAGCTCAATTGGTCATCGAGGTCACGAGAAAATAGTGAAAAGAGATCTTATGTGTTTTCTGTTTTTTCAAATTATCGCGCGCGATAATTACTATTGTTTTACTCGTTTCTCAGAAACGATAGCATTTTAGGCAGAAATATTTTAAGGAACCCTTTCTACCATTACTTACTTTAAGTCATGTAAGTTATGTGTGAATCTGAGAACATTGTGTTTTTCGATCTTACCAATAGTGTACAGGGCCTTTAAAACAAAGCAATTTTGCAAACAAATTTGAGTAGTTCTGGAACCAGCTCAGTTAATTAAAATTCAAGTCAATGAAACTCATTAGCCATATTTAATTGAATTGTGACAAAATCTAATACCACCTGCTGTTTGCATAAGATGGATTTGTTTGAGATTGACTTAATAGTTGGCCATTTCCCTTAACGATTCACAGATAAGTTAATTCATCCGCACCAACCTGCAAGCAGGTGATGTTGTCCAGATCTTCTGAAGCCAAGACGTCCTTAATTTTCAAATAGATGAGCTGCTCAGTCAGTTCTCGATCACTCGGACAATAATGACCACTGAAAAAGAAAAATGTAACAATTCAGGTGAAGTGACAATCCACCGTAGGGTCCCTTGCCGAATAATTGCTACAGTCCTGTAGTCTCCCATACTGGTAGTCCGCTATACTAATACCACTTAAAACGCTACACCAGTTAAAATTCAGACCAAGGGGTCTGATTGGTTAGTTTATATCATAATAATAATAATAACAATAATACAGAACATTTATAATGGGCACAAATCCGCAAAAAAAAACGCTCATGGCACAAACAGAGCAAACATGATCATAAAAAAAGCAACATACATGTACATAAACAAGATGCAATCATATGATTTACCAATGGAAAAACAGAATAAGCATTTACACATGATCCTGACCATAAGCGCTTTGCATGAGGTGTGTTTTTAACCTGTTTTTGAATGTATTGAATTGTGGTGAATCTCACTAAAACAATCCCAAGGGTACAACAAGAGTCCTAGGTTTATTAGTTTCACACAAGCGCAAGTGGAATACAGAAAAAATATAGCGCTTCTGCATTCCCATATCCCATGGATCTGGAACGCAGACGTGCTACATACATGTAGTTCTGTATTCCACAAGCAAACTTGACGTGCAGCTTAACAAAAGTACTTGAAACAGTGCAATACGTGGAGTTAGTGGAGTTAGAACAGAGCAATACGCAGGGTGTGATATGGGCTGTGCGACATACTTTTATATTACACCTCTTGTTACTATGGGTTGACCAATCAAAATCAAGGATTCAAGTTTGCTTGGAGATAAGTGACAGTATTACATAGGGCCTCTCTCGTAAAGAGATAAAACATTATTTGAAAATCAAGTCTAGCATTATGAACTTACTCTCCAGCAAACAGTGGTCTGATGTCGTGGGGCTGAGTGACTTCTAATTCAAGCATGAGTAGCCACTCTTTGATGCGATTCGTGTCTGTATGAACTCTAGATTCATAGTAGCCTATCCAGGTCAGGTGAAGACCGCCTGCAAAGTAGTTATACTTCTGAGCTGTAGAGATTCCAGAATGAATGGCTTGCATAGCTGACCTACAAAAAAACAAGACAAAAATACAAACATTGTTTTCACTGAGAAGTTTACAAAAAATGAGTTTAGGACCCGTGTTGTTTTAAAGGCAGTGGACACTATTGGTAATTACTCAAAATAATTATTAGCACAAAACCTTACTTGGTAACGAGTAATGGGGAGAGGTTGACAGTATAAAACATTGTGAGAAACGGCTCCCTCTGAAGTGACATAGTTTTCGAGAAAGAAGTAATTTTCTACGAATTTGATTTCGAGACCTCAGAATTAGAATTTGAGGTCTCGAAATCAACCATCTGAAAGCACACAACTTCGTGTGGCAAGGGTGTTTTTTTCTTTTATAGTTATCTCCCAACTTCGACAACCAAATGAGCTTAAGTTTTTACAGGTTTGTTATTTTAACCATATGTTTAGATACACCAAGTGAGAAGACTGGTCTTTGACAATTACCAATAGTGTCCAGTGTCTTTAAGCGGTCTGGTGTGGCATACTCAAGTGCTATTGTTAACAGAGTGGGTTCGAATCCCAGCATGGACAGTCCTTGAGTGACCTAACTCCATGGCGTTTCATGTCACATTGACCACAGCCATAACAAATGTGGGTAATTTTAGTGACTGAGTTTACCCCAGGTAAGGGTGTTCCTGGTATATTTAAAGGCTGACAGACTATGGAACCAAGCTACAAACCAGCTGTCTATGCGGTAGACTGGTCCCCTGTCCTTATCCGCAAGATTAAGGACAGGCACCGATCTATTAATCAAAATAATGGTCACTGCTAGACTGGTCCCCTGTCCTTATCCGCAAGACCCCAATGGGATGCGAGGTCAAAGGTGCGTTTGTCAGGATTCCTCCAAACGCTCGAAGCCGGTCTCTGGCGTTATTCATCTATGCGGTAGAGTGAGTGGTTGGCTGCAGATTGTGCCTCTTCACCTTTCAAACCTTAAGGTGCTTTTATAAATGAGTCTCATCATTCAAACAGCTCTTCATGCCTGCCGTGAAATCAATGAGTACTTTAAGACACCTGTCTGGTGTGATGAAGTGCTTTATAAGAACAGCGTATTATCCTTGTGTCAGTGCAAAACCGTTGTAGCTCCTGAAACAGCACTTACGTTACGCGTGAGTTTGAAACTGTCAAAACGTTGTATCTCGCATAAAAATAGCCCTGATTTACACGCAAAACAAGTACGCGCCGAGATACAATGTTTTTGTATGTAACATTTTTGTGCGAGATATAATGCTTTCGCAAAATCGAGATAAGACGTTTTTTGCACTGGCACAACATCGTTACTATTATTGGGTTGTAGGATTGCTTTGCAGAAATGGCTAAAGGTCTTACCAGAGAGCTTGGACAGACACTGGCTTGAATGTATGTGTACGATTCTTGGAGAACACACTGAAACCTCTGCAAAAAGAAACAAAACGACAATCCAAGAAGACATTAGACAAACTGACAGACTTGATACAACTTCAAAGCCCTTTATCTCCACTGGTCATTCAGTTATTTAAATCACATGATATGCCGATGGAATTGTTCACATGACTCGGGGAAAGTACTGAGCATACCATGGAGGAAGGCTTAAACACACATCTGTGTACATAGGTAAACACAAATAATATTCTTTATCCCTGATGCAAATTTAATATCTATTAAAATCGTTGGCATGATTACAATATTAATTTAAGATTGAGGCAAGCCTGTATGCCATCCCGCTCTTGGGCTACCATTGATGCTGAGTTGTGCACTTTGGTTGGTGCGCCGGTGCAGCCACATTTTTTTGGCCATATGGAAGCAGTGGCTCCTTTCGCCAGCAGGACTGCAGTGGTGGCGTGGGACAATGGCAGTCAAACCAAATGCCCCCATACCTGTCACGGCTTCAACCATGGCCAACGCGTGCGTACAGCCTGCCGTTATGCGCACAAATTGCAAACTGCTCCTCAGCAGGACATTTTTGTGATGATTTGAGTTTATTTGGTTTATTTACATACTGATGGCAAATTTTATCTACATGTATGCAATTTATTCTGCCATTGAATTATTGTATTATTGCTCCAGATTTCATTACCTGTATACCTGGTGTATGACATTTGAGCTGTTTATTTAACTCTTCCCTTTAGCTTCGAATTAATGAATATTTCGAAGATTGGATTACTACTGGAAATCAATTTTGCTGAATGTTCAAGATTTCGCGGGTTAAATGATACTGCCGGAGATTAGTGCTGTTTTTTTTTTAATCTTTGATTTCCGGGATTGGATTACATGTGTACATGTATAGTCTTAGGCTGGTTCCCTGCATAGTTTTGCTTAGCAGAAACCTGTTAAGCAAACTTAAGCATCTCTATATAATTGGCCAAGGTAGTAATGAACGCAAACTCCAAACCAACCAACAGCAAGTCAAGCAGTCCAACCACCACTACCTAGAATCTGGATACGATCTTAAAAGTCCACCGGTTCCTCTAGGAACCACACATACTCAAAAGAGAAACTTGGAGTCGTTATTATTTCACTGGTACTCACCCATCTCCATCTAGCTGGATACCCATCTCACAGTAGATTGGCAGAACCAGGCCAATGTTGGCGCTGTTTGATATAATGTCCACACCGATGATGATAGTTTCTTCAGTATCTTGGACTCCATTGCAAGACACCAATATGATGTAGCGGACGTGCTCATCATGCATGCTCTCTAGTCTCACAGCCTGACAATCCAAAACAAAATTAAATTAATTATCTCTAATTACAAAAAATAAAAATATGTACATTGAAAATGTGCAAAGAAAAGATTTAATATTGAGACATAGACAAGGTGTTTCCTGTGATTGGGGATGCTTATGACTCTACGATATCTCTCACTCATACTACATCCTTCAGACAACGAAGGGGTCACACAATAAATTAGAACGGCCACACACAAAGACTTTTTTTGCTAACTATTTTTCCCACACACCATCCGAGACTGGAATCTTCTTCCGTAGCAGTAGAATCTTCATCACAATCAGTTTACAAAACTTCTCTGGAACGCTACATGTAAGCTTACCCACACCATACCCACACCCATCAAACCACCTTAATACAATGTAGGTTTCTTCATGGAGGTGTTCTGGAGGATTCAACCAAGTACACAAGTGACAGCTTTCTCATTTAAAGGATCTTATTAACTTTCATTACTATCTTCTAAAACAAGCGTTCTCCCTGGCCAAATGCAAGTTAAAACAACTAACATGGCTAATAGCCAGTCACAATTCTCTGTTGGTCTGGCTGGCTAGTTCATTGCTTCCTACTACTTCATGTAAACCACTGATTCTTCATCTTCGTAAAATTCACTGCCAAAAACAATTTCCGAGAGCTACGCGAAAATGGGTCCGTTAGTGATCTCAAAATATACAACCTTCATTTTATTTTCAAGTAATGGAAAATTAGATTTGTTAAATTTTATCAACATTATTTAATTGATATTCTCAAGGTATTGAATTTTTAAAATAATTCATTTTTGGATAATTTTTTAGAATCTGCCATCTTGACACCAAGCCTACCTGAGCCAACATCTCAGTGACAGTTTGGTTGGAACAGCTGCATCACTATGGCTGAACCAAACACGCGAAAATGCTTAACCAATGATAGCCTTTTGTCAAGGCCATCGTGGCTTGGACAGCTTTGTAAACAGTGAGCGACTGGAACGAAAGACCATGCACGCGAGCCGAGTGGCGAAAGCCACGAGGGCCTTTTCCAACTTGTTTGCGGTTTTTGTAATGAATTATTCATGAAGTATGAAACGTGCGTTATGCATTGGTTTGGACTTTTGCTACCGTTTCGGGTAGCAAAAGTCGAGATTATAAAGAAACACATAAGAAACCGCACACAAGTTGGAAAAGGCCTCGTGGCTGCGCCATGATCGCGTGCGTGGTCTCCCATTTCAGTCGCTTGGCATCGCAGCTCCAAGACACGAAGGCCTTGACAAAAGGCTAAACCAATGACCAAAGTACAAACATGTTCCTGATCAGTGTTGCCAAAAACATACTCATGAGTCAGACTCAGTGAAATAACAAACTTAAAAAGTCTTCTTGGCTAGTCACTGATAAAGGTTAATGGCAAAGCCTGACTTACATAGGGCTCATTATAATTAAAGATACACCATTCTAGCTACATCAGTATGTGACCATTTTTGTCACTTAGTCTTTTTTTCTTCACCTGCGCAGACTACAAAGCACTGAGCCAACAAAAACTGGACAGTTAAAAAGAAAGAAAATATGATATTGTGTACAATACAACTTTGCCCTTGTATGGAAAATTTCTTTTTGGCCTTTTACATAAAAAAACACCAATATACATCAAAAATACATAGAAACAATTGTAAAAATATAAAATATAAAACCCAGACTACAAAGCAGCGAGCCAACTGGACAATCACTCATAAAACAACAGTAAACTCTGGTCAAATAAACACTTCATTAATAAAGTACAGTTTATGTTTAAATTGATTCTTCATGTATCTTAAGTACTTCCATATAAGACCATTGATATTATATCAGACATCAAAATAAAATTAAAAAAACAATGTGGGGAGGAAACTTTGGCAAGAATTAATTTTCTCTGTGTACCAGGAAATACAGGATGTCCTCTTAGCAACGGGCAAATAAACACAAGGATAGAAATGAAGTACATGTAACCTCCTGCCCGGTAACTCACACTAGATTAAACCCTTGAGTTAAAAGGTGAGTGTGACTAAAGGGCATTGGGTTAGCCAGAGGAATTACCAGGGCCCAATTATCAAAGAGCTGCTTAAGCAAAAAGTATTGCTTAACAATTGTCTGCTAAGCAGAGATGGGGCAGGATACCAGTCACAAATTGTACATGTGACAAAGTAGTTTGGCTGGTAACCTTAGTCAGGGCCCAATTTCATAGAGCTGCTTAAGCACAAAAAGTAGCTAAGCACAACAAAATTATGCTTACCAGAATAAGGTTACCAGCCAAACAGCCATGCCACATGTACAATTTGTGACTGGTATCCTGCTCATTTCTGCTTAGCAGAAAATTGTTAAGCAATTTTTTCTGCTTAAGCAGCTCTATGAAATTGGACCCTGGTGAGCATAATTTTGTTGTGCTTAGCTACTTTTTGTGCTTAAGCGGCTCTATGAAATTTGGCCCTGGGTAGAATGGCGCTGTCTATCAAGGAATTCTGCACTTTCTGCCCATAGAATGACACTGACAGGCTTCACTGGGTACTGTTAGTGTGGCTCCATGAAATTAGACCCAGGTGTCTTTAGAACACTGTGTTTAAGGGCATGATGTACTTTTGGTAATTGTCAAAGACTAGTATCTTCACTTGGCGTAAACCTGTGAAAATTTGGGCTCAATTGGTCATCGAAGTTGCAAGAAAATCATGAAAGGAAAAGCACCCTTGTTGCATAGAATTGTGCGCTTTCAAGTGCCTGAGAAAGGCTTCATGCGTGAAGCCTTTCTCAATTCAAATATTTTAGTGAGAAATTACTTCTTTCTCAAAATCTACATTACTTCAGAGGGAGTCGTTTTTCACAAAGTTTTATACTATCAGCAGCTCTCAGGTGCTCCTTATCAAGGAAGTTTTTATGGTACTATATTTCTTGAGTAATTACCAAAAGTATCCACTGCCTTTAATGCTATAAAGATAAGTCAAAGTAATTATTTGAGACACCCTGATGGTGTATTTACAGTAATTTGAATGTCTTACATACAATACATAGTGCTTCCAAATTTTAAAAGACAAAAATCAAACAAATTTAGTCTGTCAATGACAACTCGTTGTGCTCAACTTTGACTGAAGATTTAATTCTATATAGACTGGATGAAGCAACGTGAATCCATTAGCAATGATGTTAATACCAATGACATCATTCACACAGCCTTCAGTGAATGAATTCATACAGACTTCAATGACATAATTCATACAGACTTTAATGACATAATTCATACAGACTTTAATGACATAATTCATACAGACTTTAATACTCACCAGCATCATTCTATCCATGCTCCGTAGTAATAAGAACATACTCTGAAGATGATTGGATAACTCACCCACAACTAGACAATAGAAAGCAACAAAGAACTCAAATCACTCAAGAAGCCTACATGTACTGTATGTAGTCTTTCACACAGAGAATTTAATTTAAAAGATGTTAAATTTGCCTCGGGGATAAAGAATACTATTTGGTTTTACCCATACACCGATGTGCGTGAAGCACTGTATTCTCTGTACTTTCCCGAAACCTGTGAAAACATCTGCTCTAGAATGGCAAAGGTCTTGGGTTTGAATCCCAACCGAGTATTAATATATGCTTTTTTTTACAGGAATTTGGAAAGTACTGAATTACCAACAGCTGTAGCCACTATTTTAGTCATGTCCTTAGTTCAAAGAAGACAAAGAAATAGTGGCTATGGCTTGATTGTCATGTGAACGAGTGTTAAAGCATAGGAGGCCTGTAGCAACACTCTTAGCAACAGCCATAGCCACTATTTCAGTCATGGCCTTAGTTCAAAGAAGACAAAGAATTAGTGGCTGTGGCTTGATTGTCATGTGAACGTGTGTTGAAGCATAGGAAGCCCATAGCAACACACTTAGCAGCAGCCTTAGCCACTTTCAGTCACGGCCTTAGTTCAAAGAAGACAAAGAACCAGTGGCTGTGGCTTGATTGTCATGTAAAGGTGTGTTGAAGCATAGGAGGCCCATAGCAACACCCTTAGCAACAGCCGTAGCCACTATTTCAGTCATGGCCTTAGTTCAAAGAAGACAAAGAATTAGTGGCTGTGGCTTGATTTTTAGGTGAACGTGTGTTGAAGCATAGGAGGCCCATAGCAACACCCTTAGCAGCAGCCGTAGCCACTATTTCAGTCATGGCATCGGTTCAAAGAAGACAAGTTAGTCAGAACCGTTCTTGGTGTTATGAGGATCAGTCCTCCTTCCTGTTCTTACGTACAGGAAACATGACAAAGATGATGTCCATGATGGTCCTCACCTTGTTCAATGTTCTCCAATTCCTTGATTTGTGAAATTTAAGGAAAAAGACCAGGGGCTGCCTGCCCCCATCATTCAGGGGTGAGGGTCATTGGTGACAAACAGGTCTGACTCTAGCATCCATATTTAAAGGAACATTACAGAATTGGTAAGAAAAAAACTTGTAAAATGTATTTTTTGATCACAGATTTACATAAAACTTACACGGTCTAATGATGATGACAGTAGAAAACATCCCTTGAAATATTTCTGTCTGAAATGCCGTATTTGATGAGGAATAAATAAACAAATTTTCCGATTGGAGTTTATCGCTCAGTGAGCGTTTTATTCATTTGTTGAATCTATATGATTTCATGCAAATGTGTAATCGGTTTTTCACTATTTTCTCATGACCCAGATGGCCGATCGATCTCAAACTTCTACAGGTTTGTCAGTTTATGTATATGGTGGATTACATAAAGTGCTTACACTGCCAGCAACTGTTTTGTTAGCAAAAACCAATTCTGTAATGTTCCTTTAAGGAGGTATATTGAAATAATGGCCTGATTACATTTGAGTAAATCCCCGGGGTTCAAGATTTAAAGGAGGGAACAATATCCTCAGCACTAGAGTAGTAGATCAATGAACAAGATTCATTTGTATCTGAAGAAAATAACAATTCCTTTTCCCACCAGGCAGACATAAACAAGTCTGAATTCAGATCAACATTTTGGGTTTGAACAAAGAAAAATTGAAAGTGCGACCTCCGGTTTATTACCGGTTTATTTATTTTAGATAAATGTCTGAAAATTCTTATCCCTGCATCATTTCAATTCAACTTCAACTCAATTCACTTCATTTCCACATCAAAGTACAATATCAATGTATAGCAGTACACAAATCCAGTACTTAAACACAAAATGTTGCTAAGCACAAAATAATCCTGCTCAGGCAGCACCAGCCGAAACACATGTACCCATAAAGTTGATGTTGATGCAATTTGTATACCCCACTAGGTTTTTGCAAGAAAAGAAAAAGAAAGAAAAGAAAAAAAGGTTAAAAGCAGTGTTTTCTGCTTACTTTGAAAATGAGACTTGGATTCAAATCTTTTAATTTTTAAAAAGCCATTACTCAGAAACATGTTGTAAAAACTTTAGAGAAGTGGGTGGAAAAATGAGTCAATAACCAGACACAGATAAATCAAGAATTATCTCAAACTTCAAGTTCCAAACAAGACTGATTTAAGTTTCATTTCCATTGAATAGAATTTACTCTTTAGAGTTGTTCAAAAGCCTTTAAAGATTGTGAAAGTTTTAGTGTTCTTGTTGTAAACTACCACCTTTATTCAAACAAGAACCAAGCCAAAATTATTGGTTTTACAACAACATTTTCAAAGAACCAATTTTCCCTTCTCAAGGGCCTTCACCCACTAGTTTTCCCGGGGCATTCAGTTTGCTTTTATAAATGACCTTTTAAAAGCTGTTTGTTGGGAGTCGTAAAAAAAAAACCACTTGCCCAAAACACTCAGCACTTCTAATAAAGTGTTTGTATTGGTGCTGTTGTATGGTAATTTATTGTACAGACTTGTTTACTCCATGCTGACCTACAAAGTATTAGCTCACATTGCAAACACACCCAAACTTCCAGGTACCGGGTAGGCTTTGGGGGGGGGGGGGGAGAACATAATGAGCTTTCATATGACTGGTCCGTGTAAACATGGTTTTAAAAAAACCAAGTTCAAATGGAATAAATATTATCCATAAATGTTTGTTACGTTTACAGGAAGGACCTTCTGTATGGTAACTTAAAGTGTTTATGTACATCTTTTCTGATGAAGTGGTTGTTGCTACGAAAGCTCATGCAGTTTTTGTATGTAATTAGTTAGTCTTTAAGTGCTACCACTACCTTCCTTGTTTTATCTATCAGACTAGCACTGCAATTTTTGTTTAATACTGGAGAGAGTTCCAGAAGGCCTATAGTATATTTACCAAGAATCATTGCCACGAAGATGGCCATCAAATGCCACAGGAAAAATTGTAAATGTCTGTATTTAAAGTAACTTGGTTCATCTGAAGTGTGCAAACTCGTTCAATGTCTCACTTTTATTCAAATGAGAAAAATCAATTCACCCTTGATGAGGCTCTTGTATCTCATCTTTCAGCAAATAAATGGCTTTATCACATCAGGCCCAGCCAATTCCCCAACAGATTAGCATTATGGCTACAGTCACAACATCGCCCACGCCGCACATGTTTCTATAAAACCCACTCAATCCAATTCTTCACTAAGAATAATCTTGTGTCATGCCTTGCAGAAAAAAAGAAGAAAAAAAATGCCATGACCTTAAAACAAGACAATGTCCCCCTTTCCCTTGCCAGGGCAAGGACGTACGTTTAGTGTTGACTTATCTGTATTGGAAGGACTTTGAACTTATTATGTTGTATATACAGTGGACTTTAAAGCTACACAACCGTCATGGCCCAATTCTTAACTGACCTGGATAACGTGATAAGTAGTTTATTTAGATTGGTACAAGTTGATTTGATTTAACTGCCTTGGAGAGCGGTCAAGTCTTTGCCTGAGCATGCTAATTTAGACTTCTTAGTTGAAGTCTTCTTTTTGTTCAATTGTAATTTGGCCCAGTAGTTTTGTATTCCTCCTTAAAGTGGAAAACGTCTTAAAAAGTGAACAATTCACATGATTGCAAATATTCCTACATCTTGAAGAGGAAGATACATCAATGCCAAAATACAGCCTTAAAAAACGTTTGCTTGAAAGTTTGAACGGTTCCTCGTCTTGTGCCCAAACTCAGAATAAAAGGAAAACTTAGAACAATAGTGTTTGGTTGCCGTTTTCCAAGTGAAGAGTTTAAACTAAATTTAACCTCATTGTTTGATTTGGTTTGAAAACAAAGAGTATTGTCACATCTTCCTGTATTGTATTACGATAGTAGTTTCTTCCCACGTCAAAAACTTCTGTTTTCTGAAATGAAAGCTCATTTTTTTTAAAGGTCATTCAAAGTTAGGGAAATGTAAGAACAATGGCGTACACGTTCAACTTCCAGCCATGTTGTTTTATTTACGATTAAATCAATTTGAAGGGGATTGAATAACAACTGAATAACAACACTCTGTTTCCTTCAATGACACTATCCTTCAGGATCAAATATCAGCAGAAATTTCATCCTCACCAAAACATGTTATTACACAAACACTTTACCTTTCAGTCCTTTTGTCAACATATGATAATGAGTAGTGTGTTTTCTGACTATGCTTGTATAGCCTACATCCAGAAAATTAGCAATCCTAAATCATTTAAGTGCTGGATCTTAGTCAAATATTTTGATCAAGCAGTGCTGAATGAAATTTCACAGACGTAATGGTTTAAAAATTGGGATAAGAAGGTAAATAATTGAAGTTATAAAAAAAACGCCATTGAGGCGACATTTGATGCCTTGTGTATGTCATTAACTAAACCCTTTGAGGACAAGTCGAAAAACCATAATTGTTCTGTTTATAAATGCGAAATTAATTAAGAGACTAATGAGGTTGAGCTGTTGAATATGTAATGTGCCCAATGTGCCTTATAGATGGATTGCAATACGCGTCATCGGCCGCCATCGTTGATGAATTGTGCATGCGTGAAGAGCTATCATTGGCCGAGAGTCGTGCGAGGCATGTACACGCGTACACTTTTCCATCGTTTTACATCAAAGATGGCGGTCAATGACGCGTATTGCATTCCATCTATAGTATGTACTGGACCCCTGATTACAGGAATGACCCACTATGTAAAAAAACAAAAACATGAATGAATCTTTGTTACCAAAAATGGTGTCAATGTTCTTGTCTACGGGGTTCATTTACATATTTTTGTGCATGTTGTTAGCTTATGTGCACAGCCACAATCATAGGGTACATATTTTATTAGTGTTTATGTTATGAACATGAGTTTAAAAAGCACTGATGTAACAGTTATCTCAGCATAAATATCAATCAATTATTCCGCGCTGTGTCAATGAAGAATAACAAGTATTTGAGTTTATTACAAAATCTGAAAAGAGTAAAAAAAAAATAGTTAATGGCCAGATGTTACATGTTTGGCTTGAAGTAATAAAGGTCTGTTACATGAGAGTTTAGGGAGCCAAGTTGGAATGTCTTGGCTCTGGAAAGACTCCAAGTTTTGATGTTTCGACCCTAGCTGAGTCTTTCTCGAGAAACATCAGGCCATCAATTATTTTCTTTTTCATTCACCATAGGTCCTTTTGATTGGTAAGCAGTTTGGAACGCCTAATTCTATTTTCTTAATATTTATCTGTTGTTCATTTAGTGTCTTTGTAACAACAAAAAAGTGTCACCATGATTCTGGCTTTGTACATGTATGTATACAAGCCTCGTAAAATCGACGGTGTTAAAATTAATTTCATTTCACATTGTGCATATTTTTATTTGCTGTACTTTGAACTGGGCAAGAACATGTTCACAGTAATCATGTATGTATCACAAACACACACACCTACATGTAATGTTATTAGGCTCAATGTATGTATGTTGTGCCAAATCAATAATGCTGCATGCAGCAATTTATCAATATTACGATAATGTATAATGATGAACTGTACCCAGTGTACGTATGATTTGTTGCCTTGATTAGGCGTGGTTGTTCCATGTAGTTTCCAAGTAATTAACTCAGCATTAAATTCCTCACTAAACAAAAAAAACTCCAAGGTAAATTCAGAGAATTAATCTCCTTGAAATTCCACACGGTAAGTTCAAAATATTGATACAGTGATTTTGCAAATATTTACTCACCGAAACTAATACCTCTGGTGGATAATTATGTCCCAAGGGGGTTAATTAGTCCCAGAGAGTTTATAGGTCTAGGGCTAGGGGTCATTATGGCAGTAAGGTCCTGGGACACTAAATAACAAATGGATTCCTTTAAAGGGTGTGTACAACATTGGTAAGATTGAAAATATAAATGTTCACAGATTTACACATAACTCACATTGTATAAAGATGGTCATGGTGGAAAACTTTCCTTGAAATAGTTTTGCTTGAAATGCTGTAGTTTTTAGGAAATTAATAAAACTGTTAGTCTTTATCACTGGTGATAAATTCTGATGTTTGAAATCAGTGAAAACATATAAAGGGGTTTTTCACTGTTTTCTCATGACTCCGAAGACCGATTGAGCTTAAAATTTTATAGGTTTGTTATTTCATGTATATGTTGGGTCACATAAAGTGTGGAAACTAGTCTTTGAAAATTACCAATGTTGTACATGTGCTTTAAAGAAAAGGGCCATGGGACCTTGAAGTCTTTCTTTTACTTGGACATTTGTGATTTTTACAAAGATGTTTCAAGTTGATGCTATGATTTGAGATCACTGCTACATGTTGAGATCAATGCAATTGGTGTACATGTTAATCACTATGATCCAAGTGATTAGTGTGACCAACATGATCTACGTGTAAGTGATTAGGGTGATCAATACTATGTATTTTATGATCAATATGATCTCAGTGATTAGTGTGATCAAAACATGTATCTTGTATTCTATGATCAATATGGTCACAGTGAGGAGTGATATCATTGCAGTATTGATATCACTCGTCGCTATGATCATGTTGATCAATATGACCAAAGTGATTAGTGTTATCAATATGATCAGAGTGATTAGTGTGATCAATTATTAATGTGGTCCATGCAATCAATGTCATTCACAAATATAGTCCCATTCTTTACTTTACCAGCGTTTTGAATGTGTAAATTTGCTCTGTGGTTTTTATGTGTTAATGCTCTATTCTTAGGCCTTTTTAAACTCCCTTTTATTGACCTTTTGTGTGTGTTTTATCTTGATGTTTGTTTTTACTGCTTGTTCAACTGTATTGTAATTCAGCCTGTTAGGCTGCTATGAACAGTTTTTAATAAACCAGTAATAATAATAATAATTTATAACAAATAATATTTGGTTTAATATGTACAATCAGAGCAACCTGTGGAATAACACCCTCCATGTTTAATGACATACTATATCCTCACCAAGCATAACTTAGTGTGTAGTATACACATTTTTTTCTGAGTACAATTAAAATTTGTTAATAATCAATTAGTATTTAAGAAGAAGGAAACTTACTTGGGTTTTTCTTGATGGGTCTGGACTCATTGCTTCGAGGAAGTACAAGGGCAGCTCCCTTGACTGCAAAGAAACTCTCACTGCAGAAAAATAAACGGAAAATCCACAAGAAATTACAACAATATTCGTGACACCGCCACGCCCAAGTCAGTATTTTTGAGGAAATATCAGGCATTCAATTGAAGACAACCAAACAATCAGCTTTCATACTAATGTGATGTAATGTCTTTAAGGGTGTGCACAACATTGGTAATTGTCAAATACCAGTATCCACACTTTGTGTAACCCAACATATCCATGAAATAACAAATCTGTGAAAATGTAAGCTCAATCGGTCATCAGAGTCACAAGAAAACAGTGACAGACCCCTATATATGTTTTCATTGTTTTCAAACATCGGATTTTATCACCGTGATAAACACTAATTGTTTTAGTAATTTCTCAAAAACTATAGCATTTCAAGCAAAACTATTTCAAGGGAAGTTTTTCACCATGACCATCTTCATACCATGTAAGTTATGTGCAAATCAGTGAACATTTATCATTTTAGTCTTACCTATGTTGTACACACCATTTAAAGGAATATTACAGAATTGGTGAGAAAAAACCTTGTAAAATATAGGCCTACTTTTTGATCACAAATTTACATTAAACTTACACGGTCTAACGATGACGATAGTAGAAAACATCCGTTGAAATATTTCAGTCTGAAATGCCGTATTTGATGAGAAATAAATAAACTAATTTTCCGATTGGAGTTTATCGCGCAGTGAGCGTTTTATTCATTTTTTAAATCTATATGATTTCATGCGAATGTGTAATCGGTTTTTCACTATTTTCTCGTGACCCAGATGGACGATCGATCTCAAACTTCTACAGGTTTGTCAGTTTATGTATATGGTGGATTACATAAAGTGCTTACACTGCCAGCAACTGTCAGCAAAAACCAATTCTGTAAAAGCCCTTTGTTCTCATCTATCTGATGCGCAAATGAACTCACCGTTGAGGTTTGACAGTGAGTGCTACATTTCTTCACACACCCGTCTCCCTTACCTCCCTTACATGTAGATGAAGTTTCCATACAAATATAGACTAAGAACACTGTTCTAGATTATAAGACGCAATGGGGGGGGGGAGATTAATTTTTCAATTGATGATCAGCTGATATTTTCACACATTTTGTGAAAGAAGATGTTACTATTATCATTATTTATAGAACAGAGTCCAGTATCATCCTGACGACGATCACAGCACACTGGTTGAAAGCTCAAGGAGATTTTGAGAAAATAATGAAATCAGAAAAAAATCCTGGAATATAGACAATGCACACTGCGAGAAGTCACCGCAGCTCATTTGCATAAAAGCAGCTACATGTACAACGTAGCCATGGTTTACCCTTAACCTTTTCAGTGACTGGCCAGCGGGACCAGTTAGATTGTCTTTTAGCTAGTCTACCATCTTTTCCACCAGTCCATATTACATGTACATCTGAAACAACCACACCACTTGGAGAGAATTCTTGACAAGTCCTCAGGTGTTTTTAACTAGCAATTGGCTAGAAGACCACAAGGGAGAATGCTGGTAGTAAACAATCAGCCTTTTAATACCAAAAGGCAAAATTGACAATTCAACTGTTACTGTTGAGGTTACCCCCAAGCATTTTATTTAATACAGTCATGTCAGATCTCTAGGTACATTGTGTACGCATACACTGTACACTATATAAGCAAAGAAATTACAGATGGTAACTTCACGGTGAGTTTGAGAATGTTCTTCCATCTGTCACCTTTGGTTTGACCCCCTTTATTCATTGCAATCGTCAGCTACATCAGCAAAACTACTTTGATCATTACTTTGCAGAGTTTACAAATTGTATAATCCAAAGCTCCATGTAGGCGTAATTACATGGGCTCATCTTAAAGTAAACAATGCAGAGTTCTCTCCATACACAAGCTAGCGTATCGGACATTGACAAGCGCATATTTATTAATTTAAAAAAAAAAAGTATTTTTGTTAGGGGGGGGGGGGACGGGGACTTGAGATCAAATTCACAAAAAAAATTAATAAAATAAAAACCATTTGAATGCCCCAGATTGCACAGTAGGGCTATAAAAAATATATAAAAAATAAGCACCAAGTGAAAAAACATTCAGAGAACTTGGTTCCAACTCAGCGTGCTAACATGTACACGTATGTACAAATGTACATGTCCATGTACATGTACATGTACATGTAGGTCAAACTTCAAAAATTTGGGTTCAGAATACTGTAAAATTTTGACAAAATCCTAGGGAGAACCCTGCAATGTATGTGATGACTCAACTTGATTTACATGTTACCCCTCCCCCCAATGTTTAATGAAAATCTGAACTATATGTAAATTTATCTTTCAATCCTTCAGTATCAACCAACAAGAGTTTTTGAACGATCTCTACTGCCTCAATTCTTCCAAAAATCAACCAGCTGGAACTCTGTACCATCCCAACTGCATAAAGTCTTCAAAAACAACCAAGAACCATTTTATTGTACAAAATGTAGGATCCTCCCGGCCAATAATCTTTCAGAATCAACTAATATAAGTTTTGTAGGATCTGCCTCAAAATTTGATGATTTAAGTTCAATTTGCCTGAAGCCTTCAAAATGATTTTGATCTGGGTCAAATTCCATAAATCTGTTAAGCAGAAAACTTTTCTCTTTCCAAAGCAAAATAATTAGCAGGGCACCAGCTGTGTCAGTGTGAAATCTATGGCATTTTGGCCGGTAATCTTTTCTGCCGTGCAAGTTTTGTCCATGCTAAGCAAATTTCTGTGCTTCTTAGCAGCTACTGGATCCTGTACACATGCCGCTGCACATGAACTCATAAATCTACTATCTCAGATCTGGTTAATTACTTTCAATTCATGAAACCACAACTGACACTCTTTACTACCAACTAACCAAAAACATTTAACACCCGATACATTTCTCAGACATTGGAAAAAAAAAAACTTGGCACGCAAGGAAGTCAGATTCCCACAGTATCAACACTTCCTGGGAAAAGATAAAAATCCAAGTACGAAGGAGAGGTCATGTGCAGGTCAGAGGATTCCGCTGGGAATGTAATTGAGATGTTGTGTAGAAATGGCTCGGTCCAATACAATCCATCTGTATGCATGAAGTTCGTTAGGGAAATGAGAGTATAATGTCATGTATGTTTGTAATCACTCTAGATAATTACAATCTAGACAATAGACTTTGGAAGGTTATTGTCAGATAAATGTGGTGCAACCAAGGCTGTTGGGGGAAATGACCAGGCTGGTCCCATTTAGAGTAAAATATTACCTTCAGTATGGTTGACGCAGGGAACCAAACAAAGATGGCGTGAGGCTGGCAGCTGGATCACTGCTTCATGTAAAAATGATATCACTGATTAGAGTTGATTTCCAATCATTCAACATTTCCTTGTGTGGATCCAATTTCCAATCCATCAATTTTTAAAGAAAACATTTAATAAATATCTGTAAAAACTGTTTTCTGTCATACATATATGTAAAAATTTACACCGATATAATATGTGCCAAAGGTATATTTTTTTTAGAAAAGAAACGAATCCACTACTAAATGTTCAGCGAGTGTTTAGTCTGATATTCACTACTTGAAGAGAATGAAACTGCAATTGTGTGAATCAAAACTACACCGTCGAGTAATACACCACAAGAGATACTGACTGGGTAATGTTTAAAATAATTTGGGGTTGAACGAAGAAAAATTGACAAGAGCAGGATTTGAACCAACAACCTCCGTCTTAACGTGCCGGCACTCTACCAACTGAGCTATCTAGCCCTATGTTGGCGGTCTCCCTGTTTTGGCAATATCTTTGTTTGGGGGTGCCAGTCAGAAGCCATACAAAAAAAAGTCTTCCATCATATTTATTTGTTTTTAAATGTACCTGAAAATGTCGGATGATCACTATTGGCTATCATTTAAAAATTAAAAAATCAAACTAGACCGGTCACATTTGATGGTCATAATCATTATGTTATTTTCAATTAGTTTTATAGCAAGTATGCCCCAAACAAATCCATCAGTAACTCAAGATACACTGTGCAAAGTATGAGCCCTCAAAAGTTAAACAAAAATTGAAAAACAAAATATGATGTAAAAAGTCAGATAGTTTTGTTTTTTACAAATTCTAAATGGAGTCATCACAAATGTACAACACACATGGTGTGTGTGTCCCCCATAATTGTGGTAAACTAACATGGGCTGAGGGAAAGTCAGTCAAAAGAGAAGGTGCTATCAGACAAACATTTTGCACAATTCGCTGTGCGGTTGTGGATTTACTGGCCCCAGACTAAAATCACTGGCCTAACACCTGTGGTCCAGAGTAAATTTCGAGCCCTGATCCAGCAAGAATTTAACTCTGAACTACTGTACATCAGGGTTCTGCCCACAGTGGTCGGTGCCGGAAAACCCGCCCGGCACTCAGGATTCCCCAGAATTTTATCTGTTTCCGACCACCACACATATTTCCAAATTTTTAAATAACACTTGCAATTTCCTTTCAAAGGTTTTCAACGAAATGTAAAATTGGGTATTTACCAGTAAAAATGGTATCCGAAGCCATTGATTTTGAGCCATTCTTTGATTTGAGTCTATTTTTATGAAATACCGTGTAACTGATCCATCTGCAATGGTTTCCAGGGAAACATTTTTCCAAGAAATCCGGGGCAGAACCCTGCTACATGTATGTGTTTAATCCTCATCTCCTATGCACAAATCATCCCACTGTACAATATTATATCACGTTGGATACAACAGGAAAAAGGAACCAACAAAGGCCTCGGTTAGAGCCCAGGGGAAACTTCAATGATTATCATCTGTTACCAGATGAAAGGTCAAGTGAGGTCAATGAGGTCACTTGGAGGTCATTAAGAATTTGATGAGACACTTCACAATTTCTTTCTGTTGATCAAAAGAATGGTCAATCCAATGAAGAAGAACAACACCAAATGTCACTATGATACAAATGAGTGCATCAAAACTACAGCATGGATCTTCAAGTATTTGGTTTGACTAAAGTACTCATAAAGTACTAGAGGGAGTCATAATTATATGACAAAACTCAACGCCAAAACTGAAGTATTTTGTAGCTATGGGGGCACTCTACTAGTAGTTTGTACTCTGGCATGATAGCAGTTTTGTTCATTAACATCTTTACACCTCACACAGGTTAGCTCGTGGTGTCTTCCATGCCTACCACCTGTCCACCAGCCTACCACCTGCCTACCGTCCTGCCTACCACACATCCCTCCGCCTACCACCATCCTACCACTAGCCTACCAAACCATCCTGCCTACCAGCTACCGCCTACAATCCTGCCTACCAGCTATCACCTACCATCTTGCCTTCCACCTACCATCCTGCCTACCACACATCCTGCCTACCAGCTACCACCCTGCCTGCCATCCTGGTTTGAATCCCACCTCACACCCAAGCCTTGCACGTGGATTGGATTTTTAGTCCCTACCCGTGGGTTTTCCCAAGTTTTTCCCTTCTAAATCTAAAACTTCAATTTCTTCACTTCATAGTGTTTAGTGTTACAGTGCAAGTGCATTAGGTATACATTTAACATTGTCTACAGCACTCTAGATATAGTACTTTCCGAGTCTTAAAAAACCCAACCCAAAGGCAACTTGAGTGACACTGCAACCCACAACCTCCACATTCATGAGCAGAACCTTAAGACAAAGAGATCAACAAGATTAAGAACATTTACGCTGGGAATGCATCCCATGTGCCCAGACATAATACAGTCAACCGTAAAGAAGGAAGTTCAATCATATAGAGACCCACATTCTCTGTTGATCAAACTCATGCAAATGTCACATGAGTAAATTCATGTTACTCGCACAATGTACTTACCATAACTTCACCACCATCTTGAAGAGATTGATAATAAACTTGTAAATGCTACATACGAATTATCCTTCATTTATGTTCACAAGCATTAGGATGAATTGAAAAACTGGTACATTTACTAAAGAACATCAACACCGGACAGGACGAATGCAAGCTGCACTACCATGTTGTCTCCATAACAGTTTCAAGTGGTTTGATTTACCACGGCTATATAGATCACCTTACTTTTTGGGTGGATCTGTGTGAAGTGAAAACAGTACACGTCAACTACACAAGTATGTACTTGGCACGAACACTAACCAAACACCCTGCTCATTAACACAGGATGGCCCTTAATTGAACAGGGTAAAAAATATTGCCACGTGTTATTGTCACCGAAACCCACTAGGTGAAAGGGGGTTCGGGGGGGGGGGGCGGGGGAGTGCATGAGACAGTGACTCTGTATAGGAAGTTGGTTCTTACTAAGCAAGGTAAGTGGAAACTCATGACATGATTAATAACAATGGGTTGTGATGGGTGGCTGTTTTGAATGCACCTGTAGTGCACTTTAAAGATTTCAGTTGTTTTTGTCTGAGGTAAAGAACTGTTGTGTGTTTTGTTGGGTTTATGGGCGTGCTTCAAATACCAGTGAGTCAGGCCTGACCATGTATAGTGTACTTTGGGTTCAAATTTAGACCTATCTAGGGGTCATTCCAATCTAGGGCTAGCTTGGGGATCATCTGCAAAGATGACAACAGATTTTCATGATCAAGCATTTTTTTCCCATTGTGTAAATAGTTCAACAGGTTTATTCCTTTTTTTACATTGTTTACAAGATCCTGTTGTTGTTCTGTTGAAATTGTTTGCCAGTTTTTCAAAGTTAATGTACCATGTTTCCTTGGAAAGTACCATTTGTGTCCTACAAATGTCATTTTGAGCAGGGAGAGAGAGTCCCTTCTAAAACAAACGGGTATGAAACTTAGAATAAACAATTTAGATATGTTGAAATGATAGCGTGTTCATCCTTTAGTAACCCCAGAGTTATAGATTTCAAGATGCTTCTTTAACAGTGTCCTCAGCACTGCAGAAGTAGGTCAAAGAGATACAATTTGTTACAGGCAGATCTTATTTCAGATAAGCGCCACATCGCTGGTTGGAAGACATGTGTGCGTCACGTACAGGTAAATTTTGTATGATACTGGGCTCAAATTTTTTGGGAAATCCCACAAGACCACAGGACTTGTATCTCAAAATGTTTACTGGACCAGAAATAATTTTACAAGACCAGGGGTCGATTTCACAAAACTCTTCCTAACTTAGGACTAGTCCTAGGCAATGCTAAGAGATAGGACTAGTCCTAAGTTAGGAAGAGTTTTGTGAAATCGACCCCAAATTCATAATGAGAAAAAACTTCCTTGCACAGTTTAACTTGCATCTAATTGAACAAGCACTAATACAATGTATAAGAGAAGATTTACCTCATTTGTCTTAAGGGTATTACGTATATTTCAAATCATTAGTCAAAGTCAACATTTGAACATAATTTGTTTCTGTTCAAGACATTATAGAGTGAGGTACATGTAGACCTACATGTACATGAATTGTTATTGAATTGAAACCACAAGACCGCTGGACTTGTCTGGTCATGAGTTTACTGGCCCAATGCTAAAATCACTGGCCTCGGGCCTGCAGTCCAGTGTCAAATTCGAGCCCAGGTATGTACCTTTACATGTAGTTTACTCAACAACTTCAGGTACTCAGTATTAATTAGGCCTACATACGTACATACCTGGAATTATATTGGTGTGAAAAATGCTAACTTTTTCAGAAGGAAAACAATCTTTATGTCAGGGAATTCAACAAAATTAACTAGCCTACATGCTTTACTGAGCTAAGCCTAGCTTATCTAGTTCCCGCCTTCGTGCATCACCGAGCCAAGACCAACTCACAGTTAATCACCTACTAGGCAGTACTTAAGCAGCATCCAGCAACAGAGTCCAGCATTCTCCTGAAGACGATCAGAGCATACTGATCGAAACGTAGTTAACCATCAGTTCTTTTCAGAACCAACAGTTACTCAAAAGAGATTTTAACATGGTGTTACCGCAAACCTCTCTTAGTTCAAACTATCTTTAAAAATACTGTGTACTCACCATTGTTTCTTGACTCTTTCTTCCGTATCATACTCATCCTGTAGAAACAGAGAGAGAGAGAGAGAGATAGAAAGGGGAATAATGAATACATGTTCAAAACCTGAGCACAATTTCATAAAGCTACTTAAAGAGAAGGTAGACGTTTGGCAATAGACCGTATTGAATATGACCTCACCATTCAAAAATCTGCAACATGGCGTCTGTGAGCGTGTACGTGTGCGTACGTGTGCCGTAGAAATCAAACCGGGAACGCTGTGCGCTGCATGCTTCATTGATGTACGCGTTTAGACGGGCATACGGTTTGCCCTACAAGATGGCGACTTTCATAGCAACAAAGGGGTTATTCAATACGGTCTATTACTCAAGTAAGTTTTTATGTTCATTAACTCGTGGAGTAATTAACAAAAGTACACCCTCCCTTTTGATTGATAAAAATAGTATCTGCAGTACCCGCACCAGCTGTCCCTAACCCTACCCAATACCTCAGGAAAACAAAGGAAATAAAGTCACAAACCAGAAGTAACATCTTCGGTTTTTCACTCCAAAAACTTTCTCCTTAGTACAGAAGGTCCATGTACGCCTAACACCCAGTCAAATAAGCTGTTGGTGCAAGTCACATTATCCTCAGGGACTGCAGCAGCCTTTAAACACACACGACCGACCACTCTCCTTCTTCAATAAATACTTAAAAGTTGAAGAAATGTCGGACAAATCCAATGCGCTTTTGATCCAACACGAAGTTTGCAGAAACAAACCATGTACATAATGCATACATGTAAGTTTCACAGCAGTAAATCAGTAGTTTGGCAGGCTTGTTATGCACTTGTGTTGCTTGTCTGATGTCAGGGTCAATCCATTACCTGAACCAGTTGTGTCGGAGACACTTGTTGGCTGGTACACACTAACGCACTCCTTAAATAGTCACCTTAACAATAACAACAGAACTGGTCCAATGGGGGAGTTTAACTGCTCAACTCCAGTCTCATTTTGTACACAGTGCAATCTGTACACTCATGAACGAAATCAACATGGCTGAACTTTAATGAAGGCCAATCAATCCTGGCAGTAAAACTGAAGGACAGACATTTTTCCACCAAATCGCACCATCTCTGAACTTCATCTACATAATGTACACATACAACAAGCCCCGTCGTAAAAAAAGTTCCCATAAGGTACATGTATGTAAGGTTTAAATGCAGACAGTATTCTCTATAGAGTCTGTACACATTTGGCGAGTGCTATGCAAGTGCACATTGGTTTGGTTGTTTGTTCACCAGTCTCAGGTCCACAAGTTGCTCTGGTTTCGATATACACAATGAAAGCATTCAAGATTCAACTGTCATGTAAAAACACACTATAAAATGTCCAGACAGCGTACTCATTTGAATACAAACAGAGCAGTTGTGCAACATAAAAACGGAGTAACTTGCAGCTCTACATGAAGAAGTCCACAGAATTGTACCAAGTTTGATACTGTTCCTGTACAGTCACAAAGTTCAGACATTCACCTCCCCTGGTTAGTGCTCCCCTGGTCCGTGTGAAATCCTTGAAGTACAATCCACGTTCCAATAACCCATGATGCGTTTAACTAAATCTCTAATAAACAAAATCTTGCATGGTCTCCTTGGCTCTGCCGACCAAACACGAGTGACATCAACATCAGGTTTGGTCTTCCAATCTAATGACCCACTATGATCCTGGTAGACTAGAGCCCACCTACATGTATTAAATGTGGTCTTTCCAGTCTGGTTGTTTTGCTGGGTATGAACCCTTCATGGTCTCAACTTCAGGCCTTATGTATATTGAAACCAACCACAAGGCAAGTACCCTGCAAGGTTGGCCTATTGTTGCAGCGCCTGGAGCAACAAACAGTGAAATAGATATTTTGTTTGGTTGACAATTAAACTTATTGGGTGTGTGGTGCATGAAACCATAAACCACTAATGGTCCCATTCAATAAACAGATCAAATATCCACGGATCAAAGGCAAACGATTTGAAGCGTTTTGTTTATCTTTTTGACATGGTGGATGTTTTTTACAACACAATCCTTTAAAATGGATGAATATTGTTTTTTAACCTTCAAATCAGACTATGTCACTCATGACAGCATGCCTTTACAGATAAAAACCATAGACTGGACTTCCTGCAGGCACAATTTATAAACAGCTCAATAGACAAAAAGTTAAATCTTACATTTTTGCAGAGATTTGGAAGTGTACACGTGCAAAGATACATGTCAGCGGACTTAGGGGTAATTTAGACCGCTCTATGTTGAACCCAATACAGTTTTTAACCGTGTGCCTGATTGATCAGTCTAAAGTAAGACTAACTCAGGGTTAACCCCCAACCATCCAACTGATGGGTTCGTCTTTAGACCTCAATGGGTTTATTTCTTAACACTGTTGTGGACAGTATACCCGTTGACCACATCTGGGCCCAATTTCATAGAGCTGCTTTTGAGCACAAAAAGATGCTAAGCCCAACAAAATTATGCTTACCAGACTACGGTTACCAGCCAAACTACCATGTCACATCATAGAGAAAGGACCCTTTCTCCTTTCTCTATGGTCACATGTACCATTTGTGACTGGTATCCTGCTCATTTCTGCTTAGCAAAAACTGTCAAGCAACATTTTCTGCTTAAGCAGCTCTATGAAATTGGGCTCAGGTTTAACTGGACAGATAGGTGACCCACTGCAGAGACCTGTGGAATCAATGCACAAATAAGCACCAAAGTGTGCATCTTGTTCCAGCCTTCTCCACGCGTCTTGCTCACTTCTAATTAATTAGGAGTTGTCTCTTTGCCTGCTTCTTGTTACAACTACGTTTCCTCATGGACATAATTGAGGCTTAATTTACCGGACAGGACAGTAACCTACACCATTGTAGATGGATAAAACGAACCTCAAGTGATTCACCAAGGATATTAATACAATCATAAGCTTTTCTTGGAACAATGAGGACTAAGAAGTTGGCCACTAATCAACATGTCCCTGGGCCAGTGCTCTCCCTGGCTGATGACCTAACCAACATGTCCCTGGGCCAGTGCTCTCCCTGGCTGATGACCTGAGCGAGGTGATTTAACCATTTTAATTGACAATTGAAGCAAAATTTACACAGTCTGCAAACTGACAAGAGTGCAGCGCTCAATCACACAAATGCACAATGTTTCAATCTGTCCAATCTGTGAGTTCTTAACCCTCCTACTGTCAGTGACTCTTGGCAACATTTTCCAGCGAGTTGACCAACCATTTGAAACCATTCGACTGCCAAGGTTGTGTACCAAGGTCGTGTACGGCGGCACAACTGTGCACAGAACTAACTGTGTACTGTGTACATGCATTCCCTCATGGTATCATATTTCAGGCTGGCATAGTTTATCTATCATTCAAAACCACTTAAATGGTATTGAATGGTCAGACAGCAGAGGTTAATACATCTATAGGTCAAGGAAAAACTCATGAATGACACCGAACACAACGGTTTTGGGTAGTAATTCCTTTATATGGCAAATCTTCACAGCCATATTGGCAACAAAATGAGCAAGGTGGTAACTGAAAGTAGTGAGGTGGTCTACCTCACAATTGAATGGTCAGGTCCGGAGAAATACTGCCCTCCTCTGATGAAGATTGCAGTTTGATATTATTATATGATCCATGTTTCTACATGTTCAAAGAGAGAGAGAGAGAGAGAGAGCCAGTTTAGGCTAATCATAGTTAATGATTACATAAAATGTTCTGTAAAACTATGTGAAAGAAATTGTTTTCTTTTAAAGTTGACATACTCACAGGAGCCTATGATCGCATGAAAATGAAAAAAAAAACTGAACAGTTCTCA
Source organism: Pycnopodia helianthoides (assembly GCA_032158295.1). Taxonomy (NCBI): domain Eukaryota; kingdom Metazoa; phylum Echinodermata; class Asteroidea; order Forcipulatida; family Asteriidae; genus Pycnopodia; species Pycnopodia helianthoides. Next base: position 5,765,539 of record CM063249.1, read on the forward strand.
GCCATCTTTTCTTGTCTTTTAAACAACCTTTAAGTATTCACGAACTTTGTTAGTGTTACATTTGAGTGAATTAACAGAAAAAACTTTCTGTGAAAATAAAACTTTGTCAAAATAAAACTAGAAGTTTGGGCACAACATGGGCCAATTACATGTAGTTCTTCCCTTGATGGTCAGTTCCCCACTTGTCAGTCATTTTGAAGGTAAATGGAAATCTGCCAAACCATAAACCTGAGGTCAGTCATAATTTTCTCAAATCCTTTCCAGGAATGGAGTTTCCTTCCCGAAGGACCAAGGTTGCTCATCTTGAGCAAAGAGCTCAATCCATTCCATAGTAATGTGCATTTGAGAGTATTATAAGATGCACAAGGGTCAAGATCATGACAGCGGAGGTCAGGGTCATTGCCACCTCCCGATGGTTCTGGGCCTGCATTAGTTCTCATGGGGAGTGACCTTTACAAACAAGATGGTAAAAATAAAGCACTACTTCCATAACCGATGCAGTTCTAGTGCAATGTACATAATATGTACAGTGTGCCTTCAGAATAACATAAATTAACCTTGAATATTGAAGAATGTTCACCATTATACAGTGTGTGTCGTTTAAGAATGATGATGCCTCCTAATCCACACCATAAGTGCATCCCATCCATGTCTTAAGATGCCCGCCAACCCCCCCCCCCCAATCATGCCTCATCTCATGAGATCATCAAAGGGTGACCTCTTAAATAAGTCCTTGAGTGATGATGTCACGGTCACAATCATAGCATACTTTAGTTAGTCATAATCTCTAATGACAGACTTCCATGTTCATTATATTAAACAAAAAAACTATTTCCATGCAAAACTTTGTATACATGTACATGTACATCGTTGTACAAGGTCGTCCATTATAATTAATCTTTTTAATTATGCACCAAAATACATACATGTTCTTGAACATAGAAGTTTATCTGGGTCAATATTATGATTTTTGTTAAACCTCGTACGCTACACGATATACATATACATGCAATGTACAAAACATATTGTTGCCCGACTCATGTTACGTGTACAGTATCAGGTTACATTTTCAAATTCCTGTTTGCACTTCCTTCAGCATGAATGGTCATATTTTTTTCTGCTGAAAACCATATCAGGCATCAAACTTCATGTTCAAAAGGGCATGGCTATATATTTTCGTGAATTGTCAGTGATTTCGAAGGGCATCGTGGCAATGGCACAGGACACCGATGGCGGCCTCTTTGACCCTACTTTCAAAATATTAACCAAATTTTTTTCAAAATATTACGTGATAATCTACACTGCAGATGTCTTCGACCTTCCAGGGTTCTCCTTGAGATGGGCAGCTTGCTAAAAATATGTTTAATACACAATATTTACACAATGATAAACAAATCATCCACCACAGTTTTTTTCCAGCATGGGTGAGAACATAGCATGGCCTGATCCAAGACAGATTTCATTTCAAAATAGTGGCAAGCCACAAACAGCATGACGCCACGGCCAGTGTGTGATGATGAGCTGAGTGAGAGACTATGAGCTGTCAACTAGCAGTGAGGGCCAAGAGGAATTTGGCTTACAAAGTTAAGCTAACTGACAGGTGATCAAACTGCATGTATGCTACAACCAGAAGGTTCCAAGAGATTTAAAGGAGTTTAGCTGGAACACCCTTCATTCATGCTGCCTAGCCAACCATTTTGTCATGTTTCCCTCGTGCATTAGCAAAGAATGAATTGTGATTCTCATTGCACCAAAAGGGCACCAGACTTTTTTATGCATTTTAGATTGAAATTCGCTCTAATCGATTGAAACTAGTGACAACTGCAGATAATTTTGTCCCTGTAGTTTCAATCGATTAGAGTGAATTTCAGGTCTAAAATTTTAAGAAAGTGGACTTCAAAACTCAAGCCATGTCTAAATAGCGGCAGTTACAACTGTGGCTTAACGGCCACTTTAACATGCAATGAAGCATATACATGTAGGAGGCCTATAACAACACCCAATAGTATGTTGAGGAACATCAAATCCCATCCTAAAATCAGATTTAAAAACTATCATCTGGCAAGTTAAAGGTAGGGTCACAGATTGGTTTTTGTCAACGTAATGCTTATAATGCAAACTATAAAGAACGACACAGAAAAGGCCACATGTGAAAGTTTCAGCTGATTACGATGTCTTCATGCTGAGAAAACATCAAAACTCTGTCACAGTATCTTATAAGAATTTTGAATCCATCCAAGTATAGTGAGGTGACAGCGGGTAGCAATCGCATCAATAGCCGCAGCAATCGCAAACGGACACCAACCCTCAGAAATATGATAAACGATTCATGCATGAAACGTTTCTCAGATTCCACTGTTTTGGGGTGAAAATCACTCATGTATTACTTCGAAGGGAATCCTTTTTCAAAATAGTTACTATCAGCAGCTGCAGTGCTTCTCACCAAATAAGTTTTATGGTCATTCATTTTTGGAGTATAATTTACCAATCTGTGACAAGGCATTCAGATCATACATTGTAGAACACTTTTTCTACAGCTCGTTTACAGTTCAAATCCAGCCAAAGTTGTCCACGTCACTTTCCCACAAAAGGTCCTTTTTCACACTACCGAGCCAATCCCATGTATCAAAACCCCGGGAAATTCCTGGGGAATTGTAACCTCATCGCCACCTCATGTTGGCTTCACACATGATGCGATTTACCTGGGAAAAGTGCCCACTCACTGCATAGTGTTAGCCAGAGGGGTGTCTGGGTGTCTGTTGGACAACATGTTTTTAAATTTGGACACTCCGTTTTTTCTGTCATTTACATGTAAATATATTGTAAGTGAACAATTTGGACAGCCATTTTCAAAATTTCCACCAAATTTGGACACCCTTAAATTTTTACCAACATCCAGGCTAAAACCTAGACACTTGGCATGCCAACCCCGCTGTTATCTCACTAATAACCCTACTCCCAAGCAGGGGTAACCATTTCCTGGGAAAGGGTCTTTTCCTGGGAGTTTGCAGGGGTTCGCAACTCAAGTGTGAAAAGATCAAATACATTTATCGGGAAATTTCTGTGGTGTGAAAAGGGCTAAAACACCTGACAGTACAGTATTGTAGCTGCTATATTGAACTTTTTAAGTTATTTTTTTTTTGGTGAAAAAGAGAAAACATTTTTGTTCTTATAATTTAAGCACATATCACTTCTAGATGTCCCTCCAAACAAAAAAGAATTAATCCTCTGACAAGCTAGAGTCATTGTTTACGGCCTCTTCGCACATGTATAGATTGCAAAAGGGCCATATTTTACCGTACATGTATTCCATCTGCGCTTGTTGGATAAATAATAGTACGAGAGTTCTTTAATGAATGCTAGTTCCAGAAAACCCCTTTGATGTAACATGCTACATGTACATGATACCGTAGCACAATTTTCTACACAACAAGCCTCCACTGGACCTGAGCCAGAAATACCACTTACTGTGTAAGGTAGTGAGTGGGATAGCTGACTGGTGTGTGGGAATCAATTATTGGTATCAACATGACACAGCACTTGCTCTGAATATTTCACTGAACACAGGTATGCATGCATTTAACATGACTGCAAAGAGCTCAGACAGTTACTAATACATACCGCTGTAAATAATTAGCTTGAGAACAATTACACAATTATACGTGATGTATATGATTAGGTGAAAACAGTTTATCAACAACAGACTGATATCTGCAACTTTGTAATCCATGCTTACAATGTACAAAGATACATACGGGTACAAACATTTGCACAGTGCATAGTTCCAACTTGATATCACTCGGTGTGAAGTCAACCATCTTTACGAGCAAATCAATCATTTTTTTGAACGCACAAATGTGCGTGACGCGTAAATACCGCGTATGGTACGTGGGAGTTTGATCAAACTTGAATGATTGGTCGGTGAACCAATTGGCCGAGTAGAAAAACAAGAACACTTTGAAGCAGTTCAAAGCCAAACCCCATATCATGCATACTGGCCGTTAAGATGGCTTCTATTGACAACTATCAATTTGGCTTGATAAAACTCTCTTCTGGATGCATACAGCTTCATACTTCAAAATGTAAAGAGTTTGAAAAGCAGCTTCAATTTTTGAATGAACTGTAACCACATTATATTCATTACTATTTATATTTCAACTTTGTTCCGTGCATTGGGAATTCCTTCCGTTTTGAAATGCGCTTCATAAGAATCTATATTTATGCAAGAATTAACTGTTTGAATGTTTGAAAGAACACAGAAACTGTCCGAAAAGTCAATTTTTTTCTTTTCCTTAAAGAAGGAAATACTCGTAATAGAATTTGTTTCTTTCTGTACGGAAATTTGATCACTTGTCAGTGTTCTGACATGCCTAATATAAGAGTTGTGTATCCATTCTTTGATGGTTTGATCCAGAATCATTTGTCACAATTTCTGTCGTGCTAGCGTTTCCCAATGAATGGGCTGCTAGTCTTTGCTACAATACATCGAGTACATTACATGCAAGAACTACCGAACGCTAGGAGGGTGCTTTCATAATGACGCTTTCACAATAAGAATGTACGCCCTCTGTTGGCGAAATCTAACAGTGCATTACACGATATCATCCCAAAAGGACTTGATTAATCAAGACTAGTATGTCACTGGTGTTTGTGCTAGCCGTGTACAAGCTGGTGGTCAATGGCTCGTGCCAGTATTTGTGGGCAGCAGCATGGCCAGTGGCTTGGTTCTTCAGTAAGTTTCGTCAAAGCTTGTTAAAATTACACAACAGAAATACGGTGTAGGGACTGTAGGTTTGATTTTAATAAATGATAACACTCGATTACTTGAACGAAAGAAAGGATCATTTTACAGTGTAAACAATTTAAGATTTCACACAGTGATCATCACAATAAACTCAAGCGAAAGCAGATAAGGCACACCGTTAGATACAGTAAGTGCAGTGATTTTTTGGTCCTTTGAAAGTCAGATAAGATGCGTCTTATACATGTACGCAGGAAATTACGGTTCTTGTACATGTACATGTATGTGTAGACATCAAAACTTCCCTAAATGTGAACATTTTCAAGAAGAGACTCAAAACTAACTGGACTCAAGAGCATTTTATGTAATTTATGCACCTTGGAACATAAATGATTTTTTTTAATGGTACTGGCATTATATAAACTGTTTTTATTGATTGATTGATACACATTTGTTTTATATGCAGTTCTGCTAGCCACATACATTGTACATGTACAAGGATATCCTTGATGTAGAACAAGGATGGGTGTGTTATGGTTTCCTTCTCATTCTCATAATTTCACCTGGCCTCTAGAGGGTGCCGTTCCCATTGGTACAATTAAGAGGGCCCTGGACACTGTCTGCTTTAGTTGATAAGAGGTTAAAGTCTAGGCCATGGTCTTGGACAATGGGGCACCCCAGGCTGCTGTGCCATAGTGTTCTGGTCACACCCCCAACCAAAACCCTATAAAAAAACTACATTATGTACAATGTAAAGAGCATATAACATGTACATTATGTACACAAAATACAAGTATGGAGATTGTAATGCACACTAGAAACAGCGCATGTGCAATCTTACAGTGCATTCCTGCAAACTGGGCTAATGGTTTCTGTTTACGGCCGACCTATCAACTAACAACATCAATCTAATGTAGTAAACAAGAATAAATGAGATCAAAGTTCTTCAGACTTGAATTGGGTTTTAAAACTGCAGGTGAAGGCCCAAGCTTGTACAAGTTCTTGGCCGTACTGATTTTTTTGTACATTTAATCAGAATACAAATTCGTTAATTGCTGGGTGATTTTCAAGACTTGGCCTATCCATTCTAAAACAGAGCAGAAATTCCTCCTAATAGTCTAATACATGTATTGTAACATATGTACAGTAGAAACCTCTGGATGTACAAACAATGTAGAACACATGACCTGGGCTGTGTAAATATTGTACATTCCATGTAAATACAGTGTCAACTTAGTATACATCATACAGTCACACTGTCCGATGCATCAAGCAATCATTAAATACCACATGACGAACATAACTACTATCTGAATCATCAAATATACTTAACTTCACCCAAATCTCTCTCTCGATCACTATTTCAACAGCCATCCATGAAACTCAGAGAGGTGCAACTTCTGGGATAGTTTTTTTAGCTGTGAATGGAACCGGAAAAGATCGCACATCCTGTGCACAGAGTACAACCCAGCAATGATCAGATATGGGCAAGGTTGTACACATGGAATGCAAAGCAGAGGCATGACCCATGTTTGTGTGTGAGGACGTCGTCTGCGGGCGGTGGACTGCTTCATATGCAAACACAGAAATGATCGTGTGCCATATTGACAAAATGCAACCAGCAAATAGTCAATTTCTCACGGCAAAATGTCAGAGAGGCCCTGGGATTGTCTGACAGCATACAAAAGGGATCAAATATGCAACTTTAAGGGCACACACAAGTACTATGTATGTGCATGAATCATGTACAGATATGACCATGCATGGTACAGTCCTCATTTGTGTACATGTATAAGTCATTTCCACACCTTGAATACTTGGTAAATTGTAGCTCAGGCAAAACTTGCTCAGTTTTGGTGGACACTTTTGATTTACAACATTTTCTAAATTCAGTACAAGGTAAAACAACAAATAAACAAAATGTCCTACTCATAATGTACAAACTTGAACTGAAGTTCCTTGGTCTGTGTTCTTTTTTAACACTTGGTAAAAACTATGAAATCTTTGTGGTTTTTTTTTGCAAGTAATAATAATTTGACAACCACTGGTTATTTGAATCAAATTTATTTAACACTACTGTTTACTTAATGTTACAGAACTGGTGCAATTTTTCCAGCTTCTCCAAAGCAATCCGTAAGAAAATTGCAAAAAAAACCCTGATTTTACATTATTTCATTATGACAGATGTTCATGACCACTTTCCTCAACTGCCTCATGGGAAAGTGGCATAAATTTGACAGTAGGCCCCTCAGTAATACAAACCTGATCTTCTAATAAAAATTCAGCTCAACATTGACAGAAACTCCTCCAAAAAAACCTCCAGCTCAAATGACACTTTCCCCCATGGGTTAATGCTTCTAAAGTTGATTTCCGTAAACCAAAACTCAGAAATTCTGCTCCTTTTTTATTGACTGAAAAGGGGGACTTGATGCATAAATACATCACCTCTGTCATGTGGGAAAAAAAACTAGAGGTAAAAACTTTTACGACTTCAACTAGATTGACTAGGATCTAACATTTCATTCTGATTAATAGATTACAGAAATAACAGCGGCACAGGAAATGAAAAAAAAGCAACTCTAGGGAGAATTGAGGCAAGTTTATTTTTGCGGGATTTTTGCAGGATTTTAGTTTGAGCATACAGGATCAAATGTTTGAAAATAACGTATATTTCAGAAAAATAGTCCGTGTTGTTGAGTGTGCTCTCAATAGTCACTCAGATTATTTTCAGTGTTGTATTTTCTATTTGACAAAACAGTTCTTGTTGTACTTCGGGTAGTATCGATCAATTTTAGTATCAAATCAAGAAGTATAGTGCTCTATTTTTTGGAGAGTGACCACTTTCTAAAGTTTGCCCTGTATTGAGGTCAAATTAAAATTGAGAAATTTATTTCTCAGAAATCGAGGTGGCAATGTAAATGCTGGATCTGGTATTTTATTAAGATTTAAATACCAGGATTAACATCGCAAGCCTACACGTAGGAAATGAGCAGTCTGACAGTGTTGATTGCCGTCACAGAATAACCCTGCTGGCTTTCTTAGTCACTGTGGATTTTTTCTCAACTGACAGGTCTGAGAATTTGACATCACATCATATGTTGATGTTAACTACACATGTACATGTACTAGTACAAGTACAAGTATTTCACAAGTTACATGCACAATGTACGTATAGTGAACATGTCACAGGGTTTCCCCTGGTTGAACTTGTTGATTCAGAGCATCGAGTGAGTTATTTGAAGCAGAGAAACTCTACATTGCATTTCAACAACACATCCCAAGCTCATCAACAAGAGAGCAAAACATAAATAACTTGAAAGTTCTGAGGAAAAGAACAAAAGAACATGAAGTACACGTGTTGATGCAAAAAATAAATCCTTTACAATACTAGAAAAATCTTAAACTGAATCTGAATTTTAATCTTCGGATGAAACATAAAGCCATAGGTCCCGTGTGTTGTGTTACCATGTACATGTACATCTGTAAATAAAAAAGAACCCAGTGACACTTATCGCTAAGACAATAGGTTTGCCACAGTGTTTTGGGCAGTGGCTGCTGAATGCACCACATCACTTTGTAAACCCATTCAAGGTGCCAACTCAAAACACTTCACAACCTGTCTAAATGTTTCTGTTTGTTGAAGTACCTTGTTGGTACATGTAGATACAGCAGTGCTTACTATTATCATTATTCATTTTTAGGCACATTTTTGTTAAATTCATTCTGTATTATGGATACAGTACAAGAACTGTGTCTTATACACACACATACAGTACATTTGAGAATGACACAAGCTACACACGTAAGCCACACCTGCATAATGTACATTTTGTGAACCACACACATGGCAATCGTCACATACCAAAAGAGGCTCTCAGCCTTATGAGTCATGTCAATGATGCAGAGGAAGTAATATCATTCATTCTGTCCAGGGTAGGAATGGTCCATCTTATAAATATTCATCGCATTGAATAAATATCATTTAATCTAAGCTTTGGTTTCTCTTTATGAGATTGATGGCCTTGACATTAAAAATACATAACTCATGAATATTCATATCCAGTCATCTGACTTGATTCTTTTGTAATGAGCCTGCTTTGAATAGTCACATAAAATTATGTAAAATGTGTATTCAACTTTGAATATTCACCCTGTCAGTTGGTCTTTGGTTTCTTTTTGCAATGAAACTATGAAACTACTTTGGCTGTTTACATTAAAATTATTCATCTCATGATAAATGGACATCTGATCTTTGAATTTCTTTCTGCAACTACACTATGTTTTGTTTTTAAGTATCAAATATTCATTATCTATGAATATTCATAAACAGTAATCTGATCAGTGGTTTGATTTCCTTTTTGCAATGAAATGCTTCTGGCCATTGACATAATAAATATTCATCATGAATGAATATTCATATCTAGTCACTTGACCTTGGCTTACTTTTGCAATGAGACAACGTTGACCTTTGACAAACAATAATACATTTGAAAGGGGCTTTTCACTCTCTGACCTATCATCACACAATCCTATATCAAGTCCAAATTCTCTGCTTAATCTGACCAAATTTTTCTAATTTAATCGTAAATTATCATAATATCAAGGAATGTACCACTGCCCCTAACTACATGTACATGTACAATACACCATTGGAAGAATCCAGACACGATTACGACATGTACATCATGTACCTGGATGTCTTTGTCATAAGTCATAATCTGAGAATTCATATCCAGTCACTGATTTGCACTAACTATGATATTATATCAAATTACTTTTGATATGACAGTGATTAAAATATTGACAGATTTTGCATTTTCTTCATAAAGCCTGCCTCCCCCCCCAAAAAAAAAAAGAAAAGAAAAAAGAGCTGAATGAAAAAGAAAAAAACCCATACATGTTGGAATGACAGATAAAAACATCTAAAACAGGGTGTCTTTTTTTTCACAATGAATAAATTAATAAAATGTTCGAGTCCACAGAGTGTTCCAAACTTCATACTTTACAGTGACTTGCAATGTTGTTTCCATATTTCAAAGGATCAGGCAGATTTGCACATTCACACCTCAATGACTTTTAATTGTCTGGCGTTGACTGTCTAAATAAGTAACTTGTCTGGCCTTGTGGCCTCTATCCATCAACCCTTGACTGGGGGTGAGGACAAACTATGGGTCCCTCCAGAAGAATTGTCTGCACCTGTTTACCACTTTACAATTCATACAGTGCATTATAAATGCCGTTCTGTCGGTGTTGCTGTTGACTGTTCGTTACTGTTTAGTTGTACCCCAAAAAATAAGCATAATGGGTGAAAGTAAGGTGGGTAAACATCCGTGTTGTTGCCAAGTACTTTTCAGTCTCAGCGTTCTCTCTTAACACTAACAGTGATCCGTTAGTCAAATCACAGCTAGAAAGGACAGTTTAGGTCAAATGCTAGTCAAAACACCTGGGCCCAATTTTATAAAGCTGTTTACCGGTAAGCAAATTTTTGTGCTTACTGTAGCAGAAAAATGTGCGTAAGCATAAGCGTATTTCACCATGATTTCTCAAGTTAGCAGAAAATTTCTTGGCGCGCATGCACGTTCACCATGGATTTGCATTGTTATGTCGCTTGTGTGCTAAACGCGGGTTGGCCATCATTTACCCTAGCTTACGGTAAACAGCTTTATGAAATAGAAATTCTGCTAAGGGACGCTCCGTAAGCACAAAACGGCTGCTTACATGTTTTATAAAATTGGGCCCAGAAGACCAGTCAAAGTTGTCTCCAAGTGGTCCAGCTGGATAGTTCAGTGTTGAATTCAAAGCATCCCTATTCAATATGGACTATGGACTAGTGAAAAAGCTGGCAGACTCGTTAGAAGACAAGCTAACTGATCCTGCTGGCCAGTCGCTGAAAAAGTTAACACGGTGAAGGGCAAACCCTGAATTGCCGACTACTAGGGTGGCCCGAGTAGTACTCAAGTATGAGTTCTTGTGCAATCAAGTACGAGTACAAGTGTCCACGTACCGAGTAATTCTAAAAACCAGTGTACTCAGCCCAACAGATGAGTACCAAGTACATGTAAATGGATCTGGAGAATGAGTAATAGTACAAAGTACATTTTAATTGGGTTAGCATTTTTAATACATCGTCTAAAAGAAAAAATGATTACTAAAAGTTTATCAAAGTGGGTTAATAAATTTTCTAAATTATGGTTAATTTCATTTTTTATTAAACTGCAAAAAAAAACTATGTACATAGTATATGTTAATAGAGAGTAACAAGAAAATGCCGACTGTGCCAACTCAACAACATATTGGTAAAAATGATATCCTTGAATGGTTTTCTAAGTATACGGGTTCCTTTCGCACTCTAACAAAGTCTAACACCTACATGTATAGTCAAGTAACTCAACACCAAAACTGTTGGACTCTGATATGGTACGTACATGTACATGTACATGTACATAGGATGCATGATCCCATGTAAAACATACATGTAGTCACTTTACAAGTGCAGTCCTCAGTCCAACTGAATGAAAGAAGTAATATGTGCTATCAGATTTTAATGAGTAATCTGTGGTTGCACAGAAAAAATTTGACTAGATTTATAGGGAGAACGCCAACATAGGGCTAGATAGCTCAGTTGGTAGAGCACCAGCACGTTAATCTGAGGTTCGTTGGTTCAAATCTCCTCTAGTCAATTTTTCTTTATTCAATCCCAAATTATTACAAATTTTACCAGTCAGTTTCCCTTGTGATTTATTACTAGATTTTGAGGAGTAAATGATGATTGAGATTATGATCTCACACTTACATTATGTTGTAAGTTAAGACCCTACATAAGTAATAATTCTCTTAAAATTACAACCCTAAAATGTTGAAATTAAAACACTGTAAATTACTATTTGCAGTGAGCTGTGATCTTAATGTTTTCAACACACGAATCCCACCAGAGTAATATGCCGGTGGACGGTTTCACAGGACTTGGGAAAGTATTGAGTAAACAGTGCTTGAAGGAAGTAATATGTGCTATCGGATTTGTTAATTTTTGTTGTTTCTTTATTTAAATAATTTTTTTTTATAGCAGGCTGTGCAAGTATGGAATCATGAACTCTAACCCATGCGCGCTGGCCGTTACATCACAACGTAACAATGATGGCACCTTTTGTGATGCAACAGCGCGTGCTGAAGTGGGTTAGAGTCCATAATTTCATGTACAGCTACAGGCCTGCTAAAATCACAACAACACAGCCCCTTTAAGACCAAGGTTTTAATACATTGTAATTTGGTAAAAGGGTGTCAAAATTTGCTGGAAATTAAAAAACTGGGTGTCCAAATGGGTTCACTTACAAGTTACAATAGGCCTGTGCACAGCCACAATCATGGGTACACTTTCTGTTACAAAGACACCAAATGAACAACACATAAATATTGAGTAACTCTTTGCAGATCTTGCTTTCGACAAACTCAAGTACTTTCTACTCTTCATTCACAAAGCCTGGTTAGTTAATTTACAAAAAAACATTGAAAGAACTGTTACATCACTGGTTTTCAAAGTGTTGTTCATAACATGGACACAAAAAAAATGTGTACCCATGATTGTGGCTGTGCACGCCTACATGTAAATGGCCAGTAAAACAGGGTGTCAAAATACACCCAGACACCCCTCTGGCTAACTCTATGTTTAATACCCATCAGCTTGAAATTGCCTTCCACTGTACATCACTAATGTAATTTTTTTTTTATATAAATAAAAAAACAATAAAAATTAACAAAAATAATTTTGAGGTGGCTGTGAAAAATGGGCGTGGCGTGGACGAGAGACTTGTTCCTTTTTTTTTATTTGGCCTCAGCTTGGCAAGGATGACCACTTGTTTGCAGCATCATCAAATTCACTAAGCTGGAGCAATATCAGTAGAAGGTGTTTGAACTGTTCAGGATCAGTGAAGAACTAAGGTGTGCTTTATAGGAACATTACAGAATTGGTTTTTGTTAACAAAACAGTTGCTGGCAGTGTAGGCACTTTATGTAATCCACCATATGTACATAAACTGACAAACCTGTAGAAGTTTGATATCGATCGGCCATCTGGGTCACAAGAAAATAGTGAAAAACCGATTACACATTTGCATGAAATCATATAGATTCAACAAATGAATAAAACGCTCACTGAGCGATACACTCCAATCGGAAAATTAGTTTATTCATTTCTCATCAAATATGGCATTTCAGACAGAAATATTTCAAGGGATGTTTTCTACTATCGTCATCATTAGACCATGTAAGTTTTATGTAAATCTGTGATCAAAAAGTATATTTTACAAGTTTTTTTCTTACCAATTCTGTAATGTTCCTTTAAACTTCGACCTTGCATGTACACCATACAGAAACTTACAATAAGTACATAACAGGACAGGTGAAAATGTCTCCAGTTTGTTTGTGGTCATATTATTTTATAACCCAGAGTCCTGAAGGAACTTTTACGAACAGATTAAGATCAAATGAGAGAAAACATTATCTTGAAAAGAATGTCTCAAGGATACGGTTTTTCTTAAGTTGTTGCTCACCATCAGCAAGCCAATAAAGAAAGAAAACATCCTCACGACCGGCCTTCTGATAAAGTATGTTTAAGTTTGCACATTGTCAATTGAGCACTGAGAATTCTTGCCTTCACTTGACAACACCTTTAATTGTTATCACATTCTTAATCCTTACCCTGCCAAATGCAACAAAATGCACCAGTTGGTAAATAATGTTACATTTTCTTGTATTTTAGCAGTCAACTGAAATCCCACACTCTTGCACTGTGCACTGCAGTGTTATACAGGGCCTTGACTAGATGTAATGTACAGTGTAATTGTAAGTTAGTCTTTCATTTTTAAAAGAAATACAAGAACTACATTTAAACTTTTCTCCTTAAATTGTATTTTTTTCCCCTAATTATTGAGCAGGGCTCTTTGCACTCCACAGAAGCAAACTCAACATACTAAAAAGTGAAATTAAAACACAGTTTGTCAAAACTCATGATGTTTGGGTCATTTCATATGACGATCTATTTGCATGTGTACCAAATTGCAGGCAGGATTAGTTTGGTGGATTGCTACGTTTGTTACAAGTCATGATCAGTGCAAATTATATATGCCACATTTAAATCAACAATGAACTTTGAGGGAGGGGTTGTTATTTTTCACACTCTCCTAGGACAAGGTTAAGGCATGGCAGAGGAGAGCAATTTCACTCGCTCTCCTCTTTCAAACTGATGGTCTGGATAAGTCCCAAGAAAATGTCATTAAGTGTTTTAGTAGAATACATTGTGTTTTAGTAGAATACATGTACATGTTATGTAACTGGGCAGTGCCATGACTGGTGTAAACCAGTTCAGTTCACAATGCAATGGAATCTTCTAAGTGCATATTGCTGCATTTAGCAGGGTTTTCATTTCATTTGTGTTCCATCTTGATGCAGGACAATAGCTGCATGCCTAGAAACTACCTGATAGATAGCCAGGCCTGGAATTACACGGAGGCCAGGGAGGCCATGGCCTCCGTTGCCCTGGTCTTGGCCTTGGTGCCCCATCAAAAACTTCTTATAGACTTTAAGTTTTTCCAATGTAAGTGCCCTTTGCAAAATGAAAATGGCCTTGCCCTCTCAAAGATGAAATTCCAGGCCTGGATAGCAGTTAGGGTTAAAGTTCATTAAACCTTTTATGGTCTTATAAAGTCCATCCGAAAAACCAAATTACAACTGAACAAATATATTTTCCTGTTTCTGTATGCACTCCATCAATAACACCTTTTGCCAATTCTTGGCAACCTGAAGACTAGCTCTTTTTTTAATTGTTTAATAATAATCACACAAAATTTTATCAAATGAATTTAATGAAACATTTTCCAAAAATAGCATGAATTGAGCTTATGTTCTGCAATGTTTCTCTATATCTTTCAACCTATACGTGTATGTATATTGTCAAGTATAGCCCTGACAAAATAGACTATTTATACTTTTTATAGTATATATATTTTTTTAAATTAAAAACAAAATTTACCTAGATATTATTAACATTAATATTAAACGCTATTGCTTGGTCCTAAACAAAATGAGTGAAAGTGATGGTCCAATTTGTCCACTTAATAAATTTGTAGTTACTCCAGTCCATGCTCTTCCTACACTCAGAGTATATGCCAACTTCAATAATTAAATTGAATTTTTGTGGACACAAAAAAGTGTGGGACCCCCCCCCCCCAGAAAAAAAAGAAATATTAAAAGGAACACACCCACAACATTGTCATTGACTGTCTTCTTTACTCACACTCACACAGTCAAGGCGTTTGCAAACAAGTAACTAAACCAGAATATGAACATAAGGGAAACTATATGAAAAACAAAAAATCTGAATCAATCATACATATTTATTAAATTCTTTGCCACTTAATAAGGAATTTATAAATTAGAATTCATTGCATGATTTGGTGAGCAGTGCAGTGTCAGTGAGTACTGACTGTTGTTGAGTCACTTACCGAAATTGTAGAGCTTGAATTGCTGTTTGTTGGTGAGCGTTGTACTGTCAAAAGAGCCATCTTTGTCTTTTTGTCACAGGTGAGGAAATCCTTGTTTCACTTACGAGACGTGATTTTACATATTTTCTTTCAAATTAATATTAGACAAGTTTTGATTTGGGGCCCTCTCGAGCTCGCAGACAAATTTTCTTTTTCCTGACACACACGGCGCACAGAGAGCAAAAACACTGGTTCCCGCGTATTTATAAAAAGGGATAAAAACAACAGTAGCACGTGTGAATGCGTGTACCTGTTGACGGACACCAGTTCGCTTATCTGGGTCAAGGGTTGTAAAATTTTCTTTTTCATGCATATTTATAAGTTGAGGGCACCGGGGGTCACCAGACATGCTCACAATGGCGTACCATGGCAACAACAAACGTGAATCTGAAAATCAAAATGAAAGAAGGGACTAACTTTGTGATCACTCGCTAAACGTTAGGCAACAAATATCAGAATGTAGAATTTGTCCTTTTTTTAAAGATTGTCAGAAAAGAAGGATTTACTAACTTAAGGGTGAGTAGATGGTGGTTGCAGACATTTACTAGATGGAGTGTAATGATTACATTTTGTGGAATGGTTAATCGGACGAAGACGATCACTACCGACGTCGTCGACGGTACACTCAGTTTGTCGGTCGATGGATCTTGGGATCAGTGTGTGTTCAGTACTCAGTAGTTTGTTTGAGCAGCTACGTAACGACCCTACGTAACGTAGCTGCAAATTTGTATGAATATAATAAAGTTCCTTTGTTTTTTTGTATTTTTTTAACTTTTAAGATTCGATTGGAATGTTATCAATCATTCAGATCAGAGATCAACCTTTCGGAAGTTTTGCTTTTATAAGTTATGATTGATGGTTGTTTGTTACTTTTAATTGTTATTGTTAATTGTTATGATTGATGGTTGTTTTCAATCAAACAAAATAAACCATGGGCCTATACTACTTTACTAGGCCGATGGTTTATTTTGGAGTATTAATTAATCTATCATCATTGGACATTTAATCTTCTTTATATCTTCTCACTCCTTCAATAAGTACAAGAATTTTAAAATAGTGGTATATTTAAATTTACAGTGAACTATTTTTGTTCGACATTTTTCGCTGGGCCCCTAATGTTACAACAGTTACATGTGCCATCATAACAGTGCATGCTGACATGCTCATCAACAAGACATTATTTTCTGCTAACAACTGCAATAGGCGTTTGTGATCAACAAAAGGCTTTCAAATCAAAGCGATTTGAAACAGCAGGGTTAAGAAACTGAATCTAAAGGGTTTTATAAGAAGCTTTATTTTGAATAAACAAATTTAATGTTACATTTGCAGGATTGAAGTGAAACCTATTACAATGGCTGATATTCAGACAGCTAGCCCTGTTCCAGGCTCAGCGGGAATGAGTCGTAGGATGTACTCGGATCCAAGACCTCCTTCACAAGGTGGTTCCCGCCCCTCATCTCGAGTTGGGTTTCAAGTCTCGGAGAGAACAAGTCCCCGTCCTAACTCCAGACAGGGTTCATCATCAGGGGGGCGGATTCCACACCCTCCGCCCTCCCGGCCATCAGATGGAGCCATCGGCCCACTTCATGAGCGCCCTCCATCTGTCCGCTCATTACGACAAAAGACTGAGATGTCAGAGTTCCTTGCACCGATGGTCAAGACAGCTGTCAGACGATGGAAGCGATTCCACGAACAAAGAGTCAGGGAGAAGTACATTCAGAGAAAGGAAGAGAAGAGACTGCGTGTCCACACAGCGAAAGAAGAGAAACAGCGTCTTGCAAGACGGATACCTATTGACAGCCTTGCCATGGAGTGGTTAAATGAAAATAACGTCACGGTTGATGCACGTGCTTATCTTCTGGATAAACTTCTTCCGACCTTGATCCTTGGTATCGAAAAACTGCTCCTTGAGGCAGAGAAAAAAGGCCTCACAGAGAAAAATGAAGCTAGCCCCAACTTTAATCCGGTCAATTTTCTGGGTCAGTATCTGATGAGGAACAACCCACGCTACAGTAACTTCCCAGAAGCCTCTCCGTATATCCGTGGACTCAGAGAGGTCACTGAGGAATTAAAGAAATATGTCTTCTCATTTGAAGACAACAGGTGAGGTTTTAATTGATGTGCTAACTGGACTTAAAGGTATTACACAGGATTGATGGAGCTGACAAACTAGTCGCAGATGATGTTCAAAATATGTAACATGAAATAACAAACCTCTGAAAATTTAGGCTTAAGTCAGACTTGACGAAATGAAATGAGTTGAGGGTTTTTGAGTGGATTTACCTCAACAATTCTAGCCAACTTCATAACTAATGATCAAATATCGGACAGTCACAAAGATTGTAATATTACACTTCATTATGAACATAAATGTTATTGCACTTTAAACCAATTTAATGTGATTAGATGACTTAATTTCAGAACATTTTCAAGATCTCGACATTCAGAATTTTACACAATGTAGCCTCTGTGATGTTGCACTTGTGAAATAGTCTATGTTTGATTGATTCTTTTCACAGAAAAACCAATATCAAAACAATTAAACTAAGACGATGTAAATAGAAATATCATTTTAAAATACATGTTCATTTCATCCCTTTTAAAAATAATGCATTTGATTGAACTCAAAAACAACTTTTGTCACAGACTAGCCAAAATCAAAGCGGACGCACGGCGTCGTCGTGAAGAACAAGAGCATCAAGCAAGCCTCCGGAACCAAGAGAGACTTCAGCGATCAGCTCGTCTTCGACAGAACTATCAGGAGTGGTTGATTGACGATGATGGTATGATTGAGATTCAGGTGCTCCAGACCGCTGTGCAGTCCTTTGCTGAAGTACTCCAGGGCCTGCCGGAGGACATCAAAAAAGGTAAAGTTATTAAAAAATACAATTTATTCAAGTTAGAATTGGCCCACTGTGAATGAAAATATTGGCAATCGAAGTCTACAGCAGACAAGTCAAAACAATGATGACACCAGGGCCCAATTTCATGGCTCTGCTTACCGCCGAATTCTGCGCTTGCGGTGACCATTCTCCGCTTACTGTGCAAGCGCCGAATTTCTGCGCTAGCTGTGTAAGCGTAGAATGCCTAGTAACGTGGAGTATGCTTGCGCACAAGCCGAAATTCCCCGCTAACCCGTGAAATACGCTTGACGTAAGTGCGGAATTCCCTGCTTCCGCAAGCGCCGATTCTTTGCTTACGGTAAGCAGAGCCATGAAATTTGGCCCAGTACAGCTCTGATTATATATTTTGGTGGCCCAAAAGGGGCATCGTAGGTCAAAAATATCTTTGCAAATATCTGCAATGTTGAAAATTTTATCGTACATATTTGCAAAGATTTTTGTTAACAGTATTTGCGACATCACAAATATTTGCAAAGATAAATTGCGATTAATATTTACAACATCGCAAAATTTGCAAAGATAAATTGCAATAACAATTGCAACATCACAAACAATTGCAAAGGATATGTGTGATGAGTGATGTCCCTTCAGGGCCACCATACATATCACAGTTCATTCATTCTGACAGAGATTGAAATACACGTTGTATTGCTAAACACATATTCTAAACAGATTTGATTTTGTATTTCTTCCTCTTCTAGCGGCCCATCTTACTGAGATGTTTGCCAAGAGGGAAGCTCCTGTGGGAAAAGTGGGTGCGGAAGATTTTGTGCAGGTTAGTCAATTTGAAGTGTTCTTGTAAATGTTGTAGATCACTAGATTTCATAAGAACTTTCTATTAACAAGTTTATTTAGAAGCTCACTTACCTGAGCGATTAAGATGTTAAAATTCTATAAACTAAAGATGTCTAGAAACTAAAACGAAATGACACTACTTGGCATCTCATTGCCAAAATGTTTCAAAATGACTTCAGATCCTGAAAGTGCTATCCAGCTAGCTGAAGTTTGCTTCGTCTCTGTCATAATAGACATCAAGTACTTACAAAATATATGATGAACAAATTTGTAAAGGTCTTCATGCTGTTGTGGCTTCTGCAGTATTGTTAAAGTGTAGGGTTAGTGCAGTATGTGGTGAGCCAGCCATAGCCAACTCAAGTAATGTAGCCAAAGCCAATGTAGACACAATGTCTTGAAGGTCTTCCTTAATATAGAATAAAAACTAAAAGTTCAGACGTTCTTTTTCTACACAGTATTTGAAGCAGTACATCGCCGATATGACCCCCGACCTCTTTGATGAGCTTGTACAGCATCTAGCACGCTGTGCTGCTGCCTACCGTATGGCGGCCATCTTGGAAGCAAGACGTGAAGTCTTGAGTCATCTCTTCAGTAGTTGTGACAATGCTAGTGTAGGAGTAATCGACAGACACCGAGTACTTGGGCTCTTTGAGTATTTCTGGGACAACCAGCCATGGGCAGTGAAGAGATACCTTCAAAACCCTAGAAAATGTAAGCTTGCGCATCCCTTAATCTTAGATTTTTTTGAAGTCTTTTTGGAAATATAAAGTGCTCAGGAAATCCAATAACTGTACTGTATTGCTTGTTGGAAAAAATCTTTGAAAGCGTGTTTTTCCATAAAATGTAATGCAGACATCTTTCTTCGATGCTGTGTGAAATTGGCAGGAAATATTGTTTGAGAAGTTGATCGAGAAGTCCCCTCGATCCACTAAGCGAAAGTAGTAGTCCCGGTCCATTTCCTACCTTCCTGCTCAGGTAGTAGTTAATAAGCAGGACAGTTCTTTTCAGAAATGAGAAGTCCTTGAATTTCGAAAATCTACTCCGCGGCAGTAGAACAAATAGCAAGACAGGTTCTCTAAAGAACAAAAATCTAGTGCTACGCACAAACCGGAATATACATAATTGTTTTCTTATTGTAGAAAAACAAAACTTGACATGTTGGTGAACGTTTATCTAATTGCTTTGATGAGAGCACTATGTATGAGAACACGATATCTCAAGTAGAATTTACAAAGCAGAATAAGTAGAATAGACCTACATAGCCCAAGTGTTACAATATCCATGTAAAAACTTAAAGGCCCTGTACACTATTGGTAAGATCGAAAAACACAATGTTCACAGATTCACACATAACTTACATGATTTATAGTAAGTAATGGTAGAAAGGGTTCCTTAAAATATTTCTGCCTAAAATGCTATCGTTTCTGAGAAACGAGTAAAACAATGGTAATTATCGCGCGCAATAATTTGAAAAAACAGAAAACACATAAGATCTCTTTTCACTATTATCTCGTGACCTCGATGACCAATTGAGCTCAAACTTTCACAGGTTTGTTTGTTCATGCATATGTTTAATCACACAAAATGTGGACACTGATTTTGAGCTGTTACCAAAAGTGTACAATACCTTTAAGAGGTTAATTTCACAAGTGCTCTTTTTTTTCATCACAGGGCCAATATTAGAGCTAGATGAAGTCTCTGATGATTTGGATAGTATCTCTGAGGGTAGCGTGGCAACCCCCAGTGTCCCTGGTACCCCGCTCACCAAGAAAAGACAGCCTGCCTCGGTTTCAGAGAAAGCCGAACCTCAGACTGAAGCTGGGACAGTTGAGGCTGGCCGTGATGATGTGGTTACCGCAACGGGAGAAATTCTTAACTTCGGGGCTCCAACCACGGGAGATACTGAAGCTCCTGAGAAGGCCTCTGAAGAGGTTGTTGGCGAAGCAGAAGTGAAAGTCCAGGTAAGACCATCTAAAAAATGTGAAAGTTGGGGCTTTTTCAATTTATCCTCTCATGCTGTGAGTAAAACTAGACGTCAAGACATTACCTCTTGTTTAATTTTAATAATTAAATTTGCATTGTAATTCGTTAAACACCTGCAGGAACCTACACCTGAAGAGTCCAAACCAGATGAACAAAAACAAGACGCTGTGGACCTCTCAAAAGAACCAGCAGAAGAAGAACCAAAGCCTGAAGGCCAAGTTGTGGAGCAAACAGCTGAAGATGCAGAATCAAAACCAGAAGCAGAAGAACAAGAACCAAAGCCTGATGGCCAAGTTGTGGAGCAAACAGCTGAAGATTCAGAGGCAAAACCAGAAGATAAGCCAGCTGAACAGGAGGTAGTAAAAACGACTGAAACTTCTGAGAAAGAGTCTATTGAACCGGCATCGGAGGAAGTTGAACAGGTTGCAGAGAAGTCTGATGACGTGCCTTCTGAGGAACCTGTCAAGGAGCCATCTGCAGAGCCTTCTACTGACCCAGCAGAAGAAACTCCTGCTAAGCCAGTTGAAGAACCCACTGATAAGCCAGTTGAAGAGACTTCCGCAAAACCTGTGAGGAAGAGGAGCAGTCAACGAAGCCTGTGGAAGAGCAAGAGTCTTCTGGGGAGCCTTCTGGGGAGCCTCTGGGGAGCCTACCACAAAGCCCACTGAAGAGCCTTCCACAGAACCTCAAGATGAGCCAACCCAAGAACCGTCTCCAGAGAAAGTGGAAACTGTTCCCGTTGCAGCTGAACCTGAAGTGACTCCTGCTGCGGAGGTAACTGACGTGGCAAAGCAATCTGCAGAGGCAACTGCAGATGACACACAGAAAACAGAGCCTGTCAGTGAAGAAAAACCAATGGCAGAACAACCACATATTGTCGAGCCAACACCAGCAAAGGGTGAGATGTTTAACTTAAGAGATGTTTTTTCGAAATGTAATTACTGTTTAAACGTTTGTTGGTCTCTTTCCTTTATGCTTTCACTTAGACACTAAAAATGTGGAATATTTCTTTCCCCCATTAGAGCAAGGACACAAAGTATTTTGAAGGTGTTTTTGTTGAAATCGTTGCACTGGATAAGTCGCCCAATGGGTAGCCATGGGTGACATACTTTGCTTATCTATTTGTTTTAAGTCATGATAATTTGATTGGAAATTGTACTGAATTTTTGTTAACTTATTTAATTTATAGAATCTGAGACAAAACCTGAAGAAAAATATGAGCAGCCTGCCGCAGCTGTGATTGACAAACAAAGTGCTAAATCCACCGAGTTAACTGCCAAATCAGGTATTAAACTGAAAATTATTTTTCCTAGTTTATTCTGGTGTTATTTTTTGTGCAACTAAGTATTAACAATGATAGACTAATCGCACCAAATCAGCCCTTCCCAATCATCTTCAACCTTGTCCCCATGGTTTACTTTATTTCCAAACCTCTGTCAAAACAGTCGGCCGGCAACCAATACAAACAGGCTATTAAATCTGGTACCGGACCACAAGACCATGACGAAGATGTGAATTTCGAAAAGCAGCCAGACTATTCTAATTTGCATACGTATCCAAGAATTTTGGGTATGAAAATGATCCAATACCAGGGTGAGAGAGCGGTCAACCTGTACTTATTTGTTACTATTCCTTCCATCTTAACATTACCTTACCTTTACAATTCTAAGGTTCTGATAGTGCTTCCAAGTCTCCCACCAAGACTCCAACATTCCACCGTGCAGGCTCAGTGGCCACCAGCATGTTTGATGAGAATCTCCTCAACTGCTCGCAGTTCGTGCAGTTGGTCGAATCTTTCCTCGGTGTGACTACGCCCGAGGATGTAGTGCAGCAGGTCATCAAGTATCTAGAGGAGGGATATGTAGAAACTGAAGAAGAGAAGTACCTCAGATTGCAAAAGGTGAGGACCTTCATTAAGAATTTTAGAGGGGAACGAAGAGAAGTGGATTTGAACCTGTGACCTCCGGGTTTATTTGCGCCGGTTCTTTACCAACTACAGAGCTATCTAGCCGTTGTGGTTTATTACTTGACCATGAGTATTATGAGTTTTGTTTTTGGTTGACTTTTTCCGATGCTTGATGCTTTACCAATGTTTGATGCTTTCCAAGTCCTGTTGAAAAAAAAAAACCACAAGCAAACTTTGGTGGAATGCGAACCCATACATCTGCATTCTAAAAAGCAGATCTGCAAAAAAAATGTTTTTCGTTCTTTCATTATGTTGTACTGCCCTCGGAGATAAAGATGCTTTTACTGTGCTGAAAAGTTCTTAGTTTAATTTAAATACTTCGCTTGCTTGGTAAATTATTGGCAGCTACCGGTCCATACTTTTGCAAACGTCCAACGAACGATGTCAGCAATTTAATCCGAACCGGATAATCTCTGTTTCAACCCTCAGGCTCGTCACGAGGCGCAGTCTGCCAAGCGTAAACTCATTCTTGAGACGTTGTTTGAGAAGTGGGACAACGATGGATCGGGATACCTAGACTTGGAGGAGCTCCACTCTGTCATGAGCAAATTCAAAGAGAATATGGAATCTAAGATTATGCAAAAAGGTATTTTATAATATCATTATTGGTAATCAGGGCTAGAATTTGGGGAAAAACCCACAAGACCGCAGGGCTTGTAGCTCAAAATATTTACTGGTCCAGAATTTTGAGTACAAGACCAGAATTGAAGTGTGAAGAAAAAATGCCTACACAGGTTAATAATTGAACTGCTTGAATTTGAAAAAGCACTAAGAGAAGATTTATCTCATTAGTATATTATGGGTTAGTAGTCTTCAGTAATCAACAGAATTGTATTTATCAGACTGAAAGTCAACATTTGAACACAAGACCGCTGGACTTGTCTGGACATGAGTTTACTGGCACAATGCTAAAATCACTGGCCTCGGGCCAGTGGTCCAGTGTAAAATTCGAGCCCTGGTAATGCTATCGATTATTTAAAAACCGATTTGTGACATTGCCAAATCAGACAGATCTGGGTGGAGGGTTAAATATAAAAAGAGATGTAGATATGTTTGCAATGCCATTTGTTTGATTGTAATTAGACATTCCAGTTTAGACACAGTTTAGACTTTTTAAAACTTGAATAACACGAAGTCAAATTTGCAACTTTCTGATGATAACGGATGCTCTTCATTTTCCATCTGAATATGCAAGAACATGACACACTTATGATAATCAAAATTTGCTTTAAAATTATTGACTATTCTTTTAAAACAACCCAGCCTTCTCTTTGAGGCTTCTGGAGACAACGAATAACATCTTGATGTTGTCTTTTTTTAAATTCAGCCAAGGCAATCATGCAGAAAGAAGACTCCGACAATCGCTTGAGTAAGCGCGATTTCAAGGCGTATATCGAGGCGGTCTGCTCCATGCTGCCAGGAGGAGAAGATAACTTTGATCCTCTGATTGAATTCTTGATGACCAGTATCGAGGTAATAATGTTCCTTCTACCGCGCAATCGCCTTCACTTTTTTTTCTCTCTGTCTGAGTTTGCCCACTAGCAGCTCTGTTTTATATGGAAGTAGGCTCTCTAAAAAAATTTAAAAACTTATTATTGGTTTGATTCATTCAGATACTTAAAGGAACATTACAGAATTGGTAAGAAAAAAAATTGTAAAATATACTTTTTGATCACAGATTTACATAAAACTTACACGGTCTAATAATGATGATAGTAGAAAACATCCCTTGAAATATTTCTGTCTGAAATGCCATATTTTATGAGAAATTAATAAACTCATTTTCCGATTGGAGTTTATCGCTCAGTGAGCGTTTTGTTCATTTGATTTCATGCAAATGTGTAATCGGTTTTTCACTATTTTCTCGTGACCCAGATGGCCGATCGATCTCAAACTTCTACAGGTTTGTCAGTTTATGTATATGGTGGATTACATAAAGTGCTTACACTGCCAGCAACTGTTTTGTTAGCAAAAACCAATTCTGTAATGTTCCTTTAATCAAGGAATGTAATTACTTTTCAAGTAATTTGTAACTATTAGGTGTAAATGTTGTTGACAAGGGTCTCGGTTAAATTACTGAGAAAACTGTGAATGAGTGGTTCATGGTTTTTGATGATCCTATGTTTCGTCATTAAAAGGAAAATATGTAAGATTTAAACAATGTTTTGTTGAAGTTTTTGAACTTTCTTATCAGTGTTTTATTAAATGGAAATGTCTGGACACTAAAATCAACTTTAAACCAATCCTGTCAATTTGAAATAACCTGTGATTTTATTTTCCACCAATCACAGAGATCTTATGAGGAACGCATACGTGGCCAAGCTCGTAAGAAATGGTTGAATATGATCCTATTATCGGCTCATACCAGTGGAGCTAGTCTTCATCCAGTCTATAAATGTGTCTTCAATTCCCTCTATAAGGTATGTATCTATAAGTTCATTTTTATATATTTAGTTAGGAAATAAAGTCGTGATGTCATTCTGAGGTCACTGGCTGTGACGGGCACCATGCACTCATGCACCAGGTCATGATGGAAGGTCTTTACAAAAAATAGGATTTTGTAAATTTTTGAGTAAAAAAAGATTTTTTACGACTTCGTGCTGCTGGTTGCAAAACATCTGCTTTGAAGGTAGGGTCAAACTTATGTAAATGACCCAAAATTTTTTACAAATTTGTTATCAGAAAGCCTACTTGTTATAAAGATGGTAATGGTAATGAGCATCCTGCAAAATAACTTCGTCTGAATTGCCCCTGTTGTTTAGAAATCAAGAAAGTTAATCAAAAATTTTGAATCTCCAAAGTTTGCCTGAAGGCAACTTCTAGAGATTCAAAGTTCTTTATGTCCGTGCGTGAATGCTCCGGTCAGAGATGTTGGTGGGTTTGAGGTTTTTGACGCCTTATTCAATAAACTTTTTTTTGTTATCTTTCTTGATAAATTTGTCTATAAATCTGCATTACTTTGACAAAAACCAAACTATGACCCTACCTTTAAAGGAACATCACAGAATGGGTAAGAAAAAAACTTGTAAAATGTACTTTTTGATCACAGATATACATAAAACTTACACGGTCTAATGATGATGATAGTAGAAAACATCCCTGAAATATTTCTGTCTGAAATGCCATATTTGATGAGAAATGAATAAACTAATTTTCTGATTGGAGTTTATCGCTCAGTGAGCGTTTTATTCATTTGTTGAATCTATATGATTTCATGCAAATGTGTTATCGGTTTTTCACTATTTTCTCGTGACCCAGATGGCCGATCGATTTAAAACTTCTACAGGTTTGTCAGGTTATGTATATGGTGGATTACATAAAGTGCTTACACTGCCAAAAACTGTTTTGTCAGCAAAAACCAATTCTGTAATGTTCCTTTAAGTTTTTTTTTAAACCACAACCTTTTTATGACAAGGTGTTTGAACCAATTGGCAGTAACGAGTACATAAAAGAGAAAATTAAAGGGACACACCGGCTTACTGTTTACCTAATTTAGTGATGCGGAATCACAGACAATAATTTTTTGATGGTTGTTGTAAAAAAAAATCATCAAAATGTCAAGTAATTAACGAAAAATGTGAAAAAACCAAAACGCGGTCAAAGGTCAGCGTATACGCTTTTCCAGCCGTTTCAACGGTCAAGTTTACGTGACATTGTTTTAAGTAGACTAGTGATCTGTTTATGTATTAATTATAACAATGGCGAGGCATAAGGATCCAGTCTTCATATCCATCAAGCACAAATTCACGTGTAATTAAAAAACCGAAATAAACTCAGTCCGATCCCGCCGCATGTGTAGCGCAGGCATCACGTATCGTGACAATAGTTAGGGATAATAGCTAGGGCTACAGACTAAAACCATCGTAAAACAAAACGTAATTAATGGTCTGGATCCCTACCCCTCCACAGGCTCCGAGTTCATGCCCCCGTGGTTTGTCTCTCTGGACCCATGAGACTCGGCACCGGCTGTACGGGACATGCCCCCAAGGTTTACCCGCTAGCTCCCCACGCTGATGCGCTGTAAAACATGCTTCCGTGCACGGACTCTCTGAATGCGAATCTTACGTTCGATTTTTCATCATAGTCTTTTTCGTCAAATACTCATGAATATTTTTTTTTTAAATACTTGAATTTGGTTCAGTAATTTACTTTTATACGGCTGGAAGTAAAACTAACTCTGAAGATCACGTGACTTTTCGGAACCACATTTCCGAAAAGTCATGTGACCTTCGTTTTTTGAAAAATGCTCGAAAACGGCCAAATTTGATGGTTTCTTTTATGAACCAATTGTCTCCATTCCAGGAAGACCTTTGGAATCATGTTTTAGACTATTTTGTAGCCCAAATAGCCCAACGAAGCCGGTGTGTCCCTTTAAGACAATATACAAATGATTCTCAAGTTGCGTGTCTTTTCTTGTGCCTTACTATGCCAGGATGCAGAGCAACATGGACGAGGTAAACGCATCAGCGCTAACATATCGATGCTGGAGCGTAATGATTCCTATCCAACCCGTGGACCAACTTGTCTACGTTACGTTGCGTCAACACCAGACGATGCTCACTTCATGCTGACCAAGGTTTTATACCGAGACATGAAAGGAATTAGGTATGTTAAAATTCACACATAGAAACAATAAGCTTTGAGCTCGGGGCTCAATTTCATTCAATTGAAATGTGCTTAAGCACAAAAAGTAGCTAAGCACAGCAAAAGTATGCTTACCAGAATAAGGTTACCAGTCAAACCACCATGTCACATGTACAATTTGTGACATGGTATCCTGCTCATTTCTGCTTAGCTGACAATTGTTAAGCAATATTTTCTGCTTAATTTTATGAAACTGGACCTGATGAATTACCTGACACAGAGAAAAACTGTTAACTCCCCAATTTAAACACAGGTTAATTTTTTCTTTTTTTCAACCCCAAATTAATTAAAATTTACCCAGTCGGTTTATTATTTGATATTTAAAATAAAAAGTTGCATCCCCTCTGCTGTCGCTCTTTCACTACTGAAGGTATTCATATTTTGAAGTAGGCCCTATTGTTTTAAAACTTTGAGTTGCTGTGATGTTTTAATTGAGAGAAAGTGATGTAAGATTTATTTCATTCTGTCTATTTGCGATGGATTGTTCAGTGTGTTTGGGCCAACACTCTGGAAACAGTTACCACAGACCATAAGATCCTCACCAACAGTTGATGCCTTCAAGCACAATCTCAAAACCCATTTATTTTAGTGTGTTCACTTTGCTGATGTTTTTCTTGTTTGTTTGTGAAGCGCGATGATCATTTTTGGAATTGCGCTTTAAAAGAGCTTGTTTTTTAATTTCTTATTAACAGTTTCACATCAGTCGACTCTGGGAAACCGATCCATGTTCCTCGTGTACAGAATCACGGCAATATCATGTTCTGGAATCCAGATCGCTCAGATGAGGTAAGACCTACAACTCTCCCCACCCCACCCCCCTCCCCTCTTCTAAACTAATTCTCTGTATGTCATCTTGGGTTATCCTGAAGTAAAATGAAAGCTGTATTGGCTATGACTGTGGCTTAAAGGGTGTGTACAACATTGGTAAGACTAAAAATATAAATATTCACAGATTTGCACATAACATACATGGTATGAAGATGGTCATGGTGAAAAACTTCCCTTGAAATAGAGTTTTGCTTGAAATGCTATAGTTTTTTTGAAATTAGTAAAACAATTAGTTTTTTATCACGGTGATAAAAATCCAATGTTTGAAAACAGTGAAAACATATAAGGGGGTCTTTTACTGTTTACTCATGACTCTGATGACCGATTGAGCTTACATTTTCACAGGTTTGTTATTTCATGGATATGTTGGGTTACACAAAGTGTGGATACTGGTATTTGACAATTACCAATGTTGTACACATGCTTTAAGTGCTTTGTTAAGGAATGTGTAGATATAGCAGGTTTAGCCACAGCCATTGCTGGAGTTATCAATTCTGACGCTGCCTTATGACATCATTATGGAAGTGAAGAATTCTGTGCGTTATTAGTCATTAGTTTGCCAAAATTGACCAAGCCTGACCTGAAAAATTTTGAGCAATATTTGGTTTGTAGTTTGTGTGTCTTTTATACTCTTCTGTAGAAGTTCTGTCATAATTTTCCCAATAGGTTGGTTTTGATTATTTGCTTACTTTTAGCATGGATTAATGGTTTTTGTTCATTAGATTTCTTAAAGTCAAATATCAGAACAACGACTGAATGGAGACTAACTGAGTTACGGTGAAAAAAAAGATTCATTCTACAAAGTTGTATCTAGAACGAAAACAATTATCAATTCAATTGGGCAAAATGTTTGTGTGGTTTTTTTTTTGCTTTTGAAAACCTAGTACTATTTAAATAAAAATCCGTTGATGCAAAAAGTTTGTAGCATTGTTGTTTTGGGACGTCGTTGCACTGACTTGACAATTAATTTTAAAAATTTCTGGTGCTGTCGCTCACTCTATTCTATTGTGTGCTTTGCATGACCGGCCTCAGAAATTCAAAAAGCTGTCTATAGATGAATATGATCCGGCAAGAGTAAGTAATGTTTGCTGTATTGAAGAGTTATTCATAGAGTGGATTGATGTGTGGCAAGCTGTGTGCTGTATTCCATCATGACATTAATCATCGTTTGTCCATCAGCTTGTTTTTTTTTTTAGGGTGATGTTTTAGTTGACTCTAACCGTACCATAACAGCTTAATAATAAATATTGATGATAACTAGTTCTTATACAGCGCATTTTACAATAGTATCAATGCGCTTTACATTGGTGCCCTGCGGTCATTGGGCCAATAGCATTCCTGTATATTTCCAGCTCCCTGGGGAGTATACAGCCCTGGGCTGCCGTGGCACTCCGGAGGCTTTTTCAAACACAATATCAAGCTCTACCCTCACAGGTACCCACTTATACCCCTGGGTGAAGAGAAACAATTATAGTAAAGCATCTTGCTCAAGGACACAAGTGTCGTGACTGGGATTCGAATCCACACCACCACAACTTGAATCCGATGCTCTAAACCGCACGGCCATGACACCCTTCATGACCTCAGCCTGGGGGCAGATTGCTTGGCTGAGTCCATTCAACCAATGAGGTCATGGTATTAATATTGTGACGTACGACGTCACTATTAACAAATCATACTGGCTGACAAAATTGGGCACGAGCTCTAGTAGGCAGGCACGATCGAGTTGTCTTTTTTGAGATTTCCACAAAGAATGCATTCGATTTGTAAAAATGTTGAAAAGGTTCCCAATTTCACTTTAACAAAAGAGTTCATCGAGATATGGTGTTGCATGATACACATTGCTATGATAACAAATACCTCAAGATGTCAATCTTGAGAGTTTTGCTCAGGTGTACCATTGCAATTTTTGCAAAGGTCACAATTTTAAATGCAGTTAAAATAAGAAAAACAAAACTTGCTTTCTGATCTGGTTCTCTGGAACTCAAAGAGGATAGTTCCCTCTGGTTGCTAGTTTCCCATGCACGCTTAACTTCAAATTCCATGTGTGTCCACAATTGACTCAAGCAGCCCCCCCCCTCCCACAAGATATTGTGTGTTTAGCCAATCCCTGAGCTTATGTACTAGATCTAGAATGGGTGTTTGTTCCTTGCTTTTTGTTGTTTGTTTGCACAGCTATGCGATTGATTTTAATGTGATGCACTATTGAGATAAATACCATATTGCACTAATGCTAAAAAAAGAAGCGAGGGTACTGCCCACAGTGGTTGGTGCCGGAAAAACCCACCCGGCACTCAGGATTCCCCAACCACCACTGGCAGATTTTTCTCTGTTTCCGACCACCACATATTTTCAAAACTTTTAAATTAAACTTGCCATTTCCTTTCAAATGTTTTTTTAACGAAATTTAAACTTGGGTATATTTACCAGTTTTAAAAAAGGGTTTTTAAAGCCATAAATTTTGAGTACTTCTTTGGTTTGAGTCTATCTTTTTTGATATTCCGTGTAACTGATCCATCACACAATGGTTTCCAGGAAGAAAACAAATCCGCCACTACGGAAATCCTGGCAGAACCCTGAGAAGCTCAGTCCTCGGATCTTAAACTATCACCAACGTCTGTACGTACATGTCCAAGCTTTATGTTTCCTCGTGGACTGACTGTGTACTGCAGTCTGCAGTCTGGCGCGCCGATGCGCTGATTGTGTGGTGGTGGAATGTTTGTCTGACAATGACTTGCGGGTATTTTGAGCCAAAGTGACGTCATTAGTGCAACTTTGTGGGGGGTTATGGGTTCAAATCCCAGCCGAGTATTCAGTGGATTGTTTTCTGCTGAATTTGGAAAACACTGAATAATACAGGGCTTAAAAATCACTCATTGATGCATGGGTAAAACCTTAATAAATACTCAACAATTTTTTTTCTGAGTGAACGTTTTACTTCTTACAAGAAGAGAAGCATCGCCACTTACATGTACAGCAGAACAGAGTTCTACGATTACCTTCTTTTGTTTACAGACAAGCAATGGAATCTCACTCATGGCAACTCTTAACTTTAATTAACTGCACAGAAATTGAATGGTAGGACTGCATTTGTGCAGAACATCAAGCTGTTGCCAGCACAGTGTCATTGAGCCATTACTGAAAGTAGATGTTTGTTTACAGTTAACAATCTTATAATTGAAGAGTCTTCAAGTAATGAGGAATAAGAAGATAGAAGAATGCATCAGTAGATGAGCATGATGATTGATTTCGTTTGTTTATTCACTACCGTGATGACTTGTCGAGTTGTGACCATCTGTCCCTTCAAGCATAGTGTTTAGAGAAGATGGATCGCTTAGACCAGTGTCACACTCGATGGATTATTTCATGGGTCATGTTTGGGCGACTCTACAATGAGGGCCTTCTAGAGAAGGACATGGAATCCTGATGCCCCTCGTCGTAGACGCCGTCCCAACATGATCTTGAAATCATCATGACTGACAAGCATGAGACTGACAAGCATGAGGTCGTCATAAATGCATGGTTGTTTTATTCAGCCCTTACTTACTAAATGTAGAAGGCGTGATGATGGAAGAGTACTGTGGTATCAAGCACAAAGAAAACATTGTTCTTATGATTATTATATTCATCATCATCATCATCAATCAATCAATCAATCGATCAATCCATTGATCATCTTTTAGCCTTCAGAGTTTAATCTGATGGTTTCATTTTGTTCTTGTCAGGATCGCCAGGGGTCATTTATTGTGATTCCGTTGAAGGATCATCGCAAGAGAGTCTTTGGGGTGATGGGTGTGGACACACTGAACGACCCTCAGGAGAAGAGCATCTTTATCACCCATGAGATCAGCTTCTTCCAGGTAGGAATATCTTAAAGACACTGGACACCTTTGGTGATTGTCAAAAACCAGTCTTCTCACTTGGTGTATCTCAACATATGCACAAAATAACAAACCTGTGAAAATTTGAACTCAATTGGTCGTCGAAGATGCGAGACAATAATGGAAGAAAAAAGACCCTTGTCACACGAAGTTGTGTGCTTTCAGATGCTTGATTGCTTGATTTCGAGACCTCACGCGTGAGGTCTCGAAATCAATTCAAATATTTTACTGAGAAATTACTTCTTTCTCAAAAACTACGTTACTTCAGAGGGAGCCGTTTCTCACAATGTTTTATACTATCAACAGTTCTCCATTGCTTGTTACCAAGTAAGTTTTTATGCTAACAATTATTTTGAGTAATTACCAATAGTGTCCAGTGCCTTTAAGCAACCAAGGTTTAGAAATTTCAACCACACTTTCAAGGAATGGTGCAATATTTTTTGGGGGAGAGAGCATTTAATTCAACAGGTTGCTTGTTGTTTGAGAAAACTTTTTGAAGACATAAATAAAGGTTTGATTACAATTAGCAGGCCTGGGGTTTCATCTTTGAGAGGGCAAGGCCGTTTTTTCATTTCGCAACGTTACGGGCATTTCCATTGGAAAATCTTAAGGTCTATGGGAAGCTTTGGAAGGGGTAGCAAGCCAGGCGAAGACCAGGAAAACAGAGTCCGTGGCCCCTGTGTCCTCGATGTTCATTGTAATTCTGCAACAAATACTTAGGTTTTAGGTAGTTTACAGTTGTAAAGTAACCGTTAATCAAAACTGCATACCTTCAGCACGAAAGGAATTGAAAAGCTTACAATTACTACATTATTCTGATTACCCAGGGTATAGCTAAATCCTTCAGCGCAGCTCACCAATATGTGGACATTAGAAAGAAGACGCTACGCATCACAGAGAGCGCCCTCGCTTGGATCCATAGACGCAGCCCGAGTGTACAGGAGATTAACGTCTACATTGTGGAGCCAGATGAGAAGGTAGGATGGGAAGATGTTGCAGAAACATCAGTCTGTTTGAGTTTTGAAAAAAAAGTTTGACGTGTATGCAAATGTGAAAGGAGTTAACCAATGCAGGTGTGGCTTTTGCCCTAATGTTGTTATAGCATAGTTGCAATTGTTCTATTTTTTTGTGCTAGAATCTCATATTATGTGATTGAGTTGAAGTGGTAAATAGTTTAGTTGTGAGGACAGTATTTTGCTTTAGTTAGCTGTAGTTTTGAATTGTTTTAGATAAAATGTAGTTCTGCAAATTAAAAAAAAAGTTTCCCCCCCCCCCGAAGAATCCAATGAGTTACAGAAAAAGAAAAAGAAAATACATTTTCTTTTTCAATAACATCATTGAGAATAGAAGTTTGTGATTTTTGTTCCTCTTTTCTTCTTCTTTTTGTTCTCTTCCTTGAATGGACGGCACTTTAGGTTTAATTAGACATTTGTTGAAAATAATTGTAGTTTTTGTGGTGATGGCATATTAACTCATTGCTCGTTTTTGTACATGTTTTTTCTATCACTTTACACTAATAATGTTGATTTGTACTCAGTGTTGACAATTCCTGAATGATTTTAATCTCATTTTCTACGTGAAAACTACTGAAATTTGCAAAATTAGAGTACTATGCAATTTCAAGCAGTAAATGATGTTTGGTTTGATTTGTTTCTTCATTGTTTTATCCTCGTTCTTTTTCTCTATTGTTCTTTTTTGTACGTTGTGTGCGTGTTTCTAACCCATGGTGTGTTGTTACTCATCCCAAATCATTGGCTGTGCGGCTCCCTGGTACCCATCTTCCTCTGTTGCCACGGTAACCATAATGTTAGGAAGCAAATGTCTTGCAGCGACGGAGAGCCGGGAATAGAGGCTCAAAATTACACGGGTACTTACAGGAAGAAGTTACCAAGCAGGTTAGCCCTCGGACCAAACGGTATCGTCTCAAATTTGTTTTCTTCTCCAGAGTGAGAGTATGGTAAACATGATGTTGAAAATAAGTATCCATCAGGTAAACTTTGAGAAGCTATTTTTCTATTTAGAGGTCATTCATAAATACCATGGGAAATGATTCGAGTTATGAATAGAATCGGTCGTGTATTGCCTGTTCTTTACTGCAAACCTTACTAGACTGTCCTCGATTTCTGGAACCCCAAACTTTCAGCCTCAACTTTGACTAACAAACAGTTTTTCTGAGTTGTTTTAAAAGGGACACGTTGCCTTCGGATAGGGCGCCTTGGGCTATGAAAAGCAATTGTAATGAAATGACTATGGTTGGAAAGATGTTTGAAAAGTCGAATATAATGATCCACACAAATATACCTTGAAGCTGTGTGGTTTTCCTTTTACTTCATGAACTAACACGGTCTGCCATTTTGTAGAACCGAATTGTTGACGCCACAAAATGGCGGACTGTGTTAGTTCACAAAGTAAAGGAAAACCACACAATTTTGAAGAATTTGTGTGAATCCTGAAGTTCTACTTTTAAAAGCACCCTTTCCAACCATATTTATTTCTTTACAAATGCTTTATAGCCCAACGCCCCAATCAAGGCATGTGCCCCTTCAAACCAACTGGTTTTGGTGTAATGGCACTTTTCAAAATGTTTTGATTATATGATACCAATAGACCTTATGCACATGACGTCATTTGAGTGGGTGCCTCTGCTAGAGGTCAAAACAAGATAACCAATTGGCTGTCCTGTGCGCCGCGCGTACACAGCTGCGCTTTTTCCATTGTTTCGTCATAGTTTTACCTCTAAGATGGCACTAGATGACGTCGATGCATACGGTCTATAGACTTTCTTTAAACCTTACCACCAAAACCTATCCAATACCTGCGACAGCTAATGGCCATGATACTGCCTACAGTTAAATTGGAATTGTTTATTTATTGGTTTATTCGAAAATCAAACATTGCAGCCCAGGGGCTGAATTGTGTTCAAGGTTATGGAAAAGACATCACAGATTAAAAATTTTAAGAGAAAACAAGAAACTTCACAAGGCTAAAGGCTAATGTTTGCGGCACATTAGGGTTGCAGTTTGAAATCACTTCTGCAATTTGGGCTCTTGATAAAACCTAGTTACTTCATCAATTCAAAACATTGTTAATGGCCTCATGTTTGGACCCCAGCAGAGGGTTATCTCAATGGCTAATTTAATAACAATAATATTAATAATAATAAACAGTTTTTATATAGCGCAAAATTACAGTGAAGTCTCAAAGTGCTTTTGGAAAGTCAAGAGACAAAGACTAGGATTGTAGAATACAAAAATTACAGAAAAAAACGAGAAAGAACCACAAAAGGCATACAATGAGAAAAAAAAATTCTCATATAGCCTTTGAATTGATGAAGATTCTGGTAGGGTTGAAATGTGAGGCCAATAAAAAAAATTTGCATTCAAACCAAAGGCAAGTTAAAGGAACATTACAGAATTGGTTTTTGCTAACAAAACAGTTGCTGGCAGTGTAAGCACTTTATGTAATCCACCATATACATAAACTGACAAACCTGTAGAAGTTTGAGATCGATCGGCCATCTGGGTCACGAGAAAATAGTGAAAAACCTATTACACATTTGCATGAAATCATATAGATTCAACAAATGAATAAAACGCTCACTGAGCGATAAACTCCAATCGGAAAATTAGTTTATTCATTTCTCATCAAATATGGCATTTCAGACAGAAATATTTCAAGGGATGTTTTCTACTATCATCATCATTAGACCGTGTAAGTTTTATGTAAATCTGTGATCAAAAAGTATATTTTACAAGTTTTGTTCTTGCCAATTCTGGAATGTTCCTTTAAATATAATATATCTAATATAGATTCATAGATTGATAGATTCTAATTCAGATTTAGCAGATAATGATGACTATCATTTATTAACTTCAGTCACGTTCATTGTCTCCTTTCTGCTTTATAAACAAAACATAGATTGAGGATATCGTTCTGAGACGTATGATGACAACTGACCGAAGCGGAAATATCACCGTCCATGAAAACCCGTCACGTCTGGAGAGAAAAGAAAATCTATTCAGGTATACAGAGACTGAATATCAGATAATCGGCGTAACGGAAATGAAAAACTGTCCAATTTTGTGCGACACAACTTCATGCTTAATATTTGTATTACTATTAAAGGCAAAGTATACCTTTGGTTTTTGGAACCGTTCAGTTGTTTTATTTCCCTTAGCAGTATTAAATTTAAGCAATAAAAAAAAAAAACAGTTAAACTTCTTCCAAACCCAACTGACCTATGGTATAGGTGTACATGTGTGGGTTGCTTTGTATTTTGGCCTTTGAGTAAGACTCTGCTTCGGTCAAAATGTTGGGTTATCACAAATTGTTGTATTTTGACCAATTGTCATATTATATGGTCTTTGAGGCATTGCAATGGTGAGGTATGGTGTAGGTAATTACCTTTGCTGTGTAGATTTTTGTTATTTAGAGAACTTGTCTTGCTTTATTTTGTTCTACTACCGCGGAGTAGATTTTCGGAATTCGGGAGACTTCTCAGTTCTGAAAAGAACTGTTCCTGCTTATTAACTACTACCTGGGCGGGAGGAAGGAAATTGGCCTGAACTACTACTTTCCACTTAGTGGATCCAGGGAACTTCTCGTAATTAACTGCACTACCGCGGAGTGAGTTCTTTTGGTCTGAAAATTTTGACTAGCTTGCTCTAACCATCGTCAGGTGATTGTTCTAATTATCACAACGAGATTCAATAAGTTTTTTTTTTCTCGCTCTTGAAGGGACTACCTCTTCAAGTGTGTAGACAACTCGGACACGGTAACGGCCGATGCGTACGGTCAGCGCCATACTGCCTTCCCTCTCAGGGATCCAGACGGCCGGGCTGTAGCACTGATTGATCTGAGCATTGGTGACTTGAAGCAGCTAGCTGGACACGAGAATAAGGAAGTACAGAGGATGTTGAAACTACTCCAAGCTGCTCATCGTGAGGTGTCCATGGAGTCTGAGGGTGGAGATAGGACCATTGTACTGGGTAAGACTCGCCTCTTTTCTGTTTACCACACTGTAAATTTTCCACTCTTTTTGTATTAGACCAAAATAAAAAATGTTTGGCGTCCCCGCCTGCTTCCTTGTTAGAGGCCGCCTCCTTTTTTTTCTCTCTTTTTCTATGAAAAAAAAAGGATAAATTTTAACGATCTCTGACGAAGAAGTGTTCCAATATGGTATATGCCCGCAATCCCACAAGAGAGAATTTGCACGTTAGCATTTTGAACATTCAAGTGCCGCTTTGTCGATCCATTGCACCCTGTCCAGGTACACCAACTGTAATAGTTAACCAATCCAATTAGATCTATCCTTCTGTTTCGACTCTGGAGCCAGTAATATATACAATTTATGCATGGAAACCTTTTGCAAGTTGATTGCCAGTGAGTGACCCTAGGTCAGTCAATCTGTAAACACATTTCATCTCATCAGTAGTTCAACAAAAGAAAAGAAGATATTTTTTTCGATGTGCTCTCTATTTAAAATCTCTTTGCATCTTCAATCTTTACCACAGAGGCTGAGAAAGGAAGTGAAGAGTCTCGCATTGACATCATGTTCGACCGCATCATGTTGACCGATCTCCGCGAGACCGTCGGCAAGTTGAACACCAGAGCCTTTGCTGAGCTCAAGAGCTATAAAGATCCTCCTAAGGTCATCCACGACATCTTGGTGTCCGTCTTGACACTCTTCTTTCAAGATAAATCGGATGAGGGAGAGCTTGAGTCATGGAACACTTGCAAGCAGGTAGGTCAAAAGAAGTTACAAGACAATGTTAAATTTTGTTTTAGTGTCGGTACCAGTTGCGGGTGCAATACAAGCCTGATACTTCAAAGAGATAACATAGCCAATTGCCTCTCTGACTCCTGGCTGTGCCCCTTTGACCTCTGGCTATTGCCTCGGTGCCCCTTGAAATGCTCAAGTACAAACTGCTGTGCCCTCACAAGAACAAAGTATCGGGCCTGGGCTCAACTTCACAGAGAGCTAAGATTAATCAAGTCCTGACTTTCCCAATTTCTTCCCCCTCTCACAAAAAAAAAGAAAAGAGAAAGATAGGTGGACATGGAGCTGTATAAACTATCAACTAGAGAAGAAATCTGTGTTACAGACATAAATGACACTTTATCATCTTCTTCTTCTTGAATAGTTTGTGAATCAAGAGCTGATTCGGAAGATTGAAGAATTCGACCCAACAGCCTCCGAAGCCGTTGGTGCCGTCAGTAAAATTGCCTCCAGGCTCAAAGGTAAGACATTAACAAAAGCTGTTGGTAGCCACTGAGAAGTGGAACATAAAATAATGTTTGTTCTCAGCTCCCAGTTGATAAGAAAGCCAGGGTTCTGCCCAGGATTTCTGTAGTGGCTGAAAAATGTTTCCCTAGAAACCATTGCGAAATGGATCAGTTACACGGTAGATCATCAAAATAGACTCAAACCTAATCATTTATAGCTTTGGATACCATTTTCTTACTGAAAATACTAGCATATTTACATTTCTATAAAAAGCTTTGAAAGGAAATTGCAAGTTTGATTTCAAAATTACTGGAAAATGTGTGGTGGTCGGAAACAGAGAAAATTTAGCCAGTGGTGGTTGGGGAATCCTGAGTGCCGGGCGGGTTTCCTCGGCACCAACCACTGTGGGGCAGAACCCTGGAAAGGGAAGTCATTTTCCAGGTTTGAAGATTACAGCTTGCGATGAGTGGGCGCTAACACAAACTGAGCTCCAAGTCATAAGGTTACAGAAAAATCCATTTATTTCCTGATGTCAAAACTGTATGTGCCTGCAGTACAAAGCTCATGGTGGGATTAGAACCTGTGACACTTGATTTCATGATGGGATTAGAGCCCATAACAACTGATTTCATGGTGGGGATTAGAACCCGTGACACTTGATTTCATGATGGAATTAGAACCCTTAACATCTGATTTCATGATGGGGATTAGAACCTGTGACACATGATTTCATGATGGGATTAGAACCCAAGACACCTGATTTCATGATGGGGATTAGAACCCAAGACACCTGATTTCATGATGGGGATTAGAACCTAAGACACCTGATTTCATGATGGGGATTAGAACCTAAGACACCTGATTTCATGATGGGGATTAGAACCTGTGACACCTGAATTGCAAGACTAACATCCGACTCCTTGTTATTATCCTACAGATGTTCCTCATGGAGCCGTCGCGAAGCATGGTTCACTCCCAGCCCAGAACCTTTACAACTGGGCCTTTGTCTGCCTCTCCTTACTGGAGCACACAAGCAAGATGCAAGAAACACACAAACCAAGCATAATCACTCCCCCCGCCTCTGCCGAGAAGTTCGAAGGAGCATTGGAAATGTAATTTTCAATCCATAAATAAAATGATTGGAATGTAAATAGTTTTTGTTATCCATCATGATAGATGCGACACTTAGAAATGGGTTCTCCTTTTTGTAGCCCCTTCCCACAAAGCTAGGAGAATCTTTTCTGTTTGTAAATAGAGATTTAAGTGTTTTGAAATAAAGAAACTTTAAGATTTATGGAAGCTAACATCCTTTTAAAAGTACTGAAGCTGGAGACACTGTGGTGGTAGAGGGTTACATGTGGGGGTATTTGGCATATTGGCACAGTTGCTCTCATAACAAATTGCCGTCATGTTTTGCATGCATCTGTTTTTAAGGAACCTGTCTCCTTTGACACCTTGTGAAAATATCAAACAAAAACATCCATAAATGTTGGCAAAGGTAGATTGTATGTTGAACGCCTATAGAGAAACTTGTAACTGTAAAAGAGGTTAAAAATGCGGTCAGTTTGGACTTAACTTGTTTATACATGTACTTCTGGTACAAGCATTTGCCCATGACACTTCGTGTCGATGACACTGTGTCACATGATGACACTGTCACACGCTGACACTGTGTCACGATCACTCTGTCCCACGATCACACTGTGTCCCACCATGACACTGTCCTACGATGACACTGTCCCATGATTACACTGTGTCACATGATGACACTGTGTCACAATATATATTAAAGTGAACTACACTTGTACATAGACTTTAAACATGCACCAAGCCCAATTGTTATTGGATTAATATGTACAGTCTAGCTTAAAATTTCATCCACCAAAATCAAGAGGAAAATTTTGTTTGGTTTGCTTTAAAATTCTTGTTTTTTAACAGCTTGTTCATGGTACTAATATATATATTATGTATTATAAATATAAACTTGATGTAACTGGTTAAAGTTAAAAACCACTTTAACCCAAACTTGTAGCAGTTCCATTAAAAATTAAATTCATATTGTCAGAGAAATTGCATCACTATTTCTACAAAAGGAAATCAAAGTAAATATTGTTGAACTTTTTTGTATTCATATTAATACATCCATCTTTAATAAAATCATAAATCAATTTGATACACAATCATACTTTAAGTGTTACATTTATTTCATTGAGTACTGTAGGAGTGAACAGCAGTTCAGAAATGATTCACTTTGCTTAGTCAGATATGAGAAGTATCAGACTTTTATCTGAAGTCATACTTGTGTACGTCTGCCTGGTGACAAAAAGGAGCTGCCAGTTTTCCTCAGATATGAAGAAACCATGCTTTTTAATCTTCTCTAGTGCTGAAGATTTTGTCGCCAAAAGCTTCTTCAGGGGTTAGTGGAGCTTCAGTCCCAACAAGTGAAACTTTATGATATTTTGGCTGGTAGCC
The DNA here is from genome assembly GCA_032158295.1 of Pycnopodia helianthoides. Taxonomy (NCBI): domain Eukaryota; kingdom Metazoa; phylum Echinodermata; class Asteroidea; order Forcipulatida; family Asteriidae; genus Pycnopodia; species Pycnopodia helianthoides. The sequence goes on from CM063249.1 coordinate 5,806,513, forward strand.
TCTTACTGGGAAGCAAGTTTTGTTCTGTGCTCAGCAATTCTGTGGGTTTACGGTCGCTGGATCTTACAGTCTGAAGCACTATCGGCTTACAGGACTACAGCAGGTTTATTGAACCTTATGCACCCACTAAGCACACAACTTGTCTTCAAGTTATGCAAAGGAATTTCTTTCTCGACAGAAACAAAAAAGACAAAATGTGTACACTCCTCTGGACGGTTTCCTCAAAAATGTTTAATCTAGTAAGGTTTGTGTTAATACAGTGTACACGAAAGCCCTCTTTGAGTTGTGGTTCTGAAAAGAACAGGTGATGTAACAAATCAACATTTTGATTAGTTTTGATTGTCTTTTGAAGAGAGCTGTTTAAGAGTTATTTTCTTAATTACACACTGGCAGAAACTTGAGAGATGTTTAATTGTGAGCCCTAGTATTGGTGGCTAATTATATGAACTCTTAATGAGTCACAAACATAACTGTCTTGACATACACCTTAAAATACTGCAATGTCAAAGTTCAAACTTGCCACGGTAAAGTAAATTTTCTTTCTGTTTAAAAGTACCATGCTTAATAGTCCTTCATCAAAGCCACGACTTTGCGCCAAATATTTCTTGTCAACACTATCAGCACTTTCTACAATCTAAACCAGAAATTAACATTCGGCAAAGCAAACACGTTGGCCTAGATACTGTTACATACGTTTATCCCTGTAGACCTTTATCATGCTGCCACCATCTTGGTCATGTTCCCTGTATCCAAAAACAGTAATGAATGCTTATATTCATTACACAAAAAACAAACCAGACTATTTTTTCTTCCAGCTTCAGTTTGGTTACAATGATTTGGATTGGAGAAAAAAATCAAGATGGTCGCAACAAGACAGGTTAAAGGGAGAAATGCTTCTGCTGCAATCAAAACAAGATCAGAGACTATCTATCCACGCTTTCTATTTACGTTTATATTGTTGGATGAAGGCAGGTCCTTTATCTTCGTAATTCCACAAAATGACTGAGAAAACAAATTCATCCCCCAAGCAAACTTGATAGTGATACCTTTAGATTTGGAGATGAAAAAAAACACCATATAAAACGTTAACTTTCACTTAGGTTTCTTAAGTTGCAAGTGTCGTTATTGCAAAAAGGTTATCTCAAATTAAAATCCAGAATGCTAATGACTGCATCAACTCTTAAGATTCTTATCATGTGTTTTAAAGCACAGAATAATCTTGCTCCATCTTAGATGCCAGATTCTTATCATGTGTTTTAAAGCACAGAATAATCTTGCTCCATCTTAGATGTCAGATCTAATCCGTAAGCACAATTCAGTTCGTACACTCCGATCATTACCACAACACCTCCGTGCAGTACACCCTGTTAATATGCACACCTATGGAGACCGATCCTTTGTGGTTTCGGCTCCAGCTCTGTGGAATTCTCTGCCCTTGACAATCAGGAATACATCTTCCCTTTATGATTTCAAGAGCGCCTTAAAGACACACCTTTTCTTACAGTAGTGTAACAATTCCTGTTTTGATGTGTCGGTGTGCAATTAGTGGTGTTATTTGTCCTCTTATATATGTTGATGTAGATTGTAAAGCACACTCTTTAATGTAAAGCGCTTAGAGAATTAAGTATTAATTATTATGCGCTATATAAGTTGTTATATACTACAGTTTTAAAGAAATGTTTTTAGCAAGAAGTCATATATGCCTACGTACATGTGCAGTACAGTCCAGAGATACCACTATTAACCACTCACTATCAAGGATTCAAGTTTACTGGAGGATAAATCTTTAAAAATTTGTTTAATTTATAATGACATTTATCATGAAAAACTTGAGGTGGGCTCCAGGATTATTGACTTACATTGATATAAAATGACAGATCGACATTACAACCATACGAGTACAAGCTCTAAGATATTTGGCTACAAAAAAGTCATTATTCACAAATATTAAAAATCCAAAGTGGAAACATGGTTTACATAATGGATCCATTGTAAAAATCGTCATTAGGGGTTATGCAAGTGGGGCCAAAGACATCATTTTTGTTGGGGGGTGCTATTGAATGTATCAAAACCACCCATTGAATTTGTCTGATCTCTTTTGGGGTAGGAGGTGGGGGTAAGGATTCTGAGCAGGTAGCTCTCATCCCAGAACCCCCCCCCTCCGCCCCTCCCCCCTGGTTTTGCCACTGAATAATCTAGAGACACAAGAACCCTGTTTCCAAAGACTACACAAAGAATGAAAAACTTTCATCAAGTACAATTTTGTCTATTATAAACACATATTTTGTCAAATATTAACATTTATATAACTATTACTCTATCATTTTCATATAAGATTGTCCAAATAAATACCCAAACTGCACTGCATGCCATAAAAAGACTGTTTGCTAAATTTACATAAATTTAAAATGATTTGCATCTTAATACAAAACACACATTTTAAGTTCAACTTGATTCTGTCTACGCTGTATAAAACTACTCCACCAACAGTTTACAACTTTTCAGTTCATTTTCCCGATTAAAGACACTGCACAAAGTTAACTGAGACTTGAAAAACCGTTACAGGGTAAAACTTTAGCCCTGCACCCTGCAGGCTCTCAGCCTTGTTCAGGACAAACATGCATAAAAACACTAACAAAATGTTCATCTCGATCGTTAGAACTGCTCATTCTAACTATTTCTAAAAAGAAAAAAAGGAGGATTGGAGATTTCAGGCTCATTTGTCTCCACTTAGGTTAATTCAGTTGAAATAAGTCATAAAACGCATTGCTTTTAAAGATAGGGTCATAGATTGGTTTTCGTCAACGTTAATACTAATTTATAGGCAAAATTATAAAGAAAGCTACAATAAAAGTCACACGTGAATGTTTTAGCCGAGTACAGTGTCTACTTGCTGAGAAAACAGCAAAACAAAAACTGTCACAGTATTTTTAAAAGAATGTCACAAAGAACTCACCAAGTAAAGTTTTGATGGTCATTAATTTGTGGAGTATTTACCAATATATGACCCTACCTTTAAACCCACACCATGTTGTGTTACATGCAGGTAACAGAAATTGACTCATACCTCAGATTGGCAAGAATTATTTAAAAACTATTTTGCAAATCCAATTTTCTTTCGAACAAATTACTAAGTGGTCCTTAAGAAATTTTTCTTGATTTTTATTTGACCTGTTCTGGTCATAATAGATGAAAAACATTATTTAGAGATCAAAGTTGATAAAGAAAATTAATTATTTTTTCATTTCTAAACTTTCTTGGTTTTTACTTTATCAAACCATTGATATATTAAATAATAATAACTAGTTCTTATATAGCGCATTTCACAATAACGTATCAATGCGCTTTACATTAGTGCCCTGGTCATTGGGCCAATAGCATTCCTGTAATCTTTCTCAGCTCCCTGGGGAGTATACAGCCCTGTGCTGCCGTGGCGCACCAAAGGCTTTTTCATACACAATATCAACCTCTACCCTCGCAGGTACCCATTTATACCCCTGGGTGGAGAGGAGCAATTATAGTAAAGCATCTTGCTCAAGGACACAAGTGTCACGACCGGGATTCGAACCCACACCCGATGACTCGACCACCAGGACTTGAATCCGATGCTCTAAACCACTCGGCCACGACAAACCACTCGGCCACGACACCCTATATATATGATATATGTACTACATCAATTTTTCTGTGACACTAAATAAACTTTTATGCTTGGGTATTGAGTTTTCATTTAGCCTTTGAAAATGACTGCGAGGGTCGAAATGTCAGGCCATCCATAATTCTTGCGTTTAAACCAAAAGTTAAATCAAAAATTTCGATTTTGACGTTATTTTTTTTCGTTAGTTAATTCATTAATTGTTATTAGCCACTGCAAGCATGTTAAATGTAGATAAATGATAAATGTATAAAAAATTACCTAAACCAAGCTGACCTCATGTCAAAGTTCAATATCAAATGATCACAACAGTCCCTTTTCTAAAACAACGACTATCCCACGAATTGACTGTACCTTAAAACATAAGTAAAATATCAGAAACTTCAAAAAAATGCTGAAACTTGGCGTACAACAGAGTAAAAAGGGAAAAACTGTTGCACTTTTGTTAAAATGTACTTAACTTCAAAAACAGTTTTAGATGTTCCCAGCGAGCTTCTAATGATTTCTATCTAAAATGTCATCGAGCTTCTCATCGATTCTCTCTAAATTTCTCTCCATGGAGAGCGTTTTCTCGTGGAGATCATGACCCTGTCTTCGAGGTCATAGAGCATGCTCTGTGTGTTACCTCGCCGGCACAGTCCGAAGATGGAGTAGGAGATGTAACATGTGACTCCCGTGATGCTGGTCAGGATCAGGTTGTTGGTAATCTGTGAGATGAAGTACATACACAGACCTGGAAGTAAACAGTCATTGTATAATAGATTATTTTTTTAGTTTTTGGGATTTTTATTTTTTGGCAGTTTCTCTCTTTTTAACGTGTGGTTTTGTAAAAACAAATTGTAAGTTACTCTTTGGAGATATTGAAATTAATGCTTTTCTATTATAAACAAATAATAATAATATACTGATAATAATAATAATAAACGGTGCTTATATAGCACTATTCCAAAAGAGGCATGATCATAGCGCATTACAATATGAAAACCTTTCAGAAAATATACAACAAAAATAAGCAATCATGAATAACATCATTAACAAACAGTGTGTCTCAATAAGCAATCATGAATAAACATTAACGAAGGTTTTCTCAATAAGCAACATGAATAAACTCATTAACAAAAAGGTGTGTCTTCAATAAGCAATCATGAATAAACATCATTAACAAAACAGGTGTGTCTTCAATAAGCAATCATGAATAAACATCATTAACAAAACAGGTGTGTCTTCAATAAGCATCATGAATAAACATCATTACGAAACGGTGTGTCTTCAATAAGCAATCATGAAAACATCATTAACAAAACAGGTGTGTCTTCAATAAGCAATCATGAATAAACATCATTAACAAAACTGGCATTTGAAAGTTATGTCGTAATAGCAAGACCATATGGTTGGTGGCAAATCATTCCATAATTTGGGGCCAGAAACACTAAAAGACTCACCACCAACGAGTCTATGAGTTATAGGTAAACAAGGTTAATTCAGCCACTTCTGTAGCTGCTAACCAGGGCCCAATTTCATAGAGCTGCTAAGCACAACAATTTGCTTAGCATGAAATTTCTTCCTTGATAAAAACAGGATTACCAACCAAATTTACATGTGTTGCATATTGCTTGTTACTGGTATTCAGCTGTTTGCTTAAATCCTAAAAATCATTGGAAAATTTGGTGGGAAATCTTGTTTTTATCAAGGTAAGAAATTTCATGCTAAGCACATTTTTGTGCTTAGCAGCTCTATGAAATTGGGCCCATGTGTTTTTTAAAGGAGTAAAAAAGTGGCGACGAGGTCTTAAACAGGATCGTGGCCCTGTTTGAATAATGCAGGTTTTTATCAACTTCCCCATCCATGTGAATTGGGGTTTCAATTCCCACAAGATTGCGTGGGTTTTTTCCCAGGAATAATTCTCTTGGGTTTTCCCTCCCTTATCTAAAACTGAAACTTCCTTCCTCGTCTTTGTCTCCATTTGGGTTCTTGGCTAGTATAATTATTAGATTCACTTTTCTGAGAATCCTTGGCTTCACAACCGTAACTAATAAATGGAATGAAACAAAATGAATGAAATGGTATAGGTCCCTGATCTAAAATAGCCATAGTGCCTGAGATCTCCCACCTTGCAATAAATAATCCTATTATAAGTTCATTTTTCTTAAAGGAACATTACAGAATGGGTAAAAAAAAAAAACTTGTAAAATATACTTTTGATCACAGATTTACAAAAAACTTACACGGTCTAATGATGATGATAGTAGAAAACATCCCCTGAAATATTTCTGTCTGAATTGCCATATTTGATGAAAAATGGATAAACTCATTTTCCGATTTGAGTTTATCGCTCAGTGAGCGTTTTATTCATTTGTTGAACCTATATGATTTCTTGCAAATGTGTAATCGGTTTTTCCCTATTTTCTCGTGACCCAGATGGCCGATCGATCTCAAACTTCTACAGGTTTGTCAGTTTATGTATATGGTGGATTACATAAAGTGCTTACACTGCCAAAACTGTTTTGTTAGCAAAAACCAATTCTGTAATGTTCCTTTAAAGGTATTATACAGGATTGGTAGAGCTGACAAAATAATCAGACAGTGTTCATGTTTTGTGTAATCAACCACATACATGAAATAACAAACCTGTGAAAATTTGAGCTCAATTGGTTCGAGGTCACGAGAAAATAGTGAAAAGAGACCTTATGTGTTTTCTGTTTTTCAAACATCGAGTTTATTACGCGCGGTGATAAAAACTAATGTTTTACTCATTTCTCAGAAACGATAGCATTTTAGGCAGAAATATTTTAAGGAACTCTTTCTACCATTACTTACTTTAAATCATGTAAGTTATGTGTGAATCTGTGAACATTTGTGTTTTCGATCTTACCAATAGTGTACAGGGCCTTTAAGCAGGCCTGATGCTTCATCGAGGCAACGAAGGCAATTGCCTCCGATGCCCCCCCTGGTCATAAGCCATTTTGAGATATGGTGGACACTGGACACATTATAATTGCACTGTTTGCTTTGGGTAAATCTGTCTGCACACGCCCAAAACCAAACGGTATACTCCTATAGATAGGTTGCAGTATGGCGTAAATCGGCCATCTTTACGGGCAGTTCGAACAAACAGTCATGCGTTTCGTGTGAGAACGGCGTGCAGCATGCGCACATTTTAACAAAAACTCACTGACGATGGTAAGTGAACAACGCGGCGCTGCGGTTAATAAGTTGTTAGCGCTATTGACTGCATCTGCAAGCCAAAATGCACTTTGCCCGTAAAGATGGCGTCTACAGGGAACTATCTATATGGTGTTCGCAATATCTTGATTAATTGCCTTGGTGCCCCTTGAAACGCTCCGATAGTAATTTATAATTTCCTCGTAGAGGTGCCCTTTACAAAAGAGAAAACGCCTTGGTGCCCTAGAGCTTTCAAGAACAAAGCATCAGACCGACTTAAAAACAGTCTGGACATTTTAAAATAACATGTCATCTGATGATTGATTAAAAAGAAATATTTCGGGCAAGAACGTTTATAAAAAATGTTTTATATTCACCTATGAAGATGACCACTTGTGTGAAGACAACTACAGGTCCGAATATTGCGTGTAAGATGACAGCCAGTGAGAGGATGACCATGCATGATGTGACCGTCGTTAGTCTGAGGGTTATGAAGCCCAGAGCAATCCATAGAGATAGTAATGCTGGGCTAAGCCAAGACTGTTGTGCCTTCTTCAATGTCTTCTGTAGCTCACTCACTAAAAGGAGAAAAACGGACAGAGAAACACACATTGATTCAAATGTTAAAAAGGTGTGTTCCCAAAAAAAATTCAATCCAGAAACAGCTGGTAATTTCACAAGGCATTTCTTAATTTTGTCTAAGAATGTTTTCATGTTCTTCTTGTTTCTTCACTAAGATTGTAACTTGAGGCGATTGCCCAGGGTCACTGCCTTGGTGCCCTTTATGTTCAAGTAGAAGCGTACATTTCGTTGATTGGAGCAGGAATTGAACCTTCAACCTCCAGATTAACATGTCGGCGCTTTACCAACTGAGCTATCTAGCCCTACATGTACAGCATTCTATTCTAAAAATAATTTTTAACAATCAGCAAAGTGATTACTAAACAAACACAAAAACCTTGCCTACTGGTTTTGTGTTATTTGACATTTACGATTACCTCTGATAGTGAAGAGCTTCATCAGTGTATTGTCTATGTATGTAGTAATGTCGTCAGAGAGTTTGCCACTTGTAGCTTTATGAATTAAGCTCTGCGTTTTAACCTTGCTCCGAGCCCATTCCTAAATAGAACATTTTACATGTAGAGGAAAATTTGTATTAATAATATGATTGTTGATATTACTTCCTGCAATTCCTTTGAAAACCAGGAAAATTAAAAAGGGTTGGGTCACACAAACAAGAAATAGGCTAATACTTTTCTGTTGAAATTTTAAATACAATTATTTTGATATTCAAAGTAACACATTTTGGTTAGATACTGAGTTAGGCTGCTCCAGATGAAGTCTGCTTTTATTTTAGAACTTTGCCAATGACATAAGCCGGTTGAGATAATTAATGCCATTTGGTGGAGCCATATTAAAAAAAAAAAAATTATAATTGTGAAAGTGGGACGAAAACAGTATTTTTGCCGAAATGTGTATATATAATTACTTTAAAATAACATTGTTGGGGTAGGAGTACAGTACCATGGGGCTAAGTAGAACATAGTATCAGTACTAACAGAGTAGGCACTTGTTGGAGCATTTCAACCCAACAAAAAACAAAACAACAAAAACAAGACAAATCATTTTTGCCGATTGCTCATTCTACCTTTTGGACTTGCTGCACGGCATCCGAATTCTTTACGTTCTCCCAAGTATCCGAGAGGGAGGCATCGGCACTTTGCACAAACAGTGCAATTATGAAAAGAAGTACAAAAGAAGCCATTACTGGCATTAATAAAGACCGAATCCTGAACTCCATCTCCTCCACTCCTTAGACTTTTTCACTTCAACAGGCACTCCATTCGGGAATCTTCTCGTAATTAATCATCGAATTAGTTCATGAAGTAGGGCGCCCTCAATGCAATTATTCTTGTCCCAACTTGAATCGTTAGCCCAATTCTGGGCGGTTGGGCTCGAGTCCGATGAATCCCTTTGCACGCTTGCTCCAGCCAGCAGGTCAACCTTGTTTTCAGTAGTGTATGGTCTCGCCACCATTTTCCCCCAGAGATTGCCTTTCTCAACCATACTATACTCCGAGCATTGTTGTTTTTCAGTGCTTTCCCTTCCAGGGGTTAGTTGGAGCGAGGCTGCAGCCATAGGTGGGGCTAATGACGATGGTTAGGTTGGCCAAGTTACAGTCAGGCGAAGCATCATTTGGGCATAGCAAATTATGTTATTGCTGCGGCAGAGCAAGATCAGAAGTCGGCTGCATAGACGTGTGATGCTCAATGTCTGGATGCATCCATCACTGAACTGATTTGTTTGCTGTCCTCCTTGCTGGTTTTCAATGGTAATGACTGTCATTTGAGTTTCAGAGCAGGCAGAGCCAGAGGACAGGAAAGCCCCATGATGGGGGATGGCATAAAAATAACATTCATTTAACTTTTTAATATTAAATTAACAAAACTTAACATATAATACTTAGTCAGTGTGCCAAGTCACCCCAACTTCCAAATCCAAGTGGATTGGCAGTCACTGGCAGTAGGCCTACAAAGCCCTACATATTATTAGTAAATAATATTGAGTTCTTATGTAGCGCTTTATCATACCAATTGGCATCTCAGCTCAGTCAAAGGGCTCAGTATTTTTCCATGTACATGTACATGTATTGGTTAACAAGGTTCATCGGCCCAATATGCTGCCGATCAGACCAGGAACACCAGGGAAAACCCCTTGCCCTTTACGATAAGTGTAACTGGGTTCTTTTACGTGCATTACACAAACACACTAAAATTACTAGTACTAGTACTAGTGTGTAGTAGGACCGAAGATGTCAATTTGTTTTTTAGGAAGGTTACGACACTGTTCGTATTAGGCCAAGTAAAAAAGAATACCAGTTGATCTTCCAGGTTTTTTCAAAAAGAGGAGGATGAGGGCCTTTTTTTATTTTTTATTTTTTATTTCTTTCGAAGGTGGCCGCCAAGCATTTGAATTCAAACTGGCTACCAATTCTTCAGTTTAACCTCACCACTTACTTTCTGTAGTTACAAGTTCTAAAAGATTGGTAAGTTTAATGAAAAATACACAGAAAATGTGTCTTTTTGAAGAAAAAAAAGTGAAATAAAAAATAATAATAAAAAGGATGGAAGGGAGGGGGACGACCAACTGGTATTTTATTTGGCCTTGTAGTAGGTCAATTAATACTTGTGCAATTTCGACCATTTTTGTCAGACTAGTGACAAGATTTGCCAATTTTTTACCACTTTCAAAAATCATGACACACATTCCTAGAACACAGATTTGATCTTCATTGTGTAATAAATTAATGTAGAGCACTTAAAACATCAACCAAAAACTTTCCAGAGACTGGTCAAATTGTCCATGAACCGCACTTTCTAAATCTCAACCAATCAGCTTAAACCAAACTGCTGTGTAGGCACGGCGCTTGTCTGTGTGCATGTGCATTTAGCGTGTCTTTGTGTGGGTGGGTTTAACGTGTCTTTGTTGATTTATAGATTGATGACTATTGGTTACAAACGACCTTATTAGACTAGTTCTGGGAGCCCTGTCCCCTCCCCAACAAGAACATCAGTAAGAATACAACTTAAATAGATGTTAATTTTTGCATCAGGGTTGAAGAATTTAATTTGGTTTAACCCTTACACCAATGTGTATTAAGCTATGCAAAGGTCGTGGGTTCGTATCCCACTCGAGTGTTTTGCCTGTGGATTTTTTTTCACAGAGCTCGGGAAAGTACTGAGTATACAGTGCTTAACACACATCATTGTAAGGGTAAAACCAAGTTAAACAACACAACTTGTTGAGTTTATTTAGCATGCTGTGACGAATTGCGATAATCGTTAATGTGACCGAGAGTCACGGCAATGATCGCAGCTAGCTTAAGACACAAGTTAATATTTTCCTTGATCAATTGTTCTCATTATCAAAAACAGCTCTTTGTTAGTCTTTCTACGAATTAGTTTTGTGTATAATTTTATTTCTATCCCATCTCTCATCTGCACGTAGGCCTCGCCAGGCATCGGAATGAAGGCCACTATTCGTGGGATTCAATTGAAATTTCCATCGGTGAAGAACATTACAACAGGGACTCTTCAGAAATTACTCGACGGGGAGGATGAACTGTCACTCCAAGAAGGGGGCGATCATGACAAGAAGAAAAGAAAATTATTTTTGATTGTAAGTATCCAGTATGGTGTTAAATGAACGAAGGAGGTGCAGGGAGGCAAGTAGCAAGCGGGAGGGGGGTAACTTGTGGAAGAAAAAAAATCTCCAGAGTTTTCTGGGGCCGATTTCACAAAGCACTAGGATTCATCTTACAGATGAGTTGTCAGTATTGCAATAGTGGTTTGTGTTGTGACATCACACTTTGCTTAACAATTAAGATTGCACATTTAAGATCTATCTGAGCTCTTTGTGGAATCGAGCTTTGGATTAGCAGAAAGACATGTTAATCTGTAGACCCAGGTTCTGAAGACCCAGTCTGATTGTAGGTAGCACTGTCAGACAGGAGCACTGATGGGTGATGAGGGTAGCACTGTCGGACAAGAGATTTGATGGGTGATGAGGGTAGCACTGTCAGACAAGAGCTTTGATGGGTTATGAGGGTAGCACTGTCAGACAAGAGCTTTGATGGGTGATGAGGGTAGCACTGTCAGACAAGAGCTTTGATGGGTGATGAGGGTAGCACTCTCAGACAGGAGCACTGATGGGTGATGGGGGCAGCACTGTCAGACAGGTGCACTGATGGGTGATGAGGGTAGCACTGTCAGAGAGGTGCACTGATGGGTGATGAGGGTAGCACTGTCAGACAGAAGCACTGATGGGTGATGAGGGTAGCACTGTCTGACAGGAGCTTTGATGGGTGATGAGGGTAGCACTGTCGGACAGGTGCACTGATGGGTGATGAGGGTAGCACTGTCTGACAGGAGCTTTGATGGGTGATGAGGGTAGCACTGTCGGACAGGTGCACTGATGGGTGATGAGGGTAGCACTGTCAGACAGGTGCAATGATGGGTGATGAGGGTAGCACTGTCGGACAGGTGCACTGATGGGTGATGAGGGTAGCACTGTCAGACAGGTGCACTGATGGGTGATGAGGGTAGCACTGTCAGACAGGTGCACTGATGGGTGATGAGGGTAGCACTGTCTGACAGGTGCACTGATGGGTGATGAGGGTAGCACTGTCAGACAGGTGCACTGATGGGTGATGAGGGTAGCACTGTCGGACAGGTGCACTGATGGGTGATGAGGGTAGCACTGTCAGACAGGTGCACTGATGGGTGATGAGGGTAGCACTGTCAGACAGGTGCACTGATGGGTGATGAGGGTAGCACTGTCTGACAGGTGCACTGATGGGTGATGAGGGTAGCACTGTCTGACAGGTGCACTGATGGGTGATGAGGGTAGCACTGTCTGACAGGTGCACTGATGACAGGGCTAGAATTTGAGGGAAGAACCCACAAGGCCTTGTAGCTCAAAATATTCACTGGACCGGAATTTGAGTACAAGACCAGAATTGAAGTGAGAAGAAAAAATGCCTACACAGCTAATAATTGAACTGTTTGAATTTGAAAAAAAAAGCACTAAGAGAAGATTTATCTCATTTGTATATTGTGGGTAAGTAGTCTTCGATAATCAACGTAATTGTTATCAGACTGAAAGTCAACATTTGAACACAAACACAAGACCGCCGGACTTGTCCGGACATGAGTTTACTGGCCCGATGCTAAAATCACTGGCCTCGGGCCAGCGGTCCAGTGTAAAATTCGAGCCCTGTATGTTGATGAGGATGGAGTCATTAGGGAAGAGTGTAGCAGAAGGACGGAACATCAGGACTAAAAACTCAAACTCTTGATCTTGATGGCATTGTAATCTTGTAGGATTCGAGGCCCAAAGAGGAGTATGCTGTTAGTCATATTGCAAATGGCATCAGAGTGGATTTTGAAATGGACAACATGAATGTACTCTTGAATCTTCTGTGTCAAGATGCACAATGTAAGTTAAAAAAATATATTTAAGAATATTTAATTCATCAGCTGAATTGTACAATTTTATGTTAAATAAGAGCTTGAAACAAGAGTTCCCCAGTAAAAATGTATGCAAAAACGGGAGCTCGAGTAGACAAATTGTCTAATCGTAGATCGATAACCAGTAATTTGTACCTTTTTGCTAAAATGGACTGCTTTCAACATGTTTACTCTGTTGCTAAAAAATGTTTTGGGCAATGTGAGCATGGCCTGTTTTGACTGCATTCAATGGATCATATGGAGAAGAATTTTGTGAAGATTTAAAAGAACCTCACTGTTGATGTCTGAGACAGTTAACTCTTTGTTGATGTCTGAGACAGTTAACTCATTGTTGATGTCCGAGACAGTTAACTCATTGTTGATGTCTGAGACAGTTAACTCATTGTTGATGTCTGAGACAGTTAACTCAATGTTGATGTCTGAGACAGTTAACTCAATGTTGATGTCCGAGACAGTTAACTCATTGTTGATGTCTGAGACAGTTAACTCATTGTTGATGTCTGAGACAGTTAACTCATTGTTGATGTCTGAGACAGTTAACTCATTGTTGATGTCTGAGACAGTTAACTCATTGTTGATGTCTGAGACAGTTAACTCATTGTTGATGTCTTAGACAGTTCACTCATTGTTGATGTCTGAGACAGACAACGCTTTGTTGTTGTCCGAGACAGTTAACTCATTGTTGATGTCTGAGACAGTTAACTCAATGTTGATGTCTGAGACAGTTAACTCATTGTTGATGTCTGAGACCGTTAACTCTTTGTTGATGTCTGAGACAGTTAACTCATTGTTGATGTCTGAGTCAGTTAACTCAATGTTGATGTCCGAGACAGTTAACTCATTGTTGATGTCTGAGACAGTTAACTCATTGTTGATGTCTGAGACAGTTAACTCATTGTTGATGTCTTAGACAGTTAAGTGATTGTTGATGTCTGAGACAGTTAAGTGATTGTTGATGTCTGAGACAGTTAACTCATTGTTGATGTCTGAGACAGTTAACTCATTGTTGATGTCTGAGACAGTTAACTCATTGTTGATGTCTGAGACAGTTAACTCTTTGTTGATGTCTGAGACAGTTAACTCATTGTTGATGTCTGAGACAGTTAAGTGATTGTTGATGTCTGAGACAGTTAACTCATTGTTGATGTCTGAGACAGTTAACTCATTGTTGATGTCTGAGACCGTTAACTCTTGTTGATGTCTGAGACAGTTAACTCATTGTTGATGTCTGAGACAGTTAACTCATTGTTGATGTCTGAGACAGTTAACTCATTGTTGATGTCTGAGACAGTTAAGTGATTGTTGATGTCTGAGACATATTATTATTATTATTATTATTATTACTAGAATGTATTCTCAAATAATTATGTTTATACACCAAGGCAACTTGTACATAAGAAAAAGAATGAACTTGCAGCATTGTATTTTGCTGAATGCTTGGTGGGCCAGCTCTAAGCATTGTGAGTTTGCAAGTGATGTCTCATGTTAAGCTATTATTAATATTATTATTATTATTATTACATTACTATTTCAGGTGACACGCCCGAAGAAATTGCCGGTCACGTTGTTGTGTATTGCTCCGTTGGTTACAGGTCATCCACACTGGCAGAAAAACTGCAGAAAGCAATCAAGTTTGATCCATCATACAAGGGTAAGTCATGTAAAGTCGCACATTAAAACGATTACTTTCACATCGGGGGAAAAACCTTTTATCTGATTTGGTCATAATGTTGTATCACCCCACAAAGAGGCCCCAAAATGTGCATACCTTGACGCAGTGTGGTTTATGTATAGACCTTGGGTACATAACAAGATACAACGCTTGTGCAATTTAAAATATCAACGAGTTCAGCGGTCCTTATTTTTTAAGAACTAACGCGGCCCGCCGTTTTGTGCAACCAAACTTTTGACTCCACAAAGTGCTAGATCGTGTTCATTCTAAAAGTATAAGGAAACCACACAAATTTGAGGTATATATGTGTGGATCATTATTATTCTCATCTACCATATTCATTTTATAACTCGTGTTTTTATAGCCCAAAGTGCCCTATTCGAAGGCAACGTGTACCTTAAAAAGTTTTTCAAAGAAAATATTACAATCCCCTTATACAAGCAAGGTCTTTAAAAAAAAGGTATTGGAAGAAAAATTATGCAAAAGAAATATGTATACTGTCACTCTGACGGAGGTCCTGATCGAAAGCTAGGGCCATCACCCCTGCTAGTTTTTCATATATAACAATATGGCTAGTCTTCACTCCTCTAAGAGGTTATGCTCAGCATTCCCTGAGCGCCCTGTGGTTGCATTTCGTCGCCCTGAAAAACCTAGGAGACATCCTAGTCAGGGCCAGACTCCCCCAGGTACAGCACAAACACCCCCCTTAACAGAAATACAGGGTTGTCACAACTGTACCTGCTGTTTTTTTTTGTTTTTTTTTTCATGTTTTTTTTATCATTGTACATATACTTGTACTCCTGACCTGGTATTTGATCAGCCCATTTGTCAACTTTTTAGTTTTCTCTCTGCATGTATTGGGCAATTTCTCTTGTTTTCCTTTTTCATGTCTGCATTATTTGGTGTCCTAATCTCTGCATATATTGGGTAATTTCACCTGTTTTCTTTTTCTTGTTAGCATTAAGCAAATTATTTGTGTCCACTGTGAAGTATGACCTTGCCTGATGCTTCAGTTTTTATCCTTTTTATTCCCTGTGCAGTTTCTACTAAATTATACAAATGTTTCTATTGTACATAAATATTAATTTTTAGTAACATTCTGTTTTGTAATAGCCAGTAGCATTGGTAATGAAGGCCCTTGGGCCACAGTTATTAGGTTAACTTTTTCTCTTCCTGGCATGTACTGCTGGCTCTATTGTATGTTCCTTTGTCATTTTGATTCATTGTCTTCACTGTTTATTTTATTGTATTGTGAATTATGCCAAATAATTAATAATAACAAGATGTAAAACGTGTATATATACATATATATATATAATAAATAAATAAATGCAAACAGTAGTAATGGCTTCACATTTTGATGCAAGCAGAGTCTCTGCTGCGGTCGGAAAGAAGACTGAAAACATTTTGTCTTTTACTTTATAAAATCAAATACGTACAGAAAGTTGATAATGTGAATTCTAATGCCACTCATCGTATAAACACTTATTTTCTAGATTGGCAAGTATTCAACTTAGAGGGCAGCTTTTTTAAGTGGGCCAATGAGAACAGGGCAATTGTAGACCAGCAGGGCCAGCCAACCAACTACATTCATCCCTTCAACAGCTTTTGGGGGCGGTTGATCGACAAAGAAAGGTGGAAGTCAATTCCTTGACACCCAGGAGAATACATTTGCCAGAAATCTGTCTAAAGCTGAAATACTCTATCCTTGTTTCAAGGTCTTGTTTGATAAGTACATGTTTATATTTTTGAAGAAGTATTTACAAAGATAAAGTTTAAGGCCAGTTCAATCAATAACATTTGGAAATGATTAATATAAAAAAAAAAAAATCAAACTTCAGAATTTCCTCCTCTTCAAAATCTGAAAGTATTATGTTCAATTTAGTAAATGTAATGAAAAACTGCGTTGGAATCTCAATGAGAGGATTGTGGTTGTAGTATGCACAAATTGAAATGTGGAGAATTGTGCATTTTTAATAACTATATTAATTTGTCACTTACGTTTTCTTTGCATTTTAAGATCTTAAAAACACCAAACCAGACAGATCCCAACGAAACAAAATCAAAAAGGTATGTTTTCAAACCACCATTGATGGATTTGTTGAAGGTTAATGCTTTACTATTAAAGCAAATTAAAGATTTTTTTCAAGATGAATCAAATAAAAATATAATTTTTGATAAAACTGCTGCAGTGAAATGGTTCAAATTTATTCTAAGAGAATGTAGAATTGCACTTTTCCTGTCCCTCCACCCAAAAAAATGACCTTCTTTGTGATAAAATTGAATAACAAGGCAAACAATGGCATAATGGCGAAACAAAACAGTGAGGCCGCGCCCAAATTGGCGGCTACGGCCACGACCAGATTTCCGCGTCATAATGCGTTAGCGGTAGCTGTAACCGCCAATTCGGATCCCAGCCATAAAGGTATTGTACACTTTTGGTAACAGCTCAAAATCAGTTTCCACATTTTGTGTGATTCAACATAAGCATGAACAAACAAACCTATGAAGTTTGAGCTGAATTGGTCATCGAGGTCACAAGAAAATAGTGAAAAGAGACCTTATGTGTTTTCTGTTTTTTCAAACATCGCGTTTTTATCACGCGTGATAAAAACTATTGTTTTACTCATTTCTCAGAAACGATCGCATTTTAGGCAGAAATATTTTAACCATTACTTACTTTAAATCATGTAAGTTGTGAATCTGTGAACATTTGTGTTTTTTAATCATACCAATAGTGTACAGGGCCTTTAAAGGAACATTACAGAATTGGTAATTGTAAAATATACTTTTGATCACAGATTTACAAAAAACTTACACGGTCTAATGATGATGATACTAGAAAACATCTCTTGAAATATTTCTGTCTGAAATGCCATATTTAATGAGAAATGAATAAACTAATTTTCCGATTGGAGTTTATCGCTCAGTGAGCGTTTTATTCATTTGTTGAACCTATATGATTTCATGCAAATGTGTAATCGGTTTTTCACTTTTTTTTTCTCGTGACCCAGATGGCCGATCGATCTCAAACTTCTACAGGTTTCTCAGTTTATGTATATGGTGGATCACACAAAGTGCTTACACTGCTAGCATCTGTTTTGTTAGCAAAACCAATTCTGTAATGTTCCTTTAAATGACAAGCCAATAAAGGTTTGCAGTGATGCGTATGATTCATCTCGGCAAACCTTCACCATACAAATCATTTTAGGTAAAGTCTACAATCGAATAAAGTCGCCAACCCGGTGCAAGGTCGGTTCTCATTCATAAGGAAAGATTGAGTGTAGCTTTACGTAAATAAGCAGCCTTTGTTTTGTTTGTTTAGTTTATTTATTAAAAAAGAAACAATTGTGTTATTTTAACAGTGAAATAAAATGGTAGGCTGTCAGGTAAACAAGTGGGACTGAAATGAGATTAATTAAAATAACCGGTAGGGAATTAATTACACGGTTTAATTAGCCAGAAAAACCTTCGTTATTTTTTTCAGGGAAACGTTATTAAAAAAAACGGCAAACAAACAATTCCACGGTGAGTGTCATACCATTTTAAAACAATATTTCTCTGACCGAGATGACTTCCCGGAAACCGATGTCGACAGAGTACCGTGATAATTCAAGTCAAGTTCTTACTAGTTCGAGGAAGACTCCTCAAGTCGACTTGGAGAGATTCAAATAAATTATTTCGTTATATGGCAAGAAATAGCTTATCTTTAATTGGAGAAGTATATACTGATTGGGGGACTCTTTTTAATAATAAAAGTGGCTTCTTATGTAGCGCTCATATCCGTCACTCAGTGACGCTCAAGGCGCTTCAACATTCAGTATTTTCCTGCAAGGTATTGTGGAGCTACTTTTTCAGGGGTCGATTTCACAAAACTCTTCCTAACTTAGGACTAGTCCTAGCCAATGTTAAGAGATATGACTAGTCCTAAGTACTGGTCGTAACTTAGGACTAGTCCTATCTCTTAGCATTGGCTAGGACTAGTCCTAAGTTAGGAAGAGTTTTGTGAAATCGACCCCAGTATTACTAAAGCCCTTTTCACACTACTCTATTCCCCGTGGGCAACCCCGTGGAATAACGGTCGGCCTTTTCACACTTTGATCGCTTTACCCCCTGTCTGCCACCTGTCTGCCCCGGCAAGTGGGCATACCCGGGGAATAGCCACCCCTGCTCCGGAGTAGGGGTAGGCAGTCAAACCCAGGGGTATTCTTGAAACATGCAACAGGGACACTGTGGAATAGGGACCTAGGCGGGGTTAGTGTGAAAGTGCGCCGGGGTAACCGTAGGGTAAAAACAAAACCCGGGGCCTCCCCGGGGCTGTATTCCACGGGGGTAAGAGATGCAATGTGGAAAGGGCTATAGTACCATGTAATGGTTTACAAGGTGCTGTGGCGCAATATGCAGCCATTATTGGAGTTGTGTGGCTGTATTACGACAGGCCAGTTCTAATCCTTAGCAGCGGATACCACAAACAGTTTTATAAACTGGGGACAGGCCGAGTGGTAAAACGAGAGAACAAACCACAGACCGAAATGCTGAATCTAAATAAATCTTTATTTTTTTCATGTTTTGGAGAAAAACTTCTAACAAGAAATCAAAATGTCTAAATTAAATGTACTCCATTTATCCCATTAATAAATATAAAGAATTCTGTTTTAAGGTATTATATTACAATATACTTCCTACTAAAACGTATTTGGTTGGATGAAATTTAAGCAACTCTTGCTGTTGTTGTAATGAGCATGACGTCGCTAGTAATTGTTTGTATATCCAGCAATTAAGGCTCTATAAATATATTAGATTCATCATTTCTGTCAACTGCAACTTTAAGCAAGACATCGGTTTATAGGTTCGTATTACTGATATAAATTTGGACAGGGTCAACCTGCTTATAATAACAACTGCCTTTACCGTGGATAAATGCAGAGTTCTTAATGCATACCATAAATTGTTCAAAAACCTTTTAACCGCGATGTTCTTTGGTCGATTTTTAATCATGAAATTGGGTTTATGAAGTGCATTCTGCCAATATTCAATACATGTGTCTTTTAATTTTCACTCATTGATTTTGTTTTGTCAAGTATTATGTAAATACCGGATAAACGATGAATGCCTTAAATGGCAATTCAGAGAGACAGGGGGAGGGGGACTAATGTACACAATTGTGGGTTATAAGTATAAGCTTTAGTCTGTTTACTTCCCATGTTTGAGACAGTTGTTTCTGCCATGGCAACATGGGTTTTGGCTTTGAAATACGTCAAGTGCTTATCTTTAATTCACTGACCAGTCGTATGCACATGGCGTGGTTTGAGTAGGGCGCCCTCGGGTAGAGGTCAAAAGAAGGTTACGAATAGATGGGTTGCACACGACGTCATTGACCACCATCTATGATGCAAAACAATGGACGCGTGTACGCGCTCCGCACGACTCTTGGCCAATGATAGCTCTTCACGCCTGCACATTTCAGCAAAGATGGCGGACAATGCAAATGGGTCTAACGGCTCACTCCGTGCGGCGCGCGTACTTTCTGTGGGTTGTCCATTCTTTCATCATCGTTTTACTTCATATATTGTGGTGTACTGATGTAAATGCACAAGGTCCATTGATCTCTTTAAATATAAATGGAGATCATTGATAAAGGTCCATTTGGTAAAACTCCCGAACACCAAAATGATTAATTTAGGGAATAACACCATCAGGACCCGGGCAGTCTTCCTATGTGGTAATGACCGGGTCAGTGGCTGGCTGCAGCTGTTGAATTAATGGACCAAACTGAAGTCATTACCACACAGTGACGAATGGGTCATCGCACCTTTACCAAAAACCCGAAACGAAACAAAACAATAAACAAACGAACAAAACGGGAAAAATTACCCCCCAAAATTGTGATTTTTCTTTCGCCGATACTTATTAGGAATGTTCTATTCATGTTCAAGGGTCAATCTTCAGGCATTTCAATTTTTGCGTAGCACTTAATCTCTCACACATAATTTATGTTTCATGCATTCAAGAACCACACTATGAGCTCTGAACATTATAATTGCCCGTGAGATGGCCGACCAATTGCACTGTCGTGACGTCCAGTGGGAAGTATTTCTTGTTTTCAAATCACTTTTCTCGTATGAATAGTTGGGTCTATATATTTCGAGCAGCCTATATAGCCTACTTTTATTTTACTAATTTAAAAACATTTATTAAAGTGAAATTGAAATTTATGGACCTTATCAATAAAGCTGTTGATAACCATGTTCATCATTTCTAAATCCTGATATTTTTGTAATTGTGAAAAGGGCATTATAGTGTGAAACAGAAGCAGTGCTAAATACGGTGACAGACAGCACACTGTGATAGGTAATTATTATTATTTTATACTTATTTTTACCATAATTTCTTCTACATACTATCTTCTTTGCACAAGACTGTCATCACTATCAATAGTAAGTGAACACATATCGCTCTTAATATTTCTCTACTTAAACTGAAACCCTCTCGTAGCCAGGGGGGACAACGGCAGTATTATTATTGTGTTAGTGGTTCAAGCCAGTCAATGAACTGTGATACATCGGTGTATACCCCAGGAAGGTCAGCTCTAGCGCAGCCGATACCCCAGCTGGTAACGCCAACAAGGTACCAACGAGTCAATGAGGGGTCGTCGTCATCTGGTGCAGTGCATACTAGAGGACCACCAGAGTCACCCTGTAAAAAGAGCGGGAACATTTAAAGTGAAATTAAAGTGCAGTGGACACGTATGTTGGAACCAAGTGCTTGAAAAGTGTTCAATTAATGGCACTGCGGTCTTTGACATTCAACTTTCAACTATTATTGGCAATATCAAGAGCTAAGTTCCTGACCGAAAAATCTCAATCTCGCACATCAAAAGATAATAAATCTTACGCACCAAAGTCAGTAACTACTTTACACATGTAGGATGGCCATACAGTTACTTTTATATGCAAATTATTTTTCGCCATAAAATTGTATCCGGCGTGACTTTAACTATAAGAACAAACGTTTACGATGTCTTATTATAATGGTGTTGGAAAAACTACTACGTTTCGCCTTTACTCGCGGATGACAAACGAAGGCGAAGCTGTAATTTCCATACTGCATCAGTAAGAGTCTGAAAGTTTAAGGCTAGCACCGGTTGGGCATTAAAGTACTACGTGCAGCTCTTTAATTATATCAAGTTTTCAATTATGAAAGAATATGGATACAAGATGTAAATAATGATGAAAAATCGAACGTAAGATACACAATCAGAGAGTCCGTGCATTGGAAGCGTGTTTTTCGGCGCACCAGCGTGGGAGGTAGTGGAAAGTAAACCTTGGGGCATATCCCGTACAGCCGGTGCCGTGTCTCGTGGGGCCAGAGAGACAAACCCCGGGGGCATGAACTCCCCAGCTTGCGAGCTTGTGGGAGGGATAGGGAGCCAGACTATTAATTACGTTTTGTTTTACGAAGGTTTTAGTCTGTACCCCTAGCTATTATCCCCTAACTTTTGTCACGTTATGTTTGCCTGCGCTACACACGCGGCAGGATGACGACGGACTATTTGTCCAATATACAGCTGGTCTACGTCTATGTACGATATCCACAGAATACAAGTTGGTCTACATCGGACTAGACTGACGTGTGTTTATGTCGTTTCTTTTTACTTACACGTGAATTTGTGCTTGATCGATATGAATACTGGATCCTCATGCCCTGCCATTGTTATAATTAATACATAAACAGAGCACCAGTCTACTACAACATCGCGCAACATTGTCACGTAAACTTTACAGTTGCATCGGCTGGAAAAGCGTATACGCTGACCTCTGACCAGGTTTTTTTTTCTTCTTCTTCACATTTTCCGTTAATTACAAGATAATTTGGTGAATTTGTTTTTTACAACAACTATCTACAAATTATTGTATGTGATTCCACGTCACTAAATTAGGTAAACAGTAAGCCGGCATGTCCCTTTAAATTGTTGTTATAAGGTTTACCTGGCAGGCGTCGATACCACCTATATTGGGATAACCAGCACAGAACATTTTGGTGGAGATGTCACCGTACGAGTACCCCGTATTTCTGCAATCATGTCGGTTTATGTAAGGCACAGAAGCCTCCTGAAGGGTGCTAGCCACTTGTCCGCCGTCTGCAGTGGTTGTTTTACCGGGAAAAGAAATCATAAAAAAATTAAGAAAAATAACCGTAAAAAGTACCAGTTCAATTAAACTGACCCATTTTGAGTTCTTCATAGGTCACAGAGGCTTAACCCCCCTCCCCTCCACCCAAAGGAGGGTTGTGTGTGTGTGTGGGGGGGGGGGGTGCAGAGGGTGTATCGTTATTATTTTCCAGGTGTCGTGTTTTCAAGTTTTTGTTTTTAACACTGTGCCAATTATCAAGACCAGGTGTTTGAATGATCGACTGTGACCCCGACATCCACAATGGTTTAGTTCTAAGGTCCTGGAGGGTTAGAGCGTATTATTTATAAGTGGAGTGACATTGCCTTTTGTACTTCGTGCAATGTAGAAAGCCATTATGTTAGTCAAGTTGCTAGTCAAGCTGTCAAGAATTTGTACTAAGTGTGTGGCCTCAGTATGCTGGGATACATGCACTTATCAAACAAAATTAAGACAAAATACAATTAATTAGAAACCCACTTGTTACATTTTTAACTAGTTTCAGTGTTGTGTGTTTTAACACACGGTTCTGTATTTGTTCAGTTATAATACTTCTAATTCTTCTAACACTTCTAATTGTTCTAAAACTTCTAACACAGTTAACAGTTGTATGGCTTCTGACTGGCACCCCTGAACACAGATAATGACGAAACATGGCTAGATAGCTCAGTTGGCAGAGCACCGGCATGTTAATCGGGAGCTCGTTGGTTCAAATCCCGCTCTCGTACAAAATGTTCTGGTGTCTTTTTTGTTTACCTTCAGTGAGGCCAAAGCCAGTGATGTAACAGTTGGAACCTGCTGCGAATGTCTTGGTTCTCTGAACATCCAGACAAATATTGTTGACATAATCGTCTGACTGCGCTATGGGTGTACTTAGCTCCATGATGACAATGTCATTGTCAAATGTGTTTGAGTTGTATTCATCGAAGAGAATCGCAGTAACGTCACTTGTGTGTCTTGGTTCACCAAACGTTTCCTGTTTGCCAAGATGTACCTCCCAATCGGATGGCGATTCGCGCCTACATATTAAAAACAAAACGTTATAGTAAAAACAAAATTAACGCTTACAGATTTCACCACTGACATAAGGGGTGAATGTTTTTTTATGGGTTTTTTTCTCTTCAGTATTTGTGGTTGCCAGAAATACGTGGTAACAAGATTAAATTCTGATTCATGTATTTTTTTAAAGGATGTTATACAGGGTCAGTTTGGAAGTTCTTATCAACGTAGTTTCTTACCTTTTCTGAGCTTTTGATTCTCACAAAAACAATGTCCTAAACATGCTTCCAGGACAATATAGACCAGGTGCCCGGGGGGCGGGTCACCCTAGCTAGGAAGTTAATCAATATTCATGCTTATTTAGTATCCAACCATTCACATGCCCACACAGGGAAATTGACATCTGTCCAGCACATTCTGGTGGGTGGGGTCAGTGGGCCACGAAAAAGGAAACCTCCTAAATGGGCTAGATCAGATTGTGAGTTAATTAGAACCTATTGGAAAAATATTCGGCATCTAGTTCAAGGTATCATGCATGGCCACTGCCAGGCATTTTCAAAGGTGGGTTGTTATTATATAAACAGATAAATAAATAAGCAGGGGCGCCTGCCAAACTAACCGGTACCTTCACATTGTGTTCGATCAGTTTGTGAGTTAAGCAGAAAAGAAATAGTTGTCATGGATTTATTGTGTTGGATTGGATACCGGGGCGGATTGCAGGAAAATTATCTCAGCCAGCATTCTAAGACCAGTCAGTTACCTGCCTTAGTCAGCGGTCTAAGACCAGTCAGTTGCAATCAGCTATCTGCCCTAGTCAGTGTCTAAGACCAGTTGGTTACAGTCGGCTATCTGCCTTAGTCAGCCGTCTAAGACTTGTCAGTTTCAGTAAGCTATCTGCCTTAGTCAGCGGTCTGAGACCAGTCAGTTACAGTCAGCTATCTGCCTTATAGTCAGTGGTCAAAGATCAGTCAGTTACAGTCAGCTATCTGCCTTATAGTCAGCGGTCTAAGACCAGTCAGTTACAGTCAGCTATCTGCCTTATAGTCAGTGGTCACAGATCAGTCAGTTACAGTCAGCTACCTGCCTTAGTCAGCGGTCTAAGACCAATCAGTTACAGTCAGCTATCTGCCTTAGTCAGTGGTCTAAGACCATTTAGTTACAGTCAGCTATCTGCCCTAGTCAGTGGTCTAAGACCAGTCGGTTACAGTCGGCTATCTGCTTTAGTCAGCGGTCTAAGAATTGTCAGTTTCAGTAAGCTATCTGCCTTAGTCAGCGGTCTAAGACCAGTCAGTTACAGTCAGCTATCTGCTTTAGTCAGCGGTCTATGACTTGTCAGTTTCAGTATAAGCTATCTGCCTTAGTCATCGGTCTAAGACCAGTCAGTTACAGTCAGCTATCTGCTTTAGTCAGCGGTCTATGACTTGTCAGTTACAGTCAGCTATCTGCCTTAGTCATCGGTCTAAGACCAGTCAGTTACAGTATAGTCAGCTATCTGCCTTAGTCAGCGGTCTAAGACCAGTCAGTTACAGTCAGCTATCTGCCTTAGTCAGCGGTCTAAGACCAGTCGGTTACAGTCAGCTATCTGCTTTAGTCAGGGGTCTAAGACCAGTCAATTACAGTCAGCTATCTGCTTTAGTCAGTGGTCTAAGACCATCAGTTATAGTCAGCTATCTGCTTTAGTCAGTGGTCTAAGACCATCAGTTACAGTCAGCTATGTGCTTTAGTCAGCGGTCTAAGACCAGTCAGTTACAGTCAGCTATGTGCTTTAGTCAGCGGTCTAAGACCAGTCAGTTACAGTCAGCTATCTGCCTTATAGTCAGTGGTCAAAGATCAGTCAGTTACAGTCAGCTACCTGCCTTAGTCAGTGGTCTAAGACCAGTCAGTTACAGTCAGCTACCTGCCTTAGTCAGCGGTCTAAGACCAATCAGTTACAGTCAGCTATCTGCCTTAGTCAGTGGTCTAAGACCATTTAGTTACAGTCAGCTATCTGCCCTAGTCAGTGGTCTAAGACCAGTCGGTTACAGTCGGCTATCTGCTTTAGTCAGCGGTCTAAGAATTGTCAGTTTCAGTAAGCTATCTGCCTTAGTCAGCGATCTAAGACCAGTCAGTTACAGTCAGCTATCTGCTTTAGTCAGCGGTCTATGACTTGTCAGTTACAGTCAGCTATCTGCCTTATAGTCAGTGGTCAAAGATCAGTCAGTTACAGTCAGCTACCTGCCTTAGTCAGCGGTCTAAGACCAATCAGTTACAGTCAGCTATCTGCTTTAGTCAGTGGTCTAAGACCAGTCAGTTATAGTCAGCTATCTGCTTTAGTCAGTGGTCTAAGACCAGTCAGTTACAGTCAGCTATGTGCTTTAGTCAGCGGTCTAAGACCAGTCAGTTACAGTCAGCTATGTGCTTTAGTCAGCGGTCTAAGACCAGTCAGTTACAGTCAGCTATCTGCCTTAGCCAGCGGTCTAAGACCAGTCAGTTACAGTCAGCTATCTGCCTTATAGTCAGTGGTCAAAGATCAGTCAGTTACAGTCAGCTACCTGCCTTAGTCAGCGGTCTAAGACCAATCAGTTACAGTCAGCTATCTGCCTAGTCAGTGGTCTAAGACCATTAGTTACAGTCAGCTATCTGCCCTAGTCAGTGGTCTAAGACCAGTCGGTTACAGTCAGCTATCTGCTTTAGTTAGCGGTCTAAGACCAGTCAATTACAGTCAGCTATCTGCTTTAGTCAGTGGTCTAAGACCAGTCAGTTATAGTCAGCTATCTGCTTTAGTCAGTGGTCTAAGACCAGTCAGTTACAGTCAGCTATGTGCTTTAGTCAGCGGTCTAAGACCAGTCAGTTACAGTCAGCTATGTGCTTTAGTCAGCGGTCTAAGACCAGTCAGTTACAGTCAGCTATCTGCCTTAGCCAGTGGTCTAAGACCAGTCAGTTACAGTCAGCTACTGCCTTAGTCAGTGGTCAAAGATCAGTCAGTTACAGTCAGCTACCTGCCTTAGTCAGCGGTCTAAGACCAATCAGTTACAGTCAGCTATCTGCCTTAGTCAGTGGTCTAAGACCATTTAGTTACAGTCAGCTATCTGCCCTAGTCAGTGGTCTAAGACCAGTCGGTTACAGTCGGCTATCTGCTTTAGTCAGCGGTCTAAGAATTGTCAGTTTCAGTAAGCTATCTGCCTTAGTCAGCGATCTAAGACCAGTCAGTTACAGTCAGCTATCTGCTTTAGTCAGCGGTCTATGACTTGTCAGTTACAGTCAGCTATCTGCCTTATAGTCAGTGGTCAAAGATCAGTCAGTTACAGTCAGCTACCTGCCTTAGTCAGCGGTCTAAGACCAATCAGTTACAGTCAGCTATCTGCCTTAGTCAGTGGTCTAAGACCATAGTACAGTCACTATCTGCCTAGTCATGTCTAACCATCTTCAGTCGGCATCGCTTTAGTCAGCGGTCTAAGAATGTCAGTTCAGTAAGCTATCTGCCTTAGTCAGCGGTCTAAGACCAGTCAGTTACAGTCAGCTATGCTGCTTTAGTCAGCGGTCTATGACTTGTCAGTTCAGTTACAGCAGCTATCTGCCTTAGCTCATCGGTCTAAGACCAGTCAGTTACAGTCAGCTATCTGCTTTAGTCAGGGTCAAGATCAGTCAGTTACAGTCAGCTACTGCCTTAGTCATCGGTCTAAGACCATCAGTTACAGTCAGCTATCTGCCTTAGTCAGGATCTAAGACCATTCAGTTACAGTCAGCTATCTGCCTTAGTTAGTGGTCTAAGACCAGTCGGTTACAGTCAGCTATCTGCTTTAGTCAGGGTCTAAGACCAGTCAATTACAGTCAGCTATCTGCTTTAGTCAGTGGTCTAAGACCAGTCAGTTATAGTCAGCTATCTGCTTTAGTCAGTGGTCTAAGACCAGTCAGTTACAGTCAGCTATGTGCTTTAGTCAGCGGTCTAAGACCAGTCAGTTACAGTCAGCTATGTGCTTTAGTCAGCGGTCTAAGACCAGTCAGTTACAGTCAGCTATCTGCCTTAGCCAGCGGTCTAAGACCAGTCAGTTACAGTCAGCTATCTGCCTTATAGTCAGTGGTCAAAGATCAGTCAGTTACAGTCAGCTACCTGCCTTAGTCAGCGGTCTAAGACCATCAGTTACAGTCAGCTATCTGCCTTAGCCAGCGGTCTAAGACCAGTCAGTTACAGTCAGCTATCTGCCTTATAGTCAGTGGTCAAGATCAGTCAGTTACAGTCAGCTACCTGCTTAGTCAGCGGTCTAAGACCAGTCAGTTACAGTATAGTCAGCTATCTGCCTGAGTCAGCGGTCTAAGACCAGTCAGTTACAGTCAGCTATCTGCTTAGTCAGCGGTCTAAGACTAGTCGGTTACAGTCAGCTATCTGCTTTAGTTAGCGGTCTAAGACCAGTCAATTACAGTCAGCTATCTGCTTTAGTCAGTGGTCTAAGACCAGTCAGTTATAGTCAGCTATCTGCTTTAGTCAGTGGTCTAAGACCAGTCAGTTACAGTCAGCTATGTGCTTTAGTCAGCGGTCTAAGACCAGTCAGTTACAGTCAGCTATCTGCTTTAGTCAGCGGTCTAAGACCAGTCAGTTATAGTCAGCTATCTGCTTTAGTCAGTGGTCTAAGACTGGTCTGATGAGACCAGTCAGTGTTACAGTATAGTCAGCGGTCTCAAGACCAGTAAGTTACAGTCAGCTACCTGCCCTAGTCGGTGGTCTAAGACCAGTCAGTTACAGTCAGCTATCTGCCTTAGCCAGCGGTCTAAGACTGGTCTGAGACCAGTCAGTTACAATCCGCTATCTGCCTTAGCGGTCTTAGCTTAGTCAGTCGTTAAACCTGCTACATAAAGCGGGTCTTTGTGTCAGGAGTAGTGTACTACATGATCAACAAGCATTCCTAAAGCTTCGTTAGTTATGATGGCCGCCATTATCCATATCACACTGAGACAGTGACAAGGTTGAAGATCAAACATTAGGGGGCCAGCCTGCAGTCAAACAGAAAAGTTGGCACTTGTAGAGGGTTACATGATCTGCAGTCACAACTATTAGCAATTTGGTGAAAATGGAGGGAAACACTAAAGCCTGGGACAAACTTACAGACCGAGTAAACGCTATCAAATGCTACTGTCTCGTCGTAGGGCTTTTTGCATGAAATCTTCAACACCTAGCAGATGTAGCTCCATGTTTAAAATCAAAACAAACACCGATTATAGCCAACTCAGCACAGGCTTAAGATTTAAGCCCCGCTAAAAAATATAGACCATGCTATTGCAATCGGTATACAATTAAAGACTGTCTAGGCGCGTCTCAAGTTAGCGGTCTATAGCGCATAATTATTATAGACCGGTTGAAAACCACTTGGTGCAATCTGCCCCAGGTCTTCAGTGGTATTTTATCTTTAACTAGGTCTCAACTACAACCAAAACATCAAAGTGCTAAATACAAAACAAAAAACAAACAAACAAACAGAAACAAAAAGAAAAGGTCATCTCACCCCGGTACGAAGCAGTGAGCTGCAGAAATGACGTATCGGTTGTTGTACAACGTGCCACCACATAAGAAATTACCTCTGTAGAAGAGCTGAGCCTGCCAGGGCCAGTCAGTCTGCTGTGCATCTTCACCTCCAACAATCCTCATTCTCGCCGATAGTCGGGTACCACACCCCTCCTCTTAGAAAAGAAAACACACAAAACAAGGAACATCAATATAGGCCCATATCATAATGAAATTTATAACTTTATGGCTGTGAGCTTCATGGTTTGTGTGAGATTCATCTACAATAATTGTAGTTATTACAGCAGGATCGAAATAAGCATAAACAATTTGAGAAAATCAAGTCAATTTCTCTCTTTCTTTCTTTTTTTGTAAAAGCGCATGTGCAAGTGAAATCATGACAATTATACATAAAACCACATGGTCGAATTTGTTTCGAAGGTGTCCTGATGCAAGTTTCCAAAAAATGGCACGGCAGCACCTGTTCACTTAGTAAATAAATGTATATAAAATGGCAAGCCCATACCTGCTTCGACGGGGCAGTCGCTGTTTCCGTGGCAGCCCTGTTCTTCACGACTATCATCTCCGCATTGACCAGTGCCACATGAGCACGCTCGTTCTCTTGATGACTTCCCAGCACCGCAGAGGTCACTACAGGGTGACCACTCACCCCAAGCCAGCCAAGTGCAACCGCCTATGTTGGGTGCACAAAACAAATATTGAAAGTGTACGAGACACTGGCTTAAAGCCCGGGAATGTACAGGGGCGGGGGGGGGGGTGGCGCTGGTCACGTCATGGTTGGCCTTAATTAATTAGATTAAAAATGGTAGTACTGCAAACACTACGAAACATGCACTAGTTTTAGCTTTAGTTCTTGAAAGTAGGGTGACTTCACTTCAAACACACCTCCACCCACCTTCTTCACCGCCACCACCGCCACCAATGGACGAGGGCAGGCTCGAAGATATTATTCTTGTCAGATTTGAGATTGAACACGATTGACTTTGTTGGGTTTACTTCTGACGTGAAGAGTCCGGTACAACCACCGGTTAAAACTAACCTTCTTGACAGTTTTGTGCACTGCATGATCTCTGTTCGTCGCCGTTCCCTTCGCATCCGCCACTTGCTTCTCCGGTGCAGTGGCAAGGTCTCATCCTTACCTGTGTTTCACTTTCACAGCTGCAGGTACTGGACCAGGCACCCCACTCCTTCCAGGAGCATTGACCTGCTGCAGGAGGAACCGATTGGAGAGACTCTTGCTGTTAAATCTCGTACAAATACGTGAACAAATTATCATTTTATTTCATGGATTATGCACATTGCAAATTAAAGCTTTATAGTTTGATTATTGACTGATTTAATCTGTCAAACGACTATATTATATCAATACTCAAGATCTCTAATGAACATGACTGCAGTGAGTTGAAAGTCCATTTTTACGGGCAACAGTGGGTTTTGGCTAGTTCGAACTTTTCTACGCAGCCAAAAGGTTTGTCCACCAATCATGCAAGAAATTGGATCAAAGCTCCCGCGTGCCGCACGCGGTATTCACGCGTCACGCACAGTTACTGTTGTGCGTTAAATAACAATGATTGATCTGCCCGTCCCCGTAAAGATGGCCGACTTTACACAGTTAGACGTAACGTGGAAACTATATACCATTAATAGCTGCTGATGATTCGCCGCAAATAGGAGGCAATTCATCACTGTTATCAGCACAATCTGTATAATCATCACAAACCCAATCAGAGTCGATTCGGCTCCCGTCTGCGCAATAAAAACCTGCAAAAAAATATGAGGCAAAATAATAACACCTTCGTGTAAAACTTTAGTAAGATAAATTGCATTTTATCATTTTTCTTTTGATAACTTACGAAAAGGGCTTCAGTCCAGTGGTATCAGTACAATGAAAGGAATTAAGTACGACAAACTGTGGCCATTGCTGTTAATTTCGTCGCCCGTCTGACTTAAATATTTTATTTCTGTTATTATTGTTGTTGTTGTTGTTGTTATTGTTGTTGTTATTGTTATTATTGTTATTATTATTATTATATTATCACAAAATGACAAAAAAAAAGCACATTTTCCTTTGTGCCGGTAACTCATCGAGACGGGCTATTAGATCTCAAGGGTCTTTCTGAGGATCCCAAAAGTTCCCCCTTCTGCAACAGATCTATCCTCACATTTTGTCCCTAGATGTTTCCCCAGTGCTTTGGGAATTTTTATTATTATCGTTATTATAATTAACTATCCTTCTTCTTCTTCTTCTTCTTCTCATCATATTTCACATCATGTAAAAGAAAGATCACATTTTCCTTTGTGCTAGTTACTCCTTGGGGAAAACCCGCAATCTGGTCAGGAACTGAAAAGCGGGATTTGAACCGGGTGTTATGGGTTCATAACGATTGAGAATCAAAGGAAAGAGACAATGACTAATTATTGACTTGTTGAGAACTCTTTGGGGTCATGTTCAGCACATGTAAAGCTTTAGTACACGAGTGGCATTTTCGCTCGTCCCCAGCGCCTTGCTTTAAAACAAGGCCTGATGCAACGTAGGTATCGTTAACGTTAATGCGTCCCATGCTCAGTCCCATCGCATCGCCTCAAGCAAGCACTGCACGATGACGTACTTCCGGCAAAGTATCGTTAACGTTAATGCTCAGTCCCATGCTCAGTCCCATCATGCATCCACTCACACTGCAAGCACTGCACGCATGACGTACTTCCTGGGCAACATCGTAACGTTAATGCCGTCCATGCATCCATCATGCATCCACTCACACTGCAAGCATGCCCTGACGTACTTCTGCAAACGTATGTAACTTAATGCCAGTCCCATGCTCAGTCCCATCATGCATCACACTCACACTGCAAGCACTGCACGCATGACGTACTTCCTGGGCAAACGTATCGTTAACGTTAATGCTCAGTCCCATGCTCAGTCCCATCATGCATCACACTCACACTGCAAGCACTGCACGCATGACGTACTTCCTGAACAAGAATCTGTGCAAGCTGATTAGCCCATCCCAGCGGTCCTGGATAGGCCGCTGGGGCCGAGCGAAGAGTGGCATTATGCATTATAAGTTGTCACTAGAGGGCGGTATATAAGATGAGCGGTGTACTCCCAACACCGGGCTGCGATTTTTTTTTTCTGCAGCACACTTCGGCTATGGAGTCAACAGTTAAAGGATAGGCTGTTCTTCCCTATTATCCCATAACTGTTGACTCCATAGCCGACGTGTGCTGCAGAACAAAAATTTGTCACCGGGCTCCACAGAAGAATAAGTCAGAAAAGACGTCACAAGCCAGCCCGAATGGCTCATTAACTCACATGAGCTTTCGTCCTCATTGTTCCAGCAATTGGAAACACCATTACATACGTGGTCAATACTAATGTCGAAATTACAGTCATCACCCTCATCACAGTAACGGTAGCCTCGGCTGTCACACTCTGTGGAGAAAGGGAAAATACAAATTCAAATCAAATTTCATACTTTGCAAAATCTCCAACGAGGGAAGAGACATTTATTAAGACATTCAAAAATACTCAAATACCTTCTTTCCTTTAAAGGAACATTACAGAATTGGTAAGAAAAAAACTTGTAAAATATACTTTTTGATCACAGATTTACATAAAACTTACACGGTCTATAATGATGATGATAGTAGAAAACATCCCTTGAAATATTTCTGTCTGAAATGCCATATTTGATGAGAAATGAATAAACTAATTTTCCGATTGGAGTTTATCGCTCAGTGAGCGTTTTATTCATTTGTTGAATCTATATGATTTCATGCAAATGTGTAATGGGTTTTTCACTATTTTCTCGTGACCCAGATGGCCGACCGATCTCAAACTACTACAGGTTTGTCAGTTTATGTATATGGTAGATTACATAAAGTGCTTACACTGCCAGCAACTGTTTTTTTTTTGTTAACAAAAAACAATTCTGTAATGTTCCTTTAAGTTCGCTTTCTGAAAGTCCTTGGCTTCACAACCAGAATTAATAAATGAGACTTAGATTCCCCCTCGACACTGAGTAGCCTACTCAGACTCGGTGATCCGACTAAAATAACGGGGAGAATTAAGGTGATCCTGAGGGGGGACATCATCCAACATGAATATTGGCCTCAATGTCCCTCCAGGGCCACCGTCGATAAATACTTGCCAAAGCAAAGCTCGTCCGATCCGTCAATGCAGTCTGCTCTGTTATCGCAAACTAAGTCGGGATATACCCCTCTCCTGGCATGTTTGGACTAAAACACCCTAAAAGAGAACAGTAACAGAATGGATAGCCCTTTAGTCTTTATAAACTGGTCCCCTGTCTTTATCCACAAGAAGGATAAAGACATGTATACTCCCCTACTAGTTTTATATATTTATATATATATGTATACAATTTTTAGGGTAGATGGCCTTAGCTTTCGATCCAAACTGGACCTTCGTCAGAGGCATAAACAAGCCCAAACGAAAACAGATCCATCTATAGCAAAAAAGAGAGAGGCAAAGAACAATGCGATGGTATCCAGAAAAAGGAGGGACAATTATAGCCAATCAAAGTTATTAGTTTTATATATATGTACCTGTTTTCATTTTGTTCTTTTGCTGTTTTAATTTTTTTATATGCATTTTTATGCATTTATATATTTATTTGTTCAATATTTTATCTTTTGTAATTTCAATTCTTATTTATTTATGTATTTAGTTTGTACCTGTAAATTTAAAGATTCAGTAACATTTTTGTTTTCCCTCTCCTTGAATTGGCGGTTAATCCGCTGTTGGTTTGGGACAACAAATACAACTACAATACATCTGGCAACGTCCGAAAAAGCTGGTATCTGGCGCTATTCACGAGCCTCGAAGTGTGACGTCACTAGTGTTCAGGCTGCACCACGTCCTGAGCTTAGGCAATACCCTTAGCAACAGTCGTAGCCGTGATCATTTTAGTCATAAAATAATGGTTTTCAACCCAACTAAAAAAAAAAAAATAAAAAAAAGGAAATGTTTCCCTTTGGAGGTAAATTTACTTACTGAAACAACTTTCGTGGTCGTCAGCGTTGCATTCACCTATCAAAGAAGAAAAGAGAGATTAATCATTTTGTGACAATTGAAGTTATAGATATCTTCCGCATAAAAAAACCCAAATAAAATAAACAAATAGATGAGATTCGAAGAAGCAGCAGGCTTCCGGCTAAAAGGTTGAACTTTCATTTCATGTGGTTGATTGTCAACGCTTTTTGTATTACGGTGTAATACCAATGCTTCCTCTGCCCTGCTTTTCATCCGAGTCAGCTAAAAGAGGGGGAAGCTAAAAAAAAAACGCAAGTAGACTTGGAATCAAGTCAATTTTTTTTGTATGGTGACATTAGGTCTTCAGCCTTTCTCCCGTGTCAGAGTTAAAAAAAACCATCTCATCAGCAGGGCCGCCCAATTTCATAGCGCTGCTTTAAACGGTAAGCAAATCTTCGTGCTTACTGTATAGCAGAAACAAAGTGCTTAAAAACACTGGACACTATTGGTAATTGTCAAAGATCAGTCTTCTCACTTGGTGTATCTCAACATATGGATAAAATAACAAACCTGTAAAAACTTTAGCTCAATTAGTCGTCGAAGTTGCGAGATAACTATGAAAAAAAACACCCTTGTCACACGAAGTTGTGTGCTTTCAGATGGTTGATTTCGAGACCTCAAAATCTAATTCTGAGGTCTCGAAATCAAATTCGTGGAAAATTACTTCTTTCTCGAAAACTCTGTCACTTCAGAGGGAGCCGTTTCTCACAATGTTTTATACTGTCAACCTCTCCCCATTACTCGTTACCAATTAAGGTTTTATGCTAATAATTATTTAAAGTAATTACCAACAGTGTCCACTGCCTTTAAGCGTAAGCGTATTTCACAGGTTAGCAAGAAAATTGGGCGGCCAGCTTGCGCGTTCACCTTGGATTTGCATTGTTACTTCATGTATTTCCATACATAATACGCCAGTGGCAGGTTAGCATGCCTTTTCGTTCTCTTATACGGTTAGCAGCGCTATGAAATGGAAACTCGCACAGTAAGCGCAAAATCGGCCGTTAAGCAGCTCTATGAAATTGGGCCCTTGTCGTAAGCTACAACGACTCTTGTTACCTTTTTAAAACATTGATGTATAACAGTACCGTCCGTGTTGCTAGATACTTTAAAGTTATACTTTTAGTTCCTTAAAGGCAAAGTATACCTTTTGTTTTCGGAACCGTTCGATTGTTTTAATCCTATATAGGGCCTAAATGTAGATATTTACAATAAAACAACCTGTAAAAATATAATTTCAAAAGGTGGTAGCGTTTTTGATATATCGCCGAAAATCTGGAGCGGTTATGTCCACGCAGGAAGAATAATCCGCAATTGGAATACACATTCTCAGAAACGTTCCTAACAGAAACTCTTCTCAGATTCAAATTTTTTCGATAAAAACTGATATATTCGTCCATATAATCACAATACTCCGAAGTGAAATGATTCTCAAAATGCTTTACACTTATAGAAAGCTGCTGTACTTCTAGCCAAGTAAGTTTTGGTTGTGCCATTAATTTTAAGAGTGATTACCAAACGTATATACCCTCCCTTTAATGTTGATTAATAATTTGTCTGAGAAACAGTTCAAAATATTGTCAACCGAGTTTTCTTGGCATGAGGATTTTCAGGCCCATCTTCTGTACGTCCCTCTACCGGGCAATCACACGCTCTGACATACTCACGTTCGCACACTTCATCAGACCCGTCGTCGCAGTCGTTGATACCGTCGCATGTAGTGTTCCTAAAAACTGCCTCTCCCGTTCTGGAGGGGTTAGTGCAGGCTTAAAAGAGGCAATTTAGAATAATTTTGAAAAACGTTGATTTAAGAACAATTAAAGGAACAGTACAGAATTGGTTTTTGCGAACAACACAGTTGCTGGCAGTGTAAGCACTTTATGTAATCCACCATATACACAAACTGACAAACCTGTAGAAGTTTGAGATCGATCGGTCATCTGGGTCACGAGAAAATAGTGAAAAACCCATTACACATTTGCATGAAATCATATAGATTCAACAAATGAATAAAACGCTCACTGAGCGATAAACTCCAATTGGAAAATTTGTTTATTCATTTCTCATCAAATATGGCATTTCAGACAGAAATATTTCAAGGGACGTTTTATACTATCATCATCATCATTAGACTGTGTAAGTTATATGTAAATCTTTTATCAATAAGTATATTTTACAAGTTTTGTCTTACCAATTCTGTAGGAACATTACAGAATTGGTAAGAAAAAAACTTGTAAAATATACTTTTGATCACAGATTTACATAAAACTTACACGGTCTAATGATGGTGATAGTAGAAAACATCCCTTGAAATATTTCTGTCTGAAATGCCATAATTATTTGATGAGAAATGAATAAACTAACTTTCCGATTGGAGTTTATTGCTCAGTGAGCGTTTTATTCATTTTTTAAAATCTGTATGATTTCATGCAAATGTGTAATCGGTTTTTTCACTATTTTCTCGTGACCCAGATGGCCGATCGATCTCAAACTTCTACAGGTTTGTCAGTTTATGTATATGGTGGATTACATAAAGTGCTTACACTGCCAGAAACTGTTTTGTTAGCAAAAACCAATTCTGTAATGTTCCTTTAAAAGAGGCAATTTATTATCATTATGAAAAACTTTGATTTAAGAACATTTATATGAAATGAATGTTAAAAAAAATACACCCACAGAGAATCTCGTAAATGGTAACTGACTGCCCTTGCGGAAAAATAAATAAATAATAAAATAAAATAAAATAAAAATAGTAACAATTACAAATTAAAATATGTACAAAGGGATCACAGAGGACAAAGAAGAACAAAAGCAATGTAACCTCTGTCACACTACATGTTTGTTTGCTGTTTTATTTTAACAGTGAATAGCCTTCTCTTTTAGAAACTGTTTTCCATAAAGGGGACATGTCGTCACGATCAAAGCAGGCGTGTGAATAGGAACTTTCACCCAGTTACTGCATGCGCACGCCCCATAAAATGGGCTAAAACAAAAATGACAGCTCAATCTAAACTCATCCATTCAAAAAGTTAAAAACGTTTGAACTTACCGAAACATTCATGTGTGTTTGTTGCTGTCAGAATGCATGACCCTGTTATGTACAAACAAGTCATAATCGTCACCTTCTTAATAGAAAAAAAGCAAAACACCAACGATAAACACACACAAAAAACAAAAAAAACAAACATGGGCTCGATTTCACAAAGGGATCAGACTGATCGTAACTGCAAATCCATCGCAGTTGCTTAGCAAAGAGTGATGTCACAATACAAATCACTATGGTAATACTGATAACTCATCTTACGATGAATCTTGGTGCTTTGTGAAATCGACCCCTGGAGCCACGTTGAATTCTACCATTTATGAAAAGGTTCGGTTTGGTGACAATGATTCTGGACTGAATAGATGGCTTGCAATAGACGTCATCGGCCGCCATCTTTGATGAATTGTGCACGCGTATGAAGAGCTATCATTGGCTGAGAGTCGTGCGTGGCGCGTACACGCGTGCACTTTTTACCATTGTTTTACATCAAAGATGGCTGTCGATGACGCGTATTGCACTCCATCTATTGAAAAGAAGACGTCTGATGTGACTTACTGGATTGTTCATCCGAATTATCGGCGCAGTCTGCGAAACCATCGTTAACGTATTGGTCAGGTACACCCTCGCCGTTGTAATTCTGATTAGCGCACCCTATTATTATTGTGTAAAGAATGAAGAAGACATTTTTTTTACCTTCCCTTCAATTAAGTATCATAATAATATATAAAACTTTATAGGGGAGATGGCCTTACTGGACCATCGTCAGAAACAAAAACATATCCATTTATAGCAAAAAAGAGAGGCAAAGAATAATGGGAAGGTATATCCAGAACAAAAAAAGGGAAAATTATAGCCAATCAAAGTTAGTAGTTTACAAACAGTGGGGGTGGCTAAGAACCAATCAGAGTAATTAAAAGTAGTGAGGACGAAAGGATGGTCAGTGAAAGGGCGGATTACTGGACCATAAACGTGGTTACTGCATTCTGGGTAATAACAATACGATACATTTATTTAGTGCATAATGTAGGAGCATTTATATGCGCAACACAAATATAAAAGCAAACAAAACAATGAAATGAAACTGAAAGAAATAAACCAATTGTTACAAAAAAATAAAGATTCAAACAAATGAGTCTTTAAAAGTCCCTTAAAAGTCTGAAGAGTGTCAGTTTGACGAATATGAAGGGGTAGGTCAGTCTATAACGAAGGTGCCATGAACTTGAAGGCTCTTTGACCATTATATAATTTAGTGGAAAAAGGTAATGCATATTATTTATAAAAAAAAAAGTTGTACTTACGGAAACATGATGCAGAAGTTCTAAAATCACAGGTAAAAGCTGAAGTAAAAAAAAAAAAAAAAAAAATGAATAAAGAAAGTTAAGACAAGATTTTCATTATGACTGTGACTTGTTACAAAATACCCTATAAAACGCCCTCTTCTGAAAACATAATGCCAGAGCCATATATCAATTCTAAAGTTTGTATATCGATAACATTAACAATGCATTACAAGCCCATTTTACTGACCCTTGGTGTGATTGTTATCGAAAGCTCACTTCAAAATAATTTTGGGATGTCGAATAACAAATAATATTGAGGCCTAATAAAATTGAAACCAGCATGTGCATTATTATTTTATGAAATTTAGTTTAATTTTACATGATGATAATCTGTTAATGAAAACTAAACGCTGGTCCGAGTGAAGACATTCCAATGTGAATTATTTACATGATTGACTCCCAGCCCTTCCCGCTGAGTTGGATCTTCCTCTGGCTAGCCTTCCACGTCCTTCACCAAGCGTCTTTAGCTCACGTTTCAGAGGTACGGACGAGGCACTGTTCCTGGCCTCCCCCTATGAATCGAAACATAATAATGAGAATGGGCAATGAATAGAGGTTTTTCAGCTGACGTCACTGGCCCCGACTACCGACCGCAACGGCAGCCATCTTGCCGGTCATGGTTACGGTAATGAACTGTGATCTTGCCTCTGCTGGTCGTTGAACAAAAACAAAAATAATAATAGTTTTCTTCTTCCTGAGACGAAAACTTTTTTCGTGAATTCTTTTTTTTTCATTTCTCAAAATAAGTGTTTCTGACAGAAACGTTTCTCAGATTCAAATTTTGGGGGATTCAAACTGAAATATTCGGTTCAATTCTTGTTCAAATGTAACCAACGGGAAGAGATTTGTAGTGACAATTAGTGGTTCAACTTTGCTGATGTCGAGATCATGATTTATTGTGACCAAGTGGAGGCAAGGCACGGTCTCGTACGAAGTTTCATTTTCCATTTTGGTTGCATAATTACATCTGTACACACAATTAATAAAGCAAAACAAATTTCCTGATTGGGGCCAACTAAAGTCACAACAACAGCTATCAAGAATACAATAATAGTGTTAGAGGCTTCATTTTACCCCCGTAGCAAAAAGGTTTAACTTCCATAATAATCAAACCAGAAAGATATTTATAAGGCTTCATTTTGCTAGCAAACTTCAAAAATAATACAAACAGTAGATAAGACTAGGTAGGGGCAATAAG
Source organism: Pycnopodia helianthoides (assembly GCA_032158295.1). Classification (NCBI taxonomy): domain Eukaryota; kingdom Metazoa; phylum Echinodermata; class Asteroidea; order Forcipulatida; family Asteriidae; genus Pycnopodia; species Pycnopodia helianthoides. The sequence continues at coordinate 5,846,326 of CM063249.1, forward strand.
TGGGGCAATAACAACACATGTAAAGTTAAGAACAGTTTATGTTAATTTACTTATATTTTTTCTTTCTCGAGTTAACTATTAAAGGAACATTACAGAATTGGTAAGAAAAAAACTTGTAAAAAAAACCACTTTTGATCACAGATTTACATAAAACTTACACGGTCTAATGATGATGATAGTAGAAAGACATCCCTTGAAATATTTCTGTCTGAAATGCCATATTTAATGAGAAATGAATAAACTAATTTTCCAATTGGAGTTTATCGCTCAGTGAGCGTTTTATTCATTTGTTGAATCTATATGATTTCATGCAAATGTGTAATCGTTTTTTTCACTATTTTCTCGTGACCCAGATGGCCGATCGATCTCAAACTTCTACAGGTTGTCAGTTTATGTATATGGTGGATTGCATAAAGTGCTTACACTGCCAGCAACTGTTTTGATAGCAAAAACCAATTCTGTAATGTTCCTTTAAATAGTTCACGTAAATTACTCGGCCAAATCATAAGTCAATATATAGCTTTAAAGCACGTGTACAAGTTTGGTAACCAGCATCCTTGCTTTATGTGACCCAAAATATGAAATAACAAACCTCAATCGGTCATCGGAATCATAATAAAAAAAGTGGAAGAGATAATGTGTTCACTGTTTTCAAACATCGGGTTTGGGCTCACAATATCAAAATTGATTGTTTTACATATTTCGGAAAAAATCTAATTTCAGGCAAAACTATTTCAAAACTACTTCCATAATGACCATGTACCTTATAAGTTTTGTGCAAATCGGTGAAAGTACTTAACCACAGCTATACTGAAGAAACAGCCTGGAAAGTTTAAAGGTATTATACAGGGTTGGTATAGACCCCTTGCAATACGCGCAGCGTACTCACATGTGTCTATGCTGGGTGTCATTTTGGGTGTCAAAATCGTATACAAACATGCACAAAGGTGAGTTGGTTGAAACCCAAAATTACGCGCATTGTTCGGAGGCACGCTCTGTGTTGTGTAAGAAATCAATAGCTTCCCCTTGCATAACGCGAAACGCTACAGGTACGCTGAGGTCACGCGCACGTTTTTACGCACAGAGAACAGCCATCGTTCAATGATCTGCCTCCTTTTTGAGAGTGTGACGTCATATGCAATGGGTCTATAGAGCCATGGTAGAGCTGACAAAATATCCACATACAGTGTCCATGTTTTGTGTGATTAACCATGGAGGTAGCCTCCATGGATCCATCTTAAACATGGAATATCAAACCTGTGAAAATTTGGGCTCAACCCATCTATGTGATCAGGAGAAATTCTTGAAAACCATGCAGGCACAGTTTTCAGCATGTAAACACATTGTCCTTAACTTCGGTTTGTAACAACCCGATATCAGCGGATGCCTTTTTGGTAAAAAGGTTTTCAGATACTTTTTGTTTTGTCAAACACGACTTCATTTCTCAGGGAAATATTTCACAGGGAAAGAAATGGTTCTGGTCTGAGCTTTATCCTCAGTAAGCTTTCAGAAAAATTTGAAAAATTATGTTTTTTTTATCCTTACCAATCCTGTATACTGCATTAAAATCTTCGTTGTTACATGTATTTTTTTCATATTTGTTGTACGTAACTCAACTGGAAATATAACACGACTGTATACACAGAATCAATTTTACGTGTCATATAATTACCTTCGTTCCTGCTGGACGTCCTCGAATGTTTGCCTGCCTCGCGTTAGCTGGGTTTGAATAAACGCAGATCGCCACAGCAAGTGAACACACCAGCGTAACAAACCTCATCTTTCCTGCACAGATTGCGTAGCAGTCTTTAAAGAACAAAATCTACATTCAACAAACCATCAGGTTTTCAGATTTCAGACCCGACTTCAGGTTTGAAAGCGATCTCAACAGAACTTCTGCTTTTATAACACCATACGCGTGCGCTATAATAACCGAACGTTAATTAGTATTGGATAATTTACGCTCGTTTGGGCTCTTTGTCTAGTTGGGTGTGCTATTGTCTATCAAGGTTCCTCGTTTCATTCATTGTCCGTATAGAGTAACCTTTCCCGGCACGTAGACATATACCACTTCGCACCCACACTTCGACAACAAACTTCTTACTCAGGATCCGGAGGCCGATACGGGTGCTATTATACGAGACACGAAGTTTACAATCGAAAATTTAGATACGGTTTCAAGTCTGAAGTCTCGGTTATTTTTCCGCATCTGCCACACAAAACGCAAGATTGCCCCCCTTAGATTAATTGGCTATCCCCACGCCCTAACTCGCGATCTCAAGGATGATCGAAAGTTAATCCGCAAGAGGGCTCAATTTCAGGCAGTATTAACTATGTAGGTATATACAGAAAACTACCACCACAGACTTGGAATAAAGTCTACACGAATGTTTTCAATGACGACATTTTATTAAAACAAAACATTTCTTGGTACACCATTGGTTACACCCTTCAGATTTGTGAACATAAATGATTGCACAGCAAAACTCACATCTCATAATACTCTATGACGTTTACAAGTCTCTTGACGTAGAACACGAAGGGCAAGTTCGTTTAATATTCATTAATTGAAATGATTGTATCTTTACACCATCTTATATTATTAATTGGACTAGCCATTGTGTTGTTTATTTGTTTTTGACACACAAATATTTCATCTCAATAGCGAGGTAATAAAGTGACAGCTTGTTCGGTTTTTAACATGTGAGACTTAAACGGAAGTAGATTATTGAAATATACAGAGAATTGGGGCTAGTTCACAATTGTTTATTATTAGAGCACTGAAACAAAAGTATTTGTTGTTTTAACACAGGGGCGTAGTGGCCCTGAAAAACGGGCGTTAGGGTGTGCCCGTCTCATCCAGGCACACAAAGTGTGTTGGCATGCAGTTAACAGAAGGACGTAAACAACAAAAACACTCTTGCTTTGCTGAGTTGTAGAACAAGAGCCACTCCAAAAACTTTAGTCCACTTAACGCAACTCTTTGGAACTCCTTGCCTGGTGCATGTTTCCCCCCATCCTAACAATCTAGACTGTTTTAATAGGCATATCAATTCCTACCTTCAGCTCCCCTGAGTTATTTTCATCTTTAAAGTTTTTTCTTCTTGTAGCCTTTTTACAAAAAGTGGCTTTTAGCCTTGTTTGGGGGCAAACTTGCACAAAAAAATAAAAATAAATAAAATTGCTCCTGACCAAAAATATGGCATTAATGTTATGCTAGAATTACCCCGAAGACACCTTGTGCCATTTTCATGCAGAAATTAACATTCCTACAATACGGAGCTCTTAAAGGGACAAATTAAAAAAAAACACACCTGAAATGGTAAAAAAAAAAAAAGTAAAAAAAAAAACCCACACAATTATTTCGTTCCCTCGAAGTTATATTTCGTTCCCTCGAAATATTACAAATTTCGAACGAAATTATTTCATTTCGTTAAATTGAAATAGTGTAACGTTCCCTAGAAATAACTTATTTAATTCCCTTAAATAATATTTTGGAGGAATTAAATAATACTTTTATTCCCTCAAAATAATATTTTGGAGGAATTAAATAATATTTTGATGGAACGAAATATAAAATAAAAAAAAACGATTAACCTTTTCATTTTTAAAAACCTGTCCCTTTAGAGGCTTAGTACTCATGCAAGAATAATTGGACTTCATAAATGTTGGATTATAATTGTTTATGGTTGTCTAGACCCTTAGTATGTATTGTTGTCTTTCATTTTGTTTTCCTAGTCCATGGTCTTTCAGTTTCTGGCATAAAAGTATGAAACTTGGCACACAATGTTTTTTTTAACCAATCATGCTCCAACCAATTAAAAAAAACAAAAAAACAACAACACATACTTCGTGTAATAATTTATCGGATATTAATTAAAAGCAACAATAGAGCCAATTAGGTATTGACCTTGAGTTACTATAGGACGTGAATACAAAATGTTAGAAATGTTATTGAAACAATTGAATGTCGCAAAGTACTAAATGTACTCTCATTTTATTAGAAAGTAAATACTTTGCCTTGTTTATTCCAATAAATGAAATGTTTCAAGGCTTGAAATTCTTAATTAATTCTCTCAGTTAATTACCTTTGTGCTGTCACCAAGCTAAAATCCCTCTCAGCTTGACCTCGAAATTGGTCGGGCCCTTTAGGATCTGGAATGTGGGTCAAATCTGACCCGTGATTTTTTTTAGAGTGTACACCCCTTACGCCGAATCTTTATGTGGCATTGCGTGCCAGAGATAGACTTGGTTTCAAGTCTGTGATCCCCTTTTTTTGGTCTCTACCCGATAGTCCATACATTGGTTGAAATAGCGCCCTCTTTGTGGATTAACCTTCGATCATAGTAGACTTGATGGGAGTCTAATACGGGGTATAGTAAAGAATATCGGTGCACATGCAACTACATTCTGACGTTGCTTGGTATTTTTTGAATAATGCAGCTTTTGAATAAAGGAAACATCGATTCTTGTTTTTATATTCTAGATAAATATATAGCTTAATACTTGGAAGAAAAAGTACTCGACGACTCAATACAAACAATGGATTACACTTTTTTGTTATACATGTATTATACTATGTATTTTCAATATTCGAAGATCTCTTATTAATTAATAAACTATAGGCCTACATTTTTAATACCATTAAGTACCAAGCGCTATAAAAATGAGTACAACATCAATATTTCAAAACTGTAACACATTGGTAATAGACATGGCTGAGGCCTATAGGGTTTTCGTGGCCTTCTGGTGGCCATCTCTCTTGCAGCAATGTAGTTATGTTAATTTCAGTTATCCCGTCCATATTATACACAATGAGGGTCAAGTCATGCAAATCTGAGATCGCGAGTCATTCAAGGGCGTGTGATGTGATAACCAAGCTACGGCAGGCAATTTGCATTTGTTGTTGATGCAGGATAAACAGCGATCTCAAATTTTTGCTAAACGGTACAACATGTCACAGACAAAACGATGCTCCATTTATGTCCATCTTGTTTCATGGTTTCACTCCGAGAGCGTGCGCAGTCAAATTTTCGCCTTGGATCGGTCGAGTTGGTCTAAAAAAGCGTTTGTAACCGTTTGTTGTAAAATGCATATGGTTAGAAAGATAATTAAAAAGTAGAATACAATGATCCACACAAATATGCCTCGAAATTGCATGGTTTCCCTTGAACGTTGCGAACTAACACGGTCGGCCATTTTGTGGAGTCAAAACTCCATAAAATGGCCGACTGTGTTAGTTCACGATGTAAAAGGAAAATCACGCAATTTCGAACAAATACTGTACATAATAAATTTGTGCGTTGAGAGTGGCAGTGTGTTGATGTTATTCGTTTTTAAACAGCATTTTCTGTAAATGTTCTGTTTGAAGATAAACTCTTTTGGGCGAAAAACGGGCGATGCAAGTTCAAGGTGTTGTATCGTGCAAGGGTGGATTTTGAAAAACGGAAGGAGGCGGGCTTTTCAATAAAAAATGAAAGTGAAAATGAAAATGTATGTTTTGTATGCTTCAATAATCAAAAACCGACGACGAGCAGACACAATGGTGTATTCAGTTAAGGCAAGGTAAAGTGAAGTTCACGCATTGAGTTAAACCATGAATGTAGAATGGTTGAACGCAAAGAAACAATATAGAATTAATTCCTAGCAAGACACCGTGGCTTAAAGGCAAATTTTTGAACCGTTTGATTGTGTTAATCCTGTATAAATGCAGATATATACAATAAAACTAACCTGTAAAAATATCATTTCAAAAGGTGGTAGTGTTTTTGAGATATTGCCGAAAATTCGGAGCGGTTAGGTTATGTCCACGCAGAAATAATAACCCTCAATTGGAATAAACAAACTGAGAAACGTTTCTGACAGAAACGCTTCTCAGAATCAATTTTTTTCCTGATAAAAACTGATAGATTTTTCCATAACCACATTACTCCAAAGTAAAATGATTCTCAAAATGCTTTATACTATCGAAAGCTGCTGTACTTCTAACCAAGTAAGTTTGTATTGCCATTAATTTCAAGAGTGATTACCAATCGTATACCTTCCCTTTAACTAAGGGAGGCACAGGGAGGGGCACGCCCCCCATTCCTCCCCGCGTGTCCCCATTACAAATTTAGACATTTTAGATTAAGAATACCAGAATAAAATGTTACATTTAGTGCACCTTTTGTGATAATTTAGATGTAAAAAAACACATTTCTGTTTACATTCGATGTATTTGTTTTGTGATAATTTAGATGTATTAAAAAACATTTCTGTTTACACTCGATGTAGGCCTGTTTTTGCGTCAGATCATGGTATTGAATGGAATAACAAGAGCACTGAAAGGATTATGATGATAATAATAGTGACAAAATAAAAATCGTACAAATCCACAAAAGTGCTCATGGCGCTCATACAAACAATAACATATACGTATACAATAATCCAAATGGAAACTTAGGCCTAAGCTTAATACATGTAGTAAAAAATACAGGTTTAAACAAACTATCACTCAGAGACTTGATTGAAAAGATGAGTCTTTAGGTTAAAAAAATAAATTGGGTTAAAGAAGCAGATGATTTTTTACTTGTGCTCGCAATTTGTTCCATATGCGTGGCGCAGCATGTGAGAAAGTTCGGTCTAGAATGTTTAGATATGGGCTCAGTAAAGAGGTTAGAATTGTAAGACCAGACTTCACGAGGAGGATGCAAACGGGAAATACAGTTTTAATTGGCAATAAGTGCCCCCTAAAAAAACAAGTTGCACTAATTGTGCCCCCTATGTTACCCTTAATAGTTTTGTCGCTGCAAGACACACACAAACAACGGGGCATCACTTACTCAATTATAAGAAGCGGCCACAGCTGCAATGTGCTTATTAAAGCAAACCAAGAGAGGGCGTTGCACAAATAAAAATGTAATATATTGTGCATTGAGAGCTTACTAAGTAATACACTGGAACTGATTTCCTTTGGGCAAGAAACCCCCTCAGAGTAAAGACTCTTAGAAGGACACGTCTTCTGATTGGGCACTTTTTGCTAAAAAAGCTTTTGTTATTATGAAATGAATATGGTTGGAAATATGTTTTAGAGGTGCAGTTTCACAAGATCTATATACACAGAAAAAAATTGCAATCAAGCTGAAACCTTGCATGTGTTCACGGCGGGATGTGTTACATCTACAATTTGAGGTCACTTCACAATGACGTCATCAAGTGTCACTGATGTCACATTGAAGATGCAGTTTTACAAGATCTATAAGTACAGAAATAAATAGGCATTCAAACTGAAACCGTACGTGTGTTGATGCCGGGATACGTTACACCCCCCAACAAAAATCGAGGTCCTGTTATAATGACGCCATCGAATGTCACGTGACGTCACCTTAAAGGTGCAGTTTTGAAAGGAGGTTGCATGTTTTATTGTGAAACTTTACGCGCATGCGTTCCCGAACACCTAGTGTTTGTCAGGTGGCAAAAAACATTGTGGGGTTAAACCTACAGTGTAAACACAAACAAGTACAGTTCCTACCTAAAAATCACCCCACAATGCTATCTTGGAATGTCTAACTGGAAATGTTGGTATATTTACGTTTCTTTCTAGGCCTTTATAAAAGGAATTCCTTGAAAAACTATATCCGGCTAAACCTTGGAATTCAAACCAATAAGTTATGGATGGTGTCGTGGCAGGAGGTCTAGTTCCCTGTTTTGTAAACTTTGTTAAAAATAAGTAACCTTGAAGTAGTGGGTGGCGTTCTAAAGACCATGTGCCATTAATCATTACACATTTTGTTAATTTCTTCAGTTTCTCAAAAGCGCAATGACCTGGGGGAGCCAAAGTCCTTGATATCCTAGACTGGACCATTCCACGAGGGGAATCAGGTTCAAGAAATGTGTACTTTCTTTTGAGGGCGGATTTTGTTTTTTTGCAGTCATATGGTTAGTGCAATATATGTGGTGGCCCTGAAAGGACATCACACACTGTAAATATCTTTGCAAATATTTGCGACGTCGCAAATATCTCTGCAAATGTTTTGCAGTCGGATAATAATTTAGTGCAATATTCCATGTTACATACAGACCTACCCAGATCAAGCCCTCAGATAAGTGGAGCCATCTGTTCTTGTCACTGATTGAAACATAACTAGTTAAACAAAGACAAACAAGGCTCAAATTATCTTAAACAATAGCAGGGTATGTACAAAAAGTCTCTTGATGTAAATAGTAATTGTAAAATGCACCAATTAAAAAAAAAACATACCTTGGATGGTGTGGCTGTAAATGTTTGAACCTTCTATAGCCTGCCCGATATGGGGTAGCACACTATTTTCCTCTTGTATAGAAATACCCCCCCCCCAAAAAAAAACCTCAAAAGAATTCCTGAGATTCCAAGCACACAATGAAGACGCCATAGGAGGGGGGGGGGTGGTTCCCTCTGCCCCATATCGAGCACCGATTGGAACCTTCGAACGTTGGGATATAGTCTGGGGCTACCACGGAGCTTTAGTGCACTCCAAGTACTGTTGTTTACAGAATGTGTGTTTGAATCTAGGCTCGGCATGGAGACGATGCTTGCGTCCTCGATCATTATTTTTCCCATGACTCATTCCATCTGTTGGTCGTATAGGCTCCTTACACATCGTTGAAAAGAAAGAGATTTGCATGGTGTTTCTGGTTCACAGCAAGCACCTTTACGAACACTTTCAACATTAAATAATGACTTCGTCCTAATTTGTCTGAAATGACGAGACATTACGCTTAAACCAGTAAATAATTCCAATTCTATCCAAACCTTGAAGGATAAGTAGCTCGGCACCAATGTCGTGGACCGAACGACGAAAATGTTTATACTTTTTATCATAATAATATTCGGAGTAAACTTGATTGTAGCCCATTCCGTAGATGCTGACTCTATCACATCCTGAGTGCAGTGCTGTGAGAAGCAAAATGGCGCCAGTTGTTGGTCGGAATGACGTGGTTTTAACCCAACTGCAAAAGAACAAAACAAACAATTCACCCTGTGCATGACGAAACACTCTTTCAAAATGACGATTGTACGAATTTGTTATACATCAGAGATTTTAACTTGATCGAAATCTTTAGTTGCGAACGTGGTAATCGTTAAAGAATTCTAATCATTTGTATTTGTGCAAAGAGACGAAATTTACGCGTTTATGAATAATGTTATTGTCTCGGCAACATTTAAAACACTTTGCATCGTTGTGACGTTGGGTTTATAAGCCCTGAATATTTGGTGACTTTGGAACGCTAGGTGGCAGCAGACGTACGGGGGGATATTGTTGACGTACTTCTGAGCGTGCGCACATTTCCGAGAACTAGTGGTGTAACCTTATAATGTCTGCTGTCACCCCCATTGGCATATTGAGTCTTGTGCATCGAAATAAACACAGAGAATGCTGAGCTCGAATGTTGTCTGTGTCTGCTGTGCACGCCATCTATGTCAACTGTGGACATAGAGTATCAATACCATGTGACATGTCTGTATGGCAAAATTAACCAGATCAACCAATGGGAAAGCTGGAATTTGCCATACAGCTAAAATGGCAGCGCACATGACTTGCCTCAAAGCAGATATGCATTGACAAGCACACTATAGCATTCTCCGAGTTCTATTTCTATGATATTGTGCCAAGGAGTTATGAAATAATGATTACTTACACCTTGTGGATGTATCTGAAGAAGTCTGGGTGTAGAATCCGAACTTTCTCTGCCGAAATGTTAAGCTTTGGGTCTTTTCCCTTCACAACCGCAGCAATGTACTTGTAGTCATTATCACGACATGGTAGAAAAACATAGATCAAGCCCTGGATTTCAAAAAATCAAGAAATCTCATGCTTTTTTTGGTAACACAATCATTTGAAATTTTCAAATGTGCAATCCAATAAACTATTAGTCATATTTCAAAATTGCCAATTCCACAATTAGTTTATATATAATATCCAAACCCACACCAAAAAAAACCCCAAGCAAATGGGAATATTTATTTGCTTTTACACTAAATAATTTATATAGAACTGTGGCTTTGCAAGGGAGAGACGAGGCTCTGAAAATAATGGACGACGGCTGGAGCACAACAGTCAAGCAGAAGGTTGATTGTGAGCGTCTCGTCACACACTGTGCTTCGCAAAACCACCGGCAAGTCAGAACAGTTTGTTGGTTTACTCTACGATAAGAAAGCAATGATTCTAAAATAAAAAACTTCTATACCATCAGCAAAAAATGTCAGGCAAAAAAGTCCTGTTTTACAGTCATGAAGTTGACCCATTGTAAGTATACTGTTTTTTTTTTTATAAACATGCGATGCTCAACATTAAGACCAGACAATTTTGTTGTCTGTTTCGAGGCACTCTGGTCACTTTCAATTGTCAATGCCTTTTGATAAAATAAAAGAAACACCGTCAATTATTTTTTAAAATTTTCATCAGTCTCTCAGTGAATGAAACTTGTTGTTGAAATCAGATATTTTTTTTATCGTTTATACATGCAGAGTGTTAGTTAAAAACATGTTTTTGACACGGCAGGCTTTTCTTTTAATTGTCACATCGTAGTTTACAAAAACCACTGATTTTTTTTTTCAAGAAGATGGACCTTAAACCATCTTCTTAAAAAAATGCCTCGAAATTGCGTGGTTTTCCTTTTACATCGTGAACTAACACCGTCGGCCATTTTATGGAGTCAAACTTTTGACTCCACAAAATGGCCGACCGTTTTAGTTCGCAAAGTTTAAGGAAAACCACGCAATTTCGAGGCATATTTGTCTGGATCATTGTAGTCTACTTTAAAAACATCTTTCTAACCATATGCATTTTAAAACAAACGGTTACAAACGCTTTTTATAGACCAACTCGACCGATCCAAGGCAACGTGTACCTTTAAGTTTTATTCAAATTATCAAAAGGTTGAGGATAAAAAAAACCACTAACTTGTTGACTCATTCGCAAGACTGCTTATTAATGTACTTACACCCTACCTTGTCATTTGGTACATCCTCTACTGTTGTCCCTCGTAAGGATCGATCGTAGAACATATAGTGCGTTGTGCGGTTGCCGACGTCACTCATATGGTTTCGCCTAATGGCGTTATTAACACTGTTTGAAAAAGTTATAATATTAGAGAAAAAAGAAACTCAGGTATAAAACTACTTTTGCTTCGTGAAACAATGGGTCATTATTTTGTTATGGGTTATCAAAATGCTCTGATGACAAAATTAACATTTTAAAGAGAATCGGTGTCAAGGAACAATCTTTTGAAAATCAGTAAACAGTCCTGGTTCAAGATGTTAGGTAGTGTATCTTACATTATTGATCCCTTCCCATGAGTATGCTAATTACATCCACGCATGCGTACAGACACTATGGTTGGCAAACGCCGTAGAGTTGTGCTCTAGCCGGACGCGCAAACGCGCGTGCGTCACGCCACCATCGGTCCCATAAAAAAAAGGCGCGATGTTCACTCATTTTGCCAACCAGAGTAGGGAAAGTGCGCACGCGCGATGTTCAATTGACATATTTCATGGGAAGGGTCTAACTTTTGTTTTCGAGGAGTTATTGGCAGAATAGACTGTCAACTTGAATGTACAGTTAGTGTCCTGTCAATTCGTCTGTGCATTACTTGCTACCGGTTATGCGGCACTCGTATATAGCCAGCCAATCCTACATGTAATAAATGCCCTAAATGTTGGCTAAGTGTTTTTTTCCCCTGCCTTTCACCTCTTAATATGGACCTCGGTTCGAATCCCACCTCAGCTATAGACCAGAGCCTTGGATGTGGATTTGGTTTCAACCCCTACCGTACTGATTGCGTGGGTTTTCCCCATTGGGGGCGCCCACATCCTTTTTTTATTATGCATTTTTGCATGCAACTACTATATTTTTGAACCAATAGCAGTCTGGGTACTCCACACTACAGGAGGGTTATACCTGGATGTAACCTCCATTGTACCTTAGTTATTAAATTTTTCAATACTATTACAACCTTTGTTATTTTGTGTATTTTCAAGTTGTGCAAATGGAAATAAACCAAACAAACAAACAAACAAACAAACAAACAAACAAACAAACACACAAACACCCCAACAAACAAACAAACATCCGGAACAGAATATTATTTCCTCGTTTCCTATTCATCCCGTTATAGCCTGTGCAAGTCTCGCGCATTATCGAAAACGAGAAAACACCTGGAACGAAGACAATGTTTTTTTTCTAATGAAATCAAGACTTCTTTTTAAATTATATTTATACAAAATCCTTGGAAAATGAAGAATACCCAAAGCAAGTTCTAATAAAAAAATAATTTTTTTTTTAAGCCTAACATTGAAGTTAATCTGAAAGAAAATTTAAACTTGGGACGAAGATGCCTTTTTTTTTTTTTTTAGAAACCCCATTTATTTTGCCAATCACGACCGAATTTGTGCGTCCATCACATAGTTTAAATGACTACATGACCATCAGTTGGGCATGATTCTGAATTTTTGTGTACGAGTAACCGGTATGCCAGTGTGTGACAGCCCACACAAAACGCTATGCATTTGGCGAGCCATTCATATCAAGGCACACTAACACACACTAATACACTACACACACGGGGATTTATTGCTGCATAATGGACTCTGAGCATGCCCAACACCTTTGAGATTGTAAAACAATTCCCCCATACCCCCAGCGCCCTAAACGATTCTACTAGAGGCCTATCAGTATCACTAAGAAAAAAAGAAAGAAAAACAAACCCCCAAAACCCTCAATTCATGCTCCATTCACAAAGTCAAACAAAAGCACCCCACCCCTGACCACAATAGTAAATACCTCTTTGGAAGCTTTGGTGAAGCCCGCCAGCTGGCACCATCAAGTCCGGTAAGGTTATATGTTGACGGAAAAGCCTGCCAGTCACTTTCATCTACCCAGCATGTACATGTATGCTAAGGCATTTTTCAACACAAGTCTATTGGGAATTCCCCGTGAACCTTGGACCAGTGCCACTTGATTTGGATGTAGATGGTAAACCAGATAAGCTAGGCCACTCAAATATTCTCTATTATGTTTCTCAATCAGATAATAGAGGAAGTCAAGAAAAAAAGGCTTTCTACTTTATTCCTAACAGGTGTAATTAACAAAACATGCAAATTGTGCCTTGAAAACCCTGGCTCGCACGCTTACTGCAGGGTGGTCAAGTAAAATTTTCGGTTTTTCTTCGTTATTTTGTTGAATCGATTTTACTTTCATATTGTTTTACTTTCACTAGTTGCGATAATCGTAACCCTCCATCCTCCCGACGGTCGGAGACCGGAGGGGTTTACGAGTCATGCAGTGCAAAAAAGTGGCGAAATTACAATTTCAACTATTTTGGTCAGACTAGTCACCAGATTTGCCCAATTTTTACCACTTTCAAAAAACATGACACACATTCTAAAAATATGGATGTGATCATCAATGTGTCATGAATCCATTCGTATTACTCAAAACATCATTGAGAAAATATTTTAAGAAAAAAAGACAAAAACTTACCAGAGACTGAGCGAAATTCTCATGAAGCGTAGACAATCTCAGGTCCGGTTTTCGAACCTCGCGATTCGTGACCTAGCAACATCTCGACCAATCAGCGTAAGCGGACTCGCCGTTGAGCGCATTTTATTGAGTTGCACAATCACAGGATATTTGTGAGGAAAAATTTCCAGATTGAGCGCGCATTCTGGAATGCTGTTCCTGCAATTAATCAGCGCAAACTGCAGATGGCGCAAATCTGTTGTATACATTAACGGCGTGCACGCACAGTCGCACATGGACGATCGCCACGCCTACACAACGGTTTGGTTTACGCTGATTGGTTGATTTAGGGGAAGCGCGGTCCATGGACATTTCGGTCAGTTTCTGGTAAGTTTTTGTTCGTTTTTTCTTCAAATAATTTTTCAACGATGTTTAGAGTGTTATGAATGGATTCATTACACATTGATGATCAAATCCATGTTCTTAGAATGTGTGTCATGTTTTTTGAAAGTGGTAAAAATTGGGCAAATCTGGTGACTAGTCTGACCAAAATAGTTGAAATTGTAATTTCGCCACTTTTTTGCACTGCATGACTCGTAACCCTCCGGTCTCCGACCGTCGGGAGGATGGAGGGTTACGATTATCGCAACTATACTTTCACATGCAATTGTTTCATCAACTGAAACCCTCTTGTCGACAAATTATATTATGTTGTGTCTATAGCAACTCCTTTGAAGTTAACACAAATATATGAGCCTCATTGTTTGCTGCAAACAAGAATTGGTTAATACAAAACTGAAGTTCCTAATACCGGATTTGAGTTCACACCAGGTTGTATCAATAGTTGGCGCTGCAGACTACTTATTCAATGGCTTGCAGGGGGGGGGGGGTGAGGGGCGGCGGTAGGGGGGGTAACGCCACTGTAAGGATGATTTCCCATTAATAGAGTATTCCCCTAATAATATTTTATACAATGTCAACAGGTGGCCCATATATCCTCTGTGCAGGAGACTCGCCTCTCACATATACCTACGAGCTAGGTCTAGCACCTCTGTAACAGCTGCTTCAAGTCACCGTATAATAAAATAAGATCAGACCCATACAATGTTTCAAGTGTATAATTTTTTTCAGTCGTTGTCACCTAGCACACCCCGGCCGGCCACTCCGCTCGCACGCTCAGATTAAGAGGAAAAAGAGCAAAAATTAATCTCATTCGACTCTCGAGACTATAGGACAGTTTGACGTACGAAACCAATAAACATTGTGTGCAAACATACTTATGTATTATGCACATACATGTAGGGTACGGTATTATCAGCAGAGTGGGGACAGCAGAACAAAGGAATTAACACAAAAGGAACAATGCTGTCCACCCCCCACTTCAAAGGATGTGCTTCATTGTTTGTTTGTAATTATATCATAATATGTACTTTTGGTAAAGAATGCATCACAAGTAGCTTGCAATCCTGAGGAAACCTGTAAATGAGGGTGCTTGCTATATGCATGGAGGTAGAATTAGTTCTACCTCCATGCTATATGTGAACCAGAAACATCGGGGGTTAACCCCTACTCCTTCACGATCATTGTTCTGGATTCAATAACGTGCACTACTAATGGTAGTATTCTTGTTCAAGGACACAGGTGTCACGACCGGGACTCGAACCCACACTCTGCTGATCAGAAGCACAAGAGCTTGAGATCGGTGTTCTTATCCGCTCGGCCACGACCGCTTTGCCACGTAACGTAATAATTAATAAAATAATCCAACGATGTTTGTTTTTAAAAAAACCACACCATCCAACCAACCCGTCAATTAGATGGTCACAGTTCAGTAGAATCAATTGTTTATGCATCGAATATAAGGCAAAATAAAAAATTAAACAAAATTGTATAACGTGCGGCGCCTGCTCCCTTTTTAGAGGCCGCCTCCTCTTTTTTTTAAGAGTCAATTTTTTACGATCTCTGACGAAACAAAATTAATCCTAAAATACATCACATCGTATTTTTTAAACTTTAGCACGCCGAAAGAAAACACAGAAAAAACTGGCAACCATCTTAAAAAAAACAGCCCGGCCGGTTATCTTGAAAAATGTGTCGGAAGGCCATTAAAAAAAAAAGAAAAAAAAGGGTGCCCGCCTTCTCCTTTTTTTCAAAAAGGCAGGACGCTAAACATGCTTTAAAATGATTTTGCCTAAGTATTGGATGCATATTATTGCTGAAATAGAAACAATCACGGTGGTTTTGCTGGTATTCTTATTTCATACAGTATTTCAAACATAAACAGCTCTCTCGGCATGGATGGTTTCTACTGGTATACTTCAACTAACAATTTTTCACCAATCCTGTCTTTAAATATCTAATAAAGTTTGAACATGTATAAAAAAATAAAAGGAGAACAACAAAGATTCTTACCGAAATACCATATCGTGTCTATCAATTTCTTGTCCTTTCATGGAGCCGTTGAGTATGCCACCGTTACCAACAACTGCACATGACAGACACGTAGGCCGTGGTTTTTCATCGGAAAAATCGAAAATGGAGTCTTTGGCGGGAAAAGCTTCAAGGTTGCTTGGACATCTATAAAAAAAAAAAAAAAAAAAAAAAAAAATACTTACAAATATTAGGGCCTAACACATGAAATGAGTTTTATGCACTTTCACCCCGGACCGAATTTTTCATAACCTACAAATTTTGTTTTATTAGATTCAATCTGAAAGCTCAGTTCATAGTACAAACCCTCCAGGGAAATGTTCTCGTCTGAAATATTTTCAGGAAAGTAGAGGAAAAAAGCATTTGCGTCCCCACATAACATCGCTGCTTATTTCAATTAACCCCCAGTCAAAATAAGCCAATTATGAAAAACGCAAACAGTCAAAACCCCCCACAAATCTCTTGGTGTTTTTTTTTATTATTTTTATTTTTTATACGGCAACCTTTAATGTTATTAGAAACACGGATTAAACCACACGTGATACACAAATTCAATCTGCTGCGCGCCAACGTGTCTGTTTATTCTGTTTTTCTCCCGTTTAACCTATAAAACGAGGAAGTTAACTCATTTGCAAAACATTACATTAAAGTACATTATGTGTGGATACTACACTCTAGGTTGACAACCATTTCCTCAGTTTGTTTGTTAGAGACCAAAAGAACTCACTCCGCGGCAGTGCAGTTAATTACGAGAAGTCCCCCGATCCACAAAGCTAAAGTAGTAGTCCAGACCGATTTCCTACCTCCCGCCCAGGTAGTAGTTAATAAGCAGGACAGTTCTTTTAAGAACTGAGAAGTCTCCCGAATTCCGAAAATCTACTCCGCGGTAGTAGAATAAATAGCAAGACAAGTTCTCTAAAGAACAAATCTACACAGCAAGTAGATATTTTTTACACATGGTGTTACCGCAAACCGAATAAATATTTTGTTTGTTCTGTTGTTGAAAAACTACAGGGCACAGATGGCTCGTCCACAAATCAATGATGTACTTTTTTTTTTCTGCACACAAGTCTACCTATCACGGAACAATCTTGCTCGCATTAATGATATAATTATTACAACTTTAGGGAACAACCATTTGTATGTGTGCCCTAATTTCCTCTCACAATAGGACACTAATAAGACAAACACTTTACAAGTCAAAGTACAACTGAATTGCGAGAGTAATTTTTTTTAAATTTCCTGATAGAGTGTAAAGAAGATATAGCTCATTCAGCATACACTTCTATGTAATAGAGTACTCAGCTTTACTCTGTAGCTGAGCACTATAGACCGATCTTTTTCGGTGTCTGCCCGATAGTCCGAAGGTCCGTTAGTCCGAAAGTTCAATAGTCCGAAGGTTCGATAGTACGAACGCACAAATTTCCCATAACAGGGGTTCATTAGTCCGAAAATGAAATAGGGTTCGTTAATCCGAACATTTGATGCGATAGTCCGAAGGTTCATTAGTCCGAAGGTTCATTGATCCGAAGGCTCACTGGTCCGAAGGTTCGGTAGTCCGAATCGACGATAAGGTCCGATAGTCCGAATCGACGATCGGACCTTATTGTCAATTCGGACTTTCGAACCTTCGGACTATTGAACCTTCGGACTAACGAACCTTCGGACAAACGAACCTTCGGACTATCGAGCTGTAACCTCTTTTTCAGCCCGTACGCGCAAGTGCTGCTGGCCGCTGCTGGCCGCTCCGCCATATAAATTTTTTGCCTCACTGTTGTATTGTTTTAAGCTCTTTTCGTTTTCTCTGTTGTATTTAAAAAAAAATAAAAAATACTAATAATAATAATTGTATTTTTTTTTGTATGTTAGTTGCTTTGGTTCTTGACATAAGGGCGAGGTGCTGGCAACCTAGTATAAGTAACTAATTTTTTAAAATTCGTTTTGCTCCTTGTGGCTTTGTTTTGTTTTTATTATTATCTTTCTTGTGGTTTTTAAACTGCCGTTTCTACATTTGGTATTGTTTAAAAAAAAATTTACTCCGTGTTAAGCGCCTTGAGGCCTGGCATAAGGCGCTATATAAATTCTCCTTTATTATTATTATTTTATTATTATAAGGGATGCTGGCAGCGCAAGGTTTTGTACACAAAGACATAGACAAATCGTCGCTTGATAGGTGTCTTTCTCAACGATTTACACGACTACCCTCAGCATGACAAAATGATGAAGAGCATACTTACTGAATATTTGAAACTAAACAGAAAGTGAATACTGAACTGAAATAATATGTCGGAAAAAACCTTGCTGATGTGGCAGGTTTTATACCAGTCTATCACACTTAAATTTACCACAGTCTGCACCGTTTTCAGGATTAAGGTTTCTGTTTATTTACAAACATTTATGGTCAGTGTTCTTTACATCGTTATGTCATGCTGTTCTATCAGGGAAATTCTGTAAATCGTTGAGCAACACACCTACATCGTTTATACAAGACGACGGCTTTCCATGTATTTGTGAACAAAACCTTGTGCTGCCAGCGTCCAGCAATGGCGACGCGGCGTGCAGCACTTTACACGCTTGGATTGGTCACCACTTTCGAATTACATGGCAGTGGCAAATACATAATCTCGGTCAAGTCATCATCTAAATTATGAAAAAATTGCCGTGCATCTCAATAAATAGTATCAATCGTATACCAAACTAAAAATAATTCATCGTTGAAACAGAGCTGTAGTTTTTTAAAAAGCCGAATTACTCTGGTGGAAACGTTAAAGGCACAGTACACGTTTGGTAATTGGAGCCTACTGATTGTGTTAATCCTATATAAATGTTGGTGTACAGACAGTAAAACTAACCTGTGAAAATTTCAATTTAAAAAAGGTGGTCGCGTTTTTGAGATGTCACCGAAAAACCGTAGCAAATATTTCCACGCAAGAATAATATTCGCCCTAGGAATACACAGCTTGAGAAGCGTCTCTGACTCAGATTCAATTTTGGGGAATACAAAATTATATATTTTCCATAACCGTGGTACTTCGAAGTTAACAGTTTCTCAAAACTCATTATACACACAAGGCTGCTGTACTTCTTACCAAGTAAGTTTGTATTGCCATTAATTTTCAGAGTCATTACCAAACGTGTACTGTGCCTTTAACTTGACACGCCATGCATAACACTCCATTTTTTGGCTGAAATTGATTATGGTGAAGGGCTATACCTTTTAATGCAAATCTTTTTTTGGTTTTGTATCCAAATGGCATGTAATACGGCAGGAGTCTTTTGTACTCTGACGTATTTAGAAGTTGTGTGTTAATTAACTGGTGTATCTCCGGATGGAATATCGTTGCTCCTTTGCTGTTGGTTGACATCTTTTGTTGAATTGAATTAGGGCATCTCTATATGAGAGAGAAAAAAAAAACCACACAGTTTTATCAACAATAATTTATAGCAAAGTACCTTCTAGGATAAAGTTATACAAATACATATCCAATATATAAGAGAGCGAGGGAGGATTTTAATATTGGGGCATACTACATGAATCATTAAAGGCAAAGTATACCTTTGGTTTTTGGGACCGTTTGATTGTTTTAATCTGTAAAAAGGTCGCCTTTTTGAAATATCGCCAAAATCCACAGCGAATATGTCCACGCATGAAGAATAATTCCTAATAGGAATACACAATCTGAGAAACCTTTCTGACAGAAACGTTTCTCAGATTCAAATTTTGGGGGATTGAAAACTGACATCTTTTTCCATATCCACAGTATTTTGATTTGAAATATTTCTCAAAATGCTTTATAGGCCTACTATATCGAAAGTTGCTGTACTTCTAACCAAGTAAGATTTTATTTTCATTAACCTTTGGAGTGATTACCAAACGTATGCCTTCCCTTTAAGGGATAGCACTAGCTCTCCCGATGTGGTCTTGTGCCTTTGGTTCCTTTAGATCGCACTAAATATGATCGAACTGCCTCTAGCTACCGGGCAATCTCGGTCTAGTAGTAAGACATATATACTCTAGAATGGCAAAGGTCGAACCCCACCAAGTAATGTGCCTGTGGATTCTTTTTGCACAGGACTCGGGAAAGTACTAGTGCTTTACTATGGGCGGCCATTTGGGCAAAATAGATAAAAATAGTAGAAAAAAAAAAAAAAAAAAGCGAACACACAATCAAACAAACAAACCAACAAAATAAAACAAAAACATACATTAAATCACACACAAATAAAACAATGACACAAAAATATACATTAGAATCCAAAGAAAAAGAGTTCTGCACAAAAATAAACTATATACAATAGCAATTATTTTGAATTTCCCCCTTTCACAGTTGCCTTGCTAAATGTTAACGCTAATGATGATGACATAATTGTGGCTCTCATCAACACCACGCTAAACTGTAGCCAAAAATGTAGTTTTCTTTCACCATGATGATACTGTAAAAACTATAGTATAATGCCTTAGCAATTAATCAGTATGCGCAATTGATGCCACGTAAAAGCCTTCACAATAGTATAATTGTGTATTGCACTAAAAATAACCGCCATAAAATTGACCGATAACCGTTGACGAGAGGCACTTAAAGGAACATTACAGAATTGTTTTTTCTAACAAAACAGTTGATGGCAGTGTAAGCACTTCCACCATATACATAAACTGACAAACCTGTAGAAGTTTGAGATCGATCGGCCATCTGGGTCACGAGAAAATAGTGCAAAAACCGATTACACATTTGCATGAAATCATATAGATTCAACAAATGAATAAAACGCTCACTGAGCGATAAACTCCAATCGGAAAACTAGTTTATTCATTTCTCATCAAATATTGCATTTCAGAAAGAAATATTTCAAGGGATGTTTTCTACTATCATCATCATTAGACCGTGTAAGTTTTATGTAAATCTGTGATCAAAAAGTTTATTTTACATTTTGTTTTCTTACCAATTCTGTAATGTTCCTTTAATGTTCCCACTTGCCGAATTAAAATAAGCTGTAATTATTATATGACATTATTAACGAAAAGGTCAAAACAATGTTTTCATAAAGAGGCCTAAAAGGTCTTGAGTATCTTTTAAAATTTGAACAAAGTTTCCAGCAATTTTCTGCAAGAGTCTTGATAGCGGTGCCGGGACTAGAGGGGTAAAGTTACATGTAAGCTAATTTTGAAATCACTGTTTCGTAGACTGTTCGCTTTAATTTTTTACATATATCAGGGAAGTGGAGATCTTAAATCATACCTATCTGTTTTATTTCTTTCATAACGTGTTTAATCATTTAGTAATTATTTAAATAACAAGATTGACTCTGCATGAAAAATGTACAAACGTGGCCGTGTGCAGCGCGTCATGTGTAAACATTTTGTGTTCTTGGAAAAGAGTAGGTCAAAGTTTTTGGCACTAGGCTTCGTGCAGTCTTGCTCTGACAACAGCAGCATGTTAGTGGGCCATTGCACTATACTGAACCCTGTTGAACAATTTGGGAGTAGTGTGTCGTAGCCAACAGTCCCAGAGTCCAACTCAAGTTCTGATGGCTGCCTGAGTCAACAGAGTATAGAGCAAGGACAACATCAGAGTGCGCGTTCGAACCACCAGTATTTCCTTCAAATTATCCATCGGGAACCACAAATTAGAAAGAGTTAGTAAAATAACAGTATTCTTAATTTTAGGCATAAGAAGAAAAAAAGTTGAAAAATGTCACGAATCTGTCAGGGAACAGCTAATAAGAAGAAGAAGAAGAAGAAGAAGAAATCAAATAAAAAGTATTGACGAAAACAAAAGCTGTTACTACTAATGTCGGAACAGCTAATAAAGGGTCAAATTTGTTTGGGTAATTTAGTTCAAGTTGATCTTCAAAAAAATTACAGCCAACAAACCCCAAAACTGTGTTTAGGGTATAGTTTATATAAGTGGGATTTACTTACAGACGGGATGTGGTTTGGGTTTATCCTGAAAGTCAGTTCTGTTTTATTTCCTCCTTTGAAGCTGATGAAGGAATCGGTCTTTAGATAGGTATCTCGGAAGAAACGAAGTGTATGTTCGTCGTAAGTCCAGTTTCTTGAAAAAAACCTAACAAGACATGATAAATAAGACTATAAGTAATATTAAAGGAACATTACAGAATTGGTAAGAAAAAAACTTGTAAAATATACTTTTGATTTACATAAAACTTACACGGTCTAATGATGATGATAGTAGAAAACATCCCTTGAAATATTTCTGTCTGAAATGCCATAGTTGATGAGAAATGAATAAACTAATTTTCCGATTGGAGTTTATCGCTCAGTGAGCGTTTTTATTCATTTGTTGAATCTGTATGATTTCATGCAAATGTGTAATCGGTTTTTCACTTTTTTCTCGTGATCCAGACGGCCGATCGAACTCAAACTTCTACAGGTTTGTCAGTTTATGCCTGTGGTGGATTACATAAAAGTGCTTACACTGCCAGCAACTGTTTTGTTAGCAAAAACCAATTCTGTAATGTTCCTTTAATAGTAAAGAACATTCGTAGAGCACCGGTGTGACAGGAGATTATACCCCCTCCCCAGGATTCTGTTCCCCGCCTAAAAAGGCACTTGTGACCCTTGAGGAGGAAGACAAATTAGGACTGGGTTGTGAAAGTATACTTGTTTGAATATGTGAGATTTCAAGTTTTTTTTTTCTTGAATGTTGTGATGGATGGTGATTTGACATTGAGGGTCTTGTGTGTGCGCTGAGGTGTATAGGCCTATGTGGATGAGATTGATAAAGGTATTCCTTTGCATGGATGTTTATAAACGAGTATAGGGTAAGTTTGTACTGAGTTCTATATGATATTTGCAGCCAATGGAGATCTTCTAATACAGAAAATACTAATATAGAATAAAAAAATGTAATGCATACGTATATTTCAGGGAATCTTATCTGCGAATTTCGGAAAATGAGAAAAAAAATCAGTCTTTAATATAAACGACAAACCGTCAATTAGAATTTCCTTCAACCACTAGCGAGTTAATTTGTTATCAAACAAACACAATCATTATTTATTTATTCAACTCAACAAGCAGATTTAAGAAAACGCAAAGATTTGTTTTTGCCCAAAGTGTGACTTTTTAATTTTCACTTTGGTTGCAACTGCAAGTGCAACATACATCGTGACGTCGAAAACCAGGCTCATCAAACAATTGAGGGTAAGAGCTTCAAATTTGGGGCATATATATATATACACACACAGGTATAGTATTTTATAAAGAAGGTTTATTGCATTACATCGCATTGATACCAAGGCTAATATTTCGGCTGTCTTCATGCACTTTGAATTCATGACATTTCATGATTTTCGAGAAGTGAATGCTTTTTGACATGGCGTCACAATCAATCAACTCATGTTGTGTAGTCACTGTGGCTTCGGGTCTAGCCTTTAGTCAAGGCGCACAGCGGCACCCCAAACCCGGATATCAAACACGAAAAAAGACCAGCGCGAGCGGCAAAGCCGCGAAGCGTTTTTAACCAACTCGTTTTGCTAATTAGATGTTCATGACCATTGATCTACATTATACTGTATAATGTAGATCAATGTTCATGACCATGCAATATTTATTTGCTCGTTCTACTAATCAGTTATTCATGACAATGAAATATTTGTTTATGCTATATTTCTTGTTACCAATCACCGTCAGCTATCGGCTTTTCATGTTATGTTTTTGATTGTTCATGTTATTACCATTGTTAAATGTTTAATAAAGAGTTTGTTTTTCTTGACATTCATGTTGTAGTCGCCAAGTCTCAGTATTTTAGGATTTGTCCATTTATAACAGCCCCAGATACCTTTACATAACACTTTTCTAGTATTCAACCCAAGCATTGTGTAAACTATTACCTGTTTTAAAGGTAGACAGCTTACATTGTAAAGAGGTAAAGTCTTTACTTCGAAATTAAGTAATATTTTACATGAGTGGGTTTACCTAACAATTCAGTAAATGAAACTACCCAATATTGAAGTAAAGTTTTACACAACTATTTAGCAAGATTTAACCCAACGCTTGTTGGGTAAACTTTTACCTAATACTTATGAGGTTCACCTGCTACATCTAAAACAGGGTAATATTTTACACAAGCTGTGTAATCTTTTCTCTGTGTGTAGATACGCTTCTATAATGAGATTGGTAATACTGTTTCGCAAATATTTGTTTTATTTTGACAATCGATAACACAAAATAGAACGATTTGACAATTGTTTCTTTAAATTTCCAAGCATTTTTTGTCGTTATTTCCATCTAGAAATGCGGGTTTCGTACCGTGAAAAGCACAAACAGCGTGGATACCCGTCTGCACATTGACTCTGAAGGCTCGAAGAGTTTCCACTGGCAATTTTCCCGGGCACGTTTCTTATGATTTTAGCAACATTTCCCACCCAACACAACGTTTAAGGCACTGGACACGTTTGGTAATTACTCAAAACAAATATTAGCTTAAAAACTTACTTGGTAACGAGCAACGGAGAGCTGTTGATAGTATAAAACATTGTGGGAAACGACTCCCTCTGAAGTAACGTAGTTTTTGAGAAAGAGGTAATTTCTCTTTAAATTATTAAAAGACTTCTAGCCAGAAGCCTTTTATTATGCACCTGAAAGCACACAAATTTGTGCAACAAGAGTGTTTTTTCTTTCATTTTTTTCTTGCAACTGCGATGACCAATTGAGTCCAAATTTTCACAGATTTGTTAGTTTATGCATATGATGGGATACACCAGGTGAGAATACTGGTTTTTGACAATTACCAAAGGTTTCCAGTGTCTTTAAAAGGTTTTTCAAACATGTATAATTTAACGTACAAAATGTGTACTACTCATTAGGCCTACATTGCCCGTGGTTTGACATTCGTTCCTTTGCATTCCGAATTTTGAGTGGTCAGTTTCACATGTCCAAACCCCATGGGCCGGGCACCGCTATTTTTTTATACAGAATCGAAGAGGAGGGACCAAGGAAGTCGGTTTCGCCATGGTTTCGCTAATGACAAGAACTATACACATTATATGCAATTTCAAATTATCCGGTTTTTGGACCCCATATTATGTCAAATGGTCAGGTCGTTAAGGCTAAAACAAAAGAAATGTTGTCCGAGCGATAACTCAAGAAGGGCTTGACATATCAAGTCCAAACTTGATGTATAGATTGGTCTCAGGTTCCCCCAGAAGCCTATTATTGTTTTTGGACGCCCTACATCAACATGTTCAGGTCGTTAAAGCTAAAACAAAAGAAATGTTGTCCGAGCGATAACTCAAGAATGAGATTAATCTCAGCGGGGCATTTGTGTTTGTTAACACACCATTCTTGTTACTGAATGTTGCTACTCACCGTTTGTGCGTATAAGCACTTCTGTCAAAGGTGGTATCGGTAAAACGTACATTAAGAGCTATGAGCACATAGCACGGGGACAGCCAACAAAGTATGGACAATCCCACTTTTTGTACCGTCTGTCCGACGCTAGAGCCTGCCTTGCTCGCCTTGCTTGCGAAGTGTACAGTCAATCCACCTGCAGCTTGTCGATTGCGTCGGTTCCCCATCGCACCCAATCAATGGCACTTGCACTCCGTGTGCTGTCTCCGCAGAAATATGCTAACTTCCCACTGAGAGCTGAATGGACAACTAAAACGGCACCGAACGTCTAATGTACGCGCATATCTTTGGACTTCGACCTTAGTCGAAGGAGAGGGAAACAACTCGATCCGGAGCACCATAGCACACACGAGTGACGCATCACTTGTGGGTGCACCCCACCAAATAATCTCCCATAGCACACAGTGCAAAATGCTAAATATTCAAAAATACACGAAAAATACTTAAAAGTCTCACAGCTTTTAACTTGAAAGGGAAAATTATTGATTGACTCTTGAACTTTTATTCTCTGCTCAATTTTATATGGGGAGTCCCTGGGCCCGTCGAGTTATTCTCCCTCCAAGTAAAAACACCCCTTCACAGGTCTAATTTTCAAAACGTCCGAGCATCAATCTTGAAAAATGTCCCTACACCTCTCAGCAAATAGGACCATTTATTTCAGGGCCTATGTCATCCAAAATACCTCAAGCTGGAAGTCAACGACCCCCAGGTCACAATTGGGCAACATTTTTACACTGAAACACTTTCTGGGGGCTCTCAAATCTGTCTAATATAGAATATTTTGAGGGCCTACAAAATATTAATGAGCTCGACGCTCTGTTTTCTCCTATTTGGTGGGGTGCACCCTTGGAAACTGTAACGGGGGGATCCCCCCGGGAGGTACCGGTATAAGCGGGGATGTAACTACAGACCTCTCGATTTCAACGTCACAGCCCGAGTTTTTGCTAACCGGGGTCGGAAAACTATGGAAAGCCATAAATGCAAAACAAAAACAGATAGCCACAGTTGTGAACAATGTTACACAAATATTCAAAAAATAGTGTTGAATTTGTTGGAAACAAAGCAGCCAATCATGAGAGGTACTTTACTAAATTGAAAGATTGCAATTTGTTTTTAAATTTTTGTTGAAACATCTGTTCACACGATTGAGTGTTTTGCTAGCATTCGGCCTTCCATGCCAACCAGCGCGGTTTGTTTATCACCAATGTAAAGGTATATTAGTGGGGCCAGGGTCATCGTCCATACCAGGCGCTGTTTGACCATGGAAGAAGTATTCTACCTCCATGGTTTAAAATATAATATTAGTAGGGGAGATGGCCTTAGCTTTTGATCCAAACCGGACCTTCGTGCATTATTTTGTTACCATGTTTCCACTTCGTATACCTGAAAAAAACTGTGGGACAATAAAGAGACTTTAATTTTGAGATGGGCTCAACGACAACAAATAATGCCTTGAACGATGACGTGTCAACGAAAAATGTGAGATCTTGGCTTTTGTGAATTGTTGTGCTTATAGCAGCTCTATGAAATTGGGCCCGGTTCACTATTGTCCATCCCGACAGGGATCCAACTTAGTCATGTAGGCATACGTATATAAACCAATGGAACATGGGGGGCACAGACTATAGATATATTGGTCAACAATTTGAAAAAATTTAGGTGTGCCCCCAGTATCAGCGCCTGTTAATGTATATTTTCTCTGTCTATGTGATCGATCGTCAACCTTCGTGTACCATTTGGTGTTTACCTTCCACGTCATGTTGTTGTGTCTATGTTCGTCGTTCTCATGGTAACAACAGTATGACCTCTCAGTGAATCATTTGCATAGATGTGCACGCTTCTCAAGAGGAATCCAGCGTCCGGCGTGTCCATGGTTACAATCCTGATTATTCCAAACGAGGCTGCAGTTCATGTGCGAGCCCCTGGCAAACCCAGCTGAACAATGAGTCTTCCAAAGATGAAAATCATCAGCACTTTTGTTGGTAGATTAGTCGACAAACTACCTCAATCTTCCAGCGGGACTTGGCGAACACAAATAGATAGGTTGCTTATTAATGCAGTAATAATAATAATAATAATGAACCATTCGTGTATAGCGCATGTCACATTCACAGGGAAGTCTCTATGCGCTTTGAGATGAAAAATACAAGAGAAATGAAAGTAAGACAAAAAAGACAAGTAAGTACATGAATGAAAAACTAGTTGACACAGTAAGACATACTGGAGGCTATTGCAAAAATAAATGTGTTTTTAGCTTTGTCTTAAACGAATTCACTGTTTGTACTTGTTTTATGTTGTCAGGAAGACTATTCCATAATTCTGCTGCTGCTACTGCAAAAGCTCTGGCCCATAAAATTTAGTGAAATTCGAGGGACATACTAAGAGAGACTTGAATTTTGAGCGGAGATTACGAACTGGATGATATTTTTGGATGATGTCTTGGAGATAAGTAGGGCCCAAACCTTGCAAACATAAGAAAGTTAAGGAGGGAAAGAAAGTTATTTTATCGGAAGCCAATGTAAATCATGCAAAATAGGAGAAATGTGGTCACTCTTTTGAGCATGTGTCACCAATCTAGCAGCTGAGTTTTGGATTCTCTGAAGCTTGTTAATTTGTACATCGGGAAGTCCATCGGGGGTTTACGAATGGTGGACGTCAGAGCTTACATGGATGCATTAAGAATCACGTGGTTGCGTCGACTTCTTGTCTCAGAAAGTTCTGGCTGGACCTATTTGTCTTGTCAGATACTTAGTATTGGTCGTTTATTGTACTTATAAGGTGGTTCAATTGATTTATTTGTACGTCATAATTTGTTTAATTATAATAGATTTTGGGTCGACGTATATTAAAGTCACCTGGAAATAGATTTTTCTCTGTTTAAACATAAGAGTTTATGTATATTAACAATAAAACAATTTTTTTTAGTAATTGTTTGTGAGGATTTATATTAAAAAATTAAAAAGTTAAAAAATAGATAAATTGTTCGGGGGGTGACTCCGCCCACCCCCCTTTGTGACGTCAATCAAGGCAGACTTCGCCTCGATCGAACATCGACCCCCCTCGAATTTGCTTGCGTTTACGTTGTAAACACACGTGCAAGTAGGTCCCAGTAGTGATCTTGTACGTTTCGAAAAAGGGGGTTTTTCTTGCATTTTCCGGCCATGCCGACCAGGTGTATTGCTGCTGTATGCAGCTAAACAACTAATGATTGGGTCAGTCTGCATTTGTTTCCTGCAGATCCCAAGTATAAGCGGTTGTGGGCCGCGAAAGTCAGACTAACGACGTCGTTTTCGGCGCGATGTGCCATGTATGAATTCCTCGGTTTTCGATTGAGACCGCGCTGAAGCCAGCTATATAGTATACGCTAGCTAGTACATGTATACTGTGATGTGGGTGACGTCCGCATACGCATCATACCGAACAGGTACCCAGACGTAATATACGGGGCCAGACTACATTTTTTCTTCTTCAAGTATCGTGCCTTGATTGACGTCACGAACAGCGCCACCATGTGTCAAGGTAAAGAGGGCCGCTTCCTCTTAAATTTGTAATTAAAATAAAAACTAATTTTTAAAAACCTTAGTTAACTGTTTATTCCACATTCCACTCATCAAAATACGTATATTAATGACAAAAGCTTTATTTGTACAAAATAGCACTGCCAGGTGCCTTTAAGCCTTTAGTCCCTGCACCGGCCGAGTTGGATGAAAAAAAAAGAAACCTTTTAAAGACTCTTGCAGTAAATTACTAGAATCGTGGTTCAAAATATTCTTTAAAAGATACCCAATTAGGCTTTCTAGTTTACGTACAATTGTGGTTCTTTTCGCTGGTAGTCCAAAGGGAACAAAGTGCCTCCCGTTAAAAGCTACCGCAAATATTTATGGTCGTTATCTTTCATGAGGTTAAAATGAACACAATAGTTTTATTTCTTTTTTTGGTATATTTTATTCACATTATCACATTGTAACCCAAAGGTCAAATTGCATGATAATTTACAACATTAAAAACATCAAAATCACAGTAAACATGAATTAAACAAATTAAGAGTTGGGTTGGTTAAGATTCTAGAAAAATAAAATTAGTACATTGCACATACTTGTAGGATAGTCTGCCTCAAATCATTTAAAAATTTAAAAAGCTGCTCACAGAGAAGACTTATTTAGATAACTGATAAAAAAGTTAACACAGGCTGTTTTGTTGTTATTAATCAAAATGCGAGTAATAATCTTGCACAAATTTGTGGTGGCACTAATTATAAAAAGATAATTAACAGCTTAATTAATAATTCAAGGCTGTTACCTGGCGTTAACTGCTCATACTACTAATAATAATCACACTAGCGTTAATTACAATTCAACTGTGAAGGGCGAACATTAAAAACTGATATAGCCTACGCAAACAATTGCCATTGTCTTGACACCAATGCGTACCAATGACTATCTAGTTGTAATATGATGTTACGTTTTCCCCTCTCCAAACTAGCCTTGATCAAGGCATTGGAGTTTTGTCTTCATTTATTTAATTTTGTTGCTTTACCTGCCCGAGCTAGCTACATACACCGTAGGCCTAAAAACTATGATTATTCTTTGCGCCGCGCAACCCGCGTATGTGTGTACGTGTGTAGAAACAGCACTGCAGTATAGGTGTGCGCCTGGTTTCATATTCACTACCTTATGGAGACCGAGAACAAACCAGAAAAGGGAAAACAAAGGGTCTCCATAGGGAAATTCTATAAAGACTGGGTTGCTCCACAAGGAATTTTGTGTACAAAGTCTATGGGAGGTTCTTAACTACAGGGACAAAGGAAAGAACAAAAGATGTCTCCACAGGGATGCAAAAAAAAAAAAAAGGAATGGGTGCCATGTGTGTGTGTATGCATGGTGTATGTTAGCCCTGGTGGCCTTTCACTTTCGTATTACACTATACACCTAGCCCTATATAGGACTGAGAAAGAAGAGTCCTATATAGGGCTAGGTGTATGTGTGTAATGACTGACGGCCTCCGCATGCGGACAGTAATACGAGTGTGGATGACCTGCGCACAGTAGTAGTACGGGCGTCGTGCGATGTGATACACACATTATGCACACAGTACGTGCATGGCTATTGAGCAAGGCTATCTCCAAACACAAACTGGTGAGCGTTTCCTCCCATACCTCATGTTACAGTGTATCGCTTTGGGTGGCTGGGCGGTCCAGTGGCTAAAACGTTAATTCTTGCCAGAAATTTACGCAAATTCATAAAACATCCACTCACTAAAAAAAAACCCCGATTTGGTACAACATTCAGATCAAGGTCGGTGATAAATGTATTCATTATCATCACTGGATGTCAGCTGGGGTATTCTTTGTCGGTTATGTTTTAGACGATAATGGTAAATTTTAATGGTTAAAAAACAACGCTGTTCCTTTCCCCCCCAGCTTCCGTTCAATTTTCAAGTTCTCCTGAGTGATAAAAAGGGTTCTCGTAGATTATACGACATTTGTATTCAGTCTAAAAAAGTTGTTAGGAAGTCTGTGGACAACTGGGAAAGGAAACTCCCCATTAATTATGACTCTATACCGAATGCGCTTTCTTTTTTAATGTACCCTTTAATACATGCACTGTTGATTCCAAGCTCAAAAGGGTTCATTTCTTTTCAAAGTCGATACAAAAGATTTCAATGTAAATGTACCTTTTGTAAGACTGAAGAGAAATCCCTCATTAATCTATTTTGTAAATGTTATTCTGTAATCTCTTTCTTGAACTCATATCTATTGGTTGGATTAATGAAAAGATCAAGGCTAGTCTCGTAGTAGACAATGAGTTGATGTTGTTTGGTATTACTGGTAAAAAATACTAATGCCTTAATCTATTCTTTTAACTAATAGCTCGCTTTCACATTTATAAAATGAAAATGAACAGACGTCCATGTATTGTAGCTTTTTAAAAATTACATCTGCGAGAAATACCTGTCAGTTGTCAATGGAACTTCTCAGAAATTTAATTCGAAACTGAATAAGTATTTTGTACTCTGTTAATAACTTTACTGTAACCTGTTTAATTCTTATTCCCTTAATTATCTTTTTTATGTTAATGTATGTTGATGATTAGAGAGCTATATAAATTGTTATCCACGGGATAAAAAGATACATACAAAAAATATAAAGTCATGGATGACTGATGGTATTTTTACGGTCTACTAAAAATAAAGTGTAAAAAAGACAAGTTATATAAAATATATCTGAAATGCCCAAATAAAGAGAATGAGAAACGTTAATAAAAACCTTCCGAAATAGACTTAAGCCTACTACTACGTACTACTGTGATAAAACAAGCCAAAAATCTACTTTTAACAAAACACATTCATCAATGCAAAGTCTGACGTCAAGGAAACTTGGAAATAGTGAATAATCTTCTTAAGCCATTTGATTCACGCTAAGTACTATGCAGGATCCAATTTCATGGCTCTGCTTGGAGAATTCGGTGCTTACGACGTCTTGCAAAGCTCATAGTTATGTGGGCTGTAAGCTCAGAAATCCACGCTCCATAAAATTGGGCCCAGGTCTTTGACAACTACGAATGTTGTCCTCTTTGTGTGACCAGAAGAAGGTCGTATAACGAAAGTTTAGGAAGGTTAAATTCTGCATGGAAATGGGAAGACATGTTTTGGGGGGTTATTCTAGCATCAAACATAAAAAATACCATATTTTTGGTCAGGAGCAATTTTATTTTTACGTCCTTCTGTTTATACTGGGCCGAACTTTTTCGTTTTTTTTTCCGGGTCACTATACGTCCTTGTGCTTTAAAACAACACATACTTTTGTTTCAGTACTCTAATAATATATTGGAACTAGGCCAAATTCTCTTTATTATTTCATTGGTCCACTTTCATTTAAGTCTCACATGGTACAACCGAACAAGCAGTCATTTTATTACCTCGTTATTAAAAAAATAAAACCACGGCTAGTAAAATTAATAATAAATTGTGTAAAGATACAATCATTTCAATTAATGAATAATGACCGAACTTGCCCTTCGTGTTCTACGTCACTAGATTTGTAAACGTCATAGAATATGATGAGGTGTGGGTTTTGCAGTGCAACCATTTATGTTCACAAATCTGAAGGGTGTAACCAATGGTGTACCAAGAAATGTTTTGTTTTAATAAATGTCGTCATTGAAAACATTCGTATAGACTTTATTCCAAGTCTGTGGTGGTAGTTTTCTGTCTACCTAAACAGTTAATACTGCCTAAAATTGAGCCCTCTTGTGGATTGACTTTCGATCATCCTTGAGATGGTGAGTTAGGGCGTGGGGATAGCCAATCTTGCGTTTTGTGTGATGGCTGATGGAGAAAAATAACCGAGACTTCAGACTTGAAATCGAATCTAAATTTTCGATTGT
This sequence comes from Pycnopodia helianthoides, assembly GCA_032158295.1. Lineage (NCBI taxonomy): Eukaryota > Metazoa > Echinodermata > Asteroidea > Forcipulatida > Asteriidae > Pycnopodia > Pycnopodia helianthoides. Next base: position 5,878,992 of record CM063249.1, read on the forward strand.
AAACTTCGTGTCTCGTAGCACCCGTATCGGCCTCCGGATCCTGAGTAAGAAGTTTGTTGTCAAAGTGTGGGTGTGAAGTGGTAGGTCTACTTGCCGGAAAAGGTTAGTCTGGCCACCGGGTAAAAGATCTGCAAACATATCAACAGACATTAAATGAAACAAAGAACCTCGACAAACTACAAGACACCACCTACAAAGGCCTATACACTTCCCTCCATTTTGTTCTCGCCCTATGGAATAAATTGTTTAAACCATCTGTGATTGAGACTTTACTCAACAAGTTCATTCATACATTCCTTGGACTGGGGTAACTGCGGAATGTCATCTCACAAAGATCGTCTGTTATGCAAACAAGGAGTTTTGCGCTGTTTTCGAAGTGCTCATTGTGGCGAATACTGCATGGCATTCAGATCATGACTGTCGCTGACTGGCAGAGGGCAGCGTGCTCTACTAGCCGTACCTCTCAGCTCTAACGTGGAATTGGACGTCGCGCTTTCTGACGAACTGTCTTGTAAGTAATTTATCATGATTCTAATTACTATTGCCAATCATGTACATTCAGAAATATTTCGGCAATCACTGTTGGACCTTTAGAGCCAATTGTGATAAGGTTTGAAGGACGAGAAGGATGAGCATTGTGCTTATGTGAATTTGGCCAGAATTGTCATCAAAAACTGCAGTGTATTCATTAAAAGATCTGACAAGCTCCAGTTTCTGTCCTGACCTAAGTTGATATTATTAACTATGTTATCTCACTATATTTCACTTTTTGAACTGTCTTCAAAAGCCTGCAGTGTATTCATAAAAGATCTGACAAACTTCAGTTTCTGTCCTGACCTAAGTTGATATTATCAACTATGTTATCTTACTGTATACTATTATGGTGATACTGGTTTTGGTCGTGTTGATGATTTACTCCAAGCTGAAGATTTTTTTTCCATTTTACCTATGACCACTGAGGGCGCACTTTAAGTCTTACATTCGTCGGTTGTAGACATGCCGTAAGGGGAATGTGACTGGGAAAGAATGTAGTCCAAACAATTTGCTTAATTGGAGGAGTATGTTTCATAATTATATTAATTGACAACTGTTTTCTTCATGATGATTGCTGTTAACGTTGCCTGGGGCCAAAATCAAGATTATTTTGGTCGTTAGAGGGAGTTTGTTGACAAATTTGGTGTCGCGCATTGATAATGATCCTTGTCGAAGCACGACAGAATCTGTGGGGTACAAAACTTCTGACTCAACAAAACCCTCCAGATTTTCATTTGTATTTATGCATCGGCTTGTGAGTAGATCATACATAAAATGATAAAGTCATAGATAAGTTATGTAGGAGTTAGATATGTAATTTTGTATGGGATTAAGATCGTGGGAATCTAATTTTAAAATACTAATCCGATCACTTCAAGCTTACCATTCTAACAAGTACTGTATATGTAATTGATGGTCAATGCCATAAATTTGTCATGAACATATATGACCCTAACCAGAATGTTATTGTGTATGCTTTGTAGTAGGTTTTTCGTGAGTGTATGTTGAAGGTAAAATAAACACACTGAACAGTGCAGAACCCAACTTTGACATTCAGCCGACTCCAAAGCAACTACCGGGTCAGAATTGACCCGGATATTGGGTCCGGGGGGGGCACGCCCATTTCTGGGTCAGTGTCCCCGGAATCTGTGTCAAAATTACCCAGAAATGGGTCAAGCTGATGTAGAATCCGGGTTGGAATTCATTTTGATTTAAAATTTCCAATTTTGTTTTTTGTAAAACTTCCGGTCAGCCTGATCCAGGAATGGGTCAGCCCGACCCAGGAATGGGTCAGCCCGACCCAGGAATGGGCCAGCCCGACCCAGGAATGGGTCAGCCCGACCCAGGAATGGGTCAGCCTGACCCAGGAATGGGTCAGGACCACTGGGACCCGGAATCCGGGTCAATTCGAAACCGGACGTTTTTAGAGTGTGTAAATTCCCCCTTAACCCTTTAGTCTCTGAACCGCCCGAGTTTGCTAAAAAAATGTTTAATTTTCAAGACTTTCTTAAGTACATTATACTAGATCGTGGTTACAAATATTTTAAAAACGATACACAAGGCTTGTTATTTACCTACAATTTGCGTCCTTTTCGTTAATATTGGCATTGATTAACATAATATTTCAATTTCGGCGGGGATAAGTCCCAAGGGAACAATAAGTGTCTCCCGGTAATGGCCACCATTAAATTTCATGGAGGTTATTTTTCTTAAGGTTAAAAAATGAACTCAATTGTTTTGAAGGCTGTTACTGGCGTTCGACTGCTCACTGATTAGTTCCAACCATTAGTTTTCGACAGTATCATCATGATGATAGCTAAACAAACATGTCGTGGTTTTGGTTAGAGCTACAGAATTTATAATCATTGGCGTTAACGTTTTTACAATTCAACTTTTAACTGTGAAGGACGGAAACGAAAAAAGCTATCTATATAAATTATACGATTGCCATTGTCTCGACCAATGCGTACCAATGACTATTTAGTTTTATTTTTGTGTTACTTGTTTCCCCCTCTCCAAACACAAGCTGGTGAGCGTTTCCTCCTACCCCATGTTACGGTGTATCGCTTTGGGCGGCTGGGCGGTCCAGTGGCTAAAAGCTTAAGGTCGTTGTAAAAAGTGATCCCTATAATAATTTCACATGGGTAAGAAAAAGAGTCCATGTTTAGCCTTTGAGAAAGACTCCGCTTGGTTCGAAACGTGAGGCAAGATTGAGATAAAAACTAAATTACTGGTAAGATTTGAGTGAAACGCATGTGTACACACAATAAAGCCCTTTTCACACTACTCTATTCCCCGTGGGCAACCCCGTGGAATAACGGTCGGCCTTTTCACACTATGATCGCTTTGCCCCCTGTCTGCCACCTGTCTGCCCCGGCAATGGGCATACCCCGGGGAATAGCCACCCCTGCTACGGAGTAGGGGTAAGCGGTAAAACCCCGGGGTATTCTTGAAACATGCAACAGGAACACTGTGGAATAGGGACCCATGCGGGGTTAGATGTGAAAGTGCGCCGGGGTAACTGTAGGGTGAACAAAAACACCGGGGCCTCCCCGGGGCTGTATTCCACGGGGATAAGAGATGCAGTGTGAAAAGGGCTTCAGAGACTTAAAATGTTCGTTAATTTACCCCCTTTGGACTTGACCTAAATGAGTTTGGGTTTTGTTTTCTCTGGTCAGAGACGGGGAACGACTGAGGAGGCAGCAGTAAGCAGTGGACTAAGACGGTGAACAACGACTTGATGCAGAGACCCAGGAAGCCAGCGGCGAGTTCCCGTCCAGCCAGGCTTCAAGAAACATTGATGGGACCGTTTCGTGGGTTGCAGAGAGAGGGAACATCTTTGCGCTGACAACCTGGAAGAGTCTGCGACCAGACGGGAGTTGAAGATCTATGGATTTGTGGTATGTGGACGTACAGTGGAGGTTCGCCAAAGGACCGAAGGTATAGGAAAACTGTGCCCTATCCGACCTCCACCTGATAAGTTCGCTTGTGCGATTCGTCTCCTTTGATGTTGGACTTCATTTATATATTTATTCATTTAATTTAATCTCTAGAGCAACTGGCAGTAAATGCAATCTTGTAATATTTGCGGAGACGCATATAATTTTTTTTTTCATAAAACTTTTTTTGCTGTTCAATGGAAAACAAATGACATGTGTTTTCACCCAAGTTGAATTGAATTGAATTGACATCAAACTCTTTCTGATGAGTTGTGATGGTTCTGAAAAAACGGCGGTAAAACTCTTTAGTTATAAACAAATACATTAACTTAAAAGAAAATAAACAAAAAGTAATACAAAATAGTTTTAGAGAGATCGCAATGGTGGAGGTCGGAAAACGCAAGTTGGCTTTTAAGATAAAGACTAGAGTGTGAAGACTACGAACGGTAAGAGAAGACCTAACCCGTTCTCTTGCAGAGTCCCTCCCCTTTTTGTCTAAACCTCTCCTCAAAACAATGTTTGGCGATCTTCATCTTGTTGATGTTGTCCTTGCTTACTTTCAAGGTGACTTCACACCCATGTCTTGGTATGTCTTGCTCGGCATATTGGTCGAAGCCAATTGATGCTTTTTAGGAGACTAGTCTTGCTGGACTATTTTTGAACAAGGGTTGACACTTCAAGTCGCCATTTTGTCATGGTTATCTTTAATGATTTGTAATAACCTATAAGTATACAAGATACAACTAAAACTTCATTCATAATAATTTTCAATAAATCTTCTAAGGACATGAGTAATTGTTTTTGATTTTGAAGACATAAAGCAAACTAGATTAATAAACGAGTAGAAATAAAATATATGTACATACTGCACTTTTCCCCTCCGCTGCTGCGCTTTGTGCGTTGGGCACAAAACCCACAACCAAGTGTTTTAGAAGTTATCATACAGTCAAATATTTCAGTCCGATCACCATTTATTTGGTGATTAATGTTTGACTTAGGAGTATTACATAGAAAACTTAGACAAGCTAATTAATATTTACATATTCCTAACATCAGCATAACATCAATTCTGACTATAGACATTTTCAACTGAGCATGAACAACATTAGTTTTTGTTTTATAATAAGAAAAAAATAAAAAATAATTAAACAACATTCCTGTAACCCTTGCTCATGTAAATATTTCACTGCTCTACAGATAACACCAACTCTCTACTATTTCAGCATGTTCAAAAACTAAAGTGAGAATGATGATTTTTGTTAAAATGTACATAAATACAATTTTCATGGATTTTCTGGGTCGAAAAATAGTGCATCTGGCAGGTAATGAATTTGTCTTTTTGACATTGTTAATTGATGATGCAGCTAACTACGAATCAAAACATTTGTACGCACGCTGAGTACACGAACTACACTACACAGCGCTGCTACGGCCGCTGACTTTTCCCGTTATTGAACCAACATATCAATTACATTATTTCAGATAATCAATATCTTAAACTTATTAAATATTTGATCATTGTACCATAAACTACCAGCACAAGGATTCATGGTTAGATAAGATATGGGCTTGAAAGTAACTTTGAAATCACTAACCACTATACATTTATAATGATTGACATCCGATCAAACATATTTAATGTCTCTTTCTTAAGTCTTGCAACAGATGGCCTCCATAAAACGTCACTTTTGTATCATTGATGTAGTAGAGGTTTTTGTGTTCATAGTCATTTCCACTTCGACCTAGAAATGTATATTCAAACAAGTGTTGTTTTTAATGTATGATTTCCATGTACGTGACGCATTGTCATATCTCCAGTGTTTAAATGAGCATTACAGAATTGGTAATTGTAAAATATACTTTTGATCACGGATTTACATAAAACCTACACGGTCTAATGATGATGACAGTAGAAAACATCCCTTGAAATATTTCTGTCTGAAATGCCATATTTGATGAGAAATGAATAAACTAATTTTCCGATTGGAGTTTATCGCTCAGTGAGCGTTTTATTCATTTGTTGAACCTATATGATTTCATGCAAATGTGTAATCGGTTTTCCACTATTTTCTCGTGACCCAGATGGCCGATCGATCTCAAACTTCTACAGGTTTGTCAGTTTATGTATATGGTGGATTACATAAAGTGCTTACACTGCCAGCAACTGTTTTGTTAGCAAAAACCAATTCTGTAATGTTCCTTTAACAGTGTTAATTGATGATGCAGCTAACTACGAATCAAAACATTTATACGCACCCCGAGTACACGAACTACACTGCACAGCGCTGCTACGGCCACTGACTTTTCCCGTCAATCGCGCTTTTATTGAACCAGCAGATCAATTACCTAATTCAAATAATCAATATCTTAAACTTATTAAGTATTTTATCATGGTAACATGTACTACAAGCACTAGGAGTCAAGGATTTAGATAAGACGGGTTTTTAAAGTAACTTTGAAATCAAAAAGGGCTATACATTTATAATGATTGACATCCGATCAAACATTAATGTCTCTTTCTTAAGTCATGCAACAGATGGCCCCCATAAAACGTCACTTTTGTAACATTGATGTAGTAGAGGGTTTTTTTTGTGTTCATAGTCATTCCCATTTCGACCTAGAAATGTATTTTTAAACAGGTGTTGTTTTTAATGTATGATTTCCATGTACGTGACGCATTGTCACATCTCCAGTGTTTAACATTTTGTAGTCTGACTTTCATAGTTTGGTGATCCCTGCAAATCACCAGATTTACGACTATACCATGAAATATTGAAGTCTACAAAGGGGCACAAGGCCAAGACCAGCGCGGGCAACAGAGTCCAGTTGCCCCGAGGTCTGCGCGAAATTCCAGGCGTGCGATCTCACCAGTGCGTCACTTAATTTTTGTCAACCTCGTAATAGTTACAGTTGGCATCGGTGGTATCAGATACCGGTTTGTCGACTGTGACATCAGAGCGCTTCACATTGTAGCTGACGCACTTGGTGTTGTTCACACTGAACGACCAGCAGTCGGGTCTCTCAGAACAAGCTGCACAACACTGCATCAGAGAAGACACCCGTCTCTCCCCGATGATGTAATCACTGAGAGAACTGCATCCCCGGTCTTCCCTGTCCAGCTCCACTTTGGAGCAACGACCCGCAAGCCGCGGGCATAGAGGTCGCTCGCACATGACGTAGCGTTGAACTCCGCACTTAGCATCAGCCCAATTACCTCCGAAGGTCCACATGATCATGCAACGCCCACCGTCCGACTGGCCCTCCAGCCATGCTGCATGATCCGTTTGTTTGGGTAGAGCCGACGGCTTCCAACAAACTATCTCTCCATCATCCCCTGCCGGCCTGAAGCATCCCAACCATAAACCCCCACTCGAATAATTCTGCCGGTTGAATAAAATCCGAATCCAATAGTTTTCTTGTATTGTTGAGGGCAGTACAATGTTACCGCCGACCTCTCGACAAGCAACGACGGCGTCTTCCCAAGTCATTTGTTGACTGGACAGCGGCAAGTAGCAGCGTTGATTATTTTGAACCCACCCTTCGGAACATGATCTGCATCTTACGATTGTTACCAATATTGCAACCATCGGTAACACGGGCACTTTCAAATACGTCCACATAACTGAATTATTTGAAGAAAGAAACTAGAATTTAGAGTGTTGTTGCCTTACCGAAATGTTTATGTGGTTCAAGGCCTGTTGGGTTGAAGTTGCCGCGATGAATTTAACCAAAACCTGGTCACGCTGACTGTGTTCTTTTTTGCTTGCAATCGACGCAGCGGTTCGAATCCTAGTCAAGCTTTCTATGCTCTTGGACACACACAGACAAGGTTCGCGTTATACCTGTGGTTTTGGAGAGCGCATGCGGAGGGTTCGAATCCTGGTCGAGCTTTCTATACGCTCTTGGACACACAGACAAGTTTTTCACCCTTGTTATGATACGTGTACTTTTGAAGTGCGCGTACACAAGCGTCGGTTCAAATCCTGGCTGTGTTGATCATGTTTGCGATTGGCGTTGGTTCATATCCTGGTCACGATTGATAATACTTGACATGAAGAGTCACAAGGTTATCGTTCTGTTAAAGCTGCGAGTGCATAAAGGGCAGTAAATGGCGTCAAATAGTCACTTTCCTGTGTTCTCGTTGACGCTTCCTTCGCGAATGGTGGAGTTCTGGTCGAGTGTTAGATGTTTAAAACCATCGGCCTTTTTTACACCCAGTCACCTTCCTAGCACGGTCACTCTGTGAGAAAGTAACATAAGCTGTCTTGTAAGACATTTTATACTTGTCAACATCAACAGCAAAAGTGATGACTGCAACCACCTGAATAAACGGCGTCAAACCTTATCAGTTACACAAACTAGACTGTAAACTGAAAATTCAACCAACACTAGTTTTATATTACTTCACTGCTCAAATTTGTAATATGATGTACTTACATCGCCATAGCAACGACCATCGGCGAATCCCTTAATCGCTTAATGGGACACTAAAAGCACCAATTTATGCATTTTTTATGTAGGCCCTACAGACAGCCCTTAAGACAAAAGAGAGAGGTAAAGACTTGTTGTGCAAATGGACAAGCAAGGTCAACTGTAACTATTTTTAAAACCACCTTGTATCTCTCTATAATTCTTCTTAATGGATCCCATGAATATATTTTAATACAAATGTTAATTTCGCACGATTGTAACGATATGTAGTTGTGAAAGTTCATTGCACTTTCCTGATCTTACTGCAAGGGAATCAATCGATTGTAGGACAGAATTTCCATAATCAGTACGAAGAAAAGAAACAACATGAATCTTGAGTGTTTACAGTTCATAATCGAACCAAAATCTGTGAGAATGTCAACTCTTCTCGTCATAATATACCCTTTTTTGCCAACACGAGGCACCTGTTTGGTCCCAACGGAGTTGCAGCATCCTGTCACAACGGTGTGGCAGGCCCATTTGATAGGTTAAGAGGGTCTGTTCTGCCTTATCTCAATGATTTATGTTTGCTAAACCAGTCTGCTGTCGGCACAAGATCACAAGACCTTCATTCACAAAAGCCCATGAACCTAGAGCGGTCAGACACAACATGCCTTACCAGCAAGCTGTGGTAGTGCCCTGTGGCCCGCGTGCCTCAGAGATAGGAGTTTGTGCATGACCTATGGGAATTGTTTTTTTCACTACCCCTCCTGACCAAATTGACGACCCCTGTTGATTGACACCCCTCCTAAAACGTGTGTATTGGTACACTGCAGGATACCAAGGAGTATCACGGGGTTGGGATCTACCATTTTGAAATGGTTATGCTTTTCTTGATATGTGCCAGGGGACTGTGGTTGGGTGCATCGCTGCAATGACACAATTACGCGTGTTATGTTGGTTTGCGCGTATACCTTGCAACAGATCCCCTACGAGTGGAGTGATGTACATGTAGATCACTCGGTATCTCCAATGAGACGAAGTGTGTTACAGGTGGGCTAACTCCTCTCTAGTTGTTGGTTACTGTAGTTATATCCATCATTCAAGTAAGATTTGTGAGTTACACTTTCGCACCCACTTTTTTCGGGTCAAGAGCAATATGACATTAATGCCTGCAAACATCTAGCGGTCAGAGTGGCGTCACACTAGTGAGGCTGTTGCTATAAGGAAGATACTTCGTGCAAGACGCAAGAGTCAAGATGAAATGATGTCCGTTTTATTTTTATTCGTAAACTCCCCCCAAAACCCACAATTTACAATACTTTTCTAACTGCTAATTGATGCGGACGTGGTACCGTTCGTGCAAAGTTTAAAAGCACTGCTTTTCATAACAGTTTTGGCTCAGTGTCTCAATAAGATGTGTTATAGTTGCAGTTCGTTTTGGGTAAATGGCTTTCTCTCTTGGCAACGTTTTACCACAATTTGTGGAAGTCGTGACGTCATTCAGGGAGTGCAGTTACTTTATACACGTTAGGCCTGGACCAGTTAAAGAGGTTGGGCCACGCTAGAGGTCACTCTAAAAAAATTATTTAAATCCCCAAATACACATATATCTACCAAGAAAACACTGTGACAGAGTTATAGAATGAATGGGTATTCGTTTACAACGCAGTTTCTAAGCCTCTTTTCAACCCCGCCTTCAGGCAAAATCGGAACAACAGCAGTCGGTGCCAGAAAGCTGTCTCAAAAAATTCAAAAGAATAGTGACGTCGCAGTACGTACCCCTCTGTCAAACGGCTGTTTGTTATTATTCATTGAGCATTGCATGGTACAGACCATCCGGGCATTCAGTACGTATAGTGACGTCATGTTTGTTTGCTAACCTCATTTACGGGATTTTGATAAAATAATTTAGGGGGCGGGCTAGTGAACGGAGTTAAAAAAAACTCACTACAAATATCACTTCTTTTGTTAATGTAATGTTACAAAAGATGCAACAAATTATAGAAAGCAGAAAACTAAAAAATAACGTCAACTTCAATTACCATGGCCCATCCTCTTTAAGTTGAGTCTTACATAAAGAGTAAGATGGTTTGTATAAACTCGATACATATAAAAACAACTATTTTGTATCTTTAGACCAATCACATTGTGGATTTCCATTCGGTGATCACTCCCTACCTTCTTTTCTAATTGTCATTAATAAAGGAGTGAATCAATATTTATAGTCTGTCTCGGTAACGTTTCAGCTAGAATTATTCTAGTGGAGAGAATTGAAGATTCTTGCACCATCGTAAACGTGTTTCCAATCATTATGTATTGAATGATAAGTTTAAAGCCCAGTACGTTTTACTCCATTATGAGAAGTGCATTTTATTCAATATATGAAGTGTGGGGAATAGAGTTTTTCAGTTTTGTATAAAATCAGTCATTTATCCGTGTGTCGTGTTTTTCCCCTCGTGGCCGATCCGCTCTATCCGCCCGCTCAAGTATTTTGCCGTAAAAGAAGCATCAATTCATGGTCCCCTCTCGTTCCTTTTTTGACCTTTTGACATGTCTAACTGTATACAGTTTAGGGTGACCGTGTAAAGACATGATTCATCTGAAATGAAATCGCGTCAACGTACTTGCATTGACACGCGCGTACTAAGCGTCCTACAGACCCCTTGCGTATGACGTCACAAGCCCAAAACGGTCCCCTCATTGAGGTCAATGAAGAGCTACCATTGGCTGAGAGTTTTGCGCAGCGCGTGCACACGCGTGACATCACCGAGATGGCGGTCGAAAGTTTTTAACGAGCGTTGTTGTGTAACAATGGCCTCTCACTGAGTTTGACGCGTATAAACAAAACAATGGATTTACATGGTTTCGAAACGTAACACAGCTCTGAGATTTCGCAAACATAACATAACTTTATACTGATCGCAGAGTCAAGTTTGAGGAGTCTGAAGCTGTGAAAGGTACGTCTTATAATTTTTTTTTTTTATCTTAGCCTCATGTAGCCTCTTCTTCTATTTGTTTTTAAAGGTGGGGGTAGGGGCCATGGCCATTTTTTCTCCTATACTACTTTATCTTTTTACTTTTGTGGTCTTCAGTTAGCCTAGTGCTTTATATCTTTGTATTTTGTCGTCAGCATTTTGTAATGTCATTGTTCGTATTGTCTGTCTTGTCCTCGTCTCGTGATTCAATGTATGTTTTTTGTCTGTATATAGGCTGTTTTCTACAAGCCTCGGCTTACTCTAACAGCCTCATGCTCTTGCTTCTCTCTTGAACTTAGTTCATTCCTAATTATTTATTTATTATTTGCTTTAACACTATATTAATTTTGTATACTTAGATGCGCTTTTGTTTTCGTTACCTTTCTATGTACTGATACTCTAATATTGAATATTTTTGCAAAAAGAGCATGGAATAAACGTCTTATTGAATTGAATTGAATTGAATGAACGTAGTCTTTGATCACTAAAAGTGTGCACAATGTAAAGTTCAATTTAATTTTCGCTTATCAAACCACAATTTATTATAATCTTGTTCGTCTTGATTCATGCATAATACAATGTTAAATTATTGTAACTTTGATTTAACTGCAATAATGTCTGAAAACAGGTAAATTTGAAATAAGAAATATTTGAAGATGAACCGCCCTACAATGAACGGAATGGAGTCTCCGACGGAGCAAGAGAACGACGAACGGATGGCTGAGGAGGAGTTGGGGAGACTTCACCGCCAGTACCGCATCGTTGAAGGCCATCGGAAGGCCTACTTCGAAGAGGCTAGAAATATCATCCGGAAACAAATGTGAGCAGATCTCAGTTTTTGAATTCTCCTTTTTCTAATTTAGTAATTTTGTTTCCATAAAGGTTGGGTCATAGATTGATAACTACTCAAAAAAATAATGGACATAGCCTACAAAGTTGCTCTGTTGAGAAGCACTGAAGCTGTTGATAGCATAAAGCTGTTCAAAAAAAAGGATTCACTTCGAAGTACTTGGTTTGGATAATTGTTAACCCCAAAACATTTGAATCTGAGAAACGATTCATGCATGAATCGTTTCTCAGATTTCTGAGGTTTGGTTTTCGTTTGCGAATGCTGTAGCCAAAGATGTGGTTTGTTGATCTTCCAATAATTATTTGAGCTGATATATATCCGCACTTCGAGACTAGTGTTACTCTTAAAACATGGGATGACCACGTGGTGCAGTCTCATCTCAGAAATTCAAACGTACATTTTGTATCAAGGAGATTTACGCAAGAAAAGAATAAGCAAGAAAAAGAAATACAAACGAACGAACACCATTGTGGCTTAGGTAAAATGTTTACTGTTTTTTCCCTTCCATCTTTGATCAATTCAAAGGGGTCACATCAACACACTGAACGGAGAAAAGCAAGAGATTGACACCGACTTGATGTTGGCGTTGAGCCAGACCAATATAAAGAAGGACCAGACCAATACCCAGCGCCTCAAGAAACTCTTGGACACCTTTGAGAAACATGAAGCTACTGAGCTTGAAGAAGAGGGCGCTCTTGTAAAACTGAATGAGAGGGTAATGAACGTTTAAACCGTGTCCGAATTGATTGGCAGCGGCTGTGGCTACACTGCTCTAAAGGCCAATATTCTTTTCAAATGTTATGGCAGCAGTCGACGGCTATACCGTAAGCCGAATCGAAACGTACTGGCTATGGCATGCAGTACGGCTAGATCACAAGCAGCTGCAATCATTCTAAGTAGTAGCTAAAGTCGTTTATATTCGGACCTTGGATTATACACCAACTAAAAATTCAATTAAAAACTGGAATCATAGCTATGTCTCGTTAAAAGAAAAAAACAAAAACTTCTTTATCTTCTTCTACTGCACAATCAGGTAACACAACTAGAGCGCATGCTCCAACATAAGTACAAGGAGCTTGGAGGGTTTCAAGTGGACAGCATTCGTCACGTGACTACCAAGAAGCGGATCAGAGTCTTGGAAAATAGACTTGATAAGGTGAGAACTTTGTGGTGTGATTTTAAAAATAAACTCTGTGAATGAATGACCAATAATTATTCGTAATTATTCGTTAACTCATAAAGTAAGTTGATTCTGAAGTTTAAACTTACAACATGCATACTCAACCTCTAATATAGATTAGATTTCTTTAAAGTTAGCGTTTTAAAAAACAAATTGTAGTCCTTTTTCTAATCTCCGATTCTCCATGTTTATCGATCTGTGATTGACCAAACGTATAGGCGACAGTCGGCTTCAATACAATGCTAACCAACAACCACGAGCAAAGAGAACGAATTGACCATCTTAGGCGTGAGCGCGCCATCTACGACAGACTCTACCGGAAACTGAGCAAGGAGCAAAATGACCTGAAGTGCCAAATCACTGAATGATCGACGAAGCAACGTCTGCTTATGATACGAGGTGCGTAATGAGTGGCTAGTTTGTGGGTTGCTCTTGGTGGTACAATGACAGTATCTTTCGTGACATTTATATAGACTGTCATTGCAACAACAACAAACTTCCACCCTTACAACTCGTTCCACCCAACATTGTTAATGTTTTTTTTTTTAATAGGTGTTAATTTTTGCACCGGGGATAAAGAATTTTTAAATTGGTTTTACCCTTACACCGATGTGTATTAAACACTGTATACTCTGTACTTTCCCGAGCTCTGTGAAAAAAAAAATCCACAGGCATATCACTGAAGTCGTGGGTTCGAATCTCACCCGAGTGATATGCCTGTGAATTTTGTTTTCACAGAGCTCGGGAAAGTACTGATTATACAGTTAATGGTAATGTAGAAAAAACAGTTGCACTCAATTATACTTAAATCTTCATTATTCAATGGTTATAAAAGGAGAGGCTGAGCTAATACCAATAATGACACTTGAAAGATATCTGAATGTTTGGGTTAGATGAAGTAAAGTGATTCGCTTCCATCTTTTTTAGAGATGAAGCTCAAGCTAAGATGTCCGCCTTACGGGAGCGCACTGACAGAGAGCAGTCACTCTACGGCGTGGAGGTCAAGGAGCTGAAACGCATCATCGATCACGATCAGAAACTCAAAGATTTCATGACCGTCAAATCGCAAGAACGCACAGAGATGAAAGCAATCGAGGCTGCTAAGAGGAAGAAGAAAGGTACAAACAAACAGATATAGTAATGACACTTGTGCCCTTGAGCAAGGCACTCAATGCAGGCTTCCTAAGTGGATGATACCCATGCTTACACCATTACGGACTGTAAAGGGGGGGGGGGGGTAACCGTGTTTCAGCCCCAGGAGTAGGTGGCAACGTGCCCCTGGTGTCAGTTGAATTGGGTCAACAGCACAAATCAGTTAAGTGTAGCCCTCACCTTGAAGTGGCCGTTCGGCCTTGTGAGTTATTTTTTTAAATATATATATATCAATCAATCAAGAAGTACAACTTACTTACTTTGGTCTTCCGGACTTGACCTTTTTAGAGGACAAAAAAGCCAATGAGCGGGCACATACGGAAGAGATTGAACTGTTTGAACGAGCTTTTGAGCGGCTGCGTCTCTCCGTCGGGCGGTACGACTTGGACGAACTCGTGCAGAGCTTTATCCAGAAGGAGGACGTGAACTTTGCCCTCTTCAACTACGTCAACGAGCTGAACAACGAGGTGGAGGTGCTGCACGATGGGATAACTGCCCTCAACGGCGATATCGAGGCATTTCAAAAGCAGGGAATGAAACTCGAGCAAAGTAGACAGATCATCCTCAAGGATCTTGAGGTATGTGAAGAATAATAGTCTTATAAAAAAAACCCCACCCTCAACCCCAAAGCTCAAAGTTTTCTCGTGAATAAGGGGTGAGGGGCGGGGGGATGAGCCCTCACCCCAAATGAGATCGAAGAAATAATCAAACATGAACATGTTTAGTTTTATCCCTGAGCTCACAGACACTACTTGCAAAACCCCAAATGTTGTTTAAATTGAAGAGCGACCATACGGGTCAAGCTGACTCTAAGTGAGTCAAGGGGACCTAATTATCATCTTGCCAACCACAGTTTTATAATTAGGACCATAGATTCTGGTTTTGAATTGTCACTGTATATTGAGATGTCATTGAAGTCTTTGACTATAGCTCAACTCTGAGTGCGGTGGTGACAGCTCTGACAATAGTGTCATTTTCTGAAATGGAAACAACTTAAAGGGTGTGAGGAATTGACAATGTTCTGTGACAATTACCTGAAAATCACCTATACAAAGTCCCTGCCGTTTATACATAGACAAGAAACACCGGAGCGAGCAAGAAATGCACCCTCTACGAGAAGCGACTGAAACGTTCCAATAAGCTTCTAGACCAAATGAAGACCGCCGTAGAGCGGACGTTTCATCAGCTATGCTGTGACGACACAGCTATCGTTGATATGCTCGGATCATCCTATGGTATTTCTACCAGCAACGTCATGATGTATCTCGGCCAGGTGGAACAGACTACCAATGACCTGATGCTGATACAGCATTTCCTGCAGTTGAAGGTTGGTGACCAGCTTTTTCCGTATGAATATGGCCGTATTCGAATTGTCGGCTACGGCTACAGCTACCACTGTTGCTAAGGACGTCTTATACTTCAACGCATGATGACGCGACATCTAGCAGTAGCCTAGCTGTAGAACCCAAATTCGGACACGGCCTATGATTGAACGTCAAATATGATCGTTGATATCGAGGAGTGTTTAAACTAATGACCAATAACACAATTCAGATGATTGAAGTTATAGTCAAGTTGCTGGATAGATTCTCCTGCGATTTGACTGTTTAGGCTGAGGAGTATTTAACAGCGAATTTTCAAACCCCTATTCACTTTGTTTATTATCTCTATCTAAACTGAGTTCTTCTGTGCACGCAGGAAGCACATGCAGCTAAGGGTGATGCAATCCAACCACTGCAGGTGAAGCAAACGGTAGTGTGGTCGCAGCTAAACTACGCCCTGTGTCCCGTGTTAGCATTAGCATTGTGCCACCTTCTCTAGAGTAAGTATGAGATTGCTGCTGAGGATTTAAAGTTATGCGTCAACTTTCGACAGTTATGGGTCCTCATTTTTTTAGTGTCAGTCGGCAATGTTTCTGCATTGGTATAAACAGTGCCCGAACATGACATGACCAGGGCCCAATTTCATAGAGCTGCTTAAGCACAAAAATATGCTGTTTACCAGAATAAGGTTACCAGCCAAACTACCATGTCTCAAGTACATTTTGTGACTGGTATCCTGCTATTCTGCTCACAGAATTTGTTAAGCAATATTTGCTGCTTAAGCGGCTTAATGAAATTGGGCCCAGAGCACATTGTTGAATCACCAGGCCCTTCATTTCAAGTTGAACTAGTATTATTAACTCATACACTATTTCTGCCATAATGCAATGCCTCAAATCAAACAAGAAGTAACGCGTTGTGTTATCCTGGGCCCAATTTCATAGAGCTGCTTAAAGGAACATTACAGAATTGGTTTTTGCTAACAAAACAGTTGCTGGCAGTGTAAGCACTTTATGTAATCCACCATATACATAAACTGACAAACCTGTAGAAGTTTGAGATCGATCGGCCATCTGGGTCACGAGAAAATAGTAAAAAACCGATTACACATTTGCATGAAATCATATAGATTCAACAAAATGAATAAAACGCTCACTGAGCGATAAACTCCAATTGGAAAATTAGTTTATTCATTTCTCAGCAAATATGGCATTTCAGACAGAAATATTTTAAGAGATGTTTTCTACTATCATCATCATTAGACCGTGTAAGTTTAGTGTAAATCTGTGATCAAAAAGTATATTTTACATGTTTTGTTCTTACCAATTCTGTAATGTTCCTTTAAGCAAAAAAAAGTAGCTACGCGCAACAAATACATGTATATGCTTACAAGAATAAGGTTACTATTAAGGAAAATTGTTAAGCAATATTTTCTGCTTAAGCAGCTCTATGAAATCGGGCCCTGGTAGCAGACTCTCCATCTTCAACTTCACCTGTTGATTTTTTTTTCTGCAGACAACAAGAAACAATTACTGACGAGGAATTAGAGGTTCCGGCCGATGACGTTCAACCTTTGACTCTTGAAGACCTTAAGCAAAAGGTCATGAAAACCATTCGCAAAAAAGATTCCCAGCCTAGAAGAGCCAAGGAGAAGGGGACAAACGAAGGCACAGCTGCGCTACAAAATGGCGGGAATAAAGACGCCAAACAGACGAGACAGTAACAAGTTTCAGCAGTATTGAAACGACTGTAGGCCAGTCTTATGCAAAGAATCCTTTATCTAAGAAATTACAAACAAAAACAAAAATTTAGAAACAAATGATAAAATATTGGATATAACACAAATTAATAAGTACAAAATTTCCACTCAGATATACTGGTATTTTTTTTAATATATATTTGCATCACTGAAAGAAAACATTCATAACAAAGCAATTTTGTATATATTAATTATCATCCGAACGGAATAATATGTTATTGCATTACAAAGTCATTAAACAATGGGTCATTGTTATCTCTGTAGTGTTATACTCAACTTTAGACCTCATGAAAACTAATGTTTTAAAGTGATAGAGTTGTTAATTTAATAATAAACGTGTATCATGTCAAGAATCGATGAATATGTGTGACTTTTCTTCAATCTGCTCGATATGATTATTAGGGGAAGCTAAAATGTCCAACGAGGGACAATTATTGTGATGTGAAGTCGTGTCCTTGTTTCTGAAATCCAGACTGTGCCCCAACGGCTGCATTTAATATCGGATCCTTTTTGCGTTTATACACAGACTGTGGGGCATTTTCACTTCAGCTATGAAATTAATGAAATAATGGTTTATTATAATCATTGGTCATTGTCTTGTTAGCATTATGGACGATTGAGCAATCTAGTGCTGTGACCGGGTTTTTTTTGGAAACCAATTTGCAAAGTTCAGCATGAATACAAGATAAAGCCTGAATTACTATGTTAAAAGGCAACCTTGAGATGTACCGTAATAATTAGTAGTTTGAAGAATGATTTCTCAGACGGCTAGCAAGAGCTATCGTTAAGCTTCCCACATAATAAATGTCCTCAAGTATTATGGTCTTTACCAACGACTTGAACATTGCAGTTTGTAGTCGGGGGGGGGGTGGTTGGGGGAATCATGACTCTGTATTCCAAGCTTAGGGTATGATTTCGTTTCCTATGACCTTAATGGCTGCATACACCTCCATAGAGCTAGGGTGGATCTCTGATGACGGTGCTATGAATCCGTAGGTACCTTGGTCTCTTAGCTCAGGGGCGAAACAGTATTGTGTTCCTAGGTTGTTGTAGACCCAGTCAATAGACGAGCCCGATGCCTTATCTGTAGATAAAAAAAAACACACATAACCGACTAATCAAAATGTACCAGAGGCTATTACACACAGTGATTTCATATTCACTACCTTATGGAGACCGAGAACAAAACAGAAAATGGAACAACAAAGAGTCTCCATAGGGGAATTCTAAAGACTGGGTTGCTCCACAAGGAATGTTGTGTACAAGTCTATGGAAGGTTCTTAACTACAGGGACAAAGGAAACAGCAAAAGATGTTTCCACAGGAATGCACAAAATAGAATGCGTTTGTCCTAAAATGTGAGATCCACAGCTTGAATACTATGACACCGATTGATGTCTAGCCCCCGGGTCTACCCCTATTTTAAATATTTACTGTTCAGATAAAAAAATTACCAGAATGTAGTATTACTCAATGTTCAAAAGTATACTTTTCTCTTTATACACGCATGTACAGTGTATGTTTAATCAAGACATAGATTCGGTTTGAATTGTCACTGTATATGTACTATCGTTTAAAAATTAACAGCAACGGCATCAAAATAGCGGTGAAAAGGGCTGAAAACGGCACACAGAAACTAAAATTTGTATTGGCCTGTAGTGCCTCCCAGAAAAAAAAAAAAGTTGCAGCCCTTTGTGCCCCCACCCAAAAGGTTTACTGTAATTTCGCCACTGTCTGGGTTTTCCGAAACCTTAAGCCGGTGGCTCTGACAATTTCGAGAATCCCTGAGTGAAGTGGGTAAAGAAACCAATTATGGTAACCAATTAGTGTATTTCTTATCAAAAATATCTCAAGCAAGTTCTGCAAATACTCACCGAGATAATAATTAAAAAAATGCTTGCCAGCAGTTGTAATTTTCGTTATATTTCTGAGCGAGCTACGTTACACTCAACCAAGCCAGTTTGTGTGAAGTGGGCGTGGCTTACCTACGTCACACTCACGTACCGTGTGATGGCCCACACTTCGTTATGGCTATCTGTTATTTGAGATCCTCGGGTGCCGAAAGCCCGCGGGTTACGTAACACGTAGCCAGCCAGTTTGTGTGAAGTGGGCGTGGCTTATAGTGGAACTACGTCACGACACTCACAAACAGGACAATCACCCTTGCGTACCCTTACCGTGTAATGGCTTAAATAACACTAATTCGCTACGGAGCAAACCGCAGATCACATCATCACAACCTGCTCCCTGTGTTAAAGGAACATTACAGAATTGGTAAGAGCAAAACTTGTAAAATATACTTTTTGATCACAGATTTACATATAACTTATACGGTCTAATGATGATGATAATAGAAAACATCCCTTGAAATGCCATATTTGATAAAAATGAATAAACTAATTTTCTGATTGGAGTCTATCGCTCAGTGAGCGTTTTATTCATTTGTTGAATCTATATGATTTCATGCAAATGTGTAATCGATTTTTCACTATTTTCTCGTGACCCAGATGGCTGATCGATCTCAGACTTCTACAGGTTTGTCAGTTTAAGTACATGTATATGGTGGATTACATAAAGTGCTTACACTGCCAGCAACTGTTTTGTTAGCAAGAACCAATTCTGTAATGTTCCTTTAAACCACCAAATGGCATCCCTGGGCTGATGGAAGTAGATGAGACCACTAGAGAGTGGCTGCTTCACAGCACTGTGGAAATCGAATAAGTTTTGCTCTCGACATACGCGAGAAGAAGACTTCGCTACGGCTATCTGCTGCCGAAGACTCCTGGTACCGAAAATACACGGTGCAAAGTTTCTGACAGATCGTAATAATCCAGAGCCACAAACATAATAATTATACTATTGTGAGTTATTGTCTCGAAAATTCACTATAGGAACGGCGTGCAGTGTTGTTATAAAGTGATGACGTCATAACTTACAAATGACGTTGCGATGCTTCCGTCTTGAAGTCTCTACGCTGACACCTTTGAGGGCAGCCATTGCCTTGTCGGCTAGTTTAAGCTGATGGTAAAAGTAAACAAATAGTTTTATATATTTTGAGGCAGCATTGCCTTGTCGGCTAGTTTAAGTGATGTAAAAGTAAACAATAGTTTTATATATTTTGTGGGCAGCCATTGCCATGTCGGCTAGTTTAAGCTGATGGTAAAAGTAAACAAATATTGATATATATGTTGAGGGCAGCCACTGCCTTGTCGGCTAGTTTAAGATGATGGTAAAAGTAAACAAATATTTATATATATGTTGGGGCAGCCATTGCCTTGTCGGCTAGTTTAAGCTGATGGTCAAAGTAAGCAAATATTATATTTTTTGAGGGCAGCCATTGCCTTGTCGGCTAGTTTAAGCTGATGGTAAAAAGTAAACAAATAGTTTTATATATTTTGAGGGCAGCCATTGCCTTGTCGGCTAGTTTAAGCTGATGGTAAAAGTAACAAATAGTTTTATATATTTTGAGGGCAGCCATTGCCTTGTCGGCTAGTTTAAGCTGATGGTAAAAGTAAACAAATAGTTTTATATATTTTGAGGGCAGCCATTGCCTTGTCGGCTAGTTTAAGCTGATGGTAAAAGTAAACAAATATTGATATATATGTTGAGGGCAGCCACTGCCTTGTCGGCTAGTTTAAGTGATGGTAAAAGTAAACAAATGTTTATATATATGTTGAGGGCAGCCATTCCTTGTCGGCTAGTTTAAGCTGATGGTCAAAGTAAGCAAATTTTTATATTTTTTGAGGCGCATTGCTGTCGTAGTTTACTGATGGTCAAGAACAATAGTTTTTATATTGAGGGCAGCACTGCCTTGTCGGCTAGTTTAAGCTATGTAAGTAACAAATATTATAAATTTGAGGGCACCACTGCTTGTCGTAGTTAAGCTGATGGTAAAAGTAAAAATAGTTTTATATATTTTGAGGGCAGCCACTGCCTTGTCGGCTAGTTTAAGCTGATGGTAAAAGTAAACAAATAGTTATATATATTTTGAGGGCAGCCACTGCCTTGTCGGCTAATTTAAGCTGAGGGTCAATGTAAACAAATATTTATATTATACATGTATTTACCACTATTCCAATATTGACAACGGTGGTTGATTCATTAAAGATAATTATGAGTAGTCCCATCGACCCACTTAGCGACAGCGGAAGTCAGTGGTTTTCCCATATTTTTCTTGGCTACTCCGAGGTAGATCAACAGCAGTACAATTAATAATGGTAATTATAGTCTGTTAGGATATTTTATTTGTCACACTTTGCCGTCCATTGGCTTCTGCCCAGCAATTGGGAGACAATCGAGGATCCAGCTCTGAGACAATACATTTATTTAGGATTGTTTGTCAGTCACAGTTTGCAGTACATGGGTTTTTGCCCGATGTTGAGACCATAACCCGTTGAATGAAGTAAACCCCAATCGGGGCTTTACAGTTGATTTGGACAGCATATAAATTGTTGCAACTGTCACATATTAATGCCACCGACCGATGTTACAATCGATTGAAGGCCACTTTCATCGTATTCCTGTAACATTATCGAAATACTTTCAGGGCTATAATATAAATCCAAAGTGGGATACTTTCTCAAAAAGGCGAGTTTGTCACCAAATGGTAAGTCTGCTGCCACCTAGCGTCTCAAAAGTACCCCCTTTGGTACATAAACACACCAACCTGTTCAGCGTAGTTTGCAGGTGGAGCCTCGGTATGACCATAGGGACACATCCAGAACTGACTGTAGGCATGCATGTCAATGTAAACCTTCATGTTAGCTTTAAGGGTTGATAGGTAGGCTGTCAAAGATTGAACTTCTATCTCAGACTGTCGGCTATCGCCATGGTAGGTTTCTCGACACGGGTTGTTGCTCGAACCAGACTCTGCGTAAAAGTGTTTGTCAACAGACAAAAATGATAAGTACGCGATTTTACGGTCCCTGTCTGAATGACACTGAAAATGTACACTTTTTCACCCGACGGACCTTATGCAATGACGTCATCACGCCGCCATCTTGGAGGTAAAACAATCGGATGATGAAACAATGGAAAACGCAAGCACTGTATGCGTAGCGCACAAGCAGCCAATGCGATACCATTCAACCACGTTCTCAGAGGCGATCGATCTCGCCGCGCCTTCTTTTTCTGTCATGAGTTAATTTAAATGTACTGATATATATAATGCATATGACTTATTGGTCTAGAGTTCATTGATTTTCCCCGCGAGCAATTTTTTTTATGCAGCACACGTCGGCTAAAGAGTCAACAGTTAAGGGATAGGAAGAACAGCCTATCCCTTAACTGTTGACTCCATAGCCGACGTGTGCTGCAGAAAACAAAATCGCGCCCCGCGAGTACACAGATGGGCGTTTTCATTGTTTCATCGTCGGTTTAGCTCTTAGATGGCGGCTGGATGACGTCATCAATGTATAAGGTCTATAAGGTAGGGTACTAGTCCTACAAGGCTGGTGACGAGAGGTATCGGTACGGCGCGCTGCCCATGGTAGCGAGGCTGTTACCTTTCATTTGACCTCTTACCCAGGGTGCTCTACTCACATGACGTCATGTGCATAAGGTACTATTCCAACTTTAATTAAGGTTCAAAGACTATCATTACCTGACCAGTGATCATCAAAGTTCTGTTGAGATCTGCTCCTGTACACCACGAATAATGATCTGATGGACGCATGTTTTTCCTCCAAAACCTATCTGTCTATAAATGATAATCCCAAAACAAAATCACTTTATTTATAGTCGACAACGGAATTATTATTAGGGTAGCAGCTGTGAGTTCCCTCAATAGTGGCGTAACCAGAGCGGGGGGGGGGGGGTGGGTTGGGTTGGCAAATGACGTCGAAAAAATCCACAGCTGAATTGTTCGTTACAATAACTAGCCCCTCCATAATAATTTGTTTTCTGTATTTTCCCTCGCTCCCCCCCCCTTGAAAATGTGTGGTCACCTCACTGTTCTTCAACCCTATTACAATAACTCTTTCCCGGTAGCCAAAAATAAATACATAAAACAAGGATAGATAATTAGTAGCCCTAGGGTTGTACGCTATTCTCCGTTACACTGCCGCTGACGGTTCGCTTTATGGGGGATGCAACGGAGGTGTCCAGACTGGGCTGGATTAGGAGTATTTTGTACACAGTGAGGTTGGGTATACGACCTTCGTTATGAATGTAGAGTTATTTTGCTTTCTTCAAATCGGGTCATATAAAATACTGCGACTGAAGGGCGAATAGACTGGTCCATTTTCGTCCAATGAAAATCAGTATTCAGGGAACATGACGAAGATGACGACAGATTGAGGAATGTATAATGTCTAGAGAAAAGATATTTTTTAATTTGTTTAAATGAGATATCACCTAATTCACAAGGCCGGACGGCCACTTCAAGGTGAGGGCTTACATTTTACTGATTTGGACTGTAGACCCAAATCAACTGTCACCAGGGGTACGTTGCCACCTACTCCTGGGGCTGAAACAGGATTACCCCCCCCCCCCCTTCACAGTCCGAAGGATGTCTGCATGGGTATCATCCACTATGAGCCTGGCTGGTGGTACCTTCCCATTAAAAATGACACCTGTTTGAATGACTTGCCTCGTGAGTGTGTATATAACCGTCCGGGTTGAAGATCGGCATGACGTAGAAGTCCACACTATCTAGGAGTTTAACTACTTCCGGGTCACCTTTTTCGTAGTCAGTCGCAAGCTACTTATCAAAAAAAAAAACGGGGGAAAGAAAACACATACTTTATTTCCAAAAGACTCCTAAACACAGAACAAAGAGCAATATGAAGACCGTCAAAAATGGAATGGAAATAATAAATAAAAATCAAGCAAAAGGAAAGTTATGTAATCATCGTTGGGAAGGGAATTTTGGAGGTTGGAGCATAACAGATCTGCATATTTTGAGTTATTAAGTTTTTTATTCGAAAGACGAAATTAATGGGCTAAAATGTGAAGGTTTAAACATTTCATATAAAAATTGCTTACCAAATAGACAATTTTGATTGTTGTTGCCGATGCAAGCCAT
Source organism: Pycnopodia helianthoides (assembly GCA_032158295.1). Taxonomy (NCBI): domain Eukaryota; kingdom Metazoa; phylum Echinodermata; class Asteroidea; order Forcipulatida; family Asteriidae; genus Pycnopodia; species Pycnopodia helianthoides. The sequence continues at coordinate 5,903,139 of CM063249.1, forward strand.
TCGCGTGGATGAGTTCCGCTCTGCCACCAGAAAATGGGTTTGTTGGTGCCTGGCTTCCCGATCTGGAGATAATAAGCATTGGATGTTCATTACTTCCATTGTGTTTTTCCAAACTGTGATGGAACTAGCCAAGTCCAATTTGTATAAGTTAAGAATTACACTGAAAATTCAACCATGCCCGGGGGGGGGGGGGGTTCCAAACTAATGGGAAAACTAGCCGAGTCCAATTTGTATATGTTGAGAATTACAATGAAAGTTCAACCATTCCGGGGGGGGGGGGACAAAACATGCCAAAATGGGGAGCATTGAGTCTTGTAAAACACACAAATCCACGAACAAGGTGCTCAGGGCAAAGAGAGAAACTTAATCAAAGAGGAAAAGGAGAACCTTAGATATTTAAACAGCCGAGGAAACACCTTCGACATGAGTTGTGTTTTTAGAGATGTTTTTGAAGATAATGATTGTTTGTGAGATTCTTATACGAAAAGGTATTACTGGTTTCAAAGATTGGTTGCAGTTCCCCCAAAGTGCGCGTTGAGATATCAATCAACTCTCGGAGATGTTTGCTGCCACCCTTCGATTGATTGAGGAGATAATCACAAGGTCTTACCTTCAGGAATCTAATATCATTACCCTCATATGACTGAGATCCTAGTTTATCCACGGACATGATGGAGCTATACGTCGCTGCTATGTCGTCTATCCATTGATTGATCTATCAACAAGTGTCGTATAAGAGGAGTAAACAGAAGAAGATTCAAACAAAGTTCCTGCCTTTCAACCGTTTTTTCAAACAACGGGCCTATCTGATATTTTTTGTCGACAGTTTTTTTAATTTAGCCTTGGTGTCTTGTTAAAAAAGGATATACCTGAAATATCTTTGAGTAAATAAAAACTAATCAACAAACGGGCTAAAGTTTTTGGTTGGGTAAGATTCTTCAAAGAACCTGTTTCAACAGGCCTATATTATGTCAAGTAGAGCTTCTAGAATAAGGGATACCAATTACTCATTAAAGGTGCATATTTGACCAACGTGGGTCAAAGTCAGACGAGGATAAATTATGAGTTAACTGCCCTCTGAGTGGTATGAGTTTTTATTTGAAGGAAGGCGAGCTGAACTTTAACTTGGGGCGTGATAGGTGTGTTAAAGGAAGTCTAGCTGAAGTTTAACGTGGAGCGTGATAGGTGTGTTAAAGGAAGTCTAGCTGAACTTCAACGTGGAGCGTGATAGGTGTGTTAAAGCATAGAGAATCCTTTCTCTATGGTTAAAGGAAGTCTAGCTAAACTTTGGAGCGCGATGGGTTTGTTTGAGGGAAGTTTAGCTGAACTTCAACGTGGGGCGTGATGGGTGTGTTTAAAGAAGGCTAGCTGAAGTTTAACGTTGGTCGTGATGGGTGAGTCAATAGTAACTCAGATACCACCCATCAACAACCCATTGTCATTTTTTTCATAACTGATGTTTACCTGATCAAATTCGTTAAACAAATCATATCTGAATTTAGCGATAGATGAGGTACCATCAGGTTGTCCCGTCTGTGCTTCGTCAACCTTTTGCTGGACATCTTCTATCATTGTAGAGAATCTAAGATTACTGTCCCCAAGAATGTCACGAAACAGGCTGAGCTCGCCCGGACTGACCATTACATCCACGGGGTGGCCTGGTTGCTTGGGCTCGGTCCAAAAATCCAGCTACGTAAAAGTAAATTTGTATATAGTAGGGTAAACAAACAACAACGTAATGTGTCATTTTTAAACCACTTTATTTGATGCTTTTTGGGGGAGCAGGCCCAATCTTTCCAGTCACTCTAAGCGAAGCTGGTCCATTAATTTAAAACACGACGTACTAGCGTTGACTTAAATTTTTGTATTTTTTGTTATCACTTGCCAAACTAAATTTTAACTATAGCTTAAAGGAACATTACAGAATTGGTTTTTGATAACAAAACAGTTGCTGGCAGTGTAAACACTTTATGTAATCCACCATATACATTAACTGACAAACCTGTAGAAGTTTGAGATCGATCGGCCATCTGGGTCACGAGAAAATAGTGAAAAACCGATTACACATTTGCATGAAATCATATAGGTTCAACAAACGAATAAAACGCTCACTGAGCGATAAACTCCAATCGGAAAATTAGTTTATTCATGTCTCATCAAATATGGCATTTCAGACAGAAATATTTCAAGGGATGTTTTCTACTATCATCATCATTAGACCGTGTAAGTTTATGTAAATCTGTGATCAAAAGTATATTTTACAATTACCAATTCTGTAATGTTCCTTTAATAGTCAAAGATATCATGTTAATCTGTTTTTTGTTATTTTTGATGTCCTACCTCACCCGGGAATGTTTCGTGTAAGCTCTGCAGAGATTGTAACTCCATGAGGTCATTTGGAACGACACGAAGAACCTTGTAGCTAAAAACAAAGGAATCATTTATTCACTGCTACTTAATCCTGGTGGGAAGGTTAGGGTGGGGTTGGGGTTGGGTTGGGGTGGGGTTGGGGAGGGAGTACGGTGTTGGGGTAACAATAATGATAACAATTCTTATATAGCGCATAACCGTGAGGTCCCTATATGCGCTGGAAGTATTTTCCTGCAAGACAGTGTGGAGCTATGTTCTTGAAGTATTAGACCTATTCCTTTACATAGCACCATGTAATGGTTTACAAGGTGCTGTGGCGCAATATGCTGCCGATCAAACCAGGAACACCGGGGCGAACCCCTTCTCTTTCCGATAAGTGCACTGGGTTCTTTCACGTGAATTACACAAGACACGGGGTAAGGTGTTTTTGTTTACCCCTCTTTTCGAAATTTCCCAAAAGATGCCGATGAAGGTAATTATCACTAGCCGACATTATCTCTATTATGTTAATCGTGAGATTTTATTGACAGTGCGTTTCTTATTAAGTGCACATTTTCTCTAAACGTACAAGTCCCTTCTTTGATCTGACAGGAAAAGTTTCTCAATTCATCGATAAAAATACAACCATAAGAACCCAAAGAACATCTTTGCATTGGCAACTTTAGACATTTACAACTTGCTGAGAATAAGAAAAAGCAGATAAAGAGAGGTGTTTATAGCTCAATGTCTCAAGCATTTTGATCGACACGATAGGGATTCTACTTTCTGACTTCTCTTGTACCTAACGAACACTAGTCCACAGTCTCCTCGCGAATGTAATCAATTAAAGGCAAAGTATACCTTAGGATTTTGAAACCGTTCGATTGTTTTATTCCTGTATAAATTAAGATAGGCCTATACACAATCAAACTAACCTGTGAAGATTTCTCTCAAAAGATGGTATTTTTTTTGAGATACCGCAGAAAATCTGGAGCGGTTATGTCCATGTAGGAAGAATAATTCATAGTTGGAATACATAATCTGAGAAACGTTTCGTGCATGAAAAGTTTCTCAGATTGACATTTTTTTTAACCCCTTTTCGCTGAAAACCACATTCCTTACGAAGGGAATCATTTCTCAAAATGTTAAACAATATCAACACAGCTGCTTCTTACCAAGTACGTTTTTATGGTCATTCATTTTTGGAGTATATTACCAAAGGTATACCCTCCATTTTTAAGTATGAATAAATTATCATTCTCTGGTTCGAAACCACTAAGGAAAGACCAATAAGTAACAATGAATCGAATGGTCTAACGTACCCATCGTAGCGCTTTCTTTCCCCCGCAAACACACAGACCCAAAAGGGCTACTAGGAGAGCGAAGCGAAGCACGGCCATCATGATCCCGAAATGATGCTCGTTTCTCGGTCTTTTCGTTTATACACGAATTACGAATAAGTGTCTCGTCACTGGCCTTTGTTATCGCTGGAACAGGTAGGTTAAATATTAATGATACAAACATTTTCCTGTTGTTCTTTCCAGTGTCTGATGTTTGTATAAATTTATCATTGTGCAGTTGTAGAGTCATGCCAGAGATTATTCTAGCATGACTTGAGTTTGAACTTGTACGTGCTGCACTTCCCGCCTTTATTTTATTACTACAACATTAGTGTTGTTCTGTTGCTGGAAAATATGGTACATTTTTATCACCTGTATCAAATTTATATATGATATATCACAAGTAAACATCCACAATCTAGTTGTTGTCATATTATTTGTTTAAGCTCGCCAAATGCAAGTCTCGTGTATATCGAAAATAAAAAGCAACTCGATTGACGACGATATTTTTTATAAGAAATCAAATCTTATATACAATTCTTGGAAGTGAAAATAACCATAGCATTTCGTTATAAAGACATCCTTCTTTTTTAAATACAAATAAAATGTTATAATTGACAGGGACGAGGATGCTTATTAAAAAAAAAAAAAAAAACAATTGCCAATTACGTGAAAATTTATGCGACCATTATACAAAGGTTTAACATGAACGTCAGTTGGGCTATAAACATTGTTATTTGTTTTAAAGTAATCGGAAATGATGGTCTTCTTCTCAGTTTTTCTGTGTTTGTTTTAAAAATTTAGTTTACTTTGACATATTTTGTAAACCTTTCTCTTCCTATAACAATTTACATAAGCTACGTTAAACTAAAGCATTTGAAGAAACAGAATAGCGCACACGTAAAATGTCGGTATTGTTGGGACCAAGTTGGTCTCGTAAGTTCAAATAGACCATGTTACATTTGTTTACAGAGTGGTGACCTCGTACATTATAATGCATTTCCTGACGGGCAAGATGCTACACAGGCTCAATGGGAAAATTTATATTTTGTGTCATAATTTTCACATAAATTCAAAAATTACAAAAGCAACAGCTGTACAGCTTTTGAGATGTCCCCCCTTTCTTCATATCAAAAGTTGAGGAAAATCAGACAGTGCGATCTCCATAAAACATAAGATTTGTTGTATTCTTCCATAGAGGTGTGTCCAAATGTGCCCGCCGGAAGTCCAGGCTCTGTGGCTCTTTTGTAAACATGTGATGTCACAGGTCACATCGTCTATACGCGCGAGACTTTCATAGTCTTATTACTAAAGTCTATTACCCTTTTCGAAACCATGGATTCGCTTCGGGCTCCGGCTTAGGTTCCGCCAGTAAATTTGCCGGACCCCAAGCCCAAGCCCTGGTTTGGAAAAGGCCTGTAAGTGGCACACCTGCGGAGGTTCTCACGAACCCTTAGACTGGCGTATGAAGAGATAATTTCACTCGAAAACAAGTCAAAACGTCTCAACATCTGCTTGGTTCACTTAACTTACTAATGACTGTCCTGTCAAAAACAACTTAATGTTGATATTATTCAGAGCAAATATCGATAATATTTGCCCAGTAAAGTTTGATGTTTTGCTAACATATCAATTGTTGCTGTTCACTGATAACAACACAAAAACACATACAAGCATGACAACCACAAATACTGTATGGGAAACAGTTGTTTCGTATTGTTTAGTACCCCCAAAAGGAGAACATAATTAGAAGTGGACAATTTCATGACAACATCGCCAAGTCGGTGAAGTAGACAAAGTTGAAGAGCAGTTTTCAGTGAGTCTGATTTTAGTTAGATCATTTGCATTCGATTGATATACCCGCTGCATGTATAACAAGCTGTCATATAGTCATACATGTACACCTGGGAATCACAGCGGGAGAAAGTTGACTCCTTACAAGCTCTGTGGAGTGTATTTTTATTTATTTTTTATTTTTTTGGAAAAGTAAATGCTACGAAACACTCCACAAAATAACCTCACAGAGATCTGTACAACAAATACAATTTTACTGTATTAACAAAAATTGTAATAAAACAAAAACCTCAGCCAGGCAGGCTGATAAACCTGTTCATTCTCTCCATTTACTTGTCACAAAACTTGATTCTTGCAACAACTTTATTTTTATTAAATGAGCGTATGTTTTTTTCCAAAAGGATAGCTCGCTTGAGGTTAGGCCTATATTGGGAAATCACAAACACTTTTTGGTAGTTTAGTGTAATTTGGTGATCAGAATTAACCACAGAGTGTAGTTTTGGTTCGTTGCCATAGCCCGATATTATGTTACTGTCATTAGGATTCAAGTGTTGGCTAGCCGTCTTGATACACACAGTGCAATTTTTTACGGGCAACTTGGAGGCAACCAACTGCTCTGCATGCTAAAGGAACACTTCGGCATCACAACATAATTATTTGTCTACACTATTTTACTATTCCCACTCTGGAACTAGTTGCCTGTCTGTAAACTTCCCCCGTGTGACGCAGCCGTTCTGTTCGTGAAGAACGTGCTTCAAAAATCTCATTCGCTTGTTTGCATTATTAGCCTCATCGTTGTCCTTGTTGTGAAACATTGTTATTTGGACTTCATCAGCGATCTCTGTCCAGCACTACTGTCGTCTTGTCTTGACTGTTCGTTTTTTTTATTTATCTCTGTCCAGTCAACCGTATAACTTTATTAAGTTTAACTTGTCAGGTCTTTTGAACAACAGGCGGAAGAAAACAGTGACGAGTGCACCCCACTAAATAAACTTCAATAGCATACAGTGCACAATGCTAAATATTCAAAAATACACGAACAATACCTGGAAGTCTCACAGCTTTTTACAGTAAAGGCAAAATTATGAATTGACTCTTGAACTTTTATTCTCTGCTCAATTTGATATGGGGAGTCCCAGGGCCCGTCGAGTTATTCTCCCTCCAAACAAAAACACCCTACACAGGTGTAGATTTCAAAACGTCCTAGCATCAAAATTGAAAAATGTCCCTATACACCTCTTTGCAAATACTATGACAATTTATTTCAGGGCCTTTGTCATCCAAAATACTTCAAGTTGGAAGTGAACAACCCCCAGGTCACTATTGGGCAAAATTTATACACTGAAACACTTTTTTGGGCTCTCAAATCTGTCTAAGAAAATATGTAATATTTTCAGGGCCTACAAAAATTAATGAGGCCGACGCTCTGTTTACTCCCTGTTTGGTGGGATGCACCCTTAAGTACGTTTTTTATTATTGTTGTTATTGATATTATTATCACAAAAAGTACAGACGGTGGACAATTTTTGTTAAAGTTGTTGTCAGATGTTGACACCATTTTATTGTGTAGTTGTTGTAGTGGTTGTGTATTATGGGTTTGTTGCACAGTTTCGGCGATATTTAAAGGGATATATTGGCCTACTGTAGGTCGACAGTTCTCAAGTTCTCTGTTATAACCAAATTAGGGGATTACAAAAAAGCAAAAAAAGACCCCCAAAACGGGAGGATTTTAAATCTTGTGCGTATGGGGACTCTTCGGTGAAGTGGGGGGGGGGGCAAAAGATTTGACCTAAAATTACACAAACAAAAGCCGCAATGTTTAGAAAAACGACTATATATGGGCTTTCCCAATGTGTTTTCTATTTTCCCTTTGCTTAAATCTATCCCGTTCAAACCATTGTGGGGTTAAAGCACCCCACAAGTACAGTTCCTATAATACCTAAGCACACAAATACTAAAGTCTGATACTGCTAAAAGTATGTTTTGCTTTCTCTGTCCAATTTTGTTCTTCTTGCTCTGCACGAAGTTTTGCCCAATTTGGGGGGGGGGGATAGGCAGTTGCCACCCTGCCCGCTTGGGTAGCACACCTATGATGAAACACAAAGTCCTGTGATGAATGGTGTTTTTCTGTGCAGTACATGTCTCTATTCATACCGAAGACAGCGAGAGTGCGCCCTCGTTTGATATTATTAGTATAGAAATTGAAGTGTACACCTCTAAAATTATAAAACGTAAAGAAGACGCAGATTAGTTTACATTTCAGATTTTATTTTGACCCATTAAACAGACTACAGTGAGACGAAGCAAACACTTTAATATCAGAACAATCATAAAAATTCAGTCTTTGCCCTCAAATTTTACGTTCTTTTGATTTGGTTTGGGATTCAAAATGGCGGACAATTAAAGCTGTACACGTATAAGGAATTGAAGAAGACAGTCTGATACACTCCCCTAACCCCACCTCCGTGACACTCCCTCACTCCACCTTCATAAACACTCCCCTCACCCCACCAACATGGACACTCCCCTCACCCCACCTACATGGACACTCCCCTCACCCCACCTCCATAGAAACTCCCCTTACCCAACCTCCATATACACTCTCCTCACCTCAACTTCTAAGTACACTTCAATGCTAACACCCGTTGCCAAATAGTGAGTCAGTTACAGATTGATATGGACGCTTCCCATGAAATATGCTAATTACATTCACGCATGCGTACATACGCTATTGGTTGGAAAACGCCGTGAGTTGTGCACTAGGCGGACGCTCAAACGTGTTTGCGTCACGCCACCATCAGTCCCATACAAAAAGGAGCCACGTTCACTCTTTTTGCCAACCAATCGGGAGAGTGCGTGCGCACGCGCATCGCTCAATTTACATATTTCACGGGAAGTGTCTACTATTAATAACCCGACGGACGTTCGATGTATCTAAACGAACTTGTTGCCGATGACCTTCATTGCTGCGTAGACCTCCTGCGCACTTGGGTCAATCTCACTTTCTGGGGCAAGGAAACCGTAGTATCCTTTATCGCGTAGCTCCGGTGCGTAACAATAGGGAATGCCAGCCTTCTCATACGCCCAGTCAATACTTGAACCCGAAGCTTTGTCTGAAAAGCAAAGATTAATTGGAACTTTATTATTTCTTTGGAAAAAGACGATGACTAGCCCAAATCATCTGGGTTCTCTTCTAACATTGTCACTGAAGTTTAGCAAGACCCCCAAACCACCAACCACTTACCTGATAATACTTGGCTTGTTTCGGATCAGAATAACTAGAAATTAATAGTTTGACTTGATACCCTTAATGTCCATATTTTTTGGGGAAAAAAAAAATACAAATAACAACAAAATCGGTATTTAGTGTACAACTTTCATGTGACGCAACTCTCGCATTGGGATAGTAAGCAGTTAGTTTGGATGGGATTTATAATAGCCGAACATTGATTAGCAAAACATAACAGTATTATTTGTAACAATATTATTATTTTTTTATACCAATATCATGTTTTAAATACTTACAATGCATTTATTTGCATTTTTGAACCAATTACCTCAATAAGGACTTGCTTCCCTGTTTCAGCAGGACCGTGGGCATTTGTTGAACAAAGAGCAGCACTGACAGCCAATCATGTTACTGTTAACAATCTAATTAAACCCACTTTAGCCTAGTTTGCTTTGATACAATTTTAAAAGTAAAAAAAAAAAAGAGGTTTTTGTTAAAGATCACCACATAACATATTAGACTTACAAAGCACATGTGAAATCGGTCCAATAGTGAAACTCTTATAGTTGACGTAGTACAAAGCTGTCATGGCGTCGTGGGCGAGGTTGTACTGTAAGAAAAGAATGAGAACGTCCATTTCATAGTTCATAGTTCAATTTATTTCCACTCAATCATTTAAAGTTACAAAATATAACATTACAGGAGAAGAAAACTGAATAGATTAAGTGGAGGAGGTCTCCTAATTAAAGCAAACTTGTTGGATGGAGACCCCCCCCGAATTTGTGTACATACGTACGTATCTATCTGAGAAAGAACAATGTAAAGAGTAGACTGAAATAATTGAAGGCACACAAATTAGTTAAACATGAAAAGACACGGACAAAACACAAACAGAACAACACAGTAACAATGGTTCAGTAGATGGCGGTATGGAGATAAGTAGAATAGATAAGTAGAGACATTATTGGCAGAAGTTGAATCAATAGAATAGTGAGCCATTAAGTTGTTGACTGATATGACATCATCATTGTTTAATTAAAATTAAACGTGAAAGTGTCAATTGTCGTGAAACCATGTTCAAATTCTATTTCATATTGACCGCATATAGGTGAACTATGTGATAGTTGTAATAGCCACGAGACCACCGAGTTTGCTCTGTGTGGAGAGTTCAGTTCGATATCTGTAAAAACTGATTTATTTGTGGAACCGTTAGACCTTCATGGTGATTCAATTTACAGGCAACCAGTTCCAGGCAATCTCCAAGAAGAAAAAAATATTCACATGTTAATTTCTACATAATTTTCTTGGGGACAGTAAAGATAGTGCAGACATATTTATACAGTGTACAACCAATAGCGTTCCTTTTGCATGCAGTGCAGTTGGTTGTAAGTTGACTGTACACATTGCCCTGTATGACGACATGGCTATATAAGGAGGTCATTTTCATAGATGGATTGCAATACGCGTCATTGACCGCCATTTTTGATGTAAAACGATTGAAAAGTGCACGCGTGTACGCGCTACGCACGACTCTCAGCCAATGATAGCTCTTCACGCGTGCACAATTCATCAAAGATGGTGGTCAATGATGCGTATTGCAATCTATCTATTGCTCAATAAATGCAAACAAAATATAGCAAACTCGTACCTGATCGTAGTAGTTGGCTACGTAATCATTCTTGTATCCATAGGGAAACATCCACAACTGACTGTAACAATGCATATCAATGAAAACCTTCACATTTTTGAGCGTGAGGATGTAGTCGGTTAGACCTTTAACCTCGACCTCAGAGTGCACAGAGGGACCATGGTAGGTCTGTGTACACGCATCGGGGCTCGATCCACCAGCTGTATAGAGGAAAGAGGAATAGTGAGTTGGATTAGATATTTTATATTAATGACAAAAAGAATGCGGTCAAAATATTCAGGGAAGAGTTCAATACGATTCAATATCTTAACATTGTTGTACATGTATATAGACAATGGTAGCGTACGAGGATGGGGGCTTGAGGTGACTTAAGGGAATTGTCCGTGGAGTGTCGTGGCTGGGCGGTCAAGCGCGCTGGACTCGGGCTCTGGTGTTTCTGACCAGCAGAGTGTGGGTTCGAGTCATGTGCGTGACTCTTGTGTCCTTAAGCAATACACTAAACCATTATTGCTTCGCCCTTCGGATGGGACGTAAGGCCGTAGGTACCGTGTGCTGTGTAATGCACGTAAAAAGAACCAGTCACACCTATCGCAAAGAGAAGGGGGTCTGCCCCGGTGTTTCTGGCAGTGGCTGCTGAATACGCAGCAGCACCTTGTAAACCTTTACAAGGTGTTACATAAATGGGTCTCTTAATTCAAAAACTTCAAAAACCTGTCTGGAAATTTATGATAAACACTTTGAGACGCCCGTAGATAAAGCGCTGTATAAAAACTAGGTATTACGCTATTATAATATTATACACAATGTTTTGAAGCGCAATAAAGCACCCAACCAACTGGTAAGCAAAACCATGCATTACATAATAACACCATATGGTATTAAACAGATGGGTATAAACCATACACATAGAAATAGAACTCAGAGAATGCTATGTGTGCTTATCAATGCATATCTGCTTTGAGGCAAGTCATGCGCGCTGCCATTTTAGCTGTATGGCAAATTCCAGCTTTCCCATTGGTTGATCTGGATAATTTTGCCATACAGACATGTCACATGGTATTGATACTGTTTCGCTCAGCCCCAGCGGCCTATCCAGGACCGCTGGGATGAGCTAATCAGCTTGCACAGATTCTTGTTCAGGAAGTACGTCATGCGTGCAGTGCTTGCAGTGTGAGTGTGATGCATGATGGGACTGAGCATTAACTAATGAGTGTGCTTGATACGTTTGCCCATCCCAGCGCGCCTTTGGTTTTAAGGCAAGGCGCTGGGGACGAGCGAATTGATACTCTATGTCCACAGTTGGCATAGAGGGCGTGCGCAGCAGACACAGACAACAATCGAGCTCGGCATTCTCTGTGTTCTATTTCTATGGTATAAACTTAAAAACTTGGAGGTGAGATAAGTCCCTACTGGAGGGTGACTTACTGTTCCATCCAGCATCAAAGTTTCTATTCGGATCTACTCCTGTACACTGTGGGTTGTAAGTTGGTTTCCTCGTTTTCCTCCAAAAACGGTCAACCTATTTTAATGTAAAATAACAAATTATCAATCACCCAAGTCGACAACCCACCACTTTAAATAAGTGAGGCTTGCGTTGCAAGTTTTTTTACTATACACCTTCGGCAAGATTTTAAAAGCAGCACTGACATGATTTGAAGCTCGTAAAAATGTAATGCTCCGTGAGAAAGCTGAGCCTTGGTGCACTTATAAACACTTGAAAAGGCACACGAAAAAGGCCAGACTTGCGTTGATATCTGTGGACAGCAGCAGGAGAGTTTAATAACAAACTAATTTTTTAACTGAAATGAATTGCTTGTTGTTGTTCAAAGCTCCCAACTAACCAGTCTTCTGATTTATTTATCCATTATTCGTTTCACTTTAAACGATGTGAATATAACACCTTGTCTTACCTCGTGTGAGTGAACGTAGCCGTCAGGGTTGAAAAGAGGCATGATGTAGAAGTCCACTCCATCCAGCATCCTGACTATTTCAGAATCGCCGGCCTCGTAGCCTTCCACGAGCTGAAAAACGAATTAAAAAAGAGTCTAACAGTATTGAGTGTTTACGGAGGTATTCCATGATGCGACACGTGACTTCACTTTCTGACATAAAAGTTTGATAGAGCCTGTGCGGGTTTGGGGAGCAATGTGGGGACTGGGTTGGAGACTTGATTTACTTACCATAGAAACCATTTTCAAGAGGGTAGCTGGAGACAGCCATTCGCGGGAGTGAGTTCCGCTGTGCCACCAGATGATTGGCTTGCCACTTCCCGGCTTTCCGATCTTGACGATGTGAAAAAACATATATATTAAAAGAAAGATTTGAAATGTTTGTTGATATCATTTGTATTTGATCTATATCAGAACTCAAATTGTTTAAACCATCACACGGAGTTGAATTATAAATATTGACCCATGCTCTCAACATGAATCCTCTTATACAGTTAAACATAAGACAGGAAACAGTCGTAGTTGCGTCATGCCTGCCTACCATCGCCATGTAACTCAAGACTTTCGGTGGAAACCAGTAAAATGGTTCAGGTAGGACTCGGACCCACTTCGCACCAACCTCTTGAATTAGGCATGAACACCTTTTAAGGAAACAAGACTGTTGTACTAAACAGATACGTTCTGGGTCGATGCAACAGGAACAGGTTCACCGTCTGAACTCTTACCTTCAAAAATTTCATGTCCCTTCCTTCATATGATCTTACAGGCAGTATGTCTTCTCTTACAATCGAGCTATGCTGAGCTGCCATATCACTGACCCACTGGTTAATCTGCAGAGGGTAGCACAAAGTATCCAACATTATTCAACCCATTTAAAAGCAAGAAGTTTAAACTGTTCAATCAAAATGATTGTCAAGTAATAAACCACAAGGGAAACTGACTGGGTAAATTTCAAATAGTATGGGGTTGAACAAAGAAAAATTGACTTGAGCAGGATTTGAACCACGAGGTCGTTGGTTCAAATCCCGCTCTAAACAAAGAAAAATTGACTAGCGCAAATCCCGCTCTAGTAAATTTGTCTTTGTTCAACCCCATTCAAAATGATTGTGTGAGGTTTTTTATAGCTGGATATCATTCAGTTACAAAGTGTCATCGAAAACGACACCCATACAAGAATCGAATGGGTCTTACTTTATTGTGAATCAATTACGCAGGCCTGGAATTACACAGAGGCCACGGAGGTCTGTTGCCCTTGGTCTTTGCCTTGGTGCCCCATGAAAAGTTTCCCGTAGACTTTAAGATTTTCCAATGGAAGTGCCCTTTGCAAAATGAAAACGGCCTTGCCCTCTCACAGATGAAATTCCAGGCCTGATTACGCAAAATTTGGTTGTAAGACTTTATTCACCAATAAGCACGTCTTCTCTGTGTTATCATCAAGGCCCAATTGTATACAGCTGCTTAAACAGAAAATATTGCGTAACATTTTTCTACTTAGCGAAAATGAGCAGGATAAAATATAGTCATATATTTCTTGTGCTTAGCTACTTTTTTGTGCTTAAGCAGCTCTATGAAATTGGACCCAGAGCTCTTCGTGACCACATTCTTAATACTATCAGAAGGAGATATCAGTTTGGATTAACTTGACTTTCAATGAGGTGGTGACGTCAATATTCTGCAATTCTGGGAGTGCCCGACACTTTGGAGAGAGTTCAATCAGTCAAACTTTGTTGCTTACTTGAATGAGTTTTTATTTATTTATTAAATAAATATTATTATACGAGGTGTTAAAACATTGCAACTGTCGATGGAACAATAGTGACGAATAGGGTGTTTACTTTCAAGGTTTTGTTTTACATTTTGTTGAAACTCTTGTATTTCAATGAAAACATTCTAAATTTTCATTACAACATTTAAAAGCAAACCAGATCCAAGCCCAGGTGTTTTTGTGGCAAGCAACATTAATGCTTTTGGAACGATCTCATTTATTTAAAGGAACATTACAGAATTGGTAAGAAAAAACTTGTAAATTATACTTTTTGATCACAGATTTACATAAAACTTATGATGATGATAGTAGAAAACATCCTTTGAAATATTTCTGTCTGAAATGCCATATTTGATGAGAAATTAATAAACTGATTTTCCGATTGGAGTTTATCGCTCAGTGAGCGTTTTATTCATTTGTTGAATCTATATGATTTCATGCAAATGTGTATGTGTTTTCACTATTTTCTCGTGACCCAGAGGCCGATCGATCTCAAACTTCTACAGGTTTGTCAGTTTATGTATATGGTGGATTACAAAAAGTGCTTACACTGCCAGCAACTGTTTTGTTAGCAAAAACCAGTTCTGTAATGTTCCTTTAACCAAATGTATACGTCATGTCTCATTACTACAGTTCTGTCGCAGGGTTACACAGATGGCCTTTTAGGGCATATTATACGTACCGAATTGTATGTGTGAAACACATTATAATTAAAACTATTCAGTGAGAAGACGCCTCCTGATTGGTCAACGGCTATTGAGTCTGCGCGTTGCTGTACGTCTTCAATCATGGTAGAGAACGACAGGCCAAGCCCTTGCAGAGCATTACGGACGTTGTCTAACTGTGCAGGGCCAACCAGTATGTCAACGGGAGTATTCAATTGACTAGGGTCTGTCCAAAACTCAATCTGTAAAGTAAAAATATATCAACTTACGTGGTGAATAATTGTTCAATTGCTATTGGTAAAAATGACAGTTGGATGACCCGCCCTGACTGGGCATTATCACTGGTATCCGCGGCTATGCCCTATTCATGAATCCCCACCAAACCACTGATGACCGGTTACCATCGGATCGTCCGTTCATCCAAATCTAGTTAATAATACAACCACGATCTTGTTTCGACTGAAGCAGAAATTGTAAATTTGGATGAAGTTTTGAGCATTATTATGAATTACCAATCCAAATGTAAAATAAAGACGTATAATGTTGACTTAAAGGCTTAAATGCTGTATTATTATTTATTTCTTTATTTGTTGTATTTGAATATCCTACCTCTCCATGAAAGGTTTCTTGTAGGCTCCTTACTGACTGCAGCTGAGGCAAACTAGTCGGTAGGACACGAAAAACCTTGTAGCTAGAAATAAGAAGCACAGGAAAGAGAAATAGTACAAAGATGACCTATTTGCGCCATAGGACTTCTAACAAGAAAAAACAATACCCCCACACACGGTGGGCCAGTCTAAGAAAATGTTACTTAAAAAATGACCGCTTTACAGGGTAAACATTTCTGGTGGAACGTTTGCTGTGTTTTGCTCCTGCATTCCGTGAGGTTGTCTCTAGTAAGGTCTAGTCACTGCCTATACTTTATGCATCTATTCATCTTTGACTACTCAGTGTGGTGGAGTGGACGCTCATTCCCTGTGCATTTGGTGCTCAATGTAGGGTATGGTGTCATCCCCCTCTATCTTCATTGTTTGCTCGGAAACTTAGGAATTCTTTAGAAGGGAGTGTACTTTTGTACAAGAGTAAAAAAAGTGTGTTAAAATATGGGAACACTTTGGGGTCCCTCTACCCCCATATCGGGCACTGAAAACATGTTTGTGAATCCCGTAAATCGAGGACTTCTTCAATTGTTTGGACTTGTATTGGTTCTGTACACGAAAGCGAAGCGAGGACGGTCAAAACACCCGAATCCTTTTTGTTAAAGTCCTCGGTTTCAATAGGTAGACACACTCGGAAACGTACCCAGGTGACGGATGAAGCAACGAAATGCACGCGTCTAAATTGACGAGAACAGCAAGTCTCGAATCTTTGAGTAACTCCTTGTTTCCGGAGCAATTAAATGAACCTAGTTCGGACCTATTGACAGATCGATTAAGATTTAATCACTTACCCATCGTATCTGATTTTTGTGTCTGCCAGACACAGGCCCAGAAGGGCTGCCAGGAGAATGAAGCGAAGCACGGCCATCCTTATTTCTAAGTGAAGATCGTTTGTCCGTACTTTACGTTTTAAAGGAACTTCGACTTATTTGCATAATACAATTTTGGGTAATTGTTAACTTGATTGTTACTCATTAATCAAATCGAAATTACGTATTGTTCTTTATGTTTCCTTTACACCGTAATGTGCAATGGAATTCACTTTAAACACTCTTGTTGTTTTCTCCTAATTGAAACAGTTTTACTTTTTTGTATGCGTGTATTGCTCCCTGTTGATAACGTTCAAATACATTCTAGCAAAAATCCCCTCCCCTATTTTAAAGCCCCTCCCCTATATTAAAGCCCTTCCCCTATTTCAAAGCCCTCCCCTCTCTTAAAACAAGGCAAATGACTCTTAGATATCTTCGATTCTGCTTCGTTGATGGTTTTTAAGGCTTTTCCAAACCTCGGCTTAGGCTCCGTGTACGGTTCCGGGCTTCATTTGATGTTAGAAACACCGTACAAAATTGTACACTGCTCCAAAATTGGTAACGGAGCCGGAGCCGGAGCCAGAGCCTAAAGCCGAAGTTTCGAAAAGGCCCCGAATAAACTCAGCAGTTGAACTCAAAATGGCCACGAAGCCAAAGCTTGTATCGGTACCAAAGAAAAAAACATGGTGAAAGAAGACTTTAGCAATTAACTTCTGAAACTTATAGATGTCGATCAGGCATCGATTTATGTTCAATCCATCCGTAAAATATCGGTAATTGGGACAGATATAAATTGCTGATTAATTTGATTTTATAGTGTAAAACTTTCAAGTAAACATTCAGCGACAAAATGAGAACAAAATCGGCATTTTTCGAGCTTAGATCGTAAATTGCTTGACCATTCTCCTGTATTTAACAATTTGGATTACATATTGTTCATGAGAGATGTTTAAACTTGCTGACATAGACCTTCTCCAGAACACCGGGTACTTATGCAATTATTAACGCTTAAACTTGATATGGGTTTAAGATTAGGAGATTAAAAACAATTTTCGGGTGTAATTAACACAGCTGGTTTGATTGATAACATTTAAATCCTCTTTTATTTTATCAAATATTATCTGTTTTGTTTTTCTGTATCAACAGAAACTTAACAGATGTGTTCTTGTTATCTTTGCAAGATAATTGTAATGACGTCATTTGATAATCGAATCTCCTTTGGTCACACATTGAACACACTTTTATACTACAGAGAGGTTGGTATTAATGAAAATATCCCGTTAAAGGCCCTGTACACTATTGGTGAGATCGAAAAACACAATGTTCACAGATTCACACATAACTTACATGATTTAAAGTAAGTAATGGTAGAAAGGGTTCCTTAAAATATTTCTGCCTAAAATGCTATCGTTTCTGAGAAACGAGTAAAACAATAGTAATTATCGCGCGCGATAATTTGAAAAAACAGAAAACACATAAGATCTCTTTTCACTATTTTCTCGTGACCTCGATGACCAATTGAGCTCAAACTTTCACAGGTTTGTTTGTTCATGCATATGTTTAATCACACAAAATGTGGACACTGATTTTGAGCCGTTACCAAAAGTGTACAATACCTTTTAAGTATAAATGATTTCCGTCAATCAATCGATTCGCCAGTTTCTATGAAACATTTAATTAGTAATTTGTAGTCAATATTTACTGTTATGTTTTGATTGATAAGCTCATTTATCGATTATTTAAACAACAGTTTTAGTCGATATTATAATGATTAAACAAGTTGGTTAATACATATTGGTTTATTCTCAAAAGCAACTTTGAATTTCAAATCTAAATAACCACACGTAGTATCCACAGACAAACAATCTTTGGACATAAATTGCAGTCCACATAACATTGAGATACCTCAAAGATGATGCTTGACAAGGACACAATTTATTTTATGTACGTCACAAACAATACCTTGCACAGAAAATATAAACCATTACCAAGCCGTATTGTATGATTGACCCATCCCTGAATTCAATTGTTCTAAGAACTTTCAAAATACCTGGTGTTTGTTTGTTTGTTTGTTGTTGTTTTTGTTTACGCCAAACCACTATTTAAACACTGAGTAATGTTCGACTTTCTCATGATAGTTTTTTAGACGATGAAGTTGTTTCCGATAGCCTTAACGGCTTCGAGGGTCTCGACGGCACTGTCCTTGATGAATCTAGCCGGGATCAGGAAACCATAGCTCCCGGTATCTCTGAGCTCTGGGGCGAATGAGTAAGGAATACCAGCTACTCCATAAGCCCAGTCAGCACTGGAGCCCGCTGCTTCATCTAGAACGAGAGAAAACAAACCGCTTATTGTAGTTAAGGGAATATATTTTGAGGCAAAGTTTGGTAACAAAATGTCAATGCAATCAGAAATGAATATTGAATTCTATAAATCTGTTTTCTAATTTAAAAAAAATCATCTTTTTGAAAGAGTGACTGTAAAGGGACGAATAATAGATCCAATTGACTGGGAAGGGGAGACATTCTAGCCGACGACCTCAACTCTATAGTTAAATCTGTCAACAATGTATCAATGCCACTCGCGTATTATCAAAAACCCGTATACATTATCACATCACACACAACTTCATTGGTTCCAGTCTAACAAAGAGTTAACTTCACAATGATATTGCCCTCATGGAAAGCTATGAATTACAGGGCACCACCGTACCTTAAGGAACTTCTCTCACCTTTAAACTCAAAGTCGCAATCTTCGATCTACGAACAAACTTCTCCTATTAACTGTCCCTAAAACAACCGCTTCCTATGGTGATCGTGCCTTTTCAGTATCTACTCCAAAACTCTGAAACTCTTTACCATTAATATCCAAGCTATAGAATCTCTGGACATTTTCAAAAACATGCTTAAAACAAAATGTCGGCATTGTTTACGAATGACTCTATATATTGTGCTTATCCACTTGTTTAACTTACATATAATATTAGCAATGCTTCCTGTGGTGTATTTGGTTCCGTATACTGACGTCAGTGCTGCAACAGCCTTATCAGCTAGCGCTTTCTGCACACGGGAAAAAAAAACAATTACCAAACAATTTATGTCTGATGGTTCTTTCTTGAGATGGTCAAATTAAATATGAGGAGAGCTCCATATCTTTGTGGACGGCCAATTTAGTCCTGAGGATTGTTGTTTGACTTTACTTGAACACAGAAAGCCCCCAATAACCCCTCCAAACCCTTCACGACACGTGGCGTCTCGTGGCTTCATGGTCTAGGGTTTCGGATCAGCAGAGTGTGGGTTCGAGTCCCTGTCTTGACACTAATTGTGTCCTCTATAGCGAGGCACTTGACCATTATGGCTTCGTCTTTCGGATGGGACATTAGGTCCCGTGCTTTGTGTAATGCTCGTTGACGAATCCAGTTACACTTATTGCTCAGACTGAGAAGGGGTTTAGCCCCGGTGTTTCTGGCAGTGGCTGTTGAGTGCTCCATCACCTTGTAAACCCTCAAGGTGCTACATAAATGGGTCTCATAATTCAAAAACATTAAAAACACGTCATATTATGATTTTTTTCTTAATAAGCATTTTGATACGCGCGTAGATAATAAGATATTGTTATTATTTTACAATACAATAAATGTTGATAATTGTCAAGATATTTTCTACACAAGTTTTATAACAACCGGGACTTTATTCTGATCAAAATGGCCGCTTATTGTACAGATCGAGGAAATCGTACTTAACCTATCGGCCTCACCTGGTCTGCGTAATTAGCAGGGAGTCTCTTGGTGTAACCCCAGGGCACCATCCAGTATTGACTGTAGCAATGGAAGTCAACAAACACCTGTACATTCCTCAGTGTAAGGATGTAGTCGGTGACGGTCTTAACCTCGACTTCAGTATGGGCTGCGGTACCACAGTACGTATCGGAGCATGGGAAGTTGCTGGCACCAGTCTCTGTGAAGTCAGAGTGGGGAAAAATGGCTGATTAATCATAAGCCATGTCAGAATTATTGGTTTGGCCGAGGCATTGTATACGGAACTTCTTGTTCTGATTACCGCTGCAGCAGCTAGCGACCACAGCCAAGTGCTCTGGACTTTGCAGGAGCAACAGCGACCTCTATTGTTTTCAATGGATGAGTTATTTTGTTTACTACACTGGCGCCATCATCTACAAATGTTTTTAACAAGTTCCTTGTGAAACCACTGGATTCAGTTTAATCTGTCATGTTGAATCTCCGAATCGTAAAGCGCATGAGAAACAAAATCGCTGGTGAGGATAAGCCACAGTTTTCAAAACGTTAGTTTAGACGTTCCCAAACCACGGCAACGGTCTATAGGACTGTGGCTTCAGCTATCTGTCGGGCTCAGTTTGATATTGCGTGCTTTCAGTTATTGGATTCAAAATGGCGGATGTAGCCTGAGCCACAGCCAATAAAAAAGAGTCGACGATCCCCTGTTCGGATATCCCTTGAATATTTCACAGAGAGTTGTAAACTTACCGCACCAGTGGTGGTCCCAGTTTCTGTTGGGGTCCGTTCCAACACAGGCGGAGAGATAGGTTGGGGATCGGGTCTTACGCCACATGCGATCCTTGAGAAAGAAATCATAATAATAGTAGTCATTTATTGACGGAAGCCTGGTTATCAATGTACAAACAACGTACTTAAAGGAACATTACAGAATTGGTAAGAAAAAAACTTGTAAAATGTACATTTTTATCACAGATTTACATAAAACTTACACGGTCTAATGATGATAGAAAACATCCCTTGAAATATTTTTGTCCGAAATTCCATATTTGATGAGAAATGAATAAAACTAATTTTCCGATTTGAATTTATCGCTCAGTGAGCGTTTTATTCATTTGTTGAATCTATATGATTTCATGCAAATGTGTAATCGGTTTTTCACTATTTTCTCGTGACCCAGATGGCCGATCGATCTCAAACTTCTACAGGTTTGTCAGTTTATGTATATGGTGGATTACATAAAGTGCTTAATACACTGCCAGCAACTGTTTGGTTAGCAAAAATCAATTCTGTAATGTTCCTTTAACGGAGCCTTTTCAAAGCTCGGTTTTTTGATATCCCAAAAATGTAAAATGCTACAGTTCTATTCAAACTTACACCACTCCATGTGTACTCGTAGCCATCAGGGTTGAACATGGGTAGGATGTACCAATCGATCTGGTCCAGGAGGGTTGTTATGGTGGAATCGCTGCCGTAGCCCTGAACCATCTACAGAAATAATTAATGATGAACGAGATGAATAAAAAAAGGCTTAATTTTACTCACATCAGTGTAACTAGAGTAAACTGTAAATATCGTATTGATTGTAATCACACTTAAATAATATCATTTATTACAAATGGCTTAACGACACATTTTCATTTTGGGATGGGGGGGTGGGGGGAAGAAGACCAAGTAGGGGCGAAGAATTTGGGAGCTTTAATGTTTCGAACCATTCAAGTGCAATTTTTGTCGATCTCATTTGTGTGTGTGAGCGTGCCTACCCGTTGAAACCGAGGACTTTAACAAAAGGGATCCCGGTGTTTTGACCGAGGGAGAACGTCCTCGCTTCGCTTTCTTGTACAAAACCAATGGGGACGTCGCAAAAAAAAAAACCAAAAAACAAAAAACAAGTCCAAACAATGGGAGAACAAAGAGAAGTCCTCGATTTACGGTATTCACAAACAGGTGTGATTTCAAATTTCACTACCTTATGGAGACCGAGAACAAAACAGAAAAGGGGTAACAAAGGGTCTCCATAGGGAATTTCTAAAAACTGGGTTGCTCCACAAGGAATGTTGTGTACAAAGTCTATGGGAGGTTCTTAACTATACAGGGACAAAAGAAAGCACAAAAGATGTATCCACAGGGATGCAAAAAATAGAATGGGTGTGTGTGTGGGGGGGTGTAGAGGGTGGGGCATTGGTTCTGAGCGGAGGGGGGGGGGCTCCCACCCCGCTCCCCCCTCTAGTAACGCCATCGGTTATTAAAATCTGTTTGCAAACATCAAACTTACCATGTCGACCATGGCGAGCATTGTGGCTGGTGACAGCCACTCGCGGGAGTGCACGCCACTCTCCAACCAGATAATGGGCTTGTTGAAGCCACGTTTGCCGATCTACAATAATTCGGGGAAAAATATATTAAACCATAATTCAGGAATGAATGTTAGAAATGATCAGGGTTGATTTTTTAAGACGAGACGACATCGGAGGACAGAGAGGCTTTTTGTCACGGTTTCAGGATTTGAATTAAAGGGGATGCGATATTCAGTATTCAGAAAGGCACATCTACACTCAATGTAACATGAACTGTCAACTTAATTTGTTAAACATTTCAATGCAAGCTGTTCTAGTACACATTACAAAAAAACACGGTTTTGGTGATAACAAATATTCCCTTTCTCTCCGGAGAAAGGATCATTTGGTCTACATTTATGCAGCAGACATGCAACAACCGTCGAGTGACCAAGACTTCAGTTTACACGGTATTTATTATGACGTCATACCTTAAGGAGCTTAATTTGTCTTCCTTCGTATGATGTCCCAAGAAGCTCCTCAGTAACAATGCTGCTGTACTGGCTGGCTATGTCGCTCACCCATTGGTTGATCTGAAAGAAATTCGTCCAATAGGAATTAACGAAACAACTCAACACTGGTTCCCTGACGTTCCCTATATAGTCTCCACCCACATGTCTATATTATGCGTTTACCGTGGACATTTTAAGAGTACACAGACCCACAAGCACACTTCTGTTACAACTTTGTTCTTCGCCCAGCCAGGCTGGGAATCGAACCCCCGTTAGTGCACAAACAGAACTTAAGTCAGGTTCCACCACTGCTGTTGCTGCTTGCACTGGGGAAGTTGTCACGTTCGCTGGTATCCTTACCTCATCATATGTGTGATAGCTGTCATAATCAAATGCAGCAGAAGTCGACACCTCGGATCTCTGTTTCTGCTCTTCGATCAACTGCTCGACATTGTCGATGAAGACCTCAGTCTGGATACCGTGATCACTAAGAATTGCCAGAACCTCGCTCTGGACATTTGGTCCAACCATGAAGTCGATCGGCTTACCAGCGTGACGTGGCTCAGCCCAGAAGTCAAGCTAAAGAAACACAACCAACACTTACCATTACTAAAGTTATAGAAATAAAACCAACACTTTAACTACCACACCACTATTACTGAAACTGTCGATTCCTTCAAACTGGACACTCGTCACTTATGTCTTTTTTAAACGTTTTTTTCCCTGTTCTCTCCTAACCATTAATCTTGTTTAAAATTTTTCGCTGACTGTTAAGACATTGAAAATACCTGGCCCGATTTCCTGCTCACCGCAAAACTCTACGCTTATGGCATCTTGTAAACCACATGAATCTACGGGCTGTAAGCGCAGAATTTTGAGAATTTGGGCCCAGGTAATACCCAAATGAATTCTTTTTGTAATATATTTTTAAAGGAAACACAAGGTAAGGCATATGATGAATTCATAAATCATTATGTTAAAATATCTCCACGTCCATTGTATATCCAAGGCTATAGCTTTTGTCTAAAAAACTGTAGAGTTAAATTTTCTGATTGATAATTATTGTATTTGTATTTGTAAATAATGATGAATTCTCCTTTGAATCTGGTAGTATACAGTTGCACTGAAGTTTGAAATTAGAAAAAAAATGACACTATTTAAAAGTGTCATCTTTTTTGTGGCGCATTTATACATTTTTAATCGTATTAGTCGTAAATGTTGAAATGAGAAGAATTATTGTCACTAAGTTTGCGAATTTCATACTTTTTAGTCCTTGTTGAAAAGTTTGAGTTGATAAGAGTTAGGCCTAATAACATTCTGTGATGCATTCTAAACCCTTTTTAAGGCCTATTTGCAACCAAATGAGAAGAATCGCTGTCATTATTTTGTGGTGCATTTTGTACCTTTCCTTCGAGAAGAGTCCTAAGGAATCCCATTTTACGAACTTCGTCATCGTCACGTGGGTTTACACGAAACACCTTGAAGCTGTGTAGGAAAGAATGAAGCATTTAGTGCCGCCATTCTAATGTATTGTAAATAATGAAAACCAAAGCGAGGATGACAGGCAAATATAGTATGACCCTATAATGGCAAAAACAAAAACTGTTGTTTATAGGGAATTGAAGCTGTACTGTACTTATTCTGTCAGGAAACATGGTCGACGTCATTCTGATTACAAATTTCAAAAGCTCAAACGCTCATTTTAATAATTGCCATCATTGAGTCAATTAGCATTAATAACATTTACTCAATAGAGCAATTTAAGCATACAAGTTGCACAGTATAAGACACAGGAGTATTCATAGATATATTTACATTTTGTAAGTAGGCCCTTTGTTCCTATCCAACGCTAAGTCAACACCAGAAGCAAAGCCTGATTCAAACAAATTCTAAAATTAGTTTCGAGCACCAATGCCCAACAGTGCCAAAAACCATTTCCCGCCCAACACACTGCAGACGCAAGGTTTGTCACGTGCGGCCACTTCGACGCTTTAAGTTGTACAGCATTTTGTCCCTCCGAGTTAGAACTCGGAAATTTCTTTTTTTAGCACGTAGCTGTATGCATTTTTTATTCGTCGAGTTGCTCCTGCAGGCATAACAGAACGTTTGGTTTGTATGAAAGGTTAAATACTTATAGATTTGGGAGGCGGGTATAATTTCTACCCCTCATTTCTGGAAGGTTTTTTTTATGTGAAATCTGAAATCGGCAAAACCTGGATATGTGGTGAATAGAAATGTGACCCCGGGGGGACACCGTCCTGTTTTCACAACGGGAGAGGGTTGTTCGACTGACGAAAATTACCCTACCTTCGGCTTATTTTCTGTGCGCTTAGGCGAAATGTAGTGAGCTCGATTCTTACAGATGGCCGTCACCACTTGCAGATTATTTATTAAAGGCTTTCCTTGAACGATCTTTTCTTTTATCTGAATTACTTTGTGCTGCTTTTACAATTTCAGTTGTATTCACAAAAATACCCAGTATTGTGCAGTTGTGTTTACATATTATTTAAAATCATTCTCATTGAATGAAACTACAGTCTTGTGGTTGTTTCAAGAGAATATTTGCCCAAATCCTCGATTAAATAGTTATCCTTTGAAACTATTTTTTAAGAGCAGAAAAGCACAGCAGGCCTATACGGTTTGTTTGCTTGTTTGCTATGCAGGCATATCACTAACCAACATTTGTTCAATTCCAAAATGATTAAACTAGTTCTTGATTGCTTACTAATGCCGGTCATCTATGACTCATGAAGCCGGCATTAGGCAGAAAGAAAAAGAAACCACAGAGTTGATGACAAGACAATGTGATTTGAGTACTTCAAGCAGCAAACTTTTTCCCCGTCTCTCAACAAAATCGAAAGTTTCTGAAATTTACATCTAATAATGTTTCAAGTGAAATCACCATATGAAAATTTGTAGTGTATTTTGTAAGTTTTTACCAAAATACAAGAAATATAAACTTTAAAAAAATAAAATATGAAACCTCTGCAACGTAGACTTACCCGTCATAATTAATTCCCCCGAGGCAGACCCCGAGCAATGCCACCAAAACAGCTACTTTGAACAAACCCATCGTCACCCTCAAAATCTCACTCCACACTGTTCTCCAACGAAAACCAGGTGTCTTTATATAACCCCAAACTTTAAGCGGATTACAACTAATTAACAGTTTGATATGAGAAAGAAACAATGGTATCTGTGCTTAATAATTATTAAGGAGGATAATTATTCTAATAAAATATATCCGGGGTTTCATCTTTGGAATTAAAATAAATCTACTTTCATTTTTATCTTTTTAGTCACCTCATAAAGGTTTGACTTCTTCTTTTTGGGGGGTGGAGGTAGTCCCTATGTTTTCCTCTTTCAAAATAATCAGTAACGTCCAGGAAGATGCAAAAACTCCAGTATCGTCTTAGAACTTGGATGTAATTGTGTATGTCTTGGGTTTACTGATCAAATTCGAGAGGAGACATCCTTGCACATGTCAACTGAGCTTGGTTTGAGTCCAAACAAACTCGCCCGTAGATTGGGCGCTCGTAGAAAAATTAATAACAGCCAAGATAAAACATTTTGATTTCAGGGCCCAATTTCATAGAGCTGCTCAAGCAGAAAATATTGCTTTAAAGATGTTCTGCTCAGCAGAAATGAGCAGGGAACCAGTCACAATTTGTACATGTGACATGGTAGTTTGGTTGGTAACCTTATTCTTGTCAGCATAATTTTGTTGTGCTTAGCTACTTTTTGTATTTAAGCAGCTCTTGTGTAATTTGGCTCAGGTTTCACTACACCACGTAGTGTCTATCTCTTCCTGATGGATGCAATTAGCTCCAAGAATAGCCGGATGTTTTTTTTCACAAGTTAGTTTTAGCTCCATTGGTTACCATGATGTACGTCATTAATTATCACGAGCAGATGTTACACAGTGGTCCGCTGAATTGAATCAACATCAATATTCTCTATATGAGAAGAAGCCATTATTAAATTTAGGTCGAGCTGTCCATCGTCATCTCTCCCGAGGTTTTCTCGTCCCCTGACCAGGGAAACCCCAGTCACTGTCGACAAAAACTAACCCAATTGGGGCATGATATTTCTACCCTAATTGGAACCCTCGTCCCTAATGAGGAGGTCCCTAACCAGGGAAACCCCAGTCACTGTCAACCAAACTATTCCAATTGGGGCATATTTCTACCCTACTTAGAACCTTCGTCCCTAATGAGAAGGTCCCTAACCAGGGAAACCCCAGTCACCGTTAACCAAACTATCCTAATTGGGGCATATTTCTACTCTACTTAGAACCTTCGTCCCTAATGAGAAGGTCCCTAACCAGGGAAACCCCAGTCACTGTCAACTAAACTATTCCAATTGGGGCATATTTCTACCCTACTTAGAACCTTCGTCCCTAACGAGAAGGTCCCTAACCAGGGAAACCCCAGTCACCGTTAACCAAACTATCCTAATTGGGGCATATATTTATTCTCTACTTAGAACCTTCGTCCCTAATGAGAAGGTCCCTAACCAGGGAAACCCCAGTCACTGTCAACCAAACTATTCCATTTGGGGCATATTTCTACCCTACTTAGAACCTTCGTCCCTAATGAGAAGGTCCCTAACCAGGAAAACCCCAGTCACCGTTAACCAATATCCTAATTGGGGCATATTTCTACCCTGATTGGAACCCTCTTTTCCCAATGAGGAGGTCCATAACCAGGGAAACCCCAGTCACTGTTAACCAAACTATCCCAATTGGGGCACGATATTTCTACCCTAATTGGAACCCTCGTCCCCAATGAGGAGGTCCATAACCAGGGAAACCCCAGTCACTGTCGACAAAACTATCCTAATTGGGGCATATTTCTACCCTGATTGGAACCATTTTCCCCAGTGAGGAGGTCCATAACCAGGGAAACCCAGTCACTGTTAACCAAACTATCTCAATTGTGATATATATTTCTACCCTGTTTGGAACCCTCGTCCCCAATGAGGAGACTATAGATCTCAATTTTCGGCGTCCCGTTGGTTGTAGTTTCAGGCACTTCATCTAGTACCTACAACGTCACATACCGGTATTTAGCTTATCCACAATGCAGGTGGTGTTTACGGACGGACGAGGTTAAGACACACGTCACAATTTAGACAAATGAGAAAAATAGTCAGTAATTATTCAAATCTGTATAACGTAAACCAAATCTACATAAATGAATTGCTGTTGAAGAGCAGATGTTAAATTCACACCGTGTAATTATGTAAATAACAATATTTAAGTGTTTATTTAATCACAAGACAAACTGCATTAAATGGTTATCATAATTCACCATTAGGCCTAGCTCATTCGTTAAGCTTTCTATTTAATGTGTTTATTTTTCCTTTTTTGTGAGAAAATAGAATTAGCTGTTGCAAACTGCTTACCAACCAAAAGGACCTGTGGTATAAATGCAAAAAATAATTAATGGCCTGACGTTTCGACCCTAGCAGAGTCTTAGTTTTTTGTGTACATTGCTTTGTTTGTCTTCAAGCCATTTGCCTTGTTTAGTCTGTGGTTGTATGTTGTCTGCCAGGACATTGATGTCAAACAGCTTTTGTCGATCTAATATCTTGTATGAAGATATTGAAGATAAATGGATAAATTATATCTGTTTGGGAAAAACAAAGGTGACGAAAAAATAATGAAGGACAATTTCAACAGGTGACGTGTATGGATTGAATGTCAGCTTCAGGTGACAGACCAACAAACTTAACAGGGATAATCAGTCTGCCGAAGTGATGATTGAATATGACGAAATACTTATCAATACAATTTTACCGGGAGGCAACTTTTTTAGGGGACATTAATATGAGAACAAATTTCGCATAAACTATCATACCCATCGTGACATTATGAAAAAGATGCACGGTTGAAATTGCTCTTCCTACAATACAGTGTCTGACAATCATTGTTTGGGTGACGACAATACATTGTTTGACAATCATTGTTTGGGTGACGACAATACATTGTCTGCAATCATTGTTTGGGTGACGACAATACATTGTTTGACAATCATTGTTTGGGTGACTACAATACATTGTCTGGACAATCATTGTTTGGGTGACGACAATACATTGTCTGACAATCATTGTTTGGGTGACTACAATACTTGTCTGCAATCATTGTTTGGGTGACGACACTAATTGTTTGACAATCATTGTTTGGGTGACTACAATACATTGTCTGACAATCATTGTTTGGGTGACGACAATACATTGTCTGCAATCATTGTTTGGGTGGCTACAATACATTGTCTGACCATCATTGTTTGGGTGACGACAATACATTGTCTGACAATCATTGTTTGGGTGACTACAATACATTGTCTGACAATCATTGTTTGGGTGACGACAATACATTGTCTGCAATCATTGTTTGGGTGGCTACAATACATTGTCTGACCATCATTGTTTGGGTGACGACAATACATTGTCTGACAATCATTGTTTGGGTGACGACAATACATTGTCTGCAATCATTGTTTGGGTGGCTACAATACATTGTCTGACCATCATTGTTTGGGTGACGAC
The DNA here is from genome assembly GCA_032158295.1 of Pycnopodia helianthoides. Lineage (NCBI taxonomy): Eukaryota > Metazoa > Echinodermata > Asteroidea > Forcipulatida > Asteriidae > Pycnopodia > Pycnopodia helianthoides. Next base: position 5,932,437 of record CM063249.1, read on the forward strand.
AATACATTGTCTGACCATCATTGTTCGAGTGACACAAACTCGAATAACTGGACTCGTCAACTAAACTGTTTTATTTTACTGATTGGTATTTCAGAATTTGATATAATCGTTTTATTTGCACATAATTAAAACATAATTTATGTCAGAAAACAATTCATAGGTTAAATGGAATCTTGTAATTAATTTGTGATTGTCAATACTCAATATATACACACAATAACCATTCGTTTGTTAATTTTCTTTTTTAAATAAGGAAGAAAACAATTCCACATATATTAAAACTACCAATTTGCATATCCATGCTAACAAAGACAAATAAAGACTAAAACCAACCCTTGTCAACAACATTGTATCCAATTTTGCATCATTAAAATGTTTAATTTTCACCAGTGGATAGGTTGTCCGTCAGTGCATTTACTGATTTCCTCTCAGCATCGTGGTTGAAAACAATGCTACTGTTTCTTACCTCGAAAGTAGGGTGAAGAAAGACAACAAAACAAATGTCTGTAAATCGAATATCACAATGAGCAATAATTTGGGGGACTGTCATTCTCGCGGTTTTTTTTTGTATATGTGTTTCTTGAAAATTTTACGGTTTGGATAATACACCCGTCCAATTTATTGTGGCATTCCTTTAGATATAGCATAACCTTTTCTCAATAGCAGTAATAACTTTTTAACGAGGTCCATTTTGCAATCTACAATCAATATCCTTAACGAGGCATCTCTAATTGCACCCATAAACTTTGAAAAGAATCCCAAACGCCTGTACCGAGACCAGTCGTGATCCAATTCCTTGTCAGTGGAATTTTAAAAAAGAGAAAAGAACAAATCCATTCATTGATTGCACATGGGAGTCATCAGCCTGTTCGGTACTCGACCGTACATCAGATGTTACCCCACTTAAAATACATCATCAAACCTTTATTACATTTCAATGGATTTATCAAAAAACAACTCCAGTTTTGCTTCCGAAAGAAACTGTAATGCCTCGGTAAAGACTGTGTGTTTTTCTCCAATACAGTAGTTTTTGTTTACAGACATCGCCCGCAATGTTGATAGGAGGGCCATGAGTTTGACAGAGTTGTAAACAAGTATGACGTCACATTGGCGTCATATCTCATCCAAAAGGCTTGTCTTTACTAATTCCACTGGTTGTGTATACGGTGTTAGGTTTGTTTGTTTGTTTGTGGCCTGTTTTCTTCTGATGCTAGTACATAGTAATTTAGGTCCAGGCAAATCGTCAAAAATATCAACATTAAAGGAACATTACAGAATTGGTAAGAAAAAAACTTGCAAAATATACTTTTTGATCACAGATTTACATAAAACTTACACGGTCTAATGATGACGATAGTAGAAAACATCCCTTGAAATATTTCTCTCTGAAATGCCATATTTGATGAGAAATGAATGAACTAATTTTCTGTTTGGAGTTTATCGCTCAGTGAGCTTTTTATTCATTTGTTGAATCTATATGATTTCATACAAATGTGTAATCGGTTTTTCACTATTTTCTTGTGACCCAGATATCCGATCGATCTCAAACTTCCACAGGTTTGTCAGTTTACGTATATGGTGGATTGCATAAAGTGCTTACACTGCCAGCAACTGTTTTGTTAGCAAAAACCATCTCTGTAATGTTCCTTTAAATAACGAGACTTCTCTGTTTTCCTTATTTCCATACGAGACGATCAGTAAAGTCTTCCCACGATCATTCCATCATACGATGAAGTATTTACAATCTCGTGAGATTATGGATTATTATTAGCGAAAGTATTTTCACCCAACATGGAGCTAAAATCAAAATCCATATGAAAACACCAGTGTCCAGTGAGATAGTACCGAGGGCTTACTTTAAATTTTACGAGTGGAATACAGTTTCGTACCCCGTCCCGTACTCTACTTGATGAAACGCAATAATTACTAGAGTTGTGATTTCCTCTCTATACGTGAACCATCAGCGTAATTGCTTAAATTCCCCCGGGCCCACCCTATGGGCTTCACAAACAGATTACGTGGACGCGGCTATTCCGAATCCAGAGGGGGATATTCAATATGTTGTCATTATGTTAATTTAAATTTTTTTTAAACCAACATCAGTCATCGTATGAATTTTCTGCACAGATCATCCATATCTATTGTCACAACACTATATCGTATAATAATAACAAATGGGTTTTTGAAAGTCAGACAGAGCTGCAACTGATGTCAGAGTTTCCCCCAAAAAAGGCCCCTTAGGAATACCGATGTATTCGTATGATGTTCCCTTTGCATGGCTCCCTGTTTACACAATTACTACCGATATGGTATTTTCACTTTCCATTCCACAGAAGGGACCAGACTAAAAATAGCATTTTTCCTTAAACATAAAAAATATTTTAAAAAATGAAGAAAAAAAAACAACAACAAACAAATAAATAAACAAACAAAATGGTCGCACCGTGCTAAAGGTCAATGCAATCAAGACAAGACGGTTTAAACTGCTGTTGTTCAATTCAGTAATCTCTATTTAAAAAAAATGAAGACGAATTGAATCAATATTACATTTACACGAGGCCCCGCCAGTCAAACATCGTGTCTGGAACTAAAACCACGACCGCACGGAAGAGCAACCTATCAAGTAAATTAAATAAGATACCAAGTAGATTATAATGACACACTGTTAAAGATATATCGTCCGTTTCGAAAGTACCCTTGGAACCAACAGTTCTTAAGTATTTCTAATTTGGTAAAATCAAAAACTGAAATAATCTAAATACTTCAATGTTAAGTACATGTCGTCAGAAGTATGGCATTGGTATTGAATAGCTGGTTGAGATCCAATAAATGACAAGCGTCATATTTAACTAATGACCCATTTTAATGAAGCCAGTTTTAATGAAGTTCGTAAAGACGCTTACAATTAAACATTTGCTGAGCACAGAAAAAATGCTGCTTAACGAAAACAGGTTACCAACCAAATTACTACATGAAGTGTTTATCACTGGTCCCCTGTTTTGCTCAGCATGATAATTATTAAACTGGGCCCTTTCAAGAGAAGAGTGTTCCATAGGTGGGAAAATGTTGCAACGAAAACTGTTATCAAATTACCTGGTTGTTAAGGACAGTGTAACATTTGTGTTTTCTTCATTTAAAAAAAACTGCTTAAAATAGCAAGTTTTTTTTTTTTAAGTTGACATAATTATTTTATATTAAACCTCGGTTTGTTTAAATGTTACAATTAAAACATAATTCAATAACAATGATCTATTCAAAAACTCGATGTAAATTACAACAATTGAATTATGCAAATATCAATTGTAAATTACAACGATTGATTTGTGCAAGTATCAATTGTAAATTACAACGATTGATTTATGCAAGTATCAATTATTGTAAATTACAACGATTGATTTATGCAAATATCAAGTGAAAGACTGGCGGAAAACTTTACCATTTTTAAAAACCACAAATTAAAGTTTCATCCTAAAAAAAATGCATAGCACTTTCCTCGGTATTTTTACGATTATGCATCTAAATATGATATTTGATCCATGTTTGAATATTCAGCAGAACATGTTTGAATATTCAGCAGTACTTGAGTAATAGTTCAAAGGTATTCGTATATCAGCCAGCAAAGTTTTCAGCTAAAAAGTTGACTACAAAACTAACATATAGGCCTATTCAGCTGGATGTACAACAGTGGTAAAAGACCAGTATCTGCACTTAGTATGAGACCCAACATATACATGAAATAACAAACCTGTAAAGAGTTGAGCTCAATCTGTCTTCGGAGTCATGAGAAAACAGTGAACACCCCCATTTTATGTTTTCACTGTTTTCAAACATCGGATTTTGGACATGCGGAATAAAGACTAATTGCTTTACTCATTTCCTAAAAACTTGAGCATTTCAAGCAAAAACTATCTCAAGGGAAGTTTTCCACCATGACCATGTTTATACAATGTAAGTTATCTGCAAATCTGTGAACATACATATTTTTTTAATCTTACCAATTTTGTACACATCCTTTAAATATTGTGGGTACGTTGAGAAGTCCTGGGGATCAACTCTGCTTCACAATACAAACGAGGACACCACTCTTGTTGCAATTACTGTCACATTTTGTTGATGTTCCAATGTTTATGGAAACGGATTTTTATCACTTCCCTTTAATCATGGAAGAAGAAATAGCTTTAATGCACAAAATAAGAAGCGTGATTGAATTCTTCTGTGATACCCGTCTAAAGCCAATGATAGACCCACGGGCTCTAACGGTTCATGACTACCAGGTCGATCCGTGGTCGTCGGTGATTTGATATTCAGGCAGCACTCCACGTTTAGTGAAAAAAAATCCTATTTGATTTATGTCACACCATCAAAAATGCTTTCTACGAATTTCGACGTGCAAGACGCAGGCCGTGCAAGAATGCGGGGATAATAGCTGTGGCACTCGGAACTAAGCACTGCAAGGAAGAATATTTATGGCTATATTCTTAATGAACACACTTAGGAGTGGTATATTAGCCTTGTACAAATGGAAAACCAGACTGTTTAGTCGACGGAAACTGATAAATTTTAATATTTCTTTGCTCGTAAATTATTGCTAGGAGGATGGTCTCTTTCGTTTTAACATACCACAGAGATGATTGAGGAAGCGAGCTTTGACTAAAAGGCGTGTTTTGCTGGCGTTTTTTCTTTTTGGGGGGGATCAGACTTTGCATTAAGCTGCATTTGCTGGGGGATCAACAAGATTGAACTGTAATTAAAGTCATTCATTGTAAGAAGGAATGTAATATGACGCAGCTGTAACATGGAATGGAAGAAATGTACGACATGGTGTATTATTAATCTCTAATGGAATGCCTGACAATTCCAGGAAAATGTACACATAAGTATGTGTTTAAGTATAGGTTATCTCATCCAAACCAGTCCTCTGTAAATTACAAACAAATCAATCGTGTTTACGAAACAAAATGGTACATTTAGTATCAAACTGCCAGATATTGGCAAAAAACCCACGGCTATCAAGAGTGGGTTCCAAAGAATATTTATACGTCATTCATGAACTACAAAATAATACAAATGTTATCTCATTTACATTTTGTGCAATTTTTGAGGATTTAAAATTCAGCTGTAGAGTTTGTGATCAACAGATAAAAGCTAAGATAGAACTTTCAGCAAGTTTGTTCTTTCACACACAAGAAATGTCTTAAAGAAAGTAACACGATAACCAAGCATTATAACAACATCTCCATATCTACTGGAAGTACTGTATGAGAACAAGCTATCAGCAAGGGGCATCTCTAGGCGTAGAGGGAGCTCTGAGACAGACTTGTATTTTTCCACTGCGCACAGCGTTGAACGCGCAACTCTTTTGTAGAACAACGCCCCCAACGGCTTCGCGTAGATCCTGAATACAATCGTGATCAAAACGGTTGTTCCACTGGCAGGCATTTTTATAGTTGAATCAAAGTTTTCCCATCGCTAGACACGGAAGAAATGTTTGGAATTGGAACAATTCTTGCAGGGTAAACTTGGACTATGCATGAACACATCGTACGGCTCCCTCATCACACAAAAATAAGTCGCTATCCGCAAAGCGTCCATTGGAGCAGCTAGTTTGCTGTGCTATTCATAGCTCTATTGTATTCCTAAACCGAGGCTAGGCGTGAAAAGTAGTGTGACATTGTTTTACATTCGTATTGAATAGTGTTGATGTAAACACGAAAACCGTAGTGTGGCTGTGTTGTATTAACACACGTCCCATCGTCCATCACTGCCGACTTACCATCATAAATATATCTGTATTCCATTGTTATTAAATATGCAAGAATATACAAACATCCCCACAATAGTTCCTCCTTCTCAGAGCTCTATTCTAGGATCATAGTCCTTGGGAAGTCCAGTGCAGTTCCTGAGTTTAAGCGCCATGGAAACAGTCTTCAAGGAGAGATCGACCATCTCTTTCATTTCCTCCGTGTAAGGGTCGAAGGTCGATGGACTTTTGGGCTTCCCTGACCTCTTGAACTTTCCCAGGGGGCTGCTGAGGACACACAGAAGCCTCTCCTCGTCCACTGGTACTTGAAGAAACTTCACCACTCTTTTAAGATTATCATAAAGGTTTGTTTGTAAATCTTCGTAGTAAACCACGTGCACTCTTTTGCTGTACTGGATGAAATTCACGGCAATGTTGGCCCAAGTCCTGGATTTGCCCGTTACAAAAGCCGTCCATTCTGCGTGGGATGATGCAACAAAATATAATTGAAATACAATTTTTCCAACTGTCATTGATTCTTGAGAAATAAAATCAGAATATGAGAGAATTTCAGGTGTAAAAAAATAAAATAAAAAATGGCTGAAGCCATCGGACACTTTATCAAGTGTCCGTTTTTAATCAAACAGTCAGTACTCCGTTAACTTTGTTTTCATCTAAAAAGTTCCTCAACTACACCTAGACCCAAATAGCAAGCCAACTGTCTTGTTACCATCATTCCCCCCCCCCCCACTAAAAAAACAATCTATTAATGACCAGCTCTCCCGGACTTTTGGCGTAAGAATTGTACAGCAATAACTTAGCCTTAGACCTAATGGCCACAACAGGGTGAAACGAACCATGTGTTATAATAATAAGATTGCTTCTTCTCTAGACTTGTACATGGCCTGCACTGCCCTGGTTTTTATTTGGAAAACTGATTATTTTGATAATTGTTTGCGCGATTTAAAAGTGATTGTGTTCTCCACAAAAAAAAGAAGTATTACACGCTAATATCAAAACGGACACTTGAAAAGTATCCGAGGGTGTAGGCGTGTGATCTTGTTTTGTGACGGTGTCACGCAGGGTTTTAATTGTGCCTAACGTTCGACGACACACAATACGTCCAAACACTGTTGTTGTGGATAGAAGTTACCATTGACCCAACACGGAACGCTTCGACCTTTCTTTACAGGTGGCACTCTGCGTTTTAAAGTGAAAAACAATGAACCCTGATCACATTGGCTGGAAATTAAAGTCACACCTATTGTGCTCAAGTTGTTACACTGTAAGGTGTGACGTCATTCTCACGCAGACGTAAACGTTTCAACTTCATTTAAAAGACAGGTTTAAGAGACCTTTTTGTGGATGCAACTCACACTATTAATTATAATCGATAACAGTTTTAACGGCTACATACTATACTGAAAGCAATTTGATGCCTAGTCTTTGGTCAAGACTTCACCAGCATTTTTCTTTCATTTTCTATAACATTTTACAGGAAGACACATTGACATCATTCATATTCATTGCCATCGATTTGCCTCTGGGCCTCACCTGTCCCCTTTGTGTACTGAGCTTCCGGTGCAAAGCCAACATGGCCGCCGAACTTCCGGTTGTGTTCGGAGATGATGGCTTTGTAGGGATTCCTGATGATGAGGATTGCGGCTTCGAATTGGCGGACGTGTTTCTCATCGAAGCGGTGTGTTTTGACGCCTATCGTGTTCCCCTTTGTCCATTTCTCCCGCTCTCCCATGAACCCTGCAGTGCATTGCAGAGCCAAGTGAAAAACAAACATGCGATAGTTAATGTTCAATGACTGTGACGTTCCAGGGGGTTTGGATATAAGTTGATGAGCGATAAGTACGGGGCACGGGATTGACACAAGTGCCTTATTTTTAAGGCAGGGTAAAGCAGCATTCGCGTTGTACGCATTAAACGAGGTAACTTTATCGGTATGGTACGATTGTTAATTCAATAATGCCGAAGTTAACAGAGTTGTTTCTTTCCACTTTTGCATGTACAATGTCTCCTCAATGCAAAATAATGTACTTTTACTACATTTTACTTTAAATAACGAACACTTTTGTATAAAGTTAACAACCAAATAATGTCACTGTTCTTAAAATACTACAGAGCATCATGTTTGTTTCAAAGACCCCCCTTTTCGAAAAAAACTTCTGATAATAAATTAAACTAAAAAAACAAAAAAACGACACTTTCCACTGAACAGCATTTTTATGGCGTTTAAAAAACCGTCGTCATTCTAATTTTCATTTGTAATTAGCAAGTCTAACTTTGCTAGTTATATATTGAGCCTGGGTGACACATGCAGTGTGAAGCGAACCAGGATGGCCAAGTTTGCACAAGCACCATTTTTGTTATCGACTAGTGACTGGTGCTAACTGGTACTCATGTGTTTGGGTACCGGGCAATATTAACATCCATCCAGTTCACAAATGGTCCTCCTGCAAACTTGGTCATCTCTAACCCTCCTACTCTCAGTGACTCTTGGCAACATTTTCCAGTGAGTTGACCAACCATTTGAAACCATTCGACTGCCAAGGTTGTGTACGGTGGCGCAACTGTGCGCAGAACTAATTCTGTGTACTGTGTACAATGCATTCCCTCATGGTATCATATTGCAGGCTAGCATAGTTTATCTATCATTAAAAAACCACAGTGAATGGTATTGAATGGTAGACAGCAAGTAGATTTACCAACCTTGTTTAAAGAGAACACCGTCATTATAAAAACTACCCGTGTAGACACCAGTTGCCCTCTCTATAAGGTAACGCACCCAAGTATTACCGGAACCAGGGAAACTTGATATTGCCACCAACGGCATGGTACCATCAGGTTTCAGAGTGATGTTACCATTGCAACGTGCGTCTAGAATTAGAAAAGAGATCGGGACCAGTGAAAAATTAATATTTAATAGCATGATATCATCAGGATTCAAAGTGTGTCCGCCACAGTAATATATGTACCTTGGTGTCGCCAAGTTCAAAAAATCATTACTAAGTATCATTCTCAAGTCTTTTTGCTTACGTTTGACGTGAAACTGTGCCAACCAGGCCACATAAACGGCGCCATTCATACCGCCCTCACTAAATGGACACATAATTACAACAAGGCCTATAGACCTTTTTTTTGCAACGTCACATCCCAGTTTTTTGCCAACCAAGGTTGGAAAACTATGGGAAGCCATAAATGCAAAGCAAAAACGGATAGCCATATTTTGTACATTAATACACAAATGTTCAAAAATAGTGTCGAATTTGTTGGAAACAAAGCAAACAATCATAAGATGTAAAAAAATATATATATATATATTGAAAGTTTGCAGAAATGTTGAATTTGGTCACAACATCTCTACCTGCGATTGAATGTTTTGCTAACATTCGGCCCTCCATGCCAACCAGCGCGGTTTGTTGATCAACAAAAGAAAGGTCTATATACGGCAACTCCCAAACTTCTGCATGAGATATGCTCGGGCAGCATCAGCTGTTCTTCGACTGTGTTTTTTCGACGGGAGGAGGAGGGGGCGGTGGGGGCGGTGGGGGGGGGGGCGTCAAATTGCCTACAACATGTTTGAAAATTTGCCTGCAACATTTAGTACTATTATTTACCGTCTGCCGCTGTTTGGTACACTGACAATGCACTGTCCCCTCCACAGTAGTACTTCTCGTCTCCTCGGCATGGAATGTTACACTCTCCCAATGGTAACACTTTCTGCATATGGTACTCCGGGGTGAAGGAACCACAGTGACACTCTGTTCCTGATCCTAGCGCAGCTAGAGGAAACTTCTGTTTAGAAACCAAGAAACAAGAAGAGGATGATTAAGACAATGATACAAAACATGCACGAGTTATGGGACTGATCCTGTTCCTGATCCTAACGCAGCTAGAGGAAACTTCTGTTTAGAAACCAAGAAACAAGAAGAGGATGATTAAGACAATGATACAAAACATGCACGAGTTATGGGACTGATCCTGTTCCTGATCCTAACGCAGCCAGAGGAAACTTCTGTTTAGAAACCAAGAAACAAGAAGAGGATGATTAAGATAAGGATACAAAACATGCACGAGTTATGGGACTGATCCTGTTCCTGATCCTAGCGCAGCTAGAGGAAACTTCTGTTTAGAAACCAAGAAACAAGAAGAGGATGATTAAGATAAGGATACAAAACATGCACGAGTTATGGGACTGATCCTGTTCCTGATCCTAGCGCAGCTAGAGGAAACTTCTGTTTAGAAACCAAGAAACAAGAAGAGGATGATTAAGATAAGGATACAAAACATGCACGAGTTATGGGACTGATCCTGTTCCTGATCCTAACGCAGCTAGAGGAAACTTCTGTTTAGAAACCAAGAAACAAGAAGAGGATGATTAAGATAAGGATACAAAACATGCACGAGTTATGGGACTGATCCTGTTCCTGATCCTAGCGCAGCTAGAGGAAACTTCTGTTTAGAAACCAAGAAACAAGAAGAGGATGATTAAGATAAGGATACAAAACATGCACGAGTTATGGGACTGATCCTGTTCCTGATCCTAACGCAGCTAGAGGAAACTTCTGTTTAGAAACCAAGAAACAAGAAGAGGATGATTAAGACAAGGATACAAAACATGCACGAGTTATGGGACTGATCCTGTTCCTGATCCCAACGCAGCTAGAGGAAACTTCTGTTTAGAAACCAAGAAACAAGAAGAGGATGATTAAGATAAGGATACAAAACATGCACGAGTTATGGGACTGATCCTGTTCCTGATCCCAACGCAGCTAGAGGAAACTTCTGTTTAGAAACCAAGAAACAAGAAGAGGATGACTAAGATAAGGATACAAAACATGCACGAGTTATGGGACTGATCCTGTTCCTGATCCCAACGCAGCTAGAGGAAACTTCTGTTTAGAAACCAAGAAACAAGAAGAGGATGACTAAGATAAGGATACAAAACATGCACGAGTTATGGGACAATCAATAACTTTTTACTAATAAAGACATCCAACTTTTACGAGAAAATTTCAGCTGAATAAGTGTGTCTTGTTGATGAAGTACCGGATTGTTTGCCTTTTGTGGATCTGCGACAATTACTTAACACAAAAAAACTAGATTCATCCCCGCTAGATGGTTACTATACTGGTAGGCGTACACATTATTTTGTCTTTAATTGCTTAATGCGATCTTGCATGTGTGTACGTGTAGGCCTAAAGCAGGGGTCAGTTTTTATTGTTGCTGTTTAGGTTTTATATTATTGTGGTTTGACATTGTTTCGGTCTTGATGTTGCTTTTATTTGTTTATTATGGGCAGGTTTACACCTGTGGTGATAGTGATTTATTTGACGGGTCTAACCTGGACCTTCACGCCTTGAATGTCTTGGTATGTTCGGTGGGGGTTCACGTATAGTACATATTTTGTTTGTGTGTTGCGTCTTCTTGCAATCTGTTGCTGTCCTTCCTTTCTTTGATGTGATTCATGTTTTTACGTACACGTTTGTTCATTCTCTCTTGTTTTGTCGAACAATGGCAATGAAAAACTACAATACGATTGCGTTTATAAACATGAGCCCTACATGGAGAGGGGACACTGTACATGGAGGGCGCCCTATAGCTGGCCGGCACACTGATTGATTGGTTGCTTCAGGCACACCATAATCGTGCACCATTCGTTAAAATGTTATGCCTCGCAGTCCCTTCTTTCAGTTGTCATCTATCGCGTAAGGCATGTATAGCTTCACCAGAACTACAGAACGAGGTATGAATGTGTTTAGTTTACAGGTGGGGTGATAAAGTGGCCTTATCTAAAATGCTCATTTTTAGAACGAGAATGAATTACGAGAGGTAGTGCAAGGCATATGCAGCTAGTGTACCCAGACGACCCAGCCGAATTGGACCACTGCATTCAACATCTCAAGCTTAAAAACCACACTCGGCTTATTCATTACTACAGCCACTCGACACTGGAGAGCTGTTGTAAACGCGTTCTGAATAATGCTACAAATTTAATATTTAATTGATATCTGGGGAGAGTGGAATGAATAACACAACAGTCTGGTTTGATTGTAATGCAATGATCATTTGTAAATAAAGCCGTTTGTTAAAGGAACATTACAGAATTGGTAATTGTAAAATATACTTTTGATCACAGATTTACATAAAACTTACACGGTCTAATGATGATGATAGTATAAAACATCCCTTGAAATATTTCTGTCTGAAATGCCATATTTGATGAGAAATTAATAAACTATTTTTCCGATTTGAGTTTATCGCTCAGTGAGCGTTTTATTCGTTTGTTGAACCTATATGATTTCATGCAAATGTGTAATCGGTTTTTCACTATTTTCTTGTGACCCAGATATCCGATCGATCTCAAACTTCTACAGGTTTGTCAGTTTATGTATATGGTGGATTACATAAAGTGCTTACACTGCCAGCAACTGTTTTGTTAGCAAAAACCAATTCTGTAATGTTCCTTTAACCTAGCTTTGGGTCCCACAATTCTTATTAACTTTTCCACTCGTATTTTCGGCCTGAGGGAATATTTAACAACAGTAACCTAAAATAAATAATATTTCTTTTTCGGATTATCTTGTTTTACAAATCGTAACCCGCTAGCCTTTTCTGTTTCCCTGTTGCACTTGAAAGTTCAGAGCCGATAAAAAATAACATCAGTGTCTACAAAATGAACTATAGTAAACACCGATTATATTTTTAAAACTAGTTAATTGAATGAAAGCGCTTTCCCCACAAAAAAAATAGCGCAGTACCAAATTCGTTTAAATGAAAAAAATGTACACAGACCGCAAATGAGAAAAAACCTTCCTACGCTCCGCCGGATTGTTATTATCTTCACAGATAAACTCATAACCCGATTGAGTTGAGACATTGAAGAATTGCAGACTTTAAAATTAATAGATAACTTTCATTACTGAAATTACAGGGGAAAACATGAGCTTGTAAGCCTCCTTCCCATCTTTGATGTTGTTCTTCGCATTCACAATCTGATCATCAATCGTATTATCTGATTGATATACTTTCACTTTCGTCGCACAGGGACGTATAGTTAAAAAAGAAAAGAAAAGGAAAAAAATCCTGGCTAATCCCGCCAGTCTGCGTCAATATTTGATCCAGGGTCATTCCCGCGGGATTTGGGGGGAGAACCAGGGCGCTGTTGACACAGCCATTCAAAGCAGACGTTTTCGTCAAGGGGCGCTTTTTTTTTCTAGAGTTGTCACAGTCTTAAAATCTGCCGGTAAGAATTTGCCTGATTAAAATGCAAGGATCAGAAGTATATCCCCGCAGGTTTGGGAATCCCGAGTTTTGATGGAATAATGGATAAAGAGGAAGGGACAGTTTGTAAGAAAACTCCCTGAGCTTCTGAAAGGTTTTTTATCATCTCCTCTGAGTACTGAAGGGTCTCTATTCATCAATTGTTGATGTTGCTAATGGGATGAGGCATTCGTTTACATCATCAACGTATAACACTACGCTTAAAAAAAATCAAAAATTATTATATTTGAAAAGTGACCGATGTACTTTAATTTTACCTCCTCACAAACAACTGAACAATGAACAGTTTAGGGGTCAACTAACTATCCAAGGTCATAATTATAGAATTGCGACGAAAATGGGCTTTTAAAGCCTTCATTAGAACAACCCCAAGTGCTTTAAATAATGGATTCCATCATTTTGAACTCTTTTCCATCGCAGGCATTTTTTTTAATAATACACGAGCTACTGATCAATTTTCTCTTCGGAGGCATGGACATGGGACTTTATCAATTGAAACCAAAATAAGCCGAAATAGCGAATGTCATAAATGATGCATGTCATCGTCTCGAAAGCTTTTCTCCACCTTCCGATGCATTTACTTATTGAAAGAGTAGAAGGGTCAACGTCTCGTGAGAGAAGCGACGCGAATGACTCGAGAATTAAAATGAAACATGCATTTCAAAATGATTGTAGTCGATAACCAATAAACAGTACTTATTAAAAATACAGCAGATACCTGCAGTTGCAAATTAACAGCATATTGGAAGACATGACTCTGTTATTGATTACACTCCTGAATCAAGATATGTTATGCTGTACCTCAAGTTAAAGGCAGGATATACTTTTGGTAATTGTCAAAGACCAGTATCCTCACTGTGGTGTATCCAAACAAATGCATAAAATAACAAACCTATGAGCTGAAGTGGGCTCAAGTGGTTATCGAGGTTGCAAGAAAATAATGGGGAAAAAACACCCTTGTTGCATAGAATGGTGTGCTTTCAAATGCCAGAGAAAGTCTTCATGACAGAAGCCTTTCCTAGATGTACTTTGCCTGGTCATGTAATTCTAACAGTAATTACGCTGGGTAAAAACAAAAAAAAACAATTGCCGGCAATGACTGCAGCATAAAGACTATTTGGTGCAAGTTCAGTTCACATGTATTAATTGCCAGTCAGTACTTCAAAAAATTATAAGTTACCTGTTCCAAACATGCACTGATGCATGACGTAATGGTCAACTTGTCATCGACGGTGAAGAAGCCATCGGGGAATATGGACTGTTTCCACGGTGTAATGGGCCGCGGAAGACACGCTCTGAATCCATCGGCTAGTCCGGTGTCTAAAGCCGCAGTTTGCTGGGCTATTATGCAAAATAAATGAAAGACATAAAACAGTTTTTGTAAACGGAAACAACAATTGAAAGAAAGAGAGAGAGAGAAGACAATTCAAATTGATTGGCAATACTGTTGTAATGATGCTTGCTACGCCATCGGTTGATAAAACAGTCATTATATTTTAAGAGCATTCTTAACACCAACATCAGGTACCATTGCTCTGTAGTAATGCACATAATTACTGCTTATGAACAATCATGGTAATAACTATGACAGGACACTTTTGAATGTACTGAGAGCACAATGGAACCATATTGCCACTCGTGTTGCCATACAGAGGGAGTTTTCGTGATCGTAACCAATAACTGTTTCGTTCCATTGGATGTAGTGATTGGCCAATGACAAATTCAAAGAAACAGTTAGGCCTATTGGCTACCACTGCGAAAACGCAATCCAGGAAGACTCAAGGAATTCAACCAGAATGTATGGTGTTTAAGGAGAACCGTTAGATCAGAATGTATGGTGTTTAAGGAGAACCGTTAGATCAGAATGTATGGTGTTTAAGGAGAACCGTTAGATCAGAATGTATGGTGTATAAAGGAGAACCGTTAGATCTGGGCCCAATTTCATGGCTCTGCTTACCGCCGAATTCTGCGCTTGCGGTGACCATTCTCCGCTTACTGTTCAAGCGCCGAATTTCTGCGCTAGCTGTGTAAGCGTAGAATGCCTAGTAACGTGGAGTACGCACGCGCACAAGCCGAAAATCTCCGCTAACCCGTGAATTACGCTTGACGTAAGCGCGGAATTCCCTGCTTCCGCAAGCGCCGATTCTTTGCTTACGGTAAGCAGAGCCATGAAATTGGGCCTGAATGTATGGTGTTTAAGGAGAACCGTTAGATCAGAATGTATGGTGTTTAAGGAGAACCGTTAGATCAGAATGTATGGTGTATATAAGGAGAACCGTTAGATCTGGGCCCAATTTCATAGCTCTGCTTACCGCCGAATTCCGCGCTTGCGGTGACCATTCTCCGCTTACTGTTCAAGCGCCGAATTTCTGCGCTTAGCTGTGTAAGCGTAGAATGCCTAGTAACGTAGAGTACGCACGCGCACAAGCCGAAATTCCCCGCTAACCCGTGAAATACGCTTGACGTAAGCGCGGAATTCTCTGCTTCCGCAAGCGCCGATTCTTTGCTTACGGTAAGCAGAGCCATGAAATTGGGCCCAGAAGTGTTTAAGGAGAACCGTTAGATCAGAATGTATGGTGTATAAGGATAACCGTTAGATCAGAATGTATGGTGTACAAGGAGAACCGTAAAATCAGAATTTATGGTGTATAAGGAGAACCGTTAGGAAATCAACATTGCAATGTCTGGCTTATTGAGTCGCCGTATTGTTCAAACGCGGATGCTAAAAGGAAATTTACATCCACTAAGTGCCGGAAGAACCCCGGGTTTATGATGGATTTACAAGCCTAAGCTCTATCTGGGGTGAGGGGAGGGGGAAGGGGGTCGTTTCTGTATCTTCCTTTGATATCAGACAGTCCATGTGATCATAGTCCACGGTCTCTGATATATTGATGCAGCCTGAGGGTTCAAACTGTCAGAAAGTGCAGTCTTTCCCCGCAGGAACCCGAAAAGTGATTTAGACGTCGTTCGTCTTTTTTTTATTATTGGGAATCAAATGTGGCGTACGGAACACACTAATTAAATTAATGAGGGAGCTATGCTTGAAACGAGACCACATAATTGATTGGTGGTAAATGTATCCATGCGTTTCCATTGATTTTCTTCTGATGACGTCATAACCACGTAAAATTACGTCCAGACTGGACAAGACGAACTAGGACCTTGAAAGACGAAACCGTAGTATAACGGTAGTGCGGGTACCAGCACATTGTTCAGCCTGGGTCTAAAAGTAATGCAATTACTCTAGCAATGCATCTCAAGCAGGTTGCCAAATGAGTACAGCAAAACAAGAACGTATAAAGATGTCAACATATGCCTCAATGCAGATTTGCATTACAAAAGCATTCGACGTTTTCAAGAACAAGATTGTTTTCTAGTAATAGTCCAAAGTAATTTTGAACAACCTATACTTGCGGTGAAGCTTATCATTTTAAATTCTGCAACATAAAGCGCTGAAACACGAGCTTCTGGGTTGCCTGAGCTGATCCAGAATGGTTATAGCGGCGTTCTACTGTTCCTGTATTCGTTAAAGCGGCGTTCTACGGTTCTTGTAATCGTTATAGCGGCGTTATACGGTTCCGTTTTTGTTGTAGCGGCGTTCTACTGTTCAAGTGTTCGTTATCCCGGCGTTCTACTGTTCCATTCATCGTTATAGAGGCGTTCTACTGTTCCATTATTTGTTTTAGCGGCGTTCTACTGTTTGCTTACAATTTATTCAAATCAAGCTGAGGCTGAAATTGGATGAAAAACTGAGGTCGGCCCTTTCCGTAAGGTAAGAATCTATATTCGTTATTGATACTGCGCACCGGAGACATGTAAAGATGGCGACGGCATGGTTAGGATCTATATGATATTTCCTGTGCATCTTGGTTACAAATCAATACATGCCGGGGGGGGTGGTTGGTTAACGTCTAGGTCTTGTTCATCAGCATTTCAATGTTTTCTAGTTATTTATCCGATCAATCCATGCCATTGGTTTTCATAATCGGAGCGACATTTTGCAGCGGAAGTTACCCGTGTTGGGTATCAGCACTGACCGTACAACAATACATGCAAGTTCAGAAATCATCGTATACATGAATACAGGTCGTGTCATGCCTATTTTATACTACCAAGGGTATGTAATAATAAGGCACTATTTTGGTCATGTTTATAACTGAGCAAGTTCGAGTGGGCGACTAGACTAACCAGAAACAGTGTGACAGTGTGTGACTTAGCTCTTGAATTGACTAGATCGACCGAGTTCCAGTGCATGGTCGAGCTAGCCAATCTCCCTGTGCTCTATGGTTTCTGGTAAGTCTAGTTTATACTCTAGTCGCCCACCCGAACTTGCTCACTGCTGCTTCTAGTATAAGCTTACTCTCTTTGAATCAAGATAATGTGCAGTGCTGCTGCTTCTGTCATATGTAATATATTTGAGTAAAGATAAGGTACAGCAAAGCTGCTGTTCCTGTTAACCTCTTGTTTTGACCTAAACCACGATTTATCACTTAGTCTTGTGGCATGTTGATTCATGACCAACTCTTTCAGCCACTTACAGAATTTTAGTTTTAAGGACAGACATAAATAATTTAAACACCCCAGTATGGTATGTTATTACAAAACGAAAAACCAGAGGGATGGTGAATCACTAGTTTGAATCCATTTGATCCGGGAACCAGATCAATCAAGGAACCCGAACTAACAAGTCCGATACTGATCCAATTAAGGGTTTAATATCCTAGAACCGGAACCTGGCTCGGCCCCGATCTCGTGTTAAGCTACATTTGAAGGGGGGGGGGGCGTTCTAACTCCTTCTAATAGACCCTTCCCATGAAATATGCAAATTGGACATCGCGCGTGCGCACTCTCCCTACTGGTTGGCAAAATGAGTGAACATGCGCCTTTTTGCATGGGACTGATGGTGGCGTGGCGCACACGCGTTTGTGCGTCTGCCTTGTGCACAACTCTACGGCGTTTGCCAACCAGTAGCGTCTGTACGCATGCGTGAATGTAATTTACATATTTCATGGGAAGGGTCTATTCTACCTCCATGTTACAATCATGGAGGTTACAACTAAGTTGTAGATTTTAAAAGGAGGGTCATTTTATGCTGCCGTTGATTACCGGTACCAAAACGATACAATTAAGTCGTTAATTAGAGTGAACTACAGTGCGTTGCCTCCCTATACTCAATTACTGCATTCTGAGGTAACAAGAGCAATATGGATAGAGGGACAATTGACTCAAGGTCCCCTCTTTAGGTGAACTATCACCATCAGTTATTTAATGACACTATAAATGCACGTACTAATAATGAAAGTATAATTCGACGGTTTGAACGAGAGTGGGAGGTTGTCATAAGCCCCGCCCCTCATCCACCACTCCTTTGACGAGAATCCAAGTTGCCGGAGATTATGTTGGTTTGCTTGTATCAGGAAGAGGGGGGGGGGGCCGTTGGGACAGTTGTTTCACTTCCATCAACTCGCTACAATATCTCCCCACAGCTACTTAGATTCTGGTTAGGGTGGGGTTTCCTTGCTCTATAATTGCCAAGTAAACTCCATCCAAACACACACACATTGAGCAGAGACTATTGTGTATATATCTTGACACGTCACCGCACTGTTTCCTTGTACATCATTCGAAATTCACGACCTTTTTCTCAGCTCGTTCCATGGCTATTTACCAGAGTTTGACTGGCGACGCATTAACTATACGAGACGCCATGAATCATCCTGCCTGATACAACGGCTGCAACCGCGCATCGTTAAAATTAGCTTTTTAAATTGAACAATTATCAAGTCCAGGCAGACGAGGTTTTTATTGGAGTTAAATGCCATTAGTGTACAAAGAGCTGCATGGCGATTGCTGTGTACTCGGTATTCAACTTGAACGAGACAAAGGCGTTGGTCAGGGTTGTTGGTGATTAAGGTGGATTTAAAGGGGAGCGCGGGCTCGTCTTGTCGATACGGTTGATCAGGTCGACAGCGAAATGGACAACCATGGAACACAACACCAAACCAATAATATTATTGTCTGTGTCCGAAGTTGAGTGACTTTGACTTTAACTGCATAGCTGCTGAGATAAAGCTCACTGATGGGGTATCAACAATAATAGACGTAGTCACAGCCGTTAATTCTAACAACCGTTGCTTTTTCCGCTGAGTCCACCGTAACGGTACACAACAGAGCTACCCACATCACTGACCTAAAGGTCTCGTACGAAGATAACGGCTTAGGCTGAGTCTGTGACTAGATCACTACATCCACCTAATCGGAGCCCTAGCCATAGCCGAAGTGCCTCATTTCTACATAATCTGATGATTAAAAAGCAATTGGGAAATCAGAAACCAAAATTCATCTAGTTTCAGCTTGGTTTACAGGACGTGTGTAGATGGTCAATCCAGATGGTATACTATGATTAAAGTAGCCTCGAGCGATAGGCTCCACGAAACGTAAAGGTTTAAAGGAACATTACATAATTGTTTTTTGCTAACAAAACAGTTGCTGGCAGTGTAAGCACTTTATGTAATCCACCGTATACATAAACTGACAAACCTGTAAAAGTTTGAGATCGATCGGCCATCTGGGTCACAAGAAAATAGTGAAAAACCGATTACACATTTGCATGAAATCATATAGATTCAACAAATGAATAAAACGCTCACTGGGTGATAAACTCCAATCGGAAAATTAGTTTATTCATTTCTCGTCAAATATGGCATTTCAGACAGAAATATTTCAAGGGATGTTTTCTACTATCATCATCCTTAGATCGTGTAAGTTTTACGGGAATCTGTGACCAAAAAGTATATTTTACAAGTTTTTTTCTCACCAATTCTGCAATGTTCCTTTAACATAAATATGAATATACAAATATAAAAATACTATTGAAGCAATTGTTCAGGAAGTATTACAAAGCGAGGACCCAATGTGAAGGTGTGGCCACATTATATTGACACGAATTAGAAAATCTCATTTGTCTTACAAAGGGAAGCATTTTCTTTGTGGTTACTGTCTCAAATAAGAGTAACTTATTGAAATGGTTCTTAATGGAGTTTGGAACGGTGTCATGATGACCTTAACTGCACTATTAGCATTGGACTGTCTGTAGTGAGTTCTTGACCTGCCCCCTTTAAGAGGCGTGTCTCAAGCCACACCCGGCCGAAGATCTCCATTGCGGAAGCAATGATGATTCATATTTTAATAGTTGCATGCAGCTTGACAAAACAAAGCAGACGATTCTTATTGCTATCACAAGATAATGAAGACACTCAAAGAACATGCTGAAGAATCTGGTGATCACAATCGCAATCCTTCCTTGATTTAAAGCATTTGGTGATCACAATCGCAATCCTTCCTTGATTTAAAGCATTTGGTGAACAGAATCGCAATCCTTCCTTGATTTAAAGCATTTGGTGATCAGAATCGCAATCCATCCTTGATTGAAAGGCGGTAAAACATAACCGATTCTGAGAAACAATTCCCACAAAATTCGCTCACTAAAAAGAAGATATGCCATACAAGACAACGTTTAATCGTAGTTGCCGATATTGCTGTTTTCTCAATGCGTATTGAACACAGCATCAGTTTTCTGTTGTTAGATAAGAACAAACTAAAATAATAAAAAATGGTGACTTGTTATGTTCCAAGTCGGTCACAAAGTGACACTCATTGCGCATAAAAAAAATATCCCTTTAAAACCAAATGACATCTGAGAAGACAACCGAAGGTGAGACATCTTTTTAGAAGGAGATGGGTTTTGTGTTCGTTCTTGAAATGTGAGGTATAGGAAGTCTCCTTCCTCAGTCTGATGGGTAATGAGTTCCACAGGGAAGGACCGGACCTAGACTTGGACTCAAGTCCCAATACCGTGCAAGCCCTTCCTTGCCTCATCGTCAGAAAACTATTGTTTTGAGCTCTGCATTCCCCAACCTGGTCGCCACCACAATAGCTACATTTTGTCGGCGAGGGCGCACTGGTAGTATATGTTTGCACTGTGGCTGCATGCTGGCGCGTTACATGTGTGTTGGGGGACAAGAACGAGAAAGGGACTTGAATCAAGTCTAGACCGGACACTAAGATCAGTTTCCCTGGGAGTCAGAGAACTTGGACAACATCGTGCCGTGTCGATTGTTAGTCAGTCAGACCTACACAGTGCATTATAGCATTGTACGCCATGATTCGGCACACACATCATTAACATATTCAATATTCATTATATCTATAATTAGAGCAAACTAAAGCTTGTGCATCGTCAGTGAAAAATTTGCTCTAAACTGGTAATCGATCAAAGACAATGAGTTGAAGAGTATAGACCCATTGTTCTCCGTAATTATGAAGCCATGTTGCCACATTTTCATTCACACAATCCATGTGCTCACCGAAACATCATCATTATTTTCTCTCCATTGTCTCACAGGTTTGTTAGGGTCTACGCTGAACGAAATAAGCACTTAATATGTGGAATTTTGTTTTCATTAAAAGAACTATTTATCTTCTCAGTTTTTATCACATTTCTATTTCAACAGAAGAGGCGAAATCGATGGATTAATCAATATAACTGTGGCAAAGCTGATTTGTAAATGGCCAATTCATATCAGTAAATTCAATACAACTTTATTGTCCCCTTACGGTAAAATGTATTTGCCCGTTTACAGACAAAAACACACAATCATTATACGTCAAAAAGCAAGAAAACAATATATCACTTTTTTCAAAGCATACATATTTTAAAGTTAACAGTACAAAGATAACATATTCAGACATTAATCATGTACTCATTACAATTCGGTTCTTGTATCACGTGACTGTGTGAACTTAGCTCAACCTGATAACGATACCATACAATTTGTACTTGACTAATTTGAGCAGGCACCCAACCAAGCATAGCGTAAATATTCTAAAAACAAATTAATCAATTAAAATTATTACCAAGCAAAATGTCTTTATGTAGGATTACAAATGAGTAATAATATAATAAGGGTAAGATAAAGTCTGGTCGTGTGAAGCTCGGCTCATGTCAAATATATATTTAATATTTCTGGAGCCGAGCGGCAAGCCCGGTTCATTCTGTCGTGTTTAAACATCCTTAAAACTTGCCCGCAGAGCACCGCCAGCGAAACAGCGGCAGCAGCAGGTCGCCAGACCGTTACCTATCTATCTTCTAAGCACGTCCCCCGTACCAGTGACAAGAATTAAGAAACAGGAGAGGGAAACCACAAAAAAAAAAATCAGTGGAAGGCGATTAGAATGGTGAATGACGATGATGGCGACCGGGGTTGATCGGAGCTTGTGTGACCGGCGACACGTGGCCTGTTTGCAACGGTTCGTGAGTAGGATTCTTAACAAAAAAGAAACGAGTTAATGCACCGTGTATCGCAGGGAATGCCTGAATGCCACCGTGTGCAACTTGGTAAAAAAAAAAAAAAAAAAAACTGAACACGACGGAGACGCCTTCAAGCGTACAAAGACCGTCATTCACAAGATTGTACTATCAACTGAAATTAATTCAGGTACAAGACGTGGCTGAAATATTCAAAGGATGGTATTCATGTTCCTGTAATTAGCTCTCATTTCTCATGCTTAAAACCGCGCGAGAACGTAACAAAAAAGGACTTGGTCTTTCACACTTGGTTTAACAGACGTAAAAATCGTATACGCAGTTCTTGATAAAAAGAGACAAACTCCAATAAAAAATGTCACTAATTATAATATTGCCGTATTACACAGGGATGTGAAAATTCTGCACTGCACACATGTATAGACAAGTCTATATAGTTGATAACACACTGATCTCATACAACATTAAGTAGGTCACATTTAGTTGTCTTTGTCATAGAAGAAAAACGACCATCGACGAGAATTCACAAAAAGCCTTCTCATCGTGATGAAGGACTCTACTGAAGCTCCACCAGTGTCCATGGCAGTAATCATAAGAGATTCAAATACGAAATTGACAACAGCTTTATAGATTATTAATGACTAGACTTGCTACTTTTTTTTGACGAATAGTAATAGCAATAACTATCAAGCAGCTCGAACCAGCCACAAACTACACGCCATTTGGGCCGGTTTACAGCTCCGTAATGACCCGGTGACCAATGGACATAGAGACCCCATCCCTGCCTAATAAAGCAGTTTTTATTGATACCCCCATTTCCCAAGACGTACACCCTTCCTTAATATTTCAGATCGTGACATAAAATTTAAAAATTAAATAAAAAACGACGAAACTGGAGCACAATAGCCGAGACTTAGACGTCAAGCGCAGATCCCTTGCGTCAGCCGAGCTGATTCTCTTCCTCACGCATTTCCCCATTCTGTTTCCTCCCATACACGGCTTCCATTTTGTCGGTTATTAAATTATAAATGCCTCCAGCCACCTGCTTAGAGGTCATGTTTTATGCGGCCAGAGCAAAGGGACATCCCTTTTTAATGTCACTGCTGAGGTAGTTCACAAGACAAAAAAAAAAAAAAAAAAAAACCCACAAGGCCGTGCATAGTTGTAGACACGGGTGACGGCACTATCTCTGCTAAATGATCAATTATTCATTAAACTAAATTTGAAGCCCTCTGGGGACCGCGGGTCGCTACGACTAAAACACTTGAAAGGGGCACACAGTCACGTGCTCTGCCAATTAAAAAAACAAAACAGGGACTGCTCCTTGCAGCTCAAGCTAAACTACGACCACATTGAGGCGATCCAACAGCTCATTTACTCATCTGTGCTCTACTTAGTAAAAGCCTGTAAAAGTACATCTTACGTTACAGGTACATAGTTTACCCTCCACACTGCTAAGCTCTATTCATTATTGTCACTGGTAACACGGTACCCTTTTTTGCAAGCACTATAGTTTCAGTCACTGCTCTATAAATGACGCCATATTCCTACATTTTAATGGCGTCCAAGCCCACTCTTTGAAGCTAGGAGAACATGGCGACCAAAATGGACAATCCAGATTGTCCCAATAATATGATGGCACTGTTCGTCTATAGTAATAACACCACTTAATATCAGGTTTCGGAAACCATGTGACGTGTACTTTTGACTGTTAAGCCAGCGGATATTATCTGCTGCATGCGACGTTTGAGTGTCAATTTGCCTGGCCGGTATTATAAAACTACTGCATACAAAGAAGAAACATGTGTTCTTTAGCGGTATTTCACCTCGGCTTGCGATATCCAATTAAAAACCCACTATCTTTTTTTTTTCCAGACCATCATTATTGACATAAAGCTTGTTTGTTAATAACCTCATTTTGTTTTGTTTCTTCCCACAAAACAACACAGCATGGTGTATCCCTTTTTTTAATTATGTCTTCACTCCCATCATATATGATGAGGCATGATCGTATAATTATGTTAAACACACGCAGAGAGAGATCGAGAGCTCCTAAGTTAAAACACATTGCCGTTAGCATGTCTCTCCTCACTGGTGTGACATCCATGATATCGATTCTCATTCTACATCAGCGTGGCAGACCATTTCTTAAATCCCATAGTAGATAAATTATACATTTTCACAATATATATATATACATATATTTCCATTAACATAATTATTCTGACCATGTTAACCAGTCATGAGTAACAAAATGTGCAGCAGTCATGCCGTCCAGAACTCCAGGTTACTACGTCATTCCAAAACAGGAGGAAACTGATTCTATTTGATTATACAGTACCGCGGCATGCACACGCAGATCAGCTCGTTATAAGTCCAAACGAGAGCAATCCATTGAGAATTATCGTAAACTCATTACATTATCGAGATATGACTCTTAATTCTACCAACACATGGTCTTATTAGGTAAACAATTGGATTGCCCCCCCCCCCCAAAAAAAAAAACCACACAAAAAAACAAAAACAAGAGGTGTTCCGGGCTACTATGCCCGAACAACTTATAATAATAGTTAATACATTTAACTGAATGCCGGTTTCGCATGTTATAAAGAAACCATATGTTTCATTGAATATACTGCTATATAAATTACATGCTTTGTTGTCAAATTGAATGAAGAAAAGGATCGGGAATACTTTAAAATTAATACCAACATTTATTGAGAAACAGTTTCATAAATGTACGCCTCAGACCATGCTCAGACCAACACTTCGACTGACAATGGCTACACAGTGAACTTTATCTTGAAAAGTTCATAACGGAAATGTTTCATTCATCACACATGTCTAATAAATCAAGTGCACATGCTGATGTCATTTAGCTATCACCGGTGCACCTGCAGTGTGACCGAACCTTGCGAAATCGGGTAACCAGACTCCGCACAGCGAAAGACAAACCCAATTTAGTCAGGTTTGTAAGCCATTGCATACAGCCCCGTTTGGGACTTCCAATAAAACAGCACATATCAAATGTCTTCTTTTTTTTCTTCTTCTTTTTTTCTTCTTTTTTTTCTCGTTTTAGCAGCGGACGTGTGAGCCGGCGAACTGGCACGCTGGTTCGCACCTACAAGGCGAGGCGTGAAGACCCATTGAATTCAACCCCATGCGGATATCATGTTCATTCATAATGGTGTTACGTGGTCTCACGGTGTGAGGGGGATAGCGTAGTTCGCGAAGGGACAAGTTAACCGTGGGGTTAAAACTCGCCATCCGCTAAATCCCTGGCGAGTTCGTCTCTTTTTTTTTATGATCGCGCCTCTCTTCAGCCATGCTCGTATTATGAGCTTCATGAAATAACGCTGTGCTCATTAAGAGGCAAGAAATAAAAATCAAAAACCCTTCTCCGAGTTCCCAGGAGATGCACCAAAGGTAATAATGCATGCCAGAGAACTCTTCATGTATGGGGGTTATATGAGACGGGCTCTTGACATTGATAGCAGAGCTCCCTGGTGGATAAATCACAGAGGTTAGGGGGAAACCCCTAAAGGTTCCTCAAAATGAATCTTAGAACCTAAAGAAGATAGAACACAAGAAGATGCAGAAGTGTATAACCGAGGTCTTCCATTAAGACGACCACGCTTAAACTTTTAGGAGTTTAAAATCCCACACTGATCTTTGTTTTGCTTCGATGACTCTGCAGAGCTGAGGAGTTGAAAACAACTAAGACCTCGAAGCCCCATCTCCAAAAATGCTCCTTGATCAATTACACAAAGTCTTAAAAGATGAAAAACTGTGACAATTGAAATAAACAATTGACTAAGACGAGACACCCTAGCCGCCAATGTAACCCTATCCCTCATCATTGTGTAGAAAAAAACAACACATATCTTGCCCTTTTCTCGCGCGGTTGTCTTAAGTACGGTATAACACTGACATTTGGAAGTATAGAGAAGTTTCAAACTGGATGGTTTTCAAGAAATATTTCTTAAAACCCTGAAGAACTTCTTTGAACGTGAACGCAATCATTCTGGTTGGTTTTTATACAACTCAAGCCTCCTGCTTCGCAAGATCAAAATCAAACACATTTATTTCTCAAAGACGACAGAAAAGAGTGGCGTATACACATTCTTTTTTTTAACACATAAAATAAAAAATTCCATCGAAAATTCAGAAAAAATAAATTTAACCAAAAATAGCATGTCCCTTTACTATCATATAAGGACAACTAAACAAAAAAGACCTTCAGGGTAAAAGGTTGTTCACGTCTCTACAAATTTAAACTCACGAAATGTACTTTCTGCCGTTCCCGACTCCGATATGAACTTTATTTCCTTCGCATACAGACATGATTGATAAGTCTATACGACTAAATTTCCTTGGTGTATTCGTTGGACTTCCTCAATCAATACTACACTTGTGTGCCAAAGAGTTTCTGCAAAAACACTGCGTCAAAACCACGTCATGGTGACAAACCCTCTCTCCTATTTCACACGAAACAACAGCCTTTTATTGGTGAGAAGGAAATCAATATTTGTGATCTCGTGAGAGGGCCTCCGGAGAATTGTGAACAATTTGAAAAAAGGGAGGGTCAGCAATGTCACTGTAGGAGTCATGCTACGGGAAACAGTAAGGAGCCTTTTCGAAACGTGTGCACGTAGGCATAAAGATACCTGTGTATAGAGAGGCGATGAAGAAATTATTGGATGTGGGAGGAAAACACAAAGGGTTTTATATGTGGCCCTGAAGGGACATCGAACATATATATTTACGTGAATATTTACGTCAATATTCTCGACACGGACAATAATCGCAAACATTTACGTGAATATTTGCGATTTGGGGCAAAAATCGTGAATATTTTCGTAAATATTAGCGTAAATATACATTTTGTTGTATATGTTCGATGTACCTTCAGGGCCACCATAGTTTTACTCACGTCATGAGTGAGAGACTGAAAACCAATCCACTCGCAAGGCTCCACTCCTTGATTCGAATCGGGGTAACAGTGAAAGGTAGGGCATGATACCACTCAGCCATTCTGACCCCCCCCCCCCCAACTTGAGCAACCTATGCAGAACAGCAACTGAATAATTCCACTTCTTACCTCAGATTGGTTCTAACTTGTAAAATATTCAATCATTTCAAAAAAATATCAAAACTTGCATGAGATCGATTAAGGCCCTAAGTCAATTGAACTGCTTGAAACCAGAGATCACGCCGATCCAAACTGGAAAGTATTTTCCATATAACGGTGTCGATTTAAAGATTATACGGTCTTACGACAGATTGCTGGTCGGAATAAAACTTCACCGTATAAAGCTTGATGTCTTGCAAGACGTTTCAATTGTCTTACAAGACGTTTCAATTTACACTCAGAGAGACGGTGATGAAGGAATATAAACAGTCATATTTTGATTTTTTTTTGTGAAGTGGTGCTTCATGAAGTATTGATCCAATCATTTAATTCGCCAAAGTGTCGAAGCAAAAACAAACTCAACTGTGACTGTTTTTCCAAAGACCATCAAACTGAAAACACAAACAGAAAGACGGCGGACACTTACACAAAATCTACGGCAGTAAAAGTCAACAGCTTGGTGCTTCACTCTTCCTTTCTCATTTTTTTCGTCTTAATTTCTCCGACTTCACACAATACGTCCAGCACCCAAGGGGAAATGGGATCCTGCACAGTGCAAGGTAATGCTATCCAATAACGCGCGCCGTCTCTCTGTTCTTTATACCACACGAGTGTTTGTTCTGAAAGGGTGTTTAATTCACTGACCTATATCCATTTCTGTTTTAGCAGGTTGTACACACCGAGAAAAGAAAACACCCGTCCTCAATTTGCCATCTTGCGTTTCATCTATACCCTTATCATAGGCAGCTGATTGGACAAAATCGTATACGTGGCGGCCATCTTGGTCGCATTCTCTGACGTACGCAAGGAGGATTATTGTGATAATCCTCCGCCGGCCAAAAGGAGCCTCTCTATTAGCCTGCCCTCGATTTTCTTACAGTAAACTTTGATCTCCATACAAGAAGTATTCCAAGTAAAAAAAATTGCAGTTATTGAAAACAACTCATTGAAGAATGGCTGACAAAACTGTAAATGTTACTAAAAATCCTCAATATAATTTGTTCTTTTGCAGTAGCTGGGCCTTTAAGTGTTTACCGCTGTACTTCCCATGTCTTATTTGCAGGTTCGTGTATAAACTGCAACCTTACCAGTTCTTTGATCGACGTTAGGTAAATTAGATCCATGTACGCGCGCTCAGAGGCCGACCAGGTACGTGACGACCTTCACTGTGACGGTCAGAGCCATCTTGATTTGATGTGGTCGTCCAATCAAAACCCAATTTCGTCAAATGTGCTCAACGTAAGGTACAAATTTACGGTTGCAGAAGAACGTTTAAAAAGCAATTTCATAAGGTATCTAGTAATGTGTACGAGCTCAGAATATCTGCGGTAAGTAGAGCCATGAAAGTAGGCCCCAAGTTAATATTGATACCGAGGCCTGCGGGTTACAATGTTTTCTCTCTTTGATTTCTTCCATATTAAAAGTATCAAAAGTTGAATATGACACCATCATAATATGTCTATTTACTCGTTGTTATAATCCAAGTTTTGGACAACGAAAGTAACAGTTGCTGTAATATTGGAGTCAAAATTATAATATTTCATTCCAGGTTAAGGTTTGGTTGTGACAACAGAGCTCGTGTGGCACTTAACGTGTCTGTGGCATAGGGAGGGTGTATCACGTGATATTACATTAACCCCCCAACCCTGTCACTACTTACATGTACTTTTTTTTTGGACCTGCCCACAGGAGGTTTATGTATCGCCATGTCTCGGTCGGAAGAAGATTTTGCCCCGAAGCGACGCGGCGCCCACAGAGAGAGAGAGAGTATACCGTAAGGCGTGCATTTAATCTCCGTTGTCGCTAACAACAGAAACCGCTGCCGAGATCTACTGTGAGAATCCTACAAAATTCAAACGCGATGATTAACTGATACGATCCGGTATAATTCTTGCCCTCTGTTTAATGTCAAGAGACTTCATGATATACAACATGTTGTCGGTCAAAAGATAAGATTTTGTTTTATGTACCAGGTCCCCCCATAGGCTAGAAGATGCGTGTGTATTTGCATGGCCCCATTCGCTGGTGAATTACTTCGGGTGTATAGATGTGACAGGAGTGTTTGTCCTAAATAGTGCATTGAGTGTAGAAGTACAATGCCATGATGGATGATGCAACGTTGGTTTAGGTTGCTGTGACCATTAGAGCATGTTGTTACCTCCATGCTGGGACACACGTCACTGGTGTAATTAATACAGTGTTTTACCTTCTAAACTTTCACACACTGTTTACCAGCCACTACACATTTGAAGTACCCGCTGGGTAAATTTTGAAATGACAAAATAGTTGATTGATTTCTTTAAGCCGTTTTGTACATTAATGAATTTAAAACCGGGAATGCAATTAGTGTCATCGTAGAGGAAAAGCTCAACAAGTCCGACTTTGAAAATTGTTCACGTGCTTTCGGAAAAAAAACTTTGACAATTATTTATGACCTCGTTTCAAAATGGCGACTTGATGTTTCTTCGCCGTCATGTGCTCTTCCGTTTCCCTTCAGGGGTAAATGCAATATTAGCTCATTTGATTCAACGCATGCCGTCTGTTTGTACACCTGCGTCCACATTGTGTGGTTTCTGGAGATCAATATTCTATAGTCTGTAGAGAAAATTTGAGAGATATGTTTTTGGGTTTCTAGGCTTTCAGTTGATATCCATCAAAAAAATGACGCGCGGGGGGCATCTCGTCAAGTGTAATTGAACGTGTAGCTCATGCTTAATACATTGTATGGCTCTGCCAGTGACTTCAAGTGTGCCAGTTAAGAATAATCATAGTGCGTTGTTTTTTGAAACTTCCGTAGTCACAGCGGATGTATTGCTAAGCAATTTGGAAGTATAATAGTACGAGTGGTGTCACGTCGACCCCAGTGCCACGTCGACCCCAAAACTTCAGCAACGTTTTATGGCATGAAACAGTTTTGTAAAGCAGATTCAATACTCCCCTGAGAAGCGAGACTCCCATAAGATTGCCCCGGATTATTTAGTGATGCAGACAATTTATTTGGTAATTTTATTTTATATATTTTAATTATCTAGTTTGATTGTATATAGCCTTTTTAACGTTGGCACGTTGGTAAAGTTGAACTTGTTTCGGCCTATCGGCTCACATAATCGGCTGCTGTAATTCAAATGATGTTGTCGTGTTTTAGTTTTAGTTTTTTTTTTAATTTTATATATATATATATATATATTTTTTTTTTACAATAAACCAACCATAATTTAATTTAGATCAACTGGTTCTGTTTTCAGAATGTTAACAGTTGACCAATTTGCCAGAAGAAATCATCTGTTTAAATTTTTTATGTGGACAATCAATTCTATCCAAAGTCTATTATATCGCAAACATAAAATTATATCATCCCTGTAACATCAACTCAACAACACGACTCCGTTTAGACTAGGCTCAAAAGTCCTCCCATAGTCAGTGTTTGGTATCTGCGCTGGGTTAATTTCAGCTCAACACTAATTTATTGATGTTGAGAGGAAACCGAACAAATCTTAGTACGTGATCGAAGAAAAAAGTAAACTATAATAGAAGATAAAGGGACTTGTATCTTCAGTGACTCGAGTGAGATGGACGCAGTTTATCCTCAGGGAGATTGGGGAAGAGCCGCGGTGTAAGGAGGATCGTTCCCAGAGCGACGCACTGATGTCGATCGTGTCAGATACCCCCCGTGCTAAGCCCAGCGTATAGGACGATCAGATACGGATCTATGCATACTATAGCCAGGGTTGAGTCAATTTATCGGTGCATCAAACTTGGGACTTCACGTTGTTGTACTTCTTTATAAACTTGGACTGAACTCACGGTGGAGGGGTTAGGAAAGTATTCCCGGGCATCGAGGCCATTATAACAATATCGCTTTGGGTGCAATAGATAGTTCCCAGTAGACGCCATCTTTACGGGCAAATTGCATTTTGGCTTGCAGGTGCGTCAAACGCGATCAACTTATTAACGCAGCCGCGTTGTTCACTGACCAATCCTGCAATGAGTTTCGTGAAATGCGCGCGTGTTGCACGCCGTTCTCACACGAAACGCACGACTGTTTGTTCCAAACTGCCCGTAAAGATGGCCGATTTACGTCATACTGCAACCTATCTATAGTACATCTGTCCCCTTCATCTACACCTTCTAGCATCACGACAACTTTGATGGCGATAACATAACTATCTTTACTACCTTATACAAGTGGGTAGGGTAAAATTTCGAGAAGTGTTATTAAAACCAAAATATTAGGGCTTTATGGTTGATTTTCAAAGCTGAACTTTTGAATGCACTTAGGTCTAGGCTGTATCATCACTTTAAAGTGGACGTAAAACCCTCTCTTGAAGCAATAACGAAAGAAAAACCACTCAATAATCAAGTCACCGGACACAGAATTCCACACCGTGTCAAAAAAATCGAGTTGACTCAATGCAGGAGCGTCGAGGTGCCAAAGGAACACATCGAATTTCCGCCCAAAAACCCGTCAACTGTCGCCTGCCGCAACTTCTGACAGCCCTCTTCGCAAAAACCTGATTATCACGATTTCCACTCAGAGGGCCTGTTTTTCTAAATCGAGTTTGATGTAGTGACAGGTCAAGTCTGGTGTTCTTTAAATCGAGTTTATCGAGAAACAGCCCTGGAATCAACGGTTCTTATATCACTCACATGACATCCATTTCGCGTAGCCTAATGCACTCAACATGGAGATATCACGCCAGATTCTGTGACGCATTTCACCACTGCTCATCCAAAATTAAGTTTGGTTGATTTTCCCCCCATTAAAGTCGGTCTGAATCCATTTTTAAATCGCCTGTTTATGCATACATGATCAAACTGATCGTGCCCAACAAAAGCCAAACGCTCATTATTTCAGGCTTTTCAATTGGTTTGCTTCAATAACGATAAGGTTAGGCCTAATGTATGTTTTTCATGCATTTCTTATAAGTTGAAATTGAAATGAGTTATTGTTGAGCTTTCAAATAGTCTCAAACTCGCAAGCCATGAGAGATAATATGGTTACTTACAAATCATGAATGCCCCGAAAGTATTTACAAAATTAGTGATATTGTTTCTTGAACGTGCGCACCTCATTCTTGTCATGATCTACTCGTACAGCCGAAGCACATTCAAAGTAAGGTGTCGTATTCACGAACACACACACACACGCCACAACTAGCCAAGACGGCATTCCAACCTAGAATAATGTTAACAGCTCAACCAATTTCAGATCCTACGAGCATTTGGGGGGGGGGTTTCTAGTGGAGCTTTTCCCCGTGAAGTATTTGGGGGAACTATACCACAAAACCTTTGGGATTACCTAGAATCACCAATTGTACATCTCTTGACATCTCTTGGCAAAAACCGGATCATTTACTGACACGGGGTTCAGAATGTTACCAGCGAGGACACCGTCAGAGCAGCGATGTGTCATACGGAACACTGTCTTTCCCGTGAAGTATTTGGGGAACTATACCGCAAAACCCTTTGGGATTACCTAGAATCACCAATTGTACATCTCCTGGCATCTCTTGGCAAAAACCGGATCATTTACCAACACAGGGTTTTAGAATGTTACCAGCGAGAACACCGTCAGAGCAGCGATGTCTCATATACGGAACACTCGCAAAACGCTCCGGTCGGAACTGGTCCGGATCCGTGTCCCGTGGGGGCCTGACCCACTAAATCTGGGCTAATATTATGACCCGGAATCTGTGTCAAAAACGACCCAGAAAATGGATAACAAATGAAGCAGAATCCGAGCTCAAACCCTTTTTTTAATAAAACTATTTCCCAGGTCACTCTGACAGGCTCCATGGGATACGTAATCCGGGTCCATTTTGAACCGGGAGTGTTTTAGAGAGTAGGATCATTAAAGGCACTGGACACTAGGCCCTCTATTGGTAATTACTCAAAATAATTGTTAAAGGAACATTACAGAATTGGTTTTGCTAACAAAACAGTTGCTGGCAGTGTAAGCACTTTATGTAATCTACCATATACATAAACTGACAAACCTGTAGAAGTTTGAGATCGATCGGCCATCTGGGTCACGAGAAAATAGTAAAAAACCGATTACACATTTGCATGAAATCATATAGATTCAACAAATGAATGAAACGCTCACTGAGCGATAAACTCCAATCGGAAAATTAGTTTATTCATTTCTCATCAAATATGGCATTTCAGACGGAAATATTTCAAGGGATGTTTTCTACTACCATCATCATTAGACCGTGTAAGTTTTATGTAAATCTGTAATCAAAAGTATATTTTACAAGTTTTTTTCTTACCAGTTCTGTAATGTTCCTTTAACATAAAAACTTACTTGGTAACGAGCAATGGAGAGCTATTGATAGTATAAAACATTGTGAGAAAGGGCTCCCTCTGAAGTAACGTAGTTTTTGAGAAAGAAGTAATTTCTCAGTAAAATATTTGAATTGATTTTGAGACCTCACGCGTGAGGTCTCGAAATCAAGCATCTGAAAGCACACAATTTCGTGTGACAAGGGTGTTTTTTCTAGTACCATTATTATCTCGCAACTTCGACGAGCAGTTGAGTTCAAATTTTCACAGGTTTGTTATTTTGTGCAAATGTTGAGATACACCAAGTGAGAAGACTGGTCTTTGACAATTACCAAATGTGTCCAGTGTCTTTAACAAGCTGAGAAAATACAACAGAGTTAAAGACATCATCATTAAACACGGCCTCCCTCTGACCGTTAAGACTCACATGGCAATTCTCATTCCAGTCCCTGGAACACAGCATGAATGAAATCTCCAACAAAACATCACAAGATCCAATTGAAAATACAGTTGTTCAATAAAATGAACTGCATTGATATTTATAACAAGGGATAACCGCGGAGAGCCACAACATCACAGGCCAAACATTACAACCTCACAGAACATAGTACTAATAATGTGAATCCCAGTTGAATTCTAGTAAAACCCACCATTCGAAATAAACATGACAAATACCTATAATGCATTTGCTGTTTAGTCAGCAAATATTCCCTCCCTCTATGCAAATATTAAATGCGTGATGTAGTCAGTATAAAATCCCAGATTACAGCATAAAAGCTTTCCAGTTGCCTTGATGTGAAGGTGTTCGAGTGGTAAAAATCTGAAGCATTAAGTCCGCCTGTTATTCTATGCCTCAACAGACACAGTCTCCTGGGCTTGAAATCTTACACGATGTCATACAATTCACCGTCATTGACCGTCAACGAGTAAGGGGGGGAAAGAGGTATCCTCAACACTTAGTGGTAAAGGATCATTCTATCATTCTGGTTTATGTTTATCTGCTTAAGTTAAGCAGATCTATTTTCAAGACTCTGCATACAGTGAAAAAAATCAAGTTTATTATGCTTCCTGTATAGGTCTGAATTTGTTATATGGACCCTACTACAGCTGATTTTACAATGACGATTGATAAAACTATAGCCTATTGCTCAAACACGAATCAATTCATCAATCAATCGATCAATCAATCGATCAGTAAATCAACCAATCACTGATTCGATCAATCAATCAACCAATCACTCAATAATTCAAATAATAAACCAATAAATCACGAACAATGTAAAAAAAAAAAAAAAATGAGGTGTAGCATGGTTAACAAGTTTTCCCTTTATACAAAGCTAGTATGCCCAGTAAGGCTCTATGAAGTTGAGGGGGATGATGATGATGATGATGATGATGACCGCATATGACGGTCTTTATCGATAGTTTACACTCACCTTGCTGCCCACCACCATTACTATGTCCGTTGTCTACAAGTATTTGATACATTGAAAGGTACGGTGCGCCCCCACACGTCTCTGTTGTGTTGCCTGCACATGTTGCATTGCATAAGCTGTCCCTCACCGGCTGATTGTGGTAGATGCGTTTACCGCAGTAACACTCACTATGAAACTCCAAACCCGCGTAGTAACTACCTCTTTAAAGAAAAAACAAGAAAATAAAAAAAAACAAGATTGAAGGATTTTCAGTCAAAAAGCCAAGATAACAATCAATCTAACAAATACCTCAACTGTTGCTGAACAGTTGTTTGTTGGGCACAAATATATCAAGTAATTATAAACCACAAGGGAAACTGATTGGGTGCTCTACCAACTGAGCTATCTGGCCCTATGTTGGCAACCTCCCTACTTTGTCAATATCTTTGTTGGGGGTGCCAGGTATTTACGATACAACCTGGGAAGCAGCAAATAAAATAACATTAGTAATAATGAATATTTATTTAGTTACAAAAAAACACAATTACACAAGACAAACAAACAAACGAACAAACAAACAACACAATAATAACAAACAACAATAAAAAGTGTACAAACATATATTTACAAGGCAATTAAATGTCAAATGAATATATTTTTTTAAACCAAGAAAACTGACAGGAGTCCTAATGGGAAATCAATAAATGATATAAACACAACCTGCTGAATAAACTAATCAAAACTGGAACATACAACTAAGAACAAATAAGACTAAAGGAGCCAGTTACAACCAATGCACAAGTGTGTGTTGTTTAGTTGGTAACTTATGTATACAGGGCAAAACATGTGTTTAACATCTCTATGGAACTCCTTGCCTGGTGAATATTTCCCTCCATTCTACAATCTAGACTGTTTAAGAGGAATATCAATTTCTCCCCTGAGTTGTTTTCATCTTAAACATTTTCTTCTTCTAGCCCCTTTGCAAGAGTGGCTTTTAGCCTTGTTCGGGGGCAGACTTGCATAAAACAAATCTATAGGCATTGGAGTTGTCGACAGCGAGGACTCTTACAGGTTATGACGTCACAAAGTAACCTTTTTGTGTACCGGAGTATTGCTGGTACCTATGTCTGTATTCCTGCTACCAGTCTGTATTCCTGGTACCTGTCTGTACTCATGGTACCTGTCTGTACTCATGGTACCTGTCTGTATTCCTGGTACCTGTCTGTATTTCTGGTACCTGTCTGTATTCCTGGTACCTGTCTGTACTCATGGTACCTGTCTGTATTCCTGGTACCTGTCTGTATTCCTGGTACCTGTCTGTATTCCTGGTACCTGTCTGTACTCATGGTACCTGTCTGTATTCCTGGTACCTGTCTGTATTCCTGGTACCTGTCTGTATTCCTGGTACCTGTCTGTATTCCTGGTACCTGTCTGTATTCCTGGTACCTGTCTGTATTCCTGGTACCTGTCTGTATTCCTGGTACCTGTCTGTATTCCTGGTACCTGTCTGTACTCATGGTACCTGTCTGTATTCCTGGTACCTGTCTGTACTCCTGGTACCTGTCTGTATTCCTGGTACCTGTCTGTACTCCTGGTACCTCTGTCTGTATTCCTGGTACCTGTCTGTACTCCTGGTACCTGTCTGAACTCCTGGTACCTCTGTCTGTATTCCTGGTACCTGTCTGTATTCCTGGTACCTGTCTGTATTCCTGGTACCTGTCTGTATTCCTGGTACCTGTCTGTACTCCTGGTACCTGTCTGTACTCATGGTACCTGTGTCTGTATTCCTGGTACCAGTCTGTATTCCTGGTGCTTACAGGATAGACATTGTGTGTGATTTTTAAGTAAGAACTGTACTTGTGGGGTGTTTTGACATTGTGAGGTGCAACCAACAATGTTTTTTAACAGAACAGATTTAAAGCAAAGGGATCATAGACATCACCTGGAGAAAGCCCACAACGTCGCTCTACTAAACATAGATATACTTGTCTGTATTCCTGGTACCTGTCTGTATTCCTGGTACCTGTCTGTATTCCTGGTACCTGTCTGTATTCCTGGTACCTGTCTGTATTCCTGGTACCTGTCTGTATTCCTGGTACTTGTCTGTATTCCTGGTACCTGTCTGTATTCCTGGTACCTGTCTGTACTCATGGTACCTGTGTCTGTATTCCTGGTACCTGTCTGTACTCATGGTACCTGTGTCTGTATTCCTGGTACCTGTCTGTATTCCTGGTACCTGTCTGTATTCCTGGTACCTGTCTGTATTCCTGGTACCTGTCTGTATTCCTGGTACCTGTCTGTATTCCTGGTACCTGTCTGTATTCCTGGTACCTGTCTGTATTCCTGGTACCTGTCTGTATTCCTGGTACTTGTCTGTATTCCTGGTACCTGTCTGTATTCCTGGTACCTGTCTGTACTCATGGTACCTGTGTCTGTATTCCTGGTACCTGTCTGTACTCATGGTACCTGTGTCTGTATTCCTGGTACCAGTCTGTAGTCCCGGTACCTCTGTCTGTATTTCGTGCACTGTTCCCTGACATTTCCATAATTGTAATATTATTACAGAATATTGTACAAAAAAACTGTGAAATAAATTCATCCCCAAACTCAAGAGATCATATTTTTCTTCTATAATTATGACAGCACACTATGTGGCTGCTAACCACGTAATACCATGAAATACATCGTCAGAGTGGGGGGGGGGATGAAAGAATATCCTGTAAAAATGTGGATAGTGTTGACTTTCACGTAAATAACTGCGGATTTGTAATACTTCCACCCTAGGGAAACCCCTGTATCAATTTACAGTTTACATACACTCATTACTGAGTATGTAAATTGCTGTTTCAACTCCTTATCATCTAGAAGGGCTTCACGCCGTGTATAATGGAACAAATCGTGAATGAATGCTAATCCAATCTGTTATTGAACGAAAAAAAAAAAAAAATTACCATCAATGAATATTTCTGCAGCAACATTCTGGTTATTTTCCCACACATGGCGTTATAATTTTACAGTCATGTTTTAGCACGACGTTTTGACGTAACATTTTTAGTCGCTAAATATTTATAATCAGTCTCTAATCAGGAAGATTTTGCCACTATTTAACTCAACAGAATT
The DNA here is from genome assembly GCA_032158295.1 of Pycnopodia helianthoides. Lineage (NCBI taxonomy): Eukaryota > Metazoa > Echinodermata > Asteroidea > Forcipulatida > Asteriidae > Pycnopodia > Pycnopodia helianthoides. The sequence continues at coordinate 5,970,749 of CM063249.1, forward strand.
TTACATCTTTAATTTTATTGAATAATTTCCCAAATTAAAAAAAACATTACATATCTCACATTTGTTTTAATAGTCTACAAGAGTGTTAATAAAGCGGATTAAAAATCTAATGCAACTGTGGTTGTTTTTGTAGAGCGGATTTTAGTTGAAATCTGACATAAACATATATTATTGATGATCATAACCGATACTGATCTACATATTATTGCTTCGTCTGTATTATAGACATTGTAAGCTGATATATTTGAGGATACAAAAAAAAATGTCTGTGGTCGCCTGAGGGGCGAAGTGCTGTCCTAGTGTAGTGCCGTGTGCCGTATATAGACATAGGAGTAGCTTTGTGGGTTCATCCCAGTCTCTAGAATACTATACTTGATAACAAAAACATGTCAAATCAGCAACATACCTGGACGGTAATATTTAACCCACACTAAACGTCACTGTATCCATGAACTGTAAGCCATTAATGATATACATTGTGTGTAGGAATCAAGCTCCACTGATTTATTTATACGGACAGGTAAAGCTGTTCGTGAGATCTCGCGGGATTTCAATAATTCACGTAAACAAGACGATGATTATACAGTGTATGCACTGCGTGTGACTTCTTATGCATGTTTCCTTTTGGGACGGCGTCTTGCGACCTGGCTCGAGCGAGAAGGTCACGGTGTGACGTCGTCATAAGGTATGATATTCTTTCAATGCAAACATATGGGTTCGCGTAGCTATGGTTACCAACGATTTCTCGGTGAAATCCAATCCTTTTGAAAATGTAGTTGATTTCACCAATAAATATACAGAAGAAATGTTATTATTTATGATAATCAGGCTGCGTCTAAACGAGAGTGAAGCCATATAGCCATGTAGCTATGGTGATCTACAGGAAGCCATATAGCCATGTAACTATGACGATCTACAGGAAGCCATACAGCCATGTAGCTATGGCGAACTACAGGAAGCCATAGCCGTGTAGCTACAGCAATCTACAGGAGGCCATAGCCAGAGCCAGAGACGTTGATTTCGAAATGGACCGATGTAAATGTACTGTCTTCATCCTTCTATTCGTACAATAAGAACAGGTGGCATGATTAATAACAACTACAGTGTAACTTGATAGCGAGATGTTGATGAACTTAAGCACAGTTTAAAGCAATATGGTAATACTGCTGGTTGATACGGACTAATTGCAGACAAAACAATATTATGTAATAAACCATAAAGTAAAAATGACTGGGTAAATTTAATAGATATTAGTACTGATGACGTCACAGTTTGTTTACCACTTTGCAGAAGAACTGTCGAAAATGCAGCACCCAGTTACAGCAATGCAGTATAAGCAAACAGTGGTGTCATCAGTACAGGGGTCCGTTCAATTTTTGGGGTGAGCAGGGAAAAAAATCGACGACAGAAAGAGATATGAACCTGTGACCTCCGAATTAACGTGCTGGCTGCTGGCGCACTACCAACTCAACTATCTAGCCCTATGATGGCGGTCTCCCTATTTGATCAATGTTCGATGGTGCCCCGTAACCAGTAGCACCATCAAGGGGAAGGATTCCGTACCCAACCTCGTCCCCATGGTTTACTTTATTTCCAACAATGTTTACAATAGTAAACCCTGGGAGGGAAACTCCTTACTCGGACCGTGATTGGACAAAACCAAATGTTAGCCTTTTTCAAAACAGCCGGCCCGCAACCAATGTAGGCTACCAACAGGCTATTAAATCTGGTACCGGACCACGAGACCATGACGAAGATGCGAATTTCGAAAAGCAGCCAGACTAATCTAATTTGCATACGTATCCAAAATTTTTGGATATGCAAATAATCCAATACCAGGGTGAGAAAGCGGTCAACCTTGTACTGCTCGACACACCCTGGGGACGAGGCTGTTCCGTACCCATTTGATTCTTTATAATTGAAAGCACAAACACACCTTTTACTGCAGTGTCGTACACACAACGCCACTGTCATCCGCCTTAGGTCAGTCAGAAAACCTTCCCGAAGCGCCCTCAATGTTCTCTCCGTCTCATCGCGGTAGCAACCTAAATATAGTACTGTCAAAAAAACACATGAGAGAATTTTAAATTACATGAAATCATCTGGTAATACAATAGATGGTACAAATGTCACATACTCATCGCGGTAAAACCAATCGACAACTTCTCTTTTATAGTCACTTCATGGTTTTAAAAAATTAATATGTGACGTTGTCCAGACTACCTCCATGTCCATACCATGGGTCCATACTAACCCGGTGTTCTAAAATATCACCGTTTTTCGGTTTCAGTGAGATGTGTTTTTTTTCTTCTTGACATTAAGCTCAATTTTCAAACCAGAAATCGTCTTCGAATTTCCTCTTCTAAAAAAAAACCGGTAGCCTGATCCTCTTCATGGCTTAAATTACTGCATAATATTACACACATTTTCAATCATCACTTACTGTACAAAAACCATTATAAATACAGAGGGGAATGAGATGACAAACGTTGATTAGCTAGCCATGTGTTGGGGAGTGTTCGACTCAGTAACAATATTCACTCGTTCATGAAACGGTCGTCGGACATACAAAATGGCAACCTTATAAAAAAAAAACGCGTCGCCTTCTTCGGATATTCATGAACTCTAAAGAAAATGAACCAACCGTCAAACAAAACACTGACATTTCACATTTTGAGTTAGTGACCTTGTCTGTCTAGGAACATTACACTGTACGTTAAAAGCTATTGACTGCATGAATTTGGTTACAAAATGACGCAAATGTTCACAACATTTGAATGTTGTGTCTCTGAAAGGTATTAATTAAAACATACCACAGTATCCAGTACTATTTTTTAAATAGGGCAACATTTCGATCGTACATCGATGTTCACGTGCGCTGATTTGAAAACGTGCATTAATAATATTTGTAATAATTGCATTACTCTAATTTTGAGCACCAGGTAATCGCATCACCACATCACAAGACCGTAGTCAGCATTAAATGAACACATACAGAAAGACGACACGGATTTTTTCGAATAGCAACTGAAATGTTGTCCCCGATGCCTAATACACCTTATGATGTAACGCTGTAATGTCACACGCATGTTGAAAACGAACACTACACAAGTCGTAATTTACCTCACGTTGGATTACTTGAATTTGTCAAATCATTTGCTTCAAATCGTCTTTTCTCAGCACTCTAGGCTGAATGAATGCATAACACAACGACGGCGTCAAATGTACATGAACATTTATGTACAAATCCATCAAAATTGGTGTTTATGGTTTGGCTTTGTATGAATTGTGAACTATTTTTTGTTATTTCTTAATTTTGATTATCGCGAGGGAAACTCATTTATTGATCTCTTAATTCATAACAAAATTGGTTTTACAAAAATAGTAGAATCTATGACATTTATGGTTTATGACATTTGATAGATGAACCTCATTTGTTTTGTGTCCACTAGAATTACCTCTGCATTCCTTTTATTAGACACTAGGAAATCCGAAATCTAACCGATTGGAAATTAAGAGTAATTTTCTCTTCACTAAAAATGTAGGCCTACACGGTAATTGATTCTTGTAATATTATAGTTCAATAACCAGTAATGTATCCTGAATGATCAGAGCACACATAATCATTGTGTTAGGATGATGGCCCAGGCATAATGATTGTTGGATTTACACGACGTCAACATGACAACAACAACCTTTCCCCGTGACATTGCTCCGATGTCGATTCTAGTTGTATTTGGCCTGACAGCATCTAATCGCTCAATACCGCCCTCGGCAACATCATAGAGTACCCCCAGAAGGTGACAACCTTTAACTTGCTTTTGCGTTATTTTACTAGCACCTTAAGTCGGGATTCGTGGATGATCAGATGTACTTATAGTATAGTGTTGCAATTGGAATAACCCAGTGTTAAACACTGCGTAAACACTTCACAGAAAGGAGATTTTGTATTAAACGCACATGTGCAGAACACAAGGCCATTAGCCAATAAGAGTATTTAGACAAAAACAGATGGTGATATCAATTGAAATGTACTGCGTCACTTGAGATATAGAAAGGTCGGCGTATTGCGACTAAAATTCGCGCATGAAATTTTGAGCAAAGCAACACGGATTGCACATAGTCAAGGAGCTGCTAAAAGTGCGTAACCTTGGATGCAATTTATGAAAAATTACCACTAAAATGTCAAACACATTTTACAGAAGTATACCGCGGTCGCTTATTAATAACCATATATAAGAAACATGTCTGTTTGAATTTCTATAATCTTCAAGAAAAGTAAAGTGCAACTCGACATAAACACGATCGACTGGGATGAACATCTAAAAAAAAAAAACATGGTGGCCCTAACGTAGACACGCCATTTGTGGTTTATTTGATTTATCAACGTTACTTATACAGATCCATGATTTGTTTGATAAACTAGCGGATTATGACATTAGTCGAACATTTTACTTAATCGAAGAAGTCCATAGCTAGATATTTTCCGTGAAGCTTCACCCGGCATACTGCGGTCATTTTTTTTAAATATATATATTTTAAAATCGCGTTCCCTGTATGCCATTACAAAAATACATATTAATACTCAGCATATCGCCTTTGGGGTCTGACCATAAATCATCGATTTGATGAAAGGTATAGTTCTCCATAATGATTCAAAGTTTGATGGATGGCGTTTTTGTTTTCCTGAATCGATCCGTAGCAGATTGAAAAGCAGTTTTGCGAATGCAATAACAGTGAAGAGAGAGAGAGAGAGAGAGAGGAACGGTCACCGTACACTGCATTTATACACGTCTTTCCACCTGAACGGTTTACAATTTTCGGATGAGTGAACACCCATTCGAAAGTCTCCAGAAATGTGCGCACGTAATTTTATATTCACATCTAAAAAGCTATACAGGAAACTTGAAGCCCTCTTCATCTTCTCTAAGATCGGTCAAAGACGAGAGCAATTCAATCAACAATGTTTGTCGAGATGATTCATGTTGACACTATTCTGTATAAAGGCAACGTATTGAACCTTTTTAACTGGGGGAAATCTGATCGTAAAACGTCAACCATAATACTATCAATATTTGTATTACAATTGTACCTGCATAATTACTGAGATGGCATGTGACATTTAGAGTACTTCCTATAGCAATGGCTGCTCTGTTAGCTTTGCAATAAAACATCATATATAGACTCACATGAGCGTATAATTCAATTAGGAAACAACAAAAAGAACATCATTTTATGCATGGCTGTACACTACGGTAAGAAAACCCTGTACATTCAATTCCATTGACTTGACTTGACTTGACTTAAATAACGGAAAATTCATTTCAGCCCGTCATGCTGGTTTAAAAACAAAATGTACCAGTTAACAATTTGGAGCTATCTTATTCTTACAATACGTAACGAATTCGAGACTTCCACAGAAAAAGTAACGGTCTGGCACCCTTTTAGCTATCATGCTACGTCTATGCTAAGAATACTATCATTTTGTCGCCATCTTTGATGTTTTATATTAAAGATGCAAACAGAGTGAGCTCGTCTATCGGCAGCCATTTTGGGCAATATAAAAATACAGAAGATGTCGGGCTATTCTGCATTCTAGCCTCATTTTGAATGACCATTGATCTATAATTAGGAGAAAAATACAAGATAGTTGCACGAGGTGAAAGTTTAGATGGACTTCTAATAGTTTGACAAGTCTGAAAATGTAAACTTATATCAATGCGTGCAGCCAAAAATAAGGCCGTGTTTGGCTTCGGCATTGGATATGGTCGTGTGGCAGAACAAAGGGCATATTCAACGTTGCCGCAGTAGCCAGAGCCATAAACGTAGCCATAAACGTAGTCAAAGTCGCTCGATTTGTACACGGCCTAACCACCGTTGACTGCACACCGATGTACTCATGTATGTAGACTCTATAAAATCCGTATCCGAATTGGCGGCTACAGCTACGGCTACGGCTATCTAAGGGTGTTGCTAAGGATGGCGTATACTTCAACGCATGACGACGCGGTGATCTAGCCTAAGTCGTAGCCGTTATTTCGGACGCTGCGCAACTCTAGCAAGTTATCAACGATCACCGTACGAACGAACTCGCTAATCGGACTAGCTGCCGTCACTGGATTAAATCAACCGTGTGGCTCGGTTTTAATTAATATGGTTCCAAAATGTCTCTTAATAAAATAAACCCAGACGATTTCAAATCGGTGATTAATTCGATTACGGTTTATCATGTATGATTGGATTTAGGACTATGATTGCAACTAACATCTGTAAGGGCGAAGTAGCGTCGAAGAAGTTAAAGGGAATACAGAACACTGTTTGTATGCATGAACTACATTTCGAATTTAGGAGATGATTATAAAACCTTAAAGGTAAAACCACGCTTTAAACTGTTAGACAGACTCTCTCAGCCGAAACACATTAATTAATGACAATTTCAAATAAAATAGATTACAATTTCCCTTTAAAATGTAATGAAGGATACAGGCCTACTATATACACCCAGACCGGTATGGCGATGCCCTTTACACATTTGAACATTTCCCAAGTCACTGATGCAATCGCTTCCGGTTAATGGCTGATATTTCATGATACTACTATCACTACGTCCTGATTTCGTGTGTGTTATGACGGAAATGTGCGGTGGTTTGAGCGTCAATATTATTCGACTTACACAAACGTCTCCAAAACATATACGACAGCTATACCAGGTGAATTTTTGAATCTCATTTTGATTCTATTGTCAGTTTTGTTTTTTTGGAGGTCACCAATTTGATAAAGAATTGTTTACTGTTAACCGAAGGGAAACAATTCTAAGGAATTCAATCAATTGCAACAATTAAATTAACGTCAGTTAACATCAAATGTTTTTGATATTGTAAATGGGTCAAATCAGCGGAAATGAGATTGTAAAATTAGCAAAATCAGTGCAAATCAATTGCCGTCTAGTAGAATCCGCATAAATTGAACATTCTCGGAGTCAGTTTGCGGAAATCAATCTGTTACGGACTACAACCTCCGGAAAACACTCTGATACGGACTACAATTACCAGAAAATCAATCGGTTTAGGACTAAAATTACCGGAAATCAATCTGTTACTGACTGCAATCTCCGGAAATCAATCTGTTACGGACTACAATACCCGGAAAACAATCTGTTACGGACTACATCATCCGGAAATTGATCTGTTACGGATTACAATCTCCGGAAATCACTCTGTTACGGACTAAAATAACCGGAAATCACTTGTTATGGACTACAATCACCTGAAATCAATCTGTTACGGATTACAATCTCCGGAAACCAATCTGTTACGGACTACAATTACCGGAAATCACTTGTTACGGACTACAATCACCTGAAATCAATCTGTTACGGATTACAATCTCCGGAAATCACTCTGTTACGGACTACAATCACAAGAAATCAATCTGTTACGGACTACAATCACCGGAAATCAATCTGTTACGGACTACAATTACCGGAAATCAATCTATTACGGGCTACAATCAGTGGAAATCAATCTGTTACGGACTACAATCAGTGGAAATCAATCTGTTACGGACTACAATTACCGGATATAATTTTGCTACAATCTCCAAAAACCAATCTGTTACGCAAACCACGGAAAATCAAAATCTTCCGCGGTTATTCAAACTGTTGGGTGTTGTGCCGCGGTAATACAAAACCCAATGTTCGCGTACGGACAAGATCACCCACTGGTTGGTATCAAATAAATAGCGAGTGTCTAAATCAACACACACACACACACACACATACTCACACACACACAAGTGTGTAATGACCTGCAATCGTGGACCCTCCTTTGTTCAACTCTTTGTCCTGACAAACGTGGACCCCATTGTTTTCCTTTGTGATAGCAAACGTGGACCTATTGTCCCTTTTGTTGTAAGTCCACGGTTTGAATGTCACTACAAACTCACACACACACACACACACACACACACATCCTTACGGATCCGGTTTGTGGGGTACTGCTATTGTTGTTCTATTATTCCCTTTTCTGAAGAATTCCCTTGTGGGGCCCAATTGTTCCTATTGAAATGACCTTGTGGGGTCCATTGTTCCATTGTTGTCAGGACCCCACATATGCCCTTCTGTGTGTACACACACACACACACACACATCCTTACGGATCCGGTATGTGGGGTACTGCTATTGTTGTTCTATTATTCCCTTTTCTGAAGAATTCCCTTGTGGGGCCCAATTGTTCCTATTGAAATGACCTTGTGGGGTCCATTGTTCCATTGTTGTCAGGACCCCACATATGCCCTTCTGTGTGTACACACACACACACACACACACACACACACAACCTTACGGATCGGGTTTGTGGGGTCCTGCTATTGTTGTTCTATTATTCCCTTTTCTAAAGAAATCCCCTGTGGGGTCCAGGTTGAACAAAAAATTCTCTTGTGGGGTCCATTGTTCCATTGTGTAAAATACCCCACAAGGGCCCTTCCGTAAGCCCACACACACACACACACACACAAGTGTGTAATGACCTCCAATCGTGGACCCTCCTTTGTTCAACTCTTTGTCCTGACAAACGTGGACCCCATTGTTTTCCTTTGTGATAGCAAACGTGGACCTATTGTCCCTTTTGTTGTAAGTCCACGGTTTGAATGTCACTACAAACTCACACACACAAGTGTGTAATGACCTCCAATCGTGGACCCTCCTTTGTTCAACTCTTTGTCCTGACAAACGTGGACCTCATTGTTTTCCTTTGTGATAGCAAACGTGGACCTATTGTCCCTTTTGTTGTAAGTCCACGGTTTGAATGTCACTACAAACTCACACACACACACACACACACACACACACACACACACATCCTTACGGATCCGGTTTGTGGGGTACTGCTATTGTTGTTCTATTATTCCCTTTTCTGAAGAATTCCCTTGTGGGGCCCAATTGTTCCTATTGAAATGACCTTGTGGGGTCCATTGTTCCATTGTTGTCAGGACCCCACATATGCCCTTGTGTGTGTCCACACACACACACACACACACACAACCTTACGGATCGGGTTTGTGGGGTCCTGCTATTGTTGTTCTATTATTCCCTTTTCTAAAGAAATCCCCTGAGGGGTCCAGGTTGAACAAAGAATTCTCTTGTGGAGTCCATTGTTCCATTGTGTAAAATACCCCACAAGGGCCCTTCCGTAAGCCCCCCCCCCCCCCATACACACACACACACGCGTAATGGGAAAAGTATAGGGTCGAGTCGGCTCGTATGAAAAAAAACAAATGATTCTGATGATGAGGTTTGACAGCGGTAAAGAGGCTTGAGATTAGGCAATAAAAGTGAGACCCATTCCATATTGGTCTCTGTGGCAATGTTTCATCGCGTTACAGTTATCGTCTCTTGTATAAAGTAGCGTCTACTCATGAGTTTATTGACCATTCCAACGTCTCCACTGCTTGGTTTGAATAGCGAGATGGACAGTAAATCGTCCCAATATTACCTGGTTATTTCAAATCCTTTATTCTTATGAGTTCAAATTACAGAACGACATACGGTAGAACTAAAATCGTACAAAATACTAATTAAGTTACAAGTGAAGAATCGGCCAATATGGTTTTAAAACGACTTGGAGCAAAATGTTTGACTCCACAAAATGGCGGACCATGTTAGTTCACGAAGTAAAAGGAAAACCGCGCAATTTCGAGGCATGTCTGTGTGGATCATTATATTCTACTGTTAAAACATCTTTCCAACCATGTTAATTTCATAACAAACGCTTGTTATAGCCCAAAGCGCCCAATCCAAGGGAACGTATCCCTTTGAGTTGCATTACTAACCAAACTACACGTTTATCACCTCGAGGATTTAGAGACAGAGAAACTAATTTGAATATGACTCAATCCAATATAACAATCCGTTTTTGAAAATTTCCATTAAAGAGGTATTAACTGGGAAGGAGGAAGGAAGCCGACGCCCAGTGTAGAGGAAGACATTTTCATTAATGAGCACGAAACATTTTGTGAAGCTGCATAACTTGCCAAAATTTGATCAGCATTAAAGGCAGTGGACACTATTGGTAATTACTCAAAATAATTATCAGCATAAAACCTTACTTGGTAACGAGTAATGGGGAGAGGTTGACAGTATAAAACATTGTGAGAAACGGCTCCCTCTGAAGTGACAGAGTTTTCGAGAAAGAAGTAATTTTCCACGAATTTGATTTCGAGACCTCAGAATTAGATTTTGAGGTCTCGAAATCAACCATCTGAAAGCACACAACTTCGTGTGACAAGGGTGTTTTTTTCTTTCATAGTTATCTCGCAACTTCGACGACCAATTGAGCTCAAGTTTTTACAGGTTTGTTATTTTTTCCATATGTTGAGATACAACAAGTGAGAAGACTGGTCTTTGACAATTACCAATAGTGTCCAGTGTCTTTAAGACACACATTGCTTAGCGAATGCGTTAACTGCCAAATAAGATAATGTATGCTGATGTGACTGGTTTCCTGCATGCTATCTTTTGCAAAGCCACTGACATTGTGTTTTCAAATAGACAAATTTCAAACTATTTTTTACGTTTTCAAAAAGCCCAATTTCAATTGTTTTCTTTTTCAAATGCCTAATTTTAAACTACATGCCTCTTCAAATATAAGTAGCCCCTTTTCAAACTGTGGCCTTTTCAAATAGCCCAATTCAAACCAGTGCCTTTTTAAATAGCCCAAGTCCCTTTCCAAACAGCACAAATTCAAATATTCCCTTTTTAAATAGCCCAATTTCAAACGATTTCCTATTTAAATTGCCCAATTTCAAACTACTTCCCATTCAAATTGCCCAATTTCCTAACTATTTCCTTTTCAATTAGCCCAAATTCAAACAATTATCTGTTCGCATAGCCCAATTTCAATATTTACGACTTAATACCAGCAACAAAAGCCTCACAGCGCAGAGATTGTTTATAATGTTCCACAGAAGGATAATTAAAAACCACTAAGAGTTTATTGCAGCCTGTTTATACTAACCAATGTGAATTTATGGGTCTGCGCGTACAAAGATGCTGTCCGCTCAAACCTGAAATGAACAGTACGGGTGGCGCTATAAAACTGGAAATTTACGGCAATCTATACAGAAACGTCAAGTAAAATAAACTTGTAAAAAATGAATCGTATATCAACAGAGACACTAGACCTCTCCAAGAAGTATCAAATATACATCTTCAATACAGTGTGGAACAGTGTGTCCCCTTCCATGTTAAGCAACGCATAGCATTGTTATTGTATTCAGTGGAGCTGACGAAGACAGTTCTGACCACGTGATGCAACTATGGTTTTAATGTCGTGTGTGGTGCGTTACAAGTCTTGTGGCGTTTTTACTACGTTCGATGCACGGTCTATATACAGTTGCATGCAAAACAATGAGGAAAATGGTGCCGCACAACAATTCTCTCCTGTCTATTACAACCAAACAGGAAACTTACTTACTTTGAACAAGAATAATGTGAAAGTTCCCAACATATCGTGTATGACAGGGTGTTGCAGACTCCTTGCTGACAAAACTAGGCTAAACCCAAAACCCATTCATTACCAAAAGTTAGAAATTGGAACCAATATTGTCGATTATCGTGGCTAGAAAAAGGCATCTTTCTGATCGTGTTCAACCTGGACTTCGTTCACTTTATCGTCGCGTAAAAAGTGTTACAGATATGACAATGTACAATTTTATTTTCTTGTGAGTTAAATTTTCTTCTTCATGAAATATAAAATCCCATAGTTTAAAAAAAATGTCTGTGATACTTGGTTGTAAAATGTTTAAGTACTTTAGTGCAAGTGTAATCAGCAACTGTTTGTGTAGTAGATGTATAACAGCCCTTTATGTATATTTCTTTTGTTGGTGCAAAATTGACAACTAATAAGTTATTACATAGAGACATTCAAACGACATTCCTATTATGAATTATGAACCTTTTGTATTCTTTCTTTTCAACGATCATATTGAAAAAAGAAAACCAACAAGATTATCTGTTAAAAAAGACCAGGTAAGAACACTAGAGCAAATCATTTTTCATTCTGGGAATGTAATTTCAGTTCACCGTAAAAAAAAAAAAACCCGCGATTCCTCCTACTTAAGTGACTTTGGATATGATTAATTTGCTCGGGTTTGTATCCTGCCATTAGGATAAAAACAGGTATTAATTAAGATCCGCTAATGAGCCCTTGTGGCCCATGCGGCTTATAGCACACATGCACGCTATATAGTAGCATTACTTCCGCACTACTGATCGATATGCACTGATACAACGCTTGACTAGCTAACTCTCGCAATAGCACGAACTGAGTCCATCGCGCTGTCTGCCGAGCAGACGATAATTACACAGAAATTATTTTCATCAGGAATTTTACGCGCCAATGAGTTTCCTCCCCATGCTGGAAGGAACTCGGAAACAATCAGACAAAATGAAAGCTGTCCAAATGGGTCTGTAAAAAAAAAAAAAAAAGGGGGGGAAACAAACGCGGGATGTTGTATCTTAAAGGCAGCCATTTTTTTAGTCTGCAATTGTAATTGTCAACTCACGTGAGAATTTCGGTACACGGGATCTGATTAATTCTAAAGTCTGCTATTCATTTTCTCGACTCGTAAACCCCCCTGGATGAATTAATGCTAGAAGGTTTAATGGGACAGTTTTTTGACGTCTGAATAATTTAAATGCCTTGTGGTTGAGCGAGACAGTTGTTTATTTGTTGTTCATTTATTTAAACCTTTCTCTTAAGAGTATGTGGACCATCAAGCACTACTGATCAATAGACCCTTCCCATGAAATATGCAAATTGAACATCGCGCGTGCGCACTCTCCCCACTGGTTGGCAAAATGAGTGAACATCGCGCCTTTTTTGCATGGGACTGATGGTGGCGTGACCGCACACGCGTTTGTGCGTCTGCTTGTGCACAACTCTATGGCGTTTGCCAACCAGCAGGGTCTGTACGCATGCGTGAATGTAATTAACATATTTCATGGGAAGGGTCTATTGGGGGCCCTCACATTAATGATATACTGATGACGACAAGGCTTTGTTAATAATAATAATAATAATAATAATAATAATAGTGGATACTTATATAGCGCACGTTCCGTCTTTCGACGCTTGCGACGCTTTGGGAAAAGGGAAACGAATAAACAAATAAACAGACAAACATACAAAACCAACTTAGAGTACACCTATTGTTCAAATAAATAGGTTTTCAACCGACTTTTAAGGGTATCCACGGAAGGTGCTTGGCGAATTTCAATGGGGAGATCATTCCAATGTTTTGGGCCGAGGTATGAGAAGGAACGATTTCCCCATGAGTGTTTTACTCTGGGTACTTGAAGGGATTGTGTGTTTGATGAGCGAAGACTACGTGGTAGAAAGGAGGCCAATAATAGTAAACAACCTGTCTCAACTAACGGTGGGTCAGTTAAACACGAGATAGAACTAAAACCGACTCAATTTATTTAGCTGTTTCCACATAGTAGTCGGAATAGCTATTGTTTTCGTCAAGAGTTGTATTTGTTTTTCTTGTTCTTGTTCGTTTGGATCCGCAGATTTGTACAAGCATAGTGCGACCTCCTACATTAAAACTTAGCTTAATACGAAAGAGTCAGATCCTGTATAATATCAAAGCTTAGGTAATACAATTGTCGTTAAACGTAATTAGTTTAACATAATTGATTGGCTTAGCTATGATGACTTGAATATTAAACTAGGCAATCATGAGACCCCCATATCTCAAAAAGTATACGTCCGATCCTCAAACGTTTTTTCTATTATGCTTGTTTTGTACGTTGATGTGTAGTTTAGCATATTTTTTTATGTCACGTCATCACGACGTCATTTAAAGCGCATTTTTGTATTTGTGTACAAAACAAATGGCTCTTAAAGTGTAACTATTTGGTTGGGTAAAATCAAACTTTTCAAAAGTTTCGTTTGTAACGTTTAGGGTCGTGGTCTACTGCCTCAAACTCAAGATCAGGTTCAGCGTCTGGATTGATCATAGGAAATAATGTAAAGTTAAAATGGTTCCCTACTGACAACCAAATCTGAGTGATTTTATCGAGCCCTTCGACGGTTATAAACTTGTTGATTTCTTGCAAAATGCTTTTACCCCAAAACTTCAAGTTTTACCAGATGCTGTTCATCCTTCGGTCCCATTTCTATGCAGTATTGGCTCTTTGCATATCCTCAGCTATCGCTATAGCCCTGACCTCATTATATCATAATACTCGTCAGTGGTATTCCAAAAAGGAGGACCTTTGAGAAGCAGAAGCGACCAACAAACCCAGAATAATTTTTAGCACAATGGTGCATTTATAACACTGTAACCTGTGATCGTTTAGAAAAGCATTTGTTAATAAGATCTCAATATTGCACGTTTGCTTTATTTACGATGTTTATACACAGTCCCGCACAAGAAGTCTCTGGCGATTCGCCAGTTGTTCTTTCCCACAGAAAACAATCAAAAGCATTTTTGTAAAGATTCAAAAAAAAATACGACGAATCGCTTTCCATTAGAACTCCTGTTCAGTTTTGACAACTGGGACAGCTTGCAGAAGATTTCCCGTCAAAAATGACTGAAACGGTACTTTTTTCCCCAGAACTGACCCTAGTCAGATTTGATCTGCTGTCGTTTGTCCGGTCCAAATATTATGCCCGAGACCGAATAAAGACAGACCCTGGCAATGTAGCCCGGACCAAATGGCATCACAGCCCTGAGGACCCAACCCTGAAGGTGTAGACAGAACCCATAGAGCCAAAACTTTTTAAAAAAAATATTGTAGCTTAAGACAAATTCAGCATTTGTTTCAGAAACGTGGCCCAAATTTGACCTTTCTTTCCGGTCCAAACATGAAATTCAAATCAAGAAAATAATATTTTTCTGAACCACATCTCATAAAGTCATAATCTTTAAGCCATCTTGTAACTCATGACAGAGTTGCATTTTATTCAAAACCCGACCCCACTTTGACCGTTCCTTCCAGTCAAAACACAAGTTCAAAATAACAAAAATCTTTGTGCCGTCTGGTAGCTTTGTAATACTACAAATTTGACATTTTATTCAAAAAGATGACCCCACCCCATAAATATAAGCATTATTCCTGAACCACATGTCAATATTAGTCATAATCTTGTTGCCGTCTCGTAGCATGCATCACGTGTAACATTTTATTCAAAAACATGGCTGCACTTCAGCTTTATGGATAGGGATTTGGGCACAGTTAGAGTCAAATTGAGGGTATGTGTTGATTTAGGGTTATTGTCCAATTGCCTCAAATTCAGGGTCAGTTTCAGGTTCTGGATGTGTTCGTTTACAGAACGAACACTTGAAATCTAGTTAGTATAGAAACTGAAATATACTTTTTTTTTTTTTTAATATCTGCAACGAGAGTGTTTTATGTAAATGTATTTTGTGTAAAAACATGCAATAGTATGTAAAGACACAAGGTCCAAAACAGCTGTTTAAAAAAAATTAACGTACATAAAATATGTAAATTAGTTTAATGGTCTGCTTTAATGATTCATTAACTGCTTTATTGATTCATTAACTGCTTTATTTTGTTAATGCATATAAATTGCACAAACAATACATTGATTGGCGGTAGATTGGCATCTGGCAACAAAGGCAGCCATAAGGCAGTCAAAGTGAAGAATAATTGGTATGTTCATCTTGCTACATAAGGTTTTGCCAAAAAAAATCTCCATTACATTTCGAAATCTCTCATTGATACAGGATCTGTAAGTGACGAAAATGGGATCAAAGACGAATATCTTTAGAAATTGTAAATAAGACAAAGCTATGTGTGCAGAATGAGAACTGTGCAAGAAAAGAAAAACAAAAATTCAAAAAGGTCATTTAACCCGTCTTATTTAAAAGACACTCAGTAAATTTAACTGAAAATGGTGCTCATGATATCTGTTTATAGGCAACATTTAGGTTTCTTTGTCGAGCATAACTATTAAATCGGATTCAGAAATGAACTCAATAACCCGTGACTCAATAACCTGTGACAAGAAAACGGTTCAGAACGTGGTTTAGCTGAGAAGAGTTCTAAATTCAAAGACCACGTGATGTAAGCAATCTTTAGCGCAGACTTAGAATGGGAAACACTTCCATTGAGATACTAATAGTGTGGCATCTATTCCATTAAAAGGCAAACTTTAAAAAAAACTCAGACTCCAACCGGTCAAAGTTGCTCATCTATATTGTTAGACTCCATCCGGTCAAAGGTGCTCATGCAGGAAAACGTGCTCATCTCTGTCGTTAGACTCCATACGGTCAAAGGTGCTCATCTATATTGTTAGAGTTTAGACTCCATCCGGTCAAAGGTGCTCATCTATTATTGTAAAATTCTGCCCTTACAGCAGTAAGCAGTGGCATGAAATTGGGCCCTTTTCTTTAACATTGTCGCTGCAGCCAATGGCCAATTGCGGCAACCGAAGTCGCTTGACTCACCGACACGGCCTTAGAATCTATCCGGTCAAAGGTGCCATCAATATTATTATTGTTCCTTCTTGAATTTGCTGGGAAAGTTATTCATGCTTCATGCATTTACGATGATCATGTTTGCGGCGTGGAATTAAAGATAACGCCAATCTAAAACGCAGTGCTGTATAATTGTAAGCAGCTCATCTCCGGAGATTTAATTCCTACCAAGAAAATCGATTGAGGAGTAATTTTCTGGAATGATCTGGAGGGAGACCGGATGAAGACTGGGCCGGGTGTACATTTATCTCTGCAGGTGGTCATGAGGGACCTGTAAAAACAGTCACACCTCTGAAAAAGGCAAACCTCTGCTTTTCTGGCAAAATTGTCCACATTTTGTTTTCAAAATACAGTTTCACACCTGCATTGAAAGGATGTAGGCTACCTGAATATGACGGAAAAGGGTGGGGGTGAGGGTGAGGGTGATGGTGAGGGTGAGGGTGAGGGTTTCATGCTGTTTTATTGTAAAAAAAAAAAAAAAAAAAAAAAAAAAAAGGCAAATACAGCGCTTGGAGTAAGGCCCAATACGTGTAGCTAAAAAGTGGATGATTGATTTTCGTTGTTTTTACTTTAGGGCCTAGCGTCCATTTTTTTAAAAAGCAGTTCCTAAGTTAGCTGTTTGAGCGTGGAAAAGCATACTTGGGACACCAAACCGATTTTTGCAAAATGCAGCTTTAAAAATGTTATTTCGTTCGGTTGAACCGGGTGAATTAGAACGAAATGTAGTTCTCAATAAAAGGAATCACTCCGCTGTACGCGGATGAAGATGGGAGAAAACGGGAAGTATAAAATGAGGTGCTTGGGAAGCACGGGCCATCTGCGCACCGGCAGGCTCGATTCGTTAACACAATTTATTAAAATTGGATTATTATATTATTCTTATTAATAATGGGTCTCTATAATCCATATTGTTCTGTTCCCAGAAAGAACCACTTACTAAAAGAAGTTCCGTTGTACAGCTATGTTGATAGGACAAAATGCAGTCCTTTTGAAATTCAAGATGAATAACGGTCAGCGACCGCATTATCATATGTATATTTAGGCGGGGTTTTCCAGAGTATTTTCTCGAAAGAGTTTCATCTCTGGTTTTTCACTCCGCAGGCTGGGGCATCAGAGGGGGGTAACGTTACAAAGAAGTAATTGTGTGATGGTTACACACTCGGATGGTATACGATCCCTTTATCTAAATATATGGCTAAATTAATTAACTAGCAATTGTTACACAATCACTGTAAATACAAATAATCTATTCAAAGAGAAGAACGAAGAATAAAAGGGTCAGCAACTGCAGTGCCTGTCGGTGGCCAACCCTGCAATGCCTGCATGTCAGTGGCCAACCCTGCAGTGCCTGTCGGTGGCCAACCCAATGTTGTAAACAATTTGGTGTGATGTTTGGGTTATTGAGAAAGCATCTTCATTTGTACTGTTGCCTTGCGAGATATAGCTTTGTTTGTATCACTCATTAAGTTAATTTAAATTCGTAGATGCTCAGACTCATCTCTTTAGCATCTGTAATACTTGCTTCTTGGCTTTGACGTTGTTGAAGGAGACGCTGCTGACATTAATCTTATAGAGCCCTCATCTATTCCGACCCTGGGAACCAAGTCTTTAGATCCTTCAAGAAACATGCCCCGCGGGAAGCTGACTAATTTGTGGATTTACTCTTCTTGTTTCCGGTAGATTTGTACAAATATATACGAAGAGGTGCGGAAAGGGTGAAGTTGGCAAAATTATTGCTACAGGTATAGATCTCCTCGCTGTCTTTGTATAGTAAGATGAAGTACTTCGTTTGTGAGATAAAAGGTGATGTACACGTTGGTGTGTACTGTTGCTACCGCGCATGCTTACTCTCTTTGAATCAAGATAAGGTACACCATTAGTAATGTTGTTGAAACTGCAGCTACTAGTGTTTAAAGGCCCTGTACACTATTGGTAAGATAAAAAAACACAAATGTTCACAGATTCACATATAACTTTCATGATTTAAAGTAAGTAATGGTAGAAAGGGTTCCTTAAAATATTTCTGCCTAAAATGCTATCGTTTCTGAGAAATGAATAAAACAATAGTTTTTATCGCGCGCGATAATAAACTCGATGTTTGAAAAACAGAAAACACATAAGGTCTCTTTTCACTATTTTCTCGTGACCTCGATGACCAATTGAGCTCAAATTTTCACAGGTTTGTTATTTCATGTATATGGTTAATCACACAAAACATGAACTTTGTTTGCGACTGTTTTGTCAGCTCTACCAATCCTGTATAATACCTTTAACCTATTTTCAATCAACTATGACAAAGGAAAAAAAAACATATGCAATGTTGGCAAACATAAGTGATTGTTTACTCTCTATTAGGAATAAAATAAAAAAAAAGTATCAGAAATAATGGACAAGCGCAATGATTGATGCTCATGTTTCTTCCTCCATGCTCTTGCAATCTTTTTTATGAAGATTATAGTATTAAAATGATGTGCTATCAAAACAGATGCTACGGTAATTGCAAAATGTTACTGCTATACAGGGATGTATAGATCAGATTGTCTTTTTTATGACATCTGACCCACTATATCCAAAGTGAGATATTTATTGTTGAATATTTAATCTTTCAAATTTAGATCAAGAGACAGCAATGGTAAGTAGTATTGATTTATTTGGGGGGTCATCGCCAGACACAAATTTACACAAAAGGTTAAACAATAGAATTCTCTTCATATGCAGCTAGCAATATATTATAATCATTTAAACCACGCCCCATAAAAAGACCCACACGATGGTTTTCCAGCCGGTTTGGTTTTAATTTTTAATCAACATTCATTGAACCATTTTTTAAAGGTCGCTCCAGTACAAATACCTGACAAACAAACTCGCCCTTTAAAATACTCGGCCCGCTTCGGCGTTCTTGGCTTCATCACACAACATGAAAAATGCATTGACATTTCACAAAGCGATCGATTGGTATATAATAAATGACATAAAAACGAGGAAGACTAATTTAAATTTTTACTTTATGTTATTTCTGTTTCAAAAGACAATATTGCGGAGACAAAATCGATGGATGATTGACTAATGGTTCTATACACGGCTGGTTGAAATGTTAATCTTCATTTCTTGTTTTACAAAATGCTATGCATACATTGTGGTATACAGCCATAGGCCTACGTAGTGCTACGAGCAAGAAACAGTTAAATTATTCCTTTTTTTTTTTATAAAGATGACACTTCAAATAATTAGTTAAAAAAACTTTTATCAAATTAATTTTTCAAATACTTAAATTTATATTAACAAAATACCTCGGAGGAGAGTTTGTGCACTCTGATGAGTACCAGCATGTGATGTAAAGGCCGGCTCTGTGAACTAGCGAATAAATGGCCCCTAAACAAGCACATTGTTGTGTATAAGTTCTATATGCACTGTGCTCGTACGAAATGTGTTTATTTTTTATTTTTTAGCGAGGACAGGATGGTGCCGCGTGCACACGCATACCATACGTACGCGTGAACGCGTAGACAATGTACCATTTTAAGGAAGCCGGTACGCGCACGAAACCACAATAATGCAGAGCATAAAGCCGAACACCAACCAAAACATTTCTATGTGTAATGTTAGTTTAGTCCTTGCAAATATGCATTAATAGTTTATATGATGTGTTAGAAATTAGGTCCCATGCGAAAGTTGGGCAAACTAAATATTGGCCCTTGAAAATGAATAGAACACATATCGGCAAAAGGAAAAATCGCAAATCTTTTAGATTTTGAACATTTTCAATTGGAGTCGGTCCTCACGGCGTGGTAATGATCCTGGCCGCTGATACTGTACCTTGCCATTATTTGGACAGTTTTATCTGGCTCTTAATTTGGTGACGTACGTTAAACTGCATGAAGAGGGGGGGGGGGGAATGGTTGCACCGTGATCAATTTAGTCTATTGCGTAATTTATGCATGAAGTGACTTTTTCCCACAAACTGTTCAAGTTTATAAAAAGGTTCCGAGGTCTCGCGGGAAATCAATTGCCCGTGAGTAACACACAAGTTTCTTGATTCTAATGTAGATTCTGATCAATCCAAATAGAAAGATGCATTAAATTCTACACAGAGTGAAGGCTCTCCGCACATCACCTGCATAGGAATATTTCTTTGTCATGCCAATCAACGGAGGTCGAGGCAGTCCTGGGGTGTCCCTCATGCATTAATTATGGGGCATTATTATACGGCGAACGGGGCGGCAGTTCGATGGACGATGTGTCCCGTTTTACGGCGGCGGCTTCGCTCTCGTCGGACACGGAACAAGGACCACGCAGCTACGACCTTAATTAGTCTTGGATGATTAAAAATACATTAAAATTAAAGAAATAATTGGCTTGCCGGTGGCCTTGACGCGTTAATTAACAGCTCTTAAAAGGAGAATAATGTGTTAGAACGATAAGAGTAATAATAACAATGGTTGTATTGTTTTAAACAATGGATTCAGTTGAGGAAAGTAGGTACGGTCATTAGCTTCAGCGGAGAGAAAACTAAAGCTGATATACTTACTGTCATTGAACCAAATAAAGGTGCAGCCACTGTAACATTCCAGTTTCAAAAACGAACAAAAATGTGGTATTAAAAAAATTGTATAGAGCCGCTATACACCATGAGCGTTATTTTCCCTTACAATTTTACTCATCGCTGATTAGTACTAATAAATACTGCCGAATCAAAGTAAATAATTTAACTTTTAAAATGCATTGTATGCTAGTACGTAACAAAACATAGGCCTATATTTACATTAGAATATACTGATGTCCGAAAAAACATTTCTTATGGGAATGTAGTATTACAGGCCTATAGTGCTTGGTAGACCAGAAATGTAATTCTCAAATTAATGATGTAATATCTCTACTCGTTTTTTTCGTTGATAACTTTTGCTGTATAAGTTGAGATCCGTTATAAAGTGTGGGATCTAAGTTTATCCACATGTTAAAGTGATTTTGGGGAACTACATGATGTGAGCCTTGCGCGGTCTAGTATATATCCTCGATAACAGGGAAATGTCCGATCTCCCTGTTGGTATAGACCTAGATGAGAATCAGCATTATTGCTAGTCAAAATGTAGACATGGAACAAGATAAGTCTAAATGCCTTTTTTATTGAGAACGAGAAATACATGTTATTTTCACGCGATGCCAAAGGCCAGGACAATTACCACAAGCTTAACGTTGACTTAGGCCTGCGCTAAACGTCGCACTTTTGCCGAGCCGAACTCAAATGTTTTCAGTTCGATTCGACACGGCAAGAGCGCGACGTTTGTCACCGTGTCGTGCCGCTACCGTGTAGCACGGCAGGGCTTGCCGTGCTACACGGCAGTGCCGAACTTAAATAAAAGGTTTGCGCTAAACGTCGCTCTTTTGTCGAATTTAATTCCTAATTTTACAACTGTTTGAGTTCGACACGACAAACGTGCGACGTTT
Source organism: Pycnopodia helianthoides (assembly GCA_032158295.1). NCBI lineage: Eukaryota > Metazoa > Echinodermata > Asteroidea > Forcipulatida > Asteriidae > Pycnopodia > Pycnopodia helianthoides. Next base: position 5,992,700 of record CM063249.1, read on the forward strand.
AGCGCAGGCCTTAGCTTCATGCATGATTCAAGCAAAGTCAATTCATAGCTCACTCCTTGACCAACTCATGTCCATTGTTTTGTTTTTTTTTTGTTTTTTTTTTGGACCGATTACCTTGCATTAAACAGACTGTCTAACGGTCGCAATTTTGATTTGCGTGAAGTGACTTCATGAATTCTGTGTCTTAAAATTTAACCAACAAATAAAAAATACAAAAATAAAACAGTTTGTGAAAGTTTCAAAAAAATCAACAGTGTGATCACAGACCAGTGTAAACTGCATCCTTTTTCACTATAGTATTACTATGCAACAAGTGAGCAAAAAGTTATTAACAATTCTGGGGGAAAAAAAATCAACGCTACGTGCTTCAACGATACGGGATTGGCATTAGTGACCAATCAAATGTTTACGCCTGGTTGATGATGGCAATTTATTTTTTATAGTTTATTTTACGTAAAGGAATTTTCAACTTCATTTGAAAAATTGCCAGGCTTTGTCATTGTAATGACATTGTAGAAAATTGAACATTCGATTATGAAGGATCAAACTTTCTGGCGATAGGCCTATATGTTGTAGATTGGATGATGTTTCTGAGTTTGATAAAATCAATACGAGTCAAAACAATCGTCTTAGTTTTGAACATGAAAAGATGCGCCATAAATCTGTCCTGCTCACGGGCGTGCATGCCTACATTTCAAAATTCCCACAAGGTCACGAAATAATACTCCCGCCTTTAAAAAATGTATTCAAAAACTGTGTCCAGAAGTACGAAACATTTTACTTATTTGCATCAAAATTAGATAGCATTGCAAAGATCCTTTAAAACCAAGTTTTGAACTTGAAAAGATGCGCCATAAATCTGTCCTGCACATGCGCGTACATGCCTACATTTCAAAATTCCCACAAGGTCACGAAATAATACTCCCGCCTTTTTAAATTTATTCCAAAACTGTGTCCAGAAGTACGGAACATTTTACTCATTTGCATCAGTATCAGATATAGCATTGCAAAGATCCTTTAAAACCAATTAGATTGTGAATCTTTCCTTCCCACTATGCCTTTATACACCCTGTGGTATAAAACCTATAGTAGCACAAGGGGAAGCACTAGAATTGAACGACCGGCTGTCATGTCTGATTTCGCGAAACGTAAGACTATTTTTACCCCTCAGCCATTGTTCATACACACACACACACACACACACACACACCGCTTATATTGTTTACCCTTCTTTTGGGTCGAGTATTTTCTGCGTGGGACATTTTTAATGCACCCGCGTTGTGTTTGGTTTAAACAATGGATTTTAATGACAACAAACAATGCAGAGATAAAAGGAAATTGCATGTGATGATAGACAATTAGGGAAGAACAATTGATGTGGCAGGCGAGGTAAATATAACCTTGATGTCAAATTTGACTGATTCCTTCGATTAATCTGGTTTTTAGGTTAACTGTTTTGAGAGTTTTATCCTGAAAGACTCTTCTCTAAGCTTGTTTTTGTCAAATTGTATTGGTTTATATAATAAATAATCATGTTATTGTCTGGTTTTAATGTGGCAGGAAAGGAAGTGATTTTTCCGATCCTTAAGCGCAATAGTTTTATAGCATAGGCAAGGTGTACCACAAGGTTCCGGCATTGGCCCATAGTCGGGTTTTTTCATTGTCACTCATTCAATCAACGATGTCATCAAACAGTGATCAGGTGTCAAATATAATTTTGTTTATGTTGATGAAACCCTGTTGCTGTTCATTTGTGTCGATCCTCATCAGTCAGGCAAAACTGATGATCCATCTTATATATATTTCTGTAATCAAGAACTGATTGTCCAATGATGACAAAACAAATGTGTTGCTGCCAATCCACGGACTAACAAGCATCGTCTATGATATCTTTATCACATTAGGTAACACTGTGGTTAGACCATCTTATGTGCAAATATCTCAATTTTCATCTACGAAACCTATATAATAATAATAGTGGCTTCTTATAGCGCTCATATCCGTCACTCAGTGACGCTCAAGGCGCTTCAACAGTCAGTATTTTCCTACAAGGTATGTGGAGCTACTTTGTGAAGTTTGAGACCTATTCCTTTACATAGCACAATGTAATGGTTTACAAGGTGCGGTAATGACATAATTTGTTATGATGAAACAACATGACACAATGCAATCCGCACACTTGTCACCCCTCGTCTTAATTTCTCATTTCTCCAGTTAAATGATCACTTGGCTCAGGAACAGTCTGGCTTCAGACCCAGACATTCTACACAAACGGCTATTCTTGGGTCACAGACTTTCTTTATGAGCAAATTGACATTGGTCACAAAATTCTTCTTCAAAAACTTTAAGCATTGGTGTGATGTGGTCTGGAGCTGGTTCCGTTCTGACTTATCAGAAATTAAAAAAAGTTACACAAATTTGTGAACAAACTTCCAGATTTTTCTGAAACCATTGAATTTGGAGGGCCCCAAGGTACAATCCTAGGGCCACTGTTATTTTATATTTTAATTAACGATTTTCCCTAAACCGCCGATTTTTTTTTTAAATGTCCAATTTGGAGATGACACTTCCACATTTTACTCGAATAAAAGTGTTAACCTGATCAATCTTTACCTGAACTCAGGCTTAGAGGAAAAAAAAATAGTTGGCTTAAATCAACAGACTTTCTCTTAATATCAGTAAAACAAAAACAATGCTGTTTGGATCCTCTCAGAATCTTGCCAGAAACCAAATTCCTTTAAACATTTTCATCAACAGTTTGTCTACAGACACCCTGCATCAAGTATTTTGGTGTCCATATTTATCCTCAATTGATATGGACGGAACACATAAATCATATTTTTGTTTCCAATCGGCTGGTGTTCTTAATAGATTAAAACAATTCCTCCCACTATAGACACTCTTAATCTCTTGGTGAAATCATTAATCTTTCCTCTGTTTAACTTCTGTGACTTAATTTTGAAACACCATCTCTATTAGACACATCTTGATAGTCTCGATACTGTTAAACAGAATTGGGAGCGTTGTACCCAAGGTTCCGCACAGAAATCACACCAGTGATGTATACGAGTGCACTTGGTTTGGGATAAACATGGATAAACTTAAAGAGTCCGTAAGAAGAAACACTTTGAACACAACGGTTTATAAATGCATAACAGGGCTGAAGTGTCTGATAACTATTGTATAATCACCGTGCTAGAGCCAACACAACCGGAAATATGTTTTTTGTTGGTGTCAACGTATATTCGGTTTGCGGTAACACCATGTGTATATCTACTTTGCTGGGTAGATTTTTGTTCCGTTAGAGAACTTGTCTTGCTATTTTGTTCTAGTAGATTTTCGGAATTCGGGAGACTTCTCAGTTCTGAAAAGAACTGTCCTGCTACTATAACCTGGGCGGGAAGTAGGAAATCGGGGAAGTTTTCCAGGAAAGAGGCCAGACAAACTTTCAGATTTAGGGGGAGCCAGGCTGGGAATGCCTTTCCTTCAACTCTTAAAAGTCTCCCTGCTGGGGTCATTAGTCGTTTTAAACTTTTAAATAACCAGTATTTTAGTATTTCTTAGATTTAATTGGTGTTTTCTTCTTATATATATTTTTTTAAAGCAGTGTAAAAGGTTTATGTCCTTTTTTATTGTTAAATTGTTATTGTGTCTCTGTATTTACTGGGACCCATTGGAGACCAGTGGTTGCCACTGAATGGGCCACCCGGTTGAAATAAGAAATAAAATAAATAAATGTATTCCCACTCACTCCTTATTATCATCTGGTACAGAAATGGTCCGTCTTCAACTACTCTAATTAATAGGCCTACAGAGCTTCATGACCCAAAATTCTGATCATAATATTTCACCGTTTATTCATCAACTTCACTGGCTTCCTGTTCACAGCCGTTTCAATCTTAAAACTTTGACTGCAGTGATTTCATAACTCAACATCTCAAAGACGTTATTGTTCCATATCAATAAAAACACAGCAGTGGACTTGGCTCCAAACAAAGCCAACAACGTAGATTGAAGTATTCTTACAATGGTTTCTAACATGCCGCGGCGCCTGGTTTTTGGAATGATTTACCATTATCATTCGTCATTCTGTAGGCTCAGACAATTCAAGTATTATGCTGTTTTAGTTTAGTTTTGAGCTAGATTGATGTAAAGCGCTATGACCTTTATGTCAGAGCAATATGTGTACAACATGTAAATGTCTTTATAATTATGGTATTCATGCGAGACTGCGCTCATAAAACAAAAAAACCACGTTTCACATGAAGCGGGAGAGTGTCAGCGATGTAACATTTTGTAGAGAAATGTATGATGTAACGTTTGAATAGAATCGTTACAGAGTCGTCCCGTCGCCCCCCCCCCCCTCTGTTCAATTCGGGAATGAACATTTTATATAATGTGATGGACTATAGTTAAAATACAAGCCAACTGGTCCTGCTGGTTAGTTGGGGGAAACAAATATTTAAGGACAAACCCTGGCGGTAACCTGTCAATCAATCTGAAACACCACAAAAAGACAATACCACCAGCCCGGGATTTTATTATGGATAACAATACAAGAAACAGCACAGCACAGCACAGCAACCTACCTGCAGCCCTGAATAATGTGACATTGTATTTTGAATCCTGGTAAAGCTTTCGAATACTGGTTTTTGGTACTGTTTGTATTTTAACAAAATCAACAACTATTGATGTCCTCCTAGCTGTGTACAATGTATATGCCCTATTGGGACAGGAGGGGAAATTTTTTAGTGCCATCGTAGATGTTTAGTTTATAGTGTTAACATCAATGTTGTTACATTCAAATGATGCTTAAAATGTCTGGTAAACCTTACTTGTTCTGGGTGGTGAGTTGATCATGCATACTTGATCATGCATACTTGATCTAAACAGCATGATTATGGGCATCAGAAGGTCTGTAAAAACTTAAGTCTTGTGGCTTCAAATGGATTTACATAAAGGTCTGTAAATTATAGATTTGTATCATGAATGTTTGTTTAAATATGTAGCTTGTATTCTGTAAAGTTGAAATAAGATTTGAAATAAAAATGAATCATTGACCTGGTTTTCACAACATTTCAGCAACGTTTCTGTATTCGCTTTCCTATGTTTATTTTTTTTTTCGTCAAGTAATAAACCACAAGGGAAACTGACTGGATAAAATTTAAAAATAACTTGGGGTTGAACAAGTGATAACATATGGCCTACAAAATATGTAACAAGTAGCCTGTTTTGTGTTAGCCCTTTAGCCGGCCCCCATCAGCCCCAGCGCATACATTGAACACACAGTAAATGCAATAATAGTTCTGTGGTACATGCAAGCTGAAAATTTGCCCCGAAAATTTGGACACTCTACTATAACCTGGGCGGGGGTAGGAAATCGGGGAAATGTTATACTATCAATCAAAATAAACAGTGGACTTGGCTCCAAACAAAGCCAACAACGTAGATTGAAGTATTCTTACAATGGTTTCTAACATGCCGCGGCGCCTGGTTTTTGGAATGATTTACCATTATCATTCGTCATTCTGTAGGCTTAGACAATTCAAGTATTATGCTGTTTTAGTTTAGTTTTGAGCTAGATTGATGTAAAGCGCTATGACCTTTATGTCAGAGCAATATGTGTACAACATGTAAATGTCTTTATAATTATGGTATTCATGCGAGACTGCGCTCATAAAACAAAAAAACCACGTTTCACATGAAGCGGGAGAGTGTCAGCGATGTAATATTTTGTAGAGAAATGTATGATGTAACGTTTGAATAGAATCGTTACAGAGTCGTCCCGTCGCCCCCCCCCCCCCCCCCTCTGTTCAATTCGGGAATGAACATTTTATATAATGTGATGGACTATAGTTAAAATACAAGCCAACTGGTCCTGCTGGTTAGTTGGGGGAAACAAATATTTAAGGACAAACCCTGGCGGTAACCTGTCAATCAATCTGAAACACCACAAGAAGACAATACCACCAGCCCGGGATTTTATTATGGATAACAATACAAGAAACAGCACAGCACAGCAACCTACCTGCAGCCCTGAATAACGTGACATTGTATTTTGAATCCTGGTAAAGCTTTCGAATACTGGTTTTTTGGTACTGTTTGTATTTTAACAAAATCAACAACTATTGATGTCCTCCCAACTGTGTACAATGTATATGCCCTATTGGGACAGGAGGGGAATTTTTTTTTAGTGCCATCGTAGATGTTTAGTTTATAGTGTTAACATCAATGTTGTTACATTCAAATGATGCTTAACATGTCTGGTAAACCTTACTTGTTCTGGGTGGTGAGTTGATCATGCATACTTGATCATGCATACTTGATCTAAACAGCATGATTATGGGCATCAGAAGGTCTGTAAAAACTTAAGTCTTGTGGCTTCAAATGGATTTACATAAAGGTCTGTAAATTACAGATTTGTATCATGAATGTTTGTTTAAATATGTAGCTTGTATTCTGTAAAGTTGAAATAAGATTTGAAATAAAAATGAATCATTGACCTGGTTTTCACAACATTTCAGCAACGTTTCTGTATTCGCTTTCCTATTTTTATTTTTTTTCCCGTCAAGTTATAAACCACAAGGGAAACTGACTGGATAAAATTTAAAAATAACTTGGGGTTGAACAAGTGATAACATATTGCCTACAAAATATGTAACAAGTAGCCTGTTTTGTGTTAGCCCTTTAGCCGGCCCCCATCAGCCCCAGCGCATACATTGAACACACAGTAAATGCAATAATAGCTCTGTGGTACATGCAAGCTGAAAATTTGCCCCGAAAATTTGGACACCCTGTTTTCCAATCCAGTCCAATTTGGACACCCTATTTTTAAATTCTGGCAAAAAGCCTGCTACAGACTGATATATTTTTTTTATCGGGAACACACTATAAGGAGCCTTTTCATTTTATTTCGTTCCATTTCCTTTAATTAATTTCTTGTTGTGAAGCCAAGGATTCTCAGAAAAGCGAACTTAATCACTATCTTTGCCAAGAACCCCGTGGAGAGAAGACAAGGAAGGAAGGAAGTTTCAGTTTTAGATAAGGGAGGAAACCCCCTGAGAGTTATTCCAGGGAAAACCCACGCAATCAGGCAGGGACTGAAAACCCAAAATCCGCATAATTTGGGGATGAATATCACAAGGAGCGCCTACAATAACTAATAAGAACCTTTATGCATGTTGTGGAGGAAATACTTTTGATATTCAAACTGCTATCAAAGCGAGCGGCATTTTAATAATAATATTGAACTGAGGTCTATATCATGTTAAAGTAACCTAAATTCTAACATATCCTCCACAACTCAACAGTATACTTCACCAGTCTTCAAGAATCCTTGTCATTATTCATTTGAGGTAACTAAACAGATAACTGTAGAAATAACTCATTGGTTTATGTAACCTGGGCGGAAGGTATAGGAAATCGGGGAAGTGTTATACTTCCATTTTCCAGGACAGAGGAAGGCCAGACATTGTATTGAGTATTACAGCCATGGAAATGGACTCACGGACTGGAGGGGAGAATTGTCCTCATTATGTACTGACCATCTGACCCTGTCCCCAGGCCCTCACACCCGGCTGCAGAAACCTCGTCTACGTACTCTTGAGGCATATATCTCGATTTTGTTTTTTAACAGAGTGCCGTCGATTTATTAAAATTGTCGTCTGATAGAAGTGCGCTCTACTTTTAGAAACATAATTTGTCATACTATTCATCGACTACACGAACTGCTGTGTGAACGATAAGGAATTGAAAACAAAGATTTCTTCGCGTAAGAACGGTGCCGTCGAAATCAATGACGCGCCCAATACTAAGAGTACATCATCAAATTTAAAATTTTTAATTTAAAATGTAAATTTCTTGACTTTTACCGTGGCCGTAAAACTGAAAATGGCTAACGATCTTGACTACGAAAAAAAAATATATAATTTGTCAATACCAAAAGATAGTTATGTTCTAGATTTACACACACCAACTTTTAAGATGCGATTTGTGGGGTCACTCTATTGTTGCTCTTTTCATTTGTTCTATTTTCTTATTGGGGGGGGGGAAGTACCATGCAGGAAGGCACACATTATACACGCAACATGTTTAATAACATTCGTATGTGGGCTTTGTCTTGATTCAAACAAGGTTGTTTCCAACATTTAATGGATAAACATTTCATGGATAAAAAAAAACCGTCGGTGGCCATGATCGGACAAGGCCAAGCATATATAAGCAGTATCAGCTTTGCCAACATTGCTGACCGTGTGTTGGTTGTCAATAATATATCCACTGCTGTACCATATCTTGGTTCAGACAGAGTAAGCGTCAATAAGCAGTATAGTGTAACCATCACAACCACTAACTACTGTAAAGCCTGATCCATATTAGAAGATTCTTCAATCAGTTGTTCCACTTCTTCTCCAGTAATTTCAGTTTGTATTGTCTAAAATTGAAACAAAATCAGCCTTATAATAATGTGACTTGTTTAAAGGAACATTACAGAATTGGTTTTTGCTAACAAAACAGTTGCTGGCAGTGTAATCACTTTATGTAATCCACCATATACATAAACTGACAAACCTGTAGAAGTTTAAGATCGATCGGCCATCTGGGTCGCGAGAAAATAGTGAAAAATCGATTACACATTTGCATGGAAATCATATAGATTCACTGAGCGATAAACTCCAATCGGAAAATTAGTTTATTCATTTCTCATCAAATATGGCATTTCAGACAGAAATATTTCAAGGGATGTTTTCTACTATCATCATCATTAGACCGTGTAAGTTTTATGTAAATCTGTAATCAAAAAGTATATTTTACAAGTTTTGTTCTTACCAATTCTGTAATGTTCCTTTGAGGGAGCATGCATAACGCACCGATTGTATTACTAAGTTTTAAGCTATATATGTATAACTGAATTTCTTTAGAGGATTTATGCCTAAGTGTAATTGATGTTCGAATCGATCTGTTTGTTAACTAATACTCGTTGCATTGCGAGGTGTTTGGATTACCAAATATGAGAAATACTCCTAAAATGTGTTTTATCGAGAAACTATAGCGGCGCATCAGTGCAACTAAACAGTGTACAGGCAATTTGACTGTAACCTGATTCTGCTGCACTTTGTTGTTTTTTTACCAGATGCCTCTCTGCGATTAGGTCACGAAACTTTACCTTCATTCATAATATAACGACAACACTGATATCGGAAAGGTCGGTCACCTCATCCATACATGCAGGGGAATTACCACTGACAACATTCATGGAACCCAAACTGTTTCCGGCTAAGGCTGGAAATTAAATAAGTTGATGTCTAGTTCCTTTCTATCTACGTCTATTGGCTATTGACTGCTACCAACATAAACGAAGGAACTCACATTGAGTATTCATGTATTCCTTGCCGTTATAGTGCCGTGTTTTTATGATCACACCTGAACAAGCCTTAGACTTCCATAGGGAAGGAAATACACCTTACTCCAAAAGTTGAGCACTCAAAAAGATATCAATGAAATAGGGAAACCGCAAACATATAGGGCTAGATGGCTCAGTTGGTGGAGCGCCGGCACATTCTCCGGAGGTCGCAGGTTCAAACCACGCTCTAGTCTCCATTCCATTGCTCTAATCAATTCGTCTTTGTTAAGCCCAAAAGTTATTCCCCCCCCCCAAAAAAAAGAGAGATACATTTTCTAAATGGGTCGAGCTCTGATCATAATCGGAATCTTACCTCGTATCCCTGCTATAAGTTGCTCCTTATGTTGACTGGAGTTGACTAACCCCCGACCCTGCTGATGCAGATCTCTCTCTAGTCGAACAACAGAGGCATCTTGGCTTCCTCCGTCTCCCCGGAACTCCTTTCCTTGAGAAATATCCCCCGGCAGTGGCTCCTTTCCGAGTCGGGACTGATGGAGCGGTGTGCGCTCAGTGGCTTTCTGTGGCTCCACATGCAAAGTCCGCCCCGGGGTCTCAAGAGCGTGCTCGCCCCCTTGCCGGATCTCGCCTAAGAGGCCCAAGTTGGAGAAGTGATTGAAGAGAAGAATATACCCGGGGAACACCAAGCAGACGAGAACTGTGAGCTTAAAGAGTGTACTATCCCTGTGTCTTAGATGACAGGGGAGCAGGCAAGCCAGCCAGCCCCCTGCCTTGTGTCTTCGTTTGCTCCGCATGGTAAACTTCGTCTTTCACAATACCTCCATGATCAGATATACTTTCTCACGTCACAGCTCATCTGAAAAAAAGGTATGAAGTAGAAAATAAGGCACGGTCAAGTACTTACCATACCGCAAGCTACATTTCTTTTTATATAAAACAGTAGTATAAGCCAACAGCAAACTGAGTCTGCTCGTCGTATCATTCAGAGCATGCAAGGAACAGAGAGCAAGGCCTGGCTGTACTGTATCAAACTACACGGATCCAACACATCCGTTACACAATACTATAACTGTCAACCCATCCTGTTTAACAGTGACCTATGTATTAAACACACCAAACATAAACACGACAGAGAAAGCAGTACCAGTATTTTCGCACCTCTATATCCTTTGAAAGCCACAGTAGCAGTCTGAAGCTGATGGTACGACTAGGCCGAGGACTAGCTTTAAAATGAAGGCTGATGGCATCAGTGATGTGGGTTGGGGGTTGAGATCACGCACACCGGGCAAACAACACCGATTCGCAGATTGCAGGCTTTCTCTAGTAAGGGTCTGTCAAATCACATCCATTAAAATCATCAATCACATGCACACGCACAGTGTCTGTACGTACATGTACATTCCACAACCACATCAATTCCAAGATGCTCCATGCATGTTGTGCATTTCAACGATGCAGTACATCGCACGAGATGCTGTGCTAGGGACATCACCTCCGCACACGTTCTCCATTCATCTTTGAGTAACTGCGGGAGACCAAGTATTCAAGCCCCGAAATATTTACCGGTGAAATCCTACCGGCTTCTTCCAGCCAGCTTGGCGATAATAGAGAAGATCAAGCCCCCACGCTTTCATAATTATTCACGACATTGTGTACATTTTGGCAGACAACTGTTTGCACACACCCAAGCACACTGATCAGCTGGCCCTGTGTTGCCATTACACGACGGGTCGTCCACACTGTAATGCACCCATAGCTCAGGCTTGCTAGCTCAGCTCACCGCGCGTACTACCTTCGCCTGCTGTTCACGGCCGGCCTCGTAAAGTGTAGAGCGCCATGCTCATCTTAATAATAGAAAAGGTATTAATAATCGTCTTGCAATATTTGAGACCTGCTTCTATTAGGCTCTCTCTGGAGAGGGGAAAAGGTCTGTAAGATTTGCTAGCGATTCAAATCGCGCCCTCTGGTGGCGTTGTGGCGCAGTGCATGTCTGGTGGTTGTAGTGTTTTTTCTTGACATTGTTTTGTTTTAACGATTATCTTTGTATTAAACATATTCATAAATACATGTGTTTTGCTTTTGTGCAATTTTTTTGATCTTTGATTTGTGTAGATATCCCATTTTAAGTAGTAAGCCACAAGGTAAAACTGACTGGGTAAATTTTTAATAATTTAGGGTTGAACAAAGAAAAGATTGAGACCGCAGAATCAAGTCCCGCTCAAAGTAAATTTTTCTCAACATACATTAGTAATAAATTTATTTATATTTTAAATCATTATTTTTGTACTGTTTTTACAGCCCCTGTTCAAATTATATTCACGTTATGTCCAAATATTTGATATTATTGATAATAATGGTAATAATAAAATAAAATAATAAGACATAAATAATAACTGAGGTAATCGTAGCAGGAAGGAAGACATGATGACATTTCTGTCATATCTGACAATAAAATCAAGTGACATTTCAACCGTACCTTCAAAGCAGTGTCTTTCCTAACTAACCGATGACATCGTTCTTTATTTTTACATTACGAAACGCGGGTTTGATAGCTTAAGGCTTTGCAGGGTGACGAGATCAATATAGCTCTTTGTATTTTTGCAGGTAGTGAATTAAATCTCGTTTTGGAAGAAGTGATAGTTAGAACACTCTAGTCAGAACGTTGAGTACGAGCAAAAAAATCATAACGCGCCATAAGCCAACACGTGTTTCAAAAAGAGATCCAGGTACAGGTACAAATACTATTTAGGATTCGCAGGTGTAAATTACTGCCCCCCTCCCCCACCCCTTCCCCTCCCCCCTTCTGAATGCTCATTCCACTGTGATTAATTGTTATTGTTCGCATCTTCCGGTCGTCGAGCAATTAAACTCGAGCAAAACGCAGTTGCCTCCTCGATGCAATCCTTGCTATTGATTCGTCATGGATTTAGATTGACACAAAGACGCGTGTTGCCGTGTAGGACTAGGCTCGTATTCGTAAGAGGGGCTTCAAGGTCAAATTCAGTTTTGAAGGTGCTCTCATTTTTTTTTATGAAGATGGACAAATTACAACTCTCTAACTTCGTGTTAAAATAGCTTTAAAAATGCAATTTAATTTAGTGCTCTTTTCGAGAGAAATTTGGAACACGACGTCATTGGATGTATCAATTAACAAACGGGTCACTCCATTCCAAAAAGGAACTAGTGCCAGTCAAAAAGGTCAAAATCTACGGAAGCCCATTAGTGCCGCGTTGCGTTTCTCTTTCCAGGTTCATTTTTAACTAAACATTTTCATTCTCACTTGTTTTTAAAATAAGTAGCAACTTTTCTTGAAGTTGTTTTCAAAATGTTAAAACTATGCTGTTTTTTCTCTATAGAATATTACTGCAGAAATCGGTGCACTTTTAAAAATATTTTTAACGGTCTTTTAATTTTTACCTTTGTTAGCAAAAACAATTGGCCCCAGCTTAATATACTTCAAAATATGATTGCATCATAATACATAATTTCAGTGAGGGGATAGATTTTTGTTCCCTTTCTCCTCAAAACTAGCCGAAAAGAGGAGTGGATAGATTTTTTATCCTTTGTTCCTTTGAATCTGGAGCCCGGGCCATGTCCCCATGACAATTTTTAAAGTTGGTTTAAAAGAAAACAAAAAAAAACCGGAATTACAATCTCTTGATAAGTCAGCAACAACAATGAAATACGGAAGAAGATTAGCATGAAGGATATAGATCCAGTCAAAGGATTTTTTTTCAGGGCCATCACAAGATTCTTCATCTCGGCCCAGGTGGTTTGTCATGTGACCTATATATTAAGGTTGGGTCAGGCAAGAGGACGTTGATGACAGGTGGATTTTTTTAAAGGGGCATACCACTTCTCGAGATTCCCAACCATTTTGATTGTTAAATACTTTATAAAGTTACCCTATTCGCAAGGTCACTTTTGTTCTATAAAAGATTATCATGTCAGGTAGTCGACAACTATGGCAACATGTTTTCAATCGTTGCAATTATAACCTTGCTTCTTTAGACGGCTAGGCCTATGCACTCCTGGTTTGCTGCTCGTTAAATTTAGAAGTTAATATTTCAACTTTTAACAAACGCAGCGAGTGACTTCAATAGTTTCTAAATGAGACTCTAGACCTGTTGAAGTAGTGTTGGTACATGACTTGAATTCAGGCTGGTTGACAATGGGCGTCCTTTGTTGATATTGGGCTTGCCCGTTACCCGAGCTCTATCTAAATAAACATTCAATGTTTTCCATGCAAAGCAACGTAACATGGGGCAACGCATGAATCGAACACCCCTTGCTCTATGGTAATAGTGTAAGGGTACACTGCAAAAACTGGTGTGTTAAAATTGACCCCATGGGTTTTGTCACATTATAGATACCAAAAAAGAAACAACATTTACATCATAGGGTTTTAAATATAACACTAATTTCTGCCAACTAACACTAATTTCTGCCAAAGCAATTACATTTGAGTTGTTTTAACACCCTCTGGTGTTCAATTCAACCCCCTTTTGGGTATCTATATGTGACAACACCCATGGTGTAAATTTTGCAGTGTATGGCCTAAACTTACGGCGTGGGGTCCAGGGGCCCGCTTAAGGGCCCAGGTCCAGGGGCGAAGCCCTATGGGCGGGGGTTCATGGGGGCGGAACTGTTAGGTTTTAGCATGTCTGATAGGCCTAGAAAAGCTCTCCTTGCTATAAATATTTACATTACATTGCTATAAAACTTAGACTGGGTTCGCAGACACACAGAACGAGAGACAGTTTGATACGGTAGCGTTTTCACATTGTGTTTTGGTCTTATTACAAAGTAGTATTTAAAACGAGGCAACAACGTTGTGGAAAAGTTGTATTGTGGTCTCATTCAAACGTAGTAATTATGTTGCACGTTGCCTTCACGTTGTATTTAGGTATTAATAATGACGATAATAATTACTATTATAATGATAATAGTTATAGTGCACCGGTATAAAAAGTGCACCTACTCATGGCGCAGTAAACTGGAAAAATATCTGCAGGAAAAATAACTGCAGGAAAAATAAACATATATATTAACAACTACCTGTAAGAATACAAAACGGTATACTTTTTGGACTGTAAAGCTTGAGTGAACAACAAATGTAGTATTTGCGTTGTGGCGGTCGAACTATTTTGGCAACATTAACATGTAATAAAGTTGACGTGATCACGTGGCATCATGTTGTATTTTGGTATTGTAAAAAAAGTGTAGTATATAGACCTTTCTTTTGTTGATCAACAAACCGCGCTGGTTGGCATGGAGGGCCGAATGTTAGCAAAACATTCAATCGCGGGTGCAGATGACGTTGTGACCAAATTCAACCTTTCTGCAAACTTCCAATACAAAAAGTACATCTTATGATTGGTTGCTTTGTTCCCAACAACTTCAACACTATTTTTCGAATATTTCTGTAACATTGTTACAAACTGTGGCTATCCGTTTTTGCTTTGCATTTATGGCTTCACATGGTTTTCCAACCTTGGTTGGCAAAAACTCGGGCTGTGACGTTGCAAAAGAAAGGTCCGTTCAAGTTGTGACTGCCACATTGTCTCAACGTTTGAACTACCATTAAGTACGTTGTAAGCGTTGTGGGCCTTTAAGTTTTATCACAACGTGGTATCTTTGATTTTACCATCACGTTGTGAAAACGTATTTTAGTTTGATTGCCACAAGATTCGTTATTTGTTTACAATTCCATCGTAAACAATGTATTTCAGTTTGTGTGGGCGAATTATTCACGATGAGACCATCATGTTGATTAGTTCAAACAGCTGGTTGGGATGGTTTTTATTGTGATCATTAATTAGCTTACAACTATTAGTATGATGTCTGACGTATATGAATTGCCGGTTGTCATAAATAAAATAGCCACTCGATGAGCGTTGCCATCACACAGGCATTTAATGATCAATTTGAAAGTACCAATTATAAATTACTTTCAATGGGGGCTTATTGTGTCAAACGGCCTGTGCGCGGTGTGGGAGGGGATTCTTACCCCCGCCCCCTAGCATTCCAAGCCGTGTACGGAGTATTCTTTAAATAAACATTGTCCTCTGGTCGGATTTTCTATCCTCACTTAGGCAATTTTGTCCCCCACTAAAAGCCAATTGCTCTAAAAATCCAAATTTGTTCATTCATGTTTCAAAGACACTTTCGAAGTTTGGAGTAACTTAATTCGGGTTCTTTTGAATTTGCTTTGCTTCAGTTTTGTAGAACGAAGAGACAACGTTCGAGAATGGTCAGGTTGTGATACCAGCGAACTCAAAGCAGCAGCACTGGAAAGACAGGCTGTGGTGGGAGAGGTTACCAGTGGTCCCAGTGGGGTACAGTTGAGGAGGAGACCACGGGAAAATGCCTCTGTCTAACATTACGTTACAAGACCAACGTTTCCGTTCAGGTACCATACTCTCGGTCTCACTTGCCTCATTGAGCAGCGTGCAGAAAGATTGCATGTATGTTTGTACATCCCCTTGGCAGGAACATAGCAGGGAGACGGGGTGCCAAACTCTAGTTGAATTTGCCACTGGAATCATCCAAAGTACTGTCTATTGAAAATTAACATGACAACGTAAATATCGCATATGCAAACTAGTACATAGGGCTTAGAAGTTGTAAAATACCTTTGATAATATTTACCAAATTTATTAACTATAGGCCTTATACTCATGTCTTCATTTATTTGTCTAAACCGTCAAACGAACTGTTGACATGTTAATGTAATTTTACTTTCAAAAATATTTATGAAGTGTAAAAACTATTATAACATTATAAAGCTCATGACTGCTAAAGACAAGAAACTGGTCTGTATAAACAGTACATCCTTTGCATGGAGTACCTACAGGTGCAGTAGCGTCAGGCAACGGCTACGTGCAGTATCCTGGTAATTTTGCATTATTGAAAAATAATTCATTGATCCTGTTGACATATCAAGTAATAATAAAAACTATTATTTAATTAACTGATATAGCATTCAAACCCATGCGCTGTGTGTTTCCTTTAATACTCACTGAGCACACAGCTGCGCGTGTATAGTTCATTACAAGGCAGTAATTCGGTCGGATTTTGTATGCTATACTTGACATTGATATGACATAGAAGAATACAAAATAAATGTGGCAGACGAGATGTCTATATAGCTGACCAGATAATGTCATGTTGCATTAACACAAACGATAGAACCGAATACGGAACCACATTTTTTGAACCGTAATAGTACACGGCAGTTGAGCTCTGCAAAAAACTCTGACATGGACGAGTGGCTGAGTGTATCTACATGAATAAAACATAGATGGCAATTACACAGCAACCATTAATATGGTGCTTCTCTAAACTTTACTAGTATTACTTGCTTCGACCTCGCTATCCTTTTAGTCGTTTGCGCATGTTTTTTGTTTTAAATTATTTTCCAACACTACAGAAATAGGATGATAAGACTGCAGTGCGGTATAGGGGTCACTCATGAGGCTCATTCATAATTAATGACACATTTTGTTAGTTCGTCAGTTTCTCTTAGGGGAGCAAGGTCCTTAATATTATAGACAAGACTAAAAGAGGGTGAGGGGGGGGGGTCAGGTCCCAGGGTTGTTTGTTTATAAATAGGACTCAAATCATCTTAGACAATAGCCGGGCATTTCAAGAAGTCAATTAGAGATGTTGAACAATTCAATTCAATTCAATGCATATTTATTTTTTTATGTTTACAATGCCAATTTAAACATACAGTTGAAACAGATAACAATGATTGTATATTTGAAAAGATGGATGCCACATAATTCGACAATAAAATGTATAGAAATTTCAAAGATAATATCGAGTGTAATTAACACGTTAGCCAACATGCAGGGGGGAAAAAGTTAAGCATACTGCTTTTGCACATTTCCCTGTGACAGACAAGGACTTGGACACAACAAGGACAATGACAATGACAATGACAATGACAATGACAATGAGACCAGACTAGTCAATTTAAATAATTATCCTGTGAACATACCTTGGATGGTGTGGCCCAGTAAAAAAAATAAACCTTCCCAGTAGTGGGATACAGACTGGAGCTGACACGCCTAAGAAGTTTAAAAGGTCATTCAAACGTATAATATGTGGGGAAAATAGAAACTAATTCAATTGTCATAGTTCGTTTCATATGTACTATGGCCCTTTTCGAATTCACGGCTTCGGCTCCAAAATCTGCTCAGGCTAGCTAGGCTCCCTCAATTATTTTAACTCATAGGCATGCTTTGCGGTCAGGGCTTCAGACAAGAAAACTGGGCCTGAAGCCCAATCCGGAGCCGAAGCCGTGGATTCGAAAAGGGCCTATCTTTCACCACAGTTGGATACCGCAACTTACAATGCCAGAGGCATTGCGTCTCCTGTTTCTTTTATTCTATGCGCTAATTATTGTTTTAAATAGAGTAACTGTCTTTCTCCACAAAGTAATGATAGTGACAAGAAAATGGCTGATCACTACATCATTATGAGGGTGTAATAAGGGAACGCTTCAAACAAACTGTCCCCTGTACGATAATAATGGGGAATAATTTGAAATAAACAATCGACACATCAATTACTGGTAGGTCTTATTGAGAAGCAACTGATGTCTTCTCAAGAGTTGTTATATTTATTAATTTTGTTTACACACTCGTGACAAAGCCGTTACTCAATGACTTGACACCGATTGATACAAGCCTACTCTTTAACACTAAATATTACCACTATTGGCATACTACAGGCCTACAGTATAGGCCTATTATAGGCCTATGCCTACTATAATTATAATTATATTCATAATTATAATTTGGGAGGCTAATTATCCTTACTCGCAGCTGAGAAGCCTGAGTTGTGAAGGACGCGGCTACCTGTTCGAGCCGCAGGCATGCGAGGGCGCCTTTCAGCCAGCCACATCAACCCATTATGACCACGGAGCTCAGCCAGAGATCGAAAGTGGTTGATTTTTTTCCGTAGGGAGGGAAACCGGGAGGGCCCAGAGAAAAACCCTCATGGCATAGGAGCTAACCAACGCACAAGTCTACTCATATAATATGGCATTAGCCGGGAATCGAACCAGGACCACGTTGGTGAGAGGCGAGCGCCTTACGCACTAGACACCTCAATGCCACTCTAGTCTTATTATAGGCTAACTGGAACGATTGGTCGACTATGCCCACTATATACAGGCCTACTCTTGGTCTAGCGGCCCTAAAGGCCTACTATAATAGGCCTGCCGGACCTACCATGAATATTGTAGGCCTACTATAATTCTGCTATAAAGGTCTGAGTAAGGGAAAACACAGTTATGATAAAACCGCGTATCAAAGATATCACTGTTTGCTTTATTTTTGTTTACATGATACATCTTTGTAGTCTAACGGATAATTATAAATACCTATTAAGATTCAAAGCGTTTTTAAATCGATCGGAGAGGCATGACTCAGGCAAATTGATTTGGCTGGTTTTCCATATAGTTACAGTCCCACATGATCGATATGAATGACTTGAAGAGCTTGATTGAATTAGCTAGCTGTTTAATTACAGAATGGAAACCAATGACTCAATGAAAATAAGAAAATAAGTAATAACTGAGTTTGAATATCAGTGCTGGCAAATGAAACTTGAAATGTTTCCTCTCTTTCACTTAGATTAAATTTAAAGAGGAGAAAATGGAACTTCAGCTGTTGCAAACTGTTATCAATCAAAAGGACCTGGCAGAGATGCAAAAGAGAAGTTTCGACCCTAGCAGAGTCTTTTTCCGGCTAAAATCCCTTTAGCCTTCGAGACTCTGCTAGGGTCGAAACGTCAGGCCATTAGTTTTACTATTATTTTAAATTTAAAAAGAATAAACAAGCAAATGTCTTTGTTTATTTACTCTGTTATTCCTTTTTAATCAAATCTGTAACAGAGAACTGGACTTCTTTTTTACCTCAGCATTTAACATGTTTTTTCCCAACCTAAACAATTGTTGATTAAAAGAGCAAAAACAACAAACAAGCTAATAAACGGTCAGCCCAACAACCCCAAAACACACAAATAAAAACACACAACAACAACAACAACACTATACGACAACAATACCCGTCGTATTGTTTAGGGCTTAATTATTATAAATATTGTGAAGAAAAACAAGATGTATGGAATAGTTCATCTTTGAATTCGTTTTAGAATTTTGAATATATAATTTTAAAAAACAAAAAGCAGAAAACGAGTTCCAAGTTTGCCCTTGAAAAAATTTAATTCTACAATGTGACATATTTGCAAAATTACTTTACTTAATGACATGACATGCAGATGAAGTAATGACTTATATAATAAAAAAAATTAAAAAACAAAAATTGTATACAGCCGGCTCTGTATCAACTCTGTCAAAAGAGGGCGCCCTTAATTTGGCAAAAAATAAATAGTGTGTTGCGAAAAAGAAGAAAACATGTGCGAGTTCATTTAGCGATTTTGTAGTCCTGGTAGTCAGCTGTTGCCAGTTACTTAACAAAAATGAGTCGACTTATCGTGAAAAACCTTCCCTCGGAGGTGAGTCGAAAGTTCTAACATTTGAAACAGTTTTTCTATCAACTAAATTGACTTAAACGCTGTGAAAACCGTACAGAACTCGTGTTGGTATGCTGGTTCAGTGTTAACTTATCATGCTGCACTTATTACGTGATAAATTATTACTGTGATCAAGATTGATAGTTTTTATAATTATAACGCTTTATCTAAGGCAGTAAGAGCGTCTCAAAATGCTCATTGGTAGTATTTAGACGGGTTTACAATTTATGTTTGTGCATTATTCAAGCGCTTCTAATTTATTGTAACAAAAGTTGGAAAAAAGTGATAAATCCATCATCCACTTTTGTTTTTTAACTAAAAAAGGGCAGTCCACACTGACTGAAAAAGTGAACGCGGTAGGAAAACAATTTGCCATTGGGGATTCGGGATTCAAATGCAAAGCATTGATTGATTGGGAGCGATTCCACTGGTCTAAAATACGCAGCAGTCGTCGAACATCCCTGCACAACTGTTAACGTTGGCTACTCTTTTCTTTATGCGTCAAATTCAAAGAGGGGGCTACACAATTTTGTAGGAACAGCATTTTAGTCAAACTTACCTAGTGCTGGCAATATAATTATCCACTATATTAAGAAATAAAGGTATTTTTCTGTAAGTCAGAATAAGTTTGGTCTTAATTAACCCTCCTACTGTCAGTGACTCTTGGCAACATTTTCCAGTGAGTTGACCAACTATTTGAAACCATTCGACTGCCAATGTTGTGTACGGTGGCACAACCTGTGCACAGAACTTACTCAGTAAGTTCTGTGCACAGGTTGTGCTGTGTACTGTGTAGATTCATTCCCTCATGGTATCATATTGCAGGCTGGCATAGTTTATCTATCATTCAAAACCACTTGAATGGTATTGAACGGTCAGAGAGCAAGAAGGTTAATGAGTGAATATGTGGTGGTCAAATTCAGTATCTTTTCTCTTCTGTCGTCATGACTTGACTTGATGAAAAAGAAATCCCAGCCAGTAAACTTAATATTTGATACAAGACTCGGACTACCCCAGCCCATTTAACGCTGACCCCATGACTTATTTTTTAAAGCCATTGCATTGGCGTTATTTATGACGCCTAGACGAATTGGTTGTGTTTGAAAAAGTGAGTTGTTTCTCACCATCTGACCATTGTTGTCCAGAAAGGACAAAATAAACATGCATCGTATTGCAAATAATGTGTTCTATCATACTGGCCAGCCCCAAGTATCAAATCAGGTAAGGTTGAAGGTAACCTAATACTATAGTAAAAAAGTACTTCATACCCTCTGTGTTGGACCATGGTTGCAAGTCAATTCTTCAAACATTTTGGGAAACAGCGTTCATTGGAAAGAAACTTGTGAAAGAAGCAAATTCTTGCAGTTTCCAGGGTCACAATGTTTGGTGACTTGCAGAGTCTTTGTCCAGGCTTTTATAGACTGTATGTCCATGTTAGTCATCCACCTGCAACAATATTTTGTTGTTCCAAAATCTCTCTCATCAATCTTTGCAGATAAAAGAGGAAAAAATTCGGAATATTTTTGCTGCCCATGGAGAAATCACAGATCTGAAACTGAAGTATACAGCCGCAGGAGTCTTCCGCAAGTTTGCTTTCGTTGGATTCAGAGCAAAGGAAAGTGCCAAGAAAGCTGTTGAACATTTGAATAAAACATTCATCGACTCATCCAAAATACAGGTTTGTATAAAAATATAGTGTTGCTTAAAGGAACATTACAGATTTGGTTTTTGCTAACAAAACAGTTTCTTGCAGTGTAAGCACTTTATGTAATCCACCATATACATAAACTGACAAACCTGTAGAAGTTTGAGATCGATCGGCCATCTGGGTCACAAGAAAATAGTGAAAAACCGATTACACATTTGCATGAAATCATATAGATTCAACACATGAATAAAACGCTCACTGAGCGATAAACTCCAATCGGAAAATTAGTTTATTCATTTCTCATCAAATATGGCATTTCAGACAGACATATTTTAAAGGATGTTTTCTACTATCATCATCATTAGATCGTGTAAGTTTTATGTAAATCTGTGATCAAAAAGTATATTTTTTTTAAAGTTTTTTTCTTACCAATTCTGTAATGTTCCTTTAAATATCAGTAAGAATGGATGCTGGTCGTGGGTCATCTCAATAGTCTACTCTCTTAGAGGCATTGTGTTTCATAACGATAGGAAACAACTCTACCCCAAAGAGGAACTTCATAAGAACGGGGTCAGTTGGGGAAATTTAGAACAAGGGAAAATAGACTAGAGATGGATTTGAACCTGAGACCTCTGAGTTAACGTGCCGGCGCTCTTACCAACTGAGCTATCTAGCCCTATGTTGGCGGTCTACACATTTTGTCAATATTGTGGCAAAATAGTCACCTGGTGGCGCAATTACTGACCCAGTTCTTGCCAGCGGCGCCGTGTGCGTGGCCAGCGCGTGATCACTGCGTGAGGATCACATGGTCACCATGCAGCGCGGATTCGGCGGCCGCGGTACGCACCGAGTGCGATGCAGTAGTTATGCAGCTAGCTAGTGTCTTATGTCTAGGCAGTTGTAGTTTGGCGGGTTTTGGGACGAAGCGTCATAACTTGATCAGGTCAGTAATTGTTAAACCAGTACATTTGATTAAAGATTAACGTTGAATAAAAGGAATGAACCAGACAAATCATTAAAGTAAGTGTAAGAGGAAGAGAGGAAGAGTCTGAATAAAACATCGTTGAGTTATTAAATCAAAGAGAATACGGTGCATCAAGGGATTTATTTGAGTGTCCGTTTTAATGGGACAGAAAATATATATAGACGCATAACCTACAAGGAAACTTTTAGACCGCTCGAGTTTGCGTTACAATATCTTTGTTCGGGGGTGCCAGTCAGAAGCCATACAACCTGTAACTGCTGTACTACCAAGGGATCAGGGATCACACCCAAGTTTACGATACAACCTGGGGAGCGATCACCTTAAGGGGATGCAACTTTTGATTTCAAATATCAAGAAATATTTCAAGTTATTTTCATGATAACAAAGATATGTCTACAGAGATTATGTTACATAAATATGTGACTGTTTCTACCCATTTTCACTGAGGGATTTTCCGGATGTTGGACAGATGGATGCAGGGCTCTGCCCACAGTGGTCGGTGCCGGAAAACCCGCCCGGCACTCAGGATTCCACAACCACCACTGCCAGAATTTTCTCTGTTTCCGAGCACCACACATTTTCCAAATTTTAAAATTACACTTGAAGTTTCCTTTTCAAAGGTTTTCATCGAAATGTAAAATTGGGTATTTACCAGTAAAAATGGTGAACAAAGCCATTAGTTTTGGTTTCCGGGGAAACAGTTTTCCACCACAAAAGAAATCCTGGGCAGAACCATGTGGATGACAATTTTAATGTACAAAACCAACGGGGAAGTCACTCAAAAGTCCAAACAGTGGAAGTGTAAAAAAGAAGTCCTTGATTTACTGGGTTGAGGTACAGTGTGTTATTTTGAAACCCCAATTCAAATTGTCTCGATTTAGTACTCATTCTGTTTTCATGTTGATACAAGGTGGAGCTTGCCAAGAACCTCGGGGATGACAGTCTAGCTAGACCATGGAGTAAATACTCGGAACAAAGTTCTGCCTTTCAGAACAAGCAAGCCAAGAAGAAAGAGAAGGAAACGGTCAATGAAGAGAATATTCAGGTGAGAGTCTCATTTCATCATGTTTTTTGACTATTTTCCTCCTGTTAACTCGACCCCGGCCCCATTGACGCCTG
The DNA here is from genome assembly GCA_032158295.1 of Pycnopodia helianthoides. Taxonomy (NCBI): domain Eukaryota; kingdom Metazoa; phylum Echinodermata; class Asteroidea; order Forcipulatida; family Asteriidae; genus Pycnopodia; species Pycnopodia helianthoides. The sequence continues at coordinate 6,016,358 of CM063249.1, forward strand.
GGCCCGATTTCCGGACCTTGCCCAAAATCCGGACATGCAATTTTTTAGCGTTAGATTTTTCCTTTTTTTTCTCTCGGATGAAATGGATTTCCGGATTTTTCATCATCGTTGATTCTCATGCCTGGGTGAGACTGTAGTCTTGGGTCGGTGATAACTTTCTCTGTCTAGGATTTTGCTTGGGATCTTGGGATTTAACCCTAACCTCAATAGTTAGTTAAGTCCCTATTTTATTTGCGTTTTCTTGATATCGTTTCTTTTCAATTTGACCTGACTATTCTTATTAGCTTCTCTGTAATTATTTTATTTCACATTTTGCATATTTCTCTTCGCAGACTAACAAGACCATACAGTTTGAAACTTGGGACGTTTGTCACCAATTTCTCTTCTCAGAACCACCACTTTTAAAGAAGAGATTCTTTTCACCTGTAAAGTAGTTTCTTCTTACGTTCAGATTTCCTTTCACCTTACGTTTTGTTTGGAGTCTGGTTAACGTAAAAAGAGTAAACTGCCTAAAGACTACATTTGTATTCCTTTTTTTTTATTTTACAGGGAAAAGATTCTGAAAAACAGAAGCAGAAAAAGGAAGAAGTTGATCCAATAAAAAAGGTAATAAATTATTCATCATTTGCTTTTTGCATAAAACATTCAAATTCATTTCTAAAAATGAAAATTTAAAAAACTTCATCTGTGACAGTTTAATAAATAGAGGAGGTTTTCTAAAGATGGATTATAAGGGTGAAATATTTGTATCTTTTTGATATAAAAGTGGGGTTCTGGGATAAAATTCAGTTTGTGATGCGCTCATTTTGAAATAGATAGAGTCCTTTTGAAAGTGAGAAAACAATTACAAATCTTAAACCTCAAGCCAAGCTTTTCAATAGCTTGGTAAACTAGTGAAATGAAAAGTTAATTGGTCACACTAAAAAAAATGTTAAGGGCAAACTCTGCAAAATTCAACAACATTAATCGAACAACGGTTGCAGTTAGTTGTACTTTTTGAAAGGTGGGTGAAGGTGAAGGTTAATAATTATAAATATTTGTTTGCTTTTGATTATTTGTTTGCTTTTGATTATTTGTTTATCAAACACTACACTGAACACTATCTGGAATCACAGCTAGAAGACGACCCTGGTTTCCAAGAATTCCAAGAAGTTCACCAAATACGCAGCAAGAAACCACTCTGGAGCAACGATGCAAAGATAGCTGACCCCCTCACTCAAAGGTCAAAGGTCAAAGGTGGACAGGGGAAAGAGGGCTTGAACGACTCGGAGGAAGGTGATTGTAATTGCATTTTTTTGTGGTTTTTAATGTAGTCAGAATAGTTCATAATATCATTTGAAAAGCATTATTTTTAATAATAATACTTGTCTGATTTTACTCTTTAACTCATAATCATATTTATCCAATAGATGGATTGCAATAGACGTCATCAGCCGCCATCTTTGATGAATTGTACACGCGTGAAGAGCTATCATTGGCTGAGAGTCGTGCGTAGCGCGTACACTTTTCCATTGTTTTAAATCAAAAGATGGCGGTCAATGACGCGTATTGCAATCCATCTATAGATCTGATAATGACCAAACAAACTTAGCAATGTCGTACTCAATCCAAGATCTAATAGACGTAACATTTTTTGAGGCAAGAATCTTTGATCTTGATACAAGCTCTCAAGCCTTTTTCCATAACTTTTGGTGTATTGTTTTAAATTCAGCAAAGTGTGGACTCATCTAATTTGTTATTTGTTATCGTTTTATGATTTGACTGCAGACTCTGAAGAAGAGTCATCATCCGATGAAGATGCAGAGGAGATGGAAGATGAAGATGAAGATGAAGATGAAGATGAGAAGATGGAGGAAGATGGAACCAGTAAAGATGCCAATAAATCTGGCATCTCAGACATGGATGTGAGTAAAGACGTAAACTCAACTGTCTCCTGAAGACAATCAAAACATACAGATCGAAATGCCAGTTCTTTTCGGAACCACCACAACTCATATATAGACATTTCATGTACATGGTGTTACCACAAACCTTTCTAGCTTGTGGCCACAACCACCTTTTTTATACCACAGGTCATTTTAGTTGGTTAGCAGTTTGCATCAGCTATTTCGCCCATCCCCCCCCCCCATTTTAACAAATGTAACATACATGTCCCAAAATGCTTTGATTTGTAATCACTGTACTTGATGAATCCTTAGAAGTCTTTATTAACAGATAAGACTGTTTTCCTTCCTACAGTATTTACGGAGTAAGATGGTAAAGAAGGCAGGGCCTAATAAAGTAGATAGCGACAGAGATGGTGATACAGACAGTGACGCTGATAGTGATGCTGACAGTGATGCTGACAGTGGGAAAGCATCTAGTAGTAGTTCATCTGAGGAAGATGATGATGAAGATGATGATGACACAAGAACAAGAAAGCAAAAGGAAGAAACACAAGCAGCATCTACCCAAAAGGTAAACAGCAATTTGACTGGTTTAAAAGTTAATGTTCCATTTAGAATCATTCTAACAATAGTTGCGACAGGTCCCAACTTCAGTGTTACAGTTGGGGCGGCCCAACTGTAGTTGGGATTTTCTGATAGTGATAGTGATGTAGATAATCGCAATCAGTCGGCCTCTATAAAGTAACTTTTCTAACCTCTCAAGTTTCTCTTGGCACTCAACAGGGCTCCTATGTGATGCACAGTAATTCTCATGGCAAAACTTGAGAAAAATCAATTGTTATTCCATCACGTACATGTCCCTTAGCATTCTCTTAGCAATCTCTTAGCATTCTCTTAGCATTCTCTTAGCATTCTCTTAAGGTTGTCAACAGCCACTGGTCCCCTGCACAGTGAAGGATCTATGGATCCCAGCCATAGGCCCTTTTCAAATCCACGGCTTCGGCTCCGGATTGGGTTTCAGGCCCAGTTTTCTTGTCTGAAGCCCTGACCGCAAAGCATGCGTAAGTTAAAATAATTGAGGGAGCCTAGCTAGCCTGAGCCGATTTTGGAGCCGAAGCCGTGAATTCGAAAAGGGCCATAGTTGTGCTGTCCCAGCTGTAACACTCAAGTAGGGACAGGTCCTAACTATAGATGGGATGATTCTCAACTTGGGACCTAGATACTCCATTAAAAATGTGTGAACAAAGTCACATGAGACTACTTGTTGATGTAAACCAGTGTGTCCGATCTAGTTCCTCCTATCAGAGTGTTGAGCGTAAAACCAGACTCTCTGCTTCTTCTCACCCATACACTCTTGATTTGCTGAGATGTAGAACTAAGAGCCATTCCAACAGCTTTATTCCACGTACTGCATCTCTTTGGAACTCCTTGCCTGGTGCATGTTTCCCTCCATCCTACAATCTAGACTGTTTTAAGAGGAATATCAATTCCTACCTTCAGCTCCCCTGAGTTCTTTTCATATTTAATAATTTTTCTTCTTGTAGCCCCTTACCAAGAGTGGCTTTAAGCCTTGTTTGGGGCAATTGGGGCAACTTGCATAAAAAAAATAAAAATTAAAAAAACTGGAATTAAAAGTCAACCCTAGGCTCGCTGACCCTACAAAAAAGTTTCATTAAAATGTTCAATAATTTACCTCTGGAATGTTACTTTTTCTTCTGAACAGACCAAAGTGATGAAAGCGATAAGGAAAGAAGACAAGTTTGAGAGAGGACAGTTTGTTCTTAAGATGAGAGGAGTTCCCTTTAGTGTCAAAGAGGTAAAAACATCTTGGGATAATCAGGATCCTTTTTTTTCTTCTTCTTTTTTTATGAGATATTGCCCAACTTACAAGACCAGACGGCCACTTCAAGGTGAGGGCTTGGCTTAACTGATTTGAGCTGTCAACCCAAATCAACTGTCACCAGGGGCACGTTGCCACCTACTCCTGGGGCTGAAACAGGGTTACCCCCCCCCCCCCCTTTACAGTCCGTGAGGGGTGTAAGCATGGGTATCATCCACTAGGAGCCTGGCTGGTAGAGCAGAATGCACTACCTTCCCAACTTGTTACGAAGCAACTATGGTTAAGTGCCTTGCTCAAGGGCACCAGTGTCAATACCTTCAATACATATCTTGCATTAAGTCCCAGTTTGTGAATCTCTGTAGTCGAGTCTCTAGGTCTTGAGTATTTCTCCATAATAATAAAATAATAATAACTGTGTTTATATAGCGCCTTTTGCCAAAGGATACAAGGCGCTCAGTATTTTTACCTGCCATGTATCTGGAGCTACGTTTTGAAGTATGAGACCTATGCATATAGCACAATGTAATGGTTTACAAGGTGCGGTGGCGCAATATGCAGCCAATCAAACCAGGAACACCGGGGCGAACCCCTTCTCTTTTCGATAAGTGCACTGGGTTCTTTTACGTGCATTACACAACACACGGGACCAACGGCTTTACGTCCCATCCGAAGGACGAAGCAATAATGGTTAAGTGTCTTGCTTAAGGACACAAGTGTCACGACCGGGACTCGAACCCACACTCTGCTGAACAGAAACACCAGAGCTTGAGTCCGGTGCTCTTATCCGCTCGGCCACGACACGCCATACTAGTAGCATTATTATATGTATTAAAATCTGCATTTTTATCATTAGGATTTGCCATAAATCGGCACTTATGGCACTTATGTGAAGAATGTGATTCTTTGGACTCAAAGAACAAAATGAATCGTTGGCAGTTCCAGGTGCATTCCGCTGCTGGGGATCGTGCTTTTTACGCACATGCTCCGCGCCTTTGGAACCGTCTCCCTCATCAATTCGTTCAGCGGAGTCACTTGCAGTTTTCAAGAAACATCTCAAAACTTTCCTGTTCAATGACTGATTGCTTTGACTGTTTTCCCATTATCAGTGCCATTATTTATTTGCTTATTGTATAGTTTCTTGTAAAGCGCTGTAGTACCTCGTGTAAGAGCGCTATATAAATGTCTCTTATTATATTATTATTATCGTTGCAGAGATGTATTCTAAAATCTGCTTTTAGAACTTGATGACCCAATATTTCCAAATCTATGTTTATTTTTATATCATTTTCAAACCTTGCGTGTACCTTGCCAAATTAGCATCGGGGGAAACCTGGGTAGCAAAGTCCTTTTTGTTGATGATTTGGTTTTATTGTTTCGTTTTTCAGAATGACATCAAGACTTTCTTCTCACCGGTGCCAATCGAAGCCATCCGAATTCCCCTCAATGAAAAGAAACAAAGAACAGGTAGGTTGTCCCCCCGATCCACAAAGCTAAAGTAGTAGTCCAGGCCGATTTCCTACCTCCCGCCCAGGTAGTAGTTAATAAGCAGGACAGTTCTTTTCAGAACTGAGAAGTCTCCCGAATTCCGAAAGTCTACTCTGCGGTAGTAGAATTAAATAGCAAGACAAGTTCTCTAAAGAACAAATCTACACAGCAAGTAGATATTTTTACACATGGTGTTACCGCAAACCAAATATATATTGATACCTCACCATGCAATGCCTCAAAACCCATATAGGTAGGTTGTTATTATGCAAATGTTAGTATAATTTATGCAGAATGTTGGGTAAGTTAGTAGTAATTCAAAATAGCTGGTCATAGGAATGGTTATAAATTAATATTCAGAAATGAATTTTTAGTCAAAGAATGACTGTTCATAAAAAAATGAACTATGACCAAGAATGTTTGACCATTCTTTCGTTGAATGAAACCTTATTTTATTATTTCTTATTTATTTATAAGTGAACTTTTGTTGTATTCCAGGTATGGCCTTTGTGGAGCTATCCTCTGAGATCGATCTTAACAAGGCATTAAAGAAGAACAAAAACTACATGGGTAAGAAGATAGTTTACTAGGGTGGCGTGTCGTGGCCGAGCGGATAAGAGCACCGGACTCAAGCTCTGGTGTTTCTGTTCAGCAGAGTGTGGGTTCGAGTCCCGGTCGTGACACTTGTGTCCTTAAGCAAGACACTTAACCATTATTGCTGCATCCTTCAGATGGGACGTAAAGCCGTTGGTCCCGTGTGCACTTATCAAAAAGAGAAAGGGTTCGCCCCGGTGTTCCTGGTTTGATTGGCAGCATATTGCGCCACAGCACCTTGTAAACCATTACATGGTGCTATGTAAAGGAATAGGTCTAGTACTTCAAAATGTAGCTTCATAATACCTTGCAGGAAGCACCTTGAGCGTCACTGAGTGACGGCTATGAGCGCTATATAAGAAGCCACCACTATCACTAATTATATTATTATTCATGTAGTGGGGATGTTCATGTAGTGGGGGGGGGGGGAGAAATAGAGCATTGACATCGGTATCTTTTTTTCAAAAATCTAAAGAAATGAGGAGCATTCCAGTGAGGATCCCATGATTTGTGGTTCACGGGAAACAGATGAAATTGAACTATGCCATGTAAAACAGAAAATGGTAATTTAGTTAGAAGTTAAACTGTTACCAAGTAAAGTACACTTTGGTTTGTTCACAATAACACTGTCAGTTTGTAACTTTGTAAATTGTTGATTCACAAGACAAACCATCACTAACATTGTAATGATCCAACATTTTCAGTCTGAAGTATAAGTTTGTATTTTCCAAGAAAAAATTGTTTCTTTTGTAATCACAGGTAAACGCTACATCGAACTCTTCCGAGACAACTGGGTTAAGGAAGGACAGCAGGGTAACAGTGACCGGGAGGCACCATGGGCCAAACAGGTTAGTATGTATGGTCTTATCCAGCCTCGCTACCATGGGCAGCGTGCCGTATCGATACCTCTCGTCACTAACCCCTGGTAGGGATGTACTGAAAAACAAAGCTGATTGGCTCCCAAACGTGACTACTTTGCGTGCACGCTTGTTAAAAAATTCTGTGCTCTTGTATGGCGCTTGTTGGATGCTTAGTACGTGCCCGTGAAACTGCAAGTATTTTGACGCGATTCCATTTCAAGTTAATCATGTTTTTACACTGTCACCCTAAACTGCGTAGAGTTAGACATTTCAAAAGATCAAAGAAGAATGAGAGGGGACCAGTTGCTCTTTGACTTTAGGCCTTACTTGCGGGTTACCATACTTGAGCGGACACATATAGTGGATCGGCCACAGGCCTAATTAAAATGTGCTGGATTTGAGTACATTTTAATGAACCAATTCCAGGGGTTATGAGCGAGCAAGGCATGCTGGACAAAATGGCGCGGCAAGATCGATCACCCCTGGGAACGAGGTTGGGTCTTATCCACCCCCCCCCCCTCCCCACACCACCACCACCTGCCAGTCATGACATTTGTTTCCTTGAGCAAGATATTAATTATTACCCAAACTTCCTTGATTGTGTAGGAATATTTGCCTTGTTTAGAAGACAATTCCAGGCACCCTGAGCAGTGGCAGATATTCTTGTTTATAACAGTATTCCCTTTTTGTTGTCATTGAAATGTTCAGGCCGCTGAGTTAGCAGACACAGATGAACCTATTGGAGAGGTGAGTAGAATAACAAAATAACTCTTGTATTTTCCCGTGGAGAACTCAGGGGGTTGTGTTTACACAACGGTTTCCAGCCATGTCAATAAACCAAAGGGTAACTGTTCAATAGTTTTGTGTATTTATGTTGATAACTAGACCACAATAAGGGAATGAAAGAGTGGTGACGAGGTCTTGCATGGCTGGTTAAAGTCTGCAGGGTCATTGCCGTGTTTTAATGGACAGAGCCAAAGGCGATTTCTTTCACCACTTTTTACTCTTTTATGTCAAGAATAAATCTGACAGTTTAGCCTCGGTTTGCGTAGACTCTGTGTTGAATTTCTATCCATGTTGAGCACTAGGTAGCTCCAAGTTTCAAACTTTCATGCTTAAGTTTCAAACTATCGCACACTAGTTTTAAGCTTGCACGAGCCAAATATGCAGCCTACCAACTTAAATTGGGCCGTGAAATTTGCACGATCTGTGCAATCATCTGATAGCTCCCTCTTTTGACTCGATTTGCTCAGGCCATGTTTAGACACTCCTCCTGTGTTTGTATCACATGTTTAAAGGCACTGGACACGTTTGGTAATTACTCAAAACAAATATTAGCTTTAAAACTTACTTGGTAACGAGCAACGGAGAGCTGTTGATAGTATAAAACACTGTGGGAAACGACTCCCTCTGAAGTAACGTAGTTTATGAGAAAGAGGTAATTTCTCACTAAAATATTAATAGACTTCTTTGCAACTGCGATGACCAATTGAGTCCAAATTTTCACAGATTTGTTATTTTATGCACATGATGGGATCCACCAAGTGAGAATACTGGTTTTTGACAGTTACCAAAGGTGTCCAGTGCCTTTAAACATGGCCACGTGATCTCCTCTTGACCAATCTGTCTCAGGTATTTGTGAATAACGCTTTAAAAACTGAATTGTTATGAGTTCACTGAAGATAAATTCAGGTGTTGCAGGAGATTCTGTCCTCCATACTGCGAAACCTGCGAACCGACCTCCTTCGGCCCATGTTAATTTCCCACATGGGGGACAGAATCTCCGGGGGGAACAGATTTCCCTATGACAACGGCACCATAAATGCTTTTCAATTATCGTCATACATTTATTTATTATCTGTTAATCTTAAAGGAACTTTACAGAATTGGTAAGAAAAAAACTTGTAAAATGTACTTTTGATCACAGATGTACAAAAAACTTACACGGTCTAATGATGATGATAGTAGAAAACATCCCTTGAAATATTTCTGTCTGAAATGCCATATTTGATGAGAAATGAATAAACTAATTTTCCGATTGGAGTTTATCGCTCAGTGAGCGTTTTATTCACTTGTTGAATCTATATGATTTCATGCAATTGTGTAATCGGTTTTTCACTATTTTCTCGTGACCCAGATGGCCGATCGATCTCAAACTTCTACAGGTTTGTCAGTTTATGTATATGGTGGATAACACAAAGTGCTTACACTGCCAGCAATTGTTTTGTTAGCAAAACCAATTCTGTAATGTTCCTTTAAATAAACAATTCAGTCTTCATGTAGAAGATATTTACACTCGTTTTGTTTCCTTTGTATCTGCAGACTGGAAGACTTTTTGTGAGAAACTTGCCGTATGTTTGTCATGAGGAGGACTTGGAGCAGCTCTTCAGTAGATATGGTAAATTCGTTTAGTAGTTGAGTATCAATAAAATACCAGACCCCCCCCCCTTCAGATTCTGTGTCCATGAACTTTTGAGTTTGTCCTTTACATGGTTGCATGGGGAATCTGTAGTCTCATTGCAGGCTGAGAAGATGTGTATTTTACTGGGTTGGTAACTTGTTACTATTCAATTTTACCTTGACGGAAAACTTTGCAAACTTCTTTTTTAAATGTGCAGTAAACAATGCTGTGGATGAGATGTTTGGATAAGTAAACAAACTATCGAGTAATAAACAACAAGGGAAACTGCCTGGGTGAATTTCAAATAAATTGGTGTTGAACAAAGAAAAATTGACTGGAGTGGGATTTGAACCAACGACCTCCGGATTTACGTGCCGGCGCTCTACCAACTGTCCTATCTAGCCCTATGTTTGGCGGTCTACGGATTTTGTCAACTTCTTTGTTCGAGGGTGCCAGTCAGAAGCCATACAACTGTTCACTGCTGTGTAGCCAGGGATCACATCCATAGTTTACGATACAACCTGGGAAGTGGCAGCCAGGGGATCACCTTAAGGGGATGCAAATTTTTATTTCAAATATCAAGTAATAAACCACAAGGTAAACCTGTATCGTAAACTTGGGTGTACGGCAGTTAATGGTTGTATGGCTTCTGACTGGCACCCCCCCAAAAAAAGATATTGACAAAATAGGGAGACTGCCAACATCAGGGCTAGATAGCTCAGTTGGTAGAGCGCTAGCATGTTAATCCGGAGGTTGTTGGTTCAAATCCTGTTCTAATCCATTTTTCTGGATATGCTGAGCAGCCACATGAGGGCATAACGCCCAAAGCTGTGACAAGATTATTATCAATTTTTCCGTCCTTCTTTGCAGGACCTCTGACTGAAGTCAATCTCCCAATTGACTCTCTCACCAAGAAGATTAAAGGTTTTGCGTTTATAACTTTCATGATGCCAGAACACGCTGTCAAAGCATTTACAGAGCTGGATGGAACAACGTTTCAGGTATATAAGACCATGTGACCTGTGACATCACATGTTTACAAAAGAGCCACAGAGCCTGGACTTCATACAGGCACAGCTTGTACACGGCTCAGTGGAAGAATACAACAAATCTTATGTTTTATGTCTGATTTTTCTCAACTTTTGATATGAAGAAAGGGGGAACATCTCAAAGCTGTACAGCTGTTGCTTTTGTAAGTCTTGAATTTATGTGGAAATTATGACACAAAATGTAAATTTGCCCATAATGCCTGTGTAGCATCTTGCCCGTCAGGAAACGCATTAGAATTGACAAGGTCACCACTCTGTTAAAGGTAACATGGTCTATAAGAACCGATACAATGAGATGTATGGTAAAGATTTGAATCTGTGAGTGGTGTAATTAAACAGCGGGGAATTGAAGCTCTTCTGGGAACTAACGGATAACTTCACATGATTGTGACGATGTTCCCCGTAAACTAAGTATTTCAAACTTGAGTTTGGACACAATTAGAAGTGTTACTCTAATCCCTCCCTTCTTATCGACTTCAAGGACAGTGTTTTCAAAGCTCTGCAGAGAAAAATCAACAAGTTTAGATAAAATCACATGACCATTTGTAAAAATCAGAAAACTTATATCAAAGCAAAACATTTTTGAAGTCCTCTCAGCAGCACGTGAGAAAAATTGTTTACAACAAAAATCCAAGAGTAAAGTCACTCTGTAGTCTCACTATGACTTTTTTATTTATTTTTTTCAATTCATCTTGGTTTGTTGTACAATTAAGGGGAAAAAACGGACAACTGGACTATAGTCCGAAGACTAAACAAGTCATGTTTACAAAGACAAAAGATAACAACAAAAATCACAGATTAAGCAGGTGTTTAACCACATAAGAGGAAAACACAGGAATTGCTTTAAATAGTTATGAAAATTCATATATTCTATATTCAAAAAGATGTCATGAGAATTCATATTAGGGACAGAAAAAAATATAACAAGATCGTTTATGAAAACCCCTTACATCCTTCACATGAGCCCCTTGATTATTATTCTCCCTGATCAAGTGCCTCACATCACATCTACACTCATGGATGTTTGATTAGTGTCAGACTTGATTTAACACACGATTCATGTGGCGTGTCGTGGGCCGAGCGGATAAGAGCACTGGACTCAAGCTCTGGTGTTTCTGTTTAGCAGAGTGTGGGTTCGAGTCCCGGTCATGACACTTGGTGTCCTCAAGCAAGACACTTAACCATTATTGCTGGTTCCTTCCCTCGGATGGGACGTTAAGCCGTTGTGTAATGCGCATAAAAGAACCCAGTGCACTTATCGAAAAGAGAAGGGGTTCGCCCCGGTGTTCCTGGTTTGATTGGCTGCATATTGCGTCACAGCACCTTGTAAACCATTACATGGTGCTATGTAAAGGAATAGGTCTAATACTTCAAAACGTACATAGCTCCACAATACCGTGCAGGAAAATACTGAATGTTTCGCGCCTTTGAATGTTTCTGAAACAGATAAATGGCACCATACAATTGATGTGAATCATCATCATCATCATCATCGTTAATCATCATAATAATAATAATAGCGGCTTTTTATTTAGCGCTCATATCCGTCACTCAGTGACGCTCAAGGCGCTTCAACATTCAGTATTATCCTGCAAGGTGTTGTGGAGCTACGTTTTGAAGTATTAGATCTACTCCTTTTACATAGCACCATGTAATGGTTTACAAGGTGCTGTGGCGCAATATGCTGCCAATCAAACCAGGAACACCGGGCTGAACCCCGTCTCTTTTTCAATAAGTGCACTGGGTTCTTTTATGTGCATTACACAATACACGGGACTTACGGCTTTACGTCCCATCCAAAGCTTTAAGGACACGAGTGTAACGACCGGGACTTGAACCCACACTCTGCTGTACAGAAACACCAGGGCTTGAGTCTGGTGCTCTTATCCGCTCGGCCCACGACACACCACCATCATCAGGTGCATCTTAATGGAACAGTGTTCATCTTCTTGTCTATCTGTAGGGACGACTGCTTCATATCTTACCAGGAAAAGAAAAGAAAAGCCCAGAAGATGAAGGGGAACAGAGAGAGGGGTCGTCTTTTAAGAATAAGAAGAAGTCTAAAGATAAGGCTCGCAGTGGAAGGTATTGCTTAATCTAATTTCTTTTTAAAGACTATAATTTTTCGACAATGTTTAAGAAATAATACGCTTCATTGATATCTAGGAATTAACAAGTACCCAAAAGATGAAAATGATAAATTTTATACTCATTTTTTGTAACCATTTTTGTAAGGGTAACCTCCAAAATTGGTTTGTGCAAATTCTAATGTTGAAATGGATCACTAATAATAATAATAATAATGATAACTTATAGAGCGCACAAATCCACTGAAGTGCTCATGGCGCTAATACAAACAATAACATATACATGTGCAATAATCAAAATGGATACTTAGGCCTAAGCTTAGAAAAATCCAGAATACATTACATGTAAATTAGAGGGGAAAAGGGCAAAGAGATTGCTATCAGAAAAATAATGGTTTTAATAATATTAAACAGTTGGATCACAATGTAAAGTAGTGCCATCATTAATAGATGCTAAATTTGCATCGGGGATAAAGAATTATTATTTGGTTATACACCCATACACCGATCCGTCATCTTGTAAAGAATAACAGACCATTATGCTCAAGACATTCATCCTGCAATCTCTGCTTCTTATCCTTTGTTGATTTATTGTAGAACCTTTGTTAACCCATATCCGCCGAACGGTTTTGTGTGCACAATGGTCGAAAATGCCGAAGCCCATTTCACGCACACATGAAACGGAGGGGCATTACACTAAACATTTATTTTTTACAGCTCTCCCAAAAGTCTTGCCACAACAAATTATATACTGGTGAAGAGAGTAGGAAATTATCGGCGTTTGTAGCATTTGCGTGTTCTACGGATAAATCCGTAGGTCGGCGGATATGGGTTAAGAGAGTCTTAGAAAGAACGGAACCTTCTCAGAGCCAGAACCAATACTAGAATGCTAACAGTTCAGATTTCTTATACCTGTAACGTCTCACTTTCTGTTTTTTTCTTCAATTGCTTCGATTTAGTTCTCACAACTGGAATTCACTTTTCATCGGTGCTGATGCTGTAGCTGAGGCTATTGCGCAGAAATATCAAACAACTAAAAGTCAAGTCCTTGATGCTGTAAGTGGTTATGATAAATCCTAGACGACTGACATTTAAAGGTTTTTCTTTTCAATCTTATTCATGATTATGGACCCTGGGGGTTATTGTTCTTTGATGGGGCTACCCTGGGCTTGATTTCACAAAGCACTAAGATTCATCTTTAAAGACACTGGACACCTTTGGTAATTGTCAAAGACCAGTCTTCTCACTTGGTGTATCTCAACATATGCACAAAATAACAAACCTTTGAAAATTTGAACTCAATTGGTCGTCGAAGTTGCGAGATAATAATGGAAGAAAAAACACCCTTGTCACACGAAGTTGTGTGCTTTCAGATGCTTGATTTTGAGACCAAAATCAATTCAAATATTTTACTGAGAAATGACTACGTTACTTCAGAGGGAGCCGTTTCTCACAATGTTTTATACTATCAACAGCTCTCCATTGCTCGTTACCAAGTAAGTTTTTATGCTAACAATTATTTTGAGTAATTACCAATAGTGTCCAGTGCCTTTAAGATGAGTTGTCAGTATCACCATAGCGATTTGTATTGTGACATCAAACATTGATTAGCAACTAAAGAGTGATACAGCCTGGGGCTTTCCGAGGTACAACATGGTTTACACAATGTACAACCCTGAGTTACCACTTGTTTTGCATTTCTACATTTTTATGTAATTAACAGCAAGTATCTATTTGTGATGTTTTTTTGTAGGAGACAGGTCGGAGTTTAGCCGTCAGGATGGCTCTTGGAGAGACTCAGATTGTTGCCGAGACGAGACAATTCCTTCTGGAAAATGGAGTAGCTTTGAACTCATTTAGTCAGGTATTGAACTTTTCACTTTTTGGGATTATCTGTGAATCTTTGAGAATCTTGGTAGTGAATCAATGGATTCGGTTAAAGGAACATTACAGAATTGGTTTTTGCTAACAAAACAGTTGCTGGCAGTGTAAACACTTTATGTAATCCACCATATACATAAACTGACAAACCTGTAGAAGTTTGAGATCGATCGGCCATCTGGGTCACGAGAAAATAGTGAAAAACAGATTACACATTTGCATGAAATCATATAGATTCAAAAGGAATAAAATGCTCACTGAGCGATAAACTCCAATCGGAAAATTAGTTTATTCATTTCTCATCAAATATGACATTTCAGACAGAAATATTTCAAGGGATGTTTTCTACTATCATCACCATTAGACCGTGTAAGTTTTGTGTAAATCTGTGATCAAAAGTATATTTTACAAGTTTTTTTCTTACCAATTCTGTAATGTTCCTTTAAGTTTTAAACTGCTGGAAAGCCCCACTCACTGGCTCTCTGGACGTGTGTAGTTTGTGGTTGTGGGATAAATAGACATTAGACCTTTGATCCGTTATATAATTGAAAATTGAAAATACCTCGCGACGGCATCCTAAGCTCTTCTTTAATTTGAAAAATAGAATTAGCTGTTGCAAACTGCTTACCAACCAAAGGATCTTATGGTATCAATTCAAGAAAATGTTAATGGCGTCACTTTTTGACCCAAAGGTTCTTTTTTAGCCTTTGAGAAAGACTCTGCTAGAGTCAGAACGTGACGGCATTAACATTTTTTTTTGCTCTTCTAATAACTATGATATGACAACAATGACATTTTTAAGAAATTATTTTCAGGCCAGAAACTTCATGGAGGCAATTGCCACCATGCCCCTTGTCATTGCCTAATAGTGACCCATACAATATTTTAGTAGAGATTTTAATTTGGTGACGTATAAAATGTTGCAGTAGAAATGTTCTAGAAGAAATTTTTAATTTGGTGACCCCATAAAATGTTGCAGGAGAAATGTTTATTTTCCTTTCTAGAGGTGTCTTTTAACCCTTTAGAGACCATAGCGGCCGAAAAACGGCTTGTACCAAAATGTCCACAGCGGCTGCGAATGGCCACAAAATATGATCTACTTTCGCTCAATCAAGAGGGTTATAGAAAAGGTAATGGACCGAATTGACATTTTCCACTAGAATCTACAACTCTAAAGAAAAACCATGAATGTCCGTTTTTTAATAATCTTCCTAACATTTTTCCTGATAATAACGGTGCAAACAATCAACAAGATTAGCAATGTCTGGGCGTATGATGAGGATTATACAGAAATGAATGATCAGTAAAGGGTTAACCAAGAAGTCAAGCCTCTCCCAAGACAAGAATGAAGTATCGGACCTGTATGGAGTGGAGACAATCAAAGGGTACTGTTCAGTGGTGATCATTTGAGACACTCAAGGACTAAAAATGATGCTTTTCTGACATTTCTTTAGGCTTCTGCTGCTAGAAGTAAGACAGTGATGCTGGTGAAGAACCTTCCTGCAGCTACACAAGCCACTGAGCTAAGAGACTTATTTGTACCGTACGGGAGTCTAGGACGTGTTGTCCTACCTCCAGCCGGTGTGACGGCCATCATCGAGTTCATTGAACCTACCGAAGCAAGAAGCGCTTTCTTTCAACTCGCTTACACAAAGGTTTGTCTTTTTGTTGTCGTCTTTCTTTGTTGACACGGCCCATTAGCTGCCCGAAAATGACAACATGTAAACAATGTTGCACCATTCAGTGCAGTAGCGTAACCAGAGGGAGGGGGGAGGGGGTGGGATACCCCTGCTCAGAACCCCCTTTGCCCCCTCTTGCCCCCCCCCCCCCAAGTGAGATCAAAAAAATGCAGAAATGAATGGTTCGCTACATTAAAAAGCCCTCGCCCCCAAATGATGTCTTTGCGCCCGCTTGCCCCCCCACCCACCCCAAATGAAAGTGTTTGGTTACTCCACTGTAATTCTCACATCGAAGAACAGTGGATTTATTTTGTTGCTGTTTATCCATCTGTGATTCCTAAAGTATTGCAGAGCTGCCAACTCTCCCTGATTCTGCAGAAAGTTCCTTGAAAATAAACCAATCTTTCCATATTCTCATGAAAAAATTAAACAATTTTCCCTATTATGTTGAATGTAGTCCTAAATATCTCCCTGATTTTTGTACAAAATGTACAAATGTTGGCAGCTCTAGTATTGTATGCTCTGAGTGCTTTCTTAGTACTGGCTACATGAGTCTGAGCCTAAACAGTAGCACATTAAAATGAGGCTGGGTTTACTCTCACACCGATGTGTTATAAACGATGTATACTCTGTGCTCTTTAAGTCCTGTAGGAATAAGATCCAAAAGCTGCTCAGGTGAGATTCGAACCCATTACCCTCACATTCTAAGAGCAGATGTCTTAACCACTAGACCCACTGACTGTCCCAGGTGGTGAGATGCAAGTTCACATCCTACTAATCAGCAGTGTGTATGTCTATTAAACAATGCCATGTTAATCTCCATGCAAAGTTAGAAATCCCTCATTATAATTGAGAATTTTTAACGATTGAATTTGTCTGTCATTTCAGTTTCATCATGTTCCACTTTATCTTGAGTGGGCACCAATGAACGTCTTCAATGCAGATATCATGAAAGAATCCATGGCAGATGACAAACCCAGTGACAAACACAGTGACAAACAGGGTGACAAACACAGTGATGAACAGACACAGGAAGAGAAGAAAGAAGATGCAGATCTGTCGGAGAAGAAAAGTAATAAGACGCTATTACCATTTATGTTAAATGAGAACCACATCTCGCTTAGGTCAAATATTTTACTTAAGAAACATCCTGTAAACATATCCTTTGTATTTGTGATTATGTGACGAGACTACATCAGTGTAGTATGTAAAACTACAAGTTTTCACGGAAAATAAAGCGTCTTAAAATTTGCAATTTTTATTTCATTTAATCCAATTTCAAGTAACTGTTTACTGAAAAAATTGTTCAAATTTATTGATTCACATCAGCTCTTTTGGATTTTGAGCAGGAAGTCCACAAATCTTCAGACTGTGGTTTCTTTGGCACGTCTTGCCCAACTCCATGTATGATGCCAGACTCAGCAGTCACTACCAGTGGGATAGATTTGAAAAATTTGTAGGGATGAGCTAATAAATTTCAATTTTAATGCAATATTTTCTGTGTTGTTCTTTGTAGAATCGGAGGACAATGACGAGGAAGAAACTGAACTAGAGACGACAATCTTTGTGAAGAATCTCAACTTTGACACAACAGAAGATTCTCTGAAAAAGGTAGAGTTTGTTTCCTTAATATCGCGAGCAATGAGGAAAGGCTTGATCTTTCTTCCGACATGTCCAATAGAGTAAGTGTAGCACATATCCAAAATGAGAAAACATCTTGAACAAAGACTATATTTTTTATGAAATCAAATCTTCTTTTTAAACTATATTTATAAAAAATTCTTGAAAATAAAAATACCAATAGCGAGTTGTTTCAAATTAAATTTCAACTTTATATAATAAAAAGTAATTTTTTTTTCAAATTAAAATTGAAACAAAATTAAAACTTTTTAGAAACCCCATTTGCCAATCATGCCCGAATTTGTGCATCCATCACATAGGTTTAATGACAACATGACCGTCAGTTTTCACAAGTAACTGGAAACGCTGGTCAAGTCTTATTGTCAGGTTTTCTTTGTTATTTTGTTGAACTGATTTTGCTTTAATACTGTTTGTCACTTAGTATTACATTCCCAACAACATATAATTTTCACTAAACTTAAGTAACTTAAGTAAAACTCCTTATGGTTTGGACAACAATGGTCCCGGAAGTTTGAATATGTGCGAGACTTTACACAGTTTATTTAGAACAACCTCAAGAAAAGAACGTGCTACTTTTTAAAGGAACATTACAGAATTGGTTTTTGCTAACAAAACAGTTGCTGGCAGTGTAAGCACTTTATGTAATCCACCATATACATAAACTGACAAACTTGTAGAAGTTTGAGATCGATCGGCCATCTGGGTCACGAGAAAATAGTGAAAAACCGATTACACATTTGCATGAAATCATATAGATTCAATAAATGAATAAAACGCTCACTGAACGATAAACTCCAATCAGGAAAATTAGTTTATTCATTTCTCATCAAATATGGCATTTCAGACAGAAATATTTCAAGGGATGTTTTCTACTATCATCATCATTAGACCGTGTAAGTTTTATGTAAATCTGTGATCAAAAAGTATATTTTACAAGTTTTTTTCTTACCAATTCTGTAATGTTCCTTTAAGTTATGTAGATCTATATAATGGATCAATGTTTGCATAATATAATTCACTCTTGCACCAGAATACATCTAGACCTCATACTGTGTTTTTTTTACAAATTTTGATGATATGACCATAGAACTTGTCACAACATTATTTGTTCACCAGTAAATTGAGCCGGTAATAATTGATTTGTTTGCTAACTTTTTTGTTGCAATTAACAGCTGTTCAAAGTTGTCTCCCATCAGTCACAATTAGCGTTTGAATGTGTCGTCATTAACCTGTTACATTTCACAATGAATGTTAATTTCGAATTGTTACAAATTTTGATTGCAGTTGTTTTCGCAATGTGGACAGTTGAAAAATGTGACGATATCACGCAAGAAAGATCCAAAACATAAAGGTAAACCAACATCTTGCTTTTCCTCTGAGTCTGTTTGTGAAATCTTTAAGGAGGAGTAAGAACATTATTACTTAAAGGCAAAGTATACCTTTGGTTTTTGGGACCGCTTGATTGTTTTAATCCTACATATATGTATATATATACAATAAAACTAACCTGTGAAAGCTTCAGTTCAAAAGGTGGTCTCGTTTTTGAAATATCGCCAAAATTCGCAGCGAATATGTCCACGCATACAAAATAATCCCTAACAGGAATACACAACGTTTTTCAGATTCAAATTTTGGGGGATGAAAACTTGCATCTTTTTCCTTTTCCACATTAGTTTGTATTGAAATATTTCTCAAAATGTTTTATACTATCGGAAGTTGCTGTACCCTCTAACCAAGTCAGTTTTTATTGCCATTAGTTTTTAGAGTGATTACCAATTGTGTACCTTCCCTTTAAGAAAGGGTGACACCAGGCAATTTATAGGCAACCAGTTACAATAAGGCAATCTCCAATAAGAACATTCATTCACATTTCAGTTTTCTCATTATTTTCTTGGGGATGGTGAGTTACAGCTAGAAGAATGTCTCTTGTGCTGCCGAAGTGTTCCTTTAGCAGCATGCAGTGCAGTTGGTTGCCTCCAAGTTGCCTGTAAATATTGCCCTTTGTGACAAGGCCTTTAGTAATAACAAGAAGTTATCTTTAAGAATAGTTGATCAAAGGTTTGTTCAAAAAATGTTGAAACCTTCAATAACAAATCTATAAACGTATTAGTCTTTGTAGGAACTGAAACATCATTGCAGCATAGTAACAAAAAAAGTCAATGAAAACACTAACTGCCACAACTTTTAAAAAAGTAAACAAGACTAATATTTTGAGGAATGTTTTTTTTCAGGGTCAATGTTGTCCATGGGATATGGTTTTGTGGAATACAAGAAGAAGAAGTCAGCTCAGAAAGCGTTGAAGGAGTTACAGCATAGCTATCTAGATAATCACAGTCTAGAACTCAAGCTGTCACACAGAGCAACCATACAGTAAGTAACTCATATTGGTTCAATCAGGGCTGGAACTAGTCCTGTTACAGCATTGCTATCTAGATAATCACAGTCTAGAACTCAAGCTGTCACACAGAGCAACCATACAGTAAGTAACTCATATTGGTTCGATCAGGGCTGGAACTAGTTCTGTTACAGCATTGCTATCTAGATAATCACAGTCTAGAACTCAAGCTGTCACACAGAGCAACCATACAGTAAGTAACTCATATTGGTTCAATCGGGGCTGGAACTAGTTCTGTTACAGCATTGCTATCTAGATAATCACAGTCTAGAACTCAAGCTGTCACACAGAGCAACCATACAGTAAGTAACTCATATTGGTTCAATCGGGGCTGGAACTAGTTCTGTTACAGCATTGCTATCTAGATAATCACAGTCTAGAACTCAAGCTGTCACACAGAGCAACCATACAGTAAGTAACTCATATTGGTTCAATCAGGGCTGGAACTAGTTCTGTTACAGCATTGCTATCTAGATAATCACAGTCTAGAACTCAAGCTGTCACACAGAGCAACCATACAGTAAGTAACTCATATTGGTTCAATCAGGGCTGGAACTAGTTCTGTTACAGCATTGCTATCTAGATAATCACAGTCTAGAACTCAAGCTGTCACACAGAGCAACCATACAGTAAGTAACTCATATTGGTTCAATCAGGGCTGGAACTAGTTCTGTTACAGCATTGCTATCTAGATAATCACAGTCTAGAACTCAAGCTGTCACACAGAGCAACCATACAGTAAGTAACTCATATTGGTTCAATCAGGGCTGGAACTAGTTCTGTTACAGCATTGCTATCTAGATAATCACAGTCTAGAACTCAAGCTGTCACACAGAGCAACCATACA
This sequence comes from Pycnopodia helianthoides, assembly GCA_032158295.1. NCBI lineage: Eukaryota > Metazoa > Echinodermata > Asteroidea > Forcipulatida > Asteriidae > Pycnopodia > Pycnopodia helianthoides. Next base: position 6,037,003 of record CM063249.1, read on the forward strand.
GTAAGTAACTCATATTGGTTCAATCAGGGCCGGAACTAGTCCTGTTACAGCATTGCTATCTAGATAATCACAGTCTAGAACTCAAGCTGTCACACAGAGCAACCATACAGTAAGTAACTCATATTGGTTCAATCAGGGCTGGAACTAGTTCTGTTACAGCATAGCTATCTAGATAATCACAGTCTAGAACTCAAGCTGTCACACAGAGCAACCATACAGTAAGTAACTCATATTGGTTCAATCAGGGCTGGAACTAGTCCTGTTACAGCATTGCTATCTAGATAATCACAGTCTAGAACTCAAGCTGTCACACAGAGCAACCATACAGTAAGTAACTCATATTGGTTCGATCAGGGCTGGAACTAGTTCTGTTACAGCATTGCTATCTAGATAATCACAGTCTAGAACTCAAGCTGTCACACAGAGCAACCATACAGTAAGTAACTCATATTGGTTCAATCAGGGCTGGAACTAGTTCTGTTACAGCATTGCTATCTAGATAATCACAGTCTAGAACTCAAGCTGTCACACAGAGCAACCATACAGTAAGTAACTCATATTGGTTCAATCAGGGCTGGAACTTGTTCTGTTGCAGCAATGCTATCTAGATAATCACAGTCTAGAACTCAAGCTGTCACACAGAGCAACCATACAGTAAGTAACTCATATTGGTTCCATTAGGGCTGGAACTTGTTTTGATTTTGTTTGCATAATTTCTCTTTTTCCCTCAACATTTTTTATTTGAGTAGTCAGGTTGATGAATTTATATCTTTCCTCGCCTTCCAACTCTTGAACCCTGGTTCGAATCCCGCCAGGGGCACTATGTGGATTGGGTTTTTAGTCCCTACCTGATTGCGTGGGTTTTCCCTAGAATAATTTTCTGTGGTTTTCCTCCCACATCTAAAACTGAAACTTTCTTCCTTGTTTTCTCTCCACGGGGTTCTTGGCTAGTATAGTGATAATATAGTATCTACATTATATACAAACTTTGTATTTGTATTTTCATTGAGAGCTTTGAGGACAAAAACGATAGATCCTTCGCTTAACACCTGGGCCCAATTCCATAGAGCTGTTTTTTGCTAAGCAGAAATCAGCAGGTTACCAGTCACAAATTGAACATGTGACATGGTAGTGTGGCCGGTAACCTTATTTTGGTGAGCATAACTTTGTTTTGCTTAGCTACTTTTTGTGCTTAAGCAGCTCTATGAAATTGGGCCCAGGAAGGTTTAGAGTTAAATCATGTTTGAAAATATAATTGCTTATTAAATGTACATGTACTCTTCCAAAATCCACTGCTGTATCATCTGTTTGTGATTGTATTTCCAATGGATTCTTCTGTCTCTTCAGGTCCACTAAAGCATCTTCCAAGAAGGCAGCGGGAAACCAGAAGTCAAGCAAGATACTCATCCGGAACATTCCGTTTGAAGCCACTAAGCAAGAAGTCCATGAGTTATTCGGGTAAGTTGGAAAGAGCTCGGTTTAGGAACGTCCATATTTTGTCTAGCCGTTTGTGGAGTTGAAATCAAAACCCCAGTCGAGTGATTAATGGAGTTGATTAATATCCTGGTGTCACAAGGTGGCAGCAGACTTTCTCAATAAATTCATTGTCCTTGGAAATGTGGGCCTTCAGTATAATGTAAACAGAGTGTCCGATTGCCTTGCTGCCTGTATGAATGTTTCTTCATAGAGTAACATGTACTAAGGAGTGCGACTTGCCCTAATAATAAGAAAGTATCAGTCTTGTAGTTTTACATTTTTGTCCTCGATGTTTCATCAATTTTTCAGCACCTTTGGTGAGATCAAATCAGTCAGACTGCCCAAGAAGATGACTGGTACGGGTTCACATCGAGGATTTGGCTTTGTAGACTACCTCAGTAAACAGGATGCCAAGGTACAAGGAAGTGCTTTTAAGTAACGTTTAGTTAGTTTTGTTTTGTGTGAAGCGCCTTGAGCACCTTTTCAGGCGGATTCTGCACTATATATGATCTTTTATTATTATTAATATTTGTACTAGTAGTAGTAGTAGTACAGTAGTAGTAAAAAAATTAGGTTTCTGGTGGTGGGTTTGTTTATTTCCTGCATTAAGGGTTGATTAATGGTCTAGGCCAATTTCGCGCAAGAACTTTCGTTGACCATAGTTCAACTAACTTAGCCCGAACTATGTCTTGTCGGCAATAGTTGGACTACGCTACTTGACTATTTGGAACACCAACCTTCATGTACCGGGCATGGTCGCATCGCTGGTTATCAGTAGCCGTTTTCATAGCACAGTGCAGAATGGACCAAGTATCAGAAAATGATGACGTACGTTGAGCCGCCGGTCGCGTTGACATGACATGACTTGAAGTCGTTCGTACTTCAACTTCTGTGCGCATGCCCTACGTATGTCACTAAACAACCACTAGTTAACCATTGGTTCATTCGCAAACTTGACCCTAGACAAAGAAGTGATATTATTTTTTGAGAAAAGGTAATACCAAAATGGTTTTTAGGAAGTGTAAATTCTTCAAGAAACATAAACTAGAATCGCAGTGGCTACCCATTTCTTTCTTAATGGTATTAACATATTATCTTCAGACAAACTTGAATCCTTAATTTTGATTCGTCGATCCATAGCAACAAGGGTGTGACATAAACCTATACTAAACAGCCCATTTCAAACCCTGTTTTATAATGCACTATTTTAAGTTTGCTTGAAGATAAATTCGTTATCACATGCATGATTGTGGAATGGGTAAAAATACAGCGCACCATATCCAACCAACTGCTATATTTTTGCTTGTTCCACCTGTGCTTGCGGGATGACTAATATTATTATCTTATCTTGCAAGCCTTATGAAATGAAGTTCATTACTCAAAGATAAGAGCAATTCAATCTACAATTTCTTAGGACGGTCAACCATCTGATGCCGGACGATGTCTTATTATATACAAAACTTTTCCAAACTGAATAATGGTGGACGTTTTTAAAATACATTTCGGAACAGTTTCAGAATGCCCTCTTTTGGTTGGATTGGTCATATCAGTTGATGTATAATTACGCCCCGGATATTGCATTGTGTATTTTGCACAGGTATACACTCACCATGTAAAGCTTCAATCCCCTAAACAAGGAAGGAAAAGGGTACTGGTATTATACTCCAAATCTCCCTTTTTCCAGGGGTTATTTTGTTATCCCCGATTTCAGACCTTTGTCCTTTTGTTGTACAAACAATTATTACGAGAGATCGACAGACTGCCACCATAGTTTATCATTCAGCACAGTAGATATTATTTATTACTTTTGGGAAGTGGTTAAGAACCTTGTAAAAGATTTTCAGAACATTGAAATGCTCAAGCATGTCTATAACATCACAGATTTTTATATGAATATCTATTTTACCGTTTTATTTAAATTTTGTTTGGGTGTTTTTCTGGACCTTTTAAAGACCATTTTTTTCATTTTTTGAACCAACAGAGGGCGTTTGATGCTCTATGTCATAGCAGCCATCTGTATGGGCGTCGGCTCGTCTTAGAATGGGCGGAGACTGAAGAGACAGTGGAAGACCTCCGCAAAAAGACAGCAGAGAACTTCAGTGAAGGTACAAAATTCAAAAGAAAATTTTAGTTAAATCTTGATACTTTTTTTTGTACAAACTGGTCGGTCTGAAAGGATGTACAAACAAATGATACACCATCCTGTCTAATTTTGCAGGTGGCCCAAGAAAACGATTAAAGAAGTCTAAACTAATTGAAGACCTTCAGTTAGGGACGAGTAACAGCTGATTGGTCCAGTTAACTTGGTAAGTCAGATATTCTCCTGAGTCTTAACCAGAATGAATAAATACCTCTGTCCTGAGAGTTTGTGCACTCTGATTGGTTGGAGACTGGTCACGTGGGTGTGTATTAACATGTGATATAAAGACGGCTCTATGAACTAGCGAATAAATGGCCCCTAAACAAGCATAATTTGTTGTTCTGTAAAAGTTCTGTATGCACGGTGCTTGTTGATCGAGAACTATCAAATCAATCTTTGTTGTCCGTAGTGTTTTTGGGGGAAGGAGATGTTGTGTCGCATGAATGCTCAGACCACGCGTAGACAATGTATCAATTTAAGGTAGCCGGTATGTGCCATGTGCATGCAACATAACGCAAAGCATAAAGCCAAAATCAAGCAAAGTGTTTTTATTGGTGTGCCTTCAGCTCAGTTCATGAACAGCCTCCAGCCAGCAACCTGGTCGTGACCACGCAGTGATGACCAGCTCCTCTCACCATTATTGCCTAAATAAATCATTGTTATTCTCCATGTCAAGACTACGATCAGTGTGAATGTTTGGTGTGTTTCACCTGATAAAACATTCCTCAGTGACTATATTGTTTGTTTTTGTTTATTTATATGTTGCTTTGTTTTTGTTATTATGTTGTTTGTTTACTGCTTCTGTTTTTCTTTCTGTTTTTTTTCTTCATTCAACCATTATAGTTCAGACATTTATTTCAATATTGGCAACAACAAACAAATGTATCAAGTATAGTTTAAGCATTACATACTTACAAACAGCATTTGAAACATCATTATTACAAATTTTAACCCTCTTGCTGTCTGACCATTCAATACCATTCACTGTGGTTTTTAATGATAGATAAACTATGCCAGCCTGCAATATGATACCATGAGGGAATGCATGTACACAGTACACAGTTAGTTCTGTGCACAGTTGTGCCACCGTACACAACCTTGGCAGCCGATTGGTTTCAAATGGTTGGTCAACTCACTGGAAAATGTTGCCAAGAGTCACTGACAGTAGTAGGGTTAAGATACTTAGACTGTTAACATTATTACCAATATGCAGGGGAAAATGTGAAGCATAGTGCTTTTAAGATTTTCCCTGTGACAGACAAAGACATGAAACACTTAACAGTTAGACAAACTGACAGATGAGACCAGCCAGATAAATAAATTGTTACATCGTATTAAGTAAAATTAATATGCTTACAGTGACAATCAACAGTAATTACATATTGGCTTTATAAATACATGCTTTAAGAAGTACGTTTTAAGTTTTCTTGAGAAGCTGCCAAGTGTGAGGGATTTCTTTATGCCGGTCCTAAGGTTGTTTCAAAATATAATTGATTGCAATACAAGATGCAAGTGACTTGCTGCATACATGAGCCTGCTTATATATTTCCTTGTTGCATTAGACCTTTGAAAGCATATTTTTTACAATTACAAGTGATCCTGTTGCTAAGTGGGTGTCCAAGTTGTTTACTTGCAATACATTTAAATGTAAATGACAGATAAAACAGGGTGTCCACATTTATAACAGGGTGTACAAAAGACACCCAGACACCCCTCTGGCTAACACTATGCAGAGTAACTCTGTGCATCAGGAAAGGCATTTGCCATGTCATGTCAACTTGCAATACTGCCCTCTGTTGTCACATGCAGCCTCTTCTCCAATACCGGTTCAGTGGCTGGTGTATGGTTTGGAATAATTTAACCTTAATTCCTTGATCTACAATTGATCGTGAGAACCAACTTTATTGATTTCTGGATTCCTAAGATGTCGACGGGGTATTGTGAAAGTCTTGACATAAATTGAATTTGAATCCCATATTCCTCTGAATGCTTTCATGAATTACCTACTTCAGTGACAGAGTAAGAAGGTTTTTTAGCCAGGATTTTGTGAAAGGGTGTCTAATTTTGATGGAAATTTAAAAACTGGGTGTCTAAATTGTTCACCTGTAATACATTTACATGTAAATGACAGATAAAACAGGGTGTCCACATTTAACAGAGTGTACACAAGACACCCAGGCACCCCTCTGGCTAACACTATGCAGAGTAACTCTGTGGCTCAGGGAAGGCATTTGCCATGTCATGTCAACTTGCAATACTGCCCTCTGTTGAGGATTTGTATTTATTGCATGACAAATTATTAGTCTGGTCAGTTGTTGGTTCCATTGGGTGTGTCTATGAAGTACACTGTGCACTCATGGTCAGTATGTATCATTTTGGAGATAGCTGGTACTCATGTTAAATCATCAATTACCCATTGAAGACACCAGTCAAAAAGGTCAAAGGTCAATCTCCATCAATTACTGGTAGGTGACGGTTTGGAAGGCAGGTATCTCACATCAGTGTGATAACCATCAGATGTTCAGTCTCAAGCTAATTATTTCAATGTATGTATCTACTTTGCTGTGTAGATTTGTTCTTACTCCGCAGTAGAAGAATATACATTGATACCTCACCATGCACTGCCTCGAATCCCATATACTAACTATTTCCAAATGGTTGAAATGACATTTGATGATAAACACAAGACAAACTTGTTGAAGGTTTTGCAGCAGATTTAGTTTCCAAAATGTTTCTTGTAAAATAACACAGTTGAATTACATGGCTTGAATGATTCCATGAAATCTTTCAAAAAACAAACTACCAATAGTATTCTTGCTCAGATGTTTTACAATAAGTAGGTCAAACATTTACGATGAACAGTGAAATGTAACATCGCCCTCTCTTGGCCAGATTGTGATATTCACGTGCAGTAGATGGGCATTTGAAAAAATGAATAATTTAAAATCAGTAAGATGAGTAATGATGATACCTGTAGATGTAGACTTTGTCAGTTTGGATCAGACTCATTCAACTGTTTTGTTGTAAAAGATTGTAAATTTGGATTTCATTTTTTGAGGGCAGCTATTAAAGGAACATTACAGAATTGGTAAGAAAAAAACTTGTAAAATTTACTTTTTGATCACAGATTTACATAAAACTTACACGGTCTAATGATGAGGATAGTAGAAAACATCCCTTGAAATATTTCTGTCTGAAATGCCATATTTGATGAGAAATGAATAAACTAATTTTCTGATTGGAGTTTATCGCTCGGTGAGCATTTTATTCATTTGTTGAATCTATATGATTTTATGCAAATGTGTAATCGGTTTTTCACTATTTTCTCGTGACCCAGATGGCCGATCGATCTCAAACTTCAACAGGTTTGTCAGTTTATGTATATGGTGGATTACATAAAGTGCTTACACTGCCAGCAACTGTTTTGTTAGCAAAAACCAATTCTGTAATGTTCCTCTAAGCATTATGTCTTGCTGACCAGATTTAGTCGCTATAAGTAAGAAAATCAGAGCACCAGTGGCAGCAAGCTGAATGGTTGTACATTTTGGCAGGTGGCATGTTTCTGTACACTAAGATTTCAGCAAATACTTGAGCAGGTTTTTGAGGTGGTGTATGACTAGTTACATACCTAGAATGTTAGCCCTGAAGACACAAAGCCGTAATGTCTGAGATTAGTATATTCTTAAGAAGAATCAAATATCTATTAAATATGTTGAAGGTATACCTTGTCCTAGAGTCCATTTAATGAATGTCATGGCCTCTGTTGTTTTAATCAACTGAATTCAGGGGGATCAAGGGCATTTTATTTGAAAGAGTGTATGGAAGCCAGTTTGCTGAGTGTGTGGAAGCCAGTTTACTGAGTGTGTGGAAGCCAGTTTACTGAGTGTATGGAAGCCAGTTTACTGAGTGTGTGGAAGCCAGTTTACTGAGTGTATGAAAGCCAGTTTGCCCAGTGTATGGAAGCCAGTTTACTGAGTGTATGAAAGCCAGTTTACTGAGTGTATGGAAGCCAGTTTACTGGGTGTATGGAAGCCAGTTTGCTGAGTGTATGGAAGCCAGTTTACTGAGTGTATGGAAGCCAGTTTGCCGAGTGTATGGAAGCCAGTTTGCTGAGTGTATGGAAGCCACTTTGTCAAGTGTATGGAAGCCAGTTTGCCGACTGGCATTTCCTTTTGGGTGATAATGAGGAAGCCAACAGACTCGCTGACTGCCATTCTAGCAATTAGTTCAAGAATGACTAGTCTGCCCACCCTGCAGACCACTCCACCGTTATCAATAATGTCAAGGGAACAAACCGTAAAGATTCATAGTTGGCAAAATCGTGACTGAATTGGAGTCTGGATGACTTTGTTTTTGTTGATCTGGAGCTTCATTTGGCAACTGTAGCTCAAAATGCAGACGTGAGAAATATTTTTGGGGATGTCTATCCCCCCCCCCCCCCCCCCCGCTGGTAACTCCTGAATGCATTTTGCCGTCATAAATTGATTTATGATGAATCAGTTTTTTAACATGAATGTCAGAGGAAGTATTCAGCTTTGATTGTTCTCTTTCTAGTGTGCTAGTTCACCTTGACCGACGGACAGATGTACTTTCTGTGTTTCATATAGAAGAGAAGTGTCGAGTCTGAAAGCGTGTCGTACTCAAACATTAAGATTAGATTTTACTTGTGGCGTTCTAAATCAACCGAGCCCGTCGCAGTAATCTGTTAAACCTTGTCAACGCACCACGACGTCATGGCCACTGACCTTATACAATTGTGCGACGTGGGAAAAGTTTTGGTTAAGTTTCAGTGATGTGGAAATTGTTGCTGGTAGGAATGTGTCTACTTTACAGCCATTGTTTGGAGTTGTTTGGTTTCGAGAATGTGTGGGTGACTTTGTACTTTTTTTTAAATTTTTTTGCCCTACTTGTACTTGAACTTGAAACGTAACATTCCTTTAGTGTGTCATTTATGTATAGTGACATAACTAATTGATGTGTTGGTACATGCACGTACAATTGAGAAACTGTGAACTGCTCTCTTGTTTGTTTATTTTTGTCATTGTTCACCAAAAGTGACAGAGTTTGTTTCAGTCATTTTGAACAATAAATCAATGAAAAACTTCTTCTTTTTTAACGAGCTTCTTGAGAAGAGGAACTTATTAAAAAAAGAAAATGGTCCCTGGAGTTTTTTACGAGAGCATTCATTCTATTGAGTTCTCACTTTCCCCTTTCCAACTACCCACTAGCCCCCATCACAGGGTCAAAATGGACAGGAATTTAAGGGGTTTTTTTTTAAAGATCCTTTTTCTGAGTTGTCTGTGTCTAATAAATTTTCAAAAGGGGTTTGATGAATGTAAACTATAATTTTTTTCTTGGACCTAAAGTTCAAACTAAAAACAATGAGCAGATAAATGCACGATAGTGGGTTTTTTCTGCAAATCAAGGGAAGTGAGATTTGAATTTAAATTATTATTCAAATGGTTCAAAATTGTAAGCAAATCTAACAGGCTTTTTTTTTTTATCTAAACAAATACTGAAGAACATTATAATAATTTACTACTGGAAACTGATAATTGACAGATGTTAAAATGCACATTTTCATTGACCATTTTCCCTTTACACTCATTCTCTTATAAAAGACTGACAGAAAGAAAGGTTTCAAAATGTAAAATATAACGACATTTCCAAAAAAAAAATAGAGATGGAGGCTACCTTTATTTCCGTAGTGTAAATTTAGAAAGGGAAACTTTGTGCCGTGTGTGTCTCACAGGACAGCCAGCTTATTTACATTGTATGTAGCGACAAGCAGCAAGAACAAGCAGACTTGATCAAGCTTTATTTGAATGCAAAATTGGTTCTGAAGAGATATGAAGAAAAAAACAACATAGCTGCCTGATACTCACTCCGCGGCAGTGCAGTTAATAATGAGAAGTCCCCCCCCCCCCCCGATCCACGAAGCTAAAGTAGTAGTCCAGGCAGATTTCCTACCTCCCGCCCAGGTAGTAGTTAATAAGCAGGACAGTTCTTTTCAGAACTGAGAAATCTCCCGATTTCCGGAAAATGTACTCCGCGGTAGTAGAATAAAAATAGCAAGACAAGTTCTCTAAAGAACAAAATCTACACAGCAAAGTAGATATTTATACACATGGTGTTACCGCAAACCGAATATATATTGATACCTCACCATGCAATGCCTCAAAATCCATAAACAAGCAACAAAACAAGCAAACTTAATCAAGCCTTATTTTAATGTAAAAATGGTTCTGGAAAAAAATATGAAGAAAAAATAAACATAGCTGCCTGTCATTTTGACAGTTCAATCATAATGAGACCGGCTTCCAGTTTGTTGACCAGACATTAATAATCCTCTCATTGTGGCAGTGGCGTAAACATGCGCAGAATACCCCCCCCCCCCCCATCCCTGTCTGGTTACGCCACCGTATTGTTGGGAATTTATCTTTGTTAATCCATCGGCTGTCAAGTACAGGGTAGTAAATCAAAATTTGCCAAAAACACCAAATTCACTGCTTTATCTGGTTGTTATTAATATGCTGTTAAAATAATGTTTGTGTGTGATTGTTTACAAGAACTGACTTCTGCTGTCAATCATTTATAACAAGTATAAAAGTTCAGCCTTAGAGCACATGTTGTGCAACATTGGTAATCTCCAAAGACTATAATCCGCACTTTATGTGATCCGGCTATATTCATGAAATAACAAACTGGTGAACTGCTCAGCTCAATGGGTCTTCAGAGTCATGAGAAAATAGTGGGAAAAAAAACCTTATACATTTTAATTGGTTTTGCTCATTTCCTGAAAGCTATAGCATTTCTAGCAAAACTATTTCAAGGGAAGTTTTTCACTGTGACCATCTTTATACCACGTAAGTTATGTGCAAATCTGTGAACGTTTATATTTTCAACCAGTTGCAGTATATTTTCCAAATGAATTCAGACAAGCAGTTACAATATATTACGTTTTGGATACTGGCCACTTGACTTTTTTCGGTAAGATTAGATTGGAATTGTTTAAAATGTTTTTGCATCTTTTGAGAATGAATATAAATGAAAATATCACCATTCTCCTCATATTGCTTTACCTACCACTTCCCTTTACCGTCCGTACCTCACCCCAAACTACTTTCCCATATCATCCATACCTAACCCAAACCGCTTTCCTATATCATCTGTACCTCACCCCCAAACCACTTTCCTATATCATCTGTACCTCACCCCAAACCACTTCCCCATACTGTCCGTACCTCAACCAAAACTACTTTCCCATATCATCCATACCTAACCCAAACCACTTTCCTATATCATCTGTACCTCACCCCCAAACCACTTTCCTATATCATCTGTACCTCACCCCAAACCACTTCCCCATATCATCTGTACCTCACCCAAGCCACTTCCCCATATCATCTGTACCTCACCCCAAACCACTTCCCCATATCATCTGTACCTCATCCAAACCACTTCCCCATATCATCTGTACCTCACCCCCAAACCACTTACCCATACTGTCCGTACCTCACCCCAAACCACTTCCCCATATCATCCATACCTCACCCCCAAACCACTTACCCATACTTTTCGTACCTCACCCCAAACCACTTCCCCATATCATCCATACCTCACCCCCAAACCACTTCAAAGAGTCCTCATTCACACTCTATCCCACTCCATAAGCCTCAACCTCAGTTCATCTCTTGCAACAGTCTAAAGAATTTAGCCCCTGTAAACCTTTTGTATAATTTCTAAGCGATACCATTGGTAGATAGTTGTATTGTTTACAAGATATTGTTTTACCCAAGTATCTATTTTTTTCTCTTCTTTTCCCTGATGTATCTTCTTTGCCAAGAGACATCATGTCCGCTCCAGCAGTGTCCTTGGGAAAATAATTACTTTTCCTCAAGCTCCGTAAAACCTACCTAAGACAGTCAATCCATGCAATGTTGTTTATGGTGGCTGACATCATCCTTAAAGAGGCTGTCTATTTCTCTCTTAGCCTCAACGGAAATTAGTCAGAGGGTTTCTATCAAGGGCCCAATTTCATAAAGCCTGTAAGCACAAACAAAATTGCTAAGCACAGAAAAATATTGCCCTTCCAGAAACATTCCATCAAGTTTACATTGTAGTAACTGGTACCCAACTTATTTTTTGCTTAGCAAAGAAATGTATTAAGCACTATTTTCTGCTAAACAGCATTATGAAATTGGGCCAAGGTGATTTTGTCTCTGTCTTGAGTCTGACTAGGTATTCTTTTAAGTCAGACCTTGACATCTAGGTTTTTGGGAAATTCTTTTATCATTACTTTTAAAATGAGAGTAAAGGTTTTTTGTTTTTTTTTACAAAATGAGATGAAAGTCTGACTGAATTTAATACTATCTTCAAGATATTCTTCAAGAAGGGTCTAGGTAAGAAAATACCAAATTTATCAGACCAAATTCCATTGCTATATTCCCCAATATTTCTTGTGGCCAGCATGATGTTGGATACTGTTTATAAAAAAAAAAAATAGTACACAATGTTAAGTGGGAGGAAATGTTTGTACATGTATTATGAAATGATGGTATTAGCTATCTTTGATATGATCACTACCTTCAGCTTCCTATGGGCCGAACTTGGCCTAAAGCCTTTTAAAACACTGTTTAAAACAGCAACATTTATCACTCAAAATCCCCGTCCAACAAAAAAACCCAGCTAGTAAAGCAAACTTGTAGAAACCCTTTTTTTCGGTAAAGTGTGACCACCACCCCTTTAAGCAAGAACTCCGAGAGTATGTAAGATTATTCACTTTCACGGTTGCTCAAATCTCAGTCTTACTGTATGGGAAACCCAATCCTGCCTTGCTGGGAACCGGGGGGATGTCGATTCGCAGGGAAAGGAAGGTGCGATGTTGCGTGACACACACGCGCTGTCAAACGGGGGGGACATAGACAAGGGGGTGAGAAAATCACAGTGACGGAAGAATGATAAAATAACAGCGTGTGGATATAAGAGTTTATGAATGGATGATGTGGTGCAAACTGGGGGGAGACTCCCGGAGTAGACGGCAACCGTCGTCTCTCGGAATCGACCTTAAGGTTCGGCAAATCGGTTGTATGGTCAATCGGTTTATACTCCGTTTCGGAGGCACCGGTTAATTACGTGGTTCATCCATAATTGAGACAAGAAGCAATTAAGAAAAATCAAACCGACTGATTAGATATTAGACCGACTGAATGCCCCCCGAAAAGAAATGCCCTTGCGATTTCGTTGGAATTATCATGCATGTTTGTTGGCAATGACGTCTTTAAATTGGTCTCTCTATTGTGCACTCTTTAGCAGTTTGAAGTCCATTGTGTTGTATAACTGTTTTTCATTTTAAATTTCATTCTACAAGAGTTATAAAATAAATATAATCTTATATTGGCATTTTGGCTTTTAACTCTAGTGTAGCTGTCAGGAAATGTCTGTGACGGGTAGAACTTTCATGTTCAGTAACCGTTCAGTGTATCCATCTCCATTGTCCTAGTTTTCATGTTCTCATGACCTACACAAGAGTTTCCTCATAAAAAAACCTTCATAATAATAATACGACGAGATATTTATATAGCACATGATGCAGGAGCCTCTATGCGCAACACAAATATAAAACAATGAAAGGAAATAAATAAAGCGATTGTTACAATATTGAAGATTCAAACAAATGAGTCTTTAAAAGTCCCTTGAAAAACTGAAGAGAGTCAATTTGGCGAATATGAAGGGGTTAGTCATTCCATAACGAAGGTGCAATGAACTGGAAGGCTCTTTGACCATAGAATTTGGTGGAAAAAAGTAGTTGGAGTCAGTAGGGGATACAATAAACACGTTTGTAATGTTCTAAAAGCAGGGAATGTGAGGTAATTCTTTGTCCATATTGTCCCCGACGAAACTTATCAGATGTATTTTTGCAATTTTTCGATCAGTCCGAGCAGATAGTCTGCGTATAGTTGTAGGTCATAAACACACCTCGTAATTCCTTACACAAGTCATTAATACTATTTTAAAACTTGACATACTGCTGCCTATACCTGTGTACAATGAGTACTGATTCACATTAATCCAAAACGGGAGTCGAGAACGACGTCCCTTTCAGTTTTGGGGACTTTTGGTTTGGTCGGACATTAATTTGAAAGGGGACAACAACAACAAGATGGCCGCTGCCAACGATCAACTGCAGAGTGTATGCGGTGTTCAAAGTTTGAAGTTTTTGTTTAATTCCTTATGAGATTTCCTAATGTAGGGGATTTGAAATCAAGTGTCTCTCTCCACAGAGGTGAAGAGGATTAAATATCAAAGTGTTAAAATAACACTACAACCTACACCCATTATATATCCATCACAAACTATCCCAACATGCACTTGGGCTTGGGTGTTATATCACCACGATCCCCCTAGTTATTGAATTTCCCTGGCTGACGAGCTAGCCACCGGCAAGCAATGCAGCCGCCGAATTTAACCAACTGAAAATTACATTGGGTATCAGATTTCGTTTCTTGGTGTCCATTTTAGAATCGGGGAGGAGGCTCTACTTTGTCCGTGAGTCCGGCCTCCAGGCTATGGAAGCATTTTTTGATGGGGGAGGATGAGGCCATACACAGACTTTATGTCGTGAACAAAACTGCACAGGATCTTCTTCAATCCATCAAAGTCGTCAGAGTAAAAATCGATTGTGTAAAAATAGTCTCGTCAAGCTTGGGGTGTTGGCTGTAGAACACACAGAGTTATTTCTCTTGTGTTTGATCTCGATGTAGAGTGAAGTTTTGGATTTATTTTAACTGTGAAAGGGTTACCGTATAAGTCCGTCGTTTGTTATGATGGCAAAGATGTTGCTTCTTGTTTCCTTATGTAATCTCTTTGAATCAAAATAAGGTACAGTATCGATTGTGATTGCTTGTGGTATTCAACCTTCTTTGAATCAAGATAACTGCTGCTTCTGGTTTATGCTTATTCTATGAATCAAGACAAGGTACTGCATTATTAACCTTTGCCAATCTGCTTCTGTCAGGGAATTTTGTTTCTCTCTTCAAATCTGAACAAGGGGCACATGTAAAGTAATGTTTGTAAAACTGCTGCAATCGGTACATTGTACTTGTTTTTTTTGAATGGTGGTAAAGACTTCAGAAAGTAACCAACCAATGTAAGACTTGAAGCTTAAATTGTGTTTGTATAGTTAGTTAAAGGAACATTACAGAATTGGTTTTTGCTAACAAAACAGTTGCTGGCAGTGTAAGCACTTTATGTAATCCACCATATACATAAGCTGACGAACCTGTAGAAGTTTGAGATCGAACGGCCATCTGGGTCACGAAAAAATAGTGAAAAACCGATTACACATTTGCATGAAATCATAAAGATTCAACAAATGAATAAAACGTTCACTGAGCGATAAACTCCAATCGGAAAATTAGTTTATTCATTTCTCATCAAATATGACATTTCAGACAGAAATATTTCAAGGGATATTTTCTACTATCATCATCATTAGACCGTGTAAGTTTTATGTAAATCTGTGATCAAAAAAGTATATTATACAAGTTTTTTCTTACCAATTCTGTAATGTTCCTTTAATAGTTTGTGATTGTGTTACTCAGAACCTGTCATGACTAGTGTCTTACGTATGTGTAGATGAACAACAGCTACTTCAGTAATCCGAGTGTGTGTTTCCGCTGTGAGTTTATATCATTTTGGATTGAACAAAGAAAAAGCGACTAGAGTAGGATTTGAACCTGGGACCTCCGGATTAATGTGCTAGTGCTCTATCAACTTTTTAGCTATCTGGCCCCAGGGTTGGTGGTCTCCTCTTAAGTGGAATTAAAATCATTTAGAGAAAACCAAAATGTGTATTTATATCTCTGCAACTCACCATGGAATTGAAATAAAAATGATTGATTTTGAAGAGAGAAGATTCTATGAGCTTCAATATGATTGACTTTTTTTTTATATATTATTCTTAAAGGAACATTACAGAATTGGTAAGAAAAAAACTTGTAAAATATACTTTTAGATCACAGATTTACATAAAACTTACACGGTCTATTGATGATGATAGTAGAAAACATCCCTTGAAATATTTCTGTCTGAAATGCCATATTTGATGAGAAATGAATAAACTAATTATCCGATTGGAGTTTATCGCTCAGTGAGCGTTTTATTCATTTGTTGAATCTATATGATTTCATGCAAATGTGTAATAGGTTTTTCACTATTTTCTCAAGACCCAGATGGCCGATCGATCTCAAACTTCTACAGGTTTGTCAGTTTATGTATATGATGGATTACATAAAGTGATTACACTGACAGCAACTGTTTTGTTAGCAAAAACCAATTCTGTAATGTTCCTTTAAGAATGCGTTGTTTTAAATTTGCATCGTCGGACTCAAGAAGACTCTGTGTTGATTCACCTCTCAATCTCTGTATCTTTTTTAGCCCTGTCTATTTCTGTACCATCACTAAGCATTCAGGAAAGTTAACAACAGGGGTATAAAATTGAATTGCTCAAAACCCGTATTGTCTCATACTTATCATTTTGTTGTTCGGTCTTTCCCCTAACCAATTAATCCATCGACCCAGTGAACCCCTTGAAAACTGAAATTAAAAAATTCCAAGTTGAGCCGAAGCCTCGCTTACATCCCTCTTATCGCAAAAAAATTCAATTCTCACCCCCAAATTCCCGTCTTCCTTTAAATTATCGACAACCTTCCCATCTCCCCCCATCCACAAACAATACTCGTGAGCATCTCAAAGAGCATTCAAGAGAAATGACCTTAATTTTTTTTTGTCATAGTTAAATGAACGGGATAAATGATGATATTTTTTTTGTTGTTGTCCGCCTCTTGGTGTATAATCAAAGATGAGAATCGTCATTGGGAGCTGGCTGAGCTCTCCACATGAAGTCCCAGTCGCTCGTCGACCTTGCGTGGCCAGAAGCTGCAGAGCAAGGGGGGGTGGGATTGCATTTTTTAATGGGAAACTGTGATTGCCTAGGAGAACCAAAGCTGCCTTGAGGCCTCCCCCCACTTGAGAGGCTCTTCATCCCTCCGTCTAATCTTCAGAGAGAGGATGGAGAGATGAGACAGGGGTCCGATTCGGTTCTTAAAGATATTATCAATGGTGCATTACCAGATTTAGAGGGAGGATGGGCGGAAAAGTTTTGTAATTTGGTTGGGGATTTCCCGCTGGGAATGTAATAGGGCGACTTAGAAGGTGCCGCTTTACTTGGTATTAACTCAAAATCATTGTCTTAAAGCAAAAAGGAGGTCAGGTATAGAAGTTGTAAAGTTAAAACAAATTCTGGAGTTTCTAAACTTTAAAAGATTTTGAAAATTTTGAAAGATTTTAAAAATTTTAAAAGATTTTACAAATTTTAAAGATTCCCCCTTTAGTCTCTTGCCTCAAAGGTGAATTTTTTACTTCGTTCAATTCTTCTTAACTTCTCAAGTTCAACCAATGATGTTTTAAGTCCTTCCAAAAAATGGCTGGATGTTAACTTCTGTGAAATTTTGAATAGAATCCTAAAATTGTTGCCTAGTCTAATTTCATACCCCAGCCTTATTCTTGACTCATGTCTTCAGTTCTGCAGACAGAAACAAAAAGTTTCAACTTAGATTGATTTATGATCATTACAGGTTTAACCATGCCTCAGCCAGCACGGTCCTCCCTGACACCCTCGGAATTTTAAAATGATCATTTGTTTACAACCCACTTCCTTTTGTTAACCCATTCCCCTTGCCGAATCGACCTCCCCCATCACCCTTGCTGGACCCCTCCCCCTTATCGCCCTTTCTTAACCCCATTCCCCCATTGCTCTTGCTGGACCCCCCCCCTCCCTCTATCATCCTTACTGGACCCTTCCCCTATAACCCTCACTGGACCCCCCCCCCCCCCATCAAACATTCCCCAGTTGCCCTATTTGTGGATCCCTATCGATCTCACTGGACCCCATCCCCCAATAATCCTTACTTGACCCTATCCCCCATCACCCTCCACTGGACCCCCATCAGCCTTAATTGGACAACCATTCCCCGGTCACCCTAAGTGGACCCCTATTGATGTCACTGGACCCCTACCCCCCATAACCTTACATGACCCCCCCCCCCCCCCCCATCGCCCTTACTGGACCCTCTTCCCAAACCTCCCTCCATCATCCTTACTGGACCCTCTTCCCAAACCTCCCTCCATCATCCTTACTGGACCCTCTTCCCAAACCTCCCTCCATCATCCTTACTGGACCCTCTTCCCAAACCTCCCTCCATCATCCTTACTGGACCCTCTTCCCAAACCTCCCTCCATCATCCTTACTGGACCCTCTCCCAAACCATCCCTCCATCATCCTTACTGGACCCTCTTCCCAAACCTCCCTCCATCATCCTTACTGGACCCTCTTCCCAAACCTCCCTCCATCATCCTTACTGGACCCCCCCCCCCAACGCCCTTACTGGACCCCCATCCTGACCATTGCCCAATTTCCCCATTATGTAACAGCTCCTTACAGCCACACTCAACTCGCATGTCTTCCCGTCAGCATCTTGCATCTCTGCATAGTTCATCCTCCATTTGCACAAGACACTCCACCCCCACATCCCCCCCCCCCCCGCCCCTGGTTTGCAACCAGTAATTACATCTTTCCTTGGCTCAAGGCCGATCAAATCCTTCTCTGGGATTTCAAGATGAAGGAGACAGAAAGAGAAACAAGAGCAGTTTCTGCATCCGCCGAATGTCATTTTCCACTTGAGGGGAAACGATTTAGGGAGCAATTTACCCTTGGAGAGGAAAACACTGCAAGTGTAATCGGACATGATAGGAAAAGTAGCAATCCTTCATTTGAAGGCTTTCTACTCTTGAGTTTGTGAGATTTATGTAATTGTTTGATTAATTAACTGTGGTTTAGATTTTGTGTTTGGGGTGTTGATGTATAGTAGAGGAAGTACACTGAATCAATTTGAGAAAGGGTGTGTAACTTTCATCTACTACCCAGTATGCAGATCATTGTCAGTCACAGTACAGGCTCATTTTTTTTTTACAGATATTTTACAATTTGGGGTTATTATCGGGAAACTTAAACTGACGGTTTCTGAACTAAAAGCTCAGTGGGTATTGTTATATTATGTATTTTTATTTGGTATTATTTATTCGACCTCAACAATACAAATACAAAAACATATAAGGCAATTTGAAGAACTAGAAAAACCAAAACAGAAAATATCAAAGCAAGAAACATGACCTAGCCCCCAAAAAACATAAAGAATGGCACACATACTGATGATGACAGGAGAGCAACTACACTAGGTATAAAGTTTGTATGAATAAATTATGTACATTTTCACTCATTTGTCACCGAAAATCGCATCAAAACTCCAGTACTTTACCAATAAAAGTAAGTAAAAAATAATTTAGAAAACAAAACATGAACCACCTTTTGCATGAGGTAAAAGCTACTTTTTAGAAATTAAAACTCTAAAAGCAACAAGAATATTTGTCGATGCAGTAAAACATGAAGCCATATAGGAAAAGCTGAAGTGTTAACTTATTAATTATTAGGGTTAAAGGGAAGGTACACGATTGGTAATCATTCTAAAAATGAATGGCAATAAAAACTGACTTGGTTAGAAGTACAGCAACTTCCGATAGTAGAAAGCATTTCGAGAAAAATTTCAATTCAAAATAATGTGGATATGGAAAAAATATGTCAGTTTTTATCCCCCCAATATTTGAATCTGAGAAACGTTTCTGTCAGAAACGTTTCTCAGATGTGTATTCCTATTGGGGATTATTCTTTATGTGTGTACATATTCGCTGCGGATTTTGGCGATATTTCAAAAACGCGACCACAGGTTAGTTTTATTGTAGTACTACATTTATATAGGATTACAACAATCGAACGGGTTTCAAAAACCAAAGGTATACTTTGCCTTTAAAGAATATTATTTAAATTTTTAAAACTGAAACTGATATAAGCACTGTTTCATAAACCTGCAGGGAAAAACTGAGGGCTCGGGTCATTGGAATTGAGTTGCTAATCAAGATTTTTAGGGCAATATTCATTTTTTTTAAACAATGCATTGTAAAGAAGTGATTATATTTATCCGATTCCAATTCCATTTCCTTAAAACAAAAAATTTGTTTTGATGATCATTTCAAAACACATATTCACATTTTGCTGTCGGAACCCTGCAGAAAAATTGCACCATTTTGTCTGAATTATTTGCAAGTTTGCCGGATGGTGCATGCGTCATCTAGGTTGTTAACCTCCTGCACACAGCTTGATATGCCCGTTGCTTGGTTGTAATTACTAACTGCAGTAGGAGGGTTACTGCAGTAAACAGGTCATCAGTTTGTGTGATAATGAAGGCTGGGTAATGCAATAATAATCACTCTACGAATGTCCATCATTTCTCTTCATGGTCAAGAAATCTTTACGCTAAGCAGAAAACAAGAATTTGCCACTTCAAAGAATTAGTTGTAAAAACATATTATACTGCAAGTACTGTAGGTAACAATTGTCTAAAACAATAGTTTGTTCTGGAAAGCAGTCTTTAGTAAGATTGAGTTTAAATGTGGGCTTAATTGCCTTGAGCTGTTCATAGCTACATGTACAGTTTTGATTACCAGAAAAGGGTTACCAGCTAAGATACATTGTCATGGTAACTGGTTTGTGACTGGTCCTCCTTCTCCTTCTCCAAAATGTATCAAGACATATTTTCGTACAGATGGAAATTATTAAATTTGACCCAGGTTATTTTTTCTTGTGAAGACAGTGAGGAATGATTATGGAAACAAACGTAATAAACAATGGCCTCTTGTCTCTTCCCCAAACAGTTCAGACTGAGGTTCTATTGGAAAACATCCTTTTATAGAAAAGGGAACAAGATATCCAAAAATATGTCTATTCTGAACATTTCAAGTTTGTTTCCTGTTGAATAAGCTATGACTCTCAGTCTCAGGACTATGACAGAATGACTTCTGTTCACATGTTGTCTTAAAAATGGGGGGAGGGGGGAGTAGAGCTAGATGTTTGGAATCCTCTGAAAACAATCTCTGATAAGACATGATTCAATGCTTCTGCCCAGCCATTGTTTAACTAACAACTAATTAGGATTCGATGCATACAAAGTTCACTGTTTTTGTATGGCTTCATTGTGCTACTTGAGGTATAGACAAAGTATGGATTTGTGGTGGTTTGTTTTCTCAAGTCATTAACTAAATGACCAACCAACTAAAAAGGTTGTAGTATAAAGGAGTATTTATCAAACTCATGATAAAACATTAAAATTGAGGCCGTATTGCCTGGAAATGGTAAAATCACAAGATGAATGATGTGGGCCCAAAACTATGCCACTTTTAATATTTACTTTTGAATAACTGATCTATTATGAAGTAGTATTTTATTTTAAACCTGAAGACATTTTCCAATACAAGTGGAATAGCGGCTGTCAAGAGTATTTAATAGTATAAAAACTGTCATCAACTCAAAGATGTGCAGGGAACGATTTCTTCCAGCATTTCTGCATAGCAAAAAACATTTGAACTGATCATAATTTGTGCACACTGAATGTGAGATGTGAAAGATTGAGTGGCAACTGATACATTTA
This sequence comes from Pycnopodia helianthoides, assembly GCA_032158295.1. Lineage (NCBI taxonomy): Eukaryota > Metazoa > Echinodermata > Asteroidea > Forcipulatida > Asteriidae > Pycnopodia > Pycnopodia helianthoides. The sequence goes on from CM063249.1 coordinate 6,058,219, forward strand.
GAGTAGCAGTTTGCTATGCTATTTACCCATTGCACAATGCTCAGCGCGCATACACGCGCGTCTCCTGTCCGCCATTGTGGGTGTCAAAACAGGCAGAAAAGGATGGTACACGTGTTGACGCAGCAATGCGCGTCTAAGAACGCGTGTACCATCCTTTGGTGCACGTTTTGGACAACCAAAATGGGAAGCGCGCGCAAATGCGCTGCACATTGTGCAATGGGTCTATACAAGGGAAATCACTCGCTGATGTGTACAACCAGACCCCCCCCCCCCGGCCCTGCCATTGATTACAAGCAGACTGGTATGCAATTATATAGAAATGCAAAAAAAAAATGCTTCTTTTAAGTGACATCATTTTTTGGAGTAATCTTAACAAAAATAAACAAACAGATATGTGTCAATTGTCATCAATGACCCAATATCTACTGCAGAATCATGTGTACCTTACGTTAAGTGGCGGCATTTCACGTTCGTTTGTATATTTTGAACGTGATTGTCATATTTTGTTTGCACACTTGCAAATTGTATGGTGAGAAAATTTATGCAGTGACTCGCCAACTCAGGGTGAAATATGATACAAATAAATTCAGCTGTTAAAATTAAAATGCAATACTTTTGAAATATGATAATTTAAGGCCAAAGGCATAGCATTTACACTGATTCTAGTATTGAGTTAAGCATTTAAGAATTGTACATAATTTGTGAATAATCATGTTAGCTTAAATATTTAAAAAGACTTCTCTGTTGTCTCCCATTTATTTTAATGATGTCCCCAACTTGAGTTGCCTGCTTACCAACCAAGGCAGGATGTACAGGGTTCTAACCCAACCTGAGTTGCCTGCTTACCAACCAAGGCAGGATGTACAGGGTTCTAACCCAACCTGAGTTGCCTGCTTACCAACCAAGGCAGGATGTACAGGGTTCTAACCCAACTTGAGTTGCCTACTTACCAACCAAGGCAGGATGTATAGGGTTCTAACCCAACCTGAGTTGCCTGCTTACCAACCAAGGCAGGATGTACAGGGTTCTAACCCAACTTGAGTTGCCTACTTACCAACCAAGGCAGGATGTACAGAGTTCTAACCCAACCTGAGTTGCCTGCTTACCAACCAAGGCAGGATGGACAGGGTTCTAACCCAACTTGAGTTGCCTGCTTACCAACCAAGGCAGGATGTACAGGGTTCTAACCCAACTTGAGTTGCCTGCTTACCAACCAAGGCAGGATGTACAGGTTCTAACCCAACCTGAGTTGCCTGCTTACCAACCAAGGCAGGATGTACAGGGTTCTAACCCAACCTGAGTTGCCTGCTTACCAACCAAGGCAGGATGTACAGGGTTCTAACCCAACTTGAGTTGCCTACTTACCAACCAAGGCAGGATGTATAGGGTTCTAACCCAACCTGAGTTGCCTGCTTACCAACCAAGGCAGGATGTACAGGGTTCTAACCCAACTTGAGTTGCCTACTTACCAACCAAGGCAGGATGTACAGAGTTCTAACCCAACCTGAGTTGCCTGCTTACCAACCAAGGCAGGATGTACAGGGTTCTAACCCAACTTGAGTTGCCTGCTTACCAACCAAGGCAGGATGTACAGGGTTCTAACCCAACTTGAGTTGCCTGCTTACCAACCAAGGCAGGATGTACAGGGTTCTAACCCAACTTGAGTTGCCTGCTTACCAACCAAGGCAGGATGTACAGGGTTCTAACCCAACTTGAGTTGCCTGCTTACCAACCAAACCAAGGCAAGATGTACAGGGTTCTAACCCAACTTGAGTTGCCTGCTTACCAACCAAGGCAGGACATACAGGGTTCTAACCCAACTTGAGTTGCCTGCTTACCAACCAAGGCAGGATGTACAGGGTTCTAACCCAACTTGAGTTGCCTACTTACCAACCAAGGCAGGATGTACAGGGTTCTAAACCAACCTGAGTTGCCTGCTTACCAACCAAGGCAGGATGTACAGGGTTCTAACCCAACTTGAGTTGCCTACTTACCAACCAAGGCAGGATGTACCTGGGGTTCTAACCCAACTTGAGTTGCCTGCTTACCAACCAAACCAAGGCAAGATGTACAGGGTTCTAACCCAACTTGAGTTGCCTGCTTACCAACCAAGGCAGGACATACAGGGTTCTAACCCAACTTGAGTTGCCTGCTTACCAACCAAGGCAGGATGTACAGGGTTCTAACCCAACTTGAGTTGCCTACTTACCAACCAAGGCAGGATGTACAGGGTTCTAACCCAACTTGAGTTGCCTACTTACCAACCAAGGCAGGACATACAGGGTTCTAACCCAACCTGAGTTGCCTGCTTACCAACCAAGGCAGGACATACAGGGTTCTAACCCAACCTGAGTTGCCTGCTTACCAACCAAGGCAGGATGTACAGGGTTCTAACCCAACCTGAGTTGCCTACTTACCAACCAAGGCAGGATGTACAGGGTTCTAACCCAACCTGAGTTGCCTACTTGGCGTGTCGTGGCCGAGCGGATAAGAACACCGGACTCAAGCTCTGGTGTTTCTGATCAGCAGAGTGTGGGTTCGAGTCCCGGTCGTGACACTTGTGTCCTTCAGCAAGACACTTAACCATTATTGCTGCGTCCTTCGGATGGGACGTAAAGCCGTTGGTCCCGTGTGTTGTGTAATGCACGTTAAAGAACCCAGTACACTTATCGTAAAGAGAAGGGATTCGCCCCGGTGTTCCTGGTTTGATCGGCAGCATATTGCGCCACAGCACCGTGTATACCATTACATGGTGCTATAAATGCATAGGTCTCATACTCCAAAAATGTAGCTCCACATACATGGCAGGTAAAAATACTGAGCGCCTTGTATCCTTTGGCAAAAGGCGCTTTATAAATACAGTTATTATTATTATTATTATTATTATTTACTTACCAACCAAGGCAGGATGTACAGGGTCCTAACCCAACCTGTGTTGCCTGCTTACCAACCAAGGCAGGATATACAGGGTTCTAAACCCAACCTGAGTTGCCTACTTACCAACCAAGGCAGGATGTATAGGGTTCTAACCCAACCTGAGTTGCCTGCTTACCAACCAAGGCAGGATGTATAGGGTTCTAACCCAACCTGAGTTGCCTGCTTACCAACCAAGGCAGGATAAACAGGGTTCTAACCCAACCTGAGTTGCCTGCTTACCAACCAAGGCAGGATGTACAGGGTTCTAACCCAACCTGAGTTAACCACTTACCAACCAAGGCAGGATGTACAGGGTTCTAACCCAACCTGAGTTGCCTGCTTACAAATCAAGGCAGGACGTTTAGGGTTCTAACCCAACCTGAGTTGCCTGCTTACAAATCAAGGCAGGACGTTTAGGGTCTAACCCAATTTGAGTTGCCTACTTACAAATCAAGGCATGAAGCCCTGGGTTCTAACCCAACCTGAGTTGCCTGCTTACAAATCAAGGCATGAAGCCCTGGGTTCTAACCCAACCTGAGTTGCCTGCTTACAAATCAAGGCATGAAGCCCTGGGTTCTAACCCAACCTGAGTTGCCTACTTACAAATCAAGGCATGAAGCCCTGGGTTCTAACCCAACCTGAATTGCCGCTTAACAACCAATGCAGGGAGCCCTGGGTTGCATGTGTTGCAACATGTGTTGCATGTGGATTTATTTTTTCAGGGTTAAAAATACCATTTGTGTTAAGAGCCAGATAGGAGTCATTTATTAGGAATGTTGTTTTATGTAAATTTCTGAAATCATTTAGGCCTACCATTTGCAATCAAATGAAAGCTTCCATGAAACTTTACAACTATAACGTGTGTATTCAGTGATTTTTTGTTTTCAGTTAATCTCATTCTTGTTTTTTAAAGGCTCTGTTGCACTTTAATAGATTCTTTTTTCCCTTCATTAGTTCCCAGGAGAACCTTGAATAGGGTTCTAACTGTTCCTCCAAGATTAGCGATAAAATTAGTTCAACACAAACAGCAATACTTACTTTGATAAAATTAGAGAAAAGAACAAGTCTGCCCGGTGTGGAACCTAAGGCCGGTACTTCATTTAACATGACCTTTCTTGAGATGAGGGATTTCCATCCCATGATGATAATGTACAAGATCACATCAGTAAATGTCAAACTTTAAACTCTCTTCATAGCTTGTAATTCAAAGGGTTGAATGTCACTTAGATTGATTCTCTCTGACCCTCATTATTATTAGAGACGTCATTCTTCAATGCAACGTCTAGACCGATTTTTTGGGCTCAGAAATTTGTATGAATAACGACTCACAGACGGGGAATACAATTCATGTTTAATAATAAGTATACTGTTTTATAACACCTTTATTACGAAACATCAAATTTATAAGTTGACGCTGTTATCAAAAGTAGCGTTCGCTTAAAACTATTTCGTTTTTTCCGTCTTATACTGTTTGAAAGAAAGCAGTTCTCCTCAGAGCTACCACTACTGAAAAGAGATTTATCCCTGTGGCTGCAAAACCTACCCCCTTTTATAGTGTAGACAAATAATTTTCCTGTTGGAAAAAATGGTATTGGTATTGGATCAGAGTTTGTGGTAAACCTCTAGTTAACAGTGTGATTTAAACAGGGTTTGTGGTAAACCACGTCTGTAACCTCTCTAGTTAACACTGTGATTTAAACAGGGTTTGTAGTAAACCATGTTGGTAACCTCTAGTTAATGGTGTTATTTCAAAAAAAGGTTTGTGGTAAACCATGCTGTTGACCTCTCTAATTAAAATTGCCATGTAATTTGATACATTCCCACTTTGCCATACTAAATTGATATATTCTGTAGATAAAAGACAAGCCATGTCCAGAAATTGAGAAATTAATGAAAAATGCTGATCTAAATGATCATTTTAGGTATTGCAAACAATCATAGATAACAAGTTTTGCAAGGATCGAAAGTCTACATTCTGAAGTTGTATAACTTTTTTGTAAATGAGCAAGTACATTTCCTGACACATTCGCCGTCGTGTTTCATCATCACTTTTTACTGCTACTATTCCTCCGTCGTTAGTCATCCCCTCACAAAGAAATTCATCACGTTGTTACCTTTAAACCATACCCTTCTGTACCATTTTGGTTTACACCTCAAAACGTGTGAATTTTGCCGATGCTGGGCTACCAAGTATTCTAATAAGGGTGTCCCGTTCCGGGGCGCAGCGAGAAAAGCAAACCAATACGAGATTTGGCGGTTCCCTAGAGTGTGCAACTACATCGCACTGCTAGCTTAGGCTGGGGATGTGATTTCAGATCTCTTGTTGACTTATCTCAAAAAAGCCTGCAATAAGAGCTCGCTGATCGCTGTTGCAAAAATATTACAGCATGTAGGTCATTGGAGTTGTATTTCATGTCTGGAATAACAGGGAAGGGACACAAAGTCATGCATTTCTGATGTCCGGAGAGGATTTTTTTGTTTTGCCTTTTTTTGTTCCAAGTTGCTGCTTGACGGTTGGAGAGAGCGGACATTTTGTTTTTGTCATGTCCAGATTGGATGTAGGTCTTTGTGTTTGTTATCCATCACTGAAGGGAGCTCAGAGCTGTAGGTAGGGGGGATGTTTGAGTTGTTCAAATGAGATGCAAGTTGGCAAGGTTACAATAAGGTCAAAGGTTGATTTGATTGGATTCATCATGAAACGAGGTAAAGATCAAGAGTTGGGTTGCTCCATCTCCAGAGGCGAGGTTTTTTTTAATCAATTGAATTCAATTCGCAAATACCTGTCAATTTTGTTTTCATTGCTAGCCTTATAAAAGAGACACAACATTTTGGTATAACAATTTTCAAGATTGGGGGAATGAGAGAAATGTATCCCATTTTAATTTAGAAATTGAAGTACAGAAAGCAACTAACTTTGTATTGCACGTCTGTATAAAAGAAAATCATTGTGTTTTTTAATACACACTTCTGCACTCTTATTGCCAACTGAAGGCTGATTGCTAGCGGAAAATGGGCAAACAGAAAATGGTTTTGCTTGCATAATGACATGCAGTATGTGTATCACAAAAATATCCAAAGACAACACGTCTTGGAACATGTGTAAGGTACACTTTTGGTAGCATTACACCAACTGTATGTTGGTTACAACTACTCTGTTAATATCTTCATCATCATTTCAAATGTGGCTACTTAGCAATATTACGGACTGTCTGAAAAAACGCCAGGAGGAGGAGAATCGGATGTAGCAACTATTATGACATCTTCTAAAGTTCTTTGCCGTGGAGAGCTGGCTCCCGGCAACCGGTAACCCAAACTTGTCATGTGGTCCTCCCCTGGGTGTTCCCGCTTGCCAAAATTCGGGTCGGATGGGAGAAAGATGAAACTGCTTTACCATCGCTGAGCACAAGAGGGCTTAAGCTAAGCCGTCTTCTCTGCAATCCGATGATGACATAGAAGGATGTTGTCGGAGAGGAATGATGGAGGGAAAGGATTCCTTCTCTTAGAGCCGAACATCTCTGTCCCGGTGATCGCAGCGATTGCCTGCAATCCAAAGCGACTCGGATTTTGTCTTAGGTTCTTTTTTTATCTAACAGAGTTGACGGCGATGTTTTGTTGCCTGCGGGGCATTTGAATGAGGATTGGATTGGAGTCTTAAGAAAACATTGAGACCGACAAAATAGACCTTCTTATCAAGGTGAAGTTGTCTTGTTTCTGAACAGTACCAACAAATCCAAGGATGGAAGGAAATGTGGCCGGCTTCCTTTTGTCTTAGAGCTCGTCTAAAGTTCCTCGAATGTCAATAATATGACAAAGTATTACTCATCATAAGTTAAAGCAATGATAAAAAATGGGTACGAGATGCTGCTAATTCTCAAATTTAAAAGATAAAAACACCAAAGAATGATGTTTTAAAATACATGATTTGAGATACATACCATACAAATTCAATCTAACAGGTCAAGATTTTGAGAAAGAGTTAACCGAAGACCTTAGCATTGTGTTCATTGTTTGTTCTTTTTTAAATATTTGTTTCTAAGGTAAGCATGAACTTCTAGTTGATTTCATTTCTCATGATCGGTTGGTTCAATTTTAACAATTATCGAATCTTGAAGAAGAATTTAAAGGGACATTACAGAATTGGTAAGAAAAAAACTTGTAAAATATACTTTTTGATCACAGATTTATATAAAACTTACACTGTCTAATGATGATGATAGTAGAAAAAACATCCCTTGAAGTATTTTTTTTTTAAATGCCATATTTGATGAGAAATGAATAAACTAATTTTCCAATTGGAGTTTATCGCTCAGTGAGCGTTTTATTCATTTGTTGAATCTATATGATTTCATGCAAATGTGTAATCGGTTTTTCACTATTTTCTCGTGACCCAGATGGCCGATCGATCTCAAACTTCTACAGGTTTGTCAGTTTATGTATATGGTGGATTACATAAAGTGCTTACACTGCCAGCAACTGTTTTGTTAGCAAAAACCAATTCTGTAATGTTCCTTTAAATGTTCTCATACGCTTTTTAACTACCACACTGTGAGACCAGGGAGAGACCAATGGCTGTCAATGAACTAACCACCCAGTCAAAATACATCCTTATTTTTAACCCTGAAGCAATAGTTGCATAAGTTACAACGTTTTCATTACTCACTGCTAATTCTAGGGGTTCAAACTTGCTGCTCTTCAATGAGGGGTTCAGGCCTGGAATTACACGGAGGCTATGTGGCCTCTGTTGCCCCTGGTCTTGGCCTCGGTGCCCCTTCAGAAATTCCCCAAACACTTGGAGATTTTCCGAATGGAAGTGCCCTTCTCAAAATGAAAATGGCCTTGCCCTTTCAAAGATGAAATTCCCGGCCTGGGGGTTGTTAGTTTCCAATCCCAGTTGAGTTAGCCCGTACATGTATATCGTTTCTGCTGGACCCCAAAGCACCGAGTATATAATGCTAAGGCCAACAAAAAAAAAGGTTCTGTTTCCGATTACATGTCATTTAAAAATAGGGTCGGTAGGTCGGAAAGTTTTTTTATTTTGCGTTTTTTATTTATTCCGATACGATTGACGATACATCCACGATCGTTCATGTGTTGAGCGCAATCAACGGATTTGCACAGCGAATTAGGCAAAATTGCGCGCAAACTGCAGTTTGCGCTCTGCAGATTTGGCAGTTAACCTGCCCGACCTTGCAAATTGTGCACAATCTTCAGTTTGCGCTCTTTAGATAGGCAGTTCAAGCGGCCGATTTTGAAAAAATGTGCGCAATCTGTAAATTGCGCAAACCCTTCGAATGCGCTTCACACAGCGCCGTGTACACACATGCGCGCTCCGCATTGCATTGTGGGTATTTTTCGCTAGCAGTCGAGTCGGTGGACATCGCAGGCGCAAATCACGGAGATATCTGTAAATTCTTCTTGATATGTTCTGGTTTTTATTTCAAATGTTGCCTAAAACATGGTAAATTGGGTAAAGTCAGACATTTTCTTCCAGGTAAAATAGGTTTTTGTTTTTGTTTTTTTCCCGTTTTATCCCGTTTTCCCCCCGTTTTTTTAAAAGGCCGAATAAAAAGTTTAGGGTCGCGGCGTAAAAACTAGGGTCGGTCGGGGAACCGGAAACACAACCCTTTTTTTTTTTGGCCTTAAAACACATCGGTGTAAGACAAAACCAAAATAATATTCTTTATCCCGGACGTGATTATCTCATCTATTAAATTGTTTTGCGGTACCAGTTGCTAATAACAGGATTAGAACTGACCTCTCATCATTGGGCATGTTGGGGATGCTTGTAAATGTAGCCATGAAGACGTCTGCATTAAATGCATTTAAGGTCTTGGGTTCGAATCCCACCCGAGGTTCCTTTGGAGGTTTGCCTGTAGTTCTAAAGAAACACTGCCTAAACAGTGCTTGTCACACATCGGTGTGAAAGTAAAACTAACCCCTATGCAATATTTACATCAGTTAAATATCCCATCGCTATAACTACAATGATGTAAATAATAAATGGTAATGGCCGCTAGTTGAATTATTGTCAAAGGCTGAAATTATTTGGCTTGTGTGAGCATTAAGTAATTACCACAGTGTAAAGCTCTTTTGACACTGGGTTGGTTTGAACAGTAAGGGAATAAGTTATTCTAGTTCTGCAAGCAAGCCAATGCTAATAATGTTGATTGTAATGATGAGGATGGTATTGTGTGGTATTGTTAGTTCTGATAATGGCGGCAGTGAGGAGACATTACATGGAGCTATGAATTATATCAAGACCCCCTTCTGATTAGATGGCGCGTCCCCCAGCTCCTAAATACCTACCCCCAGTGCTGGGAATAGCACCCAGCCTACCAATTAAGCCACTGATAGAACAAATCCAATTTGCAATTGGCGGCAATCCAATCCGTTACTGGAGATGTAATTCTTGGAGGGCCGGCCGTCCACCAGCTATCATTTTGTCTTTCCATCGAGGTATCCCATCATCATCAGTCGTGGAAGGACTGTCCCACAGGGCGGTGGGCATGTGCTTCCAACACAATTCTCCACCGCTGCTAACTGCTCTCTAGGCAGCCATTTACGCTCTTGTCTATACGCAGGACGAAATTGGCCGGCCTGCCTCGCCGCGCCCGCACGGAGTAATTGGGAACACTTTTTGGGGGATGTCGTCTTCGGTAGTTTATCAAACTGTTTTGTGACAGGTAGTTCATTTACCGTTTGTCGTCCCATGTGGGGGGGTATCCATTCCGTGAAGAGAAATAGGATTATCAAGATCCCTGCACTATCTGGGGCGTAGCATTGTCTTGAGCAACCCGGATGAAATCAGGCTGGATGTTTTCGTTGGAGGATGCTGTACTAGTCAGATGGTCCTGAAAGTATCAGGCATGCAACTTTTCCTTGGATCAGCTGATTTCCTCTTTTTTTTATTCTCAGTTTTACCATTCAAAATTAAAAAAATACTGTTACAAAATCATTGACATTTTGTAATTTCCTCTTTTTGGGTGAAGTTACAGTTGCATGCATGAAGTGTACATTAAGATTTGTACATGTATGTGTTTTTTGTAAACAATGTTCTCATGAAGTAAAAATCTTTATAATACTCAAACAGAAAAAAAACCACTTTCTGAGAAAAAGGAGTGCTCCATTTCATATCAAACTTGGACTCTGCTGTCTTAATATAAAACAAAAGTGAAAGTGAAGGGTTTCTGTTGATAGTAATAATTGAGGTTTACACCCAAAATGGGCGTATCAAAAACAAGAAAAACAAATTGTATTATTAGAATCAATGAAATGTCTAAACAGTTGTTGATTCTTCATGTCAGGAATGGTGTTTTTAATGATCACAGTCTTGTTTATTTTTTTTCTGTAAGTGGAATGTATAATTGTTAGCTACAGATACTGTTTGTCATATACCAAGCTGAGGGCTAGTGAGATAGCTCATCGACGGGAGGCAAGTTAACAGTACCTAAAGACGATGACAATAATCAAGATGGTTAGCTGATGTTGATTGAGTCTTAAGTTGTCCTCATCATACCTCATTGTCTGATGTTCAAATTCATTGCCAATTTTGTTGTGATGATTGTTAGCACATTATCCTTGAAGATTTTAATTAGTCGAAATTTCAAAGATGGAGCCATTATTATTCATTGCAGTCATAAAAAGTGCAACGGTATCGCTGGGAGGAATTCTCCTGATGCCATAAAAGTCCTGGCTTGGAAAAAAAAGCGCCGAAGCTGATGTGCTTTCATGTCCACGGCTCTATTATACTGAGGCAGCCACTGAACATTTAGGACAGACAGCACATTACTAGCGCTGTGGTAGTTGAATAATTAGTCCCAATCACAAGGGACTGTTGCTGGCGGGTTTGGTTTTTTGCATGCAACTCTACCAAAGATGTGGAAGTAAAAATCACCTCATTCTAAAAAAAAATAAAAAATCTCAAACTGTACATTTATTTTTTGCTTTTCTCTGAAGTTAAGCTTTGATTGCTGAACTTTGTGTGTTGAGGGAAGATTTAAATTAAAGTTGAAATTGGGGATTCGGGTGGGGTCGGTTGTTTCTTTCCCTGCCTATCACCTCTGTGGACCCTGGTTTGAATCCCGCCTCACACCCAAGCCTTGCATGTGGATTGGGTTTTCAGTCCCTGATTGCGTGGGTTCCCACCCCCCCCCCCCCCCCATCTGGGTTTTTTCCTCCCACATCTAAAACTGAACATTTCTTGTTTCCTATTCATCCTGTTATTGATACTAATTGTTCTATTGGATGTGTAATAAAATGACTAAATTATAATGATCCAAGTGAGCAATGGCATTAGAGTTGGGGCGTGAATGGAAGATAATATTCCCTACTATTTCAAGAAAGACTAGCAAGCCTAGCAAGCAATCCCACTGTGCTCAATCAAATGAGTGTGCTTAATGAAAAAAAACAGTTTTTTTTAGTCAGCAAAGTGACTGAGTTCTATCCTAGATGCCCTTGTTCTACTTGATGTAGAGCTTCATTTGCCAACTGGGGCTCTAAAAACTGGCTGAGAAGAATGATGGGGGGGGGTGGGGGTGGGGGTGGGGTGGGGGTGGGGTTGGGGGTGGGGGTGGGGGGGTGGGGTGGGGATGGGGATGGGGGGGTGGGGGGTGGGGGTATATTTTAACACCACCCACCGGACGCTACAACCCAATAACATGCACTTTTTTTTTCCTGTACTGATATTGTATGAATCTCCCTGAATCATCTCCATATAGAGATCAAAGGATATATGTTACATATACATGAATTCACATACAGAGAGCTGTACTGATGAACAGCCCTTTGGTATGGTTTCAAATCCTACCTTTATCATTATCTAGATGTTATCAGAGAGGTAATCAAATATCAAACTCTGACCGCCTGTCTGTTGTAAAAGAAGGAGACGCACAACCCCCCCCCCCCCCAAAAAAAAATGAAGGACTTGAGACAATTAAAGTTTCCGCTGACATTCGGGGACTGCCTGTCAGATAAGGTGTCTCCACACGCTGGCTTGATATCAGATTGTAAGGGGGCAGCGTTATTATTAATGGGGGCTTGATGGACAGCCGGAGCTGCGGCCATCACGCTGTGTGTTTACCCTGGCACAAATTGGCACAGCTTTAGACCGTGTTTGTTGCCCGGCGTTGCCTGGCAGGGGCATGGTGGCGGGGAAGGCAAGGTCGTCTAGGAGTTGGTACTCCAATGAGGAATGCTAGTCGAGAGGAGAATGACACTGGTCGAGAACTCGTTAAGGCCGGGAGGTGATTCTCGCTCAACTTTCATCCATGGGGTCAAGGGAAAAAACGATGCTTTTCTTTTGAGTTTACGACAGTTTTGTGGTATTGCAACTGTCGTGGTTACTCCTATAAGTGTTTCTCCACTGCAGTCCAATGTTTTGTGGCATCTCACTGTAAACTTTTAATAAACAGCATAGAGACCTGGACATGCTGGACAACAAAGAAATCAGAACAAATCTTAGAAGCAATGGGAAAGGATAATGACTGGATTAACTAAGAGAAACAGAATACGGAATTAGGATTTAAGAACAAAGACAGGATATAATAAGACATAATAGTTAAAATTGAGACTAAGAACAAGTCGATTAGGGCCTTGATCCAGATTGGGTTTCTAGTGTGCTGATATTACAATAACACTAACCTTAAATACACCCACAGACACTCCTGTGATTAACTTTCTTTCCACATTATTCAAGACGAACTGAATTCCATTCCCTAACATACAGTAACAGAGATTTTAAAGGTTTAAATTGTAACTCTAATTCTCTGGTTTGAATTAGGTTGATATTACAAAAACACTAACCAATAAATACACCCACAGACACTGCTGTGATTAACACTTTGATTTCACATTATAAAAGACAAACTGAAGTCCATTCCATTCGACTGACCGTCTGATAACTTTCAGGTTATTAATGTAGTCACAATTACCTAGGACTCTTGTTTGATAAGTGGGCTTGACATCCCCTGAAGAAGCACTTGATGGGTGAGAGGGGGATAGGCTTTGCTTTAGTACATGCTTGACAGAGGTCTCAAGTACCACTTGATGATACACTTCTATCCTGGATTGGGCTGGCATTGTACCAAGTATTGACCATGTCAAGATGGACTGGATTTGGCTATTGCTGTACCTGTACAAACAGTGCTGATGGCTTGACCATAGTTAGCCAACTCTAGCCATAGCACAACTGATTTCATGTTAGAGCTAGTGGCGTCTGCAATGGCTGAAAAGGTCTATTCTACAATGTTGTTGCTGTAGCCAGCAGCCATAGCCTTAGCCAATGGCGTAGGCCTATGACTTTGGCTGTATCTGATTTGGTGGCTAACCAGCTGCAGTTGTTGCTAAGAGTGTTGCTAAGGATAACCTTTTTTTTTTTACCTTCAGGCATCGCTTTGGTTTCATTGATTGAATTTGGTAAATGGTGGAGGTAGGAAGGGGGGCGGGGACAGGCAAGATGGCTGTGCTATTATAAAAGTTATCTTACTAATGTTCTGGGTGAATTAAATACCAGGATCCATAGAATTATGCAATTTACTGAGAGCGCAGTAAGCATAGAGTTCTGTAGCAAGCAGCTTACAGAGTGCAGTAAGCACAGATGTCAGGATACTTCACAATGTGCAGTATCACACACACACCCACACGTGTGTAAACACCTGCAATCGGGGACCTCCTATTGTCCCTCTTTTGTTTGTACTCTACCTTTTTGGCAGCAGCTCTCATTGGTTTTGTACACGTTTTCCAACTGGGGACCTTTCCCCAAACGGGGAACCTATTGTCCTCTTTTGTTATAGCCGATAGGTCCCCGGTTTGAATGTGTATACCTACCCACACACACACAGGTTCAATATCATGCTTTTCTGCCTATTCTAATAAAACAAATTACTGAATTCAGCAACAGTTTTATGCTCCGATTCAAAATTAAACTCCTTAGAATGTCACCCAGTCAGTACTAAAAAAAATAGCAGTGTTATTAGTCTGATAGATAAAATAAGGAAGATAGTGGTAGCACTTAAAGACTAACCAATTACATTACAAAAAAAACTACATGAGCTTTTGTAGCAACAACTATACTTCATCAGATGCAAATGATGAAGAAGTTGTTGCTGCGAAAGCTCATGCAGTTTTTTATGTAATTAGTTAGTCTTTAAGTGCCCCACTATCTTCCCTGTTTTACCCAGTCAGTAAAAATAGACATTTGAATTTCAAGTAGCTGTTTTGCACATCTGAAGAACATTCACAGTCCTCTCACATGAAACATTCATGATTCATTAACGATACCATTTCCTTGTTTCTGTTTCTAAGTGATTCATTCATCAAAAGTGCACAGGGAATAACTTAACCTGCTACAAGAGAAACTAGTTTATATTCTTCACTCAAGTCATTAATTGAGAAATTTTCAGTTGTTAAGTAGGAGAAATTTACAATGACACCCAGCAGTTGGTGTTACAGAATCTTAAGATGAGTTTTGTTTGTGCTGTCAATAGCTCTTCTCACTGGACCCTCCCCCCTCTCTCTTTTCAACTGGTGTTTCCCTTCTTATTTTTTGTCTTTGGTAGGAGTAGTGCTACCTCCCTGTTTATGTCGCTGTACTGCACCCCCCCCCCCCCACAGCACCCACAAGCTGCTATTCTGAACACTTGTCTTGATAAGCGTTGTCTGAAGCTTTGCATGGTGTGGAAGATAGGAAGGAACCATAAATAAATAGTAAACTTGCGGGTGTGCACAGCCACAATCATGGGTACACTTTTTGTTACAAAGACACCAAATGAACAACACAAAATATTGAGTAACTCTTTGCAGATCTTGTATTCGACAAACTCAAGTACTTTCTACTCTTCGTTCACACACAGCGCTGGTTAATTAATTTACAAGCAACATTGAAATAACTGTTACTTCACTGGTTTTCAAACTGTTGTTCATAACATGGACACGAAAAACATGTGTACCCATGATTGTGGCTGTGCACAGGTACAACCATGTGTAACTCTCTTTTGTGAGAGTGGTGGCTCTGAAAAGAGCCGTGTGGTCTCGACGTTTCAATCAGTATACTCTTCTCCTGAAGACGAGCAGAGTACACCGTGTATACTGTTCGAAACGTCGAGACCACACCGGCTCTTTTCAGAGCCACCACTCTCACAAAAGAGATTTACACATGGTTGTACCCGCAAGTTTACTATTTCTTTATAGTTCCTTCCTATTTGCCTTGATGTATTGGAAGACATTTTCCTACTGCCCCTCTACAGCACCCACAAGTTGCTTGTCTGAACATTTGTCTGATGACTTTTTTCCTAAAGGTTGTCCTCCTGTAGAAACCTCATTACAACAATCCGAAGCAGACACTTAAGAAGGAAAAAAGACCCAGTCATTGGATGAATAAATTAGTCCTTGGCTTTGCAATTAAAACGAAAGTCGCTGCATCACTGCATAGTAATTGCATTGATTTTTCATCACGCAGACCCAACAAGTTGATTCAACTTTACAATTGTTGATGAATACTGATAAATATTCATCGAGATGTTTGGACTTCCTGAGAGCATGATACCCCCCCTCTTCGTTATCTTCTAATACGGAGTATCTGTCACTCATTAGACTTCATTATCTCGAGCCAAAGAATAACATAGACAGGGGCTGCATAGGGCGTATAAACAAATTAGAATCCTTTGATACAGCTATGAATTTAAGTTGGGAACGACCCGTTTGTTATTTCTTTGGTTGATTGGGTTAGATCTTTATAGAAGCAGCACCAAGGGGCTGGGGGTTTTTTAATGACATTTGGCTCCAGTAATAAGATGAAATAATTGTTACATTAATTAATCGCCAAGTAGCTTTTGTCTTTTTGACATTCAGCCCCGGTGTTTTGGTCTCAACCCACTTCCCCCTTCCTCTAGTAATTGCTACTCCAACTATTGACTTTTTCTGCAGATCGCGGGGAGATGTTGGCCACTTGTTATTCCGGGGGGGCCTCGGCAGACGAGGGGAACAGCGATCTGGGTCCACAGTAACACGATAATGGTAATTACACGTCGGTAATCCGTCGTCCCTGTCATTCGATGCCCGTCCGACTGACGCTTAAGCGATTTCGGCTGTCGTTATGTGTCCGTCACAGTCTCCGGAGTGATTCCTCGTTGCACGGCCACGAATTGCAGCTTTTTTCCAGGGGAGTTTCTGTTGGCACAGGATTGCATGTGTTTGCAGACTACCATCTGTCACTGCAATGGCTCTCCATATTACAGTGCATGGCAATATAACATGAAAGCACAGTGCACGCAGTCAAGAATACACACTGCTCTGGCCACTAATGTGTTGTGGTAAAAACAGAGTATACACAATGCACCGTCTCCCAGTAGCATTTACTCTAAAAGCCTTTTTGGAAAATCTCCTCTTTTGCTATCAGTAAATCTTGAACTTTTTACTACTCATTACATCATTGGTTACTTCGGTTTCCTGCGTACTGTTTCATGCAGACAGGCGAACCTTCAAAAATGATTGACATTTCAGGAGAACCTACGCTCACAACAACCCAATTTCCATTTCAAGTTAAAGGTATTGTACACTTTTGGTAACTGCTCAAAATCAGTGTCCACATTTTGTGTGATTCAACATATGCATGAACAAAAAAACCTGTCAAAATTTGAGCTCAATTGGTCATCGAGGTCACGAGAAAATAGTGAAAAGAGATCTTATGTGTTTTCTGTTTTTTCAAATTATCGCGCGCGATAATTACTATTGTTTTACTCGTTTCTCAGAAACGATAGCATTTTAGGCAGAAATATTTGAAGGAACCCTTTCTACCATTACTTACTTTAAATCATGTAAGTTATGTGTGAATCTGTGAACATTGTGTTTTTTCGATCTTACCAATAGTGTACAGGGCCTTTAAGATAAATCAACTCATGGAAGACTTTCTCCAAATGCTTACGAACCCAACAGTCTATTAGTTAAGTTGCTGAGTATTTTATGGAAAACCTTCTTCATGTTAGTGCATGGTCCAGAATGAGATTTGACATGACGTCATTCTGTGTCGAGAATAATTAAGAACAATGATATTTGGTTTTGCACTTTGCTGATGTAAAGATGATGCATATGCAGCTTTCCATATGGAACACCGGGGGGATTCGAACCTACAAACTTCCGCATTGAAGAGTGGGGAATGAAGAACAGTGGCATCAGGTTTTATCCTACACCGGTGTATTAGATGAGGTACTGTATCCTCGGCTCAGTCCAGTCTCATTGAAAAATACAAATCCATGGGCAACTCAGGTGGGATTCGAACCCGAGAACTTCTGCATTCTAAAGAAGATGTGGAGTAGAGGGGAACAAGAGTGGTAAACAATACACATGACATGATATGTTTTGTACTTAGCTTAATTGTCGTGCTTAAAATACACCAACAATATTGCATTGTCAAAGACCAGTATCCGACTTAGTGTGAAAGAACATAGACTTGACATAACAGTCCTTCAAAGATTTAAGCTCAATCGGTCATTGAAGTCACAAGAAAATAGTGAAGAAAAAAAACCTTATGGCTTTCACTATTTTCAAATATCAGGTTTGGGACTTGTGAGATCAAATCTGATTGTTTTGCTCATTTCTCAGAAATTAATTTACCACCATGACTATCTTTTATACATGTAAGTTATGTACAGCTCTGTGAACATTTATATTTTCAATCATACCAATTTAAAGGAACATTACAGAATTGGGTTTTGCTAACAAAACAGTTGCTGGCAGTGTAAGCACTTTATGTAATTCTCCATATACATCAACTGACAAACCTGTAGAAGTTTGAGATCGATCGGCCATCTGGATCGCGAGAAAATAGTGAAAAACCGATTACACGTTTGCATGAAATCATATGGATTCAACAAATGAATAAAACGCTCACTGAGCGATAAACTCCAATCGGAAAATCAGTTTATTCATATCTCATCAAATATGGCATTTCAGACAGAAATATTTCTAGGGATGTTTTCTACTATCATCATCATTAGACTGTGTAAGTTTTATGTAAATCTGTGATCAAAAGTATATTTTACAATTACCAATTCTGTAATGTTCCTTTAAGCAGCTCTACCATGTATAGAGTAAAATTATGTCTGCTTCCCCTTTGCAATATAAACAGGAACCCAGGACAAATGATAATTTCAGAAACAGAAGCTACTAAATTGTTTTTTAACGTAAAGTTTTCTGACTAGCATTTGGTGATTTTGACAAGCATCTTTCTATTTGTACTTGCTAAAATCATATTAATCTTTTGAATGAACAACTTGTTGTTTTGGAAATAAAAGGTATAGACCATAAACTTGAAATATTGTACTGTTTCTTTGTGTTTCTTCTTTGTGTTTCATGCTTTTGCATTGTGCTTCGTTTATGATAAGGTACATTAACAGAGAATCACCATTAAATGTTACACAGGTAGTTAAACCATGGAGGTAGGAAAGAATCTAGGTAGTTAAACCATGGAGGTAGGAAAGAATCTACCTCCATGGTTAAACAAACCTGTGATACTTTCATTACATTTTTAGCAGGAAACGGTGATGACCTCTTTATATCAGGAATTTTTTATTTCGATTGTGTTAATCCAAATAAGATTAATTTACAGGGTCTGCCAATGTTGTTGTCAACTTACAGTAGTTCAGAGGGATATTTCTCTGGCGGATTGGTTTACTGGTGTGAACTTTATATTGTCGGTGAGCTTTCTGATTGAAACAAAGGATTTTTCTGATTAAATACCAATTCTGTACTTTGTCCTAAAATGGAGAGTCCTTACAAACTAGAGCGGTGTGTGTGATTATCATGCACGGACCTTTGTTGCGATGGGTCTGGAAGAGATATTGGTGTTAACAACTTATTATTGAAATCCTGCTCGTCTTTAGGACTTGGTCAGCCTTCTTCTTAAGTCACTACACACTATCAGATATTGAAATCCTGCTCGTCTTTTAGGAGATGGTCAGCTTCTTTTGTAAGTCACTACGCACCATCAGATACTGAAATCCTTTAGGAGATGGTCAGTCCATTACACCCTGACCTAGAAGGACCCAATGGGGTGTGGCTTCCTAATATTACCTGACATTTTGTCCTGCAGTATCAGCATGTAGCCATCACATGCCTGTATTTACCACGTCACATCCAATTAAGTCAATCATCAAACTTTGACGGACATTTGTATTGTGACAATATGACTCTACATCAACCCCAGCATGCCTCTAATTAAAAAAGATAACATCGTCTGCCCTTCCTAAGGGAAAGATAGTACGAGAATTTATCCGGGGATCTGTGTCTAAACTCAAGGATGAAATCTTGGTGAATTCTCAGTGTTCGACTCCGGCATGTCAAACATGAGACGGTCCAAGGAGCCTAATTTGGATTTGTCAAGGATGGTTGGAAACCCAAGTATAAGAGTCAATCTGTAATGCACTTGGAATTAGTCAAGATTTATTCATTTGCTTTTTTACCAAGGCATTTAACAAGAAGTTAACAGTTTGTTGTCAATTTAAGGTTTGAATATTTGATGACTGAAGTTTCCATTCGTATGTAGAAGGAAGTTTGTTTTCTGTTTACCGAACAGTTCTAAGTCACACACTGTGCTCTTCTTCCTCCCTGTAAATAAAGTTCTTAGCTTTGATCATCCCCAGTAACTGACTTCATCTATTGCTAGACTGAGATCCCAATGACACACAATCCGAACTAAGCCTTTTCTTGCATTCCTACGATTACCTCTGCAACGTACTGATTTGATTTTAATGCGGTTTTAGCTTTGAAAATAGTAAAAATCCGTAGATTTATTGTCAGAAAAACACCGATAAGTCATCAAAAATTATTGGGGAGAGGGGAAGAAAAGATTGATTAATTCTTGCTGCGTTTTTCAGAACTAAAGACGTCATGGATACGATTGGATCAGTTGGTCATATTTATTCACATTATGAATTTAATTTTTAACGTTTTATAAACTTGATACTAGGCCTACTACTAGCATCAATTTTCCCGATGACATATTGCCATATTCGATAAAATATCGTTTTAAATTTCGATGAACTAGAATGAAACAAAACATTTTGAATGTTCACTATTGAATTATGTGTCAATATTTTATGAAATGATCTTTAAGAAATGTGTGTACATGTATTCTTCCCCAAACCAATGATTTTGTACGGCAGACTTTTTCTTCATTGTGTTAGTTGGACTAAGTTGCCATAAAAGGAATTCAAATGTAACAATTATATCAGTTTGAGTTATAACAGGTTGGATGAACCAACGAGAGTCATCGAGGTTAAAATCTCATCAACCTTTATACTGGTTCAGCTATTTTGTGAGCCTCCCATTAAAATAAAAGAAAACCTGTTTTTAGTTTTAAATAGGTCATGGTAATTTACCCCCCCCCAAAAAAAAATAATATAATAATAATAATAATAATAATAATATTCTTAAAATGTTGTTATGCATATGTATCTACACATACGTTAATTAGCACACTATTAAGGTTATGAACAGTTTGGTACAAGCTACTTTACTTTGTTTATTCATTTATTTAATTGTTAATTTTTTTTAACGTAAAGTACTTATCTTTTATTTATTTTAGTCCGGTCTATTTTTTTTATTTGATTTAATTATATATTCGTTGTTTATGTTTATTTGTAGGTCTTTTATTGTCATTTTTTGTATTATACTTATTTTGTTTTACGTTTTAAAAAGGTTATTTATATTGTGTTGTTTCGTTGTTTTTATTTATATTTTTTTCATGGGCTCGTCCAAAATATTGTAGCATTAAATAAGATTGCAGATGTTTTGATTTGCTATACTCAAGAGAGTTAACATGTGCTTAAAAATCTGAGAGCTTTCCTCTTGATAGGATAATCGAGGCGTACTCGGCCAAAGATAACTGATGGTCCACTTGAATAATACATCAGATCCCTCTAAACCATTTATGTAGTGTAACCAAAATCTAGACAAGATTTAGCTCTAAATACACAGAGAGAGAAAGGGAGAATAGATAAGAGGAGAGAGAGAGAAGCAAAAAAATAGTGGAGATAAAGTGACGGTGGACCGATAACATCTGGCGTAGAATTCCTTCGTCCCATCTGGGACGGGTGGTCTTTTTTTCTCCCCCTGTCCTTGCCTTCACCGTGGATAGATTCAAACCCCTCTATCTCCCAGTGCTATGATGACGACTCTAGTCTTAGTCTTTTTACTATCATCGTATGGCCCGTCCCTGTGAGTAACATCAACCTCGCTTACCGTCACTCACTGGCTAATAACGCTGCAATCTCCACCAACATTTACCCCTCATTGGGTTTTTAAAGTGGAGGTAATTTACAGTCAGAAGACGCTATTTCCCCGGCCCGGGTGAGGGTCGCCCCCCGGGACCGGCATCCGTCTCTCCGCAGCTCTTTCCTCCATCAATTATTCAAAACCGTCACTGGGTGCGAGATCGTTGAATAATTCATGAGAGCCACTGCCGGCGGCCCACTGAGCGGTGTTTACACGACAAAGGGAAATACGGCGAATCACCCCCTGGGAATTCCAGTTGCTTTTCTGATTGCATCTGAAAAATCGGCAAAGCCCCTCGGGATCCCTCGGCAGGGAGAAAGAAAAATAACGGCATTCCCTAGTTTGGTTACTATGGTTTCCCTGCGGGCCGTATATTGCACAGAAACTTTTTTCTTTTTCTTCTTGCTATACCTCCCCTTCTCTCTTTCTCCGTGTATCTGCCGCGTTTGCCTCCCTGCGTTTTTTTTTTTTTTTTTTTTTTCCAAGCATTTTCTGGCCGCAAATTAGCGCGATCGTTGACACCTCGATAGCAAAGATTCTCCCGGGACATGGAAGTCAACTTTAATTTAGGCTTCGTCCCTTAATTCAATAGCTGTCATTGCTTATTTGCGAGAGAAATGGCATTTGTAGTTATTATTGTAAGATATTTGTACATGTAAAGCGTTCTTTATGGTACAGGAAACTGCAGCTTAGTGGTAACGTGGATCGGATTATCACAACCCCTGATAACTATACTAGATTATGCTTTCTCTCCCGTCCACCCTAGATCTATCTTTTACATGAATAATTATCGAGACACTAACTCACCCCCTATTTCCATCATGTTTCCATTGATATTTTTCCCCAGTTATTTGTTTTTGTTGTTTATACTTTATAACTTGTTTATTTTATAAGATTGATCTGTAATGTTTCTTATTATTTTTCTACATTGTGATGCATTGGTTTTGATTTTCGGTCATTGTTCATAACGAGAAGATTCCCATTTGACTTCTATGACTTTTTTAAATTTATTTTTAGCCAATCCACTTACCAAGTTTTGTTTTCATTCTTCGAAGCATAGAGCCAGGAAAACTCATACACAATTTGTAATGGCACATCATTACTTTATTTGGAAGGATAGTTTTAAATACACTACATACAACAAGCCTGTGAAAATAAATCCTCAAATGTGTACTTATTGGATGGAAAAACTTCATAAAACAAGTGGCTTATGTTTCGTTAGAAACTTTGATGTTTAGTTTGAACTTTTTTTCAAATCGATTATAAGTTTTAGGAGATACAGTTATCCTATGTTGCAGCATGTATCAGAGGAAAACCATATATTATTTTGTTTTTTTACCCTAACACTGGTGTATGTAAAGCACTGTGTACTCACAGTACTCAGGCAGAAGTTGTGGGTTCGAATCCCACCGAGTAATATGCCTGTGGATTTTTTTTCACAGCACTCAGGAAAGTACTGAGTATACAGTGCTTTACATAATATCGGCGAAGGGGTAAAAACCAAATAATATTCTTTATCCCCGATGAAAATTTATCATCTATGAAAACCATTCAGTATAAAAATGTAAGCTTTGTTGTCGAACTTAAACCTTTAATTTGTCGTCGTTATCAATTATACTTTTTTATTTTTTTTTTACATTTCAATGTTCTGGTTATTCTTGGATTGGAGGTTCGGGAATTATGCGAAATATATCAGTGTTTTGGTTTTTGATATGGAAGCTTAATTAGAGCTCCAATCACGCTGAGAAAATAGCTGTCTTATAGGGGAGGCATTTTCAACTATATTTTGATTTGGTCGTATTTTAAATAATGACTGGACATTTTACATTTCACTCTTTACAACATAAACAAAAAAAATACAGTACCATACTACGTTTTCTATTAGTTTTTTCTTTAAACTCGAAACTCCTTGAAAAGTAAAACTAAAAAGATTTACTTCCTACATCTAGCTACGTATGGTGAGTCTGGATGTTTCCATTTACTAGAGTCTGATTCCAAAGTGATGATTTTGAATTTGTACTTAATAAAGAAGTTGATACATATGTACATTTTGATTGGAATTTGTGGCATTTGAAAATCTTTGAGAAATGAAAAACACTCACCTTTTGTTGCACTGAATAAGATTGTTTTCTTTTCATTTCCTATTTTTCATTAGTATTATTTTGTAATCATAATTATGGAGTTAGTCTTATGTATCCCTTTGTTTTCACCCTTGACAAAAAAAAAACGTGGGACACTGATCTTCATCAGTAATGAGATTATTAACATTTGAATCTCATTTACTCTCAAGTTAAAAATGGGCAATACAAAATGCACCAAAATGTGGTAAATGCATCAAATGTGTTAATGCACCGGCGTCTTGCATCATCAGTCCCTTCCTGACTGTGTGTGGGTTTTTATTCTAACCTCCATGATTTTCCCTAGTTGAGGCTGTCCTCCCACGACTTAAACTGAGATTTACTCAATTATCTTCCCTTGACAGGTGGGGTGCCGCCTATCTCCAAGCCCACACGGGTACCAGTGGCAATGCAGTATGGAGGATTCCGTGGTTTTCGTTTTTATACAAAGAGTGGTAGTTTACTGAAAACACTTTTTTTGTATTTGGGTCGAGAAATAAAAACACCTTTTGTGTTTTTTTGTAACAATTTTCAATTGTCTTAATAAATAGTGAAAAAATATTTATCGTGTCCAATCTCAATGCTGTAGCCCTGTATAAAATAGTTGTTGATAAATAACAATTAATAGACGACCAGTCGCCATCATTATACATGCAGCTCATATGGCATTTGTGTTGGTAATTTTTTTTTTTTTTTTTTTTTGGGAAAGCAAGATTTGGGTATACGGTGCCACTTTAGTTTATGTCACTGCACTCAAGTATCTCTTGTTTAAGCCAGAGTCCTAGCCCATCAAGACGCTCGTATTGTGCTTACATTAACACCGAGTGACAGACACGATGACTAGCTGTGTAGCCTTCATCAGATCACCCTTGCCATCCTCCTCCTGAAGCCAGCTCCGGTGTGGTGTAGATCCTCCGTTAATCCTTGTGTCGTCCCCGTCGCATCGAGGTTGCCGTCATCATCAGACCGTGGCGTGATTCACTCTGATACCCCCGGTATAGCCCCCTTCTGTTTCCTACCCCCACTACATACTACCTAGACTTGTTACACTGCCCCGGGCTTCAAATGATGTGGATTTCACCGTGCCATAGAGGAAGACCGACCTGCTAGGCTCAGCTGGACTGCTTCGTCCTCTCTACACTTGCATTGTCCGAACCTCAAGAAGCTAATTTTCCATCTGTCCATCTAAATCCCACGCACACCTCTAAAAAGTCAATCTTGCATCTCGCAGGGGTCTAGGTTAGGAAGTTGAATTTGTACGCCGTGGTTGTTTAATTGTCTTCATCGTACAGGAGACTAGATGATAAGATAATCTACACAATTATGGCTTAATTGAAACACACAAACTTTGTCTTTTTCTTCCCTTTTTGTAGTCAGCGGTTGTCGAAGATGACGTCTTTTCCCAGCGGATTTCTCATGGTACTCGTATCACGGGAATTTCGAACACAAGCCATTGATTAAATTAGTTGAGAGTGCAGTAGATACCAGTGTTGTACATTAACCATCTTATGTTTTAATGTTGTTTCCCATTGCCTATAGTTTAGAAAGATGTGCAGCTGAATTCATGACATTTTATCCGCTGTTCAGACGACGACAGGTAGCTAAATAATAATGAAACAATTGCCTTTTGTAGACAAACCACACGTAAATAGCACCCACATTATAATTATATCATTACCTTTTGTTGGTAATTCTATACTACAGTCATGTTGACCGAATGTTTAGGCTAGTCCAGTTTGAAACAGTTGGTTCAGAAGGGACCAATCAGAACACCACCCCCGCCGTGCTCTATTGTTGTTGCAGTTGTTGATCAAGTTTCTGTTGTTGTTGTTTACCATGCGTTGTTTTTATTTATTATTCTTTGAAAAAAACACCTTGATAAGAGATCAATGCAGGAAGAAAACTGCGGCGACTGTTTGCTTTGTTGTTTTACACAATTGTTTTTGTGTTGAGCAGTATTTTGGGGGGTTTGTTTACGGGATAGTATAGCTCTATATAGTTGACGTGACCGTCATGCTTGGGCGCACATCCCAAGATGACCATCTGTACAGATTGATGGTGACTGTTGGTCACGGTTGGCCGCCTATGTATTTTGATTGATTAGGCTCTACTACTGTAGCACTATCAAGCTCTAATATCAATCACCTTTCGGCAGACTCGCTGACTAAAATTAAGCACTTGTATCCAAATGATAAATCACATGCGTCTACATAGAAACTGTAGATTTAAGATTATACGATAGACACGGTAGAGATACCTGGGATTGAAGTGCAAATCACGAACAGAACTCAAAATAATATATTCCATCAGATTGATGTAAGCAGCAGAATTGAGAATGTTGCTGAAACAAACATTATCAATTAAGTTATCAAGGAACGATATTTAAAGTGTAACTGATCTTTGTAAAGCAAAACAATTCTGTAATGTTCCTTAAAGTAATATATTCCAGAATTGAGAAGTTGCTGAAACAAACATTATCAATTAAGTTATCAAGAACGATATTAAAGTGGTAACTGTATCATTGTAAAGTAAAGTCATTGATGGGGAGGGGCTCTATTTACTATAGGTACTTATTATAGTCATCACTTTAAAAAAAAAATGAACAGATCTTTGTAAGCAAAACATAAAAATGGGGAGCATGGTAAGCTGCCTCAAAAAGCAGGGTAAATACATCCATTGTTAAAGGAACATTACAGAATTGGTAAGAAGAAAACTTGAAAAATATACTTTTGATCACAGATTTACAAAAACTTACACGGTCTAATGATGATGATAGTAGAAAACATCCCTTGAAATATTTCTGTCTGAAATGCCATATTTGATGAGAAATGAATAAACTAATTTTCCGATTGGAGTTTATCGCTCAGTGAGCGTTTTATTCATTTGTTGAATCTATATGATTTCATGCAAATGTGTAATCGGTTTTTCACTCTTTTCTCGTGACCCAGATGGCCGATCGATCTCAAACTTCTACAGGTTTGTCAGTTTATGTATATGGTGGATTATGTATTAAGTGCTTACACTGCCAGCAACTGTTTTGTTAGCAAAAAACCAATTCTGTAATGTTCCTTTAAAAGTAATATATTCCATCAGATTGATGTAAGCAGCAGAATTGAGAATGTTGCTGAAACAAACCTTATCAATTAAGTTATCAATGAACGATAGCGGTGACTGTATTTACATAATTGTAAAGTAAAGTCATTGATCAGAAGGGGCTCTTCGTACTATAGGTACTTTTTATTGTCATCACCTTTATTTAAACATGAACAGATCTTTGTAAGCAAACAAAAATGGGGAGCATGGCAATCTGCCTTAAAAAAGCGGGTAAATACATTCATTGTTAAAAGACGTCAGGATTGGACACCGAGATCAGTAAATGAAGAAACGTGCGAGAGATGTACCTTGGTTCGTCTCGAACAGACAAGAACTTCAAGATCAAATACTATCAATGGCAAAGAGAATGATTATGTCATGTTCGAGATGAAGTTGTTTAAAATGGAAGTCGTTACCGTCCTTTCTCAGTACGAAATGTCCATTGCGGATTGATCTTTTAGAAAGTGATGGTCAATAACAATGTCTGCAAGAACTAGTTCCGATGCACGTCAATCATTACAAGATATGTAAATTTTAACCTTTTTGCACAGTTTCCTCAACAAACCTGATTGTTGTATTGTCATGGGTCTACGTTAGTATCATTAAACCTAGGGGATTGGCCAGTATGTATTCGTCCCTAATCTAGTGATTCACTGATGTTCTTTCAAGGAACAGTACACGTTTGGTAATGACTCTGAAAATTAATGGCAATAAAAACTTACTTGGTAAGAAGTACAGCAGCCTTGGGTAGTATAAATCATTTTGAGAAAGTTTTAACTTCGAAGTACTACGGTTATGGAAAATACATCACTTTTTATTCCCCAAAATTGGAATCTCAGAAGCGTTTCTGTCAGAAACGCTTCTCAGACTGTGTATTCCTATGGGGAATATTCTTGCCTGCGTGGAAACATTCGCTCCGGTTTTTCGGTGATATCTCAAAAACGCGACCACCTTTTGAAGTGAAATTTTCACAGGTTAGTTTTATTGTATGTACCTACATTTATAAAGGATTAACACAATCAGTATGCTCCAATTACCCAAAGTGTACTGTGCCTTTAAATATTTCATGCTGGGATTATAAAGTTTTTTACCTGCTAACCACATCATTGTTATCTACTACAGAGCTGGTCGGATAATGTTGTTTTTCTATGAAATATGGTTAATGGTTTGGATGGAGATGTCATTTTGGTAATCCGTATGGCAGCCACTTCAAAATCTAGATAACCCTGTTGTTTACCACATTGTTTAAAGGAACATTACAGAATTGTTTTTGCTAACAAAACAGTTGCTGGCAGTGTAGGCACTTTATGCAATCCACCATATACATAAACTGACAGACCTGTAGAAGTTTGAGATCGATCGGCCATCTGGGTCGCGAGAAAATAGTGAAAAACCGATTACACATTTGCATGAAATCATGTAGATTCAACAAATGAATAAAACGCCCACTGAGCGATAAACTCCAATCGGAAAGTAAGTTTATTCATTTCTCATCAAATATGACAGAAAAACATTTCAAGGGATGTTTTCTACTATCATCATCATTAGACAGTGTAAGTTTTGTGTAAATGTGCGATTGAAAAAGTATATTTTACAAGTTTTCTTCTTACCAATTCTGTAATGTTCCTTTAAACAATCATTTGTTCTATTATAAATGATTGCTTTATTAGTTCGATTTGTTTGAGTTCGGGTGAGATGTGCTGAGGAGTTTGAGGAGGATGCAGTTCTAGAGTGACTCAGTGTAGGATGAAGTCTTCAGCAGATGTTATTTCCATAAAAGGCTTGTTATTTTGTTTTGTGGTTTCCTCGCTGTTTGTTCACTTTCTTGTTTTCTTCCATGATGTTATTCAGTCTATATACATTATTTATGGTGAATGATCTTTGATCTGTTGTCTAGATCAGAGGGGCTTGTTTTGGATGAGAATTTGTTTGGTGTTTTTGTTCTTTTGGTTTTTTTTCCCCTCCTTATATTCGTGAAGACCCTGTGCTGTTTTCTAGCGCACGAATAATGTATCTGTTGTCTTGACATTTGAACTTTTGTAAAAAGAAATAGCAGCAAAATGTATTTTAAATTAATTACAAAGTCATTATAAATAGTAATGAAATTTAAACGTTTCTTTAAATATAATTGCTTCCTCGATCAATAGGCCTAACAGGTAATTGTTAGTTTAAAAACAATAATATTGATAATTAGAAATGACTCGTGTTTAATGTCAAATTCATAACGGTTTCTTATCTGTGATTTTTCCCTCCAAAAGAATAACACTAACAAACAAAAGCATAAAGACGTAGTCTACTTGAAATAAATCTGAGCCCAATATTGTCTGTATAGTCTTTGAAAGCCCAAGCACATGGGCTTACCGCATTAGAGCGTATCTTCACCACGTCACAATCTTGAATTATTGATGACGAAACAGCTATTGGAGGGGCTATGAGGTGTTACATTCGCCTAATGTTACCGTAGGGTTGTTGCGCTTGACTCTACACACTGCGCTTTGATTGAAAAAGACTGATGGTCTGAGCGCGCTCCATCTTAGCTATTGAAATAACACGCGGCTGGGATAAAGTCAGTCTTATTTCCAGGCATGCCGCAGTGGTTTGTCATAACCGGTGATTCGTATTTGATACTCTTTTATGCTGTACAAATTAATGTAATAACTTGGTCATTATAGTTAGAAGATAAGGGTCTTGACGCTCAACTTGATAATACAAGCATTGTTCCTGCTTGAAATGCAGAGGGAGAAAATTACTGACTGAACAAATATTGATTATCATTTTTGTATAAAATATTTAAGATGAAACACCATCAATAAAAATGGAAGCAATAACAAACATTGAAACTATTAACTATTGTATTTGATAATTGTAAATGACGTTTTTGTTTTTTAGTAGCATTTGTGTGTGTTGGGGGAGTAACAGACTATGCTTGTCATCAGAAAAACTAACTTACTTTCAAGGAGTCAATTTTTAAATATACAAACGTATTCATGTATTCCCAGTCCAAACAACGCCCATTTGGAGTTCAGATAGTCCCAGTTTTAGTTCTCACAGAAGACAGTGATTTTCCGTGTGATTGTTTTTTAAGTGGTGCTCTTTTTTGTCCCCGGGATCGAATAAATAATTGACCAAATCACAGTAGCAACCAAGGATGATTCAATTTGGCGCAACCGACATGAGATAATACAAGTCTGCCCCCCTTCCCCCCTATTTGTAAAAAAAATATGAATCAATATTCATGTTTGCTGTTGCTGCGTGCAAGGACCGTGACGTAGACGGTGTCGTGACCAGGTTTCTCAACAGAGAGACAATCCGCAACGATGGCAAAATCTTCCGTTTTGGGCGTTTCATTCCTTATTTTTCAATTTGCCTTTTAGCCATGATGCCGCCATGTTGGTCTTCCATTTTGAAGGATTGAACTCAATTCGATTCCAGTCCATTTATTTATCTCCTTGATCATGTGAGTTGTTGTTTCAAAATGAAAGCAGAAAATGAGGGTATAGAGTATAGCCACTACAAAGTCTGATGCGCCATTTTGTCCAAAATGAAAATACTCTTATTTCATTGCCATATTCACGATACATTTTTAAAGGAGCTGTAGTCACATAAACACATTTTATTATTATTTTTTTTTAAAGGTTCCTTTCATACGATTATTGTTTTTTCCCAACTGTGTACAATTAGTTGAGATTTTATGTCTGCTCCGTGTTTCTCATGCAAGTCACATGAATGATAACCACATTGGCAAACAATATTTTCTAAAATCAGTTTCCTCGAAAACGTTTGATCACATGTTCCAGTGAAAAAAAACCACAGAACGGTGTGAAAAACTTGAGGATTAAATTAATGCACTCTTCACGGCATCAGGTATTTGTGCTAGTACGGAGATAAAAACCATCCACGCATTGACAGTGCACAATACTCCACTGTATATTGGTGACAGATGTCAAATCACCCATTGCCTTCTTGATGACATTAAACTGGTTCTTGCTGTGTAGCCTTTCCAACCGGTGGTTGTACCGGGTTCATTGTGTGACCGTGTTTACCGGCTTGAACACACCTTCCGACGGCCCAGAATCTCTGTAAAGCTTAGCTAGCTTCATGAATGGTCTTAAACTGTCTCCGAGTTTAATCTGCCACAATCCCCTTAGTATTATAGAGATGGTAAATCCTAAGAGATGTAAAAAGGAACATCTGGTAGGAGAGATTAAGAAATGGAGACTGCTGTGCATTATGGAGTCATAACAACAAAAGATATGATATTAAATGTCTTGACTCTGAGTGGCAAATGAAAGCGGGGATTAACCCGTATAAACGTTTAATAGAGCTGGTAAGTTCCATCGGCCATTTTGAATAAAGTACTGTGAACGTTGGTCACTGCATGCGAGTAAAAATGGCGGAAACCGAAGCCAAAATTTCAATATTAGGCATACTCTGAGTGAACGTTTATCCGTGTTCTCTATACGATCATCTCGATAACAGCTTTAAAACAACGCAAAAAAAAATCAACAAACGAATACAAATTTTTTTTAAATTCAAAGATCACGTTTGAGTGAAAGCAAAGAAAAAAAGGCTTAGTTTTGTCAGGTTTTTGTTCTCGTTAGTTGTAGGCTTATTGCAATGACGGCAATCTTTACAGAGCAACAGTCATCTATTGGGCCAAAGCTATTTTCTAGTCTCTGGCCGTATTTTAGATGCAAGTGTTACCCTGGAGGACTGGAACTTCTCATTGAGTGAGCTCACAGATTGAAGCTATATATTTCCCCCCAATAATAACCAACTCTGTGCTTTGTAACATCACGATTCGTCTGTGTATGCTATAACATAAAACAACCAGTAGATGAGACTTTTAAGACATAATTGTTCAAAAGGCTTCATTCTGTTTAAGCGCTGGGAAAAGTTTGACACATTAACATGTTCTCATGATCGGTGTGCGACTTCCAGACAAACTTGGATTACGAATAAAACGTCACTTTTAAGCCGCACGTGTGAAATGCAATCAGGAGTTGATTTGCATAAACACATAAGATAATCGCAGTGAGTCTGCCATATGGGAATTACCCATGGCTGTAAAGAAGACAAACAGCGACTCTTCATAACAGGTGGCACTATGTTACATTGCCTGGATTACAACGCATTTGCGTCTTCAGATCTCACTTCAACACCGACTCGCTCACGAGTTTGAAAATCCGTTATTTCAAACAGGAAGTCTGCCACGTGGATTTTTAAACCGCATGGGACGAGCTTCTTTTTTTTATTACATCATTTCTAGACTGCCAGTAGCCCAGATAGTTGCCGGACTGTAATTAGTGTCTATGTGGGCTATTGTGTTTGTTAATTGTTCCAGGTAGTTTTAATGAGCCGGGGCGTGCATCAGGAATACTCACCAGCGAAGATTACCGAGCGGGTTAATATCTGCAATGAGGGAATTATCTTGTGGCGCTCTCATTTTCTTTTGTTATACAAAGTGGAAATAATTGAGGATGTAATCTATGCCCGGACTGCCGAACAATGAACAATCTGCCCAGGATGTTAGCGGAGATTGTAGTGGGATTTAAAAGACGGGAATGCCGGTAATTTGGGGGACGCATTTCAGAGAGGATGTCATTGAAACGTTGATCAGGTGGAAACGGGGTCTTTGGGAATTGAAGGTGTGCTTGGCGGCGGTGGTGACGGTCTCTGACTGTTGTTCTGAAACTGTTGCACCTATTCAAATAGGTACTGATAGGGGAAGTGTAAATACAAAAGGTCTTGTTAGTATGTTATGTCGTGAATTGCTCCATTTTCCACTTTAGCTCACGTCCGTGGACCGTCCCATCTCCCTCCACCAATGTGTACTGATTCTACGATAGTGACGGTATTGTGTATACATTAACGTATTTCTTCATTTTACTGCTATCGGCAATGGCAGCACACGTTTCACCGGTGAATGTACTTTTTTTTCTTTTACGCGTTTTCAGCAAACAGCTTCATTACATTCTGATAGGTTTTTTTTAATGAGTTATGTTTTCTCATTCATTCAGAAACACGTACCTAAAAATATCAAATGTCTCCAGATGTGACTGGCAAGCGCCCTCTTGTGGGCTTTATAATGATATATTGTTTTGATCCAGGAACCACCCACATGCATGTTTACTG
Source organism: Pycnopodia helianthoides (assembly GCA_032158295.1). Lineage (NCBI taxonomy): Eukaryota > Metazoa > Echinodermata > Asteroidea > Forcipulatida > Asteriidae > Pycnopodia > Pycnopodia helianthoides. The sequence goes on from CM063249.1 coordinate 6,090,747, forward strand.
GACACAAAATACACGCACCGTGCTCTGACTCACGGCTGAGAAATGAATTCCTTGACTGTGTTTTGTCTAGAGCCGGTGTACCAAAGAAAAGCTCCGCTAAAAAGTTGGCGAACAACAAATAAAACAGCCCTCATAACAAGCTGGAAACAAACATAACTCGGCCACGAGAAGCTGTCTAGAAGTCACCTATTCGTTGGCCCGGAGGGAGGCCATGTGTGTATTGAATCACTGACAAAAAAAAACTGTCAACATCTCGCTGAACCACGAGAAAAAAAAGACAAAAAACTACCTTAGAAATAGCTCTTGTTACATACCAAGCTAGAACGTGTGATTGTTCTCTTGAACGCCGGCGAGGCGGTGCCGGCAAGGCGGTGCCGCCGCTGTCAGATATTTTTTGCTCGTTGTTTGGTCTATATTTGTCGCTCTCGTGACCTCAGTTTTGCTTACGAGAAATTGCGTCCAAGGTGCGGAATTTACATATTTTACTTCATTTTTTTAAGAGAAAGTAAACCCATTTTCCCCCCGGCAAGGGAGATCAGTGGCGTAACTAGAGGGGGAGGGGGCATGGGGAGAAGGGGGTCCATGGAGGGGGAAGTGTGGGACGTGGAGTGGGTGTGGAGAGAGAGAGATGGAGAAGGCCTGCTCACGCTATGAGAGACAATGGTCATGTTGGTGTGTCTGTTTGTGTCCCTCGTTCTTCGTCATCGTGGCGGGGGGGGGGGGGTAGTAGATCACCTGTAACTCACCTTGTAATTCATTCCACAACATGTTTACATTTTGCTAGCGTGAATTTTTTTTGTTATGAATACCAAGTTAGATTAGTATGCGTTGACATGATCCGTACAAACATAGCGGGGAATGGCGTCTCTGTCCCACACTACAACAACCACACGCGGGAATATAATTGGACCTAAAAATCAAAACAGATTATACCGTCGAAACTCATCAAATATGTACCAGGTTTTGCTGGGAGAATACATTGATGTAAAAAAAAATGTCAGATTGGTGACTTGGATGTGAGTGACTTGTAGAATGTGTAGGTGTATTGTTGATCGGGGCTGTAAGAGTGTCTAAATAAGGGGTCGTCTTCGCTACCCCCAGACCTTACAGGATCATCACAAATAGGGCTGATGGGGACTCACAACAGGTGGTTTGGTTGTCTTTCTTATGTAAAATCTGGTCTTTAAAGGAACATTACAGAATTGGTAAGGAAAACAACTTGTAAAATGTACTTTTTGATCACAGATTTACATAAAACTTACACGGGTTAATGATGATGATAGAAAACATCCCTTGAAATATTTCTGTCTGAAATGCCATATTTAATGAGAAATGAATAAACTAATTTTCCGATTGGAGTTTATCGCTCAGTGAGCGTTTTATTCATTTGTTGAATCTATAGGATTTCATGCAAAATGTGTAATCGTTTTTTTCACTATTTTCTCTGACCCAGATGGCCGATCGATCTCAAACTTCTACAGGTTTGTCGGTTTATGTCTATGGTGGATTACATAAAGTGCTTACACTGCCAGCAACTGTTTTTTAGCAAAAAACCAATTCTGTAATGTTCCTTTAACAGGGTGAGATAGCATTCGGTTTTTCTTTAAGGAATCTAAAAAGCATCGAGTGTGCAGTGATAGACAAATTCTGGATCCAGAGCAAAACTAAGATTATAATCATTTTTATAGAGACTCAACAATTTAATTGTAAACATGTTTTATGATAATTTTAATAAAAGAACAAAATCAATCTAAATGAAATTTTAAAGATTCATCTTAATATTTGTTCAATGTGTTTACACGATTTTGAAACTTTTTGTCATGATCCCTGTAACGCACATTGACAGTGAAAGTTCTGTTCCTCGTTAATCAAAATGAACCAAACTACTTAACCTTAGCCTCGGCTTGGTCACAGCAGAAATTAACCGTTGTGGTTTCGCAGAGATTATGGCGTCATTTTTTACCCCACATTTTTCAGATAAACTATTTTAAATGCTTCAGTGTTTGAAAAACTTCTGACAAAACACCGAACGGTGGTTTTAAAGAAATGGTTAGGAGGGAGTCACAATAAAATCACACCGACAAAACAGTCAATAAATCATGGTTTTGACGAGTTGTCTTGGTAAATTGGCTTAGATGACCGGTCGCTTACAATTTTATTTCTTGGTGATCTCAGTGCCCTGAGGACAAAACCTCAAAACATCCTTCGTTTTTCTTTAAAAGATCTGTATTCTTAACTTATAATTTGTATTGTTACGGGGCGTCCTTCATTTGTATGGTTCAGTAAGACTCCATTGTGAAGAATTTAACGGGTTTGCACTGTCGGCTTCAACACTCGGGGGGGGGGGGGGACTTGTTAACCGGGGGCCGCGGCGCAAGCAACGGGTAACACCTTCGAAGGGCAAGCCCCGCTCTCTCGCTGACAATCCCTTGTCTACACTGGATTGATTAGTCACCCCAGCATCCTAACGTAAACACTAAGTCAACTCATTTTACAGTTCCCAGCATACCATCATTCATGGGGGAGACTATAGGTGACCAGACCTTAAATATAAATTTGAATTTATTTTAGGAACGTTTTCACTGGGGGGGGGGGGTTCCAGTTCACCACCGTCCGCCATGTCAAGTATACCCTCAATAATGGAAAGCAACATAATCAATGTAAAATAATATATACACTCATTTGGCGCTTTTGATGGCCATGTTAAATGCGCAGTTATGGTAAACTACATAAAGGATATTAATTAACTTAAAACCGTCCGCGCAAAATTCACCCTATACTTTAAAAATGTTGTAATTATTTTGATGTGAACGTTTGCATTGTTTCTTAAACTGCCCCATTATGCAGAACAAGAAAGGATTTCATTTAACGCATGAGCTGGAACTAGCCATAAATCGAATGGAATGACATAGCCGGAGACTCTCTAACGGTTTAGCCAATGAATAGAAAAATAATCTGAGAATAAAAAACGCCCAGATGTGAGTTCAGAAAAAATGGGGAGAGTGGGGGGGGCGGGGCACAGACCTATAGATTCGTCATTTTTTTGGTATAGTCACCGAAGCTTTTGGATTTTAGAATTGTCGATAATGACTTGAACGTTTGGGTTTCGCGGTCTTTTTTAACCTTTCTTAATATGATTTTACTTCAATGAACAAGTTTACAGATCGATCCATGCGTCGTGTGATTCAAAGCAAATTCGACGACAATCGTATCTCGACAAAATGAAAATTTTCGACAACAGTTCTACCTCGCAATGATTGTTGAGACACAAGTAGCCTGTCCAACTCGCTTGATTTTCCTATTTAATGTTTGTATAGTTTGTATAGGTTCACAGATCGATCCATGCGTCATGTGAATCAAAGCAAATTCGACGACAATCGTATCTCGACAAAATGAAAATTTGCATGAACGGTATACAAACTTTGACTTTTCGACAACAGTTCTACCTCGCAATGATTGTTGAGACACAAGTAGCTTGTCCAACTCGCTGGATTTTCCTATTTAATGTTTGTATAGTTTGTATATTTTTTAGTTCCAATGATTTGGTTCACCGTGAATGCCTGCTGAACTTGTTGACTTGTAGGATTGTTTGATCTGATATTGGCAGGCAAGCTGGTAGCTAAACTGGTCAGCTGGACCTACGATTGGCTAGCGGAGTGGTCGCCTGTAGCCTATGGCTGGCTAGCTGGTGTGGCCACCTAGCCTGTGACTGGCTAGCTGAGTGGTCGCCTAGCCTATGGCTGGCTAGCAGAGTGGTCGCATAGCCTATGGCTGGCTAGCTGAGTGGTCGCCTAGCCTATGGCTGTTTAGCTGGAATGGTCACCTAGGCCAGGCTGGCTAGCTGGACTAGTCGCGTAGGCTGGGCTGGCTAGCTGGACTGGTCACCTACGCTATAGTTGGCTAGCTGGACTGGTCACTGGGCTATAGCTGGCTAGCTGGACTGGTCGCCTATAGGCTACGGCTGGCTAGCTGGTCTGGTCACCTAGCCTATGGCTGGCTAGCTGAATGGTCTCTGGCCTATAGCTGGCTAGCTGGACGTGTCACCTAGGCTATGGCTAGCTAGCTGAATGGTCACTGGCCTATAGATGGCTAGCTGGAGGTGTCACCTAGGCTGTGGCTAGCGAGCTGACTGGTCACTGGACTATAGCTGACTAGATGGACTGGTCACCTATAGCCTATGGCTGGCTAGCTGAATGGTCACTGGCCTATAGCTGGCAAGCTGGACGTGTCACCTATCCTATGGCTGGCTAGTTTGACTGGTCACCTAGGCTATGAATTGCTAGCTGGACGTATCATCTAGGCCGGCTAGCTGGACTGGTCACCTAGCCTGTGGCTGGCTAGCTGGACTTGTCACATAGCCTTTTACTGGCTAGCTTCAGCTGGACTGGTCACTGGCGGCCTATAGTTTGCAAACTGGACTGGTAACCCCGCCTATGGTTGGCTATAGCTTCAGCCGGACTAGTCATTGGCCTATGGTTGGCTATCTGGACTGGTCATCTATAGCCCAACCACGCAGGCTAGCTGGACTGGTAACCTAGCCCCGTGGCACCCCGTGGATTGGTCACCTAGAGCATATCGCTAGCTAGCAGGACTGTCACCTAGTCTAAAGCTATCTCTAGCTGAACTGGTCACCTATAGCCCATGGCAGGCTGGCTGGACTGGTCACCTAGCCCATAACTAGCTGTAGGCTGTCTTCGAGCTAGCTCATGGCGTGGATGGATGGCTCTTCCTTGGTGTGGAAAGCTTGCTTGGCGGTAATTGGCCGACCGTGAGTGGCTGATAAAAGTGGCTGGCTGTTTACAACTGGCTCGTTAGTGCGTCTAGTGGCTGGCCATTGATCTCTTGCAAGTTGTGTAAATCGCCGGATGGTTCGATTTTATTTTGAGCTATACCCATTTATAATGGCGAAGCTCATCTTGTATTTTTTTGTTTTTTGTTTTAACCTTCAAGCCATGTGACCAAACCTAGGCTATGAATTGCTAGCTGGACGTATCATCTAGGCCGGCTAGCTGGACTGGTCACCTAGCCTGTGGCTGGCTAGCTGGACTTGTCACATAGCCTTTTACTGGCTAGCTTCAGCTGGACTGGTCACTGGCGGCCTATAGTTTGCAAACTGGACTGGTAACCCCGCCTATGGTTGGCTATAGCTTCAGCCGGACTAGTCATTGGCCTATGGTTGGCTATCTGGACTGGTCATCTGAAGCCCAACCACGCAGGCTAGCTGGACTGGTAACCTATAGCCCCGTGGCACCCCGTGGATTGGTCACCTAGAGCATATCGCTAGCTTAGCAGGACTGTCACCTAGTCTAAAGCTAGCTCTAGCTGAACTGGTCACCTATAGCCCATGGCAGGCTGGCTGGACTGGTCACCTAGCCCATAACTAGCTGTAGGCCGTCTTCGAGCTAGCTCATGGCGTGGATGGATGGCTCTTCCTTGGTGTGGAAAGCTTGCTTGGCGGTAATTGGCCGACCGTGAGTGGCTGATAAAAGTGGCTGGCTGTTTACAACTGGCTCGTTAGTGCGTCTAGTGGCTGGCCATTGATCTCTTGCAAGTTGTGTAAATCGCCGGATGGTTCGATTTTATTTTGAGCTATACCCATTTATAATGGCGAAGCTCATCTTGTATTTTTTTGTTTTTTGTTTTAACCTTCAAGCCATGTGACCAAACCGAGGCTGTGTAATAAGGAGCCCCCCCCCCCACCCCAATCACAATTCGCAACAGTGAATCGATCTAAGATGGTTACAAGATGTTATTACAGTGACATGTTTTGTGGTGATGTTTTGTATTATTGAGTTTGTGTAATAGCTTGATCTTTCATAACGATGAGTTATTCTTGGATAATGCATAGAGAGGGTCTACAGATTGGCCTATCAGTGACGTCTAGATGCAATGTTGCGGCGAGTTCGGGGATACGGACAGACGCCGTGCTGGCCCCGCGGCTTGTCAGAGCGCGTTCCATTAACGTAGCGAGACCCTAAGCCGTTAACTGCGGAGCAGTGGGCTTGGCCGGCTTTGCCACAATTCTCCCCGGACTCCAGATTTCTATGCGTATAAACCACGCTGCATTTATACCCTTTATGTATGTAAATGCCCCCATGTAGATGTGATGGTAATCGGTAATGGGACATTTTGCGTTTGCATGAAGAAGAAGAAGGAAAAAAAACTTGTCCCTTTACTCCGGTTTTTCTCTTTCCTGTCGTCGTCCCGCAGGCGAGCCGGCGGCAGTGTAGTGGTGAATTTCACTATGCATAGAGTAGATCCACCATCTGTAGTCACTGCGTGAAATCATGTGCTTTCCCGCTGAGAATGGCCAGAAAGGGGGAAAATGCCTTCTTTTTTTTACGACGACAATAGACTTGAGGATGATTCCCCATTCATGACCGATGTAGACCTGTTCATGGGGAACTTGATTTCTTCCATTAGCCGGCGATTGACGTTGTTTTTTCGATGTAGTTTGCGCGAGGCAAGACTCCAGTGCGCTGAACGCACTATTAGCTGTCTATCGGGGGGGTTATGCCAGTTACTGATCCGCGTTGTGTTTACGTTTCACCGGGCGCAGTGGGCAAAAACTAGCGGAGCGAACGCTCATAATCCCCGGCGCGTGACACCATCGCGGTACGGCTCCGGTATATTTTTTCCCCGCTCTCCAAACCTAAACATTGTAGCACTTCACGCTATCATCCTTTACATATATATTTTTACAGCAATGTTATTGTTATGATACTGTGAATAGCAGTATACATCCCCATTGTGTACTTATCGCTTCTTTCAAACAAACAGCTTTAGGAGTCTAGTTTCATCTTGTATTGTCATTTTGACAATGACAGTCGCTGAGTGTTATTTTTAGCACAAAACTTAATCGAGTGCATTGAACTCCTGGTCTAAATAGGTTAAAGAAACGGTGCTGCTTGGCTAATGTAAAGTTTTAAAAAAAAAATCAACAAAGGTCCTGTTAATTTCCATTTTGTTATTTTATTTATTTTTTCATGGAAATTGCCCATCACGAGGCACAAAAGATCACTCGAGAGGAGGGCGACAAAAGGGATAGAAAAAGAAGGCGTAGAGATTTTAGGTTAAATTGGAAATACGGGCCATACCTGGTTAAAAAGAAAATCATAGTATGTGGTGCCTCCACAACGCTTTCTAAGATTTCCCGTTTTTTTGTGTTTTTTCTTCTTCTCTTTTCTCAGACAACAATGGTGTATTTTTTGTGAAACATTCAAACAGCTACTCAATCTGCCTTTCAACGTTACTATTATGTATGCTGAATGTGAGTTCAAACAATTGCTTGGTACCCAACGTCCATTGGAAGGCACTTAACCCAACAATGTCCCGACGTAATCATTGCTAAAACTCTCTTCAAGTGATTTGTATTTTTAAAATGAGTTTCGTGAAGTGGGTGTTAGAACCTCTGAATATCTCCCGACATAATGGCCCTTTTCGAATTCACGGCTTCGGCTCCAAAATCGGCTCAGGCTAGCTAGGCTCCCTCAATTAATTTAACTTACGCATGCTTTGTGGTCAGGGTTTCAGACAAGAAAACTGGGCCTGAAGCCCAATCCGGAGCCGAAGCCGTGGTTTCGAAAAGGGCCATAGTCTACTCAATTGGTTTTCAGCTTATCATATTCGTTTTCCCATTATAGTTGATTCTAGTTTATCTTTATGCTTCCATCCATGCTTTGGTTTTGTCCGTGTGTTCTTGTTATTGTTCTTGTTGTGTGTCTGTCCGTCCATCAGGCACCGCACTACAATCCTCGGCTTCAAGAAGATGCCTCCTTGCTCATTTTGCATTACACTTTTTTTCGATGACTTTCTTGTATTTAATACTATTATTATATTATCGCAATGAGCTTTAGTCGTCCTTTATGTTAATGAATAATATGAGTTTTGAGTTGAATTGAATTGAATTTGATATGAAAAGCTTCAACACTATGACATGCTGACGTTGGGATATCTGTTATCCATTCTGACTTTGGTTAATCAGTGACTATATAGATCAGTGAAGCTTCTCTGTTACAAGTCCATGGCTCGAATGTTGCTGATGCGCACACCACGCTCAGTGAGTGGATGTGTTGCAGCACACATAAAGAAAACATAGGTTTGGACTCATTATGAGGCCTGCCGTGTCCATACATACGGAGTTGGGTAAATTTCTTTTAAAAAGGCCCAAATAATGATAAGGAATTAAGAACAAAGATTTAATGCCACGGTTCAAGTATTGCAAGTCAAATTTCTCACAGTTTACTGGTTGTGTGATACAGTTTGTTGGTTGTAAAAAGGATTTAGTTTAAATCTACAGACTAATTTCGCCCAGGAGGGTTGTCAACCACCAAGCCATGTTGGTTAATTTACCACTTTTTTTCAGTCAACCTTCTTAATATCAGTGATTTAGGTATCGACTACAAAGTATAGGAATCGAGCTTGATCTCTAAATATAGGTCGGTTATCGAGCGGCACAGACATGCTGCTTGGTCAAGGGTTCGATTCTAGATTAAGTTTTCATTTTTCCGATGCAATAGTTACATCATGATATGCCTATTTCAGCTAAAGTTTTGATTACTTTATACTACGTACTTGGTGGGAAAACATCTAAGTTATTGATTGAACATTATAGTCCTGTTGTATTTCACATTAATGAAAATTGGACGGAAAATTAGCGAAGCTTTTAGTGACCTTGCTATAAAGAAACCCGCTTAATAATTATTTGACGGAGAGAGTGGTGTTTAGATACCTGCTGTGTTTTCTCGTACCGTAGGTAAGTCACTTTGAGCCCCATCGGCCTAGCCCTCGCGACTCGCACACGAACGACGAATCATGCTCATCTATATGCTAATTAGGGTTTCCCGGCGTAAAGCCCCGTTACAATTCCTTCCAGGCCGTTCTAGTCAATTGAAAGTTTAACCCCATTTTTCTCTTGTTTTCCTTTTTTTTTTTTTTTTTTTTTTTTTTTTTGTTGACCCACTCTCTTGTTGTCTTGCACATTTTTTCAGGTTCTACATAAATTACTTTCTTTTGTACACCAGTAGAAGATTCTTATTTTCCCTTTACACCAAGCTTTGTTTTCGCCAGCAGGCTTCAGCAGATGATTTCAAGCACCAGCTGTGATACCAAACCTTTTTTTTTTTTCAAAGCCCCTACCTCTTACCCTATTTCATCAATGTGGGACGGTTACATGTTGTATGTCATGTACCAACGCCTGAATCGAAATTGGTTTATTTGCTCCTATTTTCTCTCAATTTTATTCAGAGGATAATTACGTGCTATAGTTTTGCGTTTTTAGTTGTTTACCGACAGGGAAAATTTATCAGACTTATCATAATTAATGCACATGGATTTGATTTTTTTTAAATATTTGTTATCCAAAGTTCTGAGGCAGATGCCGTCCTATGCTGCAAACCGGTCGGTTCATTCTGAACAAAATACTCATTATAGGTTTGGCAATGAGGTCTGTATAAAATAGCATGATTTGATGGTGTTTGGGATTGGGGTACCTAAACGACATTTCCTCGTTGTTGTTATTTTGTGTTTTAAACGTAAAACAAGCAGCAGGCCTCCGTGGAATGTTTCAGACACATCATCGATAGAATTATGTTTTATTTATTGTTTATGTTACTACTAGGCCATAGAAGATGATTTATTTAATGCTCTATCGAGGGAATTCAAGAATGATGTAAACCTGGAAATTCCTCAGGGCAATCAAACTGACGCAATATACTGATTGAACATTCAGTGTTTTGAAATTTGTCTTTAATTTTGATTGAATAAAGAACGTTTCGAATAAACCATTTACAGTGAGACACGAGATAATTTGATGCAGACTTCAGTCACAGATTCACATTATGAATTCCGTAATAGCTGTCCACGCATTGTCACATCAATAACCCCGTGACCTTCAATCTTCACTTCTGGCCCAGAAATGTAAACAATATTATTCAAAGTTGTATAAATGGCCCTTTTAAAAGATCAAATACTCCGCCTCATGTGTCAAAATTGAAATTCGGATACCCGAAGACGACCAGTTAACCGTGAAATTGGCTCGGTTAACAGTTGACGGACCGCGCCACGTGCTGGCACTCGGCGGGGGCTACGCCTCTATAAAGGCTCCCGCGGCAACTTTTAAGGTAAACTGCCAAAGTCTGCCTTCCTTAACCGTGATTTGATATGGCGGGTAAACTTTTTCTGTTTTCCTTTTTGGGGTTATTTATTTATTTATTTGGGGCGGGGATGAAGAGGGTTGAAATTATTGCGAGGCACCTGCTGATGTACTCGACCCCGTCTGTATCAGAGCAGCTGTGTTACACTACGGACTCTTTTCGAAAACACTGCTTCGGCTTTGGGCTCTTGCTTAATGCTATGGCTTAGGGCTCTGGCTTAGGCTCAGTCTCCCTATTTGAAGCCCCGTTCCCAAAAGCGCAAAATGGTCAGAATAACTGACGGAGCTTGAAGTCGGAACCTGCAAGCTGAAGCAGCAGTTTCGAAAAGAGCCATGGTCAGGTACGACAGAACGACTTCATAGCGGCCGGTTGAGGGCGTTCTTTTTGCGAGCCATCCATCGCTGATATGAGAAATGAACTGTGTTATTTCTTTGTATCGATGCAAGTATGAACAAAATTGTAAGGCTATAACTTGATTAGGCTTTATGAGCACGTGATTACTTCAAAGATGGTTGTTTCTGGTATAGTATGCCCTCCCTTTTTGTATCATCTCTGGATCTAGGTAGAGTTGGAGGTCGTTGTTGATCGAAGTACTAACTCAATGGAGGTATACCTTGATTTCAACCCTCCATTCTCAAATGATACCGGGGCCGTTGGATGACAACGATACATTGTACTGAATGAAGTGTAACGATTCCTTCTATGACGATTACTAATACGTTGACACTACATCCATAACTATCAGGAGGTTCAGTGGGGTAGTTAGACAGTTTCATATACAGGGAGGGGGCAAGTAGGGGCAATGACATGTGGGTATGTGTTCATATAGGGACGGGGCAAGTAGGGGCAATGACATCATGGGGTATGTGTTCATATAGGGAGGGGAAAGTAGGGGCAATGCCATCATGGGGGTATGTGTTCATATAGGGACGGGGCAAGTAGGGGCAATGACATCATGTGGGTATGTGTTCATATAGGGACGGGGCAAGTAGGGGCAATGACATCATGTGGGTATGTGTTCATATAGGGACAGGGCAAGTAGGGGCAATGACATCATGGGGGTATGTGTTCATATAGGGACGGGGCAAGTAGGGGCAATGACATCAATCATGGGGGTATGTGTTCATATAGGGACGGGGCAAGTAGGGGCAATGACATCATGGGGGTATGTGTTCATATAGGGACGGGGCAAGTAGGGGCAATGACATCATGGGGGTATGTGTTCATATAGGGACAGGGCAAGTAGGGGCAATGACATCATGGGGGTATGTGTTCATATAGGGACGGGGCAAGTAGGGGCAATGACATCATGGGGGTATGTGTTCATATAGGGACGGGGCAAGTAGGGGCAATGACACCATGGGGGTATGTGTTCATATAGGGACGGGGCAAGTAGGGGCAATGACATCATGGGGGTATGTGTTCATATAGGGACGGGGCAAGTAGGGGAAATGCCACCATGGGGGTATGTGTTCATATAGGGACGGGGCAAGTAGAGGCAATGACACCATGGGGTATGTGTTCATATAGGGACGGGGCAAGTAGGGCAATGACATCATGGGGGTATGTGTTCAATAGGAAGGGGCAAGTAGGGGCAATGACATCATGGGGGTATGTGTTCATATAGGGACGGGGCAAGTAGGGGCAATGACATCATGGGGTATGTGTTCATATAGGGACGGGGCAAGTAGGGCAATGACACCATGGGGGTATGTGTTCATATAGGGACGGGGCAAGTAGGGCAATGACATCATGGGGGTATGTGTTCATATAGGGACGGGGCAAGTAGGGGAAATGCCACCATGGGGTATGTGTTCATATAGGGACGGGGCAAGTAGAGGCAATGACACCATGGGGTATGTGTTCATATAGGGACGGGGCAAGTAGGGGCAATGACATCATGGGGGTATGTGTTCATATAGGAAGGGGGCAAGTAGGGCAATGGCACCATGTGGGTATTGTTCATATAGGGAGGGGGCAAGTAGAGGCAATGCCATCATGGGGGTATGTGTTCATATAGGGAGGGGCAAGTAGGGCAATGTCATTATGGGGTATTGTGTTCATATAGGGACGGGCAAGTAGGGGCAATGACATCATGGGGCATGTGTTCATATAGGGACAGGGCAAGTAGAGGCAATGGCACCATGGGGGGTATGTGTTCATAGGGAGGTCAGTGTTTGATGGGCTGCTAGTCTGCATCTTTAGGATGGTCATAAGAAGCTCTCAAAGTAACATTCTCAATCTTTGATGGGCTGCGAGTCTGCATCTTCAAGATGGTCGTAAGAGGCTCTCAAAGTAACATTCACAGTGTTTGATGGGCTCTGGTTCTGCATCTTCAAGATGGTTATACGATGATCCCAGAGTAACATTCACAATGTTTGATGGTCTGCGAGTCTGCATCTTCACGATGGTCGTAAGTGACTCTCAAAGTAACATTCACAATGTTTGTCGATGGAGGATGTGGAATCCCGGAACAACATGTGACTCGTTCAAACTACAGTTCTCTTCATAATGTTCTTTGTTCCACCCTAATTTGTTTTAAATGTACCCAGTCAGTTACCAATTGTGGTTTATTACTTAAGAATACAGTAATACAATCGGACGAATTTATTGTGAAAGGTTTATATTATATACCAGTGGCGTAACTATGGAGGGGGAGGGGCCACGGGAGGAATTTAGACCAGGTTAACATCAATGGCTTTGGCCCGGATGGGATTTGTGTCACTGTCCCCGCTAATAAGAGTGAAGTGACGATCAAACTTCTGCATCAGCTGATAATGTCAAATTCCCGGATGCGTGGTCGCCCTATTTTCCTTGCTTCACCTGCCCGGTGAATGCGCCACTTGAAGCGTGGAATAAAAAATACCTTCATCGAAATGCCATCAGTTGTGTTCTGTTAAAACGTTGTACACCAGCTTGTGTAATGCATTGTCAAATCAATGGCACTGTATTATTTATACATGGTTACGATTAGTCTTCGGAAATCATTCATTTAGAACCTTTCTAAGTTATACAGGAATAAAAAGGAATATCTTACCGAGTTTGTTTGAATCGTTTTGCGAGTTGATTTTGTTTACAAATCTACCTGTCTTTTTGTGGCTTTCGAATACTTTACACTCTTTATATCGTGATTACTGAGAGCGGTTTAAACTAACATCACTGTGAAGAAAAAGTGGACACTTTAAAACACGGTAGCATAACGTCAGATTTACTACATACATAAAGCAGTCGTCGGCTATAGCGGAAGGATCGATACACAAAGATATACAAAAAAACAAACCAAATGCAACAGATATTTTCTTGTCTGCATTTGAATGACGAGGAAATGTGAACGTGCAGTCGTCTTTTGTGACAAAAAGGAACAACTCTCAGACGGCTGATGCAGTCAACCTTGCTCCAAGAAAAATATCTATAGAAAGTCGACTTGAATTCCCGCAATATACGAACTGAATGAAAAGAGCCTGTACAATTTGATGCTTTAATAAGTTTGGCTTTGAAATTCAGGTGTTGCTAATCAGTGGTTTTTGGCAAGCAGTGAAAACGATACCATACAAAAGAGAGCCTGTGATCGACGGTTGGTTGGCCTGTGCGAACGCTGGCATGGCTTTCCCATGCTTGAGTTCCCCCGTGATGTGATATGACATTACCACAGCTTGTTCTCTCTTGTGTCGAGTGTTTAAAAAAAGTTCAAGTGTTGAACCCCTTGCAAATCCTACTTACAAAAGCTTACAATTTCAGAGCCTTTTACAGGGAGGCGAAACTACATGTAACCGTTCACGTACATCCGTAAATAGATTGTGCTAGGGTTTAAACCGTGGACGAGAAGCTCTTTTGCAATTCTATGGCCTATTCATACAGGAAGGTGCAATGACACGTATTGCCCAAATTTTGACAATACTGTATTTATGGTCATGTTTTAACCCGTAAGGGAAAGCTAGGTTGTTGACTCTAACCCTATTACACGTGTGAAGAGCTAGATAATAAAATGCAAATAAAAAGATACATATTTTCGAGATGCAGGTGATTTTTCATTTCATTTATTGACTCATTGGATCGATCATGAAATAATGATGTGACAAAATAGAATAAGCTGTGAATTAAAGTCGAAACGTCAGGCCACTAACTAGTTTTTGAAATAATAATTTGAGAACATTGATATTGAACCAAACATGTCTGAATGTCACACTCTGAATCAAACAAAATGTGCCCATTAGGGTTGACGGGTAGTTCATCAGAAGATAGCAAGCTTGTATCTTGTTGACTAATATGAGCAAAAATGTGTAAGAAATACCCTTTTAGCCTTTGAGAGCGCACTCTGCGATAGGTAGACTGGTAACGTGATGCCATTACTATTTTTTGCTTTGTACCATTGCTTATTTCGGTTGGTATTATTTGCAACAGCTTTACGTCTTCTTCCAAGACATAAACAAGAATGCATTATCTCTCTAGGAAGTTATCAATGAAAGAAGCTTTCGTCTTAAAATCAGACTTCATTGGACACCACAACAATACTATTACTAGTCTGTGTACTCTTCGTGATAATGTAGAGGTCTGGTTCTCTTCATGGGGATAAGTAGTCTGTTCCTGTTTTGGAATGAGTATTTATCACCAGTGTTTACAAACAAGGAACACGACAAACATGGCGGCAGTATGATGGGAAGTGTATCAAGCAAAGAGAGTAAGAATGTGTAGTCAGAGAGTCGACTTGACTAGTCGATCTAGATTTCAGCCGAATAATGTTGCATGGTTTGATCAACTGCATGGATCATACCTATAGCCCCGCCCGTAGCACTGTTTCTCTCTCGTCAACTCGAAAGTTTCGTCATGATTAATGGGTAGTTGAACGATAACGGTCGGTTTGTTCGACGTGACGATAACTCATCTTTGCAGTGAGATAATTACTTGGATTTTAAGCACATCAAACATTTCTTTTTTAAACAATTAGAAAATGAACATGACGTGCCAAACGATTTGCTTAAAGTTTACGTTAATCCTATCCTCTGCTCATTAAAAAATACATTGACTAACTAGTTGGTCAATTATGTATGAGTTAGAGTGAACAAACAAACCACGCATGCGTGATTTAAATCGCAAATTAACGAAAGCTGCCTCCTGAAGTTGCCCATATATTTTGCTTTGCCTTAATGTCGATTGTGTCTTTGGGTGTGCTTTGGACTGCAATCGGTCGAGTATTCACCACAGTCAAATCTTGAAACAATGAATGGTCGCAGGTTTGCACGTTGCCAATAGACTTGCTCAAGTCGTTCGTGATCAAACACGACTCGAGAACACAGTATGCAATCATTCCGACCCGACGACTAGGTCAAAGTCTAGTCACCCTGTGCTATGTTTTCGGGGCCAGTCATTCATACTGCACTTTTGTGTGTTGTTTGGTGATGTTTCGTTTGACTTATTAACTTAGCCCCCGGGGCTGCGATATATTACAGTCGTTTATGGGTGATAGACGACAATTCAACTCAAACTCACTTGTCATACCGTCGTGATAAATCGACACCAGCGCGGGTTTTAGATGTGCTTTTATGCATTCAGGATTTGCTACCAACAATAGGCAGCTCCAAGTGTCTTTTCTTTACACACACACAAAAAAGTTGAACTGAAAAACCGGAGACGCTAAATAAGTTGCAAGTGGGGAGAGTAACACGTCTGTGTTTTGGGGTGAAATGCGACCCCCGTACCCCCAAGGTTTAACAACCAGTTCTCGGTTACCTTCTTGCAACACCGTGGACAAAAGAGGCTTTGGGGTGCCCCCCTCGGAGGGGTCTCTCGGTCTCTCTCTCTCTCTAGCTCTCTCTCTCTCTCTGATTTGAGTACAAAAGCCCGGCCGTGAGTCGTGGGTAAAAAATCTGTCTTGAATAATGTAAGACAGAACCCAAATTGTTATCCCGGGCTGAAAGTGTGCAATGTGCGAAAAACAAGACGGTCTGCACGACACCGTGCGATCAGTGCCGCAATACAACGGGGCAAGACCTTTCGCTTTGTCCCAAAACAAGGGCAATCATGCAAAGTGTGTTTAACTTTTCTGGAACGGCACGGAGAAAAAAAAAAATAAGCAGTTGAAAAATAAATTAGATTATTTCGCGCATTTTGATGTTTGGGCAATGTAACGTAACTGATCATGTGTTTATTTCGCTGTTATAAACTAGTCAATATCGACTACTCAAAAGCGCAATCACACTATGACGGACTGGTAGGAAATAGACATGGCATCAGCAATCAACTTGAGTGTACTGTATGAGAATTGCATTGGTGTGGTTTGGAAACTTCATATGTGAAATATTTGCAAAAAGACCTCTTGTCGGTTAACTTCGATTTTCATTTTGATTTGTAACGCAATCGCAGACGATTAATATTAAAGGAACATTACAGAATTGGTGAGGAAAAAAAACTTGTAAAATATACTTTTTGATCACGATTTACATAAAACTACACAGTCTAGGCCTAATGATGATGATAGTAGAAAACATCCCTTGAAATATTTCTGTCTGAAATGCCATATTTCATGAGAAATGAATAAACTAATTTTCCGATTGGAGTTTATCGCTCAGTGAGCGTTTTATTCGTTTGTTGAACCTATATGATTTCATGCAAATGTGTAATCGGTTTTTCACTATTTTCTCGTGACCCAGATGGCCGATCGATCTCAAACTTCTACAGGTTTGTCACCTTATGGAAATGGTGGATTACATAAAGTGCTTACACTGCCAGCAACTGTTTTGTTAGAAAAAAAAGTTATGTTCGGACTGTCTTCCCCCTTCCCGCCCTCAAAGGCCAAATCCTCGGTCCGCCCAACCCTAGTCTTCTCTCGATTATCATCAGACAGCATAGATGTATTCAATCAGCTAGAGAATAGAATATCCACGGGTTCTCTCTTTCACCGAGCCGCGGGAAGATGATCTTACCCGTCTTTATAGATCACAATCCCGGGGTAGTCGAGGCAAAGGTGTCGGTCCTAACACCTACACCGACTCCTGAAGTGCTAGCAATACCTTCACTCTCTCCGTGTAATGGATCTTCTGATGAGTTGGGGGGAACGTCGAATTGTGGCCCTTTGCTCTGTCATTGTAATGTTTTTGTTAAACCTCAAACCAGCGGCTTGGCCTTTGATCTGTATACAGAGAAAGTTGATCGATGGTGCTAAGAATCTCTTTCTGTTCTGATGTGTGAAATCTAGCAATTAAAAGCCTTTAAGGTAACATTCAACTCCTTACCTTCAAATACTCGTTGTAAATTGACAAATATAAGTATCTCAACTTATGTGTCTCGTGAATTCGAGGAGTAATCTTTGTGGTCGGATGACCTTTGTCACGTCCCCTCTTAATTCCTTAAAAATTTTCCCAGTATCAAGAAAAACTACGATATTTTTTTATATAAAGCAAACCATTGTTAGCAACAGCGTCAAACGCAACTGATATTTAGTGACCGCTAAATGCGGTTAAAATGCGTTATGAGTCTGTTTGTAGTTTTAAAAACATAATTTGTTAGAACTGAAGCTATTTTTTTGTTAGCGTCTGTCCGCCCCAAACGCCAGAGTGTTCCGTGCTTGTTATCTTTATTTTTTATCTCAAAATCGCTTGTTTAAAAATTCTGAAATTGTGGTTTATTTTAGGTGTTTGGGAGAATAATATCTCATAGAGGCAGATCGAGGCGTCGAATTTGAGCGCAGCCCCATTGTTGTTTCTTTTTGGCGCCTAAATCAAGGTAAACCTGCCACTAGTTTATCTGATGGTGTGAACGTACAGCGCCATATTGATAAAACACAGCCTAAGTTGTTAACGAGAATTCCATGTATATACAACTATTATATTTGTCTTCGGTTTTGGTATGTGACTTCATTGTGAATAACTGTGACAGTTTTCAATAATAGAGGAGACTTAATACAGACTGATGCATTTGTGAAAATGTGTATAAGACACATTTATTTTGATGATAGTTTTTGTTTTCCTTCTGAGACGACTCATAGTCAAAATATTTTCATTATCCGATTTTTTTTTTTAATAAATCAAATAAATAAATCAAATTGTATTAAACTATCTAGCCGTTAAAAGACTTCGGTTTTCAAAAGTGTGGCTGAGTTTATGTATAACTTGGTATCAGAAGTAACACATATTTTGGATGGACTGACAACGTACCGAAGGCAGCCATGTTAATTTTGACATGTAGTGGTTGCCACCAGGCAGGCAGATTGATAAGGATCTGATGGTGTTGGAAGTTTGTCAAATCATTTGGCTGCATCATCAGTCAGAGTCAGGAACATCTACCTCGTAACATTCGTGCCATGCCATCCCTCAGTTGTTTTTAAACAGGCTTTAAAAACTCACTATTTTTAGTTGTATATGCTAATCTGTGTTGTGGGTTTAGCTTGGGCTTCGGCTTATTCCTTTTTTATACAGTTTTAGCTATTGCCGTACAGTCTGTATCAGCTAATCATGTATATTCCAAATGTTCTGTGTTATTTTGTAACGACCTGTGGGATGCGGCTTAGTTACCTTTTTTACAATATTTTGGTGTTGTATGTTCAATATTCGCTCTTGTGTCTATACTTTATTCCATATTTTGAACGTAGTGCTTCTTGTTGCATAGTGCTTGTGTTTTTAGTCATTTTAAATTGGTTTATTCCATTGGTATTTCCTTCCTTGTTAAGCACTTTGGGGTTTATGCTTGAGATGTAAGGCGCTATAAAGTTATATTTATTATTATTATCATTATTATTATTTATATTATCTATTTTATGTCAGCTTATATACCAACCGTCATGGTAGGTACACTACTGAGGGCATTATGCGATCAAGTTATCATTATCAGACAATCATGTGTCAACTCATTTAATACAAAATGGCGGTCAATGATTAAAAAGTTTTTGTTTCCCCATAAAGTGATGCTCCTACTCCTACGTGGTTTTCTATCTGTAATTGGGATGGGGCCATATTCCCATCAGTTGCACCGACTGTGTGCTGTTTCAGTGGGTCCCATACCAACATGGGATTCATGTCACCAATTGGGCAGGACTAAATCATGATCACAGAAAATCAAGCTCGCCCTTTATGTTCGTTGGGAGGCCGAACTTAACTCCAAACTTATACCGGGTCCACTCATTGGAATAATTTGAACAAAGCTTGAGCCCAGAGGCGCGGATTATTCCTCACCAATACCAGGTTTTCTGCCAGACAATGGACATCGTTCCTTGACATGAGAAACCATAAAGCCCCTCTACATTAGACATCAGGGCTAGACTGCCCTCAAGGTTGCTGACACCGGGATCTCAACTGTTTTTCCTTTTTTTTCTTTCTAAAGGCTGGAAATAGTACACGCGTTATCTTAATCTTTGCAGTGTTGAAAACGGGATGTGATCTATTTATATCCCGATGAGGGTTTCTCTCATGAGTTGTAAAACGTAATGGTGCCTACTATAAACTATCCCGACTGGGCGATATTAATTCAATTATAATAGAATACCCTTATGGGAGTTGGGGAACCAATTCCTCCTCTTTGCATATAATGGTCCTAAATCTTAAAACTCCTCAGGTGACAGTAACAACATACTACCCCAATCTGATCCTGATGGCGCTCATGTCTCCCATTTGGGATATAAAGTAGGTCTCGATCAGGAAACTCTGAGCGAAAGTGACAGTCAAACTACTCCAAACTGAGCAGAACGTCTCAATGGAGATATTCAACGTTATCCGAATGTTTAGGTGACGATTACTGAATTTGAAATGGTAAATGAATCTCGAGTTTCATTCAAATCAGGACAACATCCATAGCGAGGCTAGAAGGTAAAACAGTCTGGCTTTATTTTATTTTTTCTATTGAGCCAATGGACCTTTCCCATGAAATATGTGCATGTTGAACATTGCGCGTGCGCACTAACGCTGTAAGTGGGCGAAATGAAGGAACATTGCGCCTTTTTTGTATGGGGCTGATGATGGCGTGACGCGTACGCGTTGGTGCATCTGCTCGGTTTTAGTGCACAACTCTATGGCGTTTGCAAACCAAACAGTGTATGTACGCATGCTTGCATGTAATTAGCATAATTCGTGGGAAAGGCTGAATCACCTGACGCCATCTTCACACTAGTCTTGGTTGCGTCGTTGTGGGAGTCGATGTCCCCGTGTGTTATACAGTGTAGTGTGCATTTTAGGCCATGGTGGCGTTTACACGCTCACCTTGATTCCCAAAATGGCGAGCGTGGCAGAGAGTAGCGCGTGTGGCGTAGGTTCAAGGAGTCAATATGTTAATGTTGATTCATTTTTTGAAGTGATGTTTTTTTGTTTGTGGCAAGTCGCCATTCTCAGTTGTGATCGTACCGTTTTTGGAGTTGTGTTTTGATTGTTAATACAATGCTCACAGCATGGTTTCACACAAAAAATACACGATAATCACATAACTCCAATTATGGATTTTAGTCTCTGTATAAATGTAGTACACTGAATGCGACATAGGCTTCAACGCAACCATGACGTAAGCATTAATGAGTTAGTCGTGAGAAAAGAGATTCAAAACGATATCAACTGGTAACGGAAATATAAAATAGAGATGCTTCAGATTGGTTTTGTGTAGGTTGATGTTATCAGACCATAGAGCGAGGGATGGTCAGCCTATGGTGGTCAGACTGTGTCCGTGTGGTCAGTTCAGAGTGAGTTGTCTTCTTCGTGTGTCCTGTTTTCTTTTCCAGGCCACCTCTAGCACCATCTCCACCTCCATCCCAAATATAACTCTGGCGGTCCTCCTCTGACAAGAACCCAACCCAAACAAACATCCTACCGGTGAGGTGTCGCCCCCACAGCAGGGCAGGTGAATTAAACAATTACAGAGCGCTTATATGATCCTCAAGGTACTGGACAGCCCGCCCTGGACTTTCGCAGTGTGTGTACACTGAAAACAAACACGACAATAAGCGCGTGTTGACGGGGCGGGTATCCATGAACCTACCGTCCTTTGCTGGGTGATCTTGCCGCCATGTTGGACCCTTGATGGCTAATTCATTGGACGACGCGTTGAGCACGATCCGTGTGTCTGTAACATCGTACCCCGGAGCGTTGCATGAACTCGGTGCTTGTGCACTGCGCGTCGACTCATCGGTGAACTGTTGCACTGGCGAGTGTTGGTTTTACCGCGTTAATTTTCATCTTTGGTTACTAATTTGACGGGCCAGTAGTATCCCCCTTGTCCAGCCCCTTGTTAATAGTCGTTCCTACCAGCGTATGATTGATACATGATCCAATGTGGAAAGCTCTTCCGGTAAACCGTATGGTATATCTCGACCAATATAGTAGGATTTGAAACTTTGCATTTGGAAACTTTGCAAATCAAATGACTGAAGA
This sequence comes from Pycnopodia helianthoides, assembly GCA_032158295.1. Lineage (NCBI taxonomy): Eukaryota > Metazoa > Echinodermata > Asteroidea > Forcipulatida > Asteriidae > Pycnopodia > Pycnopodia helianthoides. The sequence continues at coordinate 6,112,243 of CM063249.1, forward strand.
CGACCAGAGCTGACTGATCGAAACGTCGATGTGTTGCCAGTACCCCCATTGGTTCTTTCTTTAGCACCACGACTCAGTTTAGATATATTTAGCCAACATGGTGCTCCCGCAACTCCTCAAATTCGTTTTAAAATTTCATACTGAACTTCCAGAATCTTCAAACTTTGTTAGGTTTTCATAATGAAATGGTGCCATCTATACTGTCCCGTTTCAATGGGAAACAGAAAGAATTACATGTTCAAAATAATTGTTTCACGGTTTTGGTTGAGAGGTGATAATTATTTGTCGCCGAAATGTAAGCACGCCAGTAGCAATAACTTTGCCAATAAAAATGATAATTTATAATTATTACGTAGTTCTTATACAGCGCTTTATCACACCCGATGGGCGCTCAGTATTTCTTCCTGCAAGGTATTATGGGGCTAAGTTTTAAAGTATGAGACCTTTTTCCTTTACATATAGCACCATGTTATGGTGTACAAGGTGCTGTGGCGCAAATGATGCAGTCAATCAAACCAGGAACACCGGGGCGAACCCCTTCTCTTTACGATATTAAAGTGCACTGGGTCCGTTTACGTGTCTTACACAACAGACGGGACCAACGGCTTTGCGTCCCATCTGAAGGACGAAGCAATAATGGTTAAGTGTCCAGTTCTTCAGGACACAAGTGCCACGACCGGGACTCGAACCAACACTCTGCTGATCAGGAACACCAGAGTTGAGCCCGGTGTTCTTATCCGCTCGGCGACGACACGCCAATTTTGACTTTTGGTGTACTTTATTTTTAATTCAAAGGGTGTAAACACACCAGAAGTATTACAGTGTGGCTGAAGTATCTGAACAGTGTATAAAACTGTTAACGGCTTTACTTGTATATGACATGTTCATGTTTGTAATGCGAATTTGTATATGTTAAAATATCAGCTTGCTTCCTGTACTCTGAAACAGAGAGAGAGAAAAAACCTAGATTTGGACACAATGCGAATATGTCTTCGGGATCAAGGAGAGTGTCAATCAGTGTTTGTTTACTCCGACAAAACGCCTTGAAAAACTTCTTAGAAATGCCTGCCTTTGGCCTCGCACACACAGTTGAAACTGACCGCTTCTGTCAGCCAGAGTCTGCGGTTCACATCGCCTTCACTCTGCCCTCAACCTTTGATCCACTATCCCCCAACCAACCAGGAGCCACCAGTAACCCCGCCGGTCCAACGTTCGGCGACACCCGCCTAGAATGTCAATCGGGGCACGCTTGCCCCTCGCTCGGGGTCGCCTTCGCGGGTTGGGGGCTCGCTCAAACGTGGTAAAATGTGGCAAATATCTCACACTTTGATGGAGGTGACAGTGCAGCTAAAAGCCAGTCAGGCACACGATCCCAGGCTGTGAGAAGAGTGTCACAGTGTTAAGAGCCCTTATAAGGTTTTTTTCCCCGTCTTGGATGTAGCGAGTTGAAGGGGAAAGTGGACGTGTTTCTCGGGGCCAATGTGTCAGCAACACCCAGGGTGGTGTGGAGTCAAGATGTCACTGACCGCTCGGTCATTCAACTAAAAAAAGATGTTTTTACCATCTACAGTCTCGAATATTATTTCTACCCTCTTAGAGTAAAAAAAAAAATAGGTGTATGTTAACCACGAAACCCGCTTCCTTTTCACTGTGAAAGAATGCTTTATCGTCATTGTACAGATACCCAACTGGCAAACATTCATCATTTTATTCGGGACAGATGTACATGTATTTCTATCTATTAATGTCATTGCGATTTCATTGATTCTGTTGATCTTCAGATCGTTGACTGTCACGCAACATTACAATACATTCATGATCCTCCTACCAGACCTGCCTGGGGCTGCTCGTGTTCCGATATATAACCCGCGAATGATTAATGGAGTCTAATCCTTCATACTTTTGACTGAGACCTTCATCCATGGTATAGTAACATTTACGGTTAACCTCCGTGCATGTCATAGTTTCGAAACCCGACAAAAGATCGTTCGCTATTTAAAGGAACGTTACAGAATTGGTTTTTGCTAACAAAACAGTTGCTTGCAGTATAAGCAGTTTATGTAATCCACCATATACATCAACTGATAAAACCTGTAGAAGTTTGAGATCGATCGGCCATCTGGGTCACGAGAAAATAGTGCAAAAACTGATTCAGCACATTTGCGTGAAATCATATAGATTCAACAAAATGAATAAAACGCTCACTGAGCGATAAACTCCAATCGGAAAATTAGTTTATTATTTCTCATCAAATATGGCATTTCAGACACTAATATTTCAAGGGATGTTTTCTACTATCGTCATCATTAGACCGTGTAAGTTTGATGTAAATCGGTGATCAAAAAGTATATTTTACAAGTTTTTTTCTTACCAATTCTGTAATGTTCCTTTAAGTTTAATGTTCGGTGTTGTTGTTGTTTTTTTCCATATGACGTCAATGGGGTTGATTGGTGTTATAACTTGAACATAAACAACGCTGCTGTCGTGTAGTTTTCTCATAAGACGACACCTACATTTTTCAAAGTGCCTCTGATGACGTCATGTGATACTAGTGACATACTTGACGACAAGAACCTGAACATCAATCATCCTTCGTGTCATTGTATCTCATCTTTATGGGGAAAAAAGTAGTTACTATATGGCGTCCCTTTTGTATATTATTGGCCCATATTCGTCTCGTGTCGCGAGCAAGAGACTGGCAACTTCTCTATACCTACTCAAATTGGCCTTGTGATACCGTTATGCTTGATGGTCAAGCCATACCAGTTATAATGTACGTAGAAACACTTCTACTCTACACAATGTACTATCCATCCTCCTCAATCCTACAACATTTGTAATCAGTGTCGATGTATCTTTCTTCCGGTGTTTTTATCAACAAGAAGGCTCAATGTATCTTTCTTCTTTTTTAAGATAAAGAGAAGACCATTTGCCTGAGTGAGTAGCGGATAGAAAGCGGAAACATTGCGATAGTCGGCTTGTGCTTCCTCTTATTAGGCCGTGATATTGAGCTGATATCCAACCGTGCCGACCGGGTCTTATTGCACTGCCCATCGGCGAACTACCCCGTGTTTATTTGCGTGAATGCCGGTTGTTTGTTTGAGTGTTTCGTGGGCGAGAGGGTGGGAGAAATTGATGCTGATTTTCAAGAGGCGTCCTCGATCGTTCGTGGTTTGGGGATCAGCTCTTGACACGTCATTAAGCTGACTGATCAGAAAGAGAGAAACAAAATATCGTTGTTTAATATTTTAAAGGAACGGTACAGAATTGGTTTTTGCTAACAAAACAGCAACTCCAAACGGAAAATTAGTTTATTCATTTCTCATCAAATATGGCATTTCAGACAGAAATATTTCAAGGGATGTTTTCTACTATCATCATCATTAGACCGTGTAAGTTTTATGTAAATCTGTGATCAAAGGTATATTTTGCAATTACCAATTCTGTAATGTTCCTAAGCAATGGTATAAAGACACTGTTCAAAAAGGTTTCCTGTACTACCGAAGTACTCCTTCTGCATGCAATACAAGTTGGTTGTTCCAAAGTTGCCTGTGAAATTACCTCATGTGACATGGCCCTATACTTCGCTGGTGAGGAGGTTCAAATATCAAAATGAATTGTAAAGGAAGGCTTAGTAATGTTAGACTATGACAAGTAGCACCTAGTTTGTCCCGTATTTTCCCAGTGACCAATCCCAGCTGAAATAAATTCAAAATATTGTCTGAATTAAAAAATATAAAAAAATAATAATAAAAAAGCATTCTTTGCAGACAACATACATTTGCATCGAGAAGTAGAACTACAGTGTACTGGCTTGAAATGTGACATCATTGTATAGTCGACGCTGCAGGGATTGACTTGTCCACATTACCAAGGCCTTGTGGAAAAAAATGTGAATAAATTGGCGGGAAACTTTTGTATTGAATAATTGTTCGACAGAGATTTTTTATTTCCACGAGTCAGAATGATTGATTTTTTATTGACGAGTCACAGCCTGACCTAGATTTATTTGAAAAAACGGTCGACCTTGCGGTGAACACTTGGGCTATTGCTTTAGTTACACGTGTGCACAAAACAAAACAAAACTTTTCACAGAACGGCTGGCTGTCAAAAAAGTGTCCCCCAAAATCCAACTGGCAACATTTTCAACCCATCAATGTGCACGGTCAAAAAAAGCGACTACAATGGATACCTTGACTAGCTAACGATTGTTCTGTCGTTCCCATGTTTGATTTTGATCTACAGCTCTCCGGGCTGTTTGGTTTATTTGTCAGAAAAGTCGGCATAGCGGTGGATAAAACCATGGGGTAGGGTAATCTATGCTACTGCTACTGCTGGACCACTTAATGTGAGTCCCCACCCGGGCTGTTCGGAGTTCTAACCCCCGGGGCCTTGCGAAAGTTGACACGCTAGCCACCGAGCGATCGCTCGACCCCACTGCGACTCAGTGTAGTACGTGGGGGGACGTCTCGGCACAGTCCCTCGATTCGCGCTAATTGCGCGCCCAGCAGCAATTCAAAAACTCTAATAACCAACCACCCATCAATCTGGCAACCATTTCTTTTTTTTCCCCCCCTTTTTCCATTCTCGCTATTTTTTTTTCTTTCTTTCTCGGTCCCTTTTTTTCCCTGTCCGTGGTCATATTTTCACAGTGTCCAATTTCTAGTGTTACAATAACCGTTTGCGACGGCGGCGATTCGATCGATATCGTCAGACGAAGTTCCTGCAGCGGTCGTGTGGACGCATGATGGGAAGGAAATCCTACGGCCGATGGGACTATACGTTGCATATACAATAACCATCGCGGAACACTCCTCTCTCTCTACAAGGCATTGTAGAGCTAACAAAACGATCTCAGACTTAGAGGTAAGATTTAATGGGTGTAATGTTACAACCATCTGGCCCCCGTCGTACCCCCGTATCGACCACTGTTCTACCGAGATGTATAAAGGTCCCCAAGTTTACATCGTACTTTGGCAAATCGCGGCGTCTGATTTCGTAGCTGTGAGGGGAATTTACCCCAAATTGTCGGTCATTCGCAAGAAAGAAAAGAAAAGAAACGACTCGCCACCCATGATTTTAGGGGATTTTTTAAGCCGTGGATTGTGTTACGGGAACGGTACGTTGTGATTCTAGAATACCTGAAGGGCTGTAGATTAACATGCATTAAGCAACCTTGATAAATCGCGCTGACAAAAGTAACGACACAGAACTAAATATCGCCTAGTAGGATGCTGTTTCAGCTAACAGTACTTGAATGAGCGGCTGCACACTAATTAATGACAAATGAATGAGTCGGCTGTTGATTGTTCTCATTAGCCCGTGCGAGCCTGGCATCTCCGTTTAACAGTCCGTCCAGTGCTACCACACGCAGCAGCAACAGAGCGTGACGGTCTGATTTTTTTCCAGGGGAGAGAGCGCTTCTCGCAGTCTCTTGAAAAACAATCTGCATGAAATGGAAGTCGATGAACTCATTCTGTATCGATCACCCTCGTCCCCAATCCTTGTTGTGTCAATGCTTCCCGGCTAAGTTTCCTGCTTTGCGTAAGGGTATTATTTTTTCTCACTCTCAACTTTTTTTTTTTTTTGAGGAAAACGGGTCTCCATCTTGAATGTCTTTTCAGTGTGGAGAATATATTTAACAGAGAAGTTTGATGTCCACGTGGACTGTTTTGGCGCCATGTTTGACTGTGCATTAAACAGGCATCCAAGAAGAGTTTTTTGGTTGTTGGCATAACAATATGCTTTCTTCAGCTCCTTGAGGACAAAATATTTTCCATCACAGAGTTTACCCAAGTCAAGGTATAGTTGTTGCTTGTACCAACGTTAAAAATCGGGTTTAAAATTCTCAGCTTGCAATCTTAAAATATTTGATTGATCAAGTGGTTTAATTCTGATGTTATGTGCGCTGTGGCAGTGCAGTGGCAGTGGCCCATTGTAGTAGTGAATGTTACAATTGAGGAGATTTCAATACTATTTTCCCGGTATCTATTTCGTCACCGAAATCGCCACCGTTGAACGTGGCTCCTCCTCCCATCACAGTGTATCTCGGGAAGTTGTTCCCAAGTATGAGGGAGGGTGGTGGAGGGGGGGGGGCGTTCAGCTTATCTATCTCAAACGCTATACACCGCCAGTATGTGTTTGTTTTTTCTCCGTGTGTAGCTCGCTATACAGCGCCTGCACCTTTCGGCTCGCAGTATCCAATACAAGAACAAACAAACCCATTCGGCAACCAGACGATATCACGACCATCAAAAGAAACCGCCGCCGACTTGCCAATGTGTCAGTGATGATGTTGTGTTACAATCGCGTTGCCACTGAGTTGTTTCTTGGGTATTCTATATAATAGTGCCCGTCTTCTTCACACAATAGAAATACAATTTGGTTTTATGGTAGAAGTATGTTGGATTATTGATGTATGGTTTGGATTTTTCGAAGTTGATCACATAGGGACACTAGTTTTGCTTTGAGCCTCATTTTGGGTTTGTGGATTTTGTCTACAAAAAAACCCAAGATGGCTGCACTTAGAATGGAGAGTTATTGTCCTGAAGAAGGGATTGATGGTTTAAAGGAACATTACAGAATTGGTTTTTGCTAACAAAACAGTTGCTGGCATTGTAAGCACTTTATGTAATCCACCATATACATAAACTGACAAACCTTTAGAAGTTTGAGATCGATCGGCCATCTGGGTCACGAGAAAATAGTGAAAAACCGATTACACATTTGCATGAAATCATATAGGTTCAACAAATGAATAAAACGCTCACTGAGCGATAAACTCCAATCGGAAAATTAGTTGATTCATTTCTCCTCAAATATGGCATTTCAGACAGAAATATTTCAAGGGATGTTTTCTACTATCATCATCATTAGACCGTGTAAGTTTGATGTAAATCTGTGATCAAAAAGTATATTTTACAATTACCAATTCTGTAATGTTCCTTTAAGTCTTACAGCTGCATGAATATTGGTAAATGAAGGGACTGGGCTATAAAGGGTCAATACAAGATGCCGAAAATGTCACAAACATATTTTAATGTCATGCAGTAAAAACCCGTCAATCTTGAGCGGGTGGGTGTTATACGTCCGTGACGTGTAGGCCCTTCAACGAGCAAAAAGCTCGTTCTTGAAAACGGTTTGATTTATTTCTGAAAAAGGTCAATGGTGTTATTGAGTTCATTTGGACTTTTTTACTCAACCTTGTCTGTAGCTAAACAGTCAGCAAGAATGTTATTGTTCAATGACTACAATGATAGTCTGGTTAGAGAGTATTGGTTCAATCTTAATCAAGCACGTGTTGTTATGATCAAGTTGAACTTGTGAATAGCTCCATTTTGTCTCAGCTTGTTTTGGTTTTCCTAAATAGAAAGTGAAGAGAACTGTAAGAGCGTCTGTTTAAAATTCCTGTAGGCCTATAACTATGAAAAGGAAATGTGATGGAGCAGTCCTATTGTGGCTTCGCCTCTTGCACTCGACTCTGTGAGTTTAAAGTTTACTGGTATTTCAAAAACAAGAAACTTGATGGATTATTTATTAAATTGGTCTGATAGGCTTCTGCTTGGTTCCCTTTCTTTGTTTTCTTGTCCTATTCTTTACAAGCTATACTTGTTGTGAATTGTTGTGCGGATATCTTCCAGCAGTATAAGAGAAATTGACAGGCCGGAACGCCGGGTCTAGTGATATACCAGGCGCCGACCGCCTTTGCCCCGGTGGGTCCGGCAGCCACAACACCGCCTGGAGCCTGGTAGTGTAGGCGGGGTCACACATTGACAGGATAATGCATTCGCACAAATTGGGAACAATTTTGGGCTAACTGCTCCCCAGTTCCCTACTGTTTTTCTATTGACGGGTCTATGGTATAAAATGTCTATCGTTGGTGGTATTTATCGTTTTAGATGTAGAAGGGTCACAGTAAATTCTTGGCACGATTGACTCGTTTAACCTCAGGCTTTATAGGAGTCTATTTGTTAAAGGAACATTACAGAATTGGTAAGAACAAAACTTGTAAAATATACTTTTTGATCACAGATTTACATCAAACTTACACGGTCTAATGATGATACGATGATGATCGTCGAAAACATCCCTTTAATATTTCTGTCTGAAATGCCATATTTGATGAGAAATGAATAAACAAATTTCCCGATTGGAGTTTATCGCTCAGTTGAGCGTTTTATTCATTTGTTGAATCTATATGATTTCATGCAAATGTGTAATCGGTTTTTCACTATTTTCTCGTGACACAGATGGCCGATCGATCTCAAACTTCTACAGGTTTGTCAGTTTATGTATATGGTGGATTACATAAAGTGCTTACACTGCCAGCAACTGTTTTGTTAGCAAAACAAATTCTGTAATGTTCCTTTAAACTTCTCAAGTTGATTCCATGACCCGACAGAACAGCAAACCATCTTGCATGGACATTATGCGTTTGTTATATCTGCAGTTTTGTATTTATAGGAATTGTTCAAAACAGCTGTCGCAGAGTATCGTTGTTTATTGGAGCTGGACATTTTCTCTCTTTCTTTTTATGATGAAAACTTGTTCTTGTCCCCAAAAGATGTCCCGGTAGCTCACGTATTAATTTGTTCTTCTCAATTTCTGAGTTAGTGGGGTTTTTAAACCAAACTTCGAAAAGAAACTGGATACGCCCAACCTAAAGTGCACAATGTGGGAAATGTGCAGCACAGTGGATGGTCAAAATGAATCAGATAATATAATGCACGAGGAGTTCGAAAGATCTACGCATACTCAGTACCTGAACTTTTTCCCTTGTTCCGACGGAATCATTACTATCGGCCTCCCCGCATTATTGGCCAACAACTGTATATTCCATACTCTCAGTTGTCTTTTTAGTTCACTGTGACGATGATTCGAGTATTATGACTCCGTCTGTCATTGTGTCTGTTGGCTCTGATCATTTTCAAGACATTAAATATTATGTTTAATGAAGCTTTATTTCACAGCAGGCGTTTTGTTCACTCTTGCCCTCACATTTCACAGATATGAATTTCAACACGAGTACTTTCCTTGTTTGCTGACAAACAACTTTTGTCATTGTAACATAAATATTTGCCCGAGGGGGGGGGGGAGTCAATTATAAACCCCCCTAAAACAAATAATAACATCAAATTAACAAACCGTCCGGAAGTAATTCCTAAGTCTTGCCAACCTTTCCGTTAGGAATTAATGTCGCCGTTTTCATCATAATTATGAGCTGGTTGTTTCTGTGCACGGTCGAACGAATATTCAATGATCGAGCGGGGTGTAATGGAGCATGTTGTTTACCTGAGTGATGAGGGCACATTCAGAATGTGTTTTTTTTTTAGACTAATCCTCTCTTTGTTTGATCAGAAATTAACCGGAACCCGGATCTATTTTGGGAGTCTCAACCTACACATGCTAGGATTATTTTGCGGGTATATGTGTTTATAATGTTTGGATAGTGTCGAGCTTACTTTGGTTAATGGCGACTGTTCACTTAAAACAACAAGTGTTCGGGGTAGTAACACATCAACTAATTTCTCAGAATTGGTTGTTGCTAACAAAACAGTTGCTGGCAGTGTAAGCACTTTATGTAATCCACCATATACATAAACTGACAAACCTGTGAAGTTTGAGATCGATCGGCCATCTGGGTCACGAGAAAATAGTGAAAAACCGATTACACATTTGCATGAAATCATATAGATTCAACAAATGAATAAAACGCTCACTGAGCGATAAACTCCAATCGGGAAATTGTTGATTCATTTCTCATCAAATATGGCATTTCAGACAGAAATATTTCAATGGATGTTTTCTACTGTCATCATTATTAGGCCGTGTAAGTTTTTATGTAAATCTGTGATCAAAAAGTAATTTTACAAGTTTTTTTTTTACAATTCTGTAATGTTCCTTTAATGGCGACTGTCACTAAAACAACAAGTGTTCGGTAGTAAACATTAACTAATTTTTTAAGGATTGTGCAGGGTACTAGGTTTGAAGTCTTTTTTTGTAATGGGACGAAACGAGTGTCACGATTGTCCTAGTCGGGATTCGAACCCTAATGATCTGGTATTCAGAACTGCTGTTCTTCTCCACACGGTGAACCTTGTTAATTTGATATTGGATTATTATGCTATACCGGAGTTATTAGTGACTAACATATTCTCTAATTGAGTATTAAACATTCCATGACAAATAATAATTGTTTTTCATTTTGTACCTAATTCTTTACCTTTTTTCTGAGGACGCATAATTTATTATTTTCAATTTATATATATATATATATTTTTTTTTTCTTTCATATACCTACTTATTGGGTTTTTGATGCGTATGTGGTGCACTTTCGTAGGCCACTTGCTTCTCATTGATATATATTTATTATTTTAGTTTTATTTATTGAATATGTTATTTTGTATTTACGATAACAACTGGGGCAACCTCGTCCCCAGGGTGTGTCGAGCAGTACATGTACCAGGTTGACCGCTCTCTCACCCTGGTATTGGATCATTTGCATATCCAAACATTTTGGATACGTATGCAAATTAGAATAGTCTGGCTGCTTTTCGAAATTCACATCTTCGTCATGGTCTCGTGGTCCGGTACCAGATTTAATAGCCTGTTTGTACATTGGTTGCCGGCCAGCTGTTTTGACAAAGGTTAACATTTGGTTTTATATCCAAGGTCACATCCCCTACCCCTTGACTTGGGTCTTCTATACCCTCAGTCTCCACTAGGTTCCCTCACTCCCCTGTGCTTATCACCAACTGATTCAGTTCAGTGAGCACACTCCCTACCCACTCCCCTAAGGTTTCAGTTTAGGTTTAGTCCCAGCTCCAGCCTACATGCTTCACTGAGCTAAGCCTAGCTTATTCCCACCTCCGTGCATCACCGAGCCAAGACCAACTCACAGTTAATCACCCACAAGGCAAGTACTTAAGCAGCATCCAGCAACAGATTTCTCCTGAAGAAGATCAGAGCATACTGATCGAAACGTTGAGTCGTTAACAACCGGTTCTTTTCAGAACCAACAGTTACTCAAAAGAGATTTTAACATGGTGTTACCGCAAACCCTTCTTAGTAACATTTGGTTTTTGTCCAATCAGGGTCCAAGTAAGGAGTTTCCCTCCCAGGGTTTACTATTGTAAACATGGTTGGAAATAAAGTAAACCATGGGGACGAGGTTGCAACTGGGGTGAACTGTTCATTATTTACCAATACTTATAGCTGATAGCGAATAGTCACATATGTTTTTTTTGTATTCCACAGTTTAAATCTTCAAATAGAATGAAGATGGTAACTACAATTTACAGAACGATGTGATAAAATGTTAGCCGTTTCAATGGATTGTTCAATTTATCTTGATTTTCTACAAGATTTAATCAGCATTTTGATAATACTACACAAAACAATAAGTTTAAGTAGTCCTATTTGTCTTTACTTTGGTTACAAGCAGAGTTTCTCTTGGTATCGTTGTTTTAATTGGTCGTTAATTTATAGTTTGACTGTTACAAGGTTGATCGAAAGATCATATTTTTCTCTCTTGATTTTGTTATCAATGTAGGTTATCTAACTGAATTAATTTAATTTCGCTTCATTTAGTTGGATTTACAATTTTAGCAAATGTTAAACTATTTCTGTGACGTCACTCTATTGTTCAAAGTGTAGATTATTTTTACGAATCTACACTTAACTGTAGATTCGTTACGATTCGTTACGAATCTCCACTTAAGTGTAGATTCGTAACGAATCTACAGTTGAGTGGATCCGTTACAAACTAAAGTGAAATGTTCGACGGGAAAATGACTGTCTTTCCAAATTGATAACATGATGTGCACCAAACACAGCTTTTAATGTACTTTACTATAGAAGGCTTTCAGGAAATAGTTTAAGTCAGAGAACAGACTCTAAAGTGTAGATTCGTGAACACAATGTACTCGCCTTCGGCTCGTACATTCTATTCACGAATCTACACTTTCCCGTCCATTCTCCTTAACATAATGTTGTACATTTCGCGTCCAATTTTACGATTTGATAGATAACAGACGAACTGCAAAAAAGGTCTGAGACCTTTGATTTTCATTTGGTATGCGGTATTATGAGCAAGATGAATTTGTATACCAAATAAGTTATTCTTAAGGATTAATTGGTCGATTTAGTGTTTTAATTTTATTGTTTGCAAAATGAAAGTCATGAACGATCATTCGATTACCAACAAGCTGGTATGGTTGCAGTACAAAGCCAGTGCGACTCGTGTCTATGCGACCGCGAATAAAAACCACCAGCCACCAGACGGCCATCAATAGAACTGTTTCAGAGAAACTATAAATATAAATATAGAACTGTTTCAGCTTTGAGCAAGCTTTAAGCTACCGTATGTTGGTCAAGGTCTATAAATCACAATCTGTACAAGAGAATTAAAAAAAACCTGTTGTCATCCATTACTAACAGCCACTGATCAAAAGCAATCATAATGTGTTTGCCCGTATAATGAGGTATAGTCTGTTTTTGAATTGATTTTACTATACACACAGGCGCATTTGTCAGCACTCATGCTGTTCTCATGAATACTACCAGCACAAAAATCAGGCAGTAGTACATTCACTTTGCGGTTTCATGTTTAAAGGAACATTACAGAATTGGTTTTTGCTAACAAAACAGTTGCTGGCAGTGTAAGCACTTTATGTAATCCACCATATACATAAGCTGACAAACCTGTAGAAGTTTGAGATCGATCGGCCATCTGGGTCACGAGAAAATAGTGAAAAAACCGATTACACATTTGCATGAAATCATATAGGTTCAACAAACGAATAAAACGCTCACTGAGCGATAAACTCCAATCGGAAAATAAGTTTATTCATTTCTCATCAAATATGGCATTTCAGACAGAAATATTTCAAGGGATGTTTTCTACGATCATCATCGTATCATCATTAGACCGTGTAAGTTTTATGTAAATCTGTGATCAAAAGTATATTTTACAAGTTTTTTCTTACCAATTCTGTAATGTTCCTTTAATGACCAGGTGGGCGAAAAGTGCAACTATCGAAAGAAAGAATGTTTGATCGCAAATAATAAAAAGTTTGTGGTGATACATTTGGCTGTTGTTTTCTTAGATGGTAAGGCCTACTGTCCGGAGATCGATAAGGCACGACCTTTCGTTTATTAGCCAATGGCTATACCCTCTGTGCATAAACATTGGGCTGGGTAAATTGGTGACGATGGAAAATTGCCTTGCTGGTTGCTCGAAAATTTAATTTTAATCAAACAAATATTACTCCAGCCAGGAAGTATAACTCATGTTAAACTATAAATTTATGATAAAATAGAATTAGCTGTTGCAAGCTGCTTACCAACCGAAAGGACCTGTAATGTAGATGAAAGAAATTAGTTAGTGGCACGTTTCGACCCTTGCAGAGTCTTTCTCGAAGGCTTAAATCAATTAATTACAGGCTATACATTTATCTTAGAGCATAAACCATCGAGAATCAGTTCCAAGAAAAGCGTCATCGATCCACAGTTGAAGTTTCCGTTCATGGCAGCGAACATTGTATAGACCATGTTACATTAAGTTTACAAAGTGGTGACCTCGTACATTATAAGGCTATACCTGATGGGCAAGATGCTACACAGGCTCAATGGGAAAAATTATATTTTGTGTCATAATTTTCACATAAATTCAAAATTTACAAAAGCAACAGCTGTACAGCTTTTGAGATGTCCCCCCTTTCTTCATATCAAAAGTTGCGGAAAATCAGACAGTGCGATCTCCATAAAACATAAGATTTGTTGTATTCTTCAATCGAGCTGTGTACAAAAATGTGCCCGCCGGAAGTCCAGGTTCTGTGGCTCTTTTGTAAACATGTGATGTCACAGGTCACATCGTCTGTACCGCAATCATTCAAAATGCACGAAAATACGCGGTTTCTACCGTAATAAGACAACTTAGCAGCAAAACTGTTACCAAACTGGTTTGATTACTCTCTTGAACCAATATAGGGTACATCATTGGAAATGTTGGGGGAATACCCAACAGTTTGTTTAAAGGAACATTACAGAATTGGTAAGAAAAAAACTTGTAAAATATACTTTTTATCACAGATTTACATAAAACTTACACTGTCTAATGATGATGATAGTAGAAAACATCCCCTGAAATATTTCTGTCTGAGATGCCATATTTGATGAGAAATGAATAAACTAATTTTCCGATTGGATTTTATCGCTCAGTGAGCGTTTTATTCATTTGTTGAATCTATATGATTTCATGCAAATGTGAAATCGGTTTTTCACTATTTTCTCGTGACCCAGATGGCCGATCGATCTCAAACTTCTACAGGTTTGTCAGTTTATGTATATGGTGGATTACATAAAGTGCTTACACTGCCAGCAACTGTTTTGTTAGCAAAAACCAATTCTGTAATGTTCCTTTAAGATAAAGGTACAACAGTTATTGGTTATGTTGACAAAACTTCTGCCTCTGTTGTGGTAAGCTTGTTCTCTTTAGATAAGGTACCGTACGGCGTTGATAATATTTATTGTACCTTTTACTTCTCATTTTGTATTTTGAAAAGGTACTTTTAGTTAGTAAACATTAAGGACGTTTATTTTACTGTCTTACTGAAACCTTACAGAGAAATATTTTGTGTACGTGGGATAACTTATCAAATCACTTCAAACTCAAAACTTGACAGTGCTCAATGAGAAGCTGCACATTTGTTAAGACATTAATTTAATATTAATTATTGTCCTTATTTGAGCGAGAGGGATATTTTTGTCTAAACTTTGGTATTCATTTGAATTAAAACAATATACACCCAAATCCATCTATTGTAAATTTGAAACACATAGTGATTGTATAATTATGTATTGAGGGAAGAAAATATATTTTTTCATTCTGTAATGTTACATCGAAATATGACTTTTTATCGGCTGCACACTGACGAGGGGACAGTTCGAATCCTGTGAATACCAGATGACTCTAACCTGTTAAATTCCACTGTAAGCCACGCCCACTTCACACATTACCTGTTGAATTCCACTGTAAGCCACGCCCACTTCACACATTACCTGTTGAATTCCACTGTAAGCCACGCCCACTTCACACATTACCTGTTGAATTCCACTGTAAGCTACGCCCACTTCACACAAAACTGGTTCCACTGATTACCAAGACTCGATTTCATAGAAGAAAGTAGCTAAGCATAATAATGACATGCTTACCAGAATAAAGAATACCAGCCAAAAAATAGTATTCCACATGTACCATTTATGACTGGTTTCCTGCTTCTGTTTGCGTAGCAGAAAATGTCTAAGCAAGTGTTTGCTGCTTAAATTAAAGCACACAACATTGGTAATTTACAAAGACTAGTATCCGCACTTTATGTGACCCAACATAATACATGAAATAACAAACCTGTGAAATGTTACGCCCAATCGGTCTTTGGAGTCGTGAGAAAACAGTGAAAAACCCCGTTATATGTTTCCACGGTTTTCAAACATCGGGTTTTGGACACGCGCGATAAAGACTACTGTATTTGTTTTACTCATTTCCTGAAAAAACATTTCAAACAAAACTATTTAAAGGGATGTTTTTCACCATGACCATCTTCATACCATGTAAAAGTTATGTGCAAATCTGTGAACATTTATATTTTCAATCTTGCCAATGGTGTACACACACCTTTGGGCAGCTCTATATGAAATCGGGCCGAGGCCTAGGAGTTGATAAGCCATTTTGAGGTAATGGTGGACACATCACTGGGGCATTATTAGGTTTGGGTAAATTTGCCTGTCTACTTACATGTAGCACCCAAACCAAACAATGCACTCCTATGGTGTCCGCCATACCTCGAAAAGGCTAATTGATCTAGTTTTGTATGAGGTTTTAAAGAAAAGTTTAACAATTGAACTAGGCTTTTCCACACGCTTGTCTTCTTAGACTAATATAAGTTGTTGTCTTAAGAAATGTCTTAGAACGATGAAATGGATGATTTTTCTCGGGTGAATATTACACAAAAACGTGCCGGAAGTAGCGAAAATGTTGGGCGTGCAGGCAGATGCGCATGCGTGTGTGACGCAGTGACTTTATACACAATGGTTATTTATTTTTCGTTTCTTCTTAATTTGGTATTGAATTCTTACAGGTTTACTATAGGCAGTTATCTTCCAGGAAGGGGTGTTTAGCTAAACATTGTGAATAAGAGTCGTCATCGTTTATTGCTCTGTATGATATGTGATGTTGAATTACAGTGAATTCAATTCAGAATTGATTTTTTCATTTCCATCTTGCCGAGTCCCGATTTACTAAGTGCTATGCCCTCGCTAGAATTATCTTAAGCTCCACCTCTAAGCAAATTGTGATTCATCGAATCAAACGTCGTCATTCTACGGACTTGGTCTCTCCGGCCTTCTATACCGGAGGATGATGGTACCACCGAGCCGCAGCGCTAACGGGCAGGCAGGTGTCCGGCGCGCCCCGGCGACCAGTCACCGAGCCCCGGAGCCCCCGTTTTTTTTCCCGCAAATTGACGGGAAGGGGGAGTTTGTGTCCAGGAAGTTGTTTTGCTAGGAATGATTTCATCCCTTAGGATTAAATGCTGTACTGTTTATTTCAAGGAATTGGTTTCTATTGCATTAAGCTGAGTTTGGTTTTTTGGAACGTTGGGTAAATCATTTCTGACTTTCTTTCGACATTTCTCTGTAGCATATTTAAGTTATATCAAGGTGATTGTGACATCTAGGGATTGCTTTCTAGGCTAATTGAGTCTCCTTAATATTTACTTAACTCTCTTCTTTGGAGGAACACCTTTCTGTCCATTAAGGTCGATGGCTGTGATACGGAGAAAGATATAATAAACCGATTTAAGCGTCTATAATCAGTAACTGATATAAAAATTATGTCAATATTAAACCGTATCATCCAAGAATCATCAACATGTGGAAGACATTTTGAGAACAAAACACAATCATGATTGGTAAGTATCGTTCTGTTTTTTATTATACAATCTGAAAGTGCACAGTGATTATTATTTCACACTGCCAATCATCCAGTGAAATGTTACCGTCTGAAATAATAATAAAGAACTAGAAACAGTATTTGAAGTCCTCGCGAATAATTGTCCTGTATAACTCCTGAAGACAACCAGAGCATACTGATTGAAACGTTGAGTTGTTGCACAACTAAGGCCTTTTTTAGAACCACCACAACTCATAAAAGAGATTTACATGTCGTGGTGTTACCGTAAATCTTACTAGATATGCTTTATGAATTACTTGTTTTCATATTTATGTTTACCTCATTTTGACTCTGCTAGGGTCGAAACGTCAGGCCACTAACTAATTTTTTGCATTTATACTACAGGTCCTTTTGGTTGGTAAGCAGTTTGCAACAGCTAATTCTAATTTCTCATTTTGACATAATACAATTAATTAATTCGTTAGTGCACTCAAGTGTTTTAGATGATTAGTGTGTATTTTCTTTGTGGTTAGTGTAAAACATGTTAGTGTCATTAAAGAGAATGTATACATTTGGTTTTTGGAACCGTTAGATTGCTTTAATCCTTTATAAATGTAGATATGATATACAATAAAACTATTCGGTGAACATATCATTTCAAAAGGCGGTTGCATTTTTGAGATATCGCCGAAAATCTCGGAGCGGTTATGTCCACGCAGGAAGAATAATCCGCAATTGGAATACACAATCTGAGGAACGTTTCTGACAGAAACGCTTCCCAGATTCAATTTTTGTCTGATAAAAACTTCCATTTTTTTTTCTACAACCACATTACTCCGAATTGAAATGATTCTCAAAATGCTTTATACAATCGAAAGTTGCTGTACTTCTAACCAAGTAAGTTTGTATTGCCATTGAGTTTAAGAGTGATTACCAATCGTGTACCTTCCCTTTAAAGGAACATTACATAATTGGTCACAGATCACAGATTTACATAAAACTTACACGGTCTAATGATGATGATAGTAGAAAACATCCCCTGATATATTTCTGTCTGAAATGCCATATTTGATGAGAAAATGAATAAACTAATTTTCAGATTGGAGTTTATCGCTCAGTGAGCGTTTTATTCATTCGTTTAACCTATATGATTTCATGCAAATGTGTAATCGGTTTTTCACTATTTTCTCGTGACCCAGATGGCCGATCGATCTCAAACTTCTACAGGTTTGTCAGTTTATGTATATGGTGGATTACATAAAGTGCTTACACGGCCAGCAACTGTTTTGTTAGCAAAACCCAATTCTGTAATGTTCCTTTAAATGACACTGCATGGTCACTTATTCCTAAACTGAAAATATCGTAATACGGGAAAGCTTGCCGTTAGTGTTTACGTACAAACATGATAACCGCTCCAGCAGGACGGGGGAATTTGTGTAATGTGATCACTATAACAACGACGGGTCGTTGTGGCAGGGCTTTCTTGAAGGTCCACCCCCCCACACCCCCCCCCCCCCTTTTATCAAGAGAGCGTCTTCTTTTAATCAACATTCAAAACAGCGTTGGTTCTCTATTGGATGCTTTATTCAGCTAACACAGTGGTTTGGACTTTATACAATGGATGTATGTCTCTGCGTTACACACATCTTCCTCTATAGATATATTATACTCCGGCCAACCACAGACCACTCGCCTGCATCTGGGAGGTAAACCCATTCCGGAATCTTCCATTGTGTCATCTAAAACAACACTAATTCACTACATAGGGGTGTTCAGCTACTTAACCCCACTTTGTGCCCTTACAACAACACAGCCCTCCCATTGAAAGCAGCAGTCAAAGATGGTTACCTTTGAAGAAACCACGGCTCAACTCGTCCATTCAAACCACTAGTTGAATACTAGACAAGACACATCCCCCTACTCCAACCCCTAGATAAGCCGCTTTACGGAGTATCGATATAATAACTTCACCAAAGTGGACCTTTCAGTGTACAATTTGGGGACAAAGGTGTTTACGATCGGATTGCTCTGGCTATTGGACGTCGGTCTCAACCGCCCTTTCAAGGCTTTCCTCCGGAGGGAAATTCCTGTGGACTCGGTCCATTCTTTGTAGAGTCGATGAATAGAAAGAGAAGGTTTCAGATCACTTGGGGGAAACTCCTGCCTCCCTCGGTGTCTTGGGACTGCCTTATTTTCGGGAGAAGTGAGTTTTGAAAATGGAGAATCATTAGTGTGTGATTAGAAAGCGTTTAGGGTGTTGTGGTGGGCGATTTAAAGCAGTGTCATCGCATGGGATTTGAGTCTGCCAGATCAAGTTAGCTGAAATGTCGAAGTTTGGAAAGACAGCTCATCTAGCTAAAGCAACCCCCTCCCCGAGGGCTAGCCCAGGCACAACCCATCCTATCATGTCATTATGATGGCGATCGTTCCTGTTGGATTTTTCTATTGTTGGAGTTGCTTTGTCAAGGCTTGGTAAATGAAGAGCGTAAAACTGCATTCTCGTAGAGCTTATCTCTGATGTGCACAAAATCTCTGTGCACAAAATAAGTCAGTTTTGAATGGAGGGGAATGTTGTAGAGTTTATAGGAACTAGATGTCAGTGGGTTGACACGTGTTATTTATTTTGCACCAATTTCATTCTGCTATGGTCTGTCCATGCTTCTTGGCCGATATATTTTAATTGTATAACTTAATCATATCATTATAATAACGATAGTTTAGTTATAAGGAGAAAAAAAAAAACATTTTGTGAAAGTGGGGTTTTCTTTCAAATAAAATCATCAAACCCGAAAGTTGAAACGAAAGGGAAGTGAATGGTTAAAACAGTTTCTTGATTAATGGAGTCCATTCCAACCCATCCGTCCCTACGGCGGTATCAATAAACCATCAAGGCAAAGCAACGGGTTCGACACGACCGCTGTAAAATTCTTCCTTACATTTGGGCTACAGATCCGTCTGAGGTGAGATTTTATTTTATTGGGTTCTTTTTAAAGTTGTTATTTATTTCGAATTTTAGACAGCCTGGGGTGATTTGATTTATGTATTTATTTATTTAAGATTGATAACTATGGGTGTTTTTAATGGGATAATTGATAGAATGAAAGAAGGTACTTGAACGTATTTATCTCAGTTCTGGAATTGAAATTTTAAAGTGGGCGTAGAATAATCTAGTTTCCAAAACGCCTAAAGGCTTAAGTAGTGCAACATCAGGTGTACGAGCGACAACATGTTTACAAAACAAAAATTGTTGCTTCTGGCTCTGTTGTTTCCACCAGAAAGCTGACTTCCTAGAAAGAAAGAAGAAGAAAAAACTAACTCCCCCCGGGGGCTTGGGGGAGCCGAATGTACCCCCTCCACTGTGTTATACCAGCATCTGTAGCAGCAATATCACCACACACAGGATGCCGATTTCTATAACATCCCAGTCTACTTAATCCGTTAAAAAGCCTCTTGGTTCCCTATTCAATATCCATCCACTATTGAACAGAAAATGTGGTCTTGTGGTCCCCAAGATCAATTGGAAAGCTGTGCAATTGATTCAGGGTTGTAGACGCACACAGGGTTTTGTAGATCAAAGACACCGATCACGAGCAAACTTGACCAAGCACACTTACCGGGTGAGTCCCATCATGTCTTTTTTAGTGATGACGTTATCTTGGTCGTACCCACTTACCACCTTGTCTATCGGGCCAATAAAGGTGTCAATAGAAGAGCTGGATACCTTTACCGCAAACGCACAAACACTGATGGGGCTTAATTGAATTATAAGAGGTACTCATGAAGTCTGACTTGAACCAGATCAGATGAGATTATCCCAAACTTTGTAGCTTCATCACGGAGGGGGAACACCCCCCCCCCACCACCACCACCACAATGAATACACCCGTACAAATACGTTGAAGGAAACGCCCCTTTTTGTCTTTGTGTACAAATTGAATTAGTGGTGCAGTTGTTACTAGTTGTTCTAATATCAATGTTTCAAGTTGGTGCTTAGAGTGACTGTCTGTAACTCTAGTCTTATCGGTCCCAGGGTTTCTTGTGAGTTTGAACTAAATCATGATCGATCTCCGCAGGATTCGGTGCTGAAATGAACTCTTTAATCAGTGGATTTACTTGAATAGTCGTTACTGTGATTTCTAGCACTGTTCTTTGATTTGAAGCAGACGTCACCTTCACTTGTTTGAAAATGTGAATAAGGGGGGCACCCCGAGCTAAGATGTTGACAAAATAGGGAGACCGCCAGCATAGGGCTAGATAGCTCAGTTTGTAGAGCGCCGGTACGTTAATCCGGAGATCGTTGGTTCAAATCCCGCTCTAGTCAATTTTGTCTTTGTTCAACCCCAAACCATTTGAAATTTACCCAGTCAGTTTCCCTTGTGGTTCATTACTCGACAAAATGTGAATGAGGCAGAAATCTCGAAACATATTCATCTGTTATAGGCCCCCTATTGAACACGTATTGTGTATATTAATTATTATGGGGGCCTCCAGGCCTATCGGAACTTTAAAATGATATTTAAGAATCAAATAAATCGAAATTATCTTCCTAGACATAACTTAATTAACCACCACAGGCACTTGTAATGAACAAATACGATCCATACACGTGATGCATTGTTATATTCTGACAACGAATAATTTATTTGTCTGAGCAATGCAGCGGTTGCACCTGACACACGCCCTCAATGTATCAACATTGTCAGTTAAAATAATATACTCATAATTTCCATTCGTTTGTCGCGTCCGTTTCCACCCAAGCATCGCGTGCAGTGGAATCAGAAATAAATCAAACAGTTCGTGTCTTTCTTTTTTATAAATACTCATCGATATAAAAGAAGTAACATGTGTATTACTCATTACCAGCATTTTTGCTCTGTTTCAAGTTGAATAAAACACCATGTCGACAAAATTATATTATGTAAATGATTTAGGGTTTAGTTGGCGTCAGTTTCTGCAATTATAAAAATACGTCAATAAAAAAGGCATAATTCACTTTATGGATGTGAAAACGTGCAACTTGCGGGTTAAGCTCGTAGTATGTATGTTTGATTGGCGTTTTAACGCAAGGGTTCTTTAAGATATGATATTTGGCTCTTTGAAGAAAGTTGGGAATTCTTTTTGGATTTAGTACATGGGCTGACGATCCGATGTGCTTAGGCTTTCGGGGAATTGATCGGGCTATATTTAATAAAAATTATTTACAGATTTACATTCAGTAAAGTGGGATGACGTTTGTTCTATGCAGGCAGGGGTGAGACAGCTGGATACGTTCCAGAGTTGGTTCGTTCCATCTTCGATAGAAGCGGTTCGGTTCTAATTTTAGAAAAGGATCTTTCAAGAATAGACTGTTGGAACCAAACGAAGACGGTGGGGTTTATTGTTGGTGCTGCTCAGTTTTTAAAAAACAATAACCTCTTACCATGAAACTGTACGTCAGATGTGGACGAGTACACCCGTCGCTTTGTAACAAACAAGTGCCAGAAAGCACCGAAGCTAAGACAATAACACTTCGTACCACCTTGGTAAAAAAAAATATGTAATACAATAATCTACTGCATTAATATAATAACCCAGTTTCATCCGGGTATGCCTGAAGTCACAAAATACAGGTTTGGCGTTGTTGTTGTTGTTGTTGTTGTGGGGTTTTGTTTGTGTGTGTGTGTTTTTTTTTGTGTGTGTGTGGTTTTTTTGGGGGGGGGGTCTTCCAAGTAAAAGATAATGCCTTTAATGGCCAATAAATGTCCATTCTATTCAGCACTTAGAGATATGACAGAGTAATTGTAGGCCTATTGGTTAGTTTTAAAAAAAAAAAATGATAATAATAATTCGATGTTATTCTGATATAATGGTTGAGTGTCACATCTGAAAATCGCTTGAATTGTTATCTAAAGACACATACGTAATGTGCATGTACATGATGTATACTAAGACACATATGTAAGTAATGATGTATACAAGACATAATATGTACATGATGTACTTATACAGCATCCTCCGTAACGCTTCGTCTGTAGAGAGTGCCGTGCGAAGAAGCCCGACACTTGCACATGTACATGTACAGTACATGTACTGCGGTGATTGCCCTGTCACATGTACAGTGCATGGCTCAGTGACAAATATTATCCAGCACTTTCCATGAAAGGAGGTGGAGTCCAGCATCTGATTGGCTACATGTCTTCTGTGTAGAACACGGGCCGAAACCGCACGGCCGTCAGACGGCGTCCTTAATTGGCTGCTTCTCCCTTCACACACTCCGTGACGTAAACTGACATTCATAAGTTCGCTCAGCTGCGACCCAAGTGTTGTGAAAAAATAAAATAATAGGCAAGCCAAGCGAATGGAGGATATATGGTAGCTGCACAAAACTATTGACTTCACAGTGGGTTTTTGACGTAATGTAGTGTACGTACCGTCTGGAGTCACTTGACACGGGTGCAAGATACTATACGGTACTTGTTTCCAGTTGGTTGCTTGACACAGTAGTCACTGGTGTGTTGACTACCGCTGCATTTTTGTGGTCTTTTTTTCCTGGGCTCTTCTGTAGTAACACGGGTCCATTTTCGTGTGAGCTTTTATCGACACCAGTCCACAAGCAGATTCCTTTTCTAAGCCACACAGATTTCATGTCTGTGGAACGTGGGCCCAAATAAACACACGCACGTGTCTAAACAAATGATTGCTTGATTTACAACTTTGGTGGAAATTACTGTAAATTATTGGAGAGAAGAGTTCGGGTACTTGTGCAAAGTCACGTGTGCATGTCTACACGTTTTTTTAAAAACAAAATCATATATTTTGAAGAAGTATCCCAACCCAATCGTAGATGAACTTTGGACTTGAAGTTGCGCCGAGACTTGAATAATCTTAAGACCTCCCTTCCTAGGAGAAATGAAGCACAGGAGTGCTTAGTGGAAATCATATTGAAAACCCGAGTCGCTGAGGGAAGTAAGGTGTGCATAGACGGCCATAACCCCAGCATCGTTCAACAACACAATGTGTATTGTTCAACGGAATAGAGTCAACTAACTCGTCGGTGTTGTAAACACCAACCACACCGCCCGAACCACGCGGGGCACAAGGCGAACTGTATGCTCTGGAATGTCAAGCGTCTGAAGTGTGACAGTTTAGTTGCGTAGAATCGAAGTTCTTTGCTACTCTAATCATTCTCAGTTGCGATATCCTGCGACTCGTCCACCGAATACCGAATCTGGTGTATGTTTTTTGTTTTATTCCTCGCCAGTTTTGAGAGAGCCACCCACTGCCACAGCAGGTCACGGTGTGACTATACTTGAACGCCGCCGTACGCCGTACCATTGTGCCCGTCGACGGGCGAGAGACCACCGTGCTTTGACCACGGCTCCACCGGCACAAACGTCGCGCAGCACGGTCGCCGTCAGCATGGTGCAGATGTGCGCCGGCTGCAAGGGGCCTATCCTTGACAGATTTCTCCTTAATGTGCTGGACAGACCATGGCACGTCAAGTGCGTACATTGCTGTGAATGCAAGTCTAGACTGTCGGAGAAATGTTTCTCAAGAGAAGGGAAACTCTTCTGCAAAGCTGATTTCTTTCGGTAAGTTCCCGGAACGTGTTCCCCAAACTCAAACCGAAACTTGCCTTACATTAAATCCATATCCATTCGGATCGTCCCATCATTACCTCATACCAAAAGACAGTTACAAAATGGCTAGTGTTTCCAAAAAAAGGTTGGCTTTGAAAATAGGCATATACAAAACATATTGATTTATCTTTTGCAAACGTCATTTTAATTTTCAATTTGTATGCATACTATTAATAATAGCTTGAAATGCTAGTTTATTACAAATTGACTACATGTATTTGCAAGTCATGGGTATTTGCATTTGTGGACTGGTATTAGTCGAGCAATTGTTTAAAAATGTGTAGATGGCACAAAACACCGACTCAGATCGCCACTTTTGCACACAAAAAAATAATATTATTTGATGTGTAAAATTGAAGAATATTTTGTTAAAATTAATTAAAAATTGGCGTTCAGATTTTGCCCTGTTTTCCAATTCACGTGCACAGATAAGTATTTCACCACGAGTAATCTATATTAATAAACACGTGTATCATTTGGCATAACGGGTCTTCACTGCTGTGAGAGACTAAACTTATAAACCCAGTGAATTAACTCGCGTCTTATCTTACCTCTATTTTTTATTTCACATTTTGTTGTTATGTAACTCGAGACAGATGCAAACTTTCGGTATACATTTCCAGAGCCCAGTGGGGAAAGAAGGATTAAAGCAATGCAAAAAAAAAAAAAAGCTCACTTTCTTTAAACGAAATCTAATACACAAAGTCACTCACTCAAAAAACAATTTCAACTACTTAAAATTCGAGATGTTTTCAGAGGTTTAATTTAATTGATGTAGTTTGTTGTTGTGGATGAGATGGAACGGATGCAATGTACATGTTTTGAGTGAAAAACTCCGATATGTCTACTTGTTGGCCATAATGATACATCCAAGATATTGATCTTCACCAAATTCAACAACGGTAATCGCAGCCACAGTTGTTGTTTCTAGGAATATCACACACTGTGTAATGTAATCATCAGGGCACTGTGATTTTACTTTGAAACTATCGTGCGAAGATTTCGTTGATGTGTAAATTATTCTTTAAAAGATGAAACATCAGTAAAAAAAAAAACATCAGTGAAAAGTATAAGAACTCTCCTCGTACAGATGACCTGCTCATTCTGCTCATCATTAGTTGATGTTTAAAAACGAAACCGCTCAACTTCAAAACAATTCTGCGAAAATTATGTAAGTGATGAAAACATTGTCTCTCTACAGCAAAAATTGTGAGACTGCAAAACCATAGAGCAGGGGTAAAAACTGCTGGCGTCATTGTTGTTGTTTATGTTGGGGGGGGGTCTCACTCGCTCGGTAGGATGGATCTCATAGCCGGACCTAACTGCCGAGATAATTTGTCCCCAAAACCATTGCTTTCAATAAATACAATTGAACTTTGTAAACTTTCCTTTAAAATACTTCTGTTACCCTCTGATAGTATTTCATTGTCATTCAATGAGATGAACCCTTTTTTTTATTTGTAGTTATGACAAATGATTACCTGATAGAAATATTGGAGAAGAAAAGTAATCCAAAGATGACACTGAAGAGGCATTTTCTCCTAAACGTAACCAGACGGGATTAATATATAAAATAAGAACATTATATAATACAACAAGAAGGAAATTTTAGTGTGCACTTCATTTATCATCTGCCAAGACTGCAGTTGCTCGAGTTGATCAACTGTCTTTACAAACTAGCATTATTGCTAGTTGATGAACAGGAAACACTACAAACTTCATCAACCCAGAGAATATAAATCTAATGAGTACAACAAATTAAAAAATAAAACTTTAACTGGACCCTTAAGTTGGTTTATTTGACACCGTATCTAGTCGAAAGCACAGCTCACTTTCTTATGAGCAACAACTCAAAATTGAGCTGATTAAAACAACGGCACATGCCCAGTAGGCCTAATTACGAGCAAATTCTGGGATAAGGCTTAATCTCTGAAAGGTACATTCAGATCAAAGATGCTAAGAAGATTATACTCTTGTTCAGAGCTCCCAGTGGGTATTCTCTTGATGTAATTGATATGTAATCACTGGAGGTACTTAAAGCAATTCGATTAGGATGAATTCGCTTGCGGTACCAGTACCGTCTAATGAGCGAATATACCAAGCCTTTTTTATAGAGTCTGTGTTTGATTGGATCAAATGATGGCAAAGTACGCGTTAAATTAATCAAACTACACATCTATCAAGATTTGGAACGCGGTTCAGTTATTTAACAGTAGGTTTTGTGTTTTCTATATTATTTATACGCAAATAATTGTCTTGCTAGGGGCAATAAACAAGTTCGCTTGCTAAAAACCCTGAGAATTATGTCTGCTTTCATCGTTGAAAACAAAAATTCAGTTGAGTTAAACAAGCTTCCCTCTGAAACCTAAAAGGTCGCTTTACTATTAATTATTTTTTTGGCCAAGTTGTGAAAACCCGTTTGTCATTTGAATTTCCACCGGCTTATTTTGTCTACTCTCTAAATATGGCTGTTGTCAAAGAAACAAGTCATTTACAATCCATTCCGGACAGAATTCCTTACCAAGTGTAAATCTTTCCTTTTTGGAGGTTTTTTTTATTGATTTTTTTGAGACTCTACACACCGCGACCATGTCTTTTAAAACTTTGACGAGCAGTCCTTGTGTACAGCATATGAGAGTGTATATAGTCAATTTGAATTCCGTCAATTTAGAGAGAGACTGGTTTCGTGTGGGTGAACACAATGATGGTCCAAGTAGTCAACGACTGTCCGCTGTTGTCAACATATCTTTTATTCATTATTTTAATTACCAGTATTGAATTTGGAATCCCAAACATTGTGTGCGCATTGTCTGCGTTCATGTGGGAAAATGCAGTATGAAGCAAAGTTATGCTCGGGGCGGAATCTCAATGTGTTGAACGTATTATATCAATAATACAAAAAAATAATAAAACTGACGGTTCATTTTATTGTGATGTTTGAAATTCAGTTAAAATTCATTTTCAAGTTTAGTCAAGGACTGCTGCGGATTTATTCGTGATTTGTTGGCAAACTTATGGAGTCACGTGTACCTTTTGATTGCTTCTATACCGAAGAGATATCGATAACCAGATATACCCATAACTTGGTGTGGAGAATGCAACCATTTTTATGATCTCTTTCTCCTCTCTGACCAGAACGTATGGAACAAAGTGTGCCGGGTGTTCGTTGGGAATACTGCCCAGTGATTTGGTGCGCCGAGCCCGCAATAAGGTATTCCATCTGAACTGTTTCACGTGTATGATCTGTAGAAAACAGCTATCGACTGGCGAGGAGCTTTATGTAGTCGACGAGAACCAGTTCATTTGCAAAGACGATTACATGAATAAAACATACGGTGAGTTTATACAATCTCAATTTATTTACCTTTGAAGGATCAACTTGTTCAATATGTGGTTTGGCTGAGTGTCATGTTCTGTGTACATTTCAGCTCGCCCAAAGTCGATAAAAGGACTTCGAGCAAAACACGTCTTTATTATATTCATTTTTTCCATCTTCAAGTTGTAACCGATGCTGTTCACAATGATGAAAATAAAAAAGAGATCTTCGCTCGAAGAATCATTGACACACATTCTTTACTCGAATCATCTCGGCAAGTCGGAGTAAAGATATCTTTAAACAAATCTAGAATAGCCTTTCGTCTCATCAGGCCCAACCCTTATTCAAAATACTATTTTATTTGTTGCCATTTCGAAAAAGTTGCATATGATCAAAGTGGGTCGGATTCTTTGTGTGTTATGTGTGGCCCCATTTATGCAAATTAGTTCTTATTTACCACCTCCCGTCGTACCGGCAGGCTTTAACCACATTAAAAAAAATGCTTTCACTGGAGTTGAAAAGATGCCATAGAACGATGCGTGGGTGAAAATACAACCCCTTTCGAGTGGTGTTTCTTTAGGCCTGTCAAGATTTATGTTGTACCGAACATTTAGGCCTACTGTCGACAGGTTGCGGAACAAGCCCAATAGTTGAGGGAAAGTAGCTATTGGCCTATTGCCGACAGGTTGCAGAACGAGCTCAATAGTTGAGGGAAAGTAGCTATAGGCCAACTGTCGACATGGTTGCAGAACGAGCTCAATAGTTGAGGGAAAGTAGCTATAGGCCAACTGTCGACAGGTTGCAGAACGAGCTCAATAGTTGAGGGAAAGTAGCTATTGGCCTATTGCCGACAGGTTGCAGAACGAGCTCAATAGTTGAGGGAAAGTAGCTATAGGCAAACTGTCGACATAGTTGCAGAACGAGCTGGATAGTTGAAGGAAAGAAGCTATAGGCCTATTGCCGACATGATTGCAGAACGAGCTGAATTGTTGAGGGAAAGTAGCTATAGGCCAACTGTCGACATGGTTGTAGAACGAGCTGAATAGTTGAGGGAAAGTAGCTATAGGCCTATTGCCGACATGGTTGCAGAACGAGCTGAATTGTTGAGGGAAAGTAGCTATAGGCCAACTGTCGACATGGTTGCAGAACGTGCTCAATAGTTGAGGGAAAGTAGCTATTGGCCTATTGCCGACAGGTTGCAGAACGAGCTCAATAGTTGAGAGAAAGTACTAGCCATAGGCCTATTGCCGACAGGTCGTAGAACAAGCTCAATAAATGAGGGAACAGGTTGTAGGACAATCACCGTAATTGAGAGGAAAATATCTTTGGAAATTCAGAGCAAACATGAACATGTGCTGTATTACATACGGTATTTCAGGATTGCAACACCTAATCAAGTTAATAATTGTTAATAAATAGACAAACGTGGAAAGTCTATAAAAGTCTCTACCATATGGAAATGCAGATCAGCTCTTGTACTCGGTGGAGACTTTCCTAATATCATGGCTGGTTATGGAACTACAATTTAAAAAAAGACATCAGAGACAAGGATCACTCTCGAGTGTCAGAAACCAGAATCACTCTTGAGTGATTGCCTTTGTTTTTCTTTCGTCCCTTTTGTGCATGGCCTTGTCATGTAAATTTGTCCTGGTAGTTGGAGGCTGGTAACTTAATAAATTAGGAGTTAATTAATATGAAATACGCAATTAAACTAAAGAAGCCTAAGTTATACCCGTATATAAAACTAATTTTAAATCGTACAATCGTTTTTCGTCTACGGTTAAATGCTATTGTAGGGAAAAGTTAATTACGAATTTTAATTACTAAATTTATTATTGCTATTTATGGAGGTAGGGACCGTTCTGTGTGGTGTCGGTGTGCAACTCTATAACGTATCGGGTTGGAGCTCTGGATTTGTGAACAATTCAGGGTTTTATTTTTTTCTGGCAGCTAAATTGAGGAAGGGCTTTTCCAGACGAATCACTTTTTAATAGATTATTTAGGAGACAGTGTTCTGATGGGGATTGTACAACATTGATTTTGAATTGGACATTTGAATATCTGCTTAAATTGTTTGCAAACCATCCATTCCAGAACCGAACCAATGATGTGCGTTTCATTATCTTCTAGAACTCAATGTGATGCTGTCATTATCGTGCGCCACTTTCTCTTTTTCATTCCTAGAGACTTTCTCGAGAGAAAACGATCAAACTCGAACAAAGTTTCTGGAAAATGAATAATTCACGGGAAAAAAATTATTTTTAGACGGATTTGAATTTCTATAAAACGGAAGTTATTCCAAATGAAGTGATCCCAAATGAACTTCTATTTAGATGTTTGTATTCTTCTTTCATAACACTA
The DNA here is from genome assembly GCA_032158295.1 of Pycnopodia helianthoides. Lineage (NCBI taxonomy): Eukaryota > Metazoa > Echinodermata > Asteroidea > Forcipulatida > Asteriidae > Pycnopodia > Pycnopodia helianthoides. The sequence goes on from CM063249.1 coordinate 6,142,487, forward strand.
CAAACGAATCAACAGGTGAATCTGAAAATTTGATATATATTTATTTATTGGACCGGTAACTTTCTTCTTTAGTCCGGGTTATAATGTGAACAGGGTTAAAGAGCGCTGTACTTGGAGGACAGGTGTGTGCCGTCTATCGGTCAATGCAGCCCTCACCTTGTCTGTCTGTCGACACGTTTTTCGACCCATGGTCGAGCAGACCTTTGTATCGTTTGTCGGTTTGTTGCCGAAGTATCTTAATGGCGCATTTACACCAACTTTAATGACTTAGCAAGGAATCTGAACGATAACCCGTCACCCAACGACTGTTATGTGACATCTTGTAAATACCGATACTGCACAGTGGCTGCCTTTGAAAAGATTCAACAGACCGATGAGCTGTTGGAGATTCAATGTCCCGCACCAAATACAGTTGTATAGACACCCGAGTTTAAATCAAAACAAATTACAATATATTTGTCATTTGTGATGCATTGATATATTTCTTTTAAGTAAAGTAATGCTCATTGATTTTATGATATGAAGTTATTCAAATAGACATCATTCTTTTCGTCAAAAATTGTAATGAAGGGAGTTGTATTGTTCACTGGTTGCTCTAAGCATGTTGTGAGCCTTAGAGCAACCAGCGAAACCTACAACTCACTTCATTTCAATTATTGACGTACAGTTGATCCTCGAAGACGGTACGGTGTGGCTGATAAACGCGTGTCAAGCCACTGTTTTCTATTTAGTTGCTACTGTTTTCTCTTAATAGTTGCTACTGTTTTCTCTTAAGTTGCTACTGTTTTCTCTTAGTTGCTACTGTTTTTTCTTTAGTTGCTATACTGTTTTCTCTTAAGTTGCTTCTGTTTTCTCTTTAGTTGCTACTGTTTTCTTAGTTGTACTATTTTCTCTTTAGTTGCTACTGTTTTTCTTTAGTTGCTACTGCTTCTCTTTAGTTGCCACTGTTTTCTCTTTAGTTGCTACTGCTTCTCTTTAGTTGCCACTGTTTTCTCTTTAGTTGATAATGTGGTATCTTTAGTTGCTACTGTGGTGTCTTTAGTTGCTACTGTTTTCTCTTTAGTTGCTACTTTTTTCTCTTTAGTTGCTACTGTTTTTCTTTAGTTGATACTGTGGTATCTTTAGTTGATACTGTTTTCTCTTTAGTTGATACTGTGGTATCTTTAGTTGTACTAATTTCTCTTTAGTGTACTGTTTTCTCTTTAGTTGATACTGTGGTATCTTAGTGATATGTTTTCTTTTAGTTGATACTGTGGTATCTTTAGTTGTATAATTTCTCTTTAGTTGCTACTGTCCTCTTTAGTTGCTACTGTTTTCTCTTTAGGTGAATTAGTTGTCAATGTTTCCTCTTTAGTTTCTACTGTTGTCTCTTAAGTTGCTACTGTTTTCTCTACAAAAAAAGTAGATGCGCACTGGTCATTCTGTAATGTAAATGCTTGAAGAAAACGAAAATAAGCTTAGGACAACAACATTTTTTTTTTTGGAAGGGCTCAACGTTTTGTTTGCATAGCATGTTATACTTTTGTGAAGGTTTTTATGTAAATAATGCTGTACAACGGATAACAAATTCCATGTTTTTAGACATGATGAATAAGTAAATTGAATTTAATTGAAGTAATGCTGACTGCTGGGGAAACATTGTGTTTTCGCTATGAAAAAAGAATTTGTAATGTAACAACTCACTGTCTGGGTCTGTACCGGTAGTCATTTATCACCAGCAGATGTCTTGTGTTCTTGCACTCAAATCAATGTCACCAATAGTATGATGCGGGAGAAGTCTATCGAAGATGGCCGCCATGCAAATCGAAAGGCACATTATTATTCCTTGATCGTCCTTGTGTGTCGTCATATCAAATTCTGACGGTGCCAATAGAGGGCGTTTCTAATTTAACACAAAATCGAAATACTACTGTTTAATACGTCATTATGAGGCACGAAAACAATAGTAACCATGTTGTACCATCCTCAAGTTATAAAAGGCATCGCGTAATGAATGATTACCAGCGATCGTCAGAAGTACCACGTGTATCAAACTGACATACCACAAGAGGACATAGTGTCATCTATTATAAGATGATTTTGAAATCTGGAGGATTGAAGTTAGAGTAGCCGTTGATGTGACTCGAAGCATGGATGGGTTACTGGAGACCGAGCGTGACGCATAATTGCGCACGGGTAGAGAGTTTTTATACTTATGAATTATTCATGACGGTAACTACTAGTCATTTTGGTGACCTTTAGAGAGAGGGGAAGCATGATGTGCGTTGTTGTAGCCAGCTATGCTTAGAGTGACTTCTGCATAGGTATCAAACAGCAAGCATCAAGTTTGATTCATCTTGTATAATTTGGCCAGAGCTTAAATCAAAACTTTAATTCTCACGATATGACCGTTGCAAATCATCATTTTATTCAGAAGAAAAACAGGGATATCATGTTGTTCCCCATTACAGCAAATGTACTGTTTTTCCCCGAAAGCCGGTGTTCCAATCTCCGTCGAATCGAAGCTTCAGATTTGATTCATGACGAACTACTCCCAGTTTGAGTTTTGACGGACACAAATAGTCCATGATATTTGTTGAAAATATTTTTGTGAACGATGGAATTTGATTAAGCAAAAAATTATTGAAAAACTTCTTTCCATGAAGAACGTTTTCAAGAAAAATACAAACCTTGTGGAAAACAAACAAACCTAGTGACGAAGCGTTCAGTTATTTTTTATTGACTTAAACATCGGTGTATATTTTATGTGTTTTGGGCATGTTTTTCCTTTCACCTTTTTAAAATAGTTGGGAAGGCAATTTCCACAATATGTTATCTTTCCAATAGTGAATGGTATTGCATGTTACATTCTCTGCATCGTGTCCCTTTGTGTTTCGTAATGCTGTGATCATGGTACTCTCTCATCCAGGAGTTTTATCAAGAACAAGAAACCTATCATTCGAATAACGATTGAATCATAGCTCCATGAATCAACAAACTACTAGATCTGCTTAGCCAACAAAACTTTACTGAGCAGTGCTGGTTACGGACACTACTTATGCCCAGTGTCCGGCTTATTCTGGTTTATTTATTCTGTAACATATCAAAGCAAAGCTATACGGACCCTGCTTCTAAAGTTGTAATTTCGACAACTCTTGTCAGTTTTACATCAGTAATGACTAGATCACTGTACTATTTGAAGATGTGTATGTCCCGTGAACAGAGAAAAGTACAAATTCACAAAGCAGAGCTAAACTAGCCCGGGGTATTCGATGCACGGGTTGTTGTGTTTCTACATTTGATTTAGCAAGCTGTGATAGTTTGACTTACACCGAATTTGCCGCGTGTGGGGATACACAACCAGCCGTTAGAAACGCAACGAACTTCTTCATTCAATCGAGCTCCCCAAAATAGATTAAGTCGGTTGGATAAAGCAATTTCCCGTTTATCTACAGACACTGTTTCCCCATTGCTTTTCAGTTTGTATTTGAATGATTTGCTGGGTTTCCTATAACAGCACCAGTTCCCTGCCTCGGTTGTGTGTATAGCCAGGGGGTTTTTTATTTTGGAATGGAAATTCGGGAGTACGGGAATTGATCAAAACGTGGGTTGTGATTTCGAGTGAGTTTGCTGGATTTTCGCGGAGAGTTTTTTAAACAATCCTTCTGCTCGATTGTTTGATTCGATTGAGTCATTTTGCGCTAACCATGCGTTTTGTTATTTATACGTCTTGTGAAAAAGGGCGCCAATTAATGTAAGTCGAAACTTCTGAATGTCCGGGTAAATTAAATCTAAGGCAATTTGCATATCTAATCACATGACTTGACTTGTGTTTGCTAACATGCGTAAAGCTACAAGTAGATTCTATATAACTTGTATACTACACTACAACGCTGGTTGAATTCAATATTTACTTGGCTACGGAAGGCCAGTTAATTGATTCGACAGTGCAAATATTGTTTCACTTGAGACTGTGTTCACTTGGAAAATATAATTATTTTATCAGGTGAAAAAGAGGAATCAAGCCCTTGCGTTGTACTACCAGTTCGCTGTTCCATTTAAACTTGATAGACTATTAAATAGTTATGCAAATCTGAACTCTGTTATTAACTTCAATTTTGTATTTTTTTTACTTTTTGCTAATCAAGGTAAAGGTCCAGCGCCGGATATGATGGATTCATACGGCGGACTTACTCCGTGCGACACCAGTTTGACGGGTAGCCAAGACGATGGATCTACTGGGGATATTTCGGGCAGCGAAGACCTCATGGATGCCGACATGCCGGAGCCCTCACCGGCCCCATCCAACGCACCCACAGAGGACGGCGAGCGGACCAAAGAATCGAACAATAACGACGGTATTAAGGTCGAGAGAGACCGAGACAGTGAGGGTGGGACGGGGGGCTCAACCGGAGGGGTGTCCGGTGCCAAGAGGAGGGGTCCGAGGACCACGATTAAAGCCAAGCAGCTAGAGACTCTTAAGGCTGCCTTTGCGGCCACGCCCAAGCCCACAAGACACATACGAGAGCAACTCGCTCAGGAGACGGGCCTTAACATGCGGGTCATCCAGGTGAGTCACACAGAGTCAATTGTCTTCTTCAAAGTTGTTTAGAAAATAATGAGGGAATTCGTAATGCAATAATTACGGGTTGTTTTATGTGAAAATCTATTAATTGAAGCACTTAATTCGAATAATGCTTCACTGTATAGCTCCCCCACGGTGAACTGCATCAGAAACGAAAGCAATGTTCGAAACTTGCCAACCAGGGTAGCTTCCAGAGTAATTCAACGATGTCGTTGTATGTTCAGTTGTTGCTTTTGAGTGGCGGTAATTTGTTCACTTCGCATCTGATTATCTTATGAACGAGTCGTTTTATTGGGGAAGATTAGCCGCGTGCGACACACCGCACTCCCCCCGCAACAACATAACACCCTAATAATGGGGTTCTTGAATTCGGCGTCTATCAGATTCAAATCAAAACCAATCTGGGGCCTATTACGAGCCAATCATTTAAACCCCAGACTCGGGACAAATCAGAATATTATAGGGCAACAACTGGCCAGGCTTGCAACATATGCCGGAGCGTATTGGGTTGCAGCGCGAAGGCGCGACCCATACACGTGTCTCTTTGAAACTAGAAAGTGAGGGTAAAGTATAAAACATGAACAGTGTCGATGGTAGCGTTGTGTTAACGGGGCCAGCATGGTGTTGTCATAAAGCATCTTATTATCCAAACAATAACTGGTCCGGGCTTTTTTGACAACGGGCTAATGCTTGTGATAACAGTTCACACACTGGATGTATCGTTGCTAGTAATACTGCGGGAAATCGATTGAGGTCTAGGCCCAGACTCCCATTATCTCACTGGACTCCACGTGATGAAAACGTTTTTCGTCGCCTGGTGGATTCGATTTTAATTACTCAGGTGAGGGAAAGTTTATGGGCGGGACAAACATTCACAATGACACCACTTGAGATAACTGGAGGGTCGCATCTTAAACCAGGTGTGTAGGTTCCAGGGCTAACTGCCACATAAAGATGATAATGTCAACCTTGGTTATCCTCTAATGGGTACACTCTGCCTATGCATATTCCCTATGTATTATTCTATGAATGCTGCAAAACTGAGGGTATATGAGATATGTAATTCGCTCTGTATGGTCGTACTAATACAGAGGGTAGCCTAGCGAGACGTGGCTGATTTTGGTATCTCCAAAGTTTGAGACAGTGTACCAGATTGTGTTTCCTTCAGCCTCGTTTTGGTCACATCAATATGAAAGGCGAATCAAAATGGTGGCTTCGTGTATGGTGTGCGTGTATAGTGTGACATCATCGTGATCTGTGTTTTTGTGCGCATTGGAGACACGACATTTACCTGATCGCAACATTTGATCATTTCAGAAGGTCAAATAATTGCTGATTTGAACTTTTTTGTTTGTTTGTTGTTGGGTTGACATTCTTGTTTTGAGTTTTCCTCCACGGAGGATGGCCGGAAGCTACTGGAATTCAAAATGGAAACATTTCGGCTTGCATTTGTTTTCTTATTAGTATCAAGTACATTCAACACCAAACCAAATATTTGAAATATAGTCCAGACTTTGCCAAAATGTGTATACACAATATGAAATCCGCGGGATTACCCACATGTCATCACCTCACTGCGCGGTATGTTGAACATTTCCAAGTTTATTGGTTCTTTATCCTCTATACGAATCTTTCAAAAATCTCTACCGGTGTCTCTGTTAAGTATATGGCCCTGGTCTGACCTTACTGCCTTAATCCTAAGATTGTAGGGATGCCGGGAGTTGGCGTAGACTGGAGGAGTTGTGGTCGATCTCTTGTCTCTCTCTATGGTATAGACCCCCGAGCTAGCTCAGTTCGGTCTCCCCTGGGTAACGGCGACATCAAAGGCGTTCGGTTCTTACCCATACGGGCACGACATTCCTACTGACAAGTAGTGCGCGTCCTACCCGTAGGGGTCGCCGGCTCGCATTCACGTCTGAGGGTCCGCCCGGGCCCAGCTGCCGCACACACCGAACTTGTCGAGTTGTGCTCTCGGAAACAGGCAAAAAAAAAAAAAAGCCTGCGGTCCCGCTAAGGGAAACTTTTTTTCTTTCTTCTTCCCCCGTTTCTCCTTTTCGTATTTTTTAAAAACAGTGGAAGCTCACTGAACCATATGTGTTTCTTCTGAGGTGTTGTTTTTTGTGGAGTTTGCTTTTGGGGAGGTTGTCTTTGTAGAATTGAAAGCAGGCCATCTCATCCTGGGAGTAAGTCAGCTGGGCTGACCCCGAGGGTCTTACCATCCCTGCTGAGTGGGCAGATAATTCGAAACTCTCTACCAATTGGCAACACTAACTTAGCTCTGCAAGAGCAACGTAAATGATTGCATAAGGATCTGTGCTACTTATTGACAAAAAAAAGCAATATAGTTCAAGGCACTGGACACTTGGTAATTACTCAAAATAATTGTTAGCATAAAAACTTACTTTGTAACGAGCATTGGAGAGCTGTTGATAGTATAAAACATTGTGAGAAACGGCTCCCTCTGAAGTAACGTAGTTTTTGAGAAAAAGGTAATTTCTCACACAAATAATAAAATCTTTCTACTTCCTAGCTGAAGCCTTTTATTATGCATCTGAAAGCACATCAAAGTAATGCAACAAGGCTGTTTTTCATTCATTATTCTCTTGCAAATTCGATGACCAATCGAGCCCAAATTTTCACAGGTTTGTTAATTTATGCATATGTTGGGATACACCAAGTGAGAATACTGGTCTTCGACAATTACCAAACGTGTACAGTGCCTTTAACCGTCGTGTTGTGCGTGCACGCTTGCAAACGAACTTTTGTGGGGTTTTTTTCCATTTACTCAAATTTCATAGTGGAAGGCTTCAGCACAGGAGTAAAAACTGCATGTAAAACTTTGTGCTATAAACTGAAAAAGGGTTTTTGCTTGTGTGTCTGTCACTCGTGTATAATATATAACTATTTTTATAAAACTGTAGGGAGATATATATTTGTTTTTTCTGTGTTTTTTGTATTTATTTAAAAACAAAAATATATGCAATGTAGATGTTTGCCTAATACAAATTGATTGTTTCCAACTCCATTAAGTGTGCATGTAGTTGTATCGGAAACCAGACTATTTTTCACGTAAATACCTATGCACGTGTAGAAGTCGGCGCATGTGTGTAATAATACATCATAGGCCGACAGCAATCTCAATGAAATGCTGATCATGTTTGGGAACCAAGGCTGTCAGATGTCACATCTCACATTTTGAGTCTGAAAATTTCCTCCATGGCCAAAACAACTCAAGCTGCTATGTATAACTTCAAATATTTTACCTGTCGTAAATACACACTTACTGGCCTTGAATTGCTGCGCTTGCCTTGTTGAAATAAGTTTCAACGAGTGTGGATTTCTAGCTGCATGTGATGAAAGACCACACACGAAATTGTTGGGCTTTACGTCATCGTGACGTCAGCTACTATGGTATTATGATTGATGATGTATAGCCACTAGATGCTCTTTGTTTTAGGTTTTTTTTTTCAAGTGACAATGCCATCATGTATATAGCCCTGATTAAGTTTTGTATACATGTTTCTTAAAGTAAAAAACTTTGATGTATTGGGTCATCGGTTTTAGCTGGCTTTTTGCTCGAAGCTTGCCCCAAATTTCTGTCTATATGGACTGAAAGTAAAAAGGATAATTTTGCTGCAAATTTGTTATTAAAAAACCAGGAACCAGTCAAAATATACCCCCCCCTCCCCCACATAAACACACACACGAAACGTCACTGGAACCACTGTGTTAAGTCAACTTAAACGGTTTGCAGGGCTTATTCCCTAGTAAGCAAAAATGTGATCTTTGATCGCCGTTGTCTCCTCAATAGAAGAGAACAAGCTCGTTCACTCTCACCGATCAACACATAATTGCAATTCCTTTTGATTTAACTGTAATCGCGCATGTCTGCACCCGCCATATACTGCCAATGTCACCGCTGGATCGACGCGGATGCTTGTTATTAATTTAATTTAGCAAACCATCTCTCGGAGTTCAGGCAACTTTTTTTTTTTTTTTGCAACATTTCCATTCCTCAGGGGTAGTTGACCGCTGGCAATCTTCACGCGGTTGGTTCAATCCATGCTATGTATACTTGTTTACTGTCTGCTATCTACATGCAACTTGATGGGATTCGTTCTGTTTATGCGAAGCAAGAGCCATCTTCGCTTCATGATATGAGACACCAAATCGCAGGAGTGTTTGGAGGTCAAAGGTTATACTGTAATGACTAGCTTCTTCATTAAAATCTTGCTAATTGAAAGATTCGGCAATTGGTGTCTTTCTCAGTGAAACTTAGTTATTTAGGTATAGTTTTACGGCTACTTGTAGTTGTACTTCTCTAAACGAGACTTCCATAAATGCAATGTGTGCAATTGTAATGGAATGAATTTCTTCGTGCATGTGTACATATTGAAAAAAACCTCTTTGTTCCAGTTTTTATAACAAACGTTTAATTGTTCAACTTCAAAGAACCTCACCAGTTTTAGAGCAAATCTGTAAACTCTTGTTTTAGAGATAATCTGATTGATATCAGAAAACAGATGAAGAAACTTCAGTCAACCGAGCACGGAGAACGGTTCAGCGAGCATTTCAACCCTGTGTGCCCCGTGAAGTGTATCCCTTCTTCCCGACGATTCGATTTGCCTTTATCTCGGTGACTTGTTGTTCATCGGAATTATGTCTTGTGTCAAATTAAAGCATGCATGTAATTGGTGTTTATGTGGGCTTAGCTTGTTGTGATCTTCCAATAACATGTGAAAGGTCATTAAGAATCAAGATTTTTTATTAACATTGTTACCATTTTTAGTCAATTGTTTGGCTTGGTATTTCATTTTGATAGCTACATGTTGAAGCTCACATTGGAGGCCTTTTTTGCACTGGATTTTGGCCCGTTGCAGGGAAACTAATAAAGCAATGATGTAAACTCGGGTTTCAATGGCCGCTATCACGTGATTCTGTTTCGATCTAGGTCAATTTGCGGTGTCGTGGTCTATTTTACGCTGCACAAACGATTCTTAGGTGGGGAACTTTCTGTGGACGAAGCGAGTCGAAGAATTGCATTTTCTTTTGGATTTAGTAGAATCAAGAGATATAAGTTAGAACCAGTCTCTAAATATTTTGCAACTCGGCATATTACAACTGGTAACCCCCCCCCCAAAAAAAAAAACTGTTTATGTATACAGTCGTATGATTGCGTGGTACTCGGTGGACGCCATTTTGAATGTGGTTGCGATCACATGCGACCTTGTATAATGTTTTAACAACGATCGGTTTGGTCGCCCGTTGTGTAGAGGGGTTAAGTTTTTGTTTAGGATCATCGCAGAAACTGGAGAATCACAATCCGGTTTACTTATCCGCGTACATCATCCTGTTACTCGATCAATAAGAGGGCGTACACAAATAAATCCCTTTTAAAAGCGAGAACGGGTTAATCAACCCGGCCATCGACATCGGGCTGAGACGGGGCTATTGTAACGGACCAAACAGTGACCCTGGGGACCTGGAGCTATAAGCCCATTACGACGGAGGGGAAAGGAGGGTGGCACATTACTGGTGCACCTTAGCGTAAAATGAATCATTACACATCGACAGTGAGGGTTAATGTATAACTCATTATTACCAATCACCTCAATACAAAATCCATACTCCATAAAAGTGCATCACTCAGGATGCATCAAGTCAAGACATTCCTTGCGTTGAAAAATGAAGATCACGCAAAGATCAGTGATTTAACTGCAAGGGGAAACACAAGACGGAGAGAGTGCAAATGCCACGCGAAGCTAAAGTCGTTAATATTTTAGGTTGGTGAATTAAATATTCAATATGTTTTTACTTTCTCCCTTCGTGGGTTACCATACGGCATCACCATGGCATTACCATCTGTCCAAAATAATATAGGAGGTGTACGCTTTGGGTGATGCAAGCTTACCACATTATTTTGTTCACAGTGGCACATCGTATCGAACTCGCGTCACTTTTACATCTTGCCTCGGCTTTGGAATAAGTTGATGTTGTTCTCAGCATTTTTTCCGGGACGTGTCATTTTCGGCACAATGCGAGATTAATTTTAAATCTAAAAATTGGTGATCGGTATGGAATTGAATCGACCATTTCCGGTTTAAATGAATGCAATCAATGATTGCAGTGTCTACAACTGTTTGATGCAATTAGTCAATGTACACAGTCTCTGAAAGTTTCAAAAATAATGTTATTCCAAAAGGTTTCATTTGTTCCAAAACATGCCTTATGTTTAAAAAAAAAAAACATTTAGGGGTACATCAACATAAATGGGCGTGTTCAGTGATCTGTATAGAGTTGTACCACATCATTACCATCTCACATCACATTTAACAGGCTTAATTGAAAGGGATAGCCCTCGAAGGCAAACCGTTTAAGCCCTAAAAGTTTAGCGATTTTTATACAACAGACCCGAGTGGCCACAAAGACCTCTTTAAACTTTAATTAAATAGATACCCGGTGTCTTTCATGTCCCGGGCAGATTTACTAAGCCTTTTCAGCATCGGGGTTATAGTGGCTCAGTTCCAGGAGTTCTTTCACCCCCCCATCAAAGGCGTCAAAACCTCCAAAAAAGAAGGAAGAAAAGAAAAGAAGGCCAGACCATGGATCTATTCAGATGTTCCTTGTCCGACGTCTCATCTAGAAGCCAATACTATACTCAATGATACTACTTCTTATAACACCCGTTCATCTCCGGTCGACGTTAATCCTCTATGATCCACCCTCGCCCCAGCCTCACACTGGATCGAAGTGCTACAGTATGGGGCCCTCCATTTCAACGGGTGTTTCTCCTTCGCAACAAAAAAACCGCGACTCACAAAACCAGCCCGATAAAACTCTTTGAGGCGGACCGCCCCCCAAAAAGAGCTTAAGGCGTTCTCAATTATTGATGCGTCTCCACCATTGGGGGAAGGTCCGCCGGGCATTGTTCGGTCCCAGTCGGGCAATTTTCATAAAATGGCGGAGAAAATTAAAAGTAATTGGGCAATTATTTCGGGCTGGATTTTAGGCGGGCCGTCGGTTCGGAGACATTATTGGAGGAATGATAAGAGTGTGAATGGTCAGCCTGCGTTACCCTGTTGTGTCTTAATAGATCTTAAATGAGGGGGTGATTGGTGGAAAGCCTAGCACCGATTAGAGCTGTCTGGACGTTGGTTTGGGGGGAATTAGATCGAGTTTATAGCTAGTCATGGCCGGTCTGTTCATCATGTGCCCATGGTGGGGGAGTTGGAACGAAATGGTTACCACCAACTTCATGACAAATTACATATGGTATAATAACAGACTGGGTTGATTCCTAAATATTAGAAAAAAATCCTCTCTCTCTTAAAGTTTTAGATTGAAATTCACTCTGATTGATTGAAACTAGTGACGAAATCATCCGCAATTTCCACTGGTTTCAATCGATTAGAGTGATTTTCATTCTAAAATTTTAAGAGGTTCATCCTTACTCTGATGCAGCAATTTTTGAACCTCCATTCAAACCAACATAAACCAAACCGACGGGCTGTGAGGAAGGGAAAACCTTTTGGTGTTTTGATTTTGATTTTTTTTTTTTTTAAGAATGTGTATAAATTTGTTATTTCACAATGGATTATAACAAAGACGGTGATGTAACACATTTCTTTTGACTTCCGAATCGGGTAATGTTTTGTTATAGTGTAATTATAGATACCATTGTTCTCATTATTCCAATTTCTTTGTCATGTTTCTTCATCTGTAAATGAAACCGGATAAAGTTTTGTTTTCTTCTTGAGAATCCAAGTTTTGATTTCTACATCGTCTGTGCTTCATTGATTTCGATTAGCCTGCGGGTTCAAATGTAAACGACAATGTTGAGGGCTTCATTCTCTTTGTAATGTAAATGTAACTTATGCACCCATGACAACAAGTATTGGTATTAATTGTGTTCTTAGAAGGGTAAATTTGTAGTTGTTTTGTAGTTATTTTCATTTGGAAGTAATTAATCACATGTTCGTATGCTGGTAATTCTCCCTTTGCTTATTGTGCCACAATAATACGGTTATTTACTCGTCTATAGTCCTTTGCTATGTGAGGGCGTCTTCTGGTTGAACCGAGTGATTGTAACCAAATCCTTTTCACGTTGTGAATGCTATTTCTGTAAATTACAAGTCGGTCTTGTTCCAGAATGAGAGGCCGTTTGATTCGTATTGTTCGCCCTCAAATCATCCACGTATCGAGATTTCAAGTGAATGATGGTATATATACGTGTCTTTGCATTGCGATGAATACGAACGCCCAAAACCCAGTCGTAAGGTTGTCTTATCACGTAATGATTTACGGCACTCTTTAAAGTCTGTGTGAGATATCAGAGTGCGTATATACATGTACATGAATCATAGTTTGTGAATCGCTAAGGTGTGTATCCTCAGATGACATGCATCTAAAAAGATACCTGTGTGCCCAAAATAAAAAACCGAATATGGAATGGAATAATTAAAGATCTGAGCGATCGCGGGGTTTATATTTAGGTCCTCTTTTTTGACCAGGATATGACAAGATCGGGAGAAAAACAGAGAAGAAATTGGGGGAAATTGCGGGTCGTGTGCGACTACGGCAGCGGCAGCTGAGTCAGCGCGTTTCGGATGAACAGAGCACCGGTGCATCGCATCGATCTGCCGCGTGCCTTCACTTACTAATTTCCTCGGCAGATGTAACTTACGGAGATATCAAAACGTCATATGACTATACTTTGTTTCCATTTGGGGCCCTTATGGTTTTTAATTAATCCACGGCTGTTCCGTGAATCAAAAAGTGGGACAGGAAACACCCGACATAAAACAGGTGTGTATTACACAACTGTAATTACGCAAAGGACATGCACTTTGCGCCTACTTTTTCTGTAAACAGCAAAGAGCCGTCTACGATTTGTTTATGCGATGGGGACAACCTCGTGGCCTAATTGGACTATATAGTACCAAATTACATTGTTTTCTTTGACAAATCATAATTTAGAGATCAAGGATTGTTTCTATTAGGCCTATTCATTTGTTGACATTTAAAATGGGATAATTAATGACGATTTATAATTTATTCAGAATGCGGGTCTTATTGTTGCAAGATTTTCACAACATTGTTTTCTTAGATGATAAAGAGTTTGACTTTTATTTATATATTTTGTTTTTTAAATATTTTTTGACTCTTCATTTTTGACAGTCGGCATTCAGGTAGTGATTAATAAATATCCCTTTTTTTATGGTAGTGTCTGCTCTTGAAGGAAATTGAGGGAAATTAATTCAATTGTCCAGAATCAAAAAAGCTTGAATCGTCCACAAGCGATACCAGCTACTACAAGGTGCATTTTCATCCGTATTGATTGTTATCGTCCGGACATTGCGTCGAAAATAGCTCGGAGCGACTTGCCCGGAGGCTAGGCAAGTTTGGATCTGACGAATTACATTTCGTCCTACAACATTGCTTGCTCTACGTAATTACCTCTCACCAAAATAATTGACGACGGAATAATAGGACGATGGGGTTGGGAACATCAAACACACTGATTTGAGTTATAACTTAATTTCATTAGACAATGAGACACATAATTCTCTGTGCTATTACGACTGCAGACGTTGAATTTTGGACTTTGTCCGGCCTGTTAAAGCAACACAACAGCGAGTACAACGAACCAAAATCAAGCTTGGTCTCCGATGCCGTCAGCGGATTTCACCACAATCAGTTTTCCCGTACAATAAATTAGCCGGGGTGTCTTGGTTTGCTCTAGGCTAGAGCAAGCCCCGCAAGCCTGGAATCAAGACAAACTCCAATGTCCAACAGAAACCCCCCTCTCCATACAACAACTCGTCTTCGTATCAACGTGTTGTTGTGTAAGCGCCCCGAGCAAGATCAGCTTTATGTCTCAGAACTCCTTGTGGCGTTCCTGCGTCACCAGCGGGGCACTCTGCGTCCCTTCCTCCCGGTGCACTTGCACTTTTTTCCCCTCGTCTATGTCTCAAACGCTGCAGCGCTCGGGGAGGAACACGGCGGGCGTTAAAGCTAGACATGCCACGGCATCACGCACCGAGTGCTTTGTGTTGCGGCGTGAAGCATAAGCCACGTACTAAGTACACGGGTAACTCTTTGTTTGTAAGGTCACACGTACCATAATATGATCCCCGCTGACTCGAAATTTGTTGGGAAAACTTTCTGTTCACTTTTCTAGTGGAAAGACATTTTGCTCGGTTTTTTGAAAATTGGCTAATCGTTCGTGAAAAAAAGTCAAACCCATTTTGAGTTGAGTGCATTTGGAGAGTGTATTATCGTTCGTGGTTTCTACTGATGGAGAAAAGAATTCTGCAAATGCACAAACAAATACAAATGAAGGAGAATGAATGTTGCTAGATGTTAATTTGTGCTCATTTTAGAAACCATGCAGCGGCTTCACTGAATCTTACAAAATGGTTGAGTTCTTTTTAAGTGGTAATATAATCTCGACATGAAATTTAAAGATAACTGCTATACAGATTTAATAAACTGTCTAGAGCAAGTCAGGTGACCGTTATGAAAATGTTTCAACGTGTGGACTGTTGAACTCCAGTGCTGGTGATATTTTTTTAAAGACTAACACTTTTCAGCTAAATTTGCGAGAATTGAAACAAAAACATCGGCTTGGGGGTCTACAAAGGCCCCAAAACCACGGGGGTCGACGTGATTTTTTACCCGGGCCAAACTTTCAGGGCGTTCCGGGGGCCCCGTGTGGCGCTCCCGTCATGAATGGTACCCATCAGGAACCATTCTAAAGCCCACACTGTTCGGAAGTAATGCCAGGGGCGCTAAAAAACAATACACCGTGCCCTGTAGCTGTTGGTACCCGGCCCACAAATCACTTCTGACAACCCCTGTCCGAATTGGTCGAGTTTTTTTCTTGTAAAAAGAGGCATCGCATGTTTCTATATAAAACAGCGTGAGATTTTGTTCTACTCAAAATAAAAAAAAGCACCCTCATAACATTCTTGTCTTCTCTACTGTGAGTTTAATGATATTTGTTTCTTGTACCAGTCTAATATTGCGCACCAATGATCTGCCAAAACGTCTCTCAAGAATATTGAAATGGAAATATTAAGTGTACTTTTAAAACTATAATTGAAAGACAAAGTTTTTAATTTTCTGATGTTCTACAAAATAAGGCTGAATATCACGCAAATGATAGTTTGAGACCTTAGTGTTTGTCTTAATATACGTGAGTATTTTTTTTAAAGGTCCAATGCGTTTGCGTATCAAAAAAACAAACTCCTTCACATATCGAGGTAACTAGCAAACTACAACATGTGCCGGTAGGTACTCTTGAAAAAAAATAATAATCACGTGTGTATGACGTGTAGGTCAAATCAATGATGACGTCATGTGTTAACGCATTTCACCGTAGCCTCAAAAGAATTCTACGCAACCGAAATAGGGTTGCCCCAGTTTCACTTAACCCAAGTGCTTCTGAGTATAGAAGATAGTTTTAAAATGGTTAGCTTTGTTTGCTAAACGACTTTTTCATGTGCACCAAAACTTCACATTATTAAGGTCTATAGGCCTATAAATAAATTCCCTGTAATAATTACACCCGCCCTTTTTCAATCAAATTATGAATAACACTTACTAAAGTATTTTGGGGGATTGATGTATGTTTTGTTAAAGTACCGAAAGCAGGTCCCTTTACCAAAACACAGCACCATCAACACACTCTATTGAAATCGAGTCTGCATAAATAGTGACTTAAGGCACCGCCATTCAGACATTTAGGGCAGAAAAGGGAGCCCATACCACAAAAAAACTGGCCATATTCCAAGGATATCTTTTGTTGGACGACACCGCACGGGGGTTGACGCGGAATATTCATTCACTTCAAAAAAAAAACACTTTGTTTTTATGGACGCTCATAAATCACTGATCCCCTCCAACAAGTTTTTTCTGAAAAGAAAATTAGTTTCCGGTCATTTCACTCGTCCTGCGATCACACACAAAAAAAAGCCGCTCCAAAACGGCTCTCCTTTATAGTGATTGATTCCATGGCGATACTCTATCACTTTGGGCTTAATCCGTTTAAGGCGAGTACAAAGAGCTCCATATTTCATTTTAACGCCAGTAATATGGAAATTGAAACTCATATGGTAGGCCTATACATGTTGTGAAAGACACCAAAATGTTCACTGGTGGTAGTGTAACAATCGTGCCAACTTGTCACAGATAAATCCTGGGCCAAGGTTGTTTTGTCGGTTTTTTTTTCTAACCACACATATTGATTGAAGAGACTTCGGACTGGCCTATATATTATTCTCATTTTCAGGACTGTCTGTTGATCACACTTCATCATATTTTGCATTATTTCCCAACACTGTTATTATTATGGGCGGGGATATGTACCGTATGACACCACCAAAAACAACAAATTTATAACCTTTAATGATTACGTTGATGTATGATTGATATTTGAAAATAAATACATATAAACGGGCAGGAGACCATTATCATACTATGAGATTTTTTTTCAGATATTGTTTTCTTTCTCTGAAATATTGTTGTTATACATTCACATTATATGCAATTACGAGGTATAACGTGTAGCAAGTAAACACACCTACTGCGGTTCATGTGACGTCAGCAGTGGTTACTCTTCAAAACATTTGGACAAATTTGCAAATTGTATAGCTGTTGACGTCATAACGGTTATCTCAAACATCGTCACGGTTAAGTGAAAGGATATTTCTCATTCCACTATTGTGTGTAATAACACCAGTATACGGAATTACGTTGTATATCACCGCTATTGACTTTGCTTTTCCAGTCTAGATTTGAGTCCGTATATTTTTTAATTAGAGAAAAAACAAATTGGCTGACATGGCATTCATTTGGAATGTGAAACCTAATTTCAAAATGTCATGTGACAGTTTCAAGCATGCTTGAGGTTGTCCGTTGTGGGGCTGAAGTTATTAATCAGCATGACCAATAACCAGTCCGGGAAAGAAAGAAAAACTTAAACAAAGAACTAATTTTGTAAAACTTTACCTTTTAAGTTCCATATTCAAAACAGGTTCATCATGTCAACTTGCATATTATTCAACAAGTCTCCCTCTATTTTGTAGAGGTTCGGACACCCCACGGTGTACCGGGTCTTTCGAACTGTTTGATCCCGTCATGATCCAGGAGCACCTTGCTGTGATATCTCGCTGTGATCTTATGTGAGCTTACGAGAAAGAAAAAAACCTCTGTGGTCGCAATTCAAGTCGTAGATAAAAGAAAGCTTGCCGCCCCGTTCAAGTTCTTAAACCACCAACAGCTTGAAAAGAAAGGTGTGTGTTTTGGAGTAGAAATGTGCGCCATATGGGTTAAATAATAAGAGCTATGAAAACAATACACCTATTTGTAACCTGACAAATTGGCCACGCGAAGATTTTGCTCGGAAAATATAGTATGTTTTCAAATTAAAGGAACATTACAGAATTGGTAAGAAAAAAAACTTAAATATACTTTTTGATCACAGATTTACATAAAACTAACGCGGTCTAAAGATATGAAGTAGAAAACATCTTGAAATTTTGTTGAAGCCTATTGATGAATAATAACTATTTTCCGATTGGAGTTTATCGCTCAGTGAGCGTTTGTATTCATTTGTTGAATCTATATGATTTCATGCAAATGTGTAATCGGTTTTTCACTACTTTTTTTGCGCCCAGATGGCCGATCGATCTCAAACTTCTACAGGTTTGTCAGTTTATGTATATGGTGGATTACATAAAATGCTTACACTGCAGCAACTGTTTTGTTAGCAAAAACCCATTCTGTAATGTTCCTTTAACTATTTACAAGATTCATTTAAAATGTTGTAATTTCTTTGTAAAGATTGACACGAATAACATCACAATTTTCAGAACCCTTTTTCCAAGAACTTTTACGAATCATTTATTTGCTGCACCCTTTCTTTAAACATAATACTTATTTTAATCATGAATCTGTTTGTGAAACAAGCATCATTGATGATTAATATAATTCAATATTATTAGTTTCTGAGCGAAGTACATGTAGTTTTAACATAATTATAGCATATTAATTATGCCATTGCTATGAACGGGCCGGCTAATATTTTGAACAGTGCAAATTATCCTTTGTTGTTTTACGGTATTCTTTAGAATGATAACTATCATGAAAGATCTTATAATAATAATATGTAATTGAGCAAGACCGAGGCCTCGACTCAACACGAAGCGGTTATTCAAAAAATAGTTCTCAACTTCTACCCATTCTTTCATGGATCAATAAACAGGACCTTGTATTTTTTATGGCATCCAAGGAAGTCACTTTGAATGAATCTTAAAGGAACATTACAGAATTGGTTTTTGCTAACAAAACAGTTGCTGGCAGTGTAAGCACTTTATGTAATCCACCATACACATAAACTGACAAACCTGTAGAAGTTTGAGATCGATCGGCCATCTGAGTCACGAGAAAATAGTGAAAAACCGATTACACATTTGCATGAAATCATTATAGGTTCAACAAACAAATAAAACGCTCACTGAGCGATAAACTCCAATCTGAAAATTAGTTTATTCATTTCTCATCAAATATGGCATTTCAGACAGAAATATTTCAAGGGATGTTTTCTACTATCATCATCATTAGACCGTGTAAGTTTTATGTAAATCTGTGATCAAAAGTATATTTTACAATTACCAATTCTGTAATGTTCCTTTAAGAGAGCAAGTAAATATTTAGTTGTCTTATGAAATGTCGTCCAATTACTTCATAGACGTTTTGTGAGTGAATCATATTTCAAGAATGGTACAAAATATGGATGGACCTATAACGTGTTGACCATGCCACATTATTATTTGCAAATTAATTCGTGTTTTGATGTTTTGATATATTTTTTTCCATATTCAGAATACCTTACTCTGACACAAACAGTGTTCAAGACAATTCCCCCCTCCTGTATTGAAAGAGCATAATCCCAGGTGGCCTTCCGTTACCTGTGAGGAAACGCCGAAATATTTCACTGTCAATCACTTGAAACGACTTTGAAGGTGTTTCCAGGTATATTTATTTTCCTGTCATCGCTTAAACAAAGAGACCCAACCAATTTAAGAGGCGCTTCTGACATTGAATAATGACGGTCGGTGTATATAAAGCAAACAAACACAGCGATCGGCATGCGGTGAAGTTGCCCCAAAATATGTTCTTTTCAGCTTTGCACTTTTTTAGCGTTCTTGAAGAGAGTCTTGTATGAATTTTTTTTTTTTTTGTCCACTCTGTGTGGATGTTAGATAGTTAAATCTGACCCGGTGTCTGTAAACATAATCTTCCATCCAGACGAATGTTTGATTTCTAAACTTGGAGGTTTTTTTTTCTCGCTTTCCTTTTGGGCTTCGTGGGGAGCGACCTCTACGCGACCCCTCCCCCTGCCGCCCTTGGTCTAGTGCCAGCCGTGGTGAGCAAGCTGCGATCGGCACCCGGGCCTGTCACTTCGAATCTTAGCCCGGTAAACACACCTGGTGCTGGCCCGCTAGAAAGTACAGGCGACACCGCCGGGCCGGGAATGTAAATGCCTAGCTACAGCTTCGTGGCTCAATACCTAGACTTGACGCCTTGCTTTGAATATCAAACCATGGTCAAATGTGAGCATAGGTCCCTGGCCTTTGGTTGGTAATAATATAGCTGTTAGACCGTAGAGTTGGAAATCAGTTCTTCTGTAAAGTTGACGTCGAAGAGGTGCAATTTGTCCCAACATCCACTCGAAAACGAAACAAATTCGACTTGTACCAAGTCTATGGTCGCAGCCTTAAATAGAAAATAATGGATGTTGTTTTATGTTACGTGTGTATTTTCAAGGCATTTATTTTGTCTTTTGGCTCCAGTTTGCGTGTCAAGTTCTTAATGATTCTTATAAAAATTGTCACTTCTCTCAAGTGCCGATAGAGGGCAGTGTTTTTTAATGTAGGTCATAATATCACCCCCCAAAAAACTTATCCGTGACTAAAATAATCGAGTGTAAAGTATTGGCGGTTAAACAATCGTTCAATCATTAATGACCGGAGAGTCTTTATTTGTTATCAAAATTTCAGCCTTTTCCATGGAAGCAAAACAGGTTACTGTAAAGAGTAAACCTTTTCGTTCGCCGCCATCTTGGATTTTGCGTAATGATATAAATTCACACAACCAGGTCGAGGCTGAAAGCGCAAAATAGTGTGGTTCCTTTAATGTCTCAAATTTATAAGCAGTACTCTACGCAGAAAGATAGAGTGGAACACGACAACCGGGTGGGATTAAGATCTGTGCCTTATATTATGCATGATATTCATTGTGCATATAATTTCCAATGCTATTCAGGTGGTGAGATTTAGCGGAGTTCTATTTATTTGTACATTGAGCGGGCTGTACCGGTCTCCAGGGATCGGTACCGTGTCGGTGTAGTCACGGATATGGGTCCAGCGCCTCGTGACGACGGCCACCACGGGCGGCAAAATGCCACTAAGTCGTGACTTCTGTTTCGTGTCTGTAGATTTCCCAATAAAGCCAAAATTATCTCCCGTTTTAGCCAATGGGTGGTTATTTGGGTATTTTGTGTGCTTTTGTTGCGGGATGAATTTTGGAATCAATGCAATTACTTCACAGACGGGAATAGCGTCCGAAACTAACATGCTTTAATTATCTATGAATACACTGCATTACATTGAATGAGATCAGGCTGTGCATTGTGGCTATATGCTTCCTGGATTTTGTTTGATCACGGTGGTATATTCCAAACTTTGCATTTGTGTTCCAATATGCGCGTGGTTCTACACGAGATCCGTATTCCGGGTGGTGTCGTGTTCCTTATCTCTAATCACAGTGTATTAGTGTGTTGAATCTTCACTCGTACAGGGACCTGACTGTTTACATTCCTTCTTTGGATTCGTTGGTTCGCATGATATTCAAATATCTGTCCGTATTTGATTGGTCGGTCAATTTCAATCAAATTACTCCATTTTTTCTAACTTTAATCAATCTCTGTGCCAATACAGGACCTCATCGAGGTCTTTATTCTGGACATGAAACAGCGTATGATATACATAAATCAAAGCATGCCGACTCGCATGTAATCCCCACACGTTATCAATAATGCATAAGAGTGGTAATTAGTATGTGCATTATTTCAAATAGTATCCACTCAAATAATCATTACATTATATGAAACTTGTTCTAAACCACAGATTTTCCAGGTTTTTGCGTTAATTCCAGACTTTGTGACATTGTATATAGTTATCATTATGTATACATTTATTTGGTGTTTTTTTTAGGAATATCTCCTTTTTTCCGGTAAAGTATCCGAGGATTCTCGAAAGTGGCCAGAGCATCGCACCCGCAGGTCACAAACGAAACTGGCGAGAAAGGACATTGAGATAAAATTATCAGTTCTGGGTATGAGTTGGAAACGAGTAGATGGTGTTAGAACTGTCCAAGCTCTGAAGACTTGAAAACAGCGTATCAGCTAATCTCTAGTCCCACCCGGGATCAAATGGTAATCAGTTTATTCAGTCCACTTGGAATCATCAACGATTATCAGATAGTCCAATCAACCGGGGAATCAACACAGGTGTGTATCAGCTATCTCTCGTCCAACTGGGAATCACAACTAGTTATCAGACAACCCCGGGAATCAATCAACAGAGTGTGTATCAGCTAGTCTCTAGTCCACTTTTGGAATCAAAACTACATCGCTAGGTCTAGTCCACTGGGAATCAACAACAACAGAGTGTGTGTCAGCTATCTCTAGTCCCACTTTGGAATCAACAACATAGCTATCGGCTAGGCTCTAGTCCCACTTCGGGAATCAACAACAACAGAGTGTGTGTCAGCTAGTCTCTAGTCCCACTCCGGGAATCAACAACAGGGTGAGAGTGTGTATCAGCTAGTTCTCTAGTCCCACTTTTGGAATCAACAACAAAGCTATCGGCTAGTCTCTAGTCCCACTCCGGGAATCCACAACAGAGTGAGAGTGTGTATCGCTAGTCTCATAGTCCCACTTCGGGAATCAACAACAACAGAGTGTGTGTCAGCTAGTCTCTAGTCCCAGTTTTGGAATCAACAACATAGCTATCGGCTAGTCTCTAGTCCCACTCCGGGAATCAACAACAGAGTGAGAGTGTGTACGCTATAGTCTCTAGTCCCACTTCGGGAATCAACAAATTGCTCCATGGTATCAGCTATAGTCTCTAGTCTAACCCGGGTAATTTAAAACAGAGTTATCACCTGATCTCTAGTCCCACCTGGGAATCAACAACAGAGTCTAGTCTTTGTTGTTCATCACAGTTCACTCTGTGAACCAACATTCATGTTAAAACCTTGAATCTTCGTGGTCGCAAAGTAACGGCTCATTGAACTTTTTTTTTCGCCTTTTCAATGCTTCTCTGAAAGTTCAGTCGTGGTTCAGCCAAGTGGAGACAGACCAACAGTATCTTAAAATGTGAATGTATGTCTGTGTTAATCAGAGCGGGTAGCGGGTAATGTTTTGAAACTGTGATTCGTTTAATACTTGGCTGCAGCTTTGGTAGGATCCTATGGTAGGATGCAGCCTTGTTAGAGGCAACCTGATCATGGTCGCTCTCTTTTAAAACAGGATTACATCGGTCGTAATTTGACTGAATTAGAAATGAAGTTTACAAACTGCTAAAGACATAGGCTATATGGTTACTTTTCTTTTGAATCGAGATAGGTACACCATTGACAACCATTGCAAAACTCCTGATGTTGGCATGATTTACTTGACAATCTTTCGTTGGTATTTTATATAACGAAATCTTTGCCAAGCTGCTATGTGTGAAATTTGGGGGAAAGCAGTTGTTTTGACACGGTGCGCATCCATTTAATGTTAAGGGGCATGTTGCCTTCCAATCTCTCAAACTTCGCGTTTCAAAATTGCTCAATATCCTTCCAAGAGTTGTAAATGCACAAAGCACCTACAATGTTGTTGTGTAATTTGTGACTAGTGATAAAATAAAATTGAAATTTGCCTCTTGAAATACAACCAGCGAAACATACGGTCCGCTATTTGGTGGAGTCCAAAATTTGGTTCTACACAAACGAGGACCGTGTTCTATCGTAAAGTTACACACAAACCTCAACATTTCAAGAGATATTTATGTGAATCCTTATTTTCTTCTTTGAAATCTTTCCAACCATACTCATTTCAAAACAAACGCCTGTTATAGCCCAAAGCGCCCAATCTGAAGGCAACGTGACCTTTAATGGCCATGCATCCAATTAGACAGTGTATGATAACAACCCGCACTATTGTGCGCCTTACTCGTTGTACAGCTAAACCAAGAATGGGTGTGAATTATTCACATTATAAAAGGCCGTGTTGAACTTTTACTTTTCGGGTAAAAAGGGCCCAATAAATAGAGTTTATTTATTGGTCTGTTATGTTTGCATTTGAGATTGAAATATCCCGTTACGGGTTTAGTAACAATCGCCGCATATTATCGGACTAGTTGTAACAAAAGACGGGGCTCCATTTTTCTGGAGCTGAACTACACTTTGTAATTCTCGCCCTTAGGAGTGGGTCGATGTCAGGTTGCTTGAAGGGGGAAAGCTGTGTCACAATCCTTCTGGTTACCGTAGTTCCCCTCTGTTGGTGCTTTGGGGTGTCTTTTAAGATATCGACGGAATGTTATGTGTAAAGTGAAATAGTTGAGGATTATGGTAGGGAAAGGCGCGAATAAGGTTGCTGATTTTTTTAAAACTTTTGTACTGGTATTCGAAACCCTTCCTCAGTGGTGAAATGATGAGTGGACCACTCGTTCAAGTTCCTTACCAGCCCTAAAGATTGCAGGCAAAAGTGGATATAGCCATATGAGTAATTGACTAAATTGAGTAGTACGTATTGACACAAACTAAAGGTATAGCTTCGCATATTTAAGATTTCACTATAAATTTATAACGTGAATAGCCAGTTTAAAGTGCCGTGCTGTGCTTTGTGTGCACTGGGCAAAATTGTTTTATTTATTTAATTGTTTATTTATCTTTCGCCTTGTAGGTTTGTATTAAAGCATTGCGCTTTACAAAGATGCCACGGGCCTCTCAAAACAAAACCGACCCCAAGAGTGCCGCGCGTGCGCTGTTTGGATCTCCACCGCTGCTGCCGTAAATCCTTAACAAAACATCAGCGTCGAGCTCTTTGTGTAAAAAATCAACACTCTCTAAAATAAAGTTGTAACATCGCCCTCTGACGTCTATTGGTTAAAAACAGAGAGAGAGAGAGAGAGGGAAGAGAGTGTGTTTTTATTCCCTTTTTGACCCCAGACGAGCCGCGGCATCGGGTTTGTTTGGGACGCTGTACTATTTGACAACTTTCTCATTGGCTTAATCCAAGATGTATCGCAGCGTGGCCGATGTCATCAGAACGCATACCGCATAAATCATAAAACATGCCACTTTTACACGGGTTAGATTATGTTTTGATTTCTTTTAACCACGGTACATCCCATGGGACTTTTCTAATCGGGGGTTTGCACGAGCATCGAGCGAGTATATTTGGTGAGTTGTATAAGGCTATATGGAATGATCATGAATCTGTTATGGTTTACTCTCTGGGAGAAGTAGGAGAATATCTTAAAAGTGTACAAACCCAACAAGAGTAAAGTGAGTGACTAAAATGCAGGTCTGTTTTTTTTTTTAACTGGGCAATATTTGGTGACGTTCCCCCACCACACATCCGCTCACAGTCTGCTCCCTCAAAACACGCAGTCATAAATTACAATCGCTAATAAAGGCATTTATAGACCACTTTAGCTCAAATCAGTGAAAACACGATCAATAAAAGTCCACTAATACACTTTATCCCTTGACCAGATGGTGTACCCATACACACCGGCCGACCACACTCAATCCCCAAAACCTCAACCGTGTTGGCCCCCGACTCCCTTAAGAGGGCGAGAAGTATATACCCCAGTCGGTGAGTTTAGAAGTTATTAAAGCCCAAAACTTTAACAGCTAAACGATTGTAGACTGGCGATGAACCTCTAGCCAAGTGCTTGACCCCACATGGCCGCGGCACCTACTTCAAAAAAAAAAGAAAAAAAAACACCGTCCCCTGGTAACGATCCCGTTGGGAGAGATTAGTACGTTATTTGTACCTTCGCGGTAAACTCAGCCGGGCCATAAATTCAGAATTGCGACCGGGACTTAAAGGACGCGAGTTGACGGAATTACGACGGGGGGAAGAGAGCTGTTCAAACGGTACCGACCTATCGCCGCGGTCTGCTCAGTTTACCTGGGAGTCCCCGGAGTTGGGAGGGTGAGCTTTGCTTCTCCTCACGTCGACGGAATAATTGGAAAGTATGTATAGCTAGGTCATTATCCTCTAGGTGGATCTCTCAAACATGTATCGGATTCTTTGATTTAGTTATTAGGACCAGTGATTACATGTTTATGCCTCTCTGGTGAGGCTGACTGTAAATCAGTGCATTTAACCGCAGATTTTTTTTATATGCTGACCTGCTGTTGTTGAGGATCTAACATTTTTTTAATGCATGTATTTGAGCTCGAGGTGAAGACTACGACAAGATGAAATATCGATTTCATTACCTTCGTGTCAATGACCTACTCGTTGGCTTCAAGTCAACTTCAACTGCTTAAGAATAGAATGCTTAAAGACACAATAGCGTTGACAATTTGCAACTAAAGTAAATGACTAGGGATTTTTATCAATTTGTTACTGGTGTTCTTACAATCCTAACAAGCGTTTGCGTCTAAAATGAAGTGAGCGGATTCTCTCAAATTATAATGAGAATTGTCACTTATAAATATTTACCAAAGCTTGGAAGCATTTCAACGCAGTTTTCTCAACAGTTTGAGCATCGTTTTTTTCGAGGGAATATTTTCAATTTAGTTCGAGAAGGAAAGTTCATTCAACTCTTCTAGAAACCAAAAGGATGTGCCATCTCTCTATAGCATAAGAACATCTAACTGCAGAAATTTGTTGGCAAGAAATTTGCAATTTGGAAATTTTGTTTTGATTGTTGGGTCGCAGACAGGTATTCCACAAATGAATGTAATAATGAATGGCTGTGTTGATGGTTAATGGAAGCAATCGGAATTTTAAAAGAGAATGTACCCATGTGATTATCAGCCGAAGATTCCTGACGTCAGAGGATCTTGTTGGTGGACTGTAAACACCCTTCGCTACGATTGCACCATTTCCTGAAACAATGTGTATAGGCCCTACATGTATTAACACTAGTAGGGGAGATGGCCATAGCTTTCGATACAAACCGGACCTTTGTCAGAGGCATAAAACAAGCACAAACGCAAACATATCCATTTATAGCAACAACAAAAAAGATAGGCAAAGAACAATGGAAAGGTATCCAGAAAAAAGGAGGGAAAACTTTAGCCAATCACACATGTGCATTCATTATATGAAGTGTTACTTGAAACAATCAGTGCAATCGAACTTTCAGCTCGGGTTTTCTCTCATGGATGTTTTACTTTGTTACTTTGGCGGGATATCTTACCACGAACTACAGAAAAATGATAATGCGGTGTAGAATATTCACCCGAAGCAGCATAATGTAGCCAAGAAAGTGTGGACGATTCCTCCGTGTAACAAACGGACAGAGATTCATGTCTGCTCGCCTTGCCGTGAAACACGGCCGTCCGAGACAGGTGCTCCGTCCCACCAAAAATCAATGATTTCCCCCGCTCCGAGAGGAGACTCTCCCCGGTACCACCGCACCGGTGAATAGCGTTAGGCCACGGTACAATGGCCGGCCCGGAGGCCCAGAGGGGCTGATCTATCGTACCGTGCCACCCCTTGGCTCTCAGTGGCGTCACTATGGCGTCGATCATGTCTTCCGGAGTTTCTCTTGGTCTAGAGACATGGGAGAAAGAGGGAGCATTGAGGCAGGCGTTAATGGGGGCCCTGAACTGGTTCTTAGCCGCAGGTGACGGTATAGTTATTTTGGGGCTGATGCACATAGCATCCTGTCTCATGAAGTAAAATATTAAAAAAAGAGAAACGCGGGGACATTGTTGTCATCACTTCATGAACACACAGATGAGGGTTGGATGGGCCGTTGAGTGAGGACATGTTCCAAACCGAACAAAAGATTGAAACAGATGTTTTGTTCCCGTTTTTATGTTGTATTTCAATGATTGACCACATTTTTTATCCGTCCATTGAGTTTTAAATACTTCTTGTGGTCTGATATGAGCTGTTTGAGCCGTGATTTTAATGATTTACATTGGATGTCTGACTCATTTTTTAAATCTCTACCAAGAGTCTAAGCAAGGTTCACCTGGGTTATTGGATGAGGTCTTTGTTGGTAAATTATTTGCTACGGAGTTTTAACTCAAAATCATTGTCAAACTTTATCGCTGTGTCGTAAATAAGTTCATTTGTTCGAAACTTTTTTTTGACGTAGGTTCAATCAAAGGTAACTGTAATGTTTGAAAGACATTTGTACGATTACTTACAAAAATGAAACTGTTAAAAAGTCAGTATTTGCAGTTTCTCATCTATTTGATATTGTTATAGTAGTTGAAATACAGCAGCACTGTGGAGGCCAATACAACATTTTTTTTCCAACCGGGTGGGTTTTGATAGTAGCTCATTCTGTAACATAAACACCCAACCTTTGGAAATTTAAGAACCCGATATAAAACTGTAAACCAACTGTCACACTCTAGCTGTTCCAGACAGAAAGAGAGAGAGAGAGAGAGAGAGAGAGAGAGAGAGAGAGGATCGTACCCAAATTGGTCATACCCCCCTTACCAATCATTCATTCACAAGTGGTGCTGGTTTCAACTCCTTCCCAAAGGTGACTGAGTTTGTTTCGTCACCACCGTGCCCCCGGACGGTCTGTGGTGCGTTCGTCTTTGATCAGACGCCGCCCTTCATTCATCGCGAGAAGCAACTCCCATTGGACGGAGAGGGGGGGTGGGTAGACTCCTGGGGGTGTGACCCTATCAAGCTTACCCTGTGTGTTTGTGAGCCCCTTTGTGCTTCCCCTGGGTGTTAATTTGAACTAACCATATATATCGGTGAAGCAATCTTTGTAATAGTTATTTAATCGGCGTATAGGTCTATCCATAGGACGGCATCAATAACTTCGAACCCTTAAATCATTCAAACTGAGTAAGCTTGTTATGTTCCTGGTACACCCAAGGAAACTCGGGTACACACACAGTGGGGATTGTTCAACTGTGCATTGGCTGATACATTGTACCACCTTCCAACATTGAGTTTATTTATTTTAATTAGTAGTAGTTGCAATTATTTTCAAATATTTTAAACAATTCCTAAATCATGAAACTGTATACATGCATTGGGAAGGGGGGTTAGTGAAAGTCTTGTAGTATGTGCGTAAGTTCGTTATCTTATGTCGTAGTAAATGGCGATATGTCCCAGAAACCATATGTCCTTTATTACAGCGATCACAACCTGGTGTCAGATGTCAATGACAATTACCACATCACAATGGCAACAATTTAATATCATAATGCCACATTCTTTTTGATACATTGTTGTGTTTGTGTGTTTGTGCCGTCTACACCTCTAACCGTCTACAGAAGCAAGGCCATAATAAGTCGACTCATTTACTCGATCTCTCGACACCAAAACAAACACTGCTCCAAGTGTTCGGGTCTTGGCTGAGGGTAGTCGCTTTGATCTACTACATCGTCGACTCGAAGCGACAGCACAAGTTATCCCTCCAGTTCAAGAAGGTCATCAAGACATATGTGATTGTCATTGTCACTCCCCGGTTCAATCCTTGATAATACCGGCGGTTGTTTTGTTGCCGCGGACGGCCAAACCCTCTGGGTTAATTTGCACGTAGCAATCAAACCTGCAAATAATTTAAAAATCTCGGTCTTTTTTCTTTCGGAAATGTGTGAAATGTTGCTTAGTTGTAGAGCTTTGAACGGCATTTTAAAGCCGCGAGGTGTCGGTTTTCAAAATGGCTGAAGTGGATTCACACTCGTTCCCAGATGAATTTACACTCGTTCCCAGATGGATTGCAGACTATATTGAGGAGTCATCACCCAACGCTTCAGCCATCTGTGTCGAGTACCATGTTTATGCAGTGATAATTACAGTATTGGTGCATTTAAGGGATCAGACTAACTTTATGTGCAGGCTAAATCATTTGGCGGTATGGGAGAAAACCAAGATAATTGTAACGTGATGTGATTGGTCAATGTTGTGACTTTGCCTCGTTGAAGATGCTAGGTCCGAGTTTTTGACAATTTGACCCGAAATTTAGATTACATTTTTGATATTTATTCCTTAGAGATTTGAGAAAGTTATAAAGTTAGCTTTCATGTATAGGTTTTGCACGAGCGAAATCCGCCCATGGTAAGTGGTAGTTAATTAACCACACAACCACCGTTTTAGTAAGTAAACATCAGATACTGTATAATGTCATTTTAGGAATTCGTGCCCATGGTGGGACAGCGGAGTTACTTTGTGTAGTAAGGAGTGCGCCCTCTATGTTCTATGACATAACTCTACACGGTTTACTTACTGTTCTTCAAAATGTTCATATTTTTGTTCTTTTTTTTTTATTCCCCCAGGTTTGGTTTCAAAATCGGAGATCGAAAGAGAGAAGAATGAAACAACTCAGCGCGCTCGGTGCCAGACGTCATCATTTCTTTCGCAACCCAAGGCGCATGCGCCCACTACGAGGTCCGTACGACGTAGAGAATAACCCGGATGTTATGGGGAGCCCGCCCTTCAATTACGATCACGGTAAGAATGGAAGACAACTTTAGTTGTTACACGTTTATCCTGCCGCCATCTCTGTCCTGTTTCCTGTTTGCATTTGCAACCATACATTCTGGTGTCCATCTTACGAAAGGGAACCATTCTATGCTCGTTTCCAGCCTCATTTGTTTGTGCTGACTCGACCGATATTATACAAAATAGGCTGCTCTATTAATCGACTTGAAAGTGGGACACCGTTAGCATTAGTTTTCGCTTCTAATGTATTAGACGGCATGTTAATATTAACTCAGTGATATAACAATGTACCGCCAACATGTACGTTATCTTGGCTCATTATACCCAAGTCCCTCGAAGACAGTTTCGTTCCAATAGAACCGGCAGGTTTGCCAGTCTTATAATTACCCTTTCTAAGGGCTATAGGAGCAAACAAAAGTCAACATCTTCGCCCAAAATTTCAATTCTACACGTTACCTTTAAGCGGTAATGTTATGTTTAGCGATACACACACGTTTCATCTCACACAAAGTTCATTTAACACCTCGTACCGCCAAACGCTCCATGCCCCTTAACACAATCACCTCGACCCCAGGGATTTCACATTGACGCCATTTCCACTCCACGCTCAAGTCACCAACTTGTACATTGGAGTGCATATTGTTAACAACTGACTGCTCGCATTCACACCTCCGCAGGAACACACCCCTCCCCGAATAAGAAAAGAAAAACAAGGAAATAATGACAAAAATAAGCATAGATAATTACGGAAAATTTTTGCACATCTTGGAACTTTCTTTATCAGATATCAAACTTTTTTCTTTTACAACGGAAAGTGTATCTTTTTGCTGGTAACAACGTTTGTGTGGAAAATGTTGCAGGTCTGACAAAAACACAGCGATGTGAAATCTTGGAAAGTAGGCTTTTCCGATGCACGTTTTGAAAATATAACAAACGAGGTTTTGGCGCGTAGTTTGAACGTGGAATTAGCCGTTGAATGCACGGTCTCTTGATAACAGACATGCACCATTTCAAAAACATGTATACTATACGGTTCAATTGTTGTCGTTTTCTGATTTAAATGTTCAGTTGGGTCACCTAATGGTGGCGTGCTTCTTGTTTCTAGTTTGCCCCTTGAGGTCGTGTCAAATTGCCCGCGGTGAAATAAAACTCAAATGATAGTCTAATACAAAAAAAACGAATAAAAGGAAAAGCACTTGAAAAACATTTGTTCTATAAACCGCACAACAAAGTATGGGTGCGCTTTTAATACTGAAGCAAAGCGTCCCATGGTCGAGTTGACTTGTGATTTATAGAGACTACTTTCTTCTTCTTTAATTCACAAACATTTGCCATCAATTATTTGAGGTCAATGGTGTGTCGTGGTGATAAAACGCACTTCTTTCTTTTGCCCAGTCGTCCACGCTCTATCGCCCACAAAGCCTCGACTCCTTTCTGACAATTCAGTTTTACCCACAATTTTTTGAAAATTACGTCGAAAAGATTATCAATCATGGCCCTGGGCAGAATGTTATTGTTCGAAATGTGTAAGGCCAAATAAAATAATTAAAAAACGTGTTTAGCGTCCCCGCCCGCTTCCTCTGTAGAGGCCGCCTGTTTTTTTCTTTTCTTTTTTTTTCCTCTTTTTTTTACGAAAAATAAAAGAGATACATTTTAACAATATTTTGAAATAAATAAGATCGTATTTTTTTTAGACTTAAGAACACCGAGAAAAAGAAAACGATAAAAGTTGGCAACCATCTTGAAAAATAGTCCGGCCAGTTGTCTTGAAAAATGTGTCTGGCGGCCATTAAAAAAAGGAAATAAGAAAAGGCACTCCTCCTTTTTTTTTTAGCGGGACGCTAAACATGCTGCTGTGTTTTGTTTTTTGTTTTTTTTGTTTTTTTTTGGGGGGTGCCTTTAGTGTACAATGATTTCTCAACCTTTCGTACCGTTAATGGGAAAAAATAGTCTGCAAAAAAGGGGGGGTTTAAGGTGTTAACAAAAAATTGTGCGTGGCCGCGTGAGGTCTGGATGATGCATGGAGGTGTATAGTAAATACTTGAAGTGTTTCAAGCTAGACAGCTGGTAAGCAGTAGGCCTCATATAGTGGGCTCTCACTATTACGGCAGCCTGTTTAACTTATATCATGGCAGGAAAAAAAAAGACATGCTCTACCAGTCACGCATAAATAACCGAGTCAGTCTTACACGGGGAAAAAAGCAACTGAAGTGAAGTGAAAGCCGAGGGGGAACAAAACCCAGAAGTTTGAGAAACCATGGCGTAACCCCTGTTGACAAAAAAGGAAGAGTTTCTGGCTATAGGTCGAACTCAACCGAGGGAATAACGTCATGAAAGGACTGCCGACACGTTTGTAAAGTTCCGTTTGACCGAAGAGCTCGGCAAGTTTACAAGTTTTTTAAAAAACAAAACAAAAAGCTTTTGATTTGCGCCCGGTGAGGTATGAATCCGCGCAGTAGTCCGTGAAAACTTTGCTAAATCTGCCATCAATCATGGTGCTCGCCGTGTGACAGGTCGGCCCTGTGGCACAGTGTTTTTCACCTCCGCCGCATTTGGGCTTCGACACCACAAACGGAACTTTTTTTTTTTTTACTGGGTGTGCTTTTCAATGCATTGAAATTAAAAAATACAAAAACACTTTGAGTGCATAGCATAAGGCCTCGACAGCAAAATGAATGAAACGATTGTATTACTTGTTTCAAGCTTCATAGACGATCAACAGTCAAAAAAGTGCACGTGCTGTTGGGTCAACTTGCGCCTTAAAGTGGCGGCTTATTGCCCTTGCTCTCTACTGTTGTAACATCAATACCAAAGCGTTTTGTAAAAAGAATTGAACACGTTCCTGCGCTGAAAAAAAAGTAAGCAAATCCGTCAACCGTATAACTCCTAACGGCTCTTGAATGAACGTCACATTTACGAAAGGATAGGTGAAGGAAATCAACATGGGATTCAATAACGCTGTGTATATGAAACAGTCGTTGGATCATAAGAGGATTTCCAAACTGATGGTAGAATCATTGACTCTTGATTCTCCAGTGGGGGTTAGGGTAGGTTAGCTCGCCCCCTAACATTGCAATCTTTTGATCGTCCGCTAGTTGAGTAGTCCCTTTGGTCTATGGTGCATGTGTTGGGCGGTACTGTTACCCGCCATAGGCCCCCCTTCTGTATAGCACACTCAAGTGTTGGAACTGGTAATGAAGGTTGTTGGTTTGTTTTGTTGATAACCAGCCGGTACAAGGGTTAAGATTGTGACCTACAATGTATGATTTATGAGTGTGTTATAACTTGTTATAGTTAATGATCATCACTGTCCTTGTGGGCTGCCAGGTCGTCATCATTTCCTTGCGTTCAGGTTTTGTTTTGTATTATTTTGTACACGTTTATGATGGCTTTGAAAATCATCGATACGAACGGTGTTGGTGAAGGCTACTAGTGTAGTGCAACAATCACTACACTTTCCCAAGTTCGAATTCTTCATCTTCTCCCCCCTCCTCCCTCCCCCCTCCTCCCCCCCTCCTCCCTCCCCCCCCTCCTCCCCCCCTCCCTCCCCCTCCTCCCTCCCCCCTCCCTCCCTCCTCCCTCCTCCGTTCAAGTCTACCTCCTTCCTTAAAGGAACACCTCATTCACTGTTTGTAACTTTTTTTGGAATCGAGGTTAGTGGGCTAGAAATGTTTCCAGTCAACACACAACTCGAAGCAGAAAGCACTTCCACAAAGTGATGCATTTCTTTTGAACTTGACGTATTTAAAATTCAAAATAACACGCAACACATGTTAACATAAAATGCAAATTTGCAATCGTGGCCACAATAGGTGCCTTTGTAAATTGAAACCGTGATATACAGATGTTTTCCCATTAAACCAACCTAAACAATTATGGTTTGTGTGCATAAAAGCTTTTGTTGGTTTTGTTCCAGGTGTGAATTAACTATATAGAGCCAGACACAAAGATGAAGAAATCAAAATGATATAAAAATATAATTAGTGTGTAAATGTGTTCTGTATAGCATAATGAGATTGACATTGTTTGTAGCTTCCCCCCCCCCCTCTGCAGCAACAAGTCAATATTTTGATCAAAGCCGAAGCCCGCCCGAGGGCCGACCTAAAAACAGTTGAATTTAATTTGGATCTTTTCTTCTCCACTGCAACAGGTTGCACACAAGAAAAATAGGTCATTTTTAGGAAATGGCCTGGGGGGGCTGGTCCGGTACGGTGAGCAAGCTCATCCAACCTCCGTTACGGATCAGTCCTAATTAGTGGGTTCCCCAATAAGGGCATGTCATTTGTAACATGAGAAATCGCCATATAGTGCTCATTAAAAAACTTCGGAACTCAAAAATGTTTCCTGTTGCGAAGGGGGGAAGGTTGCCTTCAAACGGAAAAAGAAACATTTTGTGTTTTTTTGACATGTGGCCCTATTTCTGTTATTTCTTTTTGTTTGGAGTTCGGCGTGTAGGAAAGACCCCCCTGTGTGGAGCGCTCGGAACTGTTTAATTATACTGTTGAACTCTTGCACTGTGAGGGCGGCTGTCGTACTGGGAAGTCTCACCTGGTGTTGAATTGATTTAAAGAGCTGGTCTAGTTTGACCCGGTCTTTAAAAAAAAATTAAAAAATAAAAAAATTCTTTGAAACTTTGTGGTTATGTCGCAACTTCAGCAGTGACGTTTCCGCAACAAATTGACAAAACGGCGCGTCCTTCATTCGCACATTTCATTGGAAAGCTCTTCTTCCTTTTTCACTTGTTCAGTAATCTTATTATTTTCGCATGAAATAATGTCATTGGTAAAGTAAGTAATGATTTTAAAAAATTATAAATTATAGTAGAGTATATTTCTCAGTTGGGGTAGAAAACAGTGATTTTCTGTCACGCTAAAATATTTCCACCACACTTTGTCTTTGTACACTGTACACCTTTAAACCGAAACATCCATTATATGCTTCCCGTTCCCTATTCAGCGATTCCACCACACTTTGTCTTTGTACACACTGTACACCTTTAAACCGAGACATCCATTACAGGCTTCCCGTTCCCTATTCAGCGATTCCACCACACTTTGTATTTGTACACACTGTACACCTTTACAGACATCACGCTTAAGGATTCCACCACACTTTGTCTTGTACACTGTACACTTTAAACCGAACATCCATTTTGCTTCCGTTCCTATTCAGCGATTCCACACACTTTGTCTTTGTACACACTGTACACCTTTAAACGAGACATCCATTACAGGCTTCCGTTCCTATTCAGCGATTCCACCACACTTTGTCTTTATACACTGTACACTTTAACGAGACATCCATACAGGCTTCCCGTTACCTATCAGCGATTCCACCACACTTTGTCTTTGTACACACTGTACACCTTTAAACCGAGACATCCATTACAGGCTTCCCGTTCCCTATTCAGCGATTCCACCACACTTTGTCTTTGTACACACTGTACACCTTTAAACCGAGACATCCATTACAGGCTTCCCGTTCCCTATTCAGCGATTCCACCACACTTTGTCTTTGTACACTGTACACCTTTAAACCGAGACATCCATTACAGGCTTCCCGTTCCCTATTCAGCGATTCCACCACACTTTGTATCCTAAGCATTTCACACCCTCATATCACACCATATTCAGATATTATGCGAATGGCGTTAGGAACTCGTGCGTGCTTCTAAGTACAAAGTCATGTCTTTCCACCTTCTCAAAGTGACTCAGAAATGGTGACAAGTCGTGGTTTGGGTCGTTAGTTTTTTGTGGCGAGAAAAGTTTTGTGAGTCTCATCTTAGTTTGGTACCCTTGTTATGTGATAGCAAACTAGACACGTTCTGTATAGTACAGTCTGTTATCAACTTTGGTATGCTAAAATGATACATGGAATTATAATTTCACATGAATCTTTCTCATAATATGTTACGCTGTGTGTTGAGCAAATTGGAGGTTTGGAACGCCTGACAGTCGACTTTCCAAGTGAAGCTTTATCGTTTAGTAGTTCTGAGCATGCGCACATTCATAAGAACTAAAATACAATTTCAATAAACATCTACAGATAATTGGATTTGAAGAAGAAGAAAAACTCTTAATCGGAGGCTGCCATTATTTCTGCCACAGCTGACGCAAAAATTGACATTTTAATTCGGGCACGGCCCTTTTTTTTGTAGAGGAATCCGATGTTCATTGAGTTATTCCCAGGAAGCATTGCGAACTCATGGTCCACTTGGCGTAATTCTCGCCAATTGCCGTGGACAAGTGACCAATAGAGGGCTCATTTAATCTCAAGTACGCATGACCTCCTTAAAAACAATTTGTACTGGAGCGTCCAAAACTTGAAAGATTTCCTAAGCAATCCAGGCGTCTCATCACAGGAAAAAAGATCAAGCTGTGGTTGTTCTGTCATCAGTCATGTCCGAGTTAACCATCACTCTGTTATGATTGATACTTCTAGATGACGGCCACGAATACATTAGTTTCCCGTTGCGTGTAGCCAGGCGGATTTACCCGTCACGGCCAAGTGCTTCTCGTATCTCTCGTCCAACGTACGTGATCGAAGCATCTGCCTGCCCGTGTGCTTAAAAGAGTGTCAGTGCAAAGCTTGCCAACTCCCCCAGGAAGCTTGGCCGGATGGAAGCCCTCAGGTACCCCCTCGAGCTTGCCCAAGAATGGGACATGGGTGATTGCGTCCGTGCCTAGGTCTCCGTTAGTTGGAGTCATGGCGAGGGGAGTCCCAGGAGGGTCAATCTACCCAAGCGTTTTTATTCCTGTGGACGTGGTCCTCGATGCATGGCTTGCTTCCGAAAGGGGGTAATGGTAACTCCGGGTAAACTCAGTTCCAGCGGGAGCAGAGGGTGAGAAGGCCGCCGTGCGTGAGGGAAGTCTCGCCCGTCATGCTCTGCTGAGCTGCCGCTAGCCGTTCTCGCAAGTCCATCTGTGACCCACTATAAAGCTTACAGGGCGATTCTAAACACTTCGGCTGTATTTCCGTCTCCCACAAACAGTCGATTCCGTTAAAAGTTCATTGTCACTTCAATATCAAAGATAGAGTAACGCTTTCACAATGTTAAATTCTACATAAATATCATGAACTTATTAAGTACGGTGGGTGTTCAATGCTTGATGTTTACTAACTTGCTACCGGCAGTTCCCTAAAAGATGCGTTCCCTAAAACTGGACATTTTGAATGTTACTAGGAAAAGCTCAACATTTTGAAGGACTTTCAAGAGTAAACGTCGTTGTAACGAAGAAAAAAGTAAAACGCAAGAAAAATAAAGAATGTTTCCACATAAATGTAGGCCTCATTGGTCACTCGCTATTTGCATCTTACCACATGAAGAACAAAGGACGTGACCTCAAACAGCGCCAAGTTCAAACTGCGTGTGCGAGCAGTATTAAGTTACGAACACCTTAGCAGATTGTAAATGTGAAAGCCAATAAGAGACATTGTTTGGCCCCGACCGGCACTGATTCTTTTTTTGTTCTTTACTAACTAAACGTTAGGATGAGCGGTTTGGGAAATAAATATTGATCACTTTTTAAGTTCATCTTTCTTAATGTTCTCTGTTTTTTTTTTTGTTCTTGCAGACGGGGCACCAGGCGATTATTACACCAAGGTTATTATGACTTTTTCCCCGGTCACCAGCCACCTCCAGATCACCAAGGTGAGCCATTGGCCTACATGGGCACCCAAGTCTCACAGCACAACCCACTTACAAGCCTCGAGCAACCCCTCCACCAGAACATGGCCGGCCTCCCACCAGAGGGAGCTCAGCAGTTCGGTATTCCACACAAGGAGTTGAGTCCAAGTCCGGAGCCCCCTATGTCCATGGCACACAACGGGGAGGGATATCGGCACGGTGACGGCAGATTCATTGTCACGAGAGCGGGATTGCCTCATGGTGGACCATTGAATGGGTACGGCAGAGGTATGACACAAGAACTAGTCGGTGAGGTGTGGTGACGTTAGCCTCCGTGCGAGAACAGACTGCCACCATTTTGGAGAAATGAGAGGTTCCAGCGGTGCGGTTTATAGATGTTATATGGAAATAAACACTAAACACTGAACCAAAGATGAAAGCCTGCATTGAGAGTCTTAAGGAAACGGCAACTTTGAAATGAGGCATTGGAACTCAATGCATTTCCACGGGAGGCAATCTGAGTGATCCTCATGTGAACGCCAATGTTCCTGCCTTATTCAACTAGAACCTTATACCTCCATGTCATAATGGATAATGTTACATTTCACAGCAGCTATATCCACACATTGGAAATCCAAATCATCCAGATCGAGGTATATTCGTACAAATTGAGGTTTAGTTCCAGTTAAACTACAGTCTCTGGCAGCCAAACACCCCTCAAAGGGTAGAGGGTTTCAATAAAGGGACTGAATGTTATCAGAGGTAACCATGAATTGCTCTCAGTGACTTTTTAGGTACATGCAGTGATGCAATTTGAGAGGTTGTACCATGAAAAGAAAGTTAAGGTACCACCAGCGAAGCCTTCTGTTGACCTCACCCACGATGAGGTACGATAAGGTTAACTCAAGATGAGGCACACAAGGTTAACTCACGATGAGGCACGATAGGGTTAACTCACGATGAGGCGCCATAAGGTAAACTCACGATGATGCACATAAGGTGAACTCACGATGAGGCACATCAGGTTAACTCCCGATGAGGCGCCATAAGGCTAACTCTCGATGAGGCATCATAAGGTGAACTCACGATGAGGCACATAAGGTTAACTCCCGATGAGGCGCCATAAGGCTAACTCCCGATGAGGCACCATAAGGTGAACTCACGATGAGGCACATAAGGTTAACTCTCGTGAAATATTCCGCCATCAGCGGCAATTTCGTGTTGTAAAATGTATTATTTATTTTCGTCTAACTTATCCAAATATTTGGTGGTGTATCAAA
Organism: Pycnopodia helianthoides; assembly: GCA_032158295.1. NCBI lineage: Eukaryota > Metazoa > Echinodermata > Asteroidea > Forcipulatida > Asteriidae > Pycnopodia > Pycnopodia helianthoides. The sequence goes on from CM063249.1 coordinate 6,181,681, forward strand.
CATTCCCGCCAAAAGTTAATGTTGGTCTCAAAGAAGCTTGCATTTATTTCTTTAAGAAATACTTTTATTGACGTTTTGCCTTCTATTTTCACTCAGCACAGTGCCACTTTATATTTACTACAATCGTTTAAAAATCTTTTGTCATGTTCACTTGTTGATCACTTCACTTTTTTTAATAGTCAAAAGATTTTAAATCTTTCTTTGAATTTCCATACAACTCGTTTACATCACAAGGTAGCCGAAAGACAGACAAGCTACAACTTCAGTAAATGTCCACCGTCTTTATGTCCAGAAAACATTAAACTGCTTTCCCTCTCAATGTCACACCCCCACTCCATCTCCCCTACCCCCCACCCCCTCCTGTCAGAATGTAACTTTTCAAAGTTGTTTTAATTTATTCCAATGTGAACATATTTTGGACCAAAAAAAATATGTTGAAAAACATTCATTCAATTGTAATAAGCAGCAGCGATCGTTTGCATTGTCTTCGTGCTGCAATCATTCCTTTTTATTTGGGTGGTTTTGAGAACTATTGAATCAGTTGTTATGTGCGTGACTTATTGCAACATTTATGACCAGGTGCAATTCAATTATGTATCCATCCGTGATGCATGAAGAGCTAATGACGTAATTGGGGAATAGTTGAATTATAATAAAAGGTAATCGGCGACCGGCATGGATATTTTTTAACTAAGCTAGCTTATGCAAATGAGCGTGTATCATTCAGTACTAAGGTTTTTTTTTAGTTCGCCACAGTTCAATAAAAGAAAAGTTAACAGACAAACAGTCTTTGGACAATCGGCCCAACAATTGAATTCGTTTGAACGAGAATAGTGGATGGTTTATGTTTCATCAGTTATGTTGTGCTCTTTGTTTCAATTCAGATTAAACGGAACAAAAACTCAGTTTAGGGGACAAGTTACTTGAATATGACAACATTTCAGATATCAATATTTTCCATTACATTGGCTCTTTGTTTGTAAGAAAACAAATTCTTTCTGGTTAAAATCGTGCGTTTTTTTTTTTTCTGAGCATGTCCGTTGCTTCACAGTTTCTCTAAAAGAGCGAGCTGCAATTTATTTTTTATTTTTTCGTGGGGGCTCGTTGTTGTTATTATTTTTTAGTTCTTTAAGTGTTTTACTTTTTTGAATTTACCTTTTGGACAGAGTTTATTTCAAACTCGGGCTTTAATGAAGTGAAACGAACCTTGATCTTTGAAATGTGAAACCACAACCCAGAAGTAATACATGTAGTGTACTTTTATACCTGCTTCTTAATCATCTGACATTCATGGCACAGCCATTATCATGGAGATCGAAACCGAGGCTGGAGGTGAGCTATAGTCTGGCCCCGTGTCTGTACTCATTTATATGTTGCTATAACAAACAGGGAAGATGACCAAAATGATTGACACATTTATCTTAGTTTTTAGAACAGTTGATGGTTACGTCAAAAGCTGATCCATCAATTACGAGACGGTTGAGATTTTGCTCTCACTTTTTGCAAACATTGGAAATTATATCTCCCTTCTATTTTGCAGTACTTTTTTGAATGGATGTTGTCGTCTGTGATTCTAACTTTCACAAAATGTAAAAAATGTACTGTACGAGAGGACAATATTTTTATGGTCATTGTTCAAAATTCAGTGTTATGTAGAAAAATAGCAAAGACTTGGACATAATGCCATCTTTTGTGTACGTGGAATATATTTCAGTCATGTGATAACGTCAACCAACTGGCTGTGGAACAGTAATTATGCATCGGATTTGACCAATCACGTGTGATTAATTAGCACGGCTAAGCATTTCTTTTAAACGCAGCTACGTGATTGGTCATTCATGATGGATGACGACAGTCAGTTGTATAACAAGTGTGTCACAAGGTAAAATTTAGTTGGATAAATCATAATAATGATTGTAAAATATGAATATGTGACCTGTCTTGACGATGGGATAAACTGTATATTTGTGGCCATTGGTGCAAGAAAATAAAGGTATTATTTATGTCGAGTAAAAACGTACCAAACGATAATGGTGACTCATTTCTTTCTTGTATTATTAGTTTAAACCATGAACTTATCCTGTCAAGACCCACATTTATTAATAAGGACACAAAAAGGGAAGTTCAATCGAGTTTGTTTGTTTTATTTATTCGTATTATTATTAATACATTCATATCTATAATGGTATTCCAAGACCATGGTTCGAAACCTAATTGTTTTACTAACGATGTCGTGAGCATTGACGTCATCGAAATGGAGAGTTGACTTTTAGGCCAGAAAAGGATCCGAAAAAATACAGTTGTTTGAAAGATCAAGAATAACTAGACATTAGGTGTTTGTGAACAAACAGAAAGCTGGTCCGTTGTATTACTTTGATTAAATGCTTCAAACCTTTAAAGTAAGCCTAACTTTGAGAAAGAATACACTTTACCTTTGCGGGCCCTTATTTCGACTTGGAACGTGCCTAAAACCTCAACCCAATCTTCATTCTGATACTGACTCTAAATTAGGCCTCAAAAGGATATACAAAGTTACAGTTGTCTGAAACATCAAGAATAATAACTTTAAAGACGCGTGGGCATTGTCTAGAAGAATGACTTATCACTATACGGTGCATGTAATTAGCCCGATTATCATGCAACGCACGTTTTGGCGGGTTTTTTTCTACTGGTACCTGGAGGCCCGTTAAATGGCTTTTTATGACTGTTCACGTCTAATGTAGGTTTTTAAATTAATGCGCTATGTACATTTAATTGACAGAAATAGAAAATAGTACCAGTAACTCAACAGGAAATGCTAATTTTGATTCACCTTCAAGGTCAGGCAAAAGTGCTTTTCACTTTCATTTCTGATGATTACTTTCATTTCTGATGATTATCTTCAGAAAACAATATTATTTATTTAAACTTTTGCCTTTTAAGTTAACTGAAATAAAACCATTTTATCTTGAAAATGTATAAATGAAATGGTTTCGAAAGAATGTACTCTGACATTTAAAATGGCGATACTTTCGTATGGTTTATACGTTGGAGGTGACTATGTGGACCCAACGGGGTTTTACGCTATTGTTCCGTTTATGCTTGACTGAACAAACCATACCCTCCATGCCTTTGTCTCGAAACAATTTTCCTCGATGACAAGAATTTGCTGACGGTCGACACACCCCTGGATGGAATTTTATGAACAAAGTAAACTGACAAGACATTAAGGAGCAGTTGAAGCCATGTATATGTCAGGACAGCGTCTTGGTTGAGCTTGGGGAAACAATTTACGAGAAAGAACGGAGAAACTGGGGGAGAAAAATACATTTCCACAATGACGTGATGACGATCTACAGGTCTAAACTTCCAAGATGGCAAAATAGAACAATTCCCAGCAACCAGTGGGCCGATGTTGGAAACTCTCGTTCAAGGATTAACGGTAAGTCGATGACCAGTAGAACATTAAACGTACTTCAATCTGTTTGATATAACTTTGCACCGGCATCTATGGTCGACGGGTTCGTTGAACATTAATGTTCACGAACGGCATTAATATTCCTCACGAGTGACGGTAGGCTGTAAACCTGTTATAGGCCTGAAAGAAAAGATGGTGTAGAAATATTCAGTTAACACACTTGGGATGGAAATCCAATATGTGGTTAATCTACGTAATGAGGTATAAGGACTGAAAAACCCAAGACATGCAGATCAGGTCCGAGGTGGGATTCAATATTGAGCTGAGAATCCGAGTTGGGATTCAATATACAGCATGGCCACCATTATAAAGACAACACTGTATTGTAACATCTTTTTAGTTAAATCATTGACGTATTAAAAAAAAAACATTGGTTCGACTAATCATGAAGGAAGAAACTTCAAGAATTTTTTCAGTTAGCCTTTTGGGGTAAATTTACAAGTTTAGAAATAAAAGGCATTTATTTAAAGGCACTGGACACTATTGGTAATTACTCAAAATAATTGTTAACGAGCAATGGAGAGCTGTTGATAGTATAAAACATTGTGAGAAACGGCTCCCTCTGAAGTAACGTAGTTTTTGAGAAAGAAGTGATTTCTCAGTAAAATATTTGAATTGATTTTGAGACCTCGCGCGTGAGGTCTCGAAATCAAGCATCTGAAAGCACACAACTTCGTGTGACTAGGGTGTTTTTTCTTCCATTATTATCTCGCAACTTCGACGACCAATTGAGTTCAAATTTTCACAGGTTTGTTATTTTGTGCATATGTTGAGATACACCAAGTGAGAAGACTGGTCTTTGACAATTACCAAAGGTGTCCAGTGTCTTTAATTAATAGTTTTCCTTCAAAGACGGCATGGCAAGGACTCAGTTTCGAAGCAGTGCTCACATCGCACACAGAGGTTTTATATTTCCAGTTTTTACTCAAGGGGCGCTATATAGTCACGGTTAACGCCTCTGGTTTAGGACAGTTATTTTGTTGCTATGGACAATCTTCATTACTATGTACCAAGAAAACAATTTTCAAGTTTGAAAATGCATTTATTGAAAACAAATTATAGTTCAATTCGTTCTAGTTTGGAATTCGCAGTCCAGTGATCTTGATTTTTCAACAAACATGAAAACACACACAATTTTTGTTTGTACATGTACATCCCTGTGGAGACATCTTTTGTACTTTCCCTTGTCCCTGTACTTAACATCCTATCACAGACTTTGTACACACAATTCCTTCTTTAGAATTCCCTTTTCTTTTTTCCTTTCTTGTTATATTTTCGGTCTCCGTATTATGTAGTGAATATTAAAGCACTATGCTTCTGGCAATTGGTACAACCACAGCCGTAGTGTATAAGCCGACAGTCAGCCCTCGTTAAAAAGCACTGTTATAAAAGAGGTCTGCTTATAAAGAGTACTCTGAGGTCCTAAATCTCATTTTAGTTTTGCTGTCCTCTTAAAACGATGTTCCTGTTATAAAGAGGCAATTTGCCAGCCCCAGCGACCTTGTTGTAACGAGAGTCGACTCTTTACTGCATAAATATAGACCAATTTATACTTTTTTATCACGAATTGGGTAGTATTGTTGAAGTGTGCCACTATAGGCCTATTGTATGAGAGAATGACTAGAAGGTTTACAGCTTGAAGTGTGTGGCCTTTTCTCGCAGTCTTTTTTTTTTCATTCACAAGAAGAAGAGTCAAAACCATACCTGACTCTCTGCTGTATATGGAGGCATTTCTCTCCGGCCGGTCCACACAAATCAACAGCAGTGAGTCTGAGCTAGAATTTAATCTAAACATATCCATGCTGGTTGTGATTTTTCAGCTGTATCAGCTTCCTTCCCCCCTCCATGTTTACAGAGGCCTCGTTTTGTCGATTTATGGCTCGGGGACTCGTCCGCGTATAGAAGTCGGTCAAGAGGAGGGTGTCTTTTGTCTTAGAGAAAAAAAATAACATCACTCTCTGAATAACTTAGTGGCATTATAACTTGTGTCCAAGGTGCATTTGATTGGTAAATTTGCTGGTACAAAACTGACCCACCATGAAAATTGTTTAACATGGGCGCTACCATCTTTTGTAAAATGAACTATTGAAGTAGACCTATGACAATGGTCCTTCAGGTCAATATTAAGCATTTAATACGAATATAAGATTTTTAATCCCATTCGTAGTATAGTATGTAGTTTATGAGGGTTGGTTTTTCAGTAAGGTTTTATGCCTCAAGCCAACCCCAAACCCGCCCCAAGCCCCATTCACACGTCACAATAAGCCACATGGGTCTGTTTAATCATGGAGGTACTACAAGCAAACAGGGTTTTCTACAGTCTAGAAGTGGCCACTTTGTCTTTGAAGTGATTAGTTATCCAACATGACCGAGACCAACATGGGACGAGCCTGACATCTCACATCTGACTCAATGAGCCCGCGTGTTTACATTTTTGACGTCACGGTCAATGGCATTGGTAACCAAACGTAGCACACCTCCTTGTTGTCGGCTTATAATTGTCTTGATTGACACGCTCACCACGCTGTGATAAATTACTCCTCATATTAATGTTTACATATGAAAAACGACTGCGGTTGATGCGCGTTAGAAAAACTGAAGGGGAACAAAAAGGAAGGTTTTTTTTCCGTACATTGCCACACCTCTCTACGCCAGAAAAAAATAAATTGCCATTTGTTCATCGGCCCAAATACTGTCATAATTAACTCAGTGGATGTTTGTGTGAAACTTAGGCTGTTCCGCCCGATCCCAATAAGTAAAAGGAGTGTTCGTCTGTGAGGAGGAAGTGCCATTTAAATATGCTGCAAACGAACAGTAAACAATATTGTGCCATCAATTTTTTTCAATAGATGGATGAAGGGACCAGTCGAGAGGACCTCTGGTACCACTACCAGAGTAAGACCTCTATGCAATAATCACAAAAAAGAACATACCTGTTGTATCCTTTTGTTTGGCTGAGAGTTTATTCTATTTTGTGGTGTTTTTCAATGTTCCAACTAGTCGATCTGATATAGACAATGCGCATGGCCCATCCCATGTCTACGAGTCATACGATTGTCGTTGTGCCATGAAAGACGGCGGCAGGTGTCTGTCGCCGAGTATTGATCAAGGACACCGCAGTAAGGTGGTTGGGTGGTGGCAGAACGTGACTGAGAAATATAACCAAAGGGCACACACACACACACACTAACTTTAATTTAAAGGAACATTACAGAATTGGTTTTTGCTGACAAAACAGTTGCTGGCAGTGTAAGCACTTTATGTAATCCACCATATACATAAACCGACAGACCTGTAGACGTTTGAGATCGATCGGCCATCTGGGTCACGAGAAAATAGTGAAAAACCGATGACACATTTGCATGAAATCATATAGGTTCAACAAATGAATAAAACGCTCAATGAGCGATACACTCCAAATGGAAAATAAGTTTATTCATTTCTCATCAAATAGGGCATTTCAGACAGAAATATTTCAAGGGATGTTTTCTACTATCATCGTCATTAGACCGTGTAAGTTTTTTGTAAATCTGTGATCAAAGAGTATATTTTACAAGTTTTTTTTTCTTACCAATTCTGTAATGTTCCTTTAACGTGTACAAGGCAGGGGAGGCCCCCCTACCCCACCCCTCCTGATCATCCACTCTACCCAATATGGCATCAATCATTTCTCAGATGCTTTGTTTCATACATTTGCCGTTATTTTGTAGCAAATATTAAATAGCTGTTAACTTTGAAGTCTGTTTACGTTTGTTAAGTATTGTTTATATTTCCCACTACGGAGTTTCAAACCGCTGTGCGACATCACTCAGTACAAGGGGCCTCACGTCCATACCACCATCGTACTTTTAATAACATCGGTGTTCCAATTCTTCTCTGTTTCAAAAATTGTTTAATAGCTTTTTGGCAGATTTAGGTCTTTCTCAATCTTGACTAATCTTGTTGTTGAAGAAGGAGTATGGGTGTAGATTTGTGTTGGCGAAACGGCAGTTACTTTCTTTTGTTTAAAGGAACATTACAGAATTGGTTTTTGGTAACAAAACAGTTGCTGGCAGTGTAAGAACTTTATGTAATCCACCATATACATAAACTAACAAACCTGTAGAAGTTTGAGATCGATCGGCTATCTGGGTCACGAGAAAATAGTGAAAAACCGATTACACATTTGCATGAAATCATATAGACTCAACAAATGAATAAAACGCCCACTGAGCGATAAACTCCAATCGGAAAATTAGTTTATTCATTTCTCACCAAATATTGCATTTCAGACAGAAATATTTCAAGGGATGTGTTTTCTACTATCATCATCATTAGACCGTGTAAGTTTTATGTAAATCTGTGATCAAAAGTATATTTTACAAGTTTCTTTCTTCTTACCAATTCTGTAATGTTCCTTTAATTGTATGATGGGAGGGTCTACAATCAAAGTTTTGGGACCAAGTTGTTTTTTCTGTTCGTGTTCTAAACTTCATAGCCTAGTTTTTTTCCCTTCAATACTACCTTAGTTTCCAATGTAATTTTAATCAGCAATCCAAACAATTCACATGTGCTCTTTACGACTGTTGACCTGTTTCATTGTTTACAATAAATTGAACTGTCGTCAAATCTGAAGTGTTTCACTGAGTCGTCTTAGCGGATTCACATCTTAGTAATATATATTTTCAGCTTTTATTATAATTATCCTGGATTTCGGTTCAGAGCCAATCTGAAGGAGCTATAAGAGTTTTTATAATACAGTCATCTACGAATCCCTATGACTGGCTGTGCTCAAGTCCCACTTCATAATCCTTGAATACTTTTCTTTCTTTTCAAGAGTCCAATGTAGGCACATCCAATGAACCTTCGCAATCTCAGCATCGGCCAAGCTGCCGTTTTAATAACTTCCCATGCCCGCTTGACACTGTCGTTCGCATGCTGCCATTCAAATGAGAAAATTCCGTCATTGAAATATTGGAAAAAATACCGCCAAGAACCGTGGGAGAGGATGGTACAGGTCGACGTCCAATATAGTGTGGAATGACCCTTATCTTACTGGACAATGGGTCTCCCTGCTGGGGTGGTGTCCGTACGCATGCAGTAGCCACGCGACCAGGCCGTTGGTTACCTTGGCGACTTATCTCCTCTTCTATTGTCCAGTTGTGGTCTCATCATCCCGACAGCGTTTCGTTTGATGAAGGGATAAGATACAACAAGCATGCGAAGGTCGAGAGGGTTGAGACCCGACATGAGGCCTGGCCTTGGGTCATCCTCATCTTACTGCTTGAAGACGACAGACAATTTCCTCCGGGGTGATAAACTCTTTGTCACTGCCACCGGGGAGACACTGAGTCCTCTCGGGTGGTCATCTGCCAACTGCAGCGGTTTTTCCCCCCTCCAACTAAATCCCTCGGAGGCAAAGTGTGGTGGCACATTATCCCCTTAATACATCAAACGTAATTATGACATCGGCATTCATTGTTACAGGCATCTTTTCTTATGGGCACGTGGTGATGTCAGATGATGCCAGTACAGCCTCAGGGCAGGGTATTCATGGTGAATAAAGTATTATTAAGGCATTAACTTTGTAAATGTTGTCTGATGACTTTGCATGACCTTTATAGAAGCTGTACCATTCTTTTCTGCCAACAGACCGAACTTTTTTTACAATTTGCAAGGGAAAATCGTCTCTTGGTGGCGCTGTTTAGAAAAGCGGCGCCATTTTTTAAACGTAATGATTCACACTTTTGTTAATGGGCGTCTTTGCTACAGATAGGCCTGTTGGGGTAAGATTTTACAATGAGATTACAGTAAGATTAAATGATTCAGCTCGACCTATCCAAATATTGAATATCGATCAGTAACTCTTCTCACTTCTTGTTAAAGGAACGTTACAGAATTTGGTAAGAAAAAAACTTGTAAAATATACTTTTGATCACAGATTTACATAATACTTACACGGTCTAATGATGATGATAGTAGAAAACATCCCTTGAAATATTTCTGTCTGAAATGCCATATTTGATGAGAAATGAATAAACTAATTTTCCGATTGGAGTTTACCGCTCAGTGAGCGTTTTATTCATTTGTTGAGTCTATATGATTTCATGCAAATGTGTAATCGGTTTTTCACTATTTTCTCGTGACCCAGATGGCTTATCGATCTCAAACTTCTACAGGTTTGTCAGTTTATGTATATGGTGGATTACATAAAGTGCTTACACTGCCAGCAACTGTTTTGTTAACAAAAAACAATTCTGTAATGTTCCTTTAAAGTCGTCAGCTTCAACCACTATTGCATTGCGGAGGTTCGACCATAGAGCAAGGACCAAGACCCTCGATTCTTATGGACATGGTTTTGCTTATTTCCATGAGCCAATGTGGTAAAAGGTTTCACGAATGGGCTTCGTCACAAAACCAAGCCATTTATAACGTCACACATGTTAGATCAAATTGCACATACACGGTTGCATTCTGTTATTTGGTATATTGTGCTCGAGTCAACGATTTGTTAAGATGAATTTCAAAAATTAAAGAACAATTAAGTATTTAGATGGGAGTTGTTGACTGATTGGAAATACAATTGGACCTGCCCTTCCCTGAGCTTCTAGCCCCCCCCCCCCCCCACCCCGAGTGTCTAGGAGGAGACCGGTTTGGGCTGAGCGAGAAAACATGATGAAACAACAGTGGCATACTATAATTAGGGTGCACCACACTAAGGTCTCCTCTTCAAGCATTGCTAAATATTCAATATTCAGCCTCTTGAAATCAAATCAAGTATTTGCAACTAAACAGTTTTCTTTTAAAAATGTTAATTTGTTAGCCGTTTAGATTTGAACTAGGCTTATCCAAAATAAAAACAAACAAACCTGTGAACGAGTAAACTGGCCAGACTCAATCTCGGAAAAAAGGGTCCCTCGTTTGTGAACAAAATAGGGCCTTGTTGGGAGGACTATAATACCCGAATACTCTAGAGAGTCAATAACCACAGGGCACAATAATACACCAATTTTCAAAAAACCCTAAAAGCCACGACCTTAGACTATAATCTAGCTTGGCGCATGATTTGTTTTCTCACTTAATAGTGTGTAGCGCACCAACATTTTTTAGACTTTTCTAAAATCCTTTAATCTGAGAACATTGATTCTATCATAAAAACATTAAGGAAAAAGTATACAATATAGGCCTAATGCTTTTTCGCAGATTATCATTGTAACTTGTTCAACTCAGATAGTTGATTATGAGGACGTTATCGCTTTTAGACGAACATTAATTGATTATAGAATCTGATTTGAATTTACCCACCCGTTTGGAGTGAACAGATCGTGCAATATTTAAAAAATATCAGTGGGAAACAAAGTTACATTTGATACATTTCAAGGTGTGTTTAATTTCTGGCAACTTTTTTTTTTTTTTTCGTCTCACAGACAAATATTAACAGACCCAGTGTACAACACCTGGGAATATTTTTGGCGGTGATGTCCGCCCAGACGAACGTCAGAATACACTTTATGACCTCGTAAAAAAAGTACAGCCCAACCAAAACCTTGAGTTTACGGACTAACATCAATAAAGTGAACATACATCATCAAACGATGTGTGCGCTGCCTGCACCTGGGATAAAAAAAAAAAAAATCAAAGTCTGACGATTTCTATATTCCCGTCTTGACATTAGACAGGAAACAATACCACGACGTGAGCACGACGCCCTCTTCCTGTTTGAATTGACTTCTTCATTCCCGCGCGCCTCAGACGAGAGAAGCCAGGCGGCATGACCGTGCCTCGAGCCGTGTGGCACACGGTGACGACAGGGGTGAACACTATACGGGCCGTACAATGGATGTGAGCCACGGTGCATGGCGTGCAGGTTTGAAACTTTGTTGCAAAGTAACGACTGTTTTGAGTGTGAGGGACGTGTAAATCGTCGAACGAAATAGTATGATGTATTAAAAGAGTGCTACTGCATAAAGTTGTAATAATAATGTTAATCGGTTTTATTGATTGCACTGGCGGCAAACATTTAGACCAACATGTTTATTAACAATTAGTTTATTTGTACTGAGAATAGGAAGAATGCTAATGGCAAAAAAAGAAAACAAAGGAATAGGCCTACAACGAAGAATGGACTTCAATGTTACTCGAGTCATATCGTAATCCGTCAAAACACTCGACAACAGAAACAGCCGTCAACATTATAAACAGTCGTCAAACATCACGCAACATCCCCGTGCCAGGTGTGACGCGCACTCCGTCACACCATATTCCGGGTTGATGCAACATTTTTGCCTGTGGAAATAAGAGGGAGAGAGAGAAAGGGAGACGGCAACGGACTGCCCCGGTGGGAATCAATGGCCGAAGGAGAAATCATTAAACCCACCACCTGCGTCCACTAGGCTAGTACCCGGTACGCACACTCTACAGATATTTACTGGAGATTCCAGGCACAACGAAAATCTGAGAAACTTCGTTTCATAGAGTGTATCCCTGTTTGGGGGTGGGGGGACGAATGTTTCTCTGTTTGGGGGACGAGTGTATCCTTGTTCGGAGGACGATCTCCTATCCCTGTTTCGGGAACGATCTCCTATCCCTGTTTGGGGGACGATCTCCTATCCCAGTTTGGGGGACGATCTTCTATCCTTGTTTGGGGGACGATCTTCTATCCCTGTTTGGGGGACGATCTCCTATCCCTGTTTGGGGGACGATCTCTATCCCTGTTTGGGGGACGATCTTCTATCCTTGTTTGGGGGACGATCTTCTATCCCTGTTTGGGGGACGATCTTCTATCCTTGTTTGGGGACGATCTTCTATCCCTGTTTGGGGGACGATCTTCTATAATCCATGTTTTGGGACGATAATCCCTGTTTCAGGGACGATCTATCCCTGTTTGGGGACGATCTTATATCCCTGTTTGGGGGACGATCTTCTATAATCCATGTTTTGGGACGATATTCTATCCCTGTTTCGGGGACGATCTCCTATCCCTGTTTGGGGACGATCTTCTATCCCTGTTTGGGGACGATCTTCTATCCCTGTTTTGGGGACGATCTTCTATCCCTGTTTCGGGGACGATCTTCTATCCCTGTTTTGGGGAAGAAATCCTATCCCTGTTTCGGGAACGATCTCCTATCCCTGTTTTGGGGACGATCTCCTATCCCTGTTAAGGGGACAATCTTCTATTCCTGTTTGGGGTGTTGGAGTAACTTATTCCTTTTTAAATTTCATATCGTCTGCATTGCTTGTGTATTGATTGTATCATGGAAGGTGACGAGGAATGGGGATGGGGGGGGGTGGACTGGAGGCTCGGGACAAGGGTTGACCGCTGGGGTTCCAAACAGTTCACAACCCCCATCTATACCCAATAATGGAAGATGGACACTCGGCCCCATCGATCTCATCCAAAACGCTTGGCCCCACCGGTCTCATCCAAAACGCTCGGCACCACCGGTCTCATCCAAGACACTCGGCCCCATCGATCTCATCCAAAACGCTTGGCCCCACCGGTCTCATCCAAAACGCTTGGCCCCACCGGTCTCATCCAAGACACTCGGCCCCACCAGCAGTCTGATCCAAGACACTCGACCCTACCAGCAGTCTAATCCAAGACACTCGGCACCACCGGTCTCATCCAAGACACTCGGCCCCACCAGCAGTCTGATCCAAGACACTCGGCCCTACCAGCAGTCTAATCCAAGACACTCGGCACCACCGGTCTCATCCAAGACACTCGGCCCCACCAGCAGTCTAATCCAAGACACTCGGCCCACCAGCAGTCTCATCCAAGACACTCGGCCCTACCAGCAGTCTAATCCAAGACACTCGGCCCCACCGGTCTCATCCAAGACACTCGGCACCACCGGTCTCATCCAAGACACTCGGCACCACGGTCTCATCCAAGACACTCGGCCCCACCAGCAGTCTCATCCAAGACACTCGGCCCCCACAGCAGTCTCATCCAAGACACTCGGCCCTACCAGCAGTCTAATCCAAGACACTCGGCACCACCGGTCTCATCCAAGACACTCGGCCCCACCGCAAATTTATGTTCTGCAGCACACGTCGGCTATGGGGTCAACAGTTAAGGGATAGGGAAGAACAGCCTATCTCTTAACTGTTGACTCCATAGCCGAAGTGTGCTGCAGAAGAAAAAAAATCGCGGCCCCACCGGTCTTATCCAATACGCTCGGCACCACCAGCAGTCTCATCCAAGACACTCGGCACCACCAGCAGTCTCATCCAAGACACTCGGCCCCAACGGTCGACCCCCCGCGCGTCACATGGCGCTGAGGGACGAGCGAAAGAGTTTACTTCCAATGGCGCCCTCTTTGCTTCGTTGTGTGTTCATTCAGGATTGCCCATAGTATAGTAGTACCAAGTTATCACCAAGGGATTCATTGTAGTTTTGTAAAGGTTATCCCGAGTTACTTCATTGTGGGAAGTCTCTAGGAATGTTTGTAGATCATATTTTGTTTCTATTTTTAAAAAAATTACGTGTTAAGTTTTCAGGGGATAGTTTGTCTTTTTGGTTCGTGGTTGTTTTTTCCTCAAAAACACTCTGGAGGTGGCGGGGTGTAGCTACTAAGAAAGGGGAGATTTTTTATTGAGAACAGCAGCTTGAGTTGGCATAAACATGTGAGTTGGTTGCTGGAATTTCAAACTGTCCCTTCGCTTTGAAATCGTTCTTGTGCCCTTTTCAACTTCATATCGTTAAATTATTGTAACAGTATATAACACAACGCTCTTGATTAAGATTATGTTTATATTAAAGGAACATTACAGAATTGGTTTTTGCTAACAGAACAGTTGCTGGCAGTGTAAGCACTTTATGTAATCCACCATTATACATAAACTAACAAACCTGTAGAAGTTTGAGATCGATCGGCCATCTGGGTCACGAGAAAATAGTGAAAAACCGATTACACATTTGCATGAAATCATATAGATTCAACAAATGAATAAAAACGCTCACTGAGCGATAAACTCCAATCGGAAAATTAGTTTATTCATTTCTCATCGAATATGGCATTTCAGACAGAAATATTTCAAGGGATGTTTTCTACTATCATCATCATTAGACCGTGTAAGTTTTATGTAAATCTGTGATCAAAAAGTACATTTTACAAGTTTTTTTCTTACCAATTCTGTAATGTTCCTTTAAACAGCATCAAAGGGTAGTTTATTCATTTCAAGCTCTAATGCCAAACATACTGTTTTTTTTACCGCCAACATTTTCGAACCACTGTTCCTAAGATCCCTTATGAAGTTTACAAACCCAAGAAAAATTTCATTTTATTGAAACAGAATCTCATTCTGCGTTATCCAAGTCCGATTCACAAAAGTAGGTTCAACTCACATTCAACTCATGATTTATCCATCAGTTAACCTTGAAACCTGTCAAGTGCTCGTTATCAACTACATTCACAACCGGATTGACAAATTACGATTATTGCAAACCATTGATTCCATCTCAACAGTACGTGCGACCTTCCCTAATTGGTGTTAAATTATCTCTTCGTCTGTTCCCTCGCAAAAAGAAAAAGGCTGACGTAATATTATAACCACAAACAGCGACCTACTGCCGCTTGATGACTACCGGAGCGGCTTGAGACCTTCATAATGTACCGACATTCACGGCCAAGTCCCCCCCGTCAAAACTACACCGCCACCCGGCTATGAAGCGACACCGCCTGGCAAACAGCTAAACGGACAGTCATCGATCTCCAAACACACGCTCGCTTTACCGAGTTCCGGCGCCTGTGGTTTTTTAAAAAGGCGGGAAAGTCAAGGAGACTTCAACCAAGAAATTTAAAAAAACAGAAGAGAGTCCCGCCAGAATGAGGTGACAAACTGTTTGGCACACTACGTTGACACGTTCTGTATGGGTCGACTTTTGCAGCCATGCTGACTTTTCTAGATGGTTGCTTGATGGTGTTCAGTTTTACCCAGGTGGAGATCATCACGCGTACAGGGCTATTTTTAGGGTGACGAATTTGACTCAACTCCAACTTGCTGATCGACGTTATGTCCATTTCTGCAGAATATATAATTAACATGATGAACCTAATGGTCGACAATATAATTGTGTTGTTTTGTTGTGTAAGCGGTTTTATACCAACCCAAAAAATGTTGCTATTACTAGAGAGAAGAACATACTACTTCATTCCGAAAGGAAACAAAAGTAGGATCTACAAAGCGACAATTCCCAACAAATTAAACTCAAGGAAAATCTCTGAGAATTTTTGCCTCAACGCCAAAATGAGTTCAGTTCAAAATTGCTTCAATTGATCTTCAAAATTTTAGCTCTCGGTATAGACCCTGGGTTAATCCTCTTAGCCAGTATTGCATTACTCCAAAGCAGGGGTAGTTTTTACCGGGAAATATATATTTTAAAGGATTTTTCCAAAGTGATTCAATCAAGTGTTGAAAAGTCAACCAACATCTCCTGACACTTTCTCCAGAATTTTGTCTAGTATGAAAGGGGGTTAAATAAACAGCTCCATAAATTTACATACCCCAAAAATGACTACGTCCACTGAAGTTCTAGGTTTCCAATCTCCCCGTACATTAAAGGAACATTACAGAATTGGTAAGAAAAAAACTTGTAAAATGTACTTTTTGATCACAGATTTACATAAAACTGACACGGTCTAATGATGATGATGCAGAAAACATCCCTTGAAATATTTCTGTCTGAAATGCCATATTTGATGAGAAATGAATAAACTTATTTTCCGATTGGAGTTTATCGCTCAGTGAGCGTTTTATTCATTTGTTGAATCTATATGATTTCATGCAAATGTGTAATCGGTTTTTTTACTTTTTTCCCGTGACCCAGATGGCGATCGATCTCAAACTTCTACAGGTTTGTCAGTTTATGTATATGGTGGATTACATAAAGTGCTTACACTGCCAGCAACTGTTTTGTTAGCAAAAACAATTCTGTAATGTTCCTTTAAAACAAAAAGGGTGGAGGAAGAGCGTGAATAAATATATAAGAAAGAGCTGTGTTTGAAGTGAGCAAGGACGTAGAAGTCTACGATATTATGAACTTATTTTTTTTTTTTTACTAATAATAGAGTTTGGCAAACCAAAAAATGTCCAGCGTGACTTATGATGTATTATTATTATTATTATTATTAGGAGTCCAACGCCAAAATGCAGGTGGCTGCTGTGACGTGACAACACCCCCAGCTTGATGGACGCATTACGGCATCTTTGAAGTCGGTACGGCCTTTATGACTCGAAACTTCTGCTCAGCTGAAGCAAAAATTGATCGTTTACACAAGGGTTTCTCTTATAATATTGCCATATTTTAATATTACCAAGAGTTAGTAATAGGAATATAGTCGTACAAAAAGGACACTGTGTTCGATTCTCCTATATGCAAATGTTTAGTTAAATAGAGGTGTTATTGAAATATATACTAATTATTCTGTATCTCTTCTAAATTGATTTGGCAATTTATATAAATTCAGTAACATGTTCGTATGAAATTGATAATTAAGCAGATAGGGTAATTGGCGTAGTCGTTTATTTCCTCGCCTTCCACCTCTACTATAGGACCGTGGTTCGAATCCCACCGGGAGCACTATGTGGATTGGGTTTTCAGTCCCATACCTGAATACGTGGGTTTTCCCTGGAATATTTCTCTGGGGTTTTTCCTCCCACATCTAAAACTAAAACGTCCTTCCTTTTCTTTGTCTCCATGGGTAGCTTGGCTAGTATAGTAAGTTTGCTTTTCTGGGAATCCTTGGCAATTCACAACCAAAATAAATAAATAAGTATATAGAATATAATACGACTATATTAAGGAGATACTTTGTCTTTACTCTAACACCCATTCAGCGACCGATTCCAGAAAGATGCTTCGATATGAAAATGAGTTAAGTGCGTAACAATATCTGCTTACCAGAAAAAAATGTTACCAGCCTAAGTAAACAAGTGGGTCGATTTCACAAAGCACAACCATTCATCTTAAGATGAGTTGGCAGTATTCACACCACACGTATACGCCCGACAGTTGAGATGGGATTCGCACTTAAGATCATTCTTATAGCTCTTTAATAAATCAAGCCATCATAATATTCATATATTATGATGACTCGATTTCTTAAAGATAACTAAGAGCTGTTACTTTTTGTAACTGGATCCTTGCTTACCTTTTCTAAGCCGGAGTTTATTATTATATATTCTTTGTCAACTTAAAGGTATGATACAGGAATGATATAGAGCTGACAAAATAGTTGCAGGCAGTATTATTTTGAGTGATCAACAGGAAATAACAAACCTGTGAAAAGTTTGGCTTATTCCGTTGTATGAGTCAGGAGAAATTAGCGAAAACCATGCACAATTTTCAGCATGTAGGGCCTAAACACATTGTCATAAATTTTGTTTTGTAACAACCGAAATCAGCTGTCGCGTTTTTTTTTTTGTAGGCGAATATGACTTTATGTCACTCAGAGGGAAACATTTCTCAGGAAAAATGTTTCTTGTACGAACTTTATAAATCAGTAGGCTTTCAGGCTAAACTTAAACGGTTATACTTTTAACTTTACCAATCATGTATAATACCTTTAAGTATTAAATTCTGACATATGGCCCACACATTCGCCATATGGCTGAGTCAACTTTGATACAAGGTACTTCACCTCCAATCGGTTTGTCAATTCTTAAAAAATAGTTCACTATTAAATGTTTGATGGTGTGTTCCGTGAAATGTGTGACAACTTTACTCTATATGTTCAAGTATATACGTTACATGTGAATGATCTATTCATGTATGTAATATTTGTAATATATTATAAAAGAGCTGCCTGCTGTATATCTAACATATAAGCACCATAATAAATACAGTTTTTGGTTTGTATCGACAAATAAAACAAATTAATGATGTGATCAAACATAAATTAATATATAACCAAATTTCGAGTATTCAATAAGCTGAGATGATAGTGTTGATCAGTTCTTCACACACTAAATATTAAATTAACTCTAAATATTTAGAAATCTCATTAAAAAAATTTTTTTTCTGATTGGCACGATGTCACAACCTATACCAATATTATTATTATTATTATTGGTTTATTAAAAACATTTAAACATCGCAACCAAAGGCTGAATTGTGTTTAACAACACAACAGGAGTTACATAAAAAATAGATTAAAAAACAAAAGGTTAAACAAAAAAACGTATATTAAAAATACCAAAAATTACTTTACAATTTAAAACTGGAGAATGGAAATTCTCTTCTTCGTTTTTTTTTTTTTTACCAAATCCTAAAAAACATCAAAATTGAAACAGCACACCAAAAGTGAATTACAAAAATATGTTAGCAGGATAACATGTAACAATGTTCAATCTTCCCCTTACCTATTAGTGGTTTCAATAGTCCTTTTTCCACTCTGTCTCTTCACTCTCAACTGCAAAATTCAAAATTAGCATTTCAAATTTTCCCAACCCCGTTTCTCTGTTAGAAAATGTCTCTGTGCGACAATGAAAATGTTAAACAATTATTGACAGAAAGTTTACGGAAACAATAGATGAATAGATTGTTTAGATCTGAATATTACATTTTTTTTTCAAATAACATCTGCGTGAACATTACTGGTATATAAATACCATTATCTGCACCTGTTACAACCTTCTATCTACACACCTGTTTCCTACAAATTGATATTTGTCTTCAATTATAATGCAATCAAGAACAACTGTACAATTTTTGCATAATTTTATAGTCAGCAGATTTGGCCGTCATTTTGAGTGTCTATAATACTAGTGTTTGATACAAAAAATATTTTGCTTATTTGTTATTATCTTTTTAATTTGTTATACTTGTAACCATTCATGTTCCCACTACCCTCTTTTATTTTTTTCTGACACTAGGGTCCGCTACAAGTCTTTGAAGGAACAAAGTTGAACGCCAGTTTTGGTCATCATTTCCTTCCAGTCTTCATCTCCAAGTACTCTCATCTCATGAGCCCTGTCCTCAAAACAAAAGAACTCCTCGCCGACCAACCCGCATCCCTGTTGACAGGGAACACCTGGGTGCACCATGAGTTCAAGGGTTACAGGTTGAGAAGGGTCAGAGGTCATACAGGAGCTGAGTGTAGTCTCCAATGCAGACGTCAAGGTAGGCAGTTTCATATCTTGTCCCATTGTGCTCAACCCTAAAAATCCATCAGTAACTCTAATGACACCATAAAAAAAGTTTAGAATTGTTAGTTTGATTCATTAGTGGGAAAGATTGAGTTTGTTACCCAAATTCAAAACCATCTTAGTTCATTGATGGTATCATATTTAAAGGAACATTACAGAATTGGTTTTGGCTAACAAAACAGTTGCTGGCAGTGTAAGCACTTTATGTAACCCACCACGTACATAAACTGACAAACCTGTAGAAGTTTGAGATCGATCGGCCATCTGGGTCACGAGAAAATAGTGAAAAACCGATTACACATTTGCATGAAATCATATGGATTCAACAAATGAATAAAACGCTCACTGAGCGATAAACTCCAATTGGAAAATTAGTTTATTCATTTCTCATCAAATATGGCATTTCAGACAGAAATATTTCAAGGGATGTTTTCTACTATCATCATCATTAGACCATGTAAGTTTTATTTATTTATTTTTAAAAAATTTTTTTTTATCTGTGATCAAAAGGTATATTTATACAAGTTTTGTTCTTACCAATTCTGTAATGTTCCTTTAAATGGTGACAGGCAAAATTTACTTGGTCAAAGTTTTAAATCCTGTTTATTGTGAAGTTCCTTTGGATGGTCACTTTAAATTTTGTCACATACTCTATTAAAACCCTCTAGTCCCTTCACCGCTATAGCTTGCCGAAAACAAGCACAGTCTGCCTGACTTTTGCCGTCAATCAAAATAAATCCAAGGCTGATTATTTACGCACAATTTTCGTCCTTTTCTTTGATATTGTCAGTGAATAACAAATTATTTCAAATTAATAAGTCCCTAGGGAACAATAGGTGCCTCTCGTCCCTTGCTCTATGCTCTCATTTAACGCTACCGGAATTTTTTTTATGGCTATTGTTTGTATTAATAGGTTAAAATGACCTCAATAG
The DNA here is from genome assembly GCA_032158295.1 of Pycnopodia helianthoides. Taxonomy (NCBI): domain Eukaryota; kingdom Metazoa; phylum Echinodermata; class Asteroidea; order Forcipulatida; family Asteriidae; genus Pycnopodia; species Pycnopodia helianthoides. Next base: position 6,202,201 of record CM063249.1, read on the forward strand.
TTTTTGAAGGATTCACTAGGAACCATTGCTCAGACTGATTTATTGGTAGGGCATTAGTTTTTGTCAAGTATCATCATGGTGGAAGAAAATTATTAGTTTTTGGTTCAAATGAGCTTGTTGTTGGTAGAGTTAATTTTTCATTAACATAATTAGCGTTAACAAGACGACTGTGAAGGGAGGACATTAAGTATGAGCTACATGAAGTTGGTAAACGATTGCCATTGAATTAACCAATACATGACAATGACTACATTTTTTGGTTTTCTTTTGGTGTTTTTCTATCTCTCTCCAAACACAAGCTGGTGAGGGTTTCGCTTGGAGAGGCTCAGGCGGTCCACCGTCTCAAACGCGGATTATAACATCTTTTCTTGAATGCTCCCGTTATATTTATTTGTATGCTTTTTGGCTTTGTTATCATTTTGAATTTTTAAGAAAAGGGCCTACATGAGAGAAAGGTTTACAATTTGACTTTCCCTTTCCGAACCCAAGTAGCCAATTCAAGTTCATTACACACCTCAAACCGTCCATGAACACACTTCCCTCCCTTCTGCTGCATCTTCCCTTAATTTTCATTTCCATCCAAAGCAACCAGTTCAAGTTCATTATACACACCTCAAACCTTTCTTTAAGAACAATGCTCTTGCTTCTGCTGCATCTTTCCTTATTTTCCCTTTCCAACCAAAGCAACCAGTTCAAGTTCATTATACACACCTCAAACCTTTCTTTAAGAACAATGCTCTTGCTTCTGCTGCATCTTTCATAACCCCACTGAAGAACTTTCGTCTACATTGAGTCAACCAGTTACAGTGCTGCAGTCCGTATTGGATGGGTACCCTGACTGCTCCAACACCAAACTCCTTCGCTACATCAATTAATATCTCGCGTAATCCTTCAAGTAAATTAGTCAGTCAAAATATGTTAAACCGATACAACAACAGTTGGTCTATAGCTAAACTGTGAGAGTTTATGATGTGTTATGATGTGGGTGGGGGTCCATCCAAATTTATAATATTTTGTGTGTCTATATCAAGACCAATTCTAACACTAGTAAACAGCAAGTATTTAAAACAATCCACTTAAATTGACACAATGTGTGTGGATGTCTTGTACTTGACTCAACTTTACATGAGAGAATTTTAAGATTGATATATGTTACAATTTTTGCGCCTTGTGTTACTGCTGAAAAGACCAACATTTATTTCAAAGACAGATCATTTTGTATACCTCCAATAAGGCTTAAGAACTTTTGATCAGCGCTTTGGGGTAGTTGCCACATGCATAGGCGCTCTGTAAGTTGCACTTTAGTAGTAGACCCTAGTAGTCGTGGTACATCAAGAGCTATTGTTGAATTAATTTAAAAACATGTACGTTACCAGGTAGAATATGGATATGTTGATGACCATCAACGTGGGTCGGTGCATGGCCGGTAAGTTCCACGAAGTGAGTAAACTGCGCTGCGATCTCATCTCTCAACTGGTGAAAAAAGGGGGAGAAAGTTGTCTGTATTAAAAGATTTTTAAGTAGTGAAAAATGTTGCAATAAATATTAGTATGGCATTGTAAAAGATTGGAAATATTTGAAAAGGTAACAGTTCCAAAACATTCGTTAAAACGCTCATCAAAATAATGCCCACCTCATCTTTGCTTATAAGGCCAGATGAAAGCGCATCGCGAAAGCCAATCTTCCCGCGTAGAAATCCTGTGCTCTTGTCCACTAAACTGTCATAGCGCCCTCTGTTGATCACACTACCTTCAGTAAGGTTGAGATGAAGTCCTGAAGAAGAGTTTGACAAAGAGTGATCTTTATTATGAAATAAGTTGATATCATCACTACAAAGTTAAGCAATTCCTTAGGGTAAGACTCATTCTTGGAAATTACAATCTGAAAGAATATAGGGCCCACGTCATTGAAAAAAGGAAAACCAGAAAAGGGGGGAAAATAGATTACTTCAAAATGTGATGGGACAAACATTTTCTGATTCGAACACGGAAGTGCTTATTAAGTGCTTAATCTTTTTTTTAAGGTGAAAAATAAATTCTATTGGAAAATTTGAGAAAGACCTACTATTATTATTATTAATATTATCATTATTATTACATATGAATTTGTGATGTAAAGTAATCTGTTCAAACAGTCAGCGGGCGCGCGCCGTGCCGCGCTGTGTACAAATTTTCTTCAAAACCGGGGTTCTTGGCCATGATTGTTATTATAGCTTTGCAACCGTTTATCGTAAAGCTTAGTCCAAAACGGAAATATAAAGGGTAAAACCTCCTCTTTCGACTCGTAAAACATTGGTTTCAAATGAAATATGTTTTGCCACGTCTTTTGGGGGTTCATTCGTACAACTGCGGTCACATTTCCTATGGAGAGTGCTACAAAATTTGTCTTTTTTGTCGCATGAGGGCTCCTAATTCGACCATAAGTCAACAAGCCGACGGCTGATTCCTTAGTCCTAAACGGATTTGGAAAGTTTACTAACTGACCAACACAGTGCTCTAACAAATTTTGTGATTGGACAAATTTTACCAACGTCATTTTTGAGTTGAACTAAAGACCAATGAAAAGTTATTTTACATCTTCTAAAAAGCCGTTGCTAAAACGTCTGTTTTACAAACTTCCGCAGTGTCAACTCGGAAACCACAACACAATTTTTCTAAAATGATAAGTTCATGTACTAATAGGAAGGTTTCACTGGCAAAACTTATATGAGCAGAATCAGTAATGTATACACTTTCTTCTTGTGAACATTTTTTTCTAAGATAGTGTCACACATTTTTATAATGGCAAGTTAAGTTTTGCTTCACTGATGAAAATTGTGCACTGGTTGTGTGTACGTTTTTGTGTGTGGCGATGACATGGACTATACCACCATTGGTTCAGGGTTGAACAAATTTGCACGATAAAATTTGTTATTTAGCAACAGCGTTGCTCTTTGTTGTGTTCATAATGTGCTGGAAAGTTGGTTACAATTTAGTTAGTAAATTGTTAATAACAATAACATGTCGCATTTTCTTCTCTGCCTCAAATTGTTTGCACTAATAACGTGATACTTATTGAGTTACACGGAAACACCCCTGTCCACACAATGGTATCTACCATGAAACTGTTTAGGCGCGCACGGACCACGCTCGCTGTGTGTGTGTACTCGTATGGTATGAGCTATTTACGTGGGGAAATAAGTTTACATATTTGTACACAACAAACTCATATGTTACACTCAACTGATGTGAAGAGTGCAAGGAAACTTGCAAAGGGGGGGGGGGTCAAATTGGACGATAAGGAAAGGGCTACCATACCTAGTGGGATACCAATCTTGTGAGCTTGTTTCACTGCCTCTTCAGTTGCTTTGCCATTAACCATCAATGTAGCACTGCTGATCAGACCTTTCTCATAACACTCCACAATACCTTGGTTCCGACCAACACAGTGACCGAAATCATCAGCATTTATTATCAAAAGGACTTTAGGAGGTAACATAGCTGTCATCTCTGTAAATAGATGTTTAGAAATATGGGTTAATAATTTGACTAAATATTTAGAACTATTGGTAAAAGATTTGACTAAATATTTAAAACTATTGGAAGAAGATTTGACTAAATATTAAGAACTATGGGTAGAAGATTTGACTAAATATTTAGAAATATTGGTAGGAGATTTGACTGAAAGTCTTACTCTAGTGTAGTAAATACCTTCCTAAGATGAGAAAGGATGGAAGGCTTGCCCTCTTCACTGGCAGTCCAGCCTTACACTCTATGACTTTCCATTAAAACTTAAAACATGACATAAATAAAGGGGGTCAGAGGCTAATTGGCTAACACCCCCCCCCCCCCCCCATTTGCATCGCCTCAAACTCCTCTCATTGTACTAATTAGTCTTACCCTAGTGTAGTATTATAGAAACAAGGATCTTCCTGAGAAAGGCAAAATGATAGGAAGCTCAAAATCCATCTTGGTGTACACCCTTAAACCCAAGTGATAGGATGTATATAGGGCTAGCCCGGCCAATCTCCCCCCGCCCACTACCCCGCCCCCAACAACAAACACATACATGCACTCCCATCCTAACATCTTTCCTTGACCGTATACTAATCTAGTGTACAGGTCACATCCAACAAACACCTTTATGCAAAGTTCCTTAATGTGACATTGGATGAACTCTTTTAAGTTGGTGTGTTTCCCAGAACTATAGGATTGTTTCTCAGAACTATAGGATTACTTGAGAAAAATTGGCTTGAAACAAGAGTTTAAGAAAACAAAAATCTGCCCAAAGTATATTATGTTTTTGTGACCGACTCTATTGATCAAAGTGAGTTCATCTATCAAGCAACATTCGCAGTTATGAACTGTGTAAAATAAAAACCACTCAGACACAAGTAAAGTCAACTAGAACAATTCAGATTTCTTTTGCTTACAAGACTGTTTTATTGAGTTATAAACCACCAGGGACAGCAAGATCACATAAACTTTAGCCTACCTCATTGAATGCTTGGTAATATTTCAACCAGGTACATGTTCTTCATTGTGTGTAAAATGACTAGCATACAGTTTATGAGATAGCAGAGACTACTTGTTTCAAGTTCTGCGATGCGTTTTACTTTTTAAGTAAAAAAATACTAACAAAGGCCTTCAAAGACCTCTTAATTAGAACATATTCAACAAGATCAGAACATTATAAGATGTTTTTAGATATTAGATATTATACTGTATAATTGATAGTAGTACTTATTTGATATCAATGTTGAGATTAACCATTACATTATTTATATGTATTCAGACCAAAAAAAAACCTCTCAACAACTCTGACCAACATTTCATGGAGCTGTTTACTGTAGTTTGTGCAACTTAATCTTATCAATTAGGGCTTACAAGAAAATACAAGAGCTTCATTGACAGCTGTGTAACCAAAAATAAGTCTTCAGTTGAGCAAACAACCAAATCCCTTACAGCCCCCACCAATACTCCCCCCGCCCCCCCCCCCTCAACTGACAAACCCTGGAATGTGTTTCAATGGATAATGAACATTTCATTTTAAACGAAAAAGTAATTCATGAATTCACTGGGCTTTCATTATCATGGTGGAGTGAGATGGAATAACAAGAGCGAGGACAAATCGCCAACCACACTTCCTTTTTTCCCCCACCTTTTCCAGTTTTCTGTCATGTCTATGGCACTATCATTAAAAAGAACAAAGAGGAAATCAGCTGAAAAGATGCATGCCTTAATAAAACTTAATTTCCATCAAAACAGTCTTAAGTTGTCTTCCTCAACGAAGACGACAGATGGTTCTTATAATAGTCAGCTTGCCTCCTGACTGGTTGAGAGAGGTAAGATCGATTTTCTGACGCAGTTTTATTCCCTCCACATTTTCAGGTTAACGTAAACCAGTGAATCCTGCAGTTTCTTCCGTGATCAGTCTATCCAAAATCCACATTCATTGTGTCTGTGAACACTCGGACAATCTTCTCCAACTGCAACCACAAAGTAACCACACTTGAGAATCGTTGGTGAGTTTCCAAGCAGAGACCCTTAAACAGTGAGGGGGTATAGCCTTTAATATGTACAAATGTTCACTCTACTGAGAATCACTGGTCCTCTTGTCTTTGCCCAACAGCAACCTAAGTGGGAAACGAAAAAGGGGTGTAGTAAAATGTATTTTTCTTTATTCAGAATTCAATCTTAAAATGAGAACAGATAAAAGGAGCTTCTATTATAGTACTTGATGATTGATAATTTGTATATGACAAAAATGGATTTAGTGAGACATGGGTCTACAGCCACAACAGAACTACCACATCATCAAAAGAACTATGATCAAAATGCAGTGAAGCTAGTTTTGTAATTCAATTTGTTAGGTTAGACAATTGAATTTAGTTTATACTTCCAAGAACTAACTTTGGTTACTTTCAGTCTTTTAAAGCAAAAGCAAGCACTTCACTTTTGCTTTACTTTTTGAAGTCTTGATTTTACTGCTTTATTTTACCTAGTATACTTGGTACTTTTGTTCCTTGTACATTTGGGTTGTTCTGGTTGAATCAATAATAAAAACAGTAATAAGGCCGTATCCAAATTGGCAGCTACAGCTACGGCTACGACTGTTGCTGTGGGTGTTTCTAAGGCCGCCTATACTTCAACGCATGATGACTCGGCGGTCAAGCCATAGCCATAGCTGCCAATTCCGACACAGCCATAATACTGCCTTAAGCCTTGAACCTCCCACTGTATAAGTGTCATACACACCTTAAATCTTTCCTCCAGTAATGAGATCTCACTGATAAGATCTGTAATGGCATTTGTGAAGGCTTCTTGGGGGCTGTAGTCGGGCGTTGTCTGTACACGTAATACAAACTTGTTCTCCAGGGGATGGGGTACCTTGTACCCAGCAAAAAGCACCTGTGGGTCCTTAAGGAGTTGCCTGTAGGGGGTGACAACAAGGTCAAACAAAAATAGAAGATACAAGATGGAGTGATTAATAGACATAGATAAGGTTATTGTTGAGTCAGTGCTAGGGCCAGAATTACGAGATATATATACGAACGACGTATGAAGCCCAATTCCGAGCCACAACCATGCAGGTTACAATGGCGTGGTTGTGTGGCTTCATACATTGTGGCTTCATACATATGAAGCCACAACCACGGTTGTGTGGCTTCATACGTATGAAGCCAACTACGGAAAAGTGTGGATGGTTGTGGCTTCATACATATGAAGCCACAACCACGAGACGGTCAGGGTGACTGGATAGGTGACTTGCTTGGTATGTTTACATTTTATACCCACTATGAGTCACGTGACTACGGTCGCCGATTGTGTCTATTCAGCTGATGTGAAAGCAACAAATCTATAGATGAATTTGGGGGAATGCTGGATTATTTCGGTTGATTGGTTTGTGCGTATACTTACTGACGTAGCATGTTTCCCAGCGTGTGGTCTTCCTTATTCACATGAAATATAGCTGCATTAGGCACCTTGGTTCCTTCTCTATGGTGATTCTGTAATTCAAAACAGTAATCAATGTATTCTTGTATTTTCACAATCTTTAATCCTTCCGAAACAGTGTTTAGTTTGAGTTAACGTCTTTCACTGTATAAACTAAGACCTTATTAAACACATGCACAAAATAAGAGTCCTTATCTTAAAAAAAAGTGATTGATTGATGGATTCTGATATACATGTAGAAACACATTACCAGTCAATCATCCAGCTTAGAAGAAAAAACCAGTATGAAAACAGTTCCAATGAAGAGGAAAAGAATTCAATAGGTTGGAAAGATAACAGAGTGCTTCATGGCATCAATTACTGCTTTACTGCTGTACAATGTAGTCAGATAATACTTTTATAGTCAAATCATCACAATGACATTTATAATAAAACATCTATAGATTTGTTGTAAATTGCTATGAACCAAAGTACTGTTTCAAAAACATAAACGTGTATTTTTGTTGTTGAAATAAAATAAAATAAACAGCAGCCACTCACACATTGAAAAGCCATGGTAACAGAGAGATCCAGCAGAAACGTACTCGGAGCAGTAACGTATGTAAACGCCAGATGGCATTGCATTGAATTTGGTGCAAGAGTAACAATGGATTGCTGGTTAGGGTTGGATCAAGTTGGCATCAGTGGGAGGGGAGGAGGGGAGGGGGGGGCAGGGAGAGATAACTCACATCACAACGAAAAGCCACATTTAAAAAGAAAGCTGCATTTTTCAAGATAATAGCATTGCACTCTAGAGTGAAATAATGCACTCATCTGTAGAGATTTATAACGATGCATCTGCTCTGATCCAGAGTACCAAATAAAAGGCACATTCAATGTCGAATGTTAGCAAGTTACATTACTACTTTAAAGGAACATTACAGAATTGGTTTTTGCTAACAAAACAGTTGCTGGCAGTGTAAGCACTTTATGTAATCCACCATATACATAAACTGACAAACCTGTAGAAGTTTGAGATCGATCGGCCATCTGAGTCACGAGAAAATAGTGAAAAACCGATTACACATTTGCATGAAATCATATAGGTTCAACAAACGAATAAAACGCTCACTGAGCGATAAACTCCAATCGGAAAATTAGTTTATTCATTTCTCATCAAATATGGCATTTCAGACAGAAATATTTCAAGGGATGTTTTCTACTATCATCATCATTAGACCATGTAAGTTTTATGTAAATCTGTGATCAAAAGTATATTTTACAGTTACCAATTCTGTAATGTTCCTTTAAATTTTAAAAATGTAATCAGAAGTAACATAAATTGTACATGTACCAGCATCATCATCATCATCACTCAGCCCTGCTTACTTAAAGGTTAGTGTCAAAATAGTGTCAATGTTCATTTCTTGTTACTTTCAGGACCTTTTAAGGCTCAGACCACCTACATGTGTACACTCAGTATTCCCTCACTCAGAATCAGACCCAATCTCCATGATTATTCCAAAGTTTGGCAACAGGTTCGCAAAATCTTGGCTGGTAAATATGGTACGTGAAAGGAACTGGTCTTTGATAAAAAATTCATTAGGCACATTTGAACTGAATTGAATTGAATTGAATTGAATTTATTCGAATAAAACGCAGCAAGAATAAGGCAAAAACACATACAAAGCAAAAACACATACACAGTAACAGATTAGAAGGATAACAATGGAAATAAAAAAATTTAAAAAGTATCGTTGATTGAACTGGATGGGTGAAACTGGAACAATAGGATTCAGATCTCTGTGTTCCTTGCATTGTGCCGGGGATAATGAGAAACTTTGATACAATCGTCAGAGGGATAATCAGGAGTGGCATTACAAGTTAATCTGTATAGGATTAGAAGCTCACGTTGTTGAGTTTCTTTTTGATGAACCTAAGATTTAACTTATCCATTCATTGTTTGCAGCGCTGCCTTTTGACCGGGGCCACGAATCATGCGCTGAAACGATTCGCTGAAACGGCCGCATTACCTATTTAGTCTTTTTCGTATCTCTGAAGTATACTCCGCACTGCTTGCTGCTGATTTTTCATAAAATAACACCAAAAGCAGCGTACACAATTCCGTGTTAGTGTGCTTTCCACAATTGAGCTACGGTGAAAATTGGGGTGTAATTTTCGGCATAAAAACGTAAGTTTCTGTTCAAAAAGTTATTTCACCTCCTGACCTGAAGGTACTTGGGCGTAGGGCTAAGAAAAAGAAGAGGGAGTCCAGTGCAGCGTATTGGCACTATTTATTGGGCTAGACCAGCACTAAGGTCAGTTACTTGTGAAACAGTAGCCTGTGTCTGTGACCGGTGTACACACAATCCTCTACAGTGCCTCACCATGTACGGCATGTTCATAATGAAATGACATGACTAGCCTAAGCTTAAAAGCCTACCACCAAACCCACACATAGTGAGAAACTTGAATGCCAACTTTTTATAAATAAAACCACTGCTGTGTGTTGCCATGGTTGCTTTTCAAGTAGACCCAGTTACTGGGGCGCTGTACTCCTTTTTTGAAAAATGTTGACGTTTATCGGTCGTATAGCACCCCAGGAACTTATTGTACGTAACTAAATCAATCTTCATTTTACCGGGTACCCTGCCTCAACCGTGAAACCACGCGGTTGAGGCAGGGCACCTGTCAAATTTTAGACGGGTGCCCTGCCGCAACTGTGACGACAACAAGGTTGAGGGAGGTAGGGTACCCATCAATTAGACGAATGCCCTACCTCCCTCAACCGCGTTGTTTTCACAGTTGCAGGGCACCGTCTAAAATTACAGGTGCCCGTCTCAACCGGTGGTTTCACAGTTAGGCGGCACCGGATCTGCTGAGAGCGTGATCGCATTGATGTAGTTACGTACAATAAGTTCCTGGGGCGCTAGTACGACCGATAAACGTCAACAATTTCGAAGAATTAGTACAGCGCCCCAGTAACTGGGTCTACAAATGGCAGGTTGCTTTTCAAAGCATGCATGTTAACATTATTGACTAGTTAGAGTTAGACGACTAGTTTTACGCGTTATTGTGTCCTCCGAGGTAAACAGGTTAATAACACTAACAGTTTCAAACTGCCACACTTCTGCCTGTATAAATCAAAAACGTTAGGCCTAAAGTAAATGATTTAAATTTTAAATTATTGTGATTGTGAAATACATTACTACTTTCTACTTTACTGTCGGAAATAGGCGTAATACTATATCAGTAAGATACAATTTTACTGAAGGGGGAAGGAGTTCTTTTAAACACTGTCAAAAGGTAATCCTCCAATCCTTAGATTATTAATACTTAATGTCCGGTAAAAAGTTCTGAATAACAAGATGTTTCAATTCTTACTTTTTGTCACCTTCGTAGAGAATAAAAGCCTCAAAAGTTGGCGGCGCGTTCATTGTTAAGATTCACGTCTAAAAAAATAAAATTCCTTAAAAATCTGATTCCCAGACGAAGCACACGTGGTTTCTCTTTCGTAATAAAACAAAATAGCAAGGTACCAGTCTACAATTGTCACCTCGTTTTCAATTCCAGAAGGAATGGTAGATTAGACGTAGCGATTAAACGAGAAGACTTTGATAGTCCTGAAAACAAGGTTGACCGAAGCGTGAAAACGTTGTTGTTTGTCGGTGGTCACATCAAATCTAAGTCAGCAAAATTCAATTGATGATTTGCAGACCGTGGGTGGTGGATCGGAAAGAAAGACAGACCACAAACAAACAACCTTCCTTTATTACAGAGATTAAGGTATTAATTATATGAACTATTCGGTGTACATTAGAACTAAAGGTCTGTTCTTGGCCTGCCACACTGTGTTGTGTCGGGTTGGTGGAAAACAAGACTGAAAAGAGTGTTGTTGTTCAAGTTGTTTGTCAAGTTGTGAATGCCCAGATTGAGATTGTTTTCCCCGGGGACCACACACACGGATCAAAGCTCGGATGTACCGTTTATAGTTTTTGCGTGACTTGATTTTATGGAATCTGCTGTTGTATGTTGTTGAGTAGTTATCTAAACTCGGAGGTACTGAGAAAGTGAATTGGGGACGTGTACGTGTGTATCACTCTATTTCATTGTTTTCCCCAGTACTTGGTACTGTGGATGTGGTAGTAACTGAGGACTGTGTATGGAATGTTTATGGAGGTAGGATTAGAATTACCTCTATGGTTTATGTATACGTACTGAACTAGGACTTAGCCCCTCACTCTGCCTCAAGATTTTTGTAGTTTTTGTCCATGAATAAATTTATTGTGTATTTTAAAGAAACATTACAGAATTGGTAAGAAAAAAACTTGTAAAATATACATTTTGATCACAGATTTACATAAAACTTACACGGTCTAATGATGATGATAGTAGAAAACATCTCTTGAAATATTTATGTCTGAAATGCTATATTTGATGAGAAATTAATAAACTAATTTTCTGATTGGAGTTTATCGCTCAGTGATCGTTTTATTCATTTGTTGAATCTATATGATTTCATGCAAAATGTGTAATCGGTTTTTCACTATTTTCTCGTGACCCAGATGGCCGATCGATCTCAAACTTCTGCAGGTTTGTCAGTTTCTGTATATGGTGGATTACATAAAGTGCTTACACTGCCAGCAACTGTTTTGATAGCAAAAACCAATTCTGTAATGTTCCTTTAAGTATGTACACTTTATATTCATTTTGGGTTGATCAAAGAAAAATTGACTTGTGCATGACTTAAACCTGTGACCTCCATGACCTCCAGAGTAGTATCTATACTGTATATTTCTATTGGAATTACCATACTATAGCCATAGGGGTCTCCCTAGTTTGTTAATATCTTTGTTCAGGGGGTGCCAGTCAGAAGCCAATCAACCTGTACTGCCAGGTAGCCAGGGATCACAACCCAAGTTTACGATACAACCTGGGAAGCGACAGCAGAGGAATCACCTTAAACAAGGGGATGCGATTTCAAATATCAAGTAATAAACCACAAGGGACTAGAGAGACTGTTAATTTTAAATAATTTTGGGTGGAACAAAGAAAAATTGATTTGAGCAGGACTTGAACCTGCGACTGGATCAGATTTGTTTAATACATGTGTAGACCAACCATAAATCTTTACGTGTACCTCCATGTTTCTACTGGCAGCCCAGTAGTCCATGGTAGCCCAGCCAGACCGAACTGCCTAGATAAATAACTATCTGTACCTTGGGTGTGGTGGGTAGTGGTTAACATAAATGAACAAAACTAAAACAAGATAAAACATAAACCAGTTGCTCAGAACGTTCGAAAAGACAAAAACAATACATTTTTATCAATAAATTTAGAAATCAAGAAAGAAATATTAAACATGAATTTAAAAACTCATGTTAGCCTGTTAATTAACAGCATGTAGAATCTACATGAATTAGCCTACATCAAGAAAATAATGTTACTTGCATAGTAACATCTTAATTTATGTTATATATGGTCAAAGGTACATTTTTAATTGACATTACTCATTAATTTTCTTTTTAATAAAGTGGTAAAAGGGAACACAGATTCCAATATTAAAAATCATAAATTACGATGAGGTAGTTTTCATTGAACCATTTGAAAACCTAAATTGAAAGCTTTTCATTTAAATTTAAGTGTTAAATCACTTTCTAAAGCAGAAGTTAGCTTAAAGGCACTGGACACTTTTGGTAATTACTCAAAATAATTGTTAGCATAAAAACTTACTTGGTAACGAGCAATGGAGAGCTGTTGATAGTATAAAACATTGTGAGAAACGGCTCCCTCTGAAGTAACGTAGTTTTTGAGAAAGAAGTAATTTCTCAGTAAAATATTTGAATTGATTTTGAGACCTAAATCAAGCATCTGAAAGCACACAACTTTGTGTGACAAGGGTGTTTTTTCTTTCATTATTATCTCACAACTTCGACGACCAATTGAGTTCAAATTTTCACAGGTTTGTTATTTTGTGCATGTGTTGAGATACACCAAGTGAGAAGACTGGTCTTAGACAATTACCAAAGGTGCCCAGTGTCTTTAATGAACATATTCATCGTTCATTAATACTGACTGATGATCACTGACAACCACTGTGATATATTAACATATTCAAGATTTCTCATGCAATGATTTTACATAGTATGTAAATATTCAAACATTTTTATATTTCCAAACAGAAACATGTATATCCTGAACAGAAGCATCTCTTCTTTGCGAGTTACAGTCCACAGGGCCTAAACCATACATGGTTCAATGCACGGACAGCTCAAAGATGCGGACTCTATTTCTCAACGCCAACCTGAGATGGGTCTTTCTGCTCACCCTGACCCTCTCTCCCATTCTCTTGGTCTTCCTCTCATTTTCAAATACCGCCTCCGTGAAGGATCAATCGGATCAGGCATCAAACGACAGAGTTCAACAGCTGGAGGAGGCGGTGGAAGAGCTCCAGAAACAGCTCGTCGAAGAGAAGGACTTGGAGAAAGACTTAACGGACACGTTACAGAAATATAAGAAGATTATCATTAAGAGAAGTAAAGCTCCGGCTCCAGCTCCAACCTATGAGGGAAAGATCCTCGACTGCCAAGAAATTGACCGCATTAAGATCACACAGAATATTGCTCAGGGGTACAGTAAAGTTGTTCAAGAAGGACAACTTGGAGATAAATTCTATGCGGTCAAAAGTGCGAGCTACGAGGTGAAGAACGTCAAAGACTGTGTGAACAGTGGACAATACAAGAAACGAGAAGACTGCTTCATTCTTGGAACATACCAGGTAGCGACAATTTGAAGTCTTAATTAATCTAGTTGATAATGAGTATTAACCCTCTTGCTGTCTGACCATTCAATACCATTCACTGTGGTTTTGAATGATAGATTAACTATGCCAGCCTGCAATATGATACCATGAGGGAATGCATGTACACAGTACACATTTAGTTCTGTGCACAGTTGTGCCACCGTACACAACATTGGCAGTCGAATGGTTTCAAATGGTTTTTCAACTCACTGGAAAATGTTGCCAAGAGTCACTGACAGTAGGAGGGTTAAGGTATATAAGTGCCATGGAATAAGTTCATGAACACATCTTAAAACTTTACTTTTAAGCATAGTGTGAATATTTCCTCTTGTCCTAGCACAGTGAATAATTTTTCGATAAACTTTTGCTTTGTACGTATGTAACTTGTTATTATATTTTTTCTGTTAAACTATTTTTATTAAATATTCGCCAGCGACAAGAAGGCAACATACATGTAGTCCATGCAAGCAGTGAAAATAGAAAACTGTAACTTAAAACAAGCAAGGTGTACATTTTAAAGAAATTTTGTAAAGTGTTAAAAAATCTGGAATGCTGGTAGTGAGGGAGAAGGAGGACTAGGAATGATTGAGGAGGAAGGAAATCTAAACTAAGACGGACTGGATAAACAAAAATGCACTTAAACACAATGACTCTGAGAATGTTTTATAGAAAAATTATCCACCAATTGAAACAAGCTAGACAACTGGTTATTAAAATGCCTCTAAGAAATTTTAACCAAAATTCTTAACTTAGAATGTTAAAAGCTTTATCAGGCACAAGCAGCATAGAGTTCTCCAGCACAGTGATGCTTAATGTGTCAAAGTACAAATGTGGCCCGTGTTGATCTGGATAGTAGAGATGACTGTTTACAATTAATCAATCCAAGTTAGCACTTGCTTGTGAAAGTAACTTTGTCTTTCTGTCTGCTGACATTAACCCTCCTACTCTCCACCTGACTCTTGGCAACATTTTCCAGTGAGTTGACCAACCATTTGAAACCATTCGACTGCCAATGTTGTGTACGGTGGCACAACTGCACAGAACTAACTGTGTACTGTGTACATGCATTCCCTCATGGTATCATATTGCAGGCTGGCATAGTTTATCTATCATTCAAAACCACTGTGAATGGTATTGAATGGTCAGACAGCAAGAGGGTTAAGACTACTACGGTTCTGAGATTTGAGTCTCTCTTCAAATGGTGTGACACCCCTTTGTTGTTAGAGACACACTTTTGTTCCTCACCTTTGCTTCCTTACATTTGACTGTCTAAAATTTGTTGTCAATTTGCAGGTGGCAAACTAGAATCATAGCTCAAAGCATTTGACTGCAACAAATGTGAATCTGTAGGAGTTATGAACAAGTGAAATGCTTGGAGTGAGCCCATCAATAAGTGAAACCATTACTACAGTAAAACGTAAAATATGTTAAACTTGTTAACCTCTTGAGGTCCTCAGCTGACCTACTGATACTACAAGTACTTGCACCAGACGTGTATGCTTCTGAGCTGTTAACTCTTTTTGTTCTTCAGTTTCTAAAAGATTCGGGGTTAAACAAACAAAACCGTGCGACTTTGACGGGATGATGCTCTACCGACTGAGCTATCGAGCCCCTCGAGCCCTATGTTGGCAGTCTCCATATTTTGTCAATATCTTTGTTGGGGGTTGCCTTGCCAGACAGAAGCCATTCAACCTGTAACTGCTGTATAGCCAGGGATCACACCCAAGTTTACAATACAATATACATGTACAATGTGGAAAGCAGCAGTTTTTGTACACCGTACATCCTTGTACACATTAGTTGCAACTTGGGTTCATCAGTGATTTGTAAAACGTGTGTTTTTGATGAAGGTCACATTAAAATAGCTTTAATTGGTTATGATGTTCCATTTAATACCAAAGTCTGCAAATCACAGAAGAATTTTAGATGTTTATTAATTTGTTTATAAATAACACAACAGAATCGATGACACATTTGTTAAAATTAGTCATTTCCTTTTCAAATCCCAAGCTTTGATCTAACTTTTTCGTCAACTAGGTTCTTAAAGAAGCTATGATGCTGAGGCAGCTTCAACACCCGAACATCGTCCGCCTCTTGGGTCTGTGCGTCAGGAGTGAGAACAGCAGTCCATCGATCCGAGAGAGAGGGGTGACGGTGGTGGAGGAACTTGGTACCCCTGTACTCCTTCATGTCTTGGTGGATATGGAGTTCCGTTCCAAAGTAGAGGTGAGATTTTACAAAAACCAGCAAGCCACACTAAGGTGTTTCTTGAGAAGCACTTCCCAAAGTATCCGGAAGCACAACGAACCATCTTGATTTTGCCAAAGTTTGGTGATTGTCTGTTGCTGTGTGTAGAGTTTAATTGTATTTCAAATCGCCGTACAGCATAATGAGTCTTATTATTGACCTTGTTATATAACAGTAGTACAGTAAATAATGATTCTTATTATTTACATAGTTCTATAACAGTAGTAAAGTAAATAATGAGTCTCATTATTGACATTGTTATACAGTAAATAATGAGTCTCATTATTGACCTTGTTATATAACAGTAGTACAGTAAATAACTAGAAATTCAGTTTTTGTCAATTACAAAAACAAGGTGTTCGTAAGTAATGTCATTAAAGTTGTGATTGATTGAATTGGTGACAAAATTTTACCTTATCAATCCAATTTCTGGTTCAGGAGTTATATTTATTTAATATAAAACTTCAACTGCCGGTTTGAACCAGAAGTCAATGTCATATGAGATCATACTCTGTGTATCGTTTCTTAAGTTGTTACATATCATCCCAACGATGTTTACCTTGTTATATAACAGTAGTACAGTAAATAATGAGTCTTATTATTGACATAGTTAAAACAGTAGGACGGTAATCTCAACTGTGTACCTACATTGCTCTGTACAATGCCAAACCAAATAATGGAATCAAAGTCCCTATTCAACCAAGCGCTGATTCATTCACTCTGAACGTCTCGGGATTTTACTTACATCACAGTGATGTTACTTCACGGTAAGTGAAGACAGATTCAGTAGCTGATTCATCTTAGATGAATCATAGCTCATTGGTGCATTAAGACCAAGGTAAATCAATCTAAATCATGTCTCAAATGCTATGGTTTTGAGTTATCTTAGACTCTATGAATGGCTTGATAGATGTTAGACAATCACTGGCCGGAAAGGCCAAGAATGCTGTTGAAGTTGTGAAAATTCACTTCTGTATCCGGAGAAAATGGCTTTGATTGAGTGACAGTTGAGTGACTCGTAAAACCAATTATTCTTCTGCTGTGCAGATGTATTCTTTATGGAAAAGGTTTGGGGTGACAACCATGTAATACTGTCTCTTATTGAGTTGGGGTGGTTCTGAAAAGAACCGTTGGTTAACTCGACGTTTCGATCAGTATGCTCTGATCGTCTTCTGGAGAAAGCTAGAAAGATATATTCTTAGCAGTTCTTAATTTCAGTTGCCCTTTAATTTTGTTCATCCAGCCAACAATTGCTAAGCCATGTTTGTAGAATGCTAAAAAATCTATGTTCAGTGTTATTATTATAAAAGTAAATTGTTTTTGTTTCAGGTGTGCCTTGATTTAGCAAAGTTATTACGGTACCTGGTCGACACACCTTTGGGTAGTGTTGCTATAACAGACTGGCGGGATGAACAATTTGTGCTTATTGCTGGTGAGATGAAACTAGCTGATGTTGATGGATTAGACAGTAAAGAACCGTCTTGTGATAAAGATATGAAGTGTCTGATCAATGGCTTGCCGTCCGGTGAGTAAAACAAAAACTCTTTTGTTCTTCTTCAGGCCCGTAACCAGGGGGGAGGACACCCCCCAAAAGTAATAAAACAAAAAAAGTCTCCCCCCCCCCCACCCCCCAATTTTTTTTTCCAGATATAATAACCAATATCAGCAAAAATGGTGCACCAAATGGCTTGAAATAGGCCTTCAATCCAAAAAATTTCCACCCCTCAGACTCCCCCCTGTGTCATTGCGCGACGGGCGGTGCTAACGCGCCGATGTACTTTTTCTTTCATATTCGCCTCTTCCCCCCAAAAAATGTTTTTCAATCTCAGATCTCGCCTGAACAAATCTCGCGCTAGGTTTTCAATTCTTGGGTCTTGGAACCAGACTAATATTGATGGAGTCTGTCAAGCCCCGAGCTACCACACTAGCTGCATGTGCTGGGCACCAACCTCGTTCCCAGTTGCCATGTGATTGAAAACCTAACGCGAGATTGAAAACCTAAGGCAAAATTGAAAATCTAAGGCGAGTTTGAAAACCTAATGTGAGATTCGATAACACAAGATGCGAGATGGCAGATATAGAACACCATACATTACACATAAACCTACTTGTACTCAGTTCCTACTTCCTACCAAACATCAACTGTTACTTATCGTCGTCTTCTTGTTTCTGCATTAGGTTTGAAGTGTGCCCAGAATATGGAATGTCCAGGCACTAATGCTAAGACCAATCTCCTCCACGGGCACACCCACTTCCTTCGACCTCTGCTTGGGTCGGGCATCCCCATAGAGTTCTTTAAGCCGACATCCAGTCTTCTAAAGGATCTGGAGAAGAACTCCATAGATGCAGACGATCTTGTGGACCGGTTGGAGGACTTATTGAAGGTTATTAATGGCTACACTGAACCCCCACCACCGGAAATACAACAAGATTATCGGTATTGATTGTATGGTCTGGTCCCGGGTACATTTGTCATGGAACTGCCGTGTTATTGTAAGGTAACAATGTAACCAAACTGAGGCTCGAAGGGAAACAGTCTGGCTCCCATTTGTAGACTGAACACCATTATCCTAATTGTCAATGGATACAGGGAATGAGATGGAATTGGCAGCTTCATGATAAATGTTTATTTCGTACACCTGTTTAACAGACAGTTGCATAACAAATTTATTTCTGAGCAAAATTATGAGTTGAAAATCTCAATGATACATACTGCTGGCAATATCTGGAAGAATTTCACAAAACAATCAACTGGAAAAATTGTCAAACCGTCCATTAGAGCCACTATTTGACCAGCTTAACCCTCCTACCGTCAGTGACTCTTGGCAACATTTTCCAGTGAGTTGACCAACCATTTGAAACCATTCGACTGCCAAGGTTGTGTACGGTGGCACAACTGTGCACAGAACTAACTGTGTACTGTGTACATGCATTCCCTCATGGTATCATATTGCAGGCTGGCATAGTTTATTTATCATTCAAAACCACAGTGAATGGTATTGAATGGTCAGACAGCAAGAGGATCAAAGCAATGAAATCACTTCACTATGTCTCAAAATGGGCGCGTTCAGTGTAACACTAAATCCATGGCCAATCATGATGTGTAAGATATGTACCTGGTTTAATATTTTTATTGTTAATGCCTGCAATGTTTCAGTCTTTGCACAAAATGTACACAGTTTGAGTTTGTGAGAGATGTCTAACTACACTAGATGTCTAGCCACAAAATGCTGCATCTGCTTTTGCAATCATTCAGCCATACTGCAGTGTTTTGGGGTATGAAGCTCACAACATATTTTGCAGTCGCACAATTTAAACAGGGTCTTATATGCATATATTTTTTTAAGTACTTTGTTTTGCTTTTTTAAAAACTTAGTCCACCAAATGAAAAAATTATTTGTTGCCTCAGTAAGAAATCCCACCAAACGATGTATATTTACACAATGATTTAAAGTTTACTTTTGACTAATTTGTTGTATTCATTTTGAAAGCTGCACTGCCAGATTTTACTTGATGTGAGACCCACGAGGATGCCACTGTAGTCTGGTTTCTGGGCTAGATAGCATGGGCAAATTGCACAGCATGTAGAGGTTAGTAGATAGAGATGAAACTATTAGTGTGTAGACTTTGTGTATGGCACAGTTGGTGAAATGCACACTACTTACTAGAGGCCTGAAACTTCGGTCTCGAATAGTCAAAATACTGGAAAGAAAACTTGAGATTTGGGAAGCTGTAATCATCAAGGAATATAACATAAAGCACTTTTGGAACAGATAGAACCCCCTCCCCCCTTCCTCACTGAGAAGGAGTCACATCATTTGTGAAACTTGTCGACTTGTTTCATTGTCAGATCAACATTGGAAACTTATGAAATAGTCTTGTCTGAGTGGAAGTCTGTAATGGACCTTTTCATGAAATGTGATAAATTACATTCACGCATGCGTACAGACACTACTGGTTGTCAAATGCCATAGAGTTGTGCACTAGCCGGATGCTAGTGCACAACTTCATGGGAAGGGTCTATTCCAGACTCTAATGCTATCGCTATGTATGGCGTCCCATGCCAAAACCAGGCACTGCTTGGAAAATAGTCCACTGTCAATAAAAGTGAAGACAACTTCAACATCAGCCTTGATATCAACAGGATGTTAAGTCTTAAACATTCTATATGTTGATAACATTATATGGGCCCCAGTAAGGTGTTATTTGAAAGTACTTCTAATCCCTTCATTTCATTTCATTTATTAATTCTGGCTGTGAATCCAAGGACTCTCAGAAAGTGAACTTAATCACTATACTAGCCAATCACCCCATGGAGAGAAGACAATGAAGGAAGTTTTGGTTTTAGGTGTGGGAGGAAAACCCCAGAGAAATATTTCCAGGGAAAACCCACGCAATCAGGCAGGGACTACAAAATTCCAATCCACGTAGTGCCCCGGTGTGATTTGAACCGGGGTCTCTAGAGGTGGAAGGCATCTATTTGATGGGCAATCAGTTTTGAGTTTGGCCAGGAATTGCCTGTTTTTGTCACGAGCGTTGCATAGTATTTTCATCTAAACATAATCAGTAACAAAAATGCAAACAGGTTTTGGAAGTAACTGTCATTTCAATGTTGTTTGCTAGTAAGAAACAGGCTAATATTCATCAAATCTTTCATTGATGAACTGTTTTATCAACATTCAACATGAAGAAAATGGGCACAACTCCAAACTTGTGGAGCTGGTTTGTAAAAAAATACAATTCTTGATTGTATGAGGCAATTGCGATACAATATACAATTTATCATAATGCCCAATGTAGTGCCTTGCCTGCCACGGAATGCCCTGGAATACACAAGGTCTCTTGTAAACAAGGTGACATGGTCCACATAGAGTCAATTTAATAAACCAAAGATTAAAGGAACAATACAGAATTGGTTTTTGCAAACAAAACAGTTGCTGGCAGTGTAAGCACTTTATGTAATCCACCATACACATAAACTGACAAACCTGTAGAAGTTTGAGATTGATCGACCATCTGGGTCACGAGAAAATAGTGAAAAACCGATTACACATTTGCATGAAATCATATAGATTCAACAAGTGAATAAAACACTCACCGAGCGATAAACTCTGACCAGAAAATTAGTTTATTCATTTCTCATCAAATATGGCATTTCAGACAGAAATATTTCAGGGGATGTTTTCTACTATCATCATCATTAGACCGTGTAAGTTTTATGTAAATCTGTGATCAAAAGGTACATTTTACAAGTTTTTTTCTTACCAACTCTGTAATGTCCTTTTAAATAAGTGAATACCATTAGATTAGCAGTTTCTTCCGGGCTTATGAGATGATATTTTTTGCACTAACCCCTTACAGGAACATAGAATATTTAAATCATTTTAGATTCAGTATAGAGTTGATTAAAAACAAAAAAAGTTTAGATCTTTACAGAATTTTATATGAAATTATTCTAAAATAAGGCTTTAACTACTTTTATAAAACAGATGATATTTTATTAATGAACCACAGATCATTGCCAAGTAATCGATGCTTTTAAGTGATGCCCTTGCTTATATGTGAATATTTTGCATTGCTGTTATCTGAATGAAATTTTAAAGAAGTAAATTTTTATAATTGAGAACAAAAATTTTTACTAACAAAAATAAATTTATTTTGATCACATTTTTGGGTTTGTATGCACTGTTATTACTTTAAAAATTATGTTAAACCATTTTTATAAAGATTGCATGTTGTTGTTGTTTTTCGTTTTATATATGTTAGTATTAAGAAACAGTATTTCTGTTCACGGTTTTCATTTTGATCTCAATGCACTTTTAATTTTCATTGCCCATGATTTTAATGTTGTTTGCATTTTATTCTTTTTTCAGCCTAGTTCTTAATCCTTATTAACTTTTTTGTATGTTTTCAAAATTAGTTTTTGTTTTGTTTTATTTCTTTTATGTTTTTTTCTTGTTTGTATTCATTTTGCAATTATTCATCTACCCAACCCTGTTTATATCATTTACCTATCATGTAAGTGATCAAATATGTAAGGCCGTGTCCAATTAGCGGCTACAGCTACGCTATGGCTAGATTTCCACGTCATCATGCGTTGAGTATAGGGTCCTTAGCAACACCCATAGCAACAGTCTAGCCCTAGCCGTAGCCGTCATTTCGGAGGCCAGCATAGATAATGCGTTTGAGACAGGTCAAATCTTCATCACTATCAAGAACACATTACATCATCTTAATTTTGCTTGAGATTTCTGATAGTTTTTTTACTTGAATAACCAAAGGATATTTCGTCCTGGGTATCAGAGTGACCTCTAGCATCAGATTTATCCAACCAATACCAAACCCCGCTGCTAAAATTGCTGCAATTCCATTCACACCAAGGCTAGCTCTTTCTTTATTCCTCTCTCATATTGACTATGGCAGTCTCCTTTTATTTGGTGCCACGTCATATGAATTGGACAGAGTTCAAAGATTACAACTTTACATCACTCGCTTGAATGTTCCCCGAGCAAACAAAGTTCTATGTCAAAAAGCTTTCAGTGTAGCTGGGCCAATGATTTGGAACAATCTTCCTACTGTCATTAGGGAATCTTTTACTTTATCTACATTTTGTAAAGTTCTAAAGACTCACCTTTTTCCATGTTAATTGCTTTTATGTGCGCTATGATCTTGGAATAGCGCCTTATAAATTTTAATTGTTATGTTAATTGTTATGTTATGTTCTTTATCATGATAAGTTTGATTGAATCTTGAACCAGCTTAATGGCATATATCCAAAGGGATGATCCATTGTGAGTTTAGATGGACCTATCATGCTCTAGACTAGACTTGTGGACAAGTCGTTAAATGTTTGTCTCGATGATAGCGTTCGACTCTCTCCCCGAATCTCGCGACACTGGCGATGTTCTGCGAGACTGGTGGCCTCCGCGAGACTACTGCTCTCCCGACTAAGGCCGTAGTCGTGAGAGCAGTAGCCTCATGCGGAGCAGCAGTCTCGCAAGATAGTTGTGACAGAGCCGTTTTCGCTATCGCCGCGTCAGATATTTAACGACTTGTCCACAAGTCTAGCTCTAGACTAGCCACCTAAACAATGCAAGGAAAGATCCATATCCAGGTTACACTGTACTACTTCCTCCAGCCATGGGTGTGTGGAAGTGTTTTAAAGCGAGTCTTCTTTAGATGTTACAGTGCAAACTTCCAGTTATAATTACCTTGAAATATCAAGGAGTAATCCAAAACCAAAAAACCAAACACTTGTCAGGATTACAATTCTTATGTAAAAATGATAGGATAATCTCATATTATGAGGTTGGTAGAAATTGAAGCTTTGAGAAATGTTGTTATTTGAAATGTTGTATTCATGACTAATTTTATCATTATCATAAAGGATTACTTCTATGACCACATAACCCCAATACTCAATAAACTGCAGTGGCTTCCCGTTCAACAACGAATCAAGTTCAAAATCCTCCTGATCCTCTGGAGATCCATCAACTCCCAGGCTCCATTTACCTTTCAAAACATTTTGTTACCGTGACAGTAAACTAAGATCAATTCGTGATCCACTCTCTATGAATACTCCCACCTGCTCCAAATCTGTGGCAGAGGTGCCTTCGGTTATAAATGGAACAATCTTCCTCCAACATCCGCTCTTCTACCTCATCTGCTGTATTTAAGAAATTGCTCAAAACTGAACTGAACTCATGTTCCATCTTCTCGGCGCCTTGATCTGAACCTAGGATGTGTGCGCTATATGAAAACCTATTACTATTATTATTGTTATCATTATTGTATCAAATTTGAAACCATTACCTGTTGGGAACATAAATAAAGACGTTGTGTGGAGCTTTTGTGTAACATTATGAGCTCCTCTTGTGCTAAACAAACTTTACAAAAACTGCCCAGTTAAGGATTTTATGAAATGTTTCTTGAAAGCTGCAAGAACTGAGCTTACTCATTTTATTGCCTTGCCCTACAAGTTCTAAACATTTTATTTTCTGTTTGTACTTTAAATGTTAGTGTTTTAATTTTTCTTGCTTAATTCTCTTAATCAATTTTCACACTCATTGCCAAAACTTGCCTAAAAAATAAACATGTCTATGTTATAGTATTGATTTAACTTTGCAATTAGTAGGACATACATTTTTTGATGATGTGTAAATACAAAATTAACTGCTTCCTTTTTTTTTAATGAACTTTCAAATTATTCTTGTATTAAATATTTTAATTAACTTTTAATCCATTAACAAGCGGTGATTAAATTGGTCCAAATAAAGAATTAAAGATTTTGATAAAATGATTTTAGATAACCAGATTTTATTACATAATTGTAAATTATATATTCTTTACATGATTTGTAACAAAGTTTTTGTTAATTGATTATAATAAAAATACTTATGGGCAAACCTTTGCAAAATATTTGCTTTTACATATGTTGTCCTTCAATTTTCAAATTTTAATTCAACCATAGCCCTTGTCTACAAGATTTGACTTGGCTGACCCCACCTGCATCTTAATCCACTCTTTAGTCTTATGTACAAATGTGAAAAATAAACAGAGTGATGTCTAGAACCAAGACGTTTCGTTTAACTAAGTTTCGGCTCTTGTTATGGATTTTCAAACTGGCGGACTCGGCCGGAGCCATGATTTCGAAAAGGCCCATAAAATAGTTATTTTAAACACATCAACAATAATAAATGAGACAGTACATTCTACCCGCCTTGCAGATGAGCCCAGAAGTACTCTACTATTTTGTTAATTTTGTACTGGAGCTTTAAAAAAAATTGTAATAGGTTTTAACGGTGTATGGTTTATACTAGTTTATACATGGAGACTTCCTTTCTCGATGGTTATATATATAAGTAAGTGAAGTCATCAGAACTTAATGACGGCGGTAATCAGAATTTTTAAGTCAGAATTTCACATTTTTAAAAACATTGTGTACGAATTACTCATATTAAAAAAAAAAACCGACAACAAATGGAAGGTTTGTTTGCGATTTGCTGGACTAATGTTTACGCGCCATGAGCAACATACTAAAACGACGGACTTCATAATGAAGAAAGGTGACAAGGGGTGACCCAGGCAGGAAGGAACCAAACCCGGAGTGGTTCGCGTTTCCTGCAGGCGTCAATTTGCATCAAAGGCAAATTTTGTGATCTTAGCATGGAGCTCGGAGTAAACGTCGACTCTCACATATTCACCGCCATATCAAGGCATCGGTTTCTCTATTCAGTGCTCATTCAGCTCTGTTGACATACAAACATCGATCCATTACCATTAGAGCAGCAGTGTAATTGTGATGCTATAATAGCTAACTATTAGTTGAATCATAATAAGCTGTAATGTGCTGCCAGAGATGGAGCTTCCATTAACATTTTATCAAAAAGAACAAAGTTGTCATGTCATACAATGGACACAAAGCCCGTTAAAGACTGGTGACAAAATGAGGCAATTTATTTAAATGAACAATTAAGAAGGGGCGGGGGGCACGGTGTACCCACGGCCTTGGTGTTCTAAACGCAATATTTAGGTATCTGATGTAGATCAGTAGGCCTCCAGTGTATTTCTTCGCAAGCATATACAAACCTTCAGAAGACGACTGGAGCATGGTGAAAACGTCGACTAGATAGGGTCTGAAAGACAGTGGATACATTTGGTAATCACTCAAGATTACATTACCATAAAAACTTACTCGGTAAGGAGCACCGGAGAGCTGTTGATAGTATAAAACATTGTGAGAAACGACTCCCTCTGAAGTAATGTAGTTTTTGAGAAAGAGGTAATTTCTCACTAAAATATTTGAATCTGAGAAAGTTTTCAGGCATTAAGTCTTTCTCAGGCATTTGAAAGCACAACATTCTATGCAATTCGAGATAAGAAAGTTGAAAAGTTGAATAACATTTTGAAGTCACTTTTGTCCTTGCTAAAAGTAATTTGTATATTTTTTTGATTGGTCCAGTTTTCGAACACCAGTGTGTAAGAACAAGATGAAGCAAAAAAAGTTCTTGTGTTACAAAATAAAACTTTTGAAAGTGAATACAACAAGATTTGTTTCGCTTTTCTGTTATTGAATATTATTTAAAATGGAACACTGGTAGTACATGCACTTGATTATCGATGTTGGCCCGATATCATACGTGGGGAATACAAGTTCAAGTTGACGGACAATTATTTTTGCAATTACTCTCGCCCTGTTTTGAAGTTCAAATTTCAAGAAACACGGACCATTGTCAGATCTGGAACAATGTTTCAAGTGGTAGTCTACACCGCGGATGTTCATATCGATAGCAGAGACTATAGACCATGTAGGAAACCTACCGGTTTGGCCTTCTGTGGCTTGAATGGTAACCTGTTTACGTGGAAGCCAAAAAATGTCACCACTGACATTGGTTTTATTGCGAGCAGCAACTGCGCAATCCATCCGATATGTTTGTTTGCTGTCAGCTCAGTTCATATACGTAGCTACAACTTGCATCACTTTTCTGTGAAGCAGTTAGTCACTCGGAATCACGTGTTGTTTATACGCGGTTTTTGTTACGTCATTGATTGGCCAAAAGTTCACGGTCAAAACACCCACTTTCTTAATCCTCAAAGGTTCGCATAGCTTGGAAAAGCAAACAAGAAGAGTGACTCCGATAATAAACGGCCGGAAAGTATTCTGTCATATATATAGTTGAAGTGGTTGTTGTATTTTTCCAGTTATGTGAAAAACATTTTCCCAACCAAAAGTGAAGAGCTTTTTTTAAACTTCTGAATCTGCGAAAAATGTCAAAATTTGCCCAGAGTTAATCGCTGATTCAATTTTGCGGCTAAAAAAAAATCGAATTATAAATTCGACTCGTATTCGTAAACTAGAACACGATTTCAATAATTATCGACTGATTGACGCATTATTATTTGGTATGGTCATGGAGGTTTAATTTCTACCTCAATTGTATGGTGTTGTACATACAGTATGTGGATATAGTTTACGTTAGTGCATTATAAACAGTGCAGTACATGACTACCCTCCTATAGTTACGTCGATACAGGAACGACACGGACGCTGTGTAGGCGCGCGTGCAATGAAAAAGCAGTGAGGAGATTGCTGGGCGGGATATGTTTGGTCGACGGATTTTCCGCTATTTCTGCCGGATACCTGTTGTTTTCTTACCGAAGTACTCGGTTCCAGAGTAGCTGAATTCGTTTGCATCAAGCACAGACACAACCACGACAATAAAAAGGTAACCTAAGCTGTTTGTACAGGATTTATATGGTAGTATCCTATGCTACTTCATAATAACAGTACAGTCGGTACTGCATGTAATGTATTGACACCCAATCAGTGTATTATGTGTGTACAAAAATGTACATATCTTTGCATTGGCTTCGCAGTTTACGTGGTCCAGTTTTCGGACAGATACTCGCCGCCTGGCCCTGGCTGAAAGTGAACATTCACGAATTGTTTCGGGAAATCTAGCTCAACAAGAAACGAGCTATTTAGGTATTTATCAGCAAATGTGTGTAATACTAGATTGAATTCAATCACAGATTACTTTCTGAAGTTATTTGGGGTTTTTAGCATGCTAGCATGGCAGTGCCAGTAGCCAGCAGTAGCACACTGCAGTCTCTGTCAAAATAGTGTCATGGGCATGTCAGTGGGAGTGGTTAGCTCTCCATGATGGTTAGGCATATGATCATGTGTACTCATGTTAAATGTGTAAAACCAGCTTACCCCTGCCATGCCTGCACACACACTGGCCCAGCCCCAATTCACATTTATGATTTTGTTTATTCCACGAACTTAACAATTATTAAACAGCAAGCATTGCATCTTCTAAAATAAATCTAAGCTCTAATCTTACTTATATCATAATTTAAAAAAATGGCTGAAATCGGAGGTATCGTCCAGTCTCATTCATATTTGTATTACCTTGGCATCTCTACTGACGCGTTGTGGGACATTTTATCTTTTTTTTTCGCCAATACTTGCCAGGTTGTCGGTCACTTCGTACCCAAGTCACTTTGTACCCAAGTCAAGTCATACTCGATTATTTACTGGTCATAACCAACCTTCTTGTATTAAAATGTTAAGTGTCCCGTTGTTGCTCTATTATTAAGCATGTTCAGATGGGCAAGTATAGTCGTTTTTAATAGGCATTTTTAATTAGGAATACCACACAGTTTTAACCTTTTTTTGTAATTTACAAACAAACAACGTAAATAATCACGCACACCCGTGACACATGGTGACGTGGGTACGAAGTGATCGACATCGCTTGCCAACTGGCAATTTTCATTCAGGCTATCGATAACCAACATAATTTTCTGCTGATTTAATAATTAAAAAAAAACAGAAATATAATAAATGTCAATACAGATATATAAATATCAATATTAGGCATAGATCTTCATGGTAATATGCGCCATCGTGTTCAAGGGGCAGAGTTGTTTATTTTGAACACTCATTGTCATCTGTGACTGAGTGCACAAACTTCCACGCACCTCCAAGACGTGTGCTGGAAGTTTTAGCACCAAGTCCCAGGCGGCAACAAGTGTTCGAAGTAAACAAGGGGGTACATGTTATATAACTGGGGAAGTGTTTATTTAGGTCTGCACAGCCCTGTGTGCAGCTTCCATTGAGACTCATGCATGACCTGTCAATTAACTAGTGGTTGAAGAAGTCTTCGGATAATAATAGAAATAATAGTCCTACCCGAAAAATACTAACAATTGTAACTAGTAAGCAAGACTAATAATTGTGCAGTGCGCGTCAAGTGAGTTTCCATTCCATTGAGAGCAGAGTTGCTGTACAATTACCACAATGCGCTAATTAAAACTCAATACATCACTGATGATTGTTTTGACCTCCATGTTTGGAGACTAGACTAATTGAATTGGGGTCAAGGAAGGTTAGTGTTTCCTGTGTACACTTTTTGTTTTTTCAGTTTCCCCATAACGCTAAAAAAGGTAGAGCTCAGAGCCTCAGTAGATGCTGTCAAACCTTATGGTTTAGTTGAGATATTTGTTACCTTCTAGTTCTTCACCAGGAAAAAATTAAAGATAACTGGACACGTAACTGACAGAATTGGCTAGAAATGCAGCTATGCACACTAAGTGTAAAGGGTTTTCATCGGGTTATGATCGTTACAATTTGTCATGATCAGATACTGATTTAAAGTAAGAGAAATACAATGAAATGGGAGAGTTACTCAGTAACTCATCGATGTCATTTGTCAGTACAATGTCTGTAAATGGATGCAGTTACAATGAGAAAATACACACTCTCTATACAGCATTAATTACCTTGCTTGTGTGTTAATCATTCAGTCAATTGTACATAATTTAATAGGTTATTTATTTGAGTTTTTGTAAAGCACCTAGAGATAACTTTATATTAGGCGCTATATAAATCAAATTTATTATTATTATCATTATTATCATTATTATTAGCTGTTCCGACTTCTTAGAAGTCGGAACAGGTTTTGTTTTCGTCAAGATTTTTATTATTTTTATTAGGCTATTATTATTCTTTCTATCTGCCTAAATCCCCATAGCATTTGTACACAATTTTGTTTAATTCTTTAAAAAAACCTTAGTGATTATGAAAGACTTAGATCCTAAATCAAACTGAAGCCTAGTACAAAAACTAAACAATTATTTTAATACTGGTAAAATTTTTCATTAATTAGCCACTTTACAGCGATGTGAATATTTAATTAGCCATCTTTGTTGGAACCATATCTCAAAAAATATATCACCGATCGTCAAACTTTTTTCAGTTTTAGACTGGTGTACTGTAGATGTGTCTTCCGGCCTAAAATTACGAACGACGTCACAATGACGTAATTTATTGCGTGTTTTGTATCTGTGCACAAAACAGACAGGATAAAGTGAAAACAAATCTGACTTCCAGAAACATAATTTTTCAATAAAGCTCAAATTAATGTCCAAGATTACACAAATCTTTTTTTAAACAAGAAAGATTTTATTGACAGTCAGTTTAAAAGCATCAAAACTTATTAAAACATTACAAAAGGAGTCTTCATTCACAAACTAGAAAGACAAACACCAGTTGTCTCAGATCCATGCTGCGCTCTGGTTGGAGATTGTAGAAATTAAATCCAACAAAAAACTGTCATTACATTTTATATGTTAATGTAGATTCTGAAAGAGAAACTTCGCTGACAGCAGAATTGAGTCAAACTCTCTATTTCGGGATATTTATACTCAGCTTTATTTGTTTTAGTTTTGTTTTTGTTTTTTTCCACCCCAAAATATTGTTGAATAAGTTCAAATTTTTTTGTCACAGTTTCATCCTTGTAGAAATATAACCAGGAATATAGATTCTGAAAAAGAAACTTCTGACAGAACTGCATCATCAACTCTCTGTTTTGGGTTATTAAAATCA
Source organism: Pycnopodia helianthoides (assembly GCA_032158295.1). Taxonomy (NCBI): domain Eukaryota; kingdom Metazoa; phylum Echinodermata; class Asteroidea; order Forcipulatida; family Asteriidae; genus Pycnopodia; species Pycnopodia helianthoides. The sequence continues at coordinate 6,232,556 of CM063249.1, forward strand.
GATTTATGTTTTTGTTTTAGGGGGGGTTCCTAAAGTTTTTTGAATAAGTTCCAATATAATAGTCATCACAATTTCATTCTTGCCAAGGTCATTTGTGTTAAACAGTTCTAGTTTAGAAACGCGATGGTTGACAGCAGATTCTGCTGAAGTTCACTTTCGCAATTAGTGTTCATTAAGATTCACTTTCTTTTTGTATCGGGTATCCTGACTGCATGCTTGGTATTTTAGAATGTACCGAGTTATTACACACTAATAAAAGGTAACCAGTAGCATCAAACTTACTCTCATTAATAGTCATCCCCATATGGGTAAAGCAATGAGTAATCAAATTAAAACAAAGCGGAACAGCTTTGTGTTTGTTCACAAACACCTAAGGTCTAGTTATTATTATTATTTTTCTCTCTTTCTCTCTCATCTTAGAGTTATTGTACCTGTACTTCTGATGTGTACCAAATGTTAATCGTTTTCAAAATCCCTTTGTAAAGATGCTTTTATTTTAACACTCATAAACGTTGCAATTTATCTAGAGATTTGAAAGCCGAGCTGTATTTTGACTTCTGTGTGTGTCTACAGATTTCTTGCTGGCCTGATCCTCTCTGGCCATTTTCTAACTGAGTGTCCGAAGATGGCGTTGACCACCACAGCCTCGCGCCTTCCCCTCCACACCAAAGCACGTTGGGAAACCTACCCGAACACCGATGTTAAACGCTTCCCAGTACCTAACGACAAAGTGCTGTGGTCAGTGAGCTGGCCCGAGTACGCTCCTGTTGAATACACCAATCCCAAAGTTCTTGCTGGGCCAGTTTGGGCAGATCCAGAGATCAGGTATGTACCTCGTTTTCGTTTGGTATTACTCATTTTTCGCTCGGTTATGGTACTCGTTTATTCTCTGTAATTTTTCATTTTCACCCAAATCTGCTCACTTACCTTTAATCATCACTGTCAATATCTAGTGTATTGAAGCTATGATAACTCAACTGAGATGTACACTGTTGTACCTGCACCATTTATCTGTTCAGCAGGGGACCAGTAACTTTGTCTTTTCACAGGGCCGTCAGCATTTCCCCTGGTCTACATATTGAAATAGTGTTACTTATTGGGTGCATTTTCACATTGAGTCACACTGTCCTGGATGTACAACAACTAAAATTAATAGGCTTTTACCATGCTTTAATTCATTTCATTCATAAATACCTGGGACAGTTTATCCATTCTGATTGGACGAGAGTACATCACGTGGCCGTGTTTAAACGGATGATATAGACACGGCTAGAAGTGTTTAAACATGGACTGGCAACTTTTTATCAAAGAGGGCACTATCACGTTTGCGCGGAGCGCGCAAATTTTCTAAGTCGCACAGTTTCTTTCGCGCAAGTGGGAAACTTCGGTGCGATAGCTTGAAACTTAAGCGTGCAGGTTCAAAACTTGCGCGACGCGGTTTTTCTACAAGCGAAGAAATTCAACGCCGAGTCGAGGTGAGCTGAGGCTAAACTGTCAGATTTGTTCTCAACTTTTACAGGGTTTTGGGGTATTTTTAGGGGAAAGGTATTTATGAATAATATTACCTCGACATCGTCTCGGTAATATTATCAAGAACCAGGCCTCGGCGGGTTTAAACCATTAGTTTAAAACCTCTTCACCACACATTGATTCCCTTAATCTAAATCACATTCACTGTGCTTACAATATATTAATGATTACAATTATATTGATCTACATGTACATTGTAAACAAATATATGTGTCTTTAGAGTATTTTTTACAATTGCTGAAGAGAGTTTACTGTACATGTCTCTGATAGACGGAGGCAAATTCGCTGTTTTGAAGCAGCTATTGTGGAAGTTCTGTCTCCAGCTTTGATATGGGTGCATTGGTATGAAAAGTGATATCTGAGACTTGAATCCTGCCGTGGATTCAGAGACGTTTTTGGAATTTATTTCGGTCACAGTAGGGATGTGGGGGTCCTTAGCGTGGAACCAAATATTCTTAGCTTTCCAGCTTGTACATTGTATATCCTGTTGTTAAGAGGAGGGATGGATACAGAGTTTCCTGTCAATAAGGTCAAGCTCCAGTAAGGCCGATCAGCTGAATTCCTTTCCTTGTTGTTGTTGTTTGAAATTGTAGAAGCGAACTGAAAACAGTAAAATTTAAATCAAAGGGAACATTTAAAGTGTTGTTTATAGAGAAAACAAGAACGAGGAGCTCATTTAAAGGTGCTGCATACGTTTGGTAATTGGAGCCTACTAATTGTGCTTATCCTGTATAAATGTAGGTACATACAATAAGACTAACCTGTGAAAATTTCACTTCAAAAGGTGGTCGCGTTTTTGAGATATCACCGAAAAACTGCAGCGAATATTTCCACACAGGAAGAATGTTCCCCATAGGAATACACAGTCTGAGAAGCGTTTCTGAATCTCAGATTCAAATTTGGGGGAATAAAAAGTACTTCAAAGTTAAAAGTTTCTCAAAATTCATTATACTTCCCAAAGCTGCTGTACTTCTTACCAAGTGAGTTTTTATTGCCATTAACTTCCAGAGTCATTACCAAACGTGTACTGTGCCTTTAAGGGAAGGTACACTGGGTCAACCAAGCCCCTAATATCAAATCGGCCTTTACTGTCGGTGTTTATTTTTTATTATTTATTTAGCCACACTAGACTGTGCTAACTAATGATGAATCTGATTAACCTATCAACAAGACTGTCATTTTGTTCTTGTTCCCTTCAGAGGACCAAAGGCAGCGAAGATGAAATTCAACCGTGTTGACGGTAAAGTCAACAGACGGAGTCACATGAAACCTGATTATGATACACCGAATGGCGTGCCAAGGTTAGTTAAAACGAGTGCATTCACCACGTACTGATGTCAAATCACAAAGGTGATATTAACATGGTCAGAGTAGACTATTCAGTTCCTTCCAGTGGTTATGACGTTGAGCACTGCTGTTTGTAATTTTTACCTTCAGTGATTCCTTAATGAAATTCAACGTTCATCTCCAAACTTAATTATTCAAGAATTGTTTTTCAAATCTGTTCGTGTCACTGCAAAAACGTTATGTCTCCTGAAATAGCTCTTATGTAACGTGCTGGCTTAAATCGTCAAAACGTTGTAACTCGCTTAAAATAGCCTGGATGTACACACAAAACAACATTTTTGTACTGACCATGCTGACGCACTAAAATGATAGTATAAAGTGTAACACTTCCTGTATGTTGCCTTTCTGGAAATGCCCGGGAAATGATCAATGTAAACAACGATAATGTGGTTTTAGTGTAAAGCACTTGGATACTGTGGTTAAAAGTGAGTAAAGTGAGTTCATTTGTATCCATTGTTTGTTCATTTTCAGGAATCCTTGTGGTAGGACAGGAATTACAGGAAGGGGAGAGCTTGGGAAGTGGGGTCCTAATCATGCTGCAGACCCTCTAGTCACAAGGTAAGTTTACTACAGAGCTTGGGAAGTGGGGTCCTAATCATGCTGCAGACCCTCTAGTCACAAGGTAAGTTTACTACAGAGCTTGGGAAGTGGGGTCCTAATCATGCTGCAGACCCTCTAGTCACAAGGTAAGTTTACTACAGAGCTTGGGAAGTGGGGTCCTAATCATGCTGCAGACCCTTTAGTCACAAGGTAAGTTTACTACAGAGCTTGGGAAGTGGGGTCCTAATCATGCTGCAGACCCTCTAATCACAAAGTAAGTTTACTACAGAGCTTGGGATGTGGGGTCCTAATCATGCTGCAGACCCTCTAGTCACAAGGTAAGTTTACTACAGAGCTTGGGAAGTAGGGTCCTAATCATGCTGCAGACCCTTTAGTCACAAGGTAAGTTTACTACAGAGCTTGGGAAGTGGGTCCTAATCATGCTGCAGACCCTCTAGTCACAAGGTAAGTTTACTACAGAGCTTGGGAAGTGGGGTCCTAATCATGCTGCAGACCCTCTAGTCACAAGGTAAGTTTACTACAGAGCTTGGGAAGTGGGGTCCTAATCATGCTGCAGACTCTCTAGTCACAAGGTAAGTTTACTACAGAGCTTGGGAAGTGGGGTCCTAATCATGCTGCAGACCCTCTAGTCACAAGGTAAGTTTACTACAGAGCTTGGGATGTGGGGTCCTAATCATGCTGCAGACCCTTTAGTCACAAGGTAAGTTTACTACAGAGCTTGGGAAGTGGGGTCCTAATTATGCTGCAGACCCTTTAGTCACAAGGTAAAGTTGGCTTCAATTTGTTTATGAATCATGGTGATACCAAGGAGCTAGTGTTGGTGTGGTTATCTTGACCTTGTTTGTCTGCATTTAGGGAAGATGTGTGCATGGTTGCTCAGCAAAATTTATGGAAACGTATCAGTTGATTGTGTATGACCTGAGAATAACTGCAATGATGTTAAGTCAATGGCCATCAGTCGCCAATCAAAAAAGAAAAACAGTGGCAATAGTAGAAAAAAAAACACTTCTGCATTGTGGTCCCAACAGGCTGGAATCAATCACAGTTGACCTGTGTGTAGCCTGGACGTCCTGCAACCATATGAGTTGCTGCTAGCCAATCAGCATGCAGAAAAGTAAGCAACAAAATGGCCGCCACTGGAGGGACTAGCAAATCACATTACAGACAAGATATGTTTCAATTTGCAATCCTTTCAAAAAGAAAAAATATCAGTTTAATACACACTTAAAAACTTGACATCAAAGTGTACACCGCCGTGTATTTGAGGTGAAGCGTAAACACTGAGATGAGCACTTTGTCCTTACATACAGTTTGACTCCCAAAATGGCAAACCCTAGGCAAACAGTAGCCGTATGTGAGGTTTCCACAAGCTGCATAGATGGGTTCTGTCTATTGTTATCATTACAGGGTTCTGCCCACCATGATTGGGGGCCGGAAAACCCACCCGGCACTCAGGACTCCCTAACCACCACTGGTCTAAATTTTTAAATTATACTTGCAATTTCCTTTCAAAGGTTTTCAACGAAATGTAAAATTGGGTATTTACCAGTAAAAATGGTATTCAAAGCCATTCATTTTGAGTCCTTTTTCGATTTGAGTCTATTTATATGATCTACCGTGTAACTGATCCATCTCGCAATGGTTTCCAGGGAAACATTTTTCCACCACTAAAGAAATCCTGGGCAGAACCCTGTTATTATTGTCGTATATATTGAAATTTCTACTTCGTTTGTTTTTTTCATAGATGGAAACGAGATGCTAAAGGACAAGAACAAATTGATCCCGTAACGAAGAAGAAGATTTTACAATTCATAGCTATTTGCAGGAAGGATTCAGGAGAATGGGCTATACCGGGGGTGAGTGTCTCTTGTTTTCTGAAACTGCAGTTCAGTTCCTAGAAACTGAGGGTTGCAGTAACACCATGTAATTATCTTTCTAGTGAATTGTTGTGGTTCTGTAAAGAGCCAGTGGTGTGTCATTTAAGAGACCAGCTTCTTCTGAGTGCACTGATTGTGTAAATTGGTTCTGTACAGAACCAGTGGTGTGTCATTTAAGAGAACAGCTTCTTCTGGGTATACTAATTGTGTAAATCAAGTTGTTACCCACCTGTTACAGAAGCACCTTCACTTATTAGTGAGATAATTGCACGGTGTTACCACAGACCTTACTGGATCATCAATGCGAAGCTACAAATCCTACCTACAGTAGTCATTTCACTTACAATTATGTAGGTTTCACTTATTGTATGTCAACTTAGTTTACAGATTGCATTGAAAACTTAACACATCTCTTCACTGCACAAAGTCTTGAAATCAACATGAAACAAAATACTAAAATATGTGGTCAATTTCGTATGAGGTTATTTAGTCTGTGGGACCATCTAGATGCTTAACCCTTCCAGTGCCGCCAACGTTCTGACGTTCAACAGCAAACTGAATCTCCACTCACAGGCCGCCAACGTTCATTTACGTTCTACTACTCGAAATAATTTTTTATTTATTTATTTTTTTTAAATGGCCGGCCTGTGGATTGGGAATTTTTAAAACAAGGCTGGCACTCTAAGGGTTAATAAACTAGATATTGTATCGGTAAGGTCCTTCTATTGTCCCACTGTTGTTTCTGTGCCTACATGTACATGTACATACTTCTTAGAGCATAAATAACTCACTAACCCTACCCACTTAAAAAAAAAAATTAAAAAAATTATTATTTTAATTTCCTTGTGAAATAAAAGCCAAATTTCCATTACAGAGAACATAACTGAAATTGAATCCCGATCCTTTGTACCTAAAAGGAACAAAACAGTTGCTGGCAGTGTAAACACTTTATGTAATCCACCATATACATAAACTGACAAACCTGTAGAAGTTTCAGATCGATCGGCCATCTGGGTCATGAGAAAATAGTGAAAAACCGATTACACATTTGCATGAAATCATATAGATTCAACAAATGAATAAAACGCTCACTGAGCGATAAACTCCAATCGGAAAATTAGTTTATTCATTTCTCATCAAATATGGCATTTCAGACAGAAATATGCCAAGGGATGTTTTCTACTATCATCATCATTAGACCGTGTAAGTTTTATGTAAATCTGTGATCAAAAGTATATTTTTTCTTACCAATTCTGTAATGTTCCTTTAATAAACTAGATACTGTATCGGTAAGGTCTTTCCATTGTCCCACTGTTATTTCCCTGCCTTCATGTACATGTACATACTTCTTAGAGCATAAATAACTCACTAACCCTACCCACTTCAAAAAAAATAAATGAATAAATTTATTTAAATTTCCTTGTGAAAATGAAAGCCAAATTTCCATTACAGAGAACGTAACTGAAATTGAATCCCGATCCTTTGTACTTAATCTAAAATAAGATACATTGTATAAACTCGTAAATTTAAATACATTTTTGTCAACATAGTTTTTTTAGACAATGGAAGCAACATTTTTGTATTGTTTGTGATTCAGAAGAAAAAAAACCTAAATCTCCTTACTGTATATAAATCTATCTGAATTACTGGTTTCAAAAGGTCTGTTATTTTTTGTTACTTGTATAGGGTTAGGGTTAGGGTTAGGGTGGGTAGGATTTGTAGCTTTGCATTGATGATCCAGTAAGGTCTGTGGTAACACCATGCAATTATCTCACTAATAAGTTAAGGTGCTTCTGTAACAGGTGGGTAACAACTTGATTTACACAATTAGTATACCCAGAAGAAGCTGTTCTCTTAAATGACACACCACTGGTTCTGTACAGAACCAGTTTACACAATCAGTGCACTCAGAAGAAGCTGTTCTCTTAAATGACACACCACTGGTTCTCTACAGAACCCATTTACACAATCAGTGTACTCAGAAAAAGCTGTTCTCTTAAATGACACACCGCTGGTTTCTCACAGAACCAATTTACTTTGGCTGACATGAAATGAGTAGAGAGTTTGAAAAGAAAGTGGGAACAAGTCGGTCGTATTGGAAGTAAAGGTCTTAGGGTCACTGTCCTTGAGTTTAACTTTCATTTCCTGTGGTAGACGTTTGTATTGGGGTTTTTTTTACAGATAAATGACAATAATATAAAAGGGTGGACGAGCTTGTGCAGTCTGCTTATCTATCAAACAATAGGCCTATACAATGGTATAATGGCCCCACAATTCCACCCAAACAAGTAGCAGAGTCTTTTATCAAATGCTGAATAATTGTTAGTTTCACTGCTAGGGAAGGATCGGTTCTCCTTATATCAGGCATGATAGTCTTCCTACTTTAGTCTGATTTCCGAAATGTTTGCCCTCAGAGAAGTCAGCAAAATGGCATGAAAACTGTTTAATTAACCCTCCTACTCTCAGTGACTCTTGGCAACATTTTCCAGTGAGTTGACCAACCATTTGAAAACATTCGACTGCCAAGGATGTGCAGGGCTCAAAATTAACACTGGACCACCGGCCCAAGGCCAGTGTATTTAGTGTCAGGCCAGTAAACTTATGACCGGACAAGTCTGGCGGTTTTCTGTTTTTCAAATAATATTACCTCACCCCTTTTCTTTCAATTCTGCGGAGTATGGAAGTTTTACCCCTAAGACAAATGAGATAAATATTTTCTTAATAGTGTTTGTTCAAATAAAAAACAGTTCAATTGTGACACTGTGTACTTTCTATTTTTGTTCTGGTCTTGTAACAATTTTTCTGGTCCAGTAAAAGTTTTGAGCTATAAGCCCTGCAGTCGTGTGGATTTTCCCCCCAAATTTGAGCCCTGATGTGTACGGTGGCACAACTGTGCACAGAACTAACTGTGTACTGTGTACATGCATTCCCTCATGGTATCATATTGCAGGCTGGCATAGTTTATCTATCATTCAAAACCACAGTGAATGGTATTGAGTGGTCAGACAGCAAGAGGGTTAAAAGCCTGCACCATAATGTACATGTAGGCCAGCCCTTGTATTACTACTACTTTGACCTATTTTTCTTCCCAGGGGTTTAACAGGGTTATGCCCACAGTGGTCGGTGCCGGAAAACCCGCCCGGCACTCAGGATTTCCCAACCACCACTGGCAGAATTTTCTCTGTTTCTGACCACCACATATTTTCAAAATTTTGTAATTACACTTGAAATTTTCTTTCAAAGGTTTTCAACGAAATGTAAAATTGGGTGTTTACCTGTAAAAATGGTATCCGAAGCCATTAATTTTGAGTACTTCTTCGATTTGAATCTATTTATATGATCTACCGATCCATCTTGCAATGGTTTCCAGGGAACCAGTTTTCCACCACTAAAGAAATCCTGGGCAAAACCCCGGTTTAATATCATGCCTGTTATATGGAGTAAGTATAGTTACTCATCCAAAGTATACCATGTCTTGAACCATATCTTGTGTTGTGTCTTAGGGGATGGTCGATGCAGGAGAGACGGTATCAGTCACACTGAGGAGAGAGTTTGGGGAAGAGGCCATGAACTCACTCGATGCTCCAAAGAAAGAACAAAAGAAAATAGAGAAGGCTGTCAAGGACCTATTCAAGCATGGAATTGAGGTAGGCCTATTCAATCAATGATATATATACCCATCTAAGTTTGGATTGTTACGTACGGCCAGCTTAAATAAACAAATGCCCATAAAGCTGGTGGTATGCACGGCAGACGAAATAGAAAAATAAGGGAACAACCAAAATGATAACTCGGGAAAACAGCAACTGACAAAGGAAAACCAGTGAGACACAATAGACCCCTTGCATAACGTGCAACGCTGCTGGTACACTGAGGTCAGGCGCACTATCCTCCAATGAGGAGAGAGTTTGGGGAAGTGAGGGTGTAGACTGGTCCCCTGTCCTTATCGCAAGGATAAGGACAGCCACCAGGGCACCGGTCTATTAATTACGTTAATGTACATGTATGTACGTTCATATAATAGACTACGACTCTCCATCCATGTGCAAATGGGATGCGAGGTCAAAGGTGCATCTGGCAGGATCTCTCCAAACGCTCAAAGCCGGTCTCTGGCGTTATTCACGAGCCTCAAAGTGTGACGTCAGATGTTCGGGCTAGTGAGGGTGCTGTTTGAGAGTTTGACGTCATACGCAAGGGGTCTCTACAGAGGTTCTCAATCAAGATTGAGAAGTCTTGTGTACTGATCTAAGTTTGGATGTATGATGTCTTAATGGAGATTTGAAGCCCTCCTTGGAAGGACACCTTGTGAAATACATTCATCCATAACTGTTTAATTTAGAAAACATGCTAAACTTTTAAGTATAAGATCCCTTTAGGAACTCACTTCAATTGTGAATAAATAATACTCAAGTAGGGCCTATGATTTTTCCATTTTGGCAAAACGCAAACTTAAAATCCCAAACCTGCTGTAGTCAAGGGCTACATCGGCTATGGCTATAGTCAAGGGCTACATCGGCTATGGCTATAGTCAAGGGCTACATCGGCTACGGCTATAGTCAAGGGCTACATCGGCTATGGCTATAGTCAAGGGCTACATCGGCTATGGCTATAGTCAAGGGCTACAGCTGTCGTCAAGAGCTACATCGGCTTTGGTTTAATCAAGGGCTACATCGGCTATGGCTATAGTCAAGGGCTACATCGGCTATGGCTGTAGTCAAGAGCTACATCGGCTTTGGTTTAATCAAGGGCTACATCGGCTAAGGCTATGGTCAAGGGCTACATCGGCTACGGCTATAGTCAAGGGCTGTAACAAACAAAGAATAGGACTTTTCAGTATTTGGCCATAACCACTGTCAGAGTCATTAATTCCAACATACATGTAGTTTACACTGCTATATTGCACTGTATGAGCCTTGAATGGTGAACATCAGTGAAGTATTTTCAAATTAACCAACATTAACCCTCCTACTGTCAGTGACTCTTGGCAACATTTTCCAGTGAGTTGACCAACCATTTGAAACCATTCAACTGCCAAGGTTGTGTACGGTGGTGCAACTGTGCACTGAACTAACTGTGTACTGTGTACATGCATTCCCTCATGGTATCATATTGCAGGCTGGCATAGTTTATCTATCATTCAAAACCACTTGAATGGTGTTGAATGGTCAGACAGCAAGAGGTTAATGCAACCATCGTACTGGAGAAACACTTGCTGTGTTGGACATTGTTGTGCACATCATTGTTTGAAGCTAACTGCAGTCCCACCTGCCAAAGATATTCAATTGGGATATCATTTTGAGTCCCCTTCTTTGACCTTATTTAACCTTATGACCTTTTGATTGTAGGTATACCGCGGCTATGTCGATGATCCGCGCAACACAGATAATTGTTGGATGGAAACGATTGCTGTCAACTTCCATGACGGTTCAGGGAATAGCGTTGGTAAGTTTGCTCTGCATGCCGGTGACGACGCTGGGGCAGTGCAATGGACGGACATCGGCTCCAGTTTAACCCTTTTTGCTAGCCATGAGTCATTTATTGAAAAGGTAGCTATACGATTAGATGCACACTGGTAAAAAAACAGTTGCCTTAGTCTACCTCCCACGGCTTATATAATGGCCATATTGTCTAATTCCTTGTGTTTAATCATGATAACAGCACTCAATACAGTCAAAGTGAACAGACTATTTTTCAAATTAGTCACCCACAGTGGAAGAAAATCAAGATGGCTTCACTATGAGGGTATTTTCAAAGAAATAGATTTTGGAGGATGCTGTGTGTGTAGTCAGTGTGCGTATGAGTCGAGTTCATTCATTCATGCGTACTGCATGCTTCCTGTTGGTTGATCTGGTTGATTTTGCCGTACTGGCGTATCACATAGTGTTACTACCTTATGTCCACAGCTGACATAGAGGGCGTGCTCAGCAGACACAGATGACAATGGAGCTCAGCATTCTCTGTGTTCTATTTCTATAATGATACCTTATGTCCAGTGTCCACAGCTGACATAGAGGGCGTGCACAGCAGACACAGATGACAATTGAGGTCAGCCTTCTCTGTGTTCTATTTCTGTAATGATACCTTATGTCCACAGCTGACATAGAGGGCGTGCACAAATAGATAGCATTTATTGTCCACATTAAAAAATATAGAAATTTGCTTTCCACTGGAAAATGGGTAAAAACTACACAAAATGGCCTAAAAAGCTAAACAGCAGACACAGACAACAACTGAGCGTAGCATTCTCCATTAACAATTTCTATGAGTAGTTCTAAATTATTTGTAATATTAACTGTCGACAGCCATCTCTCTCTCTCTCTCTCTCTCAGTCATTGTGCTTGACTTTGGGGAAGGGTTCCTCAACAGTAATTGAATTGGTTCTACATATAGTTTTATTGTAAAACCTTGATTTATGTATTAATGTAGTAAATATTCCATAACGATAACATAAGGTTTATGTCTAACTACATAAAGCTGTGCAGCGGAAAACAGTGTCAGCAGGACCAGTTTAACAGTCACTGCAATTATGGTAAGCAGAACCAGTTTAACCAGTCACTGACAATTATGGTAAGCAGGAAACCAGTTTAACCAGTCACTGACAATTATGGTAAGCAGGAAACCAGTTTAACCAGTCACTGACAATTATGGTAAGCAGGAAACCAGTTTAACCAGTCACTGACAATTATGGTAATCAATATTTAGGCTCAATACTTCACTAAGGCAATGGAGGCAATCGCCTGTATGCCCCCTAGTCATTGTCTTGGTGCCCCTAAAAAATGTGCTCTTTAATATTGAAAAACTACATCCTTGCCCATACAAGGACAAAGTATCAGGTCTGGCAATACATGGTATTTTGGCTGGTGACTTCCTTCTGCTTAGCTAGATTTTTCTGCTCAGCATCTCTATGAAATTATTCCTGATTTATAGATAGCAACTGATGTATATAGATCTGTTTTATACAAGGGTTAGGTCATGCTTAGTATTTGCAGATAAAAACGTCAAACCCTCCTACTGTGTGACCATTCAATATCATCCACTGTGGTTTTGAATGATAGATAAACTATGCCAGCCTGCATTTGATGTCGATTGATAAACACATACTAGTATGTATACAGTTATAGTTCTGTGCACTTTTCACAGCCCATGCAGCTGAACAACTTCAAATTGTCTGTCAACTCGCTGGAAAGCATTATTAATAGTAGGAGGGTTAGGTAACAATTGTTAAATGTTTATAGCGTTTACCTTTTTGAAGTATGTCAGTCAGTCAGTCATAAAGCTAACCCACAGCATAGAGCACCATATGCATCCCATAATGATTGACCTTGAACTTCGAGAAGGCACCCAGTGTAGACCATGCAAGTCTTGCGCATATCCAAACATTGTTGGGAGACAAATTCGCGCACTTTAACGGGTTCCAATGTTCAAATATGCGAGAGACAGTTTATTGTTTCCTTAAGTCTTTGGTGCCCAAAGTCCATCGAATACAAAGGTCTTTATTCTGTATCCAATGAAATCGTTGGGCCTGTAGACCAGTACCAGTCTTTATCCTTGCGGATATTAGACAGGGGACCAGTCTAAGACAGTTCAGCTAAGCATTCTCTGTGTTATATTACTATGTGCGAGGCATACAGACCAAATCCTGCTGTACTAATGTGGATGTTTAGTGATATGCTCAAGGAGGGTCGTGTACTTCTGTAGGAGGGCCAAGGTCGATTGATACTTGTGACCCTCAGCATTTTACATCAGCGCAATATTATGGATCATGTTAGGAAAAACTCTGACACACTTCATATTGGTTAACAGCATTAATTGTAATTTCTTTTTGTGTGTGTTCAAACTAAATGGTATAGATAATTGAACAAAGTATAAGATTGACTGAGTCAGAGTGGTATTAATTAGGAAGTGGCTCTATATATTTATATATATATCCAAATTTAGTCGGGGAGATGGCCCTAGCTTTCGATCCAAACTGGACCTTCTTTAGAGGGATATATATATATCTGTATCGAGGCAATTATTTTTAAATTTACATGTTCAAATGAACCTTATTTAAAATAAGTACTATATATACCAATGCTAGTTTATTCAGTGTAAATTGTGGTGTTTCTGTAATCAGAAGTTGAGGCCTTATGTTCCGGGTGGTTCAAAGAGGACGGGCTAAGAGAAGCGTTCTTGTCTTTATGTCAAATTTGGGTAATTGCATTTTTGTTGGGCGAGTTGAATAATGTTTATGGGAGATTTGGGAACCGAGGTGGTTGGCAATCGGCTCATCTCACAAGGGGGGTTCAGATTGATCTTAGCTGTTTACCAATTGCTTAGCGAAGATGACTCTCGGTGCTTTGTGAGATCGAGCCGAGGTAATTTTTCCCTGCCTTTATGCCTTTACAGATCCTAGACGACTTCGTAGGGATGTACCATGTAAACGTTCCAATCTAGTATTATTTAAAATGTGGCATTCCATAATTATTATCAAAAGGAGAGTAAGCCATTTGTGAGATGGATGTGAATAAGGTCTTGTACATTGACTTGCTTGATCATAAAAACTACAATCCCGGCCAAATCTCGTTGGCCCCCCCCCCCCCACCCCCCGTTTTAATGTTGGCTCTTATTGTGCGGTCTGCGCTCCAGCTTGGGTTAACAACATTGAGCGGGGGAGCAGGGGAACTTGAGAGGGTATGTTTTTTGTCACATGGCCCATGCTTGGCCCAAGCATTCTGGCCGGGATTGTAGCCCCGAGTCATGTGACGTAGCACTGTCTCTAAAGTCTGAGGAATTCAAATTAAAGCGGTAACTTGTGTCTCAGCAAGATATTGTTTTTAAATCTAACTTGCAAATTGCTTATTACCAGGACCCAATTTCATACGGCTGCTTAAAGGTGTTGTACACTTTTGGTAACAGCTCAAAATCAGTGTCCACATTTTGTGTGATTAAACATATGCATGAACAAACAAACCTGTGAAAGTTTGAGCTCAATTGGTCATCGAGGTCACAAGAAAATAGTGAAAAGAGCTCTTATGTGTTTTGTGTTTTTTCAAATTATCGCGCGCGATAATTACTATTGTTTTACTCGTTTCTCAGAAACGATAGCATTTTAGGCAGAAATATTTTAAAGAACCCTTTCTACCATTACTTACTTTAAATCATGTAAGTTATGTGTGAATCTGTGAACATTGTGTTTTTCGATCTTACCAATAGTGTACAGGGCCTTTAAGCACAAAAAGTAGCTAAGCACATCCAAATTTTCCTTACCAGAATAAGGTTACCAGCCAAAATACCATATCTCATGTACCATTTATGACTGGTAGCCTGCTCATTTGTTCTTAGCAGAACGTCTGCTTATTCTTAGCAGAACGTAAGCGGTTCTATGAAATTGGGATGTCTGAAAGCACTTAGCATTTGATTGTAAACTTATAGAACAATTTGAAGAACATCGGTCTTACTTGCCAAGTTTGCTGCCCTCTAGTGTCCCAAATGAAGTCCGGTTATCTTTGGGAAAAACTTATATGTACATCACTATTGCTAGTATTTAAAGAAAGGAATTGATGTATATTTTTTGTGTTTCTTTCATTTGTTGTTGTTGGTTTGGGTTTTTTTTCTCATGTTGTTCGATGGATGTTAGTAAGACAAAAGTTAACCATGCAATATCTTTTACTTATTATTGTTTGTGTTTTCTAAATCCCTTCTAACATTCAAGAGAATGTACATTTAAATGGGAAGCAATGAAAATGCATACTAGTGCCGGGTGGGGGTGGGCGGGGTTGAGAATCCAATGTGGAATTTGAAAATGTTGTTTATAAATGTCCTTGTTATGGAATGTGAATTGGTTTTTAATTGAATAGATGTTTTTTTTTAGATGATCTGAACTTATTCTCCTTCTTGACAACATACTGGCAGTGAGCATATGGGGAGTTGTCTCTTTTTAGTGTGATGTAAGTGATGTCAATATTTCAAGGGCTAGGTTTTGTAATTCCTTGAGACTGTTTACATTGTATTTATGTCACATCTTTAAAGAGATCACACGGCCGTATAATTTGTCTGGTAGGATGACCGGCAATGCCACTGAAATAACTTCTTCAAGTTTTGCTCTGCTGCCCTAAAAAGCAATTGCTTGAATTGTTGACTTACATGTATAAAGTTAACACTAACACTCATTTAAATCATGTGTGTTATTGCCAAATTAAGATAAGTGTTATTGTAAAAAAAAAAAGCTGCTTTCAATTTTTATTTTTTTATGAAATCATTTGGACTTACCTTTTGATCATTTTTTTTTTATGAGAGCTGTGCCTCCTTCCCTGACCCTGCACCCCCCACCCTCCACTTGACTCTCAGCACCACCCACAGAATGTAAAAAAATGTATAATATTAGATGGATTTGAAAGACTCTTAATAAAACAATTGCTTGTTGTTGTTTTTTAAGACCAGTTCATAGCTAATCTCAGTTGCATCAGAATGTTTCTACATTGTGTAGTTTCTCTAAATGAGGATTTCCCCCAAGTTAAGGTTCCTGGCCAGGGTAGGGTTAGGGCAGTGGGGGCGCATTTTATACCCTAATTGTCTCATCAGTAGTTGGTTTTCAATATAGTCACGGAAACCTTGTTTGGAAATTGGAGATTAAGACAGTAGAATAAAACCATAGTGAAAATGCATCGTGAAAACTTGATTTATAAGTGTTTTAAAAATAGTCCTTGGATGTTTTAACAGGGTTTGTTTTTAATTAGTTGATCCACAAAGGAAAATACTTATGTGAATTTACAAGCTCTGGGTTTTTTTTAATTTGTATAAAATGAAAAGGTGTTTGTTTCACTAGAAGTTTGCGATTGAAAAATTTGATATTCTAGGGGAAAACAAGCAAGTTATTTGTATACTTTCAGCATGTGATATTTTATTTAGGAACTGTAGATTATTTAATCCCACCATGTGACCGTTGAATTTGGAATTGAACATTAAGACAATTGTGAGATTCTTATTATCTTATCCAGTGGACTATTATTATGGGATGGACTATAAAATCAGGCACTCTATGCAGTAAACAGTGCCCAGATAAGAATAACTAACTACATATAATTGTACAATTAATTATATTTTGGGTTTTGTAAACCACTGGGGTTACGACCTGATATTTAATTATATTTTAATCAAGGCATATGGGCTGGAATTTGCACTTGTAACAAATACCTTGAATTCTTGCACGAAAAATGACCATCCACTGGAGCGTTTATAAAAGTTATCATAATCAGATAATGGTGAGTTTCCTTGACCAATTGAGAACCCTTAAATGGGCAGCTTTCCTTGACCAATTAAGAATCCTTAAATGGTCATCTTTCCTTGACCAATTAAGAATCCTTAAATGGGCATCAGGAAAGAGTCATGTCATGTACAGAGTGTTTTGGCCTATAATCTTCAGTGTCTAGTGTACTGCTATCATAGTTGTCTCGTTAGGCAAGAATTGTTTGTTGTTGCCCAAAGGTTTCCCAACTGGGGACAACTTATATCCCTAATGGGAGAAATGCGACCGTTCAGGGTAGTATTGTATCCCAGATGGGGTAGTTATTCTTGGATTAATTCACACTCAAATTATTATATTTTCATCCATTCTGATGATTGTGAGTTCGTTTTGTTTTTAGAGGAAGTTTGCACTGTTTGAATTCTTTACTACTTTTTAAGCTATAACAAAAAATGTAACAAAAATGATGTGATCGAAAGTATTTGTTGTATTTTTTGCTGTGTGATCTTCTTTTTGGTTTAATAATTATTTCAAGTTTTTGTGGACTTGCACTTTGTTTAACTGTCTCCATGGTTACAAGCCTATCTTTTTAAAAATTGTATTTTACGGAGAAAATAAAATGTGTAGAATTTTCCTTCAATCTTCACCTTATTCGTTTTTTTATGAAACAGCCTAATAAACCTCTAAAAATACAATTAAATACTGAAAGTTTCTTTCCAATTTATTTTGAGGAATGTTTTATGAGTTTTATATTTTAAAGGCACATTACGGAATTGGTAATTGTAAAATATACTTTTGATCACAGATTTACATCAAACTTACACGGTCTAATGATGATGATAGTAGAAAACATCCCTAGAAATATTTCTGGCTGAAATGCCATATTTGATGAGAAATTAATCAAACTAATTTATTTCCGATTGGAGTTTATCTCTCATGAGCGTTTTATTCATGCATTGTATAACACATGCAAATTTGTTATCGGTTTTGCACTATTTTCTCGTGACCCAGATGGCCGATCGATCTCAAACTTCTACAGGTTTGTCAGTTTATGTATATGGTGGATTACATAAAGTGCTTATACTGCCAGCAACTGTTTTGTTAGCAAAAACCAATTATGTAATGTTCCTTTAAGGTGAATTGTTATTTTGACTGAATTGAACTTTGTGATAACTTCATTGTCACTTGAGTGAGTGTGCAAGTGTGTCCACTCGTTGAAACTGTGTCTTGTCAAAAGGGATTCAGGTGTTAAAGGAACATTACAGAATTGGTAAGAAAACAAATTGTAAAATATACTTTTTGAACACAGATTTACATAAAACTTACACAGTCTAATGATGATGATAGTAGAAAACATCCCTTGAAATATTTCTGTCTGAAGTCCCATATTTGATGAGAAATTAATAAACTGATTTTCCGAGTGGAGTTTATCGCTCAGTGAGCGTTTTATTCACTTGTTAAATCTATATGATTTCATGCAAATGTGTAATCGGTTTTTCACTATTTTCTCGTGACCCAGATGGCCGATCGATCTGAAACTTCTACAGGTTTGTCAGTTTATGTACATGGTGGATTACATAGAGTGCTTACACTGCCAGCAAATGTTTTGTTAGCGAATACCAATTCTGTAATGTTCCTTTAAGTTTAATTTTGTGTGCAAAACCAAACTAACGAGAAGTCCTGAACTACTGGATGACAAACATGGGGTAGGGTTTGTGTGCATTGGGGAAAAGACAGAGCTAGTTGTAGTTGTCTTCATATTTTGTTTATATATATATTTTTTTATTAACTTCTTCGCTTTATGCGAGTAGTTGGAGTATTGGGTGGTAGCACTCCAGTCCCAGAGATTTATAATGGAGTTTGTAGAATTTGTATTTGTATTGTCACACTTTTTCGTTTTTATTAGTACGGTAGCTTTATTATCTTCGGGGATACTGCGCTTCAGAGGCCCTTTGCGAAACCTCGGCTTCACCGCGGGCTCTGTCTTAGGCTGTGACAGTTTTTTGTGCGCTCTCGGTACTGCACACTATGAGCCAGAGCCCAAGCTATACAAGTGATTTCGAAAAGGGCCTTAAACAGCGCCACCAATAGTTGTGCCTTTGCAGCAGTTTTTAACTCAAGATGGCGGCGCCCATGTCACTTGCCGGAAAAGTTGCGATAGTAACAGGTAAAATCTGATTTTAAAGTTATTTTGACAAAACGGTACACCAAAAGGGAGCACACAAAACAACTACAGTATTGTACAGCAGTTATATACGAGGAAACATTGCAGCATTTGGAAAACAACTGTTCACTTTTTACAAAGTTGGCCATCGATATCTCTGTACACAGTCGATCCATTCCTCCATATGGTCGATCAGTGCATATGTGTCATGCCATCATAAAAATCATCCTGATCATTCATCACATCAATCAATTAATCAAAAATGTTTAAATTTGTTTGTCATTTGTTTTCCCTAAAATTAAAATGCCCATTTGAGTAGACCCAGTAACTGGGGCACTGTGAACTCCTTTAAAAAGGTTGTTGACATCTTCGGTCTACCATTTGAGTGCATTTAAAATGTTGGTACAAGGGTAAACAAAAATTGCACAATTTTAACCTATGGTCATTGTTATTTCTAGTTAAAATGACCGTCAGGAGGATGGAGGAATATCGCCAATTTTAGCCCTCACAAATCCTTTTCAAAACTTAGTTGCGATAATCGTAACCCTCCATCCTCCCGGCGGTCGGAGACCAGAGGGTTACGAGTCATGCAGTGCAAAAAAGTGGCGAATTTGCAATTTCGACTATTTTGGTCAGACTAGTCACCAGATTTGCCCAATTTTTACCACTTTTAAAAAACATGACACACATTCTAAAAACATGGATGTGATCATCAATGTGTCATGAATCCATTCGTGTTACTCAAAACTTTATTGAGAAAATATTTCAAGAAAAAAAGACAAAAACTTACCAGAGACTGAGCGAAATTCTCATGAAGCGTAGACAATCTCAGGTCCAGTTTTCGAACCTCGCGATTTGTGACCTAGCAACATCTCGACCAATCAGCGTAAGCGGACTCGTTGTTGAGCGCATTTTGTTGAGTTGCACAATCACAGGATATTTATGAGGAAAAATTTCCAGATTGAGCACGCATTCTGGAATGCTGTTCCTGCAATTAATCAGCGCAAACTGCAGATGGCGCAAATCTGTATATACATTAACTGCGTGCACGCACAGTCGCACACAGACGATCGCCACGCCTACCATAACGGTTTGGTTTACGCTGATTGGTTGATTTAGGGGAAGTGCGGTCCATGGTAAGACATTTCGGTTAGTTTCTGGTAAGTTTTTGTTTGTTTTTTCTTCAAATAATTTTTCAACGATGTTTAGAGTGTTATGAATGGATTCATTACACACTGAAGATCAAATCCATGTTCTTAGAATGTGTGTCATGTTTTTTTAAAGTGGTAAAAATTGGGCAAATCTGGTGACTAGTCTGACCAAAATAGTCGAAATTGCAATTTCGCCACTTTTTTGCACTGCATGACTCGTAACCCTCCGGTCTCCGACCGTCGGGAGGATGGAGGGTTACGATTATCGCAACTATTAAAAACTATGACTTCTGAACCCAACTCTTCTATTAACATTTGTATTTTTAAAAAAATAATAATTTGTTTGAACATACTCTAACTTGTAAGTTGAATGACCTTTTAGCAGAACTAATTGATCATTATGAATTGCTTACCGTGTACTCATACAGCTTACAGGTTCTGGTAGGAGAAATTATGATAAACTTACCCTGGTCTTGTTTGATACGTATGTAGGTGCAAGTTCCGGGATAGGATGGGCAACCAGTGTGTTATTTGCAAAGCTTGGTGCCAAGTTATCAGTAACTGGGAGAAATGAATCTAATCTTGACGAAGTCGCAAAAGTCTGTCAGGAAAATGGCTCAGAGACAGTAAGTATCTATGTCCCTGTAAATATAGATCTGTTAGTCCTTAATCCAACCCCATAGTTGCTGTAAATCTAGATCTGTTAAGTCCTTAATCCAACCGCAGTATTGCTGTAATCTAGATTTGAGCTCTCTAGTTCATTTTCAGTGTTGATGTACATCTTGATCTGTTAGTTTTTAACCCAACCTCAGTGTCACTGTAAATCTAGATCTGTTAAGTCCTTAATCCAACCACAGTGTTGCTGTTATCTAGATTTTAGCTCTCTAATCCAACTTCAGTGTTGATGTACATCTTGATCTGTTAGTTTTTAACACAACCTCAGTTTTGCTGTATATCTAGATCTGTACTTCCTTAATCCAATCAAATTGTTGCTGTAAATCTAGATCTGTGATCATGTAGAAATTATTTTGTTGAAAAAAGGTTAGAACACTTGGACAAAGCAGAAGAAAAAAAGTGGGAAGAATTCCAGACCTCATAGTGTATAAGCTGATGATTGATTCATTTCCGTTTTTGAACGTGTAGCTGGTGGTTGTTGGTGATGTCACTAAAGAGGATGACAACAAGAATCTGATTGAGAAGACTGTGGAGAAATTCGGCAAATTGGACATCCTGGTAAATTATCAATACTTTTGATCCATTCTAAAACTAGCTACATAAAACAATGAGCCCAGTTCAGAGGCCTAAACAATAAGCCCAGTTGAGAGTCCTTAACAATGAGCCCAGTTCAGAGGCCTTAACAATGAGTCCAGTTCAGAGGCCTAAACAATGAGCCCAGTTCAGAGGCCTAAACAATGAGCCCAGTTCAAAGGCCTTAACAATGAGCCCAGTTCAGAGGCCTAAACAATGAGCCCAGTTCAGAGGCCTAAACAATGAGCCCAATTCAGGGTCCTTAACAATGAGCCCAGTTCAGGGTCCTTAACAATGAGCCCAGTTCAAAGGCCCGAACAATGAGCCCAGTTCAGAGGCCTAAATGATGAGCCCAGTTCAGAGGCCCAAACAATGAGCCCAGTTCAGAGGCCTAAGCAAAGAGCCCAGTTCAGAGGCCTAAACAATGAGCCCAATTCAGAGGCCTAAACAGTGAGCCAAGTTCAGAGTCATAAGCAATAAGCCCAGTTCAGAGGCCTAAACAATGAGCCCAGTTCAAAGGCCTAAACATCGAGCCCAGTTCAGAGGCCTAAACAATGAGCCTAGTTCAGAGGCCTAAGCAATGAGCCAAATTCAGAGGCCCAAACAATGAGCCCATTTCAGAGGCCCAAACAATGAGCCCAGTTCAGAGGCCTAAGCAATGAGCCCAGTTCAGAGTCCTAAACAATGAGCCCATTTCAGAGGCCTAAACAAAGAGTCCAGTTCAGAGGCTTAAGCAATGAACCAAGTTCAGAGGCCTAAACAATGAGCCCAGTTCAGAGGCCTAAACAATGAGCCCAGTTCAGAGGCCTAAACAATGAGCCCAGTTCAGAGGCCTGTCTGGTCCTATTGTCAGTTTTGGCCTTAACACTTTGAGAGGTAATCAAGTCAATGGAATGAGATTGATCTTCCAAATTGATCAGGGAAAGATGAAGGTGGTGTCGTTAAGTGTTGAGATTTTTTATGAAAGCACTTTTCAAAAACTTGTGAGTTTTCAAATGTTTTTGTAGGTGAACTGTGCTGGCATTATATCTCTTGGTACCATTGAAACTACGAGCATGGAATCTTATGACACGATGATGAATGCAAATGTAAGGTAAGATCAGAACTGTGGACAGACAGACTGTATAAGTTAAATCAGTAAGAGACTCTTTAACAATGAACATACCTTGAACATACCTTGAACACACCTTGAACACACCTTGAACATACCTTGAACATACCTTGAACATACCTTGAACATACCTTGAACACACCTTGAACACACCTTGAACATACCTTGAACATACCTTGAACATACCTTGAAAGCTGCATCATCCTCTACAGTAGTATTGATGAGAAGTGTGGCAGGGTTAAGGGGGGCTTGCTTGCTGATTAAAAAACCCAATGCTCTCAAGTTGAATGCTGTTTTTTCTTTTCTTTACCTACTCTTCAGGGCTGTATTTCACCTGACATCCCTCGCTGTACCACATCTCGTCAAAACCAAAGGCAATGTGGTCAATGTATCAAGTGTCAATGGGTTACGTGCAGTAAGTATTACATTGTACTTCATCATGCATTGTCATAATGTGACCACAACATGAGAGTCAAAGCACATGTATAACAATGGTAATTGTCAAAGACCAGTATCCGCACTTTATGTGACCCGAGAAAATAATGAAATTCACTGTTTTCAAACATTGGGTTTTGGACACGCAAGATTGTTTTACTCGTTTCCTAAAAAATATAGCATTTCAAGCAAAACTATTTCAAGGGAACTTTTCCACAATGACCATCTTTATACCATGTAAGTTATGTGCAAATCTGTGAACAATTTTTGTTTGTAATCTTACCAATGTTGTGCACACCCTTTAAGTTGGGATTTGTTAGGCCTACGCTAAACGTCGCACGTTTGTCGTTTCGAACTCAAACAGTTGTAAAATTAGGAATTAAATTCGACAAAAGAGCGACGTTTAGCGCAAACCTTTTATTTAAGTTCTACACGGTAGCGGCACGACACGGTGACAAACGTCGCGCTCTTGCCGTGTCGGCAAAAGTGCGACGTTTAGCGCAGGCCTTACTTGCAAAGATTAGGAATTTTAAGTTAAAGACATGAGGTTTTTGGATTTTATGATTTTGTCAATTCCAGAGTATAGTGGTGAAACATTATATGGACAGGCGGTTTCTTTCCCTACCATGATAAGAAACTTACATGTACTAGAATTTCTTTTTAGAAATATTACCTTACCTACGTTTTATAAGAACAGTTCAAGAACGAATGGAATTCCACATGAAATAAATCACTTTTTTTCTTCTTGAAGCATATCATTGATGTGTCCAGTGCTTTATGTAAAAAATATTAGAATATCATTAATCGGGGGTTAAAGGGGAGTTGGTATCGAATGGGGTAATAATAATAATAATATTAACTAGTTCTTATATAGCGCATTTTACAATAACGTATCAATGCACTTTACATTAGTGCCCTGGTCATAATATAATAATAATATTTGGTTTTTATATAGCGCTTTATACACCATGTCTCAAAGCGCTTCCAACATTATTACCCTGATCACTGGGCCATTTCATTCCTTAAACCATCTCAGCTCCCTGGGGAGTATACAGCCTGTGCTGCCAAATATGTAGCGCACTAAGCTAAATCAATCACAAGAACCATCTCTGCCCTCACAGGTACCCATTTACCCCTGGGTGGAGAGAAGCAATTATATTAAAGTGTCTTGCTCAGGGACACAGATGTCACAACCAGGATTCGAACCCACACTCTGCTGAACAGAAACACCAGAGCTTGAGTTCGGTGCTCTTATCCGCTCGGCCACGACACCCCACATTGGGCCAATAGCATTCCTGTAATCTTTCTCAGCTCCCTGGGGAGTATACAGCCCCGAGCTGCCGTGGCGCTCCAAAGGCTCTTTCAAACACACTATCAACCTCTACCCTCGCAGGTACCCATTTATACCCCTGGGTGACAGTGATGGTAAGAGTGATGGAACACATTCAGGCCCGATACTTCAAAGAGGCAACAGAGGCAATTGCCTCCGTTGCCCCCGGTCATTGCCTTGCAGCCCCTTCAAATGTTCCAATAGAAAATTCACAAATTTCCTTATAGAGGTGCCAGGTTTACCAGGGAGAGAACGCCTTGGTGCCCCTGCCCTTTCATAATTGAAGCATCAAGCTGACATATTGTCCTCAAATGAGCCCCGTGGTGCCCTCCATTTAATCCCATGTGATCATTTGTATCAATTGATACAAATGATATTGATATAACCATTTAAGAATCTCTGTTACTTTTAAGCATTTGAAATTTTTTGTTCACAGAACTTACCTTTTTGAAATTTTGTTACTCAATTTATTGAACATTTTTAAACCAATTGGTATTCCTTGTAGAGTAGTTTAAGGCTTTTCTTGTAAGGTGCCGTGCTTGTTATTGTCTGTAGTCAGTTCTTGTATAATTTGTGTGCTGTTTGAGCCAAACTGTACACAAACCGTCATTAAGACTAATATATGTATAACCCTTTATTTACTTGCAGTTTCCCGGTGTACTTGCTTACTGTATGTCAAAGGCTGCCCTGGATCAGTTCACGAAAGTAACAGCTTTGGGTGAGTTTCATAATGATCAGTTCTGAATATGTAAATCCCTTTTTCTATCATCGTATTAAATTCCATAGTGTTTACAAAAAAGGTTTTGTCTGTTTTCAAAATCTAGCCCCATGACCATTGCCCTATTTTAATTAGTGACAACATTCACTTTAAGAAAAAGAAGTTAGTGAATTGATCGTAAGTACTGTAAAAGGCACAGTACACTTTTGGTAATGACTCTGAAAATTAATGGCAATAAAAACTTACTTGGTAAGAAGTACAGCAGCCTTGGGTAGTATAATTAATTTTGAGAAACTTTTAACTTCAAAGTACTACGGTTATGTAAAATATATCACTTTTTATTCCCCAAATTTGAGTCTGAGAAACGCTTCTCAGACTGTGTATTCCTATGGGGAATATTCTTCCTGTGTGGAAATATTCGCTCCGGTTTTTCGGTGATATCTCAAAAACGTGACCACCTTTTGAAGTGAAATTTTCACAGGTTAGTTTTATTGTATGTACCTACATTTAAATAGGATTAACACAACCAGTAGGCTCCAATTACCAAACGTGTACTGTGCCTTTAAAGGTAAGACATGATGTAACAATAGAAATTAATTATAGCGACAGTTGGCAGTTTGGCAAACTAAGCCAGAACTTTTGTCTGTTGACACTTTGGGTATTTTTAGAACTTTCTTTTAAAAGAAGTAACAATTGAATGTTGTGTTGTAGATATGGAGATCTGTCAAGCTGATTGTTGTTTTCAATCCCTAGTAATACAAACAATTGATTGATGTTTGTATTGATTCTCAATTATTTACAGAGTTAGCTCCTCAAGGCATTAGAGTGAACTCAGTCAAGTAAGTATTCTTACCTCGGTTCGACTCTTTCCCCAACAGCCTCAGCATTAATAGTGCTTACCTGATAAGCAGTCTCACATTATGAACATCACATTAGGCCAAATAAAAAAAAATACCAGTTGATCGTCCCCGCCCGCATCCTTTTTTGAGGCCGCATCCTTTTTTTTATTATTTTTTATTTTCGTGTGTTTTATTTTATTATTTTTTTGCCTGATATAGCTATGCTTGGCAACAATAATGTACAACTACAATAATGTGAAATAAGCCTAGTTACTGAATCAATGGGGTGCCCCAATTCGACCAGCGAAATGCGTGACGCGCGCTCTCTTGACGTTCCACGATCATTCTTACATCATGTAGTGTTTTAGCTCCTTTTTTAAGGGTCCACTCACAGGCCTGGCCCTGGGTGAGCTGCGTGATGGTCTTTGTGTGTGTGTTAATTCGCACCAAAAGCAAAATTTTTAAGCCTTGGAATGCACGGTCAGTAGGAGATGAAAAATGCATGCTATTTTGGTGGCCTGTTTGAATTGAAATACTTGGCGGCCATCTTGGAAAAAATAAAAATAAATAAAAAGGCCCTCATCCTCCTCTTTTTGGAAAAATCAGGACGATCAACTGGTATTTTTTTTATTTGGCCTTATGCTGTGGCTGGTTACCTGTTTCTGCTAAGCAAGATTTGTATGTGCTCAGCAATTATGCATATGTTTAATTGTTATTCTAAAATACCCGGGCAGTTTAGGCGGTCCTATTGGTTGAAATGTGGTCACATGACCATGGTCACCTGACCATGGTCACCTGGTATTAAAGGGCTGATAAAGACATAGCTGGAGCTGTTCAAGACCAGTTTGCTGAAGTGCATTCAGTATTCCTAGCCATACGCGTGTTGTCGAGCAAGCTTACGCGGGCGCTAATAATGCATGACGTCATCATTACATATAGTACTCAGAGTAAAATCACGTACGCACAACCGTTTAGTGTTGCGTGCAAAATGACCTTTGGCGAAACAGCCTGAGGACAGGAATTAGTTTTGTAAGATAAGTTCATGGGAATAAAAGAGTGGTGATTCAGTCTTAACCGTCCATTCATAAATACCTCGTAGAGTTTATCCATTCTGATTGGTGGAGAGCGTGTCATGTGGGGGTGTTTAAACAGATGAGAATGCACGGCTAGAAGTGTTTAAACACACCTGTGGCGCGCAAGGTTACACGCAGGCGCTAATTTACGCGAAACGCAATCAACACATATTGGTATTCAATCTAAAAACATGTTAGTGTTATGACACGCGCGTACGCACAACTGTTGAGCGTGGCATGTATATCCTTCACGAAACAATATTACGCTTTTTAACAAAAAGGGCATTTATGAATGGGAATAAAAGAGTAGTGACTTGGTCTTAACCGGCCGTTTAAAACCTTGCAGGGCCGTGGTCGTGCGATAAAGGACCTCGCCTTCAGCGCGGTCCTTTATCACACGGCCATGACCCTGCCGATTTTAAAGGCCGTTCAAGACCTTGTCACAACTCTTTTATTGCCTTATTTATTATATGTGCTAAAAACAGATCTATGATATTAATGGAGTAAGATGTTATTACATAGTGGGATGTCTGTATGTGTAGAAAGTTTATTTGGTACACATTTGGTTAAAATCAGTCCCGGAATTTCATCTTTGAGAGGGCAAGGCCATTTTCATTTTGCAAGGGGCACTTCCACTGGACAATCTTTAAGTCTATGGGAAACTTTTGAAGGGACAACAGAGGCCATGACCTCCGCGGCCTCTGTGTAATTCCAGGCCCGTAAAATTACATTATTTTCACGGTAAATTCCTAAAATTTGTCTGTGATGTACATTTGATTCATGTGAATATTTTTCAGTTTGTCTTGATTTCCTTTTTTTACTTGTAGTCCTGGTGTAATTGTCACCAACTTACAGAAGAGAGGAGGTCTAGATGAGGAGGCATATGCTAAGGTAAAGGAAACATGTAGGAAAGGTTTGGAGTTTGATATTAGCTTTTAGATTGACAGGTTTGTGACTTTTGAGAAACTTTTCATGAATCTAAATCCATAAAAATGTCATCATAATCGTTGTGGGTCCGAATCCCACCCGAGTTATGTGCCTGTGGATTTTTTTTGCACAGGACTTGGGGAAAGTAGTGAGTATACAGTGCTTTACACACATCGGTGTGTGGGTCAACACAAATAATATTGTTGTTTCTTATTTGTTTGTGCACATCTTGGTGTTGAAAGGCAGGTTTGGGAATCCCAAGATGCTTTTTCATTTTCACAAGATTAAAGTGGTCATTATATTCTGCCTCACAATGTCATTAAGGGCCACAAGTGGCCATATCTGCGACCTTGTTCAATTCAGCTGATATCGGTCATACTGTGGTCATAAGAGCCGGTGTGGTCTCAGCATTTCAAACAGTATACTCTGCTCGTCTTTAGGAGAAGAGTATACAAATCAGAGAGACCACACTGGCTCTTTTCAGAGATTTACACATGGTTGTACCCGCAAGTTTGATAGTTTCTTCTTATTTTTCCCACACCATGCAAAGTTTCAAACAATACTTATAAATACAAAAGCAATATTGTCTCTTGAAAGGTTGATCTTTGTATGTTATTTCTTCTCCAAACAGTTATTGGAACGCAGTAAGACAACTCACGCCTTGGGTCGAGCAGGAGAGCCCGACGAGGCAGCTAATGCTATTGCATTCCTTGCTTCCGATGCGTCTTCATTCATTACTGGTACAAACCTCCCAGTGGACGGAGGCAGGCATGCTATGTCCCCTCGCTAAGTCAATACAAGAAACTGCTTAGCAGATAGAAGCAGGCATGTTATGTCACCTTACTGGATAAGCAAAAACCTCTCAGTGGACGGAGGCATGCTATGTCTCCTCGCTAAGTCAATACAAGAATTCTTCGCAGATAGAAGCAGGCATGTTATGTCACCTTACTAGATAAGCAAAAACCTCTCAGTGGCGGAGGCATGCATGCTAAGTCTCCTCGCTAAGTCAATACAAGAAACTTCATAGCAGATAGAAGCAGGCATGCCATGTCTCCTTGATAGATAAGAAGAAAATGTAACATTTAAGACCATACATATTGTAAACACACACTACTTAAAAATAGTAATATCTAGATTTATCTTTCAGATGATGGGGAACCTCACAATGATATCAAAATAAATAAATGATAATAATATTATTAATCATATGAAGTTTTGTTAAACTTTTGGTCTGTATAGGTAAAATGTTTCATAATTTTGAGGACAAATTTTAAAAAAATCTAAAGCACTTATGACATTGACAATTTGTAATTGTCTGATGAGATGAAAAGAGAGGTTCGAACCAATCCTCAGAAGACAGACTCGGAATAAAAGAATTCTTTAAACTCTTACATCTTGGAAAGAAAAATGTTGAGTGTAGGCACATATCTACTGTTGGAGAATCTCTGTTACTTTTTATCATTTGAAATTTTGTGTTCACAGAACTTACCTTTTTATAATATTGTTAATCAATTTATTGAACATTTTTAACTCGTCTGTATTTCTTGTAAAGTGGTTTAAGGCTTTTCTTGTAAGGTGCTTGTTATTGTCTGTAATCAGTTCTTGTATAATTTGTGTGCTGTTTGAGCCAAATTGTACACAAACCGTCTTCTACAACACAAACAGTGCACTTTCCTCGACTGTAACACCAATTGTTCTGTTAAAACTATATTAAGACTAGTTGTTGTATTATTGTTTCACATCAATTTTTGTTATAATGAACTGAATGTTCATTTGCTTGATCAGATAATACAGAGAATTATAATCTGAAACTGATTTTAGTCAGGAATGAGAAGAGGAAGGGTGGGGGGAGGGGGAGGGAGGAGGGGGGGTGAGACAGTGGGTCCAGATGAAAGTTACTTAATTTATAAATGAGATCTGACAAATGAGATCCAACGACAGAGTATCAACAACAGAGTATTTATGTAGATCTCTTTTGAACTTGAATGGAGTGATAATATGTAATCACAGTTTTCTCTAGGCAAGTCACTCGCCTCTGTTGAATCATAAGTGCGCCCTCTGTTGATGACTCGATCAAAGAGGTCAGACTTGAACAAAGACCACTGCACTAATAACCAATCAATGTGTTGCTTACTTTATGCATGTTTGACATAAGAACTTCAACTTTCAGACATAAGCTTATTAGATGCACAGGTTTGGTGCTAATGAAGTCATCATTAGCTTTTTCTATTTTGGCATCAAATGTAATTTTTGTATGCATGATTCATAGGTATAATGATTCAATAGAACTAACTGAACTGATTAAACACCATGTAATGGCATTTAAAAATTGTAATTTTTGCCAGTGTGACAAAACTAATTATTTCTAATCTCTATAATCGATTGCTGTATGAGTAAATTATTGTGTATATCTAATTCTACTGTAGCTGAG
Organism: Pycnopodia helianthoides; assembly: GCA_032158295.1. NCBI lineage: Eukaryota > Metazoa > Echinodermata > Asteroidea > Forcipulatida > Asteriidae > Pycnopodia > Pycnopodia helianthoides. The sequence goes on from CM063249.1 coordinate 6,262,522, forward strand.
ACCCATTCCAAACTCAAACTATTGAAGCCAAAGTCATCTGTGTATAGGGGCAAAGGGGTTGATTTCCCCCCAAAACACATACAAAATATAAGTACTTTTTAATACCGGATACAAAGTTTGTTTGTTTTGGGTTTAGTTTGCTTTCTTTTGCAAACTTTGTCTTCTTGCTATGCCAAAATTTCCCTACTGTTTTGCCTGAATTTGAGAGGACAGTCCCCCCTCCCTCCCCAGGGTCATACGCCTATGGCCAAAGTTAGTGCCTCTTAAGTACAGGCACATCAACGTTGAAGGGTGCACCCCACCAAATAAGGAGAAAACAGAGCGTCGAGCTCATTAATTTTTTGTAGGCCCCTCAAAATATTCTATATCAGACAGATTTGAGAGCCCCCAGAAAGTGTTTCAGTGTAAAAAATATTGTCAACTTCCAACTCGAGGTATTTTGGATGACATAGGCCCTGAAATAAATGGTCCTATTTGCTGAGAGGTGTATGTAGGGACATATTTTTCTAGGTTGATGCTCGGACGTTTTTTGAATTTACACCCGTGTAGGGGTGTTTTTATTTCGAGCGAGAATAACTCAACGGTCCCAGGGACTCCCCATATCAAATTGAGCAGAGAATAAAAGTTCAAGAATCAATTGATAATTTCCCCTCTACTGTAAAAAGCTGTGATACTTCCAAGTAGTTTTCGTGTATTTTTGAATATTTAGCATTTTGCACTGTATGCTATGGGAGTTTACTTAGTGTGGTGCACCCTATAGAGCTTTTAATCTAGTTGAGCAGCAGGTCAAAGGTCAATTTGATTTAACTTATTCAAATCAGAGAAACCTAAAAGGATCCCAACCTCATCACAAAGCAAAATGATACCTCACTCACTTCAGCTATTCAATATTTGATGGTTACTTTTAATAGTCAGTAGTCGCTGTTCCATTGTTATTTATCTTCACTTGTTGAAGTTGTAGGCAGGCAAGAATTGCTACTATACTAATCTATATTGATAAGTTTTTAATAACTCATATCATGGAGATATTTCTTTCCTCCAGCTCCGTGCTCATATAATTAAAAAAGTCACAGGTTGAAGTAAAACCATCTCATCGCAGGCCACTAATTAGTTTTACTCAAAATATAGTTGACTTAAAACCAGTGCAGTTGGTACTGTAAACCCTAAATCTAGCTGTCATCACCATTGATTATTTTAATAATTATAGTTTCTAGAAAACCCAATTATCCCCAATTATCAAGCTTCCGTCCAGTTCCTTGACCAAGGCCTCAACCCCATAAATCACCTATGTGGTAGGCCCACCTGATACACCCATGGACTTGCACTGACCTCCACTATTATTATCCGGTCAGTGACAAAGCCTTACCTATTCCCTATTATATATAATGTGAATTGTTTCTAAATGTATTCATTCTCTGCTTTTCTGGTTAGCTCAGTGTGACATACTTGTACACTGTAGTCCAATCCAGTTCACCCTTCTCTCTCATACTGTTGTTCTACAAATAACAAGCCCAGGAGTAAATAAAATGTCTCCTGATACAGCAAACTTACAGAACGTGTCTACTCTTCTCTCATTGTGTTATTGTTATCGGCCAACCCATGTGACACCCCATATTTACGTGTTACAGTACCTTCAACTCTCCAAATAAAAAAGGTCAGCGCAGCTGGGATCTATAAATAATCTAACATCCCTTTGGGAGTTTGGGATCTATAATCAACAAATTATCCCTTTGGGATCTATAATCTAACATCCCTTCGGAAAAAGGATCTATAATCTACATTATCCCTTTGTGATCTATAATCTACATATCCCTTTGGGATCTATAATCTAACACTATCCCTTGGGATCTATAATCTAACACTATCCCTTTGGGATCTATAATCTACATTATCCCTTTGGGATCTATAATCTACATATCCTTGGGATCTATAATCTAACACTATCCCTTTGGGATCTATAATCTAACACTATCCCTTTGGGATCTATAATCTAACACTATCCCTTTGGGATCTATAATCTAACATTATCCCTTTGGGATCTATAATCTAACATTATCCCTTTGGGATCTATAATCTAACATTATCCCTTTGGGATCTATAATCTAACATTATCCCTTTGGGATCTATAATCTAACATTATCCCTTTGGGATCTATAATCTAACATTATCCCTTTGGGATCTATAATCTAACATTATCCCTTTGGGATCTATAATCTAACATTATCCCTTAGGGATCTATAATCTAACATTATCCCTTTGGGATCTATAATCTAACATTATCCCTTTGGGATCTATAATCTAACATTATCCCTTTGGGATCTATAATCTAACATTATCCCTTTGGGATCTATAATCTAACATTATCCCTTTGGGATCTATAATCTAACATTATCCCTTTGGGATCTATAATCTAACATTATCCCTTACATAACAATCATCACAATGAATAATGGCCAAATCGCTGACAAAAGAGTTTATTTTTACCGCCGTTCGGGAGGCCGTCCCTTCTGTGCATGGTACCTAGACGTATTAACATGTGCTTCAAGAACAAATGAACAATCAACATAAAGAACCAGCCTATCCGTGACCTACATTTTTCTTCCTTTAATGAATGAAACGAAAGCGCGCCACTCGTAGCGCGCCATTACGTTGTAAACAATCCGTACGACGTAAAGCATGCCCGTTTGTTGATGTTTGCTTGGTCACGAAAACTGCTATTTCCTCGTAAAATAATCCATCATAGTTACGTTGGATTAAGTCGAATTAAGATGGACAAGGAGAGGAAAGTATACAGAGTCGTTCTGACGGGAGGTAAGTTGTTTTGTTTGGAGAAATATTTGATAAAATGAATGGACATGTTTCTCAAAATGTGGAGCTGGTTTGCCGACTCGAGGTAGCCAAGCAAGATAACAAATACAATACATGGGATGTACACGCTAATGGCAGCTAGCGTACTGGGCGTACTGGGTGCGGTGTGACCGCATGATACATTATCGACAGTCAACATCTACCACGTGGGAAATAAATTGGACATATTAAAAAAAACTATTTGCTTGGGAAATATTTTTGTAAAATTGTATTCGGTATTCATTCAGGCCTATTTTCAGGGCTTGTTTTGGCTGGATTTTGGTTGAGTAGATTCAAGTTACATTACAAATAAAAGCTAGGTAATATTAAGTAAAGACTTAAGTAACAATTATGAAGTTTAATTTAAAATAGCCTAGGTTACGGCATGGAGCATGGAGGTTTCACTTCTTACAGGAGATAGTCATGACTCATGGCAGTAAACTATGTTTTTGTTTTTCATTCCACATTCCTCATTTCTTATTCCTAAGCTGAATTACATCATCATAATTTCAGAACATTTACAACTTAAGTTTGGTGACTGCTCTATTCTATGTTCCGACACTTATCCTAAACTATGGTTTGACATTAACCCTGTGTTCCGATAATCGCTAGGATTAGGGTTGGGGTTGGCAGGCTAGGTTATGGTGAAGGAAAATACATTCACTATGGGTTTAGGAACATAGTGTCGGAATAAGGTTGTGTGTAATCATTATTTTGACCAAGTTGACTTTCTGTGGCTGGATGGATTTTGCCTACACTCATCAGCCGTCGATGTCACGAAACTTTACACAACTGCGAAAGTCCACTTGTGCGACATTTATTGTGTACGTAAAGTTTGGTGAAATCGGCTGCAGGAATTGAGAGGCGGGTAGCACTCTCTGCTTGGCACACAATGTCCATGGAATGTTTAGCAAATAATGTAGGGTAAGCATCGAACTGTGGTTTATTTTATACAAGAGTAGAGTCAGAGGCGGAGAGATGCTTGCGGGGGGGGGGGGTACAGCTAATAAAATGTAAAGAATGAAGGCATGGGGACAAAGTGATGTAATTACATTGAGCTATTGATATTGAGATGGATACATTTACACTAGTTATTACTAAAACCAAAATCTTACCTAGGTTTGGTCATGATTTGTGAAAAACTGGTGGTCGGAAATGCTGGCACCCTTTTTAAAAGCTAGAGGGCAGAGGAAATCGTTGAGGAATATTAACAATTGTCTCAGCCAGTGCTGTTTTTAAAGCAGGTATGAGACTCTTCCGGCCTTTGGTGGAATTCTCACTTTGGGACTTTTATTTTCATTTCCGACTTTATAAAATCTCAGACTTTGGCAAGTTGACTTTTGAAGTTCCGACCTTTCACTTTCCGTCATTTAAAATAATGAAAGTGTTGAAGATTTCAAAATGAAATTACTTGCCCACTATTTTGTTATTATGTCACGTCTTTCTTTGACAATTTTTGTATGCCCTGCTGTCTCTTTGCGTGTGGTACGGCCACTATCAGCAGATAGGCTGTCAAACCATGGAGCCCAAGCTGGTACATAAGTACCATCAAAACTTTCGGTCGTGTAAGTACAATACAGCAGGTCCAAAGTTCAAGCTAGCCAACAGTCCGCACGCTGTAACTGGCCATTGATAACAACCATCTTCAGAACAAAGCTTGGCTAGACTCCGAATCAGTACACGTTTTTGAGCCAAGTAAAAAAACAGCTGCACAGTATGGTGCAGGCCTGCGGATTCTGTACTATAAAAAGCCTTGGAGTAAGGCTATTTCAAACATCAACAACTTTTGTTGATAGAGGGGCGAGGGCCTTGCGTGAGATGCCAGGCAAAGTTCATTGATTTTTTTTCCCCAATGTGCGTCGTCGAACACGATCATTGAATCTCGAAGATGTCAGTGCAAAAGAAGTTCGATAAAATTGATCCGCATATCACGAATCCATGAAAAAGGTTGTTGATGAAAATACTTTTAATAAGGGCAGAAATTAAGCAAAAAAATTGTCCAAACATGCAATTTTGCAAACTTCGCTTCGCTTCCGTGATTTTTTGTTTCGTTTTTTGGTGTGTTTTTCTGACGCTTCAGAAATTGTGTGCATACCAGTAAATACATACCTGTTAGTGAAAAACCTTGCAGGCAACTCAAAATGTTGGTCGTCTCGTCTGGCCGTCAAGTGAAAATAAAAGTTAAGAGAAACACCTCCCATGACGGACAAATTTCTGACTCTGATAAAGGTTTTTTAATTAATAACATTTAATGTGCAATTTGTGTTTTTCTTTGAATGCTTTTACTAAGTTCTTATAATTATTGCTGTTATTTGTTTATATTGTCATTTTAGTTGTAACAAACATGTAATTTGGCTTTTTGGCCACCAGATGTATGAATAAATAATCAATTAAAAAAAATAAATAAAGGTTTGTTTAGATAAAGGAGATCCAATTCCAACCCTGTCCTGTAGTTGGCAAACAAGTTTGACAAAGATACAAACCTAGGTGTACACTCCAATCCTAGATTTCTAGTTCTGCTAGCTCTGGATCCTGCAGTAGTTCTGCATTTGTTCTGCATTTAAATTTACCCATGGAATGCAATCTTGGAATGTTGTTTTTCGCTGTACAACTGGATTTAATGTTGAAAAAATAAAATCACAGGCACAAGTGGAGCGTTTGTTATTTGATGTTTGATCATAAAATTAGTAAATTTTAAACTACATACCTGTTACTGATGGTTCATTTCCATGTGTTGGAACTAGCAATGATTCCATTCATGCCTGGAATTATACGGAGGCCACAGAGGCCATGACCTCCGTTGCCCTAGTCTTGACCTTGGTGCCCCTTCAAAACTTCCCCACAGACTTTAAGATTTTCCAATGGAAGTGCCCTTTACAAAATGAAAATTTCCCTGCCCTCTCCAAGATGAAAATTCCAGACCTGGTTCCATTCCATCCGTAAAAGCTTCATTGATTTCTATTGATTTGTACGTGTAATTATAATATCACTTTTTAAAATAGCTTTAATAATATTTAGCAATTGATGTTTAATGGGATATTTTTCATGTCAGTACATCGCACCATTAAGTCCAGATTCCAAGCAGAAATATGTTTGTCCTACAGTCCTAAGACAATAAAAAATGCTTTTGAAAATGAGTTCCATGCTATTTTTGCTTACTTTATTAGATGCTCAAATGAAGAGACACAGATATATTTGACAAGATTGGACTGATCAGAATTTGGATGAAATGACATAAATGAAAAATTATACTTCTAATTCTTATTGTATATAGGCCTACATTATTAAATAAATACTTCCTTTTTGCTCTTTAATATTTATGCAAACTAGTCTCGGGTCATACCAGCTATTGTGCCTTTGTTTTAACAATCCATGCAATCACAAAAGGAAATAGAAGGGAAAAAAGTTTCCTCATTCTTATTGAAAAGAAATTTGCTGAATCATTGCTATCTTTTACAAAATGACACCAAAATGTGTTCTGACATTAACTTAAAAACGTATTCTTGAAAAACTACAAGCCCAGTTAATGTTTCAGAGTTTTTCACGTACCCGATAATCTGAGCGTAGAAAAACAGAAGGTAAACATATCCACCAACATTGTAAGTTTATTTTTGTTTATTTTTCAGTCATTAAAATAGTTTTGACTTTCATCTGGGGATGTATTACCAGTGAATAGTTAATTATATTAATGTGAACTTGTCTTGAAGACTTGTTTTGTTTGCCCCACAATGTGTGACTTGCATCTGCAAGAAAATGTTACCAGGATATAATGTATAATGTAATGTAATTATATGGTGGTCTGTATGCAACTTGCTTTCCTATGGACACGATGTCTTCAACTTTATAGTCTATTTCTCACACTCCATTTTGAACTCTTTCACACATAGTACTTGCTTGTTAAAGGAACATTACAGAATTGGTTTTTGCTAACAAAACAGTTGCTGGCAGTGTAAGCACTTGATGTAATCTACCATATACATAAACTGACAAACATGTAGAAGTTTGAGATCGATCGGCCATCTGGGTCACGAGAAAATAGTGAAAAACCGATTACACATTTGCATGAAATCATATAGATTCAACAAAGGAATCAAACGCTCACTGAGCGATAAACTCCAATCAGAACATTAGTTTATTCATTTCTCATCAAATATGACATTTCAGACAGAAATATTTCAAGGGATGTTTTCTACTATCATCATCATTAGACCGTGTAAGTTTTATGTAAATCTGTGATCAAAAAGTATATTTTACAAGTTTTGTTCTTACCAATTCTGTAATGTTCCTTTAACGCTTAAATCTAAGTATACTTATTGTCCATTATTTTTGTTTGTTTTAATTTATAATTTTGCATAATGTTTATCTTAATTGTGTATTTAATCATTCATGTGAACTGAACTGTTTTAGTCCATGGACTTTTTGATCATTCTTTTATATACCGGAATAAATATTTAAAAAAATAATATTATGTAGTCAGACATTAAAATAACTCAAGGCTATGAGTCTGACTAGGAGTTGATTCAAAGATAATGTACAACTGCATGGTCAGGGACTCAAGGTTACTTGAATCAAATGTCAAGTATGAAGCTAATCTGATCAATTTAATTATGAATTGTTCGTACTGTACTGTGCAGTACTTACTCAGTGTACATTACATTTATGCTATTAAATATATGTAAATTATTTGTTTGAACTCCTTGAAAATAAGAAGTTCAAGATTTAGGCCTATTGAATTGGTACCAGACAAATAGAAGTCCATGTAACACAGCTGTGCTTGGGTTTGTATTGGGTTCTACAAATGAACATAGAACATGTACAATGTATGATCACAATACAGCCTGTGTACACTACACATGAACAAGCACAGTGCAGTAGAGTGTTACAGTGTAGTAGACCATGATGTTGGATCAACCATGTTAATAAACATTTCTCTCTGAGTGGAAATATTTTTGAGCGTCAAGGTCTAAGGTTATAAAAGCTGATTAATAACATAAAAACCTTATGTATGTATCACTTCCTTAGTTGTACCTAGCAACCACATACACAAGTATAAATACCATTGAACTTTTATTACTGCCGGTTCAATTACACTGTACAATGCATGTTTTGTTGTAAAAAGGCCCACAGTGATGTCTGTACAAAAAAATATAAGGGTCGGAATTTGACAGATGTTAATTTTGAATCGGGGAATAAAGAATTTTGTTATTATTATTATTTGTCCTTACTCCGAATGACTCCGATGTTGTAATGTGAATGTACAAAGAGTTGTATGTACAAACTGTACACATTGGTGACCTGCAGTGAAGTCTAGACCTGTCTCAGTATTATTCAAAATGTACAATTTTCTCCGTGGCGATATTAAAGGGGGACTCCAAGTTCAAATCTTTTTTGGGTGGTACTCTCATTTTATAATAGATAGAATCCTAATGAAAGTGGGGTTTTTTTTGGGGGGGGGGGGTGACGGGAATTACAAGTCTCTAGTCTAAGCTCAAATTAAAATGGTAAAAAATATCAATTTAGTTGGTACTCTTTCAGAGTCAAATTTGGAACTTGACATCATTGGATATCAACAGAAAATGGATCTGTACATTCCAAAGAAGAATTTTTGCACCGGTCAAAATCACAGATGTTTTTGGATGTTGACAAAATTTGCACTAGAAGGATATCAAATTGTCATTTTTACACGGTTTTATTGTGAGGTTAGAAATTTGTAATTTTGTCTTCACTTTCATAAAGATCCTCTCTCTATCAGGGTTCTGCCCACAGTGGTCGGTGCTGGAAAACCCGCCCGGCACTCAGGATTCCTCAACCACCACTGGCAGAATTTTCTCTGTTTCCGACCACCACACATTTTCAAATTTTGTAAATGACACTTGCACTTTCCTTTCAAAGGTTTTCAACGAAATCTAAAATTGGGTATTTACCAGTAAAAATGGTATCCGAAGCCTTGAATTTTGAGTACTTCTTTGATTTGGGTTGTTCTAAGACCCCCTCGACCCCCTCGACCCCCACGACCCACGACCCCTCGACCCTCGACGTCCGCCCCGTAATCGAAACGTGTCCCAATTCCGAATTCATAAAACATCGCTGTACGGCGGAGTAAGAATTAAGTCCCCGATTTAGGATTCACAGCGTGTGATCCAAAGAACAGGCGACGCGACTTCCTTCCGACGACCTGCTGACCAACACACGTAGTACACACCGACCAACCGCACGTCACGTGCACACCGATCATGCTCGTTACGGTGTACGAGCTCAGTAGGCCGGGGTAGTGTGGGAGACTGACGAACGCCAAAACACGTGTGATCGTACTCGGGCGGTAAACGTAGGTTCCCAGTTGGGATATAATCTTATTCAGGCTCGGGTCGGCCAAGAGATACGCGTGGAAATGCCGCGATTTTTTTCTGTACACCAAAATTGCCACAGGACCCGATCTCAGCCAATCACGCGCAGTTTGCTTCGTGTGCATTATGTACGTGTGGGAGCGCAACTCGTACCTGTGTGATCGATGTGCAGAAAACAAAAATCGCGCAAAATCGCGCAAAATGCGAGCATAAGTCGAGGGTCGTGGGTCGTGGGGGTCGAGGGGGTCGAGGGGTTTTAGAACAACCCCTTTGATTTGAGTCTATTCATATGATTCACCGTGTATCTCGCAATGGTTTCCAGGGAAACAGTTTTCCACCACTAAAGAAATCCTGTGCAGAACCCTGCTCTATTGAAAAATAAAGTGCATCACAAAAGTGAATTTGACATTTGAGAGACTCCTTTTTAAAAATTGTTTTGTTTTTTCATGTGTAAGTTGTGCACGTTCAAACATGTCAAACCTTTACTGAGAGAGATTTTACATGGGAGAATGGTTCTTGCTATCAACTGTTCCTTCTCTTTCTAATCAATTAATGTTTTGTTAATTGGCTGCCGACTTAATGCCTGGAGGGCGAGGCAGAGCTGTACTGATCAACACTACTGTTTAGACAGGATCTATTTTTAGTGGAAAACAAACAGCTCACATTGATTATAGCCATCCCTCTTAAAAGCGTGTCTAGAAATAGATTGAAAACCTGAATGCACGAGAGGGTAATGTGTGCATTGTAATATCTTGAATTGAGAATTGGGTTTTAAAAATGGCATAATTTTGTCGGGTACTTTGCATAACAATAATTTTTGCAATTATTAATGTAAATTTTTTACAATTGCTCATTTTGCGTACAATTTGCACTCAATTTGATGCTCATTCCAGAAAAGTAGTGTCATTTTCAAGAATGTTGTTTGGGTCGGATTGCAAAGGGGTTTGAAAAAGACAAACGTGGTTGTCAATGGTTGATTCCTAATAGTTACATTTGAATGGGTGCAGCATGATCTAAACAAGTTTTAACTCAATTTCACTGTTAAAATGTAACGATAACAAACCTGTCTGAGAAACTTTAACACTTGTAAGTATTTATAAGTATTTAGTGTGAGTATTTGTCTTCATTCATTACCTGTGGACATGTTATATCGTTCCCAATTTATAATAAATGATAAGCCAAAACAGATACAAAAATATTTTAAATATAGTCTGTTTGACAGATAGTATAGACTGACATACAAACAGTGAGTTTCTGTTGATATTTGCAGACGTAATTAGAGCCCAGTACTGCATTTGTCAGGAAAGCAAATAGTATGGAAAATCTCCTGTTTTTTTTTTATATTTCAAAATGCGACCAGAAGATTCGTTTAAAAAAGGTGTGTATTTAATGACCAATTGCAGCTTAATCTTAATCGTAATATTTGAGGTTGATATTTCTTCGTTTTGTAGGTCCTTGTGGAGGGAAAACGACTGGACAGGCGCATGTTCGAACCTTCTTTGAGAATTTGGGATACAAAGTATATATGGTTCCTGAGACAGCGACCCATCTACTATCGTAAGTATCATTTTAAAGTTTAGGGTTGCCTGTCCCTACCATGACCCTTTTACACTCAGCTACAACATCCACATGCAAGTTTATGGGGTGTATTTATTTGTTTATTTCTTGTCTTTATCAGGGTACCATTCATGAACAATGTGGTCCTCAGGATAATTAATGAAATCAGAAAATAGACAAAGTGGCATGCGGAATAAAAGCGTCAATAAAAAAAGAACAAAGATATTGACAAAATAGGGAGACCGCCAACATAGGGCTAGATAGCTCAGTTGGTAGAGAGCCGGTACGTTAATCCGGAGGTCGTTGGTTCAAATCTCGCTCTAGTCAATTTTTCTTTGTTCAACCCCAAACCATTTAAAAAAAGAACAGTTAGACAATTACAATGGATGTCAACAGCATGAAAACTCTGTCCAAACCCCATGTCATGCCATTTTAAAATCTTTTTTTTTCAGAGTGAGAATGAGACAGTGGGGAAGTCAACAATTAAATAATGTTGTCACGAACTTGTGGTTATTATTTCATGGACAATGGGGACCCCCCCCCCCTCTTGCTGAGATCAATGCATGGGGGATTGGTCACATACATTGTATATGTATATGGTTTTTGAGGCATTGCATGGTGAGTTATCAGTATTGCGGTAACACCATGTGTGTAAATATCTACTTTGCTGTGTAGATTTTGTTCTTTAGAGAACTTGTCTTGCTATTTGTTCAACGACCGCGGAGTAGATTTTCCGAATTCGGGAGACTTCTCAGTTCTGAATTTAGGCAGTTACTTTAGATGTCTTGATATCAACATTAGTAGATAAGTGAGTATCCTAGCTGCTGTTAAACAGAACCAATTAAGCACTTATCAGATGCACAGTGTGTGATATTTATAGAATGAGCATTGCACCTGTCCATGCAAGATAATTAAAGGTGAGACGTAGGGTCAGCTAATAAATCCAGACGCTATACAATGTTTAAGTAGAAAGCTGTGAGGCACATATTGGCCATTGTCTGACATGCAATCAGATCAATCTAGACAAATTCACAACACATTATTACAATTTTAAATTTTGATGGAAATCAAGTGAAGGGCATTTAAAATGTTCAGAATGTACAATATCTATAATTTGGTATGTTGTTCCATGGAAACCATACATACTCCTGATGATCTTGCAAAACTCATGTCTTATTTTCACAAACTTAAGAAGACCCCATCATTGAAACAAACAAACAAACAAAACTTTGAGAAAACAAAACTGACAAGAAACATATGTTGACGACGCTTCTATCTTGACTTCTTTAACTGATGATCATTTCCTCGTCTGGTGTTATCTTGGATATTTGATGTAATGTGTGTGGATGGTTCAGGCTGATTAGCATTTGGTTGGGCCGGGTAGACGTTTTTTATCTATCTGCTAAAATGGATCCTAATACATGTAATGCGTGCATCAAGATGTCCATGTACAGGAATGTCATGATTTCGTACAGGAATATAACATAATACCTGTAGGAATAAGGAAATGTAGGCCTTGCCCTGAAGCTTTTTGTAAAGTAGCCAGGTGGGCTAGTAAACTGCGTTTTACTTGCCCCAGGAAAGTTTTTAGTAGCCCAGATCTTGTGAAAAATTTATCTTTCTTTGTATTAATGGTAGCGATCACAACCAGTTTAACGGTCAAATGAAGTAACATTCACACATTCGAAAAATAAATTAACACATTTCTCTAATTTTTTGTTCACATCTGAAAAGGAAGAAGTATGATCACTTTAAAGTAGGTTGCACCGTTTTTAGTAGCCCACAGGGCAAAATGAGAAGTGGTGTTTACAAGCACATTGCATTTTTTACTGGACAATGTACATTTGTACGTCGGGCTAGTGTTAAGGGGGCGAGCCCTGCAGTGGGTTGTGCTTTTAAATCGTTAGTGTTTCCGACTGCTTTACCTGGGCATTGAACTAAAATTGCTGACAAGAAATTTGGGTCATGTGATAAACTAAACATTTACACAGAATGAGCGAAATGTGTTTGTTTTTCAGAGTGTTGACTTCTTGTTAATCCAAGTACAGTGTAGTCTAGTCTCAACCTTGATGAAAAATAATCCATTTTGTGTTTCTTTCTTTAAAGGAACATTACAGAATTGGTAAAAAAAACAACTTGTAAAATATACTTTTTGATCACAGATTTACATAAAACTTACACTGTCTAATGATGATGATAGTAGAAAACATCCCTTGAAATATTTCTGTCTGAAATGCCATATTTGATGAGAAATGAATAAACTAATTTTGGCGGTTTATTCATTTGTTGAATCTATATGATTTCATGCAAATGTGTAATCGGTTTTTCACTATTTTCTCGTGACCCAGATGGCCAATCGATCTCAAACTTCTACAGGTTTGTCAGTTTATGTATATGGTGGATTACATAAAGTGCTTACACTGTCAGCAACTGTTTTGTTAGCAAAAACCAATTCTGTAACGTTCCTTTAAACTTAGGGAACAATATTTCATGTGCTGTATTCTGAATGTATGACAACACTACAACAGCCCTGTGTGGTGCATTGCATGACACCTATAGGGACTGGCAGTGATTGATGGAACAAACAATTGATGTGAAATGAAAGTAAACATTACGGGTAATCACTTTTAATGGAATTCTCTTTCTTTTGTTTGTAGAGGAGGAGTTAAATTTCAAGAGTTGAGTGACGAGAAGGTAAGTTGGATTGAAGCTTGATTTGCATTTGTGTTTTAGCGTTTCAAGCCTGTGCAATATTTTGTAAGTCAGGCCTAAAAATTACACGGAGACCATTGCCTATGTTGTTGTCCCCGGTCTTGGCCTTGGTGCCCCTTCAAAAGTTTCCCATAGACGTTAAGATTTTCCAATGGAAGTGCCCCTTTACAAAATGAAAATGGCCTTGCCCTATCAAAGATGAAATTCCAGGCCTGTAAAGTGTAACTGTTTCTGAAACGGTCGTTTTACACATGTAACCGTCCACTTCAGAAACAAATTTTGAGTTTAAAAAAACAAAATCGTTTACACGACGACCCAGTCAGTTTCCTTGTGGTTTATCACTTGACATTATAAATAACTTAGCGCTTAAAATAATTAAGTAATATAAACTTGAGATTGGAACGAATATTTGACATTTTGATAGATTGATTTTACCAATCATGCTGAGATAGAACTTATCTTATTTGACTTTAAAATGACACCCTATAAAAGCTTTCTTGGGAGTATGTGTGGTCACTGGTAATGTGGTTTTGAGTACAGAACAGGTTTGATACTTTTAAGTATCGTACCAGCATGACCAGAATTGATAGTGCTCCGTTTATTGTCAGGAGGCTGAGCATACTGTTCAACTTTGTGAGAATCGGTTGTTCCTGAAACCAGTCTAACTTAATAGAGAAAACTCACATGTTTTTCTCTGCAATTCTATTCCTCATTTACTATCATCTTGCAAACCTTCAACTCTTTTCTTATTTCATCTTGTAAGGATATAATTCTCTTACAAAATGTTTGCATCTGTTTTGATGAGGCGATCTCTTAGAAGTAAACAACTTTTCTAGAAAACAAAGAAGGGTCAATAAAAACATTTAGCATATCTGCCAAAAGGAATAACAAGAATGAAGTTTTGTACCACGGCCTGAAAGATTCCCCATCTTTAAATATTTCCGAATCAAATTTGACAGGTTACAGATTTCAGGTCAACCTGTTGAAGACGATGTTACAAACCGAAGACACTTTTTTTACGCTGGCGGAATCCTGCAAGAAGAAATGTTTAATCATCTGTGATCGTGGGGCTATGGATGCCACAGCTTGTGAGTTTCTTAACTTGTATCTGAGTATAACTTCACTTTTGTAGAGTGCAAACAAAAGTTCAAATTATATATATATTTTTTATTGTCAGACTTATTACAAATGTTTTATTCATTTATTTGATTTTTTTTTTGGGGGGGGGGGCTTCCAAAGTGTTCCCTTTGCATGCATAAACCTTGATTAACAAGGCCCTAACATGTTGGAATTTCAATTAGAAATCACAGCTTGTCCAAGTCAAGTCAAAAAGAAAATGATGTAGAAAAGCTCGTTTGATGAATTGTTACCATGGTTTCCTAACTAACGTAGAAATAAGATTAGTTGTTAAACCAAGTTTAAACTGATGTCTTTAGTATCAAACTAGTGCTTCTCAAAGATGAAATAACAATGGCTTTTTATATAGCGCTGATATCTGTCACTCAGTGACACTCCAGGCGCTTCAACATTCAGTATTTTCCTGCAAGGTATTGTGGAGCTACGTTTTTGAAGTATTAGACCTATTCCTTTACATAGCACCATGTAATAGTTTACAAGGTGCTTTGGCGCAATATGCTGCCAATCAAACCGGGAAATGACTATTCAATGACATCAAATCAAGCTGGATCATTCTTATTTACTTGATAGCCAAATGTCAGAGTGAGTCAGAGTGAAGTTGAAAGTAGCCGTCAAGACGAGAGATCTTTAATTTCAGAAAACAGAAAACTCTGCATGAAAAAGATATTAAAGCAGGTTTCATTGTCACACTAATCTCTTTGCCATACCAATGAACAGCTAGCATTTCTTACAGACGTGTCGTGGCCGAGCGGTTTAGTGTATCGGACTCGAGTTCTGGTGGCTAAGTCATTAGGGTGTGTGTTCGAATCCCGGTCATGACACTTGTGTCCTTGAGCAAGACACTTAACTGTAATTGCTTCTCATCACCCAGGGGTAAATGGGTACCTGTGAGGGCAGAGATGGTTCTTGTGATTGATTTTGGTGCACTACATACTTGGCAGCACAGGCTGTGCACTCCCCAGGGAGCTGAGATGGTATAAGGAATGAAATAATGGCCCAGTGACCAGGAGTAATAATGTTTGAAGCGCAATTATCATTCTTTGGAATTGCACTTTAAAGAGTCAATATTATTAGTATCATTATGACAACAGATGTTAACTTCATTAAATAAGCCTTTGAAGTGAATTGAAGACGAGATGAATTTTTTTAATGAAAACTCAAGAAGCGAAAATAGTCCATGTGTCTTCAGCACTCAGCTGTGAAATGACATCACACCTACATTACCAATGAGAAATGTCACAAAACTTGCACTTATGGTTAAAAGTAAACGTACATTTCCAACGTTTTCTTAAAAGTGTTTTCTCTCCTTTCTTTGTCAGATCTTCCTGAAGGGAAATGGGATGAAATGAGGCAAGAGTATGGGTTCGATAATGTGGATCTAAGAGACAAAAGATATGACCAAGTCATACACATGGTGAGTTCAAAATTAAGCCTCTGAGGTTATGCTACCTTGGAATGTACAGGGCCAAGTTTCCCAAGGATTTATTTGTGTTTTCGACCATACACCTATGTAAAATGAGCACTGTATAGACCCATTGCACAACAAGCAGCGCACTCGCACGCGCCTATCCTGTCCGCCATTTTGGGAGTCAAAATCTTGCACAAACATATACACAAAAGATTTGACACCCAAAATGACGCGCATTGTTCGGAGGTGCGTTGTGCAAGGGGGCTATAGAAATCAACAGACCCCCCTTGCATTATAACTTACAGTCACATAATGTCAACCGATACATGATGCTGTGTTGTACAATTTAAATATTTTTAGCTGGCCAAAATGTCTACTAACCCTCTTGCTGTCTGACCATTCAATGCCATTCACTGTGGTTTTGAATGATAGATAAACTATGCCAGCCTGCAATATGATACCATGAGGGAATGCGTGTACACAGTACACAGTTGGTTCTGTGCACAGTTGTGCCACCGTACACAACCTTGGCAGTCGAATGGTTTCAAATGGTTGGTCAACTCACTGGAAATTGTTGCCAAGAGTCACTGAGAGTAGGAGGGCTAAAAAAGATACAACAAAGTCTAAGCAAAGGCAGAAGTTCTTAAAGAAGTACAGTGATGAATGGCTTTGCCTTACGTTCAGCAAACGGTTGGATTAGTTTGGCTTTAGTACGTTGTGCAATGTTGATTTTTGTGTGAATCGTGCTGGTAGAAATGATTGCCGAAAGCATATAGCTACTGATAAACATTCTCGGATGGCAGAGCATGTAATAAAAGAAGACACCGAAAATGACCATCCTCGGTAGTTTCAACTATGACACGTCGGTGACAAATGCTTGGGTAACTTTTGTTTAAAAAAGTATGATTTTCTGAAATCTGAATGTTGAGAGGGTCTGGGGCTCGATTTCACAAAGAGTTCAGACTGATCGTAACTGCAAATCCATCGCAGTTGCTTAGCAAAGAGTGATGTCACAATACAAATCACTATGGTAATACTGATAACTCATCTTAAGATGAATCTTGGTGCTTTGTGCAGAGAAAATTAAGAAAATGAAGAATGTAAATAGGAAAAACTATAAATAAATAATTGTAAACTTGCGGGTACAACCATGTGTAAATCTCTTTTGTTTGAGTGTTGGCTCTGAGATGAGAAGAGCCGGTTTGGTCACGACGTTTCGAACAGTGTACTCTGCTCGTCTTCAGGAGAAGAGAGATTTACACATGGTTGTACCCGCAAGTTTACTATTATTTATTTACAGTTTTTCCTATTTGTTCACACCATGCAAAGCTTCAAACAATATTTAAGAATGTAAATGTTCAAATCAGAGTATTTTTGATTAGTTTTTAAGCCTATTATCCTAGATGGTACTGTTGGCCTTTCAGTGATCAAATTTACGGCCAAGGCCCCCCATTTCATAAAGCTGGTACACACAAAAATGTCCTGCTTCAGAGAAACTGGCCATTGAAACATACAACAAACGTTAATCTGATTGTTAGGACCAGGGGTCGATTTCACAAAGCACCAAGATTCGTCTTAAGATGAGTTATCAGTATTACCATAGTGATTTGTATTGTGACATCACTCTTTGCTAAGCAACTGCGATGGATTTGCAGTTACGATCAGTCTGAACTCTTTGTGAAATCGAGCCCAGGGTTTGTAACAAATTGGTTCAATCAAAGTGGATTTTTAGATTTGTATTATCATTGTATTCCTTCAGCAATCAGCGGCCATCGGTGCTGAAGACTTCTACACCGGTTTGAAAGGTAATGCAACACGATCAGAAAGCTGTGCAATTGCAGTCAAGGTTGATAACATGACTAAGCAATCCTGGGTGGGACATCCATACTTTGACATTATTGATAACTCTACGGACTTTGAGGGCAAGATGAAGAGAATGATCACGGTAAGAGAAAGATATGATGCTTTTGTCAAAATAATTTAAGTTCAACTATCACTTAATCTTTAGCATATTTTATCAGAATCTAACAGCTGACAGTAGTTCATTAACTAAACCTATAAACACTGAAATCAAAGTCAAGAAAATTCTGATTAACTTAAATGAACTGAGAATTTGATGAAGTCTTTCTTGTTGAACTCGTGCTTTGTGGCAACATCGGAAAGTGTTCAATTTGCAAAGTGAGACCCTCCTGTGTTTGAACAAAGCTACTTTAAAAATGTGATATGTAATCACATTTCTGTGGTGATGTCTATATTATGGTAATACTGATATATTTAAATGTAGATCCTGCAAAATCAAACAAAGAATAAGAGAGAAAAATGAGAATGAATTAAATGTAGTGTTTTGTTTTTTTAAAGATTGCAGTGACACCATCTAGGAAAGTCTTTCAACATGATTATAGGATTGAGTTAAAGTCTGCTTTACAAATTGAATTTCATAATAGTTTTATTTTTGGGTTAGGCAATAACTGATCGTTTGGGGATAGACATTGGAGATCGTTTGGCCAAGAACAGTGTCAAGCGGAAGTTTCTCATCTGTGCGTACCGATGAAATGTCTTTCCTCCGTTTGAAGACTTGAAGTGAAGCACGATTATCTTATCTCTTCAAGTGATGGAAAGAAAGCAAGATTGAGAAAACGAGGACAGAAAGGTAATCTTCCCTTCTACTTGCTGTTTTGGAGTGGGGTGTCAGACATTTTGTTTCTTCCTTTCTAATTGCTGTTTGGGAGGTGGGTGTCAGACATTTCTGTTTCTTCCCTTTCTACTTGGTTGTGTGGGAGGTGGGTATTAGACATTTCTGTTTCTTCCCTTCTAATTGGCTGTTTGGGAGGTGGTGTCAGACATTTCTGTTTCTTCCCCTTCTAATTGGCTGTTTGGTAGGTGGGTGTCAGACATTTCTGTTTCTTCCCCTTCTAATTGGCTGTTTGGGAGGTGGGGTGTCTGACATTTCTGTTTCTTCCCCTTCTAATTGGCTGTTTGGGAGGTGGAGTGTCAGACATTTCTGTTTCTTCCCTTTCTACTTGGTTGTGTGGAGGTGGGGTGTCAGACAATTCTGTTTCTTCCCCTTCTAATTGGCTGTTTGGGAGGTGGGGTGTCAGATATTTCTGTTTCTTCCCTTCTACTTGGCTGTTTGGGAGGTGGGGTGTCAGACATTTCTGTTTCTTCCCTTTCTACTTGGTTGTGTGGGAGGTGGGGTGTCAGACATTTCTGTTTCTTCCCTTTCTAATTGGCTGTTTGGGAGGTGGGGTGTCAGACATTTCTGTTTCTTCCCTTTCTACTTGGTTGTGTGGGAGGTGGGGTGTCAGACATTTCTGTTTCTTCCCCTTCTACTTGGCTGTTTGGGAGGTGGGGTGTCAGACATTTCTGTTTCTTCCCCTTCTAATTGGCTGTTTGGGAGGTGGGTGTCAGACGTTTCTGTTTCTTCCCCTCTACTGGCTGTTTGGGAGGTGGGGTGTCAGACATTTCTGTTTCTTCCCTTCTAATTGGCTGTTTGGAGGTGGGGTGTCAGACATTTCTGTTTCTTCCCTTTCTACTTGGTTGTGTGGGAGGTGGGGTGTCAAACATTTCTGTTTCTTCCCCTTCTAATTGGCTGTATGGGAGGTGGGGTGTCAGACATTTCTGTTTCAATGTTCAGTGTACATCATACCTTTCTGTGGAAAGCATAGCACTTGTATTGATCAATAAACATGCAAGTCTTCCACTTATTCAAACATTGTTCGGAACAATCCCATGTTCATTGCTTTAAATTGTAAAGTTAACAGAATTGTCACTTGATCAGGACCTGACATTTAACACAAGCGAGACTTGAATATTCCATAGGAGTTGCATCCTACTCAAAATGGTTAATTATTGTTATGTTTCTTATACCAGGTATCTACACATACATGCATACAGTGTGCAATCCAGAAATCACTAAGCAAGCAATTACGATCAGAACGCCAATAACATCCAAACAGTACCAGGTAAACGCTTTTATTAACATCTCATAAATTATAGCTAATTGATTATTGAGTGCTACCTTCACAAAGTGGCATAGCAATGGGGTTGGAGGGGGAGAGGGGGTTGTACCATCACCATACAAATATCAAGGAAGGAAAATCTAGGGGGGATTTACGTACCTGTATGTGCGGATTTTCACACATAAGATGTGTGACACAATCTGATTTTGTGTAGTGTAACACCCTCCCTCCAAACCCCCATTACAAGTTTGCTGATATACTCCTGCTACTTGATTGAAGTGAAAATGCTCCAGACAATGCCTATGCCCAGGTAAAAGAGGTGCGCTGTAAAGGCCATGTCACACAGGGCAATTTACAGGCAACCAGTTCCAGGCAATCTCAGATAAGAAAACTTATTCATGTGTCGGTATTCTCAATATTTTCCGAGGGATAGTGAGTTACAGCTAGAAGAATGTCTCTTGTGCTGCCAAAGTGTTCCTTGTGCGTGCGCTGCAGTTGGTTGCCTCCAAGTTGCCTGTAAAAATTGCCCTGTGTGACATGGCCTTAAGATTTTTTTGCAGTAGATTCATTTTAAAGTAGCAGGCCTCGAACTTCGTGTTCAAAAGGGCACGGCAATGTCCCCAAAATGAAGGGCACCCAATGAGGAAAATTTGAATTTGTATTGCAAAGGTTTTTAAGGGCACCTACAGCAATTGCTGTGGTGCCGTGGCAAAATTCAAGGCCTGAAGTAGTACTTTAGAACTGAAGCAGGGTTCGAAATTAACAGTAAACTCAGGACTGGACAAGTCCAGCTGTCTTGTGTGTTTAAAGGAACATTACAGAATTGGTTTTTGCTAACAAAACAGTTGCTGGCAGTGTAAGCACTTTATGTAATCCACCATATACATAAACTGACAAATCTGTAGAAGTTTGAGATCGATCGGCTATCTGGGTCACCAGAAAATAGTGAAAAACCGATTACACATTTGCATGAAATCATATAGGTTCAACAAATGAATAAAACGCTCACTGATCGATAAACTCCAATCGGAAAATTAGTTTATTCATTTCTCATCAAATATGGCATTTCAGACAGAAATATTTCAAGGGATGTTTTCTACTATCATCATCATTAGACCGTGTAAGTTTTATGTAAATCTGTGATCAAAAGTATATTTTACAATTACCAATTCTGTAATGTTCCTTTAAGTCGAATAATAATACCTCACTGTGTACTATTTTTAATAAAGTAAATGTAATGCTGACCTAGAGTCATAAATATCTTTCAATTCATGTGAGTGTCAAAGCATATTTGCCCATAAAACAAATCAGATAAATCTTCTCTGACTGCTTGTTCAGATAAAAGCAGTTTATATGATAAGATGTGCAGAAATATTGTTTTCATTATTGATTCTGGTCTTCTAAAAATTTCTGGTCACCAGCCCTACAGCCCTGAGTCACCAGCCCTACAGGCTAGTGGGAACCCCCCCCCTCACACACACACACAAATTTGAGCCCTGTGAAGGAAAGTGAACTGTTTTTGTGGCATAATTTAATAAAGGCATGCAACGTTTTAATTAGCTGATCTCATTTTAGTTTTTTAGTTTGTATCAATTAAATACATTTTTTATATATCTTTTTTTCTAAATATTTTGTCCATTCTAAAACTAAAAATCACTTCACAAGGTTTTGGTATGCTTGTCCATTTCCTGCGTTTTGTCAATTTTAAACACACCTGTAGCGTTCATTTGTTTGTACGAAGCGCAGTATCTGTCTTGAATTATTATTAAATCTTGAATTAAGTTATTAATTAGTGTGCCGATCTGTAATATCAGTGCAATGAGGTCGACAGGTCATATCTTGAACACTTGTTAATACACAGTTTGCTCCACACAACAAGATTGCAACTCACTCCATTTTTTGTGTGTGTACATGTTACATTTGTTTACAGAGTGGTGACCTTGTACATTTTAATGCGTTTCCTGATGGGCAAGATGCTACACAGGCTCAATGGGAAAATCTACATTTTGTGTCATAATTTTCATACAAATTCAAGCCTCACAAAAGCAACAGCTGTACAGCTTTTGAGATGTCCCCCCTTTCTTCATATCAAAAGTTGAGAAAAAAATCAGACAGTGCAATCTCCATAAAACATAAGATTTGTTGTATTCTTCCATTGAGCTGTGTACAAGCTGTGCCTGTATGGAGTCCAGGCTCTGTGGCTCTTTTGTAAGCATGGGATGTCACAGGTCACATGGTCTATACATCCGGGATTTTGTAACAAAGTTGTGACCCTGTTACACTGCAAAAATAAATCATGTTTGCAACAAGGTCCTAACTCATACAGCCTTCTTGTGCTGACTTGACGGTATAGAGTTGACGTGATTTTTAAAACTATCACTTGTTCCTAATCTCATCGTAATCTTTCACTCTAAGATTCTACTGGCACAGCGGGAGCCAACAAGGTACCAGGTTATCAAAACTCGTCGCTGTTTTGTATGGCGTGACCAGTACTTCCAAATGGACATCTACAGGGAACCAACCAATGAAAGGTAAAGGTTTTTCATTAGTTTTTAAATCTCACCACAACATCTAATCCAAACTAGAATTCTTGATTGAACAAATATATTTCTATCAGCAGTATGATTTGGATATTTGACCTATGACCTCTATCATGGCATTCCATGAGTGTGGCATCTTTTAGATTAAATAGTCTACAAGTTAGTTTTGGGTAATCATTAATTGAAGATCTGGTGGGATTTTTTTTTCTTGTAGATGCAAAGACTTGGTCCTACTTGAGACATACACCACCTTGAAAGGAAATGACCTCAAAGTTCCTGAGTTTCTTAAGACCAGTAAAGAAGTTACAGAAGACAAGGATTATTCCATGTTTAATCTCTCCAAGATCTAGGGCGGAACGGTAGACAGAATGCAAAGCCGCTTGCTGATGTAAGAAGAAAGTATTACTAGTAGACCTATGAAAGATTCCTGACAAAGTGGAGCACCTTCTATAGATGTCATCTTGTTCAATTCCAGTGAGGCCAAACTAATAATTAAATTACAATGTGCTCGTCGTTTAGGAGGGTTTGGTTTAGTTTTCCCCAATATTCCATCTTCATGCAGTCCTGGAATTACACTGAGACCACAGAGGCCACGGAGGCCATGGCCTCTGTTGCCCCTGGTCTTAGCCTTGGTGCCCCTTCAAACGTTTCCCATAGACGTTAAGATTTTCCAATGGAAGTGCCCCTTCGCAAAATGAAAATGGCCTTGCCCTCTCAAAGATGAAATTCCAGGCCTGTTTTATGAACCATAAGGTTTATTGCATGAATACAAGTCATCTTTTATAAAAGGTATGTTGATTAGAAAGTTTCTGTTACAAAAATGGGTTTGCATTAACCATACCATTAACACTTTTCATGAACTCAGAAACAGTCAAAGGTATAAAAAAAAAAACATGAATATTGGGATGGGAAATTGTGTTATACAGGCAAGGATTCTAACAAACTAATTTGCGTTACATAGCTTCAACACAATATAATGGCAATAGTTTAACACCAAACTGATAATGTATTGTTACTGGTTAGAGTGATTTTGAGATAGGAAGAAATGCAAAAAGTTGTCGGAGTGTTTTCTCTTCAATAGAACAATGCAGTAGGCTGGTTGGCTGCCATGGACCCCCCATGGAGTCAAAGTGAGTAAGTAGTGAATCGCATCTAATCAATGTCGTCAATCTTGTCTGTAAAGCAAACACACGTTCACTGGAGTCGTCCTATATTTGAACTGAAATAGTTAGTTTTCTTGAATTTATGCTGGTGAAATATTTAAATTTAAAAAAAAAGTAAATGCACAAGAAAAGCTTTCTCATAATCAGTTGAATTATTCCACAATGTTGAGATTAATAAGTGTAGCTTTTTATCTCCTTCAGAAAAAACAGAAACCAATGACCGTGGTATTGTTTGTAATCGGCAACGTCTTTACTGTTGCACGTAACAGAACTTGCAGAAAAGGTGATGAGATTTGTCAGGTTTGAATTAATTGGTTTTTTTTTTATACATGCAGTGAAGAATGCAGAGTATTGGAAAGTACTCAGTTCATTAGGGAAGGTGGGGGGGGCAGTTGGAGCTAGTTTTGATTGACATTGTCAAAGTCGGAATAAATACATGTTGTCATTTGTAAGCACATGTAAGTTTTTTGGATTCAATTGTTGCTGTGAACAAATTGAATGAATTTCTGCAGTTAGTAACTTACATCAAACTAAACTGAGTTTTCTTGTAGGCCTCATATTGTTTTGTGTTTCAAACCAGTATATAGCACTTTTGTCTAAGAGACAAATATTTTTGAGGGGCATTTTCTTGTTAAATAAATGTACATAACATAAAGTATTAATATTTTTAACTTGAAGTGATAACTTTTATTTTACTCTGCAATTTGTAGAATTAAGAGTGACCAATTGGTGTGTTATTTATTTGTTGTGCTTGAAAATATTTTATCTTGCAGGGCAGCCGGAAGGTGTGTAGGCTGACTCATTTTGAATTCTTACCTTTTTTGGTAAAAACTGTTTCCTTGGTAATGATATTATAACTGTTTAAAGAGACAAGATTTGTTGTTTTATAGATAGGTTGCAGTGTGACGTAAATCGGCCATCTTTACGGGCAGTTTTAGAACAAACAGTCGTGCGTTTCGTGTGAGAACGGCGTGCAACACGCGCACATTTCACGAAACTCATTGCAGGATTGGTCAGTGAACAACGCGGCTGCGTTAATAAGTTGAGCGTTTGATGCACCTGCAAGCCAAAATGCAATTTGCCCGTAAAGATGGCGTCTACTGGGAACTATCTATAGGACCCCAGTGATTTGACAAATTCTGAATTAAGGTGAAAGTAGAACGTACTTTTGATGAACCGGTACAGTATTTTACATTGCCTCATTGACTTGTCCAGGAGTCAGGTCTCATGTAGAGCTTGCTCTATATCAACTGCAAACTGATTTATGAATCTGTTTTTTTGTTTTGTTTCAGTCATCGATTCTTTTTTGAACCAATTTTCTATAGTGCTTAGTTGTCATTTATTTGTGTGTATCTATTTATAATGACCTGCCAGAAGTGAAAACCCAGTTTATTTGTTTGTTTATTTATTTATTTATTTTTGTGGGGGGGGGGGGGTGAAGCTGTGTGCTTTCAGTATAGATATTCAAAATGGCTGTGTGAAGCCATAGCCATAGCCATAGATTGGCTGTTCAGAAGCATCCTACAATAGGAATAAACCATATCCCCTGAGGTTGTACTATCAACTCTTTGATTTTCAAAGTTATTTCTTATACAACAATTTACTTTTCCATCTTTTGCATAATGAAAGTTGGGAAAAGTACCAACTAAAGTGGCTTGACATTGATCAGGACTTTGTTTAATACAAAGTATCTATAAAATTTGTCTTGGAAAAAAATGATGCAAAAGTTTTTGGAAATTTCTTTTAAAAGACTTAGCTACCTTGTTTCTTTTGTTCTCAGGGAGACGGATACAAGACTTGTCTTGTCACCTTGCTCCTAACAAACAACTTATGATAAATAGTTCATTGTGAACTGGTTACTTGTATTGAAGAGACAAATTATATTTATTATATTTGTGTGGTCTGAACAGCAATATGTTTTTATTTTTGGTGACAAATGTTTTATTTGTACATAGAAACTAACAAGTTATTTCGGCTTTTTCCCCATTAAAGGAAAGAAAACAGAAATAATTAACCACAAATTAATTAAATAGCACCAAAATTGTGTAACAAGCAAATAGAAAAAGATGTTGATTGTTCGAACATTTTTCTTTTAAAACTGTACATGTATATTTTTTCTATTAAGGTTTTTTCACTTTCTCCTTTTTATCTTTTTGGTGCAATTTTTTGGAATCAGGGGCTGTATTTTGACATCACTGTCATTAATTAGTTGAGCACTTTTATCATTGGTACTCTGCCTTTTATAAGAACTTAATGTACTTTCATCATTGGTACACAGCCTTTTACAGTAACTTGTTGTGCTTTCATCACTGGTACTCTGCCTTTAGTAGTAACTTGATGTGCTTTCATCATTGGTACACAGCCTTTTATAGTAACTTGATGTACTTTCATCATTGGTACACAGCCTTTTATAGTAACTTGATGTACTTTCATCATTGGTACACAGCCTTTTATAGTAACTTGATGTACTTTCATCATTGGTACTCTGCCTTATAGAGAGGTCGTTCTCCATGCTGCACAGTCCTTGGTCATCCTTATCATCATTTCCATAACTCCTTCTTGCAGTCCGTCAACTAATCATTTCTTTCTCCTAACTCTCTTCCTTCGATGGCATCGTTGAGTGAACTGTTGCCTCTTAAAGTGTCATATCCATTTCCACCTCCAGTACATAACTTTTCAACAACTCTCTGTTTTTCTTGACTCATCCTAAAACCTCAGCATTGGTAACTTTCTTCATCCAGCTGATCCTCAGCATTCTTATCCAGACACTCATCTTGAATGCACTTAAAAGACCCATCGCCTCTTTCCTCACTTCCATGTCTCAAACGTATACCTTGTAACTAGTCTACCAATCTGCAGTGTTTTTTTTTTTACTGTGTGAGGGCTTGTTATGTGAACCAAATTTATGTGATGCAAAACGCTTGTTGTGTGAACCAAATTTATGTGATGCAAAACAAGTAAAACAAACTGTTTTGTCATCGTTGTTATCATCGTTATGATCTGTTTGGCCATTGATCCAAGAAAACAACATACATGCACTCAAAAGGATGTGTTGTTATGCAACGAAATGCACCGTTGAAAGCGCCCTCACACAGAAAAAAAATACTGTTAATTCTTGGAGCCCTAATTCTAGCTGCATTGGTTTCCCTTTTCAGACATCAAAACCTACCTGAAAAGTATCAACAATTACTTGAACATACCTTAATAAAACTAATCAAATGTCTAATGAGAAAGTTCTAATAGGTGAAATTAAATGACCATATTTTTTAGGATGTCAACTTGTAAGATTGGGAATGTCAAAAAACAGCCTCTGGTTATATTAGTTGCACAGCGCTGTGAACGCCGTACTGGTTATATTAATTGCACAGTGCTGTGAACGCTGTAATGGCAGCAATCTAAACCCCGTGTTTGAGGCGAGCTTGTTAAAATACGTCAAGCTGTAGATGTGAAAACATGGAATAGCCCATAATGCACGAGCGCCATCTTAAAAACTTACCGCAATGCATCTTGGGAAAATGAGTACAGTTAGGCCCATAGAACTAGAACTCGGAGAATGCTGTGTGTGCTTATCAATGCATATCTCAAGTCATGTGCGCTGCCATTTTAGCTGTATGGCAAATTCCAGCTTTCCCATTGGTTTATCTGGTTAATTTTGCCATACAGACATGTCACATGGTATTGATACTCTATGTCCACAGTTGACATAGATGGCGTGCACAGCAGACACAGACAACATTCGAGCTCAGCATTCTGTGTGTTCTATTTCTATGAGTTTAACAAATCAATCAAGCTGCCAAGATGGGCCCCATGCTGTTAGTTTACATGAAACTGTACTAGGTTTTATAGTTGTGTACCGCGTTGCTTCAAAACCAGCTTGCCATGATGGTTGACAGTGTTACTTGCACTGGGACTTCACCCAGAATCCTTTGTTCCTGAACATGGGCATTTTGACATGCGTATGGGCTGTTGGATCAAGTTAGATTGAACTTAGATGCCTTAATGTGTGCAAAATTATACTTAAAATGATTTTTCATCAATTATGTTGCACAAAGATAAATAAAAGAATGGGTGCAGTGGTGTACGAAATCTGCTTCTGAAGATCTTTCATTTCAATTAAGTTTCCCCACTGTTGGTTGTGGGTTAGGGTTGGGGTTGGGGCTGTTTTGGCTTGGATGGCGGTGGGGTTGGTTGGAGTTATGGCTGTGTTGGTTGGTTGGGGCTGGGTTTAGGGTTGTGTTGGGTTGGTTGGGATTAGGGTTGGGTTCGTTAGGGTTAAGGTTGGGGGTTTGCGGTTGAGTTGGTTGGTTAGGGCTTGGTTTAGGGGTTTTGCTGGGTATGGGTTAGGCTTGAGGTTAGGATTTGATTAGAACTGCAAGGCTTAGCTACTACAAGGTTAACCACTTGTGATTTTCATGTAAACATGAAAGGGTTACATCAAGGCTCATGCACTGAATTGTTCAGGTTGGAGTGGATATAAGTATTCTTATAAAACCATAATAAGCGAATTTAACCATGACAAAATGACACTAAAATAAAATCAAACTCGCCATTTTCAGTTTTAGTTTCCATTTTTATTCAAAGTCAGCAGTTGCCTGCAATTGTTACAACAATATGTTCACCTTATTTATTGGGTTTGTAAATAATCTTTTAAAAAAATAAGAAGAATAGGAACAGGACTCTATCCTAAACTGAAAGAAGGGCTACTACTTGACACCAAGAGACAAAAGGCTAAATAGATACAAACAATCTTGAATATGAACCTCTGGGTATTTGTACTCTCCCCTGAGCTCATTCAACTCAAGGACGACTCCACAATGGGAGACTTGGAGATGCTATACCTCTAGGTGGCAGCAGACTGTTCCGGGTACTCTGATGTAGAAAATGCACACATGTCCAAGAATAATGGATTGATCCGGTTAATCTGCTGCCACCTTGTGCCCCTGAAGTCTCCCAAATACCTCAATAAAATTCTGACGGAATCGTTTCGCCCAGCCTTAAAGACCGTGGACCAACTGCTGCAGACAAGTACAATGTCACATTATGTGAATATCTTGATGGCCGTCTTTCATTAATCAAGATGGCTTTGTTTCCCAACCAAATTATCATCAAATGCCCGAGAAAAGAAACTAACCAAGGATAAACATGTTACTAAGCAGGAAATGGTTACCAAGGAAACATTCATAACATTAGTCTGTACTGGCTCCTCGCTTAGCAACTCCATTAGCCCTTTGTGAGAGTGCACTGCTTAGTTTTTAGGTGTATACGGATAGATTTACCCAAATCAAATAGCGTCCTAGTGTTGTGTCCACCACAACTCAAAACGAGTTTATGACATTTGGATCTCAACAAATTCATTCAATTAAACAAAGTAACAAACCTAGAGGGATGCCTTGCATATATAATTACTTTATAAAGTGATTGGCTTAGCATGTAGGTTCTATTTGTTTTGATAACAACATTGAGACGTCATTCATTCATGTACACTTTCCCGCAGATGGATTTACTTTTGATGTAGAATTAAACCTCACTTTTTTCAAATCGGTTAAATAAAAAATTTAAAAAAAAAATTACATTGCCGAATCAAGATTCCATCATGTTAAATCGTACAAGTTGTTTTTATCTTAAATCGATTGATATAATAAATAGGACTGCAAATTATACGCATTGGATTTTTTCATCATGATTCATATTATTTTCCAGATCTTTTCCCTGAAGCATCATCTCCTCCCCCCCCCAAAAAGAGAACTCCTATGACTTTACTCACATATTGAGAAATGGATGTGTTACAACTCATTAAAGTCATTGGACTGAAAGTAATGGGCGATGCAAAAAAGCATGATGAGTTTGACTAAACAATATGAAACATTGCACTAAGAGATTTATGCCACAATGTTCCCTAGTGAAGCCTTTTGCCAGTGTGGAGAGACTATAAAACAACATCTGTTGGTACAATCCTCATACTGTGGTTGGATGTCTCTATTCGGTATTGCGTAGCTTTTTTCTTATCATAAAGCAGTCATTTTGGGTTTTTTTATCAATGCAAATCCAAGCTGCAGAAAAATGAGCCGATAGTGCGCGGGTTAATCTTGCTCTCTCGTGTATTACACTAAGTACAGTTGTACTGTTACTGTGGATCCATAGTTTAGTACACAAACATCCCACACAGCTAAGAGAACATGACAGACTGGGAAAGAAGATGTAGTGATGAGGGTAGAAAATAGTGCAGTTACATGTCAGCAGCGTACAGGATAGAGTGGGATGCAAGATAGACAAAGGAGGCCTTCTTTCACAAGGAACTGAGAGAAAAAAATGTGATGTTAAGCAGTCAAATCATTATGGGGGACAAATAGTGCTGAACAAATTCCTGCTTAGGAAAAATAAGCAGAGAATCAATTAAACAGTACACATGATATAGGATGTGGTCAGTAGCCCTTTTCTGGAAAAAAATTGATTCTTGTGTTTAGCAAATAGCACTCCACACTAAAGCTGAAAATAGAAGTTCAGTACCCAGATCTCAGACGTGTCTAATTTTACTAACGTAAATGCGCCTACATGTATAATATCCAAGCTTTATGTTTACTCGAGTGTGCTGACTGTACTAGTACTACTGCGGTCTGGCGTGCCGATGATGCGGTGATTGCTTGAGTATTGGAATGTTTGTCTGACAGCCGGGTAATTTAAGCATAAGTGTAGTCATTAGTGCAAAGTGCTAATTGGCCGCGGTCAGAAAAGTCAGGCACTTTTCAACCTACGTTCATGAAAATAAAGATAGTGAGACACCAAACACCGGCAGCTTGCTAGAATTTATTATATAGGTTCGCGTTCGAATTGATGGCTTTGGCTATGATTGGAACGCTGGAAAATTGTATTCTGCAGCGTTGTCTCTGCAGCCAGTAGCCATAGTCAGAGTCACTTGATTTAGATGCAGCTTCAGATACAACAGACACATACTGCTAACTGTATACAACAGCTTACTCTTGTTATTATTTGCATTATTTTTAGTTCACACAGACACGTAGTGTTCCAGATATGGTTGTTTCAAAACTTATTGTTTAAAATTATGAATAGTTTATTTTGACATGCCGATCAAATCACCATTTGGGATAGAATCGACAATGAATATTTTACTGTAGGCAACTGTATTGAGGTTGTCAAACAGGGTCAAACCAAGCTGTTTTAGTGAATAACTTATTCTTACAAAATGGCAACCTTTCCCGGAGCTCAACATCTGAGAGTTCATGAGATTGTCATTATCATAGTTGGTTATAGATTGCTTAAATCATCACCAGCGTCAAAAATCAAACCGTTCTTTACTGCAACATTCTCAGCCAAATTTTATTTACCTGATTAAGAATTTAAAAAATAGCTGGTAATCAGTCTTAAATAGTATGCATTACATAGCATTTTGGCTGGTGACCAGAGCCCAATTTCATGGCACTGTTTACCGCGAAGCGCAAGATTCTATTGGGTGCAAGCATAGAAACTTCAACGCCCTGGAAACTACATGATTCTATTAACTGTATAGGCCATGTCACACAGGGGCAATTTTTCCAGTCAAGTTGGAGGCAACCGACCGCACTGCATGCACAAGGAACACTTCGGCAGCACAAGAGAACATTCTTCTAGCTGTAACTCACTAACCCCAAGAAAATAACGAGAAAACTGAAATGTGTATGAGCTTTCTTATTAGAGATTGCCCGGAACTGGCTGCCTGTAAATTGCCTGGTGTGCCATGGCCTCAAGGGTAAGCATTGCCATGATATTGGGCTCTGGTGATGCGTACACTAGAGTGCTTAGCAGTCTTTATATTACTAGCATTTGGGTTTGTTGTATAACTCTACTTAAACAGGGTTAGTGACATAATTTGATCCTAGTGTGGGTTACATGTAGCTACATGTAATTCCGCAGTCGGACATGAATGAATAATTTAATTTGTCATTTTTGTGTGAGTTGCACAATAGCTTGATATGCTTTTAACACTATCGTAAACGGCAACTCTTTACGAGAACTTGGACTGCCACACGTATCACCAGATTAAAAAACACACAAGTACAAACAGAATGATAAACATGTAAGAAACTTAGTCAAACTACCGCAGCTGATCAATGTGACACACTCGGCCCTAAAAATCCGACGGGAATAATGTCGTTAAGCTGTCAAGCAGAAAAAAAATACAATATCAACACGAAAAGGAATAGTAATAATAATAATAATAATAATGGCTTCTTATATCTGTCACTCAGTGACACTCAAGGCGCTTCAACATTCAGTATTTTCCTGCAAGGTATTGTGGAGCTACGTTTTTGAAGTATTAGACCTATTCCTTTACATAGCACCAAGTAATGGTTTACAAGGTGCTGTGGCGCAATATGCAGCCAATCATATAATAAGGTGTATTGTACTTAATATGTAGGTTGCGACAGGGACAAATCTTAGGTTTCCTGCAAAAGGAAAAATTGCTTCTAAGAAGTGACCAGTGAGTTCCACAAAGAAAATTTGGCATCCAGTGAGCAACTTTACAACGGTTCTGCATTATTGAGTTTTTTTTTTCTTCTATAAGAAGAACGATCGGTACCTTTTGCTCTGCTAAGGTTAACAGTCAGCAACACTCTGAATCAGAAACTCTGCTGTGAGACACTACAGAACACTTTATTCTCATCAATTGCCTCTTGACAAATCAAACCTTTCTGCTTGACAACTGAACAAACACCATCCCTGGAAGTAACTCCAACCCACTACAAAAAAAAACAAAAAGGGACATCATATGTTCCCAGCTCGTAACCCTTTTCACCATTGGATCAGACTCTACTCGAAGGTAACGCAAGTCGTCGTAAACGACTCGCAAGGAATTCCCTACATATACACATAAAAAAACTCTACAGAGATTAGCTATAAATTATCAGAATATATATATACTGACTTTTAGTAATATTACTAGCAACTGGTCGCTTGATTCCCACAAATGCCGGACACACAAAGAAAAAACAGCGGAAATAATGGACGGCTGTTTGGTGTTTTGTTTTTTGTCTGTGGGTGAAATCGAAGCGTGTAAACGTCTGCTTGTTTATGTGTTAACATTAAACAGTTGTTAAACCACTTTGCACATTGGGATACAGTTCAGTCTATATTAACACTGCCATGTAAAGCAACAAAGACAACTATTTTCTTTTTTGATTTTTTGTTTTTTTTCTACGAGAGCAATCCTACTCTCTGGAAGTCCAACACACTCCCAAGTCCTTTTGTCCTTTGGATTGGGGGTTTTAGTCTTTTCCACCTTGCAAACTCCTTGAAAATCGTTCCTCGTCGTGAAACGTAAACTGGTTCCGTACCAAGATGTTGTTGCGTCATTGGATCTTGTTACTTAACAGATTGTCTCAAGATGCGCCTCTGTAAAGTCTGTCTTCACTGATAACTTAAAACCAGAAATCTGTGAGATCCTGGTAGCTACTGTCCACACACGGTTATGGCCTAAGGATTTTTAGTAGGCTACAGACTTCTTTTTCTTTAAGTACGAGGGCGTTCCTATGACGAGGGCATTTTTTATGCACAAGAGCATTGATATTCTTAATACCATTACATCAATGTCACTCACAAGTCTATCTTCAACAGTTTCTTAGAAGTCCGACTCAAAGAATCCACGGAAAATTGTTCTTTCTTTTTTTTTTGTCCACTACAAATCTCCATAAAAAGACAGCAACTGTCCATAGATGAAGTCAACGCTGGATAGTCCCAGTAGAGGTTAGCATGGTGATGGCATCCGTTGTTTCTAAGCCAAGCTCACATTACAATAACAACATGTTTTCACTCAAAGCGCCAATCCCTAAAGAAGTTTAAAATTCCAAACACAATTTCAGCCTTGTTACATCCAATATGTCCACCCTTTCTGTTACCACGGCGACATACAACTTCCCCCGTGAGCGACACGTATATGTCCCATCCTTCCGTTTCCATGGCGATACACCATTCTACCACGAGCAACATGTCTGGATGAATACTGTACAATTGACACGTAGTCTCTGGTACACTCCTCCACTCCAGCCATCAATTTTTTCTCTCTCCATCATTTTTAAAGTTATTTGTTTGATGTCCAGATGCAAGTAGGTATAATTCTAACCATGTCCATTCCATTCCGATCTGGCTTATACAGGATGTAGTTTGGCTTTTTGTCATACTTCTGTGTACTTGTTGGGCTGTCCTTTGATGAATGGTTCATGCCACATTCGCTTCAAGTCGCCCTGGAGACAAAAAGACATATCGATGAGATACAAGTGTGCTAGTCCCCCCGAGACATCAACCCTCAAAGAAATTGAAGCCCAAATGTGACCCGATCTGTCGAAATGAGGAATATATCGACCCCTTCATAAAATTGAGTTGCGCTTACCGTGTTAACAAGTAACTCACTGGCTTTCCAGCAATACCGTTATTTTTTCCGTAGCTTATTCTAGTCCGAAGTTATCGGGAAATGAAGAAAGTCTACAAGACAAGGCCACTTCCATTTTTTTTTTACGACGTGTTTGTTTAGATACTCGTTTTAACTAACTTTGAAGAGAATCAATTGTGTACAAACATGCTCAAGAAAACGTACTTTTTGTGGATTTATTCATCTTTTCAATTAAAGGTAAGACCACGATAAGATTGTGACCAACAATTGTGACTAACTTTACACGCAAATTACACGCAATACGTTTTGTCTGACACATTCCTCATTTCGATAGATAGGGCACAAATATTACTGTGCTGTGCAGAGGCAAATACTTAAAAATTTGAATATTTGGGGGGTTGAAGACAGAAAAATTGAAAAGATATTGACAAAATAGGAAGACAGCCATCATAGGGCTACATAGCTCAGTCGGTAGAGTGCTGGTACGTTAATTGTGAGGTCGTTGGTTCAAATCCCGCTCCAGTCAATTTTTTCTTTGTTCAACCCCAAGTTATTTAAATTTACCCAGTCAGTTTCCCTAGAGGTTTATTTACTTGACATTTGAATATTGATAGTTTGGTTCCCATAAATGTTGAAACTTTGCATAACAGGTACAGAAACTGGGCCCAATTTCCTCAAACTGCTTAAGCACCAAGAGTAACTGCGCACAAACAATTTTGCTTACCAGAGTAAGGTACCAGCCAAAATACTGCGTCTCATGTACCATTTGTGACTGGCTTCCTGCTTAGCAGGTAATTGTTAAGCAACGTTGTCTGCTTAACACGTTGAAACTTTGCATAACAGATACAGAAACAGTGGTAAGGACATCAACCTTACAATGTGCATGTTCAATTTTTTTTTTTGTATTACATGTACCTATTTGGTATGCGCACGCGCACCGCACTTATGAAGCATGCGCACCGCACTTGCAATTGTTAAGCAACGTTGTCTGCTTAACACGTTGACTGCCGCCTACGAGTATATCGTAGTAACGGGTTAGACAGATTCTGCCACTACGAGTATACTCGTAGAGAATGAAAGGGCTTTGTATTGTTATTTAAATACACTGGCATCACTGAGCAAGCAACACATACGCTTCCTGGCAGTGGTAAGGACATCGACCTTAGAATGTGCATTTTCAATTTTTTTTTTAACACGTTGACTGCCGCCTACAAGTATATTCGTAGTAACGGGTTAGACAGATTCTGCCACTACGAGTATACTCGTAGAGAATGAAAGGGCTTTGTATTGTTATTTAAATACACTGGCATCATTGAGCACGCAACACATACGCTTCCTGGCAGTGGTAAGGACATCAACCTTAGAATGTGCATGTTAAATTTTTTTTTTTTGTATATTACCTATTTGGTATGCGCATGCGCACCGCACTTGGCAAATGGGAACGCCCTACGAATATAAAGACCGGCAGTCAACGTGTTAAGCAGCTCCATAAAATTGGGCCTTTGAGAGATCTGCAGAAGCTCAAGATTCTATCACTAATGACTTGTAGTGGCTCTCTTAAGATAATCATCTTTAGTAATCAATCAATCAAAGGTCACTTATACAGCGCCAAAATCAACAGTTTGCTCCAAGGCGCTGAGGCACAGTTGAAAGGTTAGTGAGCCTGCTGGAACAGGTGAGCTTCAAGGAGTGTCTTGAATGAGGCGAATGACATCTTCTAAAGATGACTGCTATAACCAGGGCCAAATTTTACAGAGCTCATTAAGCTTTTAAAAAAAAGCCAATTCAAAACTTTTCTTGCTTACCAGAATAAGGTTACCAGCCGAAATACCATGCCGTGACTGGTTTTTGTGACTGGTTTCATGCTAGCTTTCGCTTAACAGAAATTTGTTAAACATTCATTTCTGCTCGACTGTTTGTGTGTTCGGCTACACCCGAAAACGTCTTTTGTTTGAGTTTTGTTTTTGGGGTTATTTGCTCTGCACGCTTGTAGAGGAATTCTACACGTAGAGTTTTTGAAAACTTGGTGACGCTGGCTTACACAACGATGGAATCCATATCTTACCTTGAGGTAGGCCATAAGCAGCAGTGGCAGGAGTGTGAATGGGACAAGATACAGCAAGGCTGGCTGAGCTGCTTTATAAACTTCAGATGATATTGTAGCTGTCAGTAAACCTGTAGAAATATTTAATCGAGAGAGTTAGGCCTGCTTACACTTCATAATCAGGGGCAGACACTCAAATTAGAGTGTTAAATGTAAACAATACTCATGAAACATTTGAAAAAGTTGAGCAGAGTTTTAGTTCTGAGGACATGTCGACTCTGAGGACATGTCGGCTCTGAGGGAGGACATGTCGGCTCTGAGGGCATGTCGGCTCTCAGGACATGTCGGCTCTCAGGACATGTCGGCTCTCAGGACATGTCGGCTCTCAGGACATGTCCGCTCTGACATGAGGACATGTCGGCTCTGAAGACATGTCGGCTCTGACATGAGGACATGTCGGCTCTGAAGACATGTCGACTTGAAGACATGTCCGCTCTGAAGACAAGTCCGCTCTGAAGACATGTCCGCTCTGAAGACATGTCCGCTCTGAAGACATGTCTGCTCTGAAGACATGTCCGCTCTGAGGACATGTCGCTCTGAAGACATGTCCGCTCTGAAGACATGTCCGCTCTGAAGACAAGTCCGCTCTGAAGACATGTCCGCTCTGAAGACATGTCCGCTCTGAAGACATGTCAGAAGACATGTCAGCTCTGAAGACATGGCCGCTCTGAAGACATGTCCACTCTGAAGACATGTCCGCTCTGAAGACATGTCCGCTCTGAAGACATGTCCACTCTGAAGACATGTCCGCTCTGAAGACATGTCAGAAGACATGTCAGCTCTGAAGACAAGCCGCTCTGAAGACATGTCCACTCTGAAGACATGTCAGAAGACATGTCCGCTCTGAAGACATGTCAGAAGACATGTCAGCTCTGAAGACATGTCAGAAGACATGTCAGCTCTGAAGACATGGCCGCTCTGAAGACATGTCCACTCTGAGGGCATGTCAGAAGACATGTCCGCTCTGAAGACATGTCAGAAGACATGTCCGCTCTGAAGACATGTCCGCTCTGAAGACATGTCAGAAGACATGTCAGCTCTGAAGACATGTCAGCTCTGAACACATGTCAGCTCTGAACACATGTCAGAAGACATGTCCGCTCTGAAGACATGCCGCTCTGAAGACATGTCCACTCTGAAGACATGTCCGCTCTGAAGACATGTCCGCTCTGAAGACATGTCCGCTCTGAAGACATGTCAGAAGACATGGCCGCTCTGAAGACATGTCCACTCTGAAGACATGTCAGAAGACATGGCCGCTCTGAAGACATGTCCACTCTGAAGACATGTCAGAAGACATGGCCGCTCTGAAGACATGGCCACTCTGAAGACATGTCAGAAGACATGACAGCTCTGAAGACATGTCAGCTCTGAACACATGTCTTCATCAATGTAGAATAAAAATCAATTAGAATACTTATACGGAGTTGGATAACAAATGTGATAATAAATGAAACTTACCAACAAAATATCCGATGAGCGAGCAGTGGAAGTAGGTAACTCTCTGTGTAATGCTATTTGGATGCTGCTGCAGGGGCTGCTGCAGCGCCCTCTGCTGCCTGTCGTTTGTAATTATCGTAACGCATGACAAAGCACAAGAGGAGACCAGGCATGACTATGTCACCTAGTCCCAGCATTGAGAAATGACCCGAGTTGTGTAGGCTGCTGGTTGAAAGATACAAGAGATCAATAAGCAGTTGACCCTAAGACATGTCCCAAATGTCTTCTGTTGGTTTCTTCTGTAGGGATACTCAAACACTGATAATAATAATAAATAATAATAATAGTGGCTTCTTATATAGCGCTCATATCCGTTACTCAGTGACGCTCAAGGCGCTTCAACAGTCAGTATTTTCCTACAAGGTATATATGTGGAGCTACTTTTTGAAGTTTGAGACCTATTCCATTACATAGCACAATGTAATGGTTTACAAGGTGCTGTGGCGCAATATGCTGCCAATCAAACCAGGAACACCGGGGCGAACTCCTTCTCTTAGCGATAAGTGTAACCGGGTTCTTTTACGTGCATTACACAACACACGGGACCAACGGCTTTACGCCCCATCTGAAGGACGCAGCAATAATGGTTAAGTGTCTTGCTTAAGGACACAAGTGTCACGACTGGGACTCGAACCCACACTCTGCTGAACAGAAAAACCAGAGCTTGAGTCCGGTGCTCTTATCGCGTCGGCCACGACACGCCAATAATGACTACATGCATTTGTTTGAATGAACCAAATGGAACAGAAAAGAGACCATATTTGTATAACTCATAAACCCTTTTTGTTCTTGCACTCATGTATGGGATGCAAATAATATCACAGACATTCCATCAAATGACAACAAATGTTTTCTTCATTATGAATCAAAAACTTGCTGATAATTTTCCGGATATATATAATAACTAACAACTTCATTGACAACTTTTGTTTAAGTAGAGCGAGCCAGAATAAGCACATGCCACACCACCGAAAGTGTACGCTTCCTTTATGTCTAGTTTTTTGTGTTAACCAAAAAACAAAAAAAAAATGATAAAAGAGATTTTACTTGTGAATTATTTGTGACCCAAAGGGCATATTGTTTCCTGTCATGTACAAAAGTGCCATTTTACAGCCTGTCAAAACCTGGATATGATTTTCGGAAACTCTATATTTTGATGATCAGGAATGCTCCAATTGGCTCGGAGCATAATCCGTCTCAAATGACACTGTTTTCAGTAAAGAGAGTCAACACCAGTCAACACCTGACACCTCAAAACGGGGCAGCATCTCGGTTAAAGAGAAGGTGTAAGATTACTTTAATATGCCGACTTCAACCCAGACTCAAATGGATCAATGGATTCATCATTTCATACACAGGTGAAAATCTCTGAGTACTACAAGGGATGGTAAACTATTAATATAAAAAAATAAATAAACATATAGATGAAAATGGTATTATAATAAGGTACTCAGGATATTGAGAAAGATAGTTGCATGTTTTTGTAGGATGAATGACAATTGCAGGATCTCCAACAATGAATAATACACGTACGAAAAACAAACTGAAAGTTTCCTTTGCCTGTCCACCCTAAATACTCCGGAGTGCTTTCGTCTTTTCATCCCAAGTTTGATGGGTTCAGAACTGTGCCCAATTTCATAAAGCTGTTTAGCAGAAAATACTGCTTAACACATTTCTTTGCTAGGCAAAAAATCAATGGGACGCCAGTCACAACAATGTAAACTTTATGGAACGTTGGCTGGTAACCAGTTTCTGGTAAGCAATATATTTTGTCTGTGCTTAGCAAGTTTTTGTGCTTACAGGCTTTATGAAATTGGGTCCTGCATGTGGGTTAGGAATGCCAATCTTAAACTTACCAATGTCAGTGCAATGTATTATTGTATATAAACGGACAAGTACATTCCCTTTAAATTTGGTCTGGAATGATACCTAAGTTTGTAAATGAATTGGAATGATTTCTCATTGTAAACTTAATATGTTGGCTAAATTGATTTATGAATGCAGCGAAACCAAAACTGCTGGCAATTTTTTATTTTTTATTAACTAAGGATTAGAACAGTCATGTATTTCTCCAGTTCCAATTTTTCCACTTCCACCAGAACTGCTGAACTATTTTTATAAAATGTCTCCGAATCTTTCATAACACAATAAAGAAAATTTGTTTTTGTTTTTAAAAATGCAAATACTCATGCCAAGATGGGAGACAATACATTTGAAAGTGTCAATACTGGTCATGACCTTTACATGTGTTTACTTTGACATTTTGTATTAAAGGCCCTGTACACTATTGGTAAGATCGAAAAACAAAATGTTCACAGATTCACACATAACTTACATGATTTAAAGTAAGTAATGGTAGAAAAGGTTCCTTAAAATATTTCTGCCTAAAATGCTATCGTTTCTGAGAAACAAGTAAAACAATAGTAATTATCGCGCGCGATAATTTGAAAAAACAGAAAACACATAAGAGCTCTTTTCACTATTTTCTTGTGACCTCAATGACCAATTGAGCTCAAACTTTCACAGGTTTGTTTGTTCATGCATATGTTTAATCACACAAAATGTGGACACTGATTTTGAGCTGTTACCAAAAGTGTACAATACCTTTAAGTAGAAGTAGATCAAATGTTGCATTTGTTTGAAGCTGCTACATACATTTGTATATGGGTGATCCCGCTTAAAGGTATTGTAAACTTTTGGTAACAGCTCAAAATCAGTGTCCACATTTTGTGTGATTCAACATATGCATGAACAAACAAACCTGTGAAAGTTTGAGCTCAATTGGTCATCGAGGTCTGGAGAAAATAGTGAAAAGAGACCTTACATGTTTTCTGTTTTTTCAAACATCAAGTTTTTATCACGCATGATAAAAATTACTGTTTTACTCATTTCTCCAAAACGATAGCATTTTAGGCAGAAAATATTTTAAGGAACCCTTTCTACCATTATTTACAGCAACTTTCGATAATATAAAGCATTTTTTTGAAATATTTCAATTCAAAATAATGTGGATATGGAAAAACATGTCAGTGTTTATCCCCCCAAATTTGAATCTGAGAAATGTTTTTCAGATTGTGTATTCCTATTAGGGATTATTCTTCCTGCGTGGACATAACCGCTCCAGATTTTTGGCGATATCTCAAAAACGCTACCACCTTTTGAAATGAAATTTTCACAGGTAAGTTTTATTGTATATATCTACATTTATACAGGATTAAAACAATTGAACGGTTCCCAAAACCAAAGGTATACTTTGCCTTTAAAAACGTTTAAAAAGAGTAAATTTTTACCTTGGGAAAATAAGTTTACCAGGCAGTGAGAGCTGAGGGGCATCTTTCACTATTGCAGGCATGTTCAATTTCCTGGCCACAACCCCAAGCTAAAGACAATGAAGGAAAAAAAACAATGAATATTATTACTTCCAAGCATTGGACACACATTCAGGCTATCTTTTACAGTGGTTATTTGTGGGTATTTTTCGCTCGTAGTTGAGTCGTAGAACATCGCAGGCTCAAATCACGGAGATCTGTAAATTTTTCTTGATATGTTCTGGTTTTTTTTTCAATGTTGCCCTAAAACATGTTAAATTGGTTTAAGTCAGACATTTTCTTTGATGTAAAATAGTTTTTATTTATTTATTATATTTTTTTCCCCCGTTTTTTTTAATGCCGAATAAAAAAGTTTAGGGTCGCGGCGTAAAACTAGGGTCGGTCGGGTACCCGGAAACAGAACCTTTTTGGGCCTAATTTATGAAATATGTGTGTTTTTTTCTAATATTGCGTTGGTGCCCTTCGCAACTTTTTACGATTGCCTTGATGCCCTTTTGAAATTTCTGAAAATTGCCTTGGTGCCCTAAATGTTTGCAAAATGTCAAGGCAAAACTGCCTTGCCCCTTCAGAGCCGAAGTATCAGGGCTGTTTCAAGGCTTTAACTTGACCAGAATGAAATTCCACGTCAGCCCTTGACCATGGCTCACCAATAGTCAATTTGATATCCTTTCATTTTTATTCTTCAGCGATTTGTGACCCGCTCTGTGAAAATGAGTCAGATGTCGCCCATTGCATTATTG
This sequence comes from Pycnopodia helianthoides, assembly GCA_032158295.1. Lineage (NCBI taxonomy): Eukaryota > Metazoa > Echinodermata > Asteroidea > Forcipulatida > Asteriidae > Pycnopodia > Pycnopodia helianthoides. The sequence continues at coordinate 6,304,243 of CM063249.1, forward strand.
TTTAATAGACTTTTAATGTGGAAAGTATGAAAAAAAAATTATAAAAATTTTTTTTTATTTTTTTACTTACTTGTTTAAGATCTATGTTTGCATGGTAAACTTTCAGAACACTCAATTTTAGTCAATAAAGCTATGAAAACAACATAGTTTTAGTCTACTTTAGTCTAATTTGTGTCCTTTTGCTTGTATGTAGAGCAAAATGGTAATTTTAAACATCAATTTACTTGTAATTCGTTTTCAACGAAAAATGATATACTGGCTAATTTCAAACGGGAGTAACTCAGCAACGCGATACACCCCAGAGCTTAGACATATACCAAATTACTGCTGTTGGTATGTTCTTTCCAGCCATGCATATAATCCAATTCTTTAAACTGTCAACGTCTGACTCATTTTCACAGAGCGGGTCACATTTGTCATTTTGTTTTAATAGTCATGATTAGCACTTCTTTCATTCCGATGAATTTTTCCCCCTTGCTATTCCTACTCAAAAGGAAAGAAAACTTGGGCACTAATTTTGTTTTAATAGTCATGTTTATCTTTTCTTTCATACCAACTGAAAGGTTCTTAAGTATTTTTCCCTTTGCTAGATCTACTCAAAAGGAAAGAAAACTTGGGCAATAATTTTGTTTTAATAGTCATGGTTATCACTTCTTTCATACCAACTGAAAGGTTCTTACGTATTTTTCCCTTTGCTAGATCTACTCAAAAGGAAAGAAAACTTGGGCCCTAATTTTGTTTTAATAGTCATGGTTATCACTTCTTTCATTACAACTGAAAGGTTCTTACGTATTTTTCCCTTTGCTATACGTACTCGAAAGGAAAAGAAAACTTGGACACTTACCGGGTTGTCAGCAGGTCTCATGGCAACCTTGACCATCACGTTTGCGTTAAATATATAAGTAGAGAAGAAAACCCAGAAGACATCATAAATGAGAAGACCCGTCAGCAGTAACGTGGATACCTTGAGGCTAGGTAGGCGTACAAATGCAATCATTGTAACGCACAGACCCATGGCTAGCGCTGCAATCAAAACAAAAAAACAAAAATGTTATTTGTCAATTCGGATCTTGTTTGGAACATGAACATATCTTAAATCTCTAAACTGTATGTTAAATTTTCCAAAATAAACTCTGGCTTTATTTGAATTTTATTATCTTCACAGTGTCGAGCATTTGTACAGTACACAGAGCCACACCATCCGTACTTTGTGCGGCACACCTATAGGGGAAGGATGCTCAACTTACTATGTACCTTCCTTTAAAACTATTCCGCTTTCACTAAAGTAATTAAAAAGTGCTTTCACTTTCAACACACACTATAGGCTAGTATGCAAAGAGCATGATTGATATCATGTAGAGACATCCATGTACATGTACATGTACATGTTCTATTAGTGTTGTGCATCTCTGTTTACTTTCTTAGTTGGAATTTGTGACTTCCGTTTAAACGTTTAATCTTTTTCTAGCGATTCCAATCCAATTAAAGAATCAGAACTATGGTGCAGGGCAATCGCGATCTTCGTTGCTGGCTCTCTATTCTTTGTGTGTATTTTGAGCCGATCTGTAAAGAAGGAACAGATGACAACAAACTTTCTTGGATATTAACCCTCCTACTGTCAGTGACTCTTGGCAACATTTTCCAGTGAGTTGACCAACCATTTGAAACCATTCGACTGCCAAGGTTGCCAAGGTTGTGTATGGTGGCACAACTGTGCACAGAACTAACTGTGTACTGTGTACATGCATTCCCTCATGGTTTCATATTTCAAGCTGGCATAGTTTACCTATCATTCAAAACCACTTGAATGGTATTGAATGGTCAGACAGCAAGAGGGTTAAAGAATATAATACAATATCCAGTCTGTACAGTCACTAACCCACACTAACCAAAAGTGTGCTCCTGCAAAAGCAAAATATGTATGACAGTGTGGCAGGGAAGTAATTCTCTACAGGCATGGCGAAAAAAGAAAGGTCTCAACTGTTGGCCGGTCAAGCTGTACTCGGGGGGCTTGCAAGCACAATGGCCGGTCCAGCTAAAACCCCAACCGTCATTCTGCAAAAGACAGTCACTTGAACCATACACAGGGCACTAAACCTCTCAGCTTTGCTGTATAGATACCTTGGTTTTTAATCAATGTCCATCATTTAAGAAGGACAAAAAAAAAGTACAGTGCCCAGTTTGTTTTTGTGAGGTACACATTACCATTACTGTGCACAAATGGAACTAGACGAAGCTGATTAAGGCAAGGTGATATTCTTCTTTTAAAATCAAACTGTCCCTAGCATCTTCCCTCCAGTACATCCCCCCCAGACTCCCCTACACAGAATTAGTCAATCGTACGCCCATGTCCCTCGGTACAGGTTACAAGAGACATTACATCATTCATGTTGACTAACCATGCACCTCCGCATTAGCGCATTGCTCATCTCTTGACCTGGCCTGCTGCCAGTGCAAGCTGAGCACTACCGAGAATCCGTCGTCGTCGGCCGCCCCATACTGCCCATGCTAATGCACGGTGCACTTCTGAACTCCGTGATAAATGTTAAAGGTAAACATATGGGAAATTTCTCTCTCTCTCTCTCTCTCTCTCTCTCTCTCTCTCTCTCTCTCTCCCTCTCCTGGCAACATCAGCCACAGTTCCTTGGGGTGTTAGGGTATGGGTTTGGTATGCCGTTGCATTGCAGTGGGACTCATTGCAAGAAAAAAAAAAGATGGACAGCATTAGGTTATGTCCCTTTTGAAGACACTGCTTTTCTTCCTCTAGGGGCAAATCACTTTGTCCTTGGTATATGGTTAAAAGCACCTTTAGGAGGGAAATGTTCAATAAGACATCAAGATAAATGGTCTGGGTCACGAAAGAATGTTATACCCTGATGCCTCCATGAAGTGTCAGGACTGCTGATGGCGTTAGTAGACTTGTTCACAAATGTTTCTTCAGCTGGCATTACTTACTCCAACAAATCCATGCAAAAGACCCAAGAATTGTGTTCAGCCACAATATCCAGTACAATCTTGACATAACAGATATCGTCAGATACTTCATGGCAATAATAATACTTGGTTCTTATAAATAGCGCTTTATCACATCCCAATGGGCGTATCAAAGCAAAGCGCTCAGTATTTTTTCCTGCAAGGTATGTGGAGCTAGTTTTTGAAGTATCAGGCCTATTCATTTATAGCACCATGTAATGGCTTACAAGGTTCCGTAGACATCTACATCTACCTTGAATCAAGCGTCAACTGCCCCCCCCCCAGCTAAAGGGAGTAATCTGCTATCAATGTTTGATCCTTTAAAAACACCATCATTAATGGTTTCCTTCCCAAACTAAACAGTTACCATTCTAATTCTGTTTACCTAACTGCACATGAAATGACCCACGTACTGATCCTGCTGATCAGACTAAATGAAACCAAGGAGGTTGGCATTTGATCAAACCGTGGGTAAGGTCTAGGGTCAAATTAGAGTGGTTCGGGATGATAAACTGGTTTTATTTCAGTTCATTCTTCTTCATGAAACATGAAATTTCATAAACATGAGAGGTTGCTCTTTTCTGGTAAAAAATAAAGTGCATTTAGTGCAATGATAATACTTTATGGTATGGTTTTGTTTGTTTATTATAAAAAGTGCATTGCCAAACAATTTTACTACTAATAAAGTAACAAATTTACAAATAAAATATTCTTGAAATATTTGTATGGCATAGAAGAAGAAAAAAGGGTTGACTGGAACAAAGGGCAACTTTAAATCAAGTAACCTCTCAAATGAAATTACACCACTCACCACTAATTACTGACCTTTTAATTATTTACAGATGGGTAATACATGTGGATTCATATGCAGCAGGGTGGTGCATTTCCTAATGAGATCTAACAACTTAACAATGCACATCCATCATAGCAAACTGTTCCTCTTCATTAACTTTGATTGAATCAAAAAAAGACAGCGACACCGTTAGACCTTGAAAGTCCATATCAGAGTACACTCAGTTTAAATGCAATTAATGCTAATTTCATATATATTTATCCAGTGGCTGGGGTTGTACAGTGAAGATAGCCTGACCATCTGACGCCACACTCCGAGGCTCGTGGATAACGCCAGAGACCGGCCTTGAGCACCTGGCAGGATCCTGCCAGACGCACCTTTGACCTCGCATCCCATTCGCATGGATGAAGAGTCATAGTCTATTATATGAACGTACATACATTACCATAATTTCCTGCGTATAAGGCGCTAGGCGTATAAGGGCAGTACCCTAAAATCTCTGAAATAAGAGTCAAGTGTTCGCGTATAAGGCGCACCGCCGTACAAGACGCAACAAGACGTTCACAAAGAGGCTTACCAACCCATTCACGGTCGGTTCATCACCACTTAGGGGGGTCATTGTGTTGGTATGACACTTACCATAATGTAAAGAGAATTTTTAATTCTTGTAAACAATAGTAAAACATCGCTTCTATTTTGATTTTTTTAATTTTTCATTTTCATTTAAAGATTGTTTTCTAAAAACATAGCTTGATGGTTTTTCTTTTCACGCAACGAGCGCGTGCTCACACACGTTGTGCTGGCGTTTCCCAATGAATGGGCTGCGAGGCTTTGCCACAATACATGCAAGAACTACCGAGCGATGGCTAGAGGGCGCTTTCACAACAACGCTCTTACAATAAGAACAGTCACCCTCTGTTGGCGAAATCTAACAGTGCATTACATGATAACATCCGAAAACGACTCGATTAAAAAACACTAGTTTGTTATGGGTGTGCACGCTAGCCATGTACAAACGAGTCGTGGCTGGTTCCCTCCGGTATTGTTATTATTGTGGGCAGCAGCATGGCCAGTGACTTTGTTCTTCGGTAAGTTTCGTCAAAGCTTGTTAAAATTACACAACGGGCGTGCGGTGTTGGTTTGATTTTAATCAAATGATAACAGGTGGGATTACTCTGGACGACAGAAAGGATTATTTTACAGTGAAAACAATTTAAGATTTCACACAGTGATCACCGCAATAAACTCAAGAGATAGCAGATAAGGCGCACCGTTTAGACAAGACGCAGTGATTTGGGGGTCCTTTGAAAGTCAGATATCTGATAAGATATACATAGCCATCTGATAAGATGTACATGTACGCAGGAAATTACGGTACACGTATAAACATTATGCAGCAGACAATTGAAAGTGGACAGCTGACAAACTACATCACTTCAGACCAATCATAACACAGATATGGAAAGCTTTATCCAATGAAATTATTGGGCCTGTAAGACCAGGCCTGTCTTTTATCCTTGCGGATGAAGACAGGGGAGCAGTACAGTATTTATTCATGTATTTATTTGTTTATTTAGACAGGGTAACCTTATCAGTATTACAACTACCGACCCTAAGGGCCCTGTGTACTATAACAGTAAAAAGTAAAATAGTAAAAAGTATTTTTTAAAAGTAATAAGAAAAAGCCATGAATCAAAAACAGAAAACTTAGTGTAAAACAAAAACATAAATCTTACAAGGTTACACAAAAAATCGCAAACAAAGTTAAACACATCACAAAGCATACATGCAATAAGGATTACACAATCACATTGCAATTAAGAAAAAGAGAGGCGATAAATAAAAGCTAAGACAACAGTAAAGATTGAGTTCTTGTGTTTGTGCGAATGGCCTGCATGTATAAATTCTCATAATAATTTAATGTTTCTCAATTGAAATGGCAGGTTTGATACTTCACAGAGGCAATAATCTCCTTGGCCCCTGGACAAAGCCTTGATTCACTTTGAAACGTTCCAATCTGGTTATTTTCCTCATACATGTAGGTTTGCATTTTATTAATGAAAAGTTGCCTTGTCCTTGCGAGGATGAAAGATCAAGCCTGAAATTGTCCAAACAGATGGAAAGGGAACTTTGGAATCTGGGTAATGGTACAGCAACCATTTGCAGACAGTGGCCGATATTGCCTGGTGCTCTTGCTGGTACGTATATCGGAATTGTCAGAGACATTGTAACCACGGTAATATTGCATGTGTCTTGCTTGCATATTGGTAATGGTACAGCAACCATTTGTAGACAGTGGCCGATATTGCATGGTGCTCTTGCCTGGGTACCAGGCAATATCAGCTGCTTATCGACAAAATGGTCGATTGGTGCGAACTTGGCCGATGATTTACATGGCATTCTGGGACCTATTAAGTCCTTGATCGATACACTTCAGGTTCTTGATGATCTTTTGCTGAGCAGCTTCCCTTTCAAACCCGTCTGTGAAAGCTCTCTGCTGATTCATGGCCACTTCTGGACAGAATCCTCCAACCATTTGCCATCAGTGCCTCCAGTTACATTCAGGACACCACTGATTTCCTTCACAAACTCAAGTCCAATCTATCTTCCTTGTTTTAGATTCTTCAAAACCCTGCAATACATGTACATTAAATCTCTGCAGCAAGTAACAGTGCAATGCATGTATACTGAGCTTCTGATTTACTCTTTGTTCTTCAGTTAATATCCTCAACAATTAGCAGCTTTATGAAGTTGAAGTTCTGATGCTTAGAGAACTGTGGGAGATAATGTAACTTATGTGCTTTTACTACATTTTTAAATAGTTGTTATCAACCTGACCATCATACATATGTTCCGAATCATGTACTGTCAAGACAAAGTACAATACTGGTTGTCAAAAACTAGTTGGTTGGTTTCAATATGAAAGCACACTGATTATAAAGGTCAACTAAACACTAACCCTACAGAGAAGTAGTTGTCTGAGATAGCATTGTTAAAGACCCTACATATCACTGTTAAATTATTTTGATGCCTCAATTAAAATCAGTCCAATGTGTTCCTACACAATATGCCATTACAATACATAAACAGTTTTTCATAGTTTCCATGGAAAAAAAGAGATCACCATTTTCGGAGATTGGTTGATTTGTGAAGATGGAAATTACTTTACTCTTGAAAAAAAAAAAAATGTAATTTCCCATGAGAGTTTCACAGAATCAGGGCTCGACTTTAACACTGGACCGGGCTGGCCCGAGGCCAGTGATTTTAGCATCGGGCCAGTAAACTCATTTCCGGAAAAGTCCGGTAGTCTTGTGTTTGTGTTCAAATGTTGATTTTCAGTCTGATAAATACAATTCTGTTGATTAACGAAGACTACCGAAGACTACTTACCCATAATATACAAATGAGATAAATCTTCTCTTAGTACTTTTTCAAATTTTGTTCTTCTCATTTCAATTCTGGTCTTGTACTCTAAATTCCGGTCCAGTAAATAATTTGAGCTACAAGCCCTACGGTCTTATGGGTTTTCCCCCCCAAACTCTAGCCCTGCAGAATGCCTTAAAAAAAATAATTGCCCAATATAAATCTGGTGATGAGCTATGACTAATTTATCAATAAGAGAAAGAACATTGCAATCGGAGCCCTATGGAGTCATTCTACACGGATAGTATATTCAGAAAGCATCTGGAGACATTAATATTATACTAATGGTGTCATATAAAAAATGCATTATTAACGGTAGGGTGTATGAGTGGTCGTGATATGTATGGGTCAAAGATGAGGAGTATTATGGGTGCGTACGATTAGCTTCCCCGGGTCGACCCAGTTCTCCCCCCCGGTGTGTTCGAATAGCTTTGACGTCATTCTCGGGGCTCACCCGGGTCAGCCCCGAGTGCCCTGCTTGTGGAGCGGGTCACTTGGGGCTGACCGAGGCGCATGACGTCACGACGAAAAACTTTCTCAATGGCCACCATTTTGTTTGTAACTCAGCGGTGCACTTTCAGGAGGTATGACATACATTTTCACCTTTTAAACAGCGACTTTGTGAGCAGAAGTATTTTTTTATTCGAAGGTGGGTAATTTTGTATCAACTTGGGCGTGTAAAATAATTTAACGTTGCAGTTTCACCTTGATAATAATTATTTTACGATCTTTTCGTGAATCTGCGGACGTAATGCACAAAACGAAAGTAGTTCCGGGTCAGCTGTCCCAAGATGCATTGGTGTGAATGCTGGGGGGATGGGGGAAGTAGGCGTTTGATTAGCTCATGTCAGGGGCTCACCGTATGAGCACACCGGGGTCGACCCGGGGAAGCTAATCGAACGCACCCACTAATTCACTTTCTGCTCCCACACAAGACGAGTGGAGATGGGGGGGGGGTGCGCTCAGGGTTCTGCCCACAGTGGTCGGTGCTGGAAAACCCGCCCAGCACTCAGGATTCCCCAACAACAACTGGCAGAATTTTCTCCGTTTCCGACCACCACACATTTTCCACATGTTTAAATTACACTTGCAATTTCCTTTCGAAGGTTTTCAACGAAATGTAAAATTGGGTATCATTAAAAATGGTATCCGAAGCCATTAACTTCGGGTACTTCTTCGATTTGAGTCTATTTAGTATGATCTACCGTGCAACTGATCCATCTCGTAATGGTTTCCAGGGAAACATTTTTCCACCACTAAAGAAATCTTGGGCAGAACCCTGGGCGTTGTTAATAAATAATTAGTACTTTAACCAGTTGGCTTTGCAGGAAACCTAGCGCCCAAAACTTTGATTGCAACACGCAGCAGCGGGGTCTTACAAACTGGCATTTGAGTTTCTGTACGTATTACACGGTATCCATGTCAATACGCCATGGTGGACTGCGCGTACACAGGCAACTGTTTCATGGAGGTCCCTGTGGTCATGGTTCGATGGACCCGGTCAAAAGACTCTTTGCGTGGATTTGTGCCTCATGACTTTATTGAACATAATGAAGACATGTTCCTTTTTTTAGCCTGTCATGTTGTATAATGACGAATAGCAACGCATTGTCATTATACAGCTATCCAACAGTCTGATTGTGTTTTACAAACACAAACTGTAAAAAAAATACGAGCCATTAAAATCTGCAAATGTCAACGAAAGAACCTCTCTATGTGGGTGTCCAACAGAATTTCATTGATAAAAACAAATTATCAAGGGCTAGAAAAAAAATTAGTTTTTTTATCAAAAATATCCGTGCAAAGGTAACAGGAAAAAGGATATTAAAACCCAGAGCAAACTAGTTGCAATGTCATTAAAAAGATTATACTTGTACAAAGTATTCTACTAGCCTAACAGATATCAAGCTTAAAGGGGGCACTGTCATCGTGATCACCGCGAGTCTGTGGCCAAACATTGAACTCTGAACTCTCCCCCGGTTACTGCACACACGCATGCGGTTATAACAACAGCGCCCTTTAAAGCTTTTGCTTGTGATGAGGTGGTCAACACCCGCGTGTTTAGTAACTGGGGTGAAAGTTCACGCTTCCATGTCCAGCCACAAGCAGACTAATGATCAAAAAAACGACAGTTCCCCTTCAACAAGCTCAAACTTCACCTTACAAATTCTCACCCGATCAGTTCAAGTTTTTTTTGTAACCCGTAGACTATTGGACTCACAAACTGACATTTCCAGCCAATCCCTCCAAGGAATTCCCCTACGTCTACAAGATGTTCTGAAATGAATAGCGTACTGAAACCTCTGCACATCGCCCCAGTCAAGCCCGTCAACAAATATCCATTTCGGTCCACCAGGGAAATTATACTACTTGGGGGCTGATACAGCCTGTGATTTAAATCAACAACGGAGAATCCCATCACAATACCTCCGAAACCGTCTGATAAATTTTTGTGGTCAAAGACGTTTGATGTACAGTTTCGCGATGCCGATCTTGAGGTGAACAAAATGGCCGATGTGCTTGCAATTTTATTTAGAACAACTATGATTTAAAGGAACATTACAGAATTGGTAAGAAAAAAACTTGTCAAATATACTTTTGATCACAGATTTACATAAAACTTACACGGTCTAATGATGATGATAGTAGAAAACATCCCTTGAAATATTTACGTCTGAAATGCCATTTTGATGAGAAATGAATAAACTAATTTTCCGATTGGAGTTTGTCGCTCAGTGAGCGTTTTATTCATTTGTTGAATCTATATGATTTCATGCAAATGTGTAATCGGTTTTTCACTATTTTCTTGTGACCCAGATGGCCGATTGATCTCAAACTTCTACAGGTTCAGGTTTGTCAGTTTATGTATGTGGTGGATAACATAAAGTGCTTACACTGCCAGCAACTGTTTTGATAGCAAAAACCAATTCTGTAATGTTCCTTTAAATGAAGACTAAAAGATTACAAAAGTTTTTTTTTTAAATGCTCAAAAAACAGGGCATCTGAAAGAAAGCATCAGCATGAACAAAATAGTCTCAAGCTCTTTTTTTTCCCAGAACTTGAATGCTTCATACATGTTCAACAAAAGAAATACAACTGCTCCCTCGAAGACAATTTTGTAAGATGTGCCAGTTGATTCTGACTTAAATAAAAGGCTAGCCAAGAGCAGTACCGTTACTCATTCTTTCTATCGTTCATCAGTACACCATCTTGTGTTATACTTGCGTCTCAGGTTAGAGACCCTTGAACTAGTGTACATGTAACAGCAAAGCCATTGTGATAACCCCGTTTGTGATTTGGGACTGTCGCATTATAAAGTCACTTGTTATAGGACAGAGTGTAAGAATGGCTCAGGGCACAGAGAGGTGTTGCACTTACTGTGAAGCTAGTATTTGCCAATCGGTTATAAATAAAAACAGGTCTGGCTCAGTCAGTTACAACATTGTACTTGAATTAAACTTAAAGTGTCCCCCCCCCAAAAAAGAAAAATTAATGATAATAATGTGATTGTTCACATAATTCTGTAATGTTTGGCAACACATTTATTTCCATACACATCCAAAGAGCAAGTTGGTTAATAAATAACAATGTATTTTTATAACCAACACTATAAAAACAAAGGGGCTTGTGGGTAACAGCCTGTACATTCACGTACCACGTACATGTACACGGACAGGTACATGTACATGGCATGGTAATATCAGCAGAGTGGGGACAGCAGAGCAAAGGAGTACAAAAGGAACAATGCTGTCCTCACATTGGAATCCTTTGTGTGTTTTTGTACGCTCACATTTTTGCAGGCGCTTAGTCTAGATGCATTTCTCTATAGTCTATGGAGAGTGTTAAAGGTACACGTTGCCTTGGATCGGTCGAGTTGGTCTATATAAAGTGTTTGTAACCGTTTGTTATAAAATGCATATGGTTAAAAAGATGCTTTAAAAGTAGAATACAATGATCCACACAAATATGCCTTGAAATTGCGTGGTTTTCTTTTAACTTTGCGAACTAACACGGTCGGCCATTTTGTGGAGTTTGACTCCATAAAATGGCCGACTGTGTTAGTTCACAATGTAAAAGGAAAACCACGCAATTTCGAGGCATATTTGTGTGGATCATTGTATTCTACTTTTAAAACATCTTTCTAACCATATGCATTTTATAACAAACGGTTTACAAACGCTTTTTAAAGACCAACTCGGCCGATTCAAGGCAACGTGTACCTTTAAGTTAGAGCATAGACCGTGGTCCTTTCTCTATGGTTAGAGGGACAAAGGAAAGTCCTCGCATTGATAGCAATGTATTGTTTACATATACATGTACATTATACATATAAAACAAAAGACAGACATAAAATGAATGGGCAGAACAGTAACTCTTAAACGAAAAAAAGAAGCTATGCATCTATTTTGTGCATGTACAAACATAAACATTTGTACTGAGTATCGAAGATCCACCTCCAATCCAGAAGAGTATCCATCAGAGAACATTAAGCATCATCTGAGTAGACACTCTAGATATAGGTAAGGCCAAATAAACATTTAAAAAACATGTTTAGCGGTCCAGCCCGCTTACTTTTAAAAGGCCGCCTCCTTTATAATTTTTTTTTTTTTTTTAGTTTTAACGATCTCTTATGAAAATTTTTTTTTGTTTTTAATTAAATAATTAGACTTTTAACCACTGAAAAAACACACCCATCTTGAAAAATAGCCCGGCCGGTTGTCTTGAAAAATGTGTCGGGCGGCCATTTTTTTAAAAAGGAAGAGAAAAAAAAAGAAAAAGGACCCCTTCCTTCCTTTTTTCAAAAAGTCTAAGCACTCGGTGTGTTTCTGTACAACATCAAATTGACTGACAGAACTTTCACTGGTCACAGATGGGAAGCGACACCTTTAAAGGAAGGATGTACATAATTCCTGTCTCCTCAAACTGCTAATTGTGTGTACAAACAGAGATAGCCTTGAAGTTACCTATTTAGGAATGGATTGAGCCTGGCACCAGGGAGATGTTAGTCAGACCAGTGTTGTAGTCCAGACCCGATAGTCCGAGACCAAGACCAAGATCGAGACTTGAAGGTCCAAGACCTGAAGGAACGAGAGACCGAGACCTAGACCTTGAAGACCAAGACTGAGACCCCAGGGTACCAAGACCTAAGACTACAACACTGCAAGTCACTACACGAGCCAAATCCATATTAAATTTCTCATTATGCCTTGACATACTTTACATTATTGTCAGGGAGTTCGTTGATAACGGACTGCAATACTGCAGCGGTGTATCAACAATTCAAACGACTGACCACAGAATAAACTCACCCATCGCAATATCACATCACTTGTCAGTTCCATCAGAAAGCTTCAAACAACTTTTGTTTGTTTTTGTTAATGTGTCTTTAATTGTGGTTCTTTTTTATGCTTCACTTCCTTTAATCACTTGTATCCGATCTCAGCTGGTTTTCCGGAGAAGTGCACCATTCAAGTTACTTTATAAAAAATATATATCATTCTGATCATGGAAACAATAACATTTATGTCATTTTAATCCCTCTAGTGAAAAATATAACTTGAATTATTTAATTTGATTCAACTGAACACATAAACTATGGGTTGAAGACCAAATAATGTTGAATAAATTAACAATCAAATTAATAACAATAATTTATTGCTTCTATTTACAAAGAGATAATACTATAACATAAACACAATTTTTGTTTCCTCTGTATCAGCTCAAATGGGTCATCCTTAGTCATGGGACAGATTGGTGTGTTTGAAAACAGTCTCTTTTATAATTCATTGTGTAAGTGTTTCAAATGTACATCATGCAATCAACGCTGTATATTGTACATATGACCCGCCAGACTGCCAGTTACTTTGCCAGGCACGTTAATTTGTTTAAAGCGATTCAAATAGCGCCCCCTCTTGACAAAGTGATTAGCGACCTCACTAGTTTTGCAACTAACTGCGCACCGCATGCTTTGTGGAATGTAAGCAATAATGTACGACGCTTTGTTTTTAATATGCAGTTTTTTCATTATGGTCATCCCATGAAACCCAGGATGATATCTTTCACTCCAGTGGTTATCGTGCTAGACAAGGTTTGGCATGTCACTAGAGTCCATGTTGCCGGTTAACACAACATTTTTGCAAGCGCTTTGCATTTGTAACATGAGAGTGTTTTGTTTGCCATTTAAGCCCTTATTGATAATCTTATTTGTTGCTTTATTTCAACAGAGTCGGTGCCTCATCAGCTGGGAAACAGCTTTCTTTGAGGGGCAATTACTCAAAGTCTAGGAAAACAGTACAATGTTTACAATCAGTCAACATGACGGCAAAGTCGGAAACTTTATTGGAAATACTCAAACTTATGAGGGGTAAACATGAAAACGAATCAATTGAACACAAACAATTCAAACACAAAATGGTCGATGATATATGTAACATACATATTCTCAGTATGAATGTTACTTTGTTCTTTGCGTACACACATGTTCATGAAAAGAACAAATATTACATTAGCCACAATTGATTTTTAGCCAGATGAGAATAGAATATCACCTATTGTACACAAACATGTGATGTCTATTATAGAGGTGCACAAAAGCCCTTTTCACATGACAGCAATTTAGCAGGGGTCCCTTGCTTAATTTTAGCATGGTTGCAAAAGTTTTCAAAATGCACCGCATGTGAAAAGACAACAATGTTTAAACTGTCCACAAAGGACGGCAAATTTGAGAAGAGTTCCATGGGACCTTGGACAGTCCAGGCATTGTTCCTTTCACACGGAGTGCAATTTGTCAAATTTCACAACCCTGCTCAAATTAAGCAGGGGACCCCTGCTAAATTGCTGCCGTGTGAAAAGGGCTTAAGACACCAGTTATCAACCGCGGTTGTATGATTCATGGTGACACAGGGCCAGCCTCTACGACTACATAGAAAAAAAACATCCCATTTAATTTTATTCCAGTATCATTGACAAAAGCAAGGATAATGGTTTTGAAATGAGAAAAAAAGAAGACAATGTAACAAAAAGTTCCATTTAATTTTGTTTTCAATCGATATCTCTACGAAATCGATAGAACAAGTATTGTAGCAGCACCTGCATTCAGCCATGTGTGTATGATTGGTAATATCAATACAAAGGAACTAATTGTGTACCACAAATCATGCATTCATCAACAGGTTCAAGTTACACTATACCTTTATATTGAGTCATTGAGTAAAAATAAATCTACCAGGTTTATTGTTATCTCCAGATCTCGGCAGATCCTTTGTTCTCACATCCATAATAAGCAATGCTACATTGTGTTATGTCCAAGCTTCAAGGTAATAGTTCCCGGTTATTCATTTAACCCTTTCAGTCCTGCACCCGGGATATCCCAGCTTCTCACGCAGCATACACCAGATCCGCTACCGGAATATTCCTGGTTGCACGGTCGCCGCACATTTGCCACAATCACACTCGCACAAAATGCGCTACGAAAGCAAAAATACAGCATCAACTACATTTTGAATGTGGTCCTCTTTTGGTATAACTTTAAGATGTTTTGAAGGTTAGCATCCGGGACTTTTTAAAACCTTTCGTTGCATGGGTTTAAGCTGGGCAAAGTCCAAAATACATTGTTGACATCAATATTTCTTTAACATATGGCTCGTTTAGCCAAAACTACTAGTTATTCAAGTGTGAATATAGAGAAATCATACAGGAAAATATGTAGGAATACTTGATTGAACGATAAAGTAGGAATAGCTGAAGGAATGATAAAGTAGGAAAACTTGAATGAATGATAAAGTAGGAATACTTGAACGAATGACAAAGCAGGAACACTTGAATGAATGGTCAACGTCCTCAAATTCCCTGTGTACAACTGTGCAGTGCACATTTCAGGCAACGCTCCTTAATTAGCTGTGCACCATATATCTTTAGATGCAGTTTGACTCCCAAAATGGCACACAGTCAGCCTTGTATCAGAGAAAGAGGTCTGTATAGAGCTTTTCGTAGAATAGAGTGAAGGCTGATACATTGTAAATTGATAGACAAGACTGCACTGTAAGCATTACTTATGCACAACGTATGCTCTTAAGTATTTATGGTGAAACGTGATCAGAATACTTCACTGCATTAATTTAAAGCTCGATATTTAGGCCAGCTAGAAGATACTATACAAGGTCACAAACTAGCGTGACTAAAGGTCTTCACATCTGTGGCTCTCAAGTCTTGGTCTCTAGACGGCTCTTTACACAAATAGTCCCATTGATGGCCCTTAGAGACAACCTAATGATTTAAATGGTAGTGTGCTCATCTGGGAATATATAATATAATAATAGTGGCTTCTTATATAGCGCTCATATCCGTCACTCAGTGACGCTCAAGGCGCTTCAACATTCAGTATTTTCCAGCAAGGTATTGTGGAGCTACGTTTTGAAGTATTAGACCTACTCCTTTACATAGCACCATGTAATGGTTTACAAGGTGCTGTGGCGCAATATGCAGCCAATCAAACCAGGAACACCGGGGCGAACCCCTTCTCTTTTTCAGTAAGTGCACTGGGTTCTTTCACGTGCATTACACAGCACACGGGACCAATGGCTTTACGTCCCATCCGAAGGGCGCAGCAATAATGGTTAAGTGTCTTGCTTAAGGACACAAGTGTCACGACCGGGACTCGAACCCACACTCTGCTGAACAGAAACACCAGAGCTTGAGTTCTGTGCTCTTATCCGCCCGGCCACGACACGCCACAAATAAAATAATAACTTGCAAGCCTCATGTCTGTACAATCATTAGCCTCGTCAGGTTGGGAATTTCATCTTAGAGAGGGAAAGGCCGTTTTCATTTTGCAAAGGGCACTTCCATTGGAAAATCTTAAAGGCACCTGGCAGTGGTATTTTGAAAAAAAAAAGCTTTTGTCATTAATATATGTATTTTGATGAGTGGAATGTGAATAAACACATAACTAAGGTTTTTAAAAATTAGTTTTTATTTTAACTACAAATTTAAGAGTAGGCCCCCCTTTACCTTTACACATGGTGGCGCTGTTCGTGACGTCAATCAAGGCACGATATTTGAAGGAAAAAAATGTTGTGCGTATGCGGACGTCACCCACATCACAGTATACATGTACTAGCTAGAGTATACTAGCTGGCACATCTCGCCGAAAACGACGTCGTTAGTCTGACTTTCGCGGCACACAACCGCTTATACTTGGGATCTGCAGGAAACAAATGCAGACTGACCCCATCATTAGTTGTTTAGCTGTATACAGCAGCAATACACCTGGTCGGCATGGCCGGAAAATGCAAGAAAAACCCCCTTTTTCGAAACGTACAAGATCACTACTGGGACCTACTTGCACGTGTGTTTACAACGTAAACGCAAGCAAATTCGAGGGGGGTCGATGTTCGATCGAGGCGAAGTCTGCCTTGATTGACGTCACAAAAGGGGATGGGCGGAGTCACCCCCCGAACAACTTTATCAATTTTTTTAACATATAAATCCTCACAAACAATTACTCAAAAAATTGTTTTATTGTTAACATACATAAACTCTTATGTTAAAAAAAAAAAATTCTATTTCCAGATGACTTTAAAGTCTATGAGAAACTTTGAAGGGACACCAAGGCCAAGTGAAGGGCAACAGAGGCCATGGCCTTTGTTGCCTCCCTCTAATTCCAGGCCTGCTTGTGTTCATTACGTTCGAAAGAAGGGTATCCACAACCTCGTACCCAGGGTGTGTCGAGTAGTACTAGGTTGACCGCTCTCTCACCCTGGTATTGGATCATTTGCATATCCAAAAAGTTTGGATACGTATGCAAATTAGAATAGTCTGGCTGCTTTTCGAAACTCACATCTTCGTCATAGTCTCGTGGTCCGGTTCAAGATTTCATAAGTGTACGGTGTAATTCTTCTAGACACTATGAATATGGAAAGTCGTTGTCCAATCAGGGTCCAAGTAAGGAGTTTCCCTCCCAGGGTTTACTATTGCAAACATGGTTGGAAATAAAGTAAACCATGGGTACGAGGTTGGGGTATCCATTCTATGGTATCACACATCTTCGTATCCAACGTGAGTCACACATGTGACTGGAGTGTGTGTAAATATGTATTGATACATGTACACTGTCTGTGCAAAAAACATTGCAAGAGAACATTAATTCTAATCCCCTATGCTTTTGATAATACTCCTCCGGTCGATGGATTTTCTTCTGATCTTTGATTGTAATTGAAATACATTTTAAAAGATCCGACATTCAATTCTTTTACCCTTTTTTAAAGTAAAGTTGACATGTTTAAGTATTAACAATAACAATCAACATAATGAAATTGCCCTGAATATTAGGCTGAATTAACTGCTTCGCCAGTGGCTACGGCTAGATGGCTGATTAAGCTTACTCTCCAACGTTGCACCTGAAGCCGTGACCATTAGCCATAGCCAAAGTCTCTTGTTTCAGACACAGCTTTTGTCCACACCATGGGCCCAATTTCTTAGAGCTGCTTAACTCGTTGACTGCCTGTCATAGATTCGTAGGGCGTTCCCATTTGCCAAGTGCAGTGCGCATGCGTGCATACCAAATAGCTACTATACAAAAAAAAAATGAACATACACATTCTAAGGATGCCATGTCCTAACCACTGCCAGAAGCGTATTTGTTGCGTGCTCAGTGATGCCAGTGTATTTAAATAACAATACAAAGCCCTTTCATTCCCTACGAGTATACTCGTAGTGGCAGAAGCGGTTACACCTGTTACTACGAATATACTCGTAGGCGGCAGTCAACGTGTTAAGCACAAAAAGTAGCTAAGTACAGCAAAATTACGCTTACATAAGGTTACCAGTCAAAATACAATGTCGCATGCACCATTTCTGACTGGTATCCTGCTATTTGTTGCTAAGCACGAGCTTTGTAAGCAACCTTGAAATTGGGCCCAAATGTTTCAATCCTTTGAAGAGGCCTACAGTAATAATAAGCTGCCGGTATCACCAAACTGTGTACAAGCACTTCATGACTACTGCAGGTTATTTCAATTGTGTACCAAAGGTTACCAAACAATCAGAACTAGACTCAAAACCTAATTTTGAGCGACAGAATTTATGTAGGATTATATACATGTACCTTTCCCACCAAGCTTTACTCGAAAAGTCATGCCAGACTGGATAAACACAGACGACCTTTTTTTATGATTTGTAAATAACGTTACAAACTTCAAAGCATACATGTAGTTATAAATGGCATCATGAGTAATAATAAGAAAAACACAGACTTTCAATGTGGTGCTACACAGGAAATAAGGTTTCATAGACAGACGGAGGCCAGATGCTCTTTTGGTGAAATACAATTTAAAAAAACAAAATAAGATTTTGAAAGTTGTTAATATTGTCACCTGTGAAAGACAAGGAATATTAGCCACAGTATGGCATGACCAAGGTGGATACATTACATCATAATAATAGCCATACAGCTGATGTACATGCATGCACTACATGAACTGCAGCCAATGTGCTTATTCAGTGACATTATGGCCAGCCTTAATAAAACACCAACTACAGTATGTGGCCAGTTATTTCCTTCCGTCTACTTCTATGATGTGGTCAAGCTGTAACTCAAGGATCCCCCTGTACATGGTTCACATTGGCCTCTATTTATCCAAATCACTGTAACTCAAGGATCCCCTGTACATGGTTCACATTGGCCTCTATTTATCCAAATCACTGTAACTCAAGGATCCCCCTGTACATGGTTCACATTGGCCTCTATTTATCCAAATCACTGTACTCAAGATCCCCTGTTGGTTGCACATGGCCTCAATTTATAAAACAATAAGATTTTGGTAATTGGTTAATTTTCCAACACTGTAAAACCAAGGAATCTGTAAGTCCACATATGGCTATTTACCAAATACTTACATCTAATGATCCATACCTGTTACATGTGTCTACATTGGCCAATCTATTCTAGTACCATATCACCTTAATAAAACCCCCTACAGTATGGTTCATCCATTCCTCTACTTTATCAGTTCAACTGTAACTCAAGGATCCCCCTGTACATGGTTCACATTGGCCTCTATTTATCCAAATCACTGTAACTCAAGGATCCCCCTGTACATGGTTCACATGGCCTCTATTTATCCAAATCACTGTAACTCAAGGATCCCCCTGTACATGGTTCACATTGGCCCCCTATTTATCCAAATCACTGTAACTCAAGGATCCCCTGTACATGGTTCACATGGCCTCTATTTATCCAAATCACTGTAACTCAAGGATCGTACTGACATGAAAGTAAGATCCCCCGTACATGGTTCACATTGGCCTCTATTTATCCAAATCACTGTAACTCAAGGATCCCCCTGTACATGGTTCACATTGGCCTCTATTTATCCAAATCACTGTAACTCAAGGATCCCCCTGTACATGGTTCACATGGCCTCTATTTATCCAAATCACTGTAACTCAAGGATCCCCCTGTACATGGTTCACATTGGCCTCTATTTATCCAAATCACTGTAACTCAAGGATCCCCCTGTACATGGTTCACACTGGCCTCTATTTATCCAAATCACTGTAACTCAAGGATCCCCTGTACATGGTTCACATTGGCCTCTATTTATCCAAATCACTGTAACTCAAGGATCCCCTGTACATGGTTCACACTGACCTCTATTTATCCAAATCACACAATGTTAACATCTATAGACTTTAGCATGTAGCAGTGAGACATCTTGTTTATATTCCACTCAAGTCAAGGCTGGAAGAGAAACAGTCTGGTTTCTTTTCAGTATAATTCAACATCAGTATTAATGACTGTAGGGAGCATGACACAGATGATGATAACATGAAATTTTTAAAGATCTTGCTGTGTTCTCCGTCACATGGTGCTGACGCCAAATGCTAGTTTCAAAACCCTAAGGACTAGTCAAACTTTCTGACCAGGTGGTCTTGCTTGCCAAAAGCTACATGGCAAGATGGTCAAGGACTAATGCGCTGCCTTACACTTATCAACTTCAAATCACGGCTTCACTGAAAATGCTCGCAGGTTAGTATTACCACAAGCTGAATACAAAAATGTCATTTACTCAATTGTGTTCAAAGTATTGCGCCTTCATCGTCCCGTTTCAAGCTTTTACGATCAGCCCACAAGAAAGAGAAAATTACAAAAAATCAAAAAATCTAACGCTAAACATCAAAACTGTAAAATAATCCTTTCGTTCATCCAGGGTATCCTCCATGTTGTCATTATTTTGATTACAATAAAAACTACACGTAGTGTAGTTTTCTAACTAACAAGCTAAAGTTTCTGAGGAACTGTGCGTCGCCAAACGATTTCGACACGTCGGAAGAATCACATGACTGCACATGAATTCATCGCAAACCTTACTTGTACCTAACTAGTCATTATTACTCAATGCAATGTTTAAAATAAATTACAATCATACTTGTTTAGTGTAGCTTATTAATGCATTGGTTGATTGTATTGGTATTTATGTTTGCTTAAGTTTTTTTCCCCTGTTTTTTCTTCTCCTTTCCTCTGTTATGCGCCTCGGAATAGGCTACCTAGATAGATGGCGCTTTATAAATGCTTGATATTATTATTAATGTAATGATTTGTACGTTCATACAAATAATGAGCAGACAACCTGTTAGTAGACAGTCATTCCATCATGTACATGAAGATGTAACTACTTGTCTACAAAGGTATTTTACAAATGGGCTTGGACAGAATCACACGACTGCACATGAATTCACCGCAAACCTTTCTCTGTTATGCACCTCGGAATAGGCACCTAATAGATGGCGCTTATAAATGCTTGATATTATTATTAATGTAATGATTTGTACGTTCATACAAATAATGAATAGACAACCTGTTAGTAAAGACAGTCATTCCATCAAATACATGAAGACGTAACCATTTGTCTACACAATTATTTAACAAATGGGTTAGGACAACCCTAAACGATTTTTCAAAAAGGGTTTTGATGAGTCCACTCATTGAATGTGACAGCGAGACATAAGAATGTCCCCGACAGCTATTACTAATAAGTCGGTAAATAAAACATGCCTTCATTTACATCTCCGTTCCTCTGAAATAAAATATGGATGACAAAAATCACTCATGGCAAAAGGATTTGGGGGGGGGGTCGAGATACTGTGTGGTGAACGACAGTGGATTGAAGCATCTCCCATTACCTGCACTTCATGAATAAAAAGTGTCTGATATCGCACCTCGGCTACCGTACAGCAGAGATGCTTAAGTACAGAGGTATAAAGCTTCGAAGATGCAAGGAGGTGGTTATTGAGGCACGAGGAAGTCCTCTGAGAAAGCAGAGAGAAAATGATGTCGACGACAAATGCCTTAAAGGGTCTATCCATTGTTGCTGGCTCTCTTGCCTCTTTATTTAATTTATCTTATTTGTTTACTTATTTATTTTCATCTTAAATGTGTATCTATTTATTTATTTTAATTTTTTTTTTTAGGGGAGGGAGGAGTTGGTGGGAAAGTTATCATCCAAAAGTTGACTTGGACGATAGATTTTGAAAGAAGTCAAGATATTCCACGTGGTATCATATGGCATCTTTGAGAAAATGTCAAACATATTGAGAGTTAGGACTCAACTCGTATCAAAGGCACACTGTTACATGTAGACTGTACTTGATGGTGATCCATCAGCTACAACATCGATGTATCGCTCATAAATAAACTAAATAGTACCAGGCTGCCCTGGGCTAACCTACCAAAAACCAACCAAAAAGGCCCTGATTAAATGGCTGATCAACACAAAAGCCATACGTGCAATGCATGATTACATATTTCCCAGAAGGCTTTTCAATGCCGTGAGCAGTAAATTCATCGCAAGTGGTCACTCTGAAAAACACAATACACGCATGTGTACATATTTTCACGCTGTCTGTCAACTGAATTCATATTGCTCATTATGTGATAGATTGTCCACGATGTATGAAGTATGATTTGACTATTCAGAAAGATCTTCCCTCAGATGTGGACTCCCTTTATAAACCCATTCGGGGATATCCATGGATTATGCATGATGCTGCGATGAATTCATCACCTAACCTTTTTAGTGAAGAATATAATTCCATCGCCTCAATATCTAATGCTTTGAAATGCAATCCCTGGAAAGTCCCCTGATCTACACCGTAGGGGAAAATATTCATTTGGCCGATATTCTTCTTTATTCTGTGTTCACAGATCTGTGAAAGGATTTTTTCATTTGCAGTGTGTGTAATTTCTACCTAGAATCGATGGGTAAACATCCGAGATCCTTCACGATTTGCCCTGACGGACAAGACATTTATTTAAAGACACGTACATGTTCACATGTACGTACATTGTGCGCGAGTTTTTGTGATGTGACCAGTGTCATCACAAGTTTATACAGAAGAGCTAACTGGGGTCAAAGGTTAACTGGCATAAACAGTGCATGGATGTATGGAAAAAATATATATCAATATGTTGTGTGATGTACATGTAGCCTGTAGGCTGCATTGAGCAGATCTTTAAAAAGTAACAATATTTAACATTTCAAATAAATAATTACGTATCTCGGGGCTTGACATGCTTGAGCAGATACAAACAAATGTTTGTATGCACTACATGTACCTGAAAGGACCTTCACTAAACAATTTGGTTTATCAACTGAACTATAATAAATCACGTAAAAGTTTACAAAATTGTACTTTGTTTCTTTCAGCACAAAAAAACATAATACATTGTTTACATGTTTCAACAGTAAGTTTGTTTAAAGTGCCACTTTAAATTAGTCCGTTTATAAGAAAGCCTGAAAAACCAGTGAAGGTTCTTTTTGCATTTATATGATATTTAATAAATCAACATTTTGCCATCAAAGTTACAGCTCTGTATATATCCATTTTCAAAAAGTAACTGTAGTCAATTAATTCACACACGCTTCGTGGGACAGTGCGGACATTAGACGACCCACTGAGTTTCATTGCATTGATTGCACTCCATGGTACCATACTGAATGTACATGTGTACTGTACATAATTAAATACAACATAAGATCAGTAAAAAATGTGAACATTTTTTAGCGTATGTTTTTTTGCACAAGTTACACCATAAATGCGCTATGGCACAATCTCTGTTCATACTTTGTGAACTCCAACTTGCATTGAATACACGGTGTTAGCCTCAGACACTATTCAAGTAGCATGAATAATCCAGGTTTCTGTCCTGGGGCGATGTAGACCTTTACTTCCCATGGTAACCTGTCAAACCTAATTAAAAAAATGTTCCTTGCACTAGTTGATGTCAAACTGTAGTTCATGTTTAGAGCAAGTTGTACACTGTACATGTACATGTGCCTAACCCCAAAAGTGGCCGTGAATACTCTATGCATGTTTCCCAAGGACAAAAACAAATAAATACAAATATTTGTTATTTACTCATTACTGGCAACATGCTACCTTGTTTCAATGGAAATCTTAAAACATAAAATCAAGAGCTGTAAGATTAAAAAAACAGAATTAATTTTTGAGATGCTCCTCTCTTTCTTATCAAAAGTCCGTAAAAAAAAAACCAAACACTGCCATCTGCATCAAAGGTTGTGCTGTGTACATGTACACTAATACTGCATGCCAATAGTCTAGGCTCGGACACTCTTTTGTAAATAATGTGATGTCATAACTCACATTTAATTGTCTACATAGGAAATTACTCATAGTGTAACTTAGACATCAGGTCTGCATGTGCAGTGAAAAAACAACATCTGAATAAAATCTGTGAATTCCCCCAACCTTTTTTTTTGAAACATGTAACACTTGGTCTCTGCAAAAAACACATGATTTTCTAACTTACTTGCCTGTAAACCTTTGACCCAGTGGCAAGAGTAGCTTTATTCGAAAAGACTCTATGAATATTCATAACTTACCATCCATGAGCAGCCAATGACCTGTCATAACCCACAAGAACACCAGCATTACAGCAAGACAAAATGACATTATTTCTGCCGATGTGAAACGGCCGCAGCATCCAAAAGAAATCCTGGGGTAGAAGCAAAAACAAATAGTCGCAATGAACAAAATGCAGTCAGTAAGGTGAAGATGTGGCCACTAGCTGGTAAACAGGTTGGGATTGACAAGAAATGAGCAGATAAAACTGGTGGCCACTCTACCCTAGACTTGTAGACAAGTCTTTAAATGTTTGTCGCGATGAAAGCGCTCCGACTCTCTCCGCGATTCTCGCGACACGGGCGATGTTCTCGCGAGACTGCTGGCCCCCTTGGAGACTACTGCTCTCACGGCTTCGGTCTCGCGACAGCAGTGATCTCGCGATAGCAGTCTTCGATCGGGGGGAAGGGGAGCGCGCTGTAGCGTATACGCACAGCGACTCGACGAACATTAAAGACTTGTCCACAAGTCTACTCTATCCAGGTGGCCAGAGTGGCAGGTGTGACTGTATATCACATATAGTCAACCATCAGGAGAAGCAGTCCAATGTTTTACAGCTTTTGCCTTAAAATCTAAAAAACTTCTAAAAGTATCTTCCTATTGAAAAAAAAAGGGCCTGCGTACATGTAATCGTGCCGTATGTACAAATACATGTATCTAACAGTTTCGTGGCTCAGCATGCCTGCAATTCTCCACTTATGGTCATAATTCTCCACTTACGGCTTTGGCACTGAATTACTGCACCAGCTGCATCTGATGAAGTAGTCAGTTTTTCTGTAATCTAAGATTACACCTCAATGGTGCATGAACGACAGTATTGATATCAGTCAGAAGCGCTGCAATTTATCAATCATAGTTGGGCATACTTTTCACGATTCATTTAAAACGTTAAATAATAAATGGATGTTACTTATTAATGTGAAGGTATTACATGAATCGGTTTGTGATGCGTATTCAACCCTTCAGCTCCAAAGAAACATACAAGTATCATTCGAAAACCTGGTGTAAAATTCCATTTTAAAATATCGCTCCAGAAAAACGCAAACCACGGTATAACTGAAACATGCTGTACGGTATGTTTTAGCACACTGCTCGTTTAAACTGCCTGAATTGTCATTTGTCGTTGTTCTTGAAAAATAAAACAAGGTTTAAGAAATCTTAATCTTGGGGTGATTGACACAAAATATGACCCTACTAAAACAGAAGCCTTTTTTTAGAGTCTACTGGTTCTTTATTCAGACACTTTCTTCCGTGTGGATACACCTCAATTTATTTTGAAATCCTTGCAGCTAGATTTAAAGCATGACTCCAAATAAACTGAAAGTGTCTGGTTTATGTGTACTCCTTAACCATGCCATGTTATGTATGCACTTAACACTATGAATGCATAAACAGTGCACACAGTGCCAAAGGTGGTAGCCCTCCTCTGAATTTCATGCACACCACCAGAGCAGGTGGCGATAGAAGATTGAGGGATGACACGTAGGATGTCAAGAGTTGCTGCTCTTCAAACGACCGGACATCCTCAGGCAACCCTCTGAATCCAACCCTACGATTTTTTCTTGCGACCAATCCAAACCATTTAATCATGTGACCCATTCTCACTAGCGGGTCGTCGTCCTGTTTGTGTATGAACCAGTCCGCACAAGGCTCTCTAGGGTAACCTGTAACCATGGTGATTCTTTTTTTTCTTCTCATCTTTATGAAGGGCCCTTCTTTTTAATTCCGGTGCACAAGTATTTCAGATGTTCAGTCTTTGACGTAAATGGGTGTGATGATAACCTAGGAGAGCTGTACAGGTGTAAACTGTTTTAGTGGAAAGTGCACTTGATCACAGTGTACTTTCACAAACGGTGTACTGGTTTTTTAATCAGTGCGTTATGTTAGATCATAGATTAAGGATAGTCCTTGCTCTACATGCTCTATGGTTTACATGGCCCGGTTGTGAACACGAGGGAGGGCCACCGCTGCTTTAAATGCTCTATCTGTTCCTTTTAGGCAAAGACAGAGTCCATTTATTAGTCATCTGCACATTATATAATAAAACTGTTCCCATCATTTATTTGGTTTTGATGGATCAGTATATTTTCCTCTATACATGTAATGTAAATTGCAGCAAAACTAGATCAACAGAAATAAAAGGTTGGAAATTCATTGCATTCAAATGAAGAAGGAAAAAAGAGGTTTACATTATAATTATGAATTTATTTGAGGTACATTAACATGAATTGAAGAATGTTCTGTTACTGTATGGTTTGATTAATCACAATAGACCCTTCCCATGAAATATGCAAACTGAACATCGCACGTGCGCTTTCTCCCTATGGGTTGGCAAAATGAGTGAACATTGCGCCTTTTTGCACGGGACTGATGGTGGCGTGACGCACACGCGGTTGTGCGTCTGCCTTGTGCACAACACTATGGCGTTTGCCAACCACCAGCGTATGTACGCATGCTGAATGTAATTTACATATTTCCATGGGAAGGGTCTATTAAGGTATGAGGCGCATCAAAACGAGTTCATCATAAACCAATTCAAACATCTAGCAATGTGTGTAGCATGATGTATCCAGTAATTACTAGCTTCAAATTTTCATCAACCATCCTCCCTACTGCTCTAATTTTTCAAATCAACTTTTGGATATCAATCAAGTTAGCTGACAGGTTGAGCCTAGTATCCAGGCAATTTATCAAACTCTGTCCATACAGTACATGCAGGGCTCGCCCTTAAAGGCACTGGACACTATTGGTAATTACTCAAAATAATTGTTAGCATAAAAACTTACTTGGAAACGAGCAATTGAGAGCTGTTGATAGTATAAAACATTGTGAGAACTGGCTCCCTCTGAAGTAACGTAGTTTTTGAGAAAGAAGTAATTTCTCAGTAAAATATTTGAATTGATTTTGAGACCTCCTGCGTGAGGTCTCGAAATCGAGCATCTGAAAGCACACAACTTCGTGTGACAAGGGTGTTTTTTCTTCCATTATTATCTCGCAATTTCGACGACCAATTGAGTTCAAATTTTCACAGGTTTGTTATTTTGAGCATATGTTGAGATACACCAAGTGAGAAGACTGGTCTTTGACAATTACCAAAGGTGTCCAGTGTCTTTAACACTAGCCAGCGTACATTGTCCAGTAAAAAATGCTATGGGCTAGTAAACACCACTTCTCAAATTGCCCTGTGGGCTTCCAAAAGCTGTGCAACCTACTTGTTTAAAATGCTTATTTCTTCTTTTTCAGATGTGAATAATAAATTAATGTATAAAATGTGTTAATCGTTATTGAGTGTGTGACTATAACTTCATTTGATCATTAAACTGGTTGTGATCGTTAACATTAACACATCAGAACATTACATTTATGGCATTTAAAATGGTTTAAAATCTGGGCTGCTCAAACTTCCTGGGGGCAAGTAGAATGCACAGTTCACTGGCCCGGCGGGCTACTTTACAAAAAGCTTAAGCGCAAGGCCTGACATGTAAAATGTCATGTTGCCATGCCCACTCTTTTTCCTTCTATAGTTCTTGTTTTAAACCTTTCTTTTTCACAATCAGAACAGATCTGTGTAGTTCAACATTTTGCTCTTCCTCTAGCGGCCTTTGATACCGATAATAAAAACCACAGGAAGGAAAACAGTGAAAGTGCAGCATTTCTGATAGCGCTGAAGGCAAAGTTGCATAAACACATTGATCTGTTTTTCAGAAATTTAATGTCATTTTATTTTATTTTTAACCCAACAACATGGCTCAAATTTCAAGACAATGATTTAAAGGGAAGGTACACGATTGGTAATCACTCTAAAAAATTAATGACAATAAAAACTGACTTGGTTAGAAGTACAGCAACTTCCGATAGTATAAAGCATTTTGAGAAATATTTCAATTCAAAATAATGTGGATATGGGAAAATATGTCAGTTTTTATCCCCCGAAATTTAAATCTGAGAAACGTTTCTGTCAGAAATGTTTCTCAGATCAAGTATTCCTATTAGGGATTTGATTATTCTTTATGCGTGGACATATTCGCTGCGGATTTTGGTGATAATTTAAAAACGTGACCACCTTTTGAATGAAATTTTCACAGGCTAGTTTTATTGTATATAACTACAATTATATAGGATTAAAACAATCAAACGGTCCCAAAAACCAAAGATATACTTTGCCTTTAAAAGCACTTGACCATAGGTCTAATACATGTAGCTCAAAACTTTGGATGACCCAGAAATAGTTCTGTAAAAGAACTAAACTATCTCTTTCCCTTAAAAATTGATTGAACCTTTAAGATGAGGTTTAGAACAGAGAAACTGAGGAGTCTATGTACGTTGAAAATATTAGTTAATTTTCAGAAGTTTGTGTTTGGGAAAACACTAGCCTGCAGGACATGTCCAGTTGTGGATTACTGGCCAAGTGCTATCTATAATTACTGGACGCTAGCTAGTTGGCCAAGTGCTATAATTACTGGACTCTAGCTAGTGGTCCAGTGGGTATTTCAAGCTCTGAAGAATTGTCACATCCTATAAAACAGAAATTACTTTCATATACAGGCCACTGCTTAAAGGCCCTGTACACTATTGGTAAGATCGAAAAACACAATGTTCACAGATTCACACATAACTTACATGATTTAAAGTAAGTAATGGTAGAAAGGGTTCCTTAAAATATTTCTGCCTAAAATGCTACCGTTTCTGAGAAACGAGTAAAACAATAGTAATTATCGCGCGCGATAATTTGAAAAAACAAAAAACACATAAGATCTCTTTTCACTATTTTCTCGTGACCTCGATGACCAATTGAGCTCAAACTTTCACAGCTTTGTTTGTTCATGCATATGTTTAATCACACAAAATGTGGACACTGATTTTGAGCTGTTACCAAAAGTGTACAATACCTTTAATAGTAAGAAATACAAATTGTATCCCTTACATGTGCACTTTCTTTCAGTTACAGTTGCCTTTTGTTGTGTTTAATTGTAGTCACACCCTCCACGTACATGTACACTGTAGTTATTTTAAATGGTTTTCTCAAGTTGAAAGTGTAACAATTCTTTATAACTAAAATGTTATGGTAACAAGTTTTTGCACAGCTTGTTATTTTACAGAGTCCCCCCCCCCGCCTCCCCAGTTACTTTTGGTTGCACCAATCACAGAAATCATAGATTTGATTCTCTGCATGATTTTCATGACTTGTTGTGTTCAAAATTTGTAAAGTCACAAAGAATCATTCCACACAAGAACACGGAACTCAGATTCCTGTAACCAAGGAAACACTCAGAAGAATTCTGATGGATAAGAGCACTGCTAATCTCTGACACGATGCCTTGAGGAGGCAAAGGTTAGGGGGAGGGAAGGGGGAGGGGGAGGGAAGGGGGAGGGGGAGGGAAGGGGGAGGGGGAGGGGGAGGGGAGGGGAAGGAGGCGGGGAGGGTTAGGGGAAGGGGAGGGTTAGGGGAAGGGGAGGGTTAGGGGAGGGTTAGGGGGAGGAGGTGGGGGTGGCAGAGGGGTCAATGTTTTATTAATTGTAAACTTACTTTGTTCCATTGGAGCAAGGCCTTAATAAATACTGGCACATCGGCAACAGCAGAAACGCAAAGGCTACTGTAGCTAATACTGCAATGGACAAAAAAAAACAATCAATGTTTTAAAATAGATCAACATTCAATTCAATCGATTTTATCCATCGAATATAAAAACACAGAATTATTACTTATGTATGAATGGATTCAGGACTCAAATTTGGGGGAAAATCCAAGAGACCACAGGACTTGTAGTTTACAGTTTTTACTGGACTACAATTTTGTTTGCAAGACCAGAATCAAAATGAGAAATAATTATCTACACAGTTTAACATAATAAACTGTTTTTATTTGAACAAGCACTGAAAGAAAATTGATTTTATTTGTTTAGTTGTTAAAGGAACATTACAGAACTGGTAAGAAAAAAACTTGTAAAATATACTTTTTTATCACAGATTTACATAAAACTTACACGGTCTAATGATGATGATAGTAGAAAACATCCCTTGAAATATTTCTGTCTAAAATGCCATATTTGATGAGAAATTTTCCAATTGGAGTTTATCGCTCAGTGAGCGTTTTATTTATTTGTTGAATCTATATGATTTCATGCAAATGTGTTATCGGTTTTTCACTATTTTCTCATGACCCAGATGGCCGATCGATCTCAAACTTCTACAGGTTTGTCAGTTTATGTATATGGTGGATTACATAAAGTACTTACACTGCCAGCAACTGTTTTGTTAGCAAAAACCAATTTTTGTAATGTTCCTTTAAGTACACATGTACTTCACTATTCAACAGAATTGAAGAATATTTAATACACTTAAAGTCAACATTTGAAGAAAAATTTTTCTCAGTGAGGTTATTATCTTTCACATGAAAAAAACACAAGAACACCACCTGACTCTTCTGGTCATGAGTTAACTGACCCGAAACTTAAATTACCGGCCTCGGTCAAGCGGCCCAGTGTTAATTTTGAGCCATGGGAGTTGATGGATACTAATTAATGGAGAATGGCAAGTTGAGATTGGTTCAAGTTCTATTGAAACACAGTTTTATTTATTTATATGAAAGTAAAAGTGAAGTGAGTTTCACTGTATCAATAATAACACCTCTATAGTGTACTACATCATAGAGGCTTTGATTTGCTTTAAAGGCACTGGACACTATTGGTAATTACTCAAAATAATTGTTAGCATAAAAAACTTACTTGGTAACGAGCAATGGAGAGCTGTTGATAGTATAAAACATTGTGAGAAACGGCTCCCTCTATAGTAACGTAGTTTTTGAGAAAGAAGTAATTTCTCAGTAAAATATTTGAATTGATTTTGAGACCTCACGCCTGAGGTCTCGAAAATCGAAATCAAGCATCTGAAAGCACACAACTTCGTGTGACAACATGGACAAGGGTGTTTTTTCTTCCATTATTATCTCGCAACTTCGACGACCAATTGAGTTCAAATTTTCACAGGTTTGTTTTTTTGTGCATTTGTTGAGATACACCAAGTGAGAAGACTGGTCTTTGACAATTACCAAAGGTGTCCAGTGTCTTTAAGTTTCACATGAATAATAAACTAGATTGTGTTGGTATCAAGCTTCCATGTATTAAGGACTGCTACTGATACTTACTGTTAATGAAAATGCAATAATTACATGCAAGATAGTGACTTCCTGGTGTCTACCTATCTGAATAAAATACACCCGATCTTAAAGGCAAAGTATACCTTTGGTCTTTGGAACCATTCAGATGTTTTGATCCTATATAAATGTAGACGACCCCAAACCATTTGAAATTTACCCAGTCAGTTTCCCTTGTGGTTCATTACTTGACATATACAATCAAACTAACCCGTGTAAATTTCATTTCAAAAGGTGTAAGCGTTTTTGAGATATCGCCACCAAAAATCTGGAGCGATTATGTCCAAGCATGAAGAATAATCCCTAATTTCTGACAGAAACGTTTCTCAGATTGAAATTTGGGGGGAAAAACCTGACATCTTTTTCCATATCCACATTATTTTGAATTGAAATATTTCTCAAAATGCTTTATACTATCGAAAGTTGCTGTACTTCTAACCCAAGTAAGATTTCATTGCCATAAATTTTTAGAGTGATTACCGAAATGTGCCTCTGAAACACTGTAAAGCTAAAGAAAATGGCATTTGAAATCCCCCACACCAAAAGTCACAACATTTTTGCTTACAGCAATGAACAAAAAAAATGCACAAAATCCCAGACAGAACAAACTATTTTCTTTGTTTTCAGTTGGACATGACTGTTGGACTTTGTACAATTTTCACCACTCCCATCCCCCCTCCATTCAACCACTATTAACCCTTTACAGACCATAGAAGCTGAAAACGGCTTACACCAAAATGCCCATAGCAGCTGCAAACGGTTGCAAGATCTGACGTACTTCCACTTAAAGGCAAAGTGTACCTTTGGTTTTGGGGACCGTTTGACTGTTTTGATCCTACATAAATGTAGATTACAATAAAACTAGCCTGTGAAAATTTCATTTCAAAAGGTTGTCACGTTTTTTAAATATATCGCCAAAATCTGCAGCGAATATGTCCATGCATAAAGAATAATCCCTAAAAGACAATCTAAGAAACACAATCTAAGAAACATTTCTGACAGAAACGTTTCTCAGATTCAAATTTTTGGGGATAAAAAACTGACATCTTTTTCCATATCCACATTATTTAGAATTGAAACATTTCTCAAAACGCTTTATGCTATCGAAAGTTGCTGTACTTCTAACCAAGTAAGTTTTTATTGCCATTAATTTTTAGAGTGATTACCAAACGTATACCTTCCCTTTAACCAAAAAGGTCAAAGTAACAGTCATTGACCTGAATTGAAATTTTTTGAATGTTCCCCACCAAAACAAAGTATCTACAAAACAAAATTTCTGTTTCGTACATATTTTTTTATATTTAAAAAAATGTTTCAAAAACTCAACAATCAAAACATGTCGGGACTTATGTTGATGATTATACAGAAATAAATGATCTCTAACCATGCTGGAGGGTTAATCTACCTACATAACCGCAACAACAACAGACTGTAAAAGTCATTGACTCCCAAGACTGCGCAATATTTTCATGTATTAAACCCAGCTTATGGTTCCTGTCAGTTGTAAACATATTTCAGCTCGAAGCAATGCTTGATTTTGTCGCAGAACAAACAAAATTTGCCGAGTCACGGCAGGAGGTCCTTGCGGCTGGGCACTGTTTAGGGTTTGTATCGGGAAAGTGGATTGTGTTTTGGATTGTAGATTATTGATAGGGATTTTTGTTTGTATTAATAACCTGCAGGTGTTTGAAATTTCAAAACAATTTCAATTCAATTTAATTCAATTTTTATTTATTTGATCACAGTTTTAAAGTGAAATTTGTTTTTCCCAGTGTGCACTAAAAACATTCAGATTGAATACTGACTACAAAAGACAATTATATTACAAATTACATACACAAGGGTATTTGAAAAAAATGGCATAAAAACAAAATGGTCAGAAATATTTAGTTTGTCAGGGTTTTCAATAGAAAGCTATCAATAATTTGCCTAATTTAAATACACAGTATGGGGGCCACTCTTGATAGCACTTCATAAATGATGATGTAAGCTTTAGCTTGGTGGTTCACATCCTACTTAGGGTAAACTGTTTACTGTAGTATACATACCTGCTGTGCAAACGGCGAACACCATTTGCATCGAGTCGAAGAAGAAAAACATAACAAGAAGAGAGATGGAAGCGCCGACAGGCAAAAACATCGCTTGAGTTGTATCTATACTGTGAACTGTAGATGGAACAAAATAAAAATTGATGAAGAAATCAGTTAAAAATTACCACATTACATATTGACAAGATGCATAATTATACAATTTGGAGCAAAATCCAACATTGGGTAAACAGAGGAGAAAACACAGTGAAGCAAAAAATGTAATTCTAAAATATCAAAGAAACAATAACTAGGGTTTTTAAGAGATGTTAAACTTGCATCATGGATAAAGAATATATTATTTTTGTTTTACCCGATCGGTGTATGGCTATTTAAACACAAATAAAATGATTAGTTTGTTGGGTTTTTGTTTTTGCTTTTAAAGGCACTGGACACTATTGGTAATTACTCAAAATAATTGTTAGCATAAAAACTTACTTGGTAACGAGCAATGGAGAGCTGTTGATAGTATAAAACATTGTGAGAAACGGCTCCCTCTGAAGTAACGTAGTTTTTGAGACAGAAGTAATTTCTCAGTAAAATATTGAATAGATTTTGAGACCTCACGAGTGAGGTCTCGAAATCAATCATCTGAAAGCACACTCCATTTCTTCCATTATTATCTCGCAACTTCGACGACCAATTGAGTTCAAATTTTCACAGGTTTGTTATTTTGTGCATAATGTTGAGATACACCAAGTGAGAAGACTGGTCTTTGACAATTACCAAAGGTGTCCAGTGTCTCTAAAGGACAACACCGCTATCTGGGATCAAATTTCTAACAGGTTACATGTTGCTATAAAAATTTAAGTACAGTACACATGATGCAACCATTTTCTATGTACAAAATTATAATAATTCTGTTGAGTGTAGAGGTGGATTTAGCGCTACATGACCAGCCTAGCTACCATGGGCAGCGCCCGTATCGATACCTCTTGTCACTAACCCCTGGTAGGGATGTACTGAAAAACAAAGCTGATTGGCTCCCAAACGCGACTACTTTGCGTGCACGCTTGTTAAAAAATTCTGAGCGCTTGTAGGACGCTTAGTACGCGCATGGAGGAAGGAAATGATACGCGCATGTGAAAATGCAAGTATTTCAACGCGATTCCATTTCAAATGAATCATGTTTTTACACTGTCACTCTGAACTGCATAGAGTTAGACATATCACAAGATCAAAGACGAATGAGAGGGGACCAGTTGCTCCTTGACTTCAGGCCTCATTTGCGGGTTACCATACTTGAGTGTGCGAGTAGAGTGGATTGGCCACAGGCCTTATTAAAATGTGCTGGATTTGAGCACATTTTAATGAACCAATCCCAGGGGTTATGAGCGAGCGAGCAAGGCATGCTGGACAAAATGGCGCGGCGAGATCGATCACCGCTGAGAACGAGGTTGGGGCATGACTTACCTGTCCTGGGGTCGATTTCACAAAACTCTTCCTAACTTAGGACTAGTCCTAGGCAATGCTAAGAGATAGGATTAGTCCTAAGTTAGGACCAGTACTTAGGACTTGTCTTATCTCTTAGCATTGCCTAGGACTAGTCCTAAGTTAGGAAGAGTTTTGTGAAATCGAACCCTGGATTACAGGTAACACAGATCTAGATTTCTGAAATGTACACATTATTTGCATGGAGTTACCCTTTTATTAAGAATTTCTATCTAGTTGAGCATTTGATCTATGTACATTCGGGTAGGACTAGGTAGGCCTATACTTTCAAACCGGGGACCTATAACAATAGAGGCCAATAGGGTCCCTGATTGGGTGAAGGTCCCCACTTATGGGCAATTCCACGTCATGGACATTACGTTTGGAGACATTTTTAGAACTTTGTTTATCAGCTAAACAGACCAAGTAGCTTTGATTTATAGTTTTGTGTTTGATACTAGTATCTTGTGTTCTAGTAGTTCAAATGATACTATGTCTTTGGAAAAGTTCTAATTAATTAATGAGTCTGAGAGTTGCTAACGAGCGTCATGGACATTACGAAAAACGGAAGTGGGTTTTGATTACAACACATTCAATTCCAAAACTCTGTGAAGTTAAAGTTCAAAATTGTTGGAATATTTTTTTATTTTGTAAACAGAGAAGTAGTTAACATGAACAGTAATAATATTTTTAAGAACGCCTGTCAACTTTCTTGTTACACGTCTTAATAAAGCGTCATGGACATTACATTTTGGTATATTTTTAGCGTCATGGACATTACGTCAAACTTGTAAAATGATGCATCATGCTTAACCCTGAATTTGTAAACCCATGTGCTGCCTTGCTGTTAATATGTATATTGAAATATATCTAATGTCCCTATCTTAATGTTTAACCTCTTCCATACATTTAAAAAAACCAGAACTCCCCCAGAATCTCACTTAAACCCCGCCCCCCTGTAAGTCCCCTTTTTGCACTTTCCGTCCACATCTAAACCAGGCTGGCTTCCGCCTTGAAGTAGTTATGATAGACCAGAGATGTAGGTATGTACATGTACATGTAGTGACCTTTCATTACTAATTATCTTTCCCATAATTCCCTTTGATGTGTTTCTCACAAGGTGATTGTTCATCTCGAGTAACCAGGGCTCGAATTTGACACTGGACCGCAGGCCCGAGGCCAGTGATTTTAGCATTGGGCCAGTAAACTCATGACCGGACAAGTCCGGCGGTCTTGTGTTTTCAATTCAATAACAGTTCCTGTACCTCACTCTATAATATCTTGAGCAGAGAAACAAATTATGTTCAAATGTTGACTTTGAGTAATGATTTGAAATATACTTAATACCCTTAAAGACAAATGAGGTAAATCTTCTCATATATGTCTTAGTGCTTGTTCAATTACATGCAAGTTAAACTGTGTAAGGAAGTCTTTTCTCAGTTTGAATCTGGTCTTTTTCTGCCACTCTACTTGAGTCTTAACCATACTGAAATTATGTAAAAATAAAGAATTACTACATGTATGACGTCTTTGTATCCAAGCTATGGTGTATCATGTATCCGTAGATGTGTACAAATCTGCACTACGCCTAGGCCTTGAGAAGTCTTCTTTGATGATAAATTGTGTTTATGATGTCCTACATACATGTCTCACCAACAGTTTTTACATACATATATTTCAGTATGTACATGTTCACTTGAATGTTTTTAGGAAAGAACAGTTTCATATTAATAAGAAGGCTCACCTGAAAATCTCAGATTTGTTCGTAGAATCTGTGCACAATGTTGTCACTATACGCGCTGCTAAACATGTGCTTGAAACAAATTTGTGATGAGGTCTACGACAAGTATTCTCTTTGACTAATCCAGGTTTGACCTTCATATGAGGTCCAAATGATACAATGTAGCATTTACCCATATAGAGGATCATTCCACTGTTTGAAAAGTTAAGTGTCTTAATCAGGATGTGACATGTAATGTCCATGACGTAATGTCCATGACAATAAATGTAATGTCCATGACACTCGTTAGCACAATTGTAATTAATTTTTTATTAGTTTTCTTGCATTATAGGATTAGCCTTTAAAAACTAGCTTTGCATATGAAGTCTCATAAAAATATCTCTTACTGGCTTTAGAATGGAAAACTAAACATCATACAATGTCATGGACATTACATTTCATAATTAGTAATTAAGGGCTAATTAAAACGAGCGGCAGCACCCTGTGAATAAATTTACAATTAAATTTCTTCAAAATTGTGAATAAGTACCCCCGGTTATATGTTTTTAGCCATGAAAAGTTAAAATATCTTTTAGAATGTAACCAGGGGGCATATCTAGACAATTGTACCAAACACTTCAAAAAAATCATGAATTTGGCACAAAAAAAGTTTTTTAATTATCGATGAAAAACATGGAAAACCAAGATTTTTTTTGGAAACAAACAAAGATTTGAAATCACTAGTTATCACTCTTTCTTGCTACTTTAAAATTAATTCCATGAATTTGACTTCAATTTTTTGGGTCGAGGACACTTTTTGGTGGAATTGCCCTTATAGAGTGTGTGCAAGACCAATGGGAGCTGTTGCCAAAAAGTTGGAGTAGAAACAAAAGAGGGACAATAGGAGGTCCCCGCTTGCAGGTATTTACATAGTGCGAACAAAAGTCCCCACAACGTTTTCCTTTGTTCGACATGAATCCCACATAAGAATTCTTTATAAAAAGGGAATAACAGAACGACGATAGCAAGTCACCACAACCGAGTGTGCAAAAGACAGACATGACAGAGCGATTTCATTTTCACTACCTTATGGAGACCGAGAACAAAACAGGAAAGGGATAACAAAGAGTCTCCATAGGGAAATTCTAAAGACTGGGTTGCTCCACAAGGAATTTTGTGTGCAAAGTCTATGGGAGGTTCTTAACTACAGGGACAAAGGAAAGAACAAAAGATGTCTCCACAGGGATGCACAAAATGGAATGTGTGTACATGTCAACCCATTGAAACCGAGGACTTTAACAAAAGGGATCTGTGTGTATGACAGACCAAGGACGTTCTCATTTCACTTTCATAAAGAAAACAATGGAGACACTGCTAACAAGATAGAAGTGGTTGATTTATTTATCAGATCAACAAACATGTGTATGTCTGTGTTTGTGTTGCGGGGGGGGGGGGGGGGGGGGGGTACCAAATGTGTGTATGTGCACTTGTACATAGCAATGGGAGAGTTTGTAAGGCTTGGTACCAGTAGAAATGGTAGCCATGTACCTGTACTAGATAATTTTCCATTGTTCAGTTGTTACATCTTTCTAAGCATTGCGTAGGGTACATGTACACATAGTACGTACAATGTAGCAACCCTGGAAGTCTATAATAACATTCCAGACCATTATGCATTGCCCCCTCCCCCCATCTCCCCAATCCCTAAACAGTGCACTTCCTCCAATACACTGTACATCAGTATTATAAGTGAGATTGTATGATCTATTAATAACTTCACATGTACAACTAAATACACAAGTAACTAGCGTAAGACCAAGCCTTGGAGCAATGTTCCAATGCTGTGAGTAATAAATAAGAACTTCCTTCCACCACAATACCAGCCTGGACTACTAAGGCTAGACTTTAAGTTGATACTGACAGCGTATCACAATACCAGCCTGGACTACTAAAGCTAGACTTGAGTTGATACTGACAGCGTACCACAAAATCAGCCTGGATTACTAAGACTAGACTTTAGATAATACTGACCGCGCACCACAATACCAGCCTGGCCTACTAAGGCTAGACTTTAGTTGATACTGACAGCGCACTACAATGCCAGCCTGGACTACTAAAGCTAGACTTTAGTTGATACTGACAGCGCACTACAATGCCAGCCTGGACTACTAAGGCTAGACTTTAGTTGATACTGACAGCGCACTACAATGCCAGCCTGGACTACTAAGGCTAGACTTTAGTTGATACTGACAGCGCACTACAATGCCAGCCTGGACTACTAAGGCTAGACTTTAGTTGATACTGACAGCGCACTACAATGCCAGCCTGGACTACTAAGGCTAGACTTTAGTTGATACTGACAGCGCACTACAATGCCAGCCTGGACTACTAAGGCTAGACTTTAGTTGATACTGACAGCGCACTACAATGCCAGCCTGGACTACTAAGGCTAGACTTTAGTTGATACTGACAGCGCACTACAATGCCAGCCTGGACTACTAAAGCTAGACTTTAGTTGATACTGACAGCGTACCACAAAACCAGCCTGGACCACTAAAGCTAGACTTCAGTTGATACTGACAGCGTACCACAAAATCAGCCTGGACCACTAAAGCTAGACTTCAGTTGATACTGACAGCGTACCACAAAATCAGCCTGGATTACTAAAGCTAGACTTCAGTTGATACTGACAGCGTACCACAAAACCAGCCTGGACCACTAAAGCTAGACTTCAGTTGATACTGACAGCGTACCACAAAATCAGCCTGGATTACTAAGACTAGACTTTAGATAATACTGACCGCGCACCACAATACCAGCCTAGCCTACTAAGGCTAGACTTTAGTTGATACTGACAGCGCACTACAATGCCAGCCTGGACTACTAAAGCTAGACTTGAGTTGATACTGGCAGCCTACCACAATACCAGCCTTGCATACTAAGGCTAGACTTTTGTTGATACTGACAGCGCACTACAATGCCAGCCTGGACTACTAAAGCTAGACTTGAGTTGATACTGACAGCGTACCACAATACCAGCCTGGCCTACTAAGGCTAGACTTTGTTGATACTGACAGCAACCACAATGCCAGCCTGGACTACTAAAGCTAGACTTGAGTTGATACTGGCAGCCTACCACAATACCAGCCTTGCATACTAAGGCTAGACTTTTGTTGATACTGACAGCATACACATGCCAGCCTGGACTACTAAAGCTAGACTTGAGTTGATACTGACAGCCTACCACAATACCAGCCTTGCATACTAAGGCTAGACTTTAGTTGATACTAACAGAATATCAGCCTGGCCTACTAATCATTTATGATTGTCATTTGTGATTGTCATTTGTGATTGTCATTTGTGACTGTCATTTGTGAATGTTGTTTGTGATTGTCATTTGTGATTGTCCTTTTACTTGTCATTTGTAATTGTCACTTTGTTGTTTTCATTTGTGACTGTCATCTGTAATTGCATCTGAAACTGTTATTTCTGATTGTCATTTGTGATTTAACTTTGGGTTTCATCATGATTCATAGAAGACTAATTTTGTTTAAATAAAACAAAACTAATAATAACAAAAATACAAGCGCATAATGCAGGAGCCTATTGTGCATTTAGTCCTCAATGTCTTTACTCAACTCTCATTTATATCAATTATTACTCATTTATACTCAAGATATTCCAGGCTTGAACTGGATATGTAATCGGGGTGTTGAAGGTTGCGTAAGTCTTGTTTGATTCTTAATTCTGCTCTGACCCTAAAAAGTTGCAGTTGAATAAATTGTTCAGTGTAACTTTAAGTACAGACAAGAGTACTCTAGCACAAAGTTCAAAAGTGCAATATTCTGCCTGGAGTTTCTGTAAGTAGATTTCAGATTGAACACATTAAAATAGGGAAAAAAAGGTCAAAACACTTTGGGGGGAAAAAAAGCTGAAGAACAATTTTAGAATGAACATTGTTTGTGTGAGTGCATTGACTAAACTAACAAAATGATATCTTTTTAGAATTAGATGACAATTGAGAGAGTATATAGGTGATATCTCAATGTGGTTTTGTTCTATTGGCTTGGATAACTTACATTAGCCTACTTCTGATGAAACTAAACAAAAATACTGGACGGAGAGCACAATGGTAGAAACTCCAGTCTGTGCCCTTGAGGCAAGTATGCCGATAGTTTATCCATGGTCAAAGCACATGTATCCCTGCAGTGAACAGTGACACAGCATTGCCAAAGTTGACCTGATACATGTATCAATCCAAGGTTAAACCACAGCTGCACACAATACCTACATGTACCTGTGTTATTGTATCCGTGAAATAACTTGGGAGGGAAGACTTTCAATCAACCGATTGGTGACTTAGAGTGGGTATCAGACATCAAACAAAAAATGCATCCTCCATAGCAAAGTACTCGATGATTGTTGCATTTGTTAATTCGATCGAGGGTATTTCTTTTCTCGGAATCTGTGAAGAACATTCTAGAGTTTATACCGGAGACCTTACCCAAGTGGCTGACTAAAGCCAGTAAGGGAAGTTCCAAAACATCTTGGAAATTCTACAATTTTATGTTACTTAGAACCTTATGTTCACTATATATGGTGCTCACACGGACGATCGCGATCAAACACTTTTCAGCACAAGAATGCACCAATTTTTGAAGCCGATTCTCTTTACATTTTATTACAGTGATTTACATTGCAAGCAAAAGACCGGGTGGCTACATCGTCGTCGTCCGACGCCGGTAGTGCATAACTCAAAATAAACTTCATTTGTAGTAGAATACTTGTAACTAATGAAGAAGAAAAAAAATGTGATTTAAACCAACAGCACAACTTTAATAAAAAGGGCTAAGTAATTGTGTAATTATTTCCAAAAATAAAACAGACTGTTGGTGTACTCGCCCTGTCGCAACATAATATTTGCACGTCATTGCCGTACCCTGAGATAATGCACACGCATGTAGTACCCACTATAAGTCATGTGATGACATGTAAACAATGGTCGCGCAATCGGTCTATTGAAGAAACACTTTAATGGAAAATTCATACAAACTCTCTCTAAAAAGATAAACAAATGCTGACGTCGGTTTTATCAATTAGGATCAATATTATAGCTACCAGTCATGCATAGTGGCTCAATGAATTTGAGCCTGATTTCATATAGTAGAGGCTTTGTTAATTGGGCCTGGTCTTTTTATGTAGTTTTATACCAAATTGAACCCTGGGCCCAATTTCATAGAGCTGCTTAAGCACAAAAAGTAGCTACAAGCATTACAAAATTATGCTTACCAGAGTAAGGTTCACCAGCCATACTACCATGTAACATGTACAACTTGTGACTGGTATCCTGCTCATTTATGCTTAGCAGACAATTGTTAAGCAATATTTTCTGCTTAAGCAGCTCTATGAAATTGGGCCCAGGTCTCTTCTGTAGACATTTAAATGTGAAAAACGAAAAAAGAGAAACTGTTTGGTAGGCTTACCATTTTCATTTACTGGAGCGGCATTAGGATTTTGACCTTGTGTCGAGGTGTCTTTGTCTTCTTTTAAATTCTTCTCCTTTTCTTCCTGATCCATATTCAAAGATCTAGAGTTGGGGGAAATAAAAAATAGAACTATGTCTTCATGTTGTGAAAAAATAAATTCAATAATAAATTACGATATTGTAAGCACAATAATTGTGAGAGTTCCTACAAGTGCAGATTAGCCATCATTTGGCTCACTCATTCCAAATAAAGTGAATCAAATTGAGGTCTGGGTGCACATTGAACTGGTTATGTTTATTATTGGCATACGTTGACAGGAAAAAGATTCATGTATGACAAGATAAGATCAGCTAATTTATCATTCGAAAGTAGAAAAACTCCCGTGTCTAAAATGGTCTAAATAACAAGTAAAACTGTGAGCAGTTTAGATAAATGCATCACATGATAATAATGTAATGCTGGTAATAAAAAAAATCTGATTTAATTTTAAATATTCAAAGACTAATTAGTATTCATAACCACGCCTGGAATTACACGGAGGGCCACAGAGGCCATGGCCTCCATTGCCCTAGTCTTGCCCTTGGTGCCCCTTCAAAACTTTCCCAATAGACTTTAAAGATTTTCCAAGGGAAGAGCCCTTTACAAAATGAAAACGGCCTTGCCCTCTCCAAGAAGAAAATTCCAGGCCTGCATAACGATAGTAGTAATAATAATAATGCAACACAGAACTGCCATTTCTAAGGCTTATTTCCCCAGAGGTTAATAGT
Organism: Pycnopodia helianthoides; assembly: GCA_032158295.1. Taxonomy (NCBI): domain Eukaryota; kingdom Metazoa; phylum Echinodermata; class Asteroidea; order Forcipulatida; family Asteriidae; genus Pycnopodia; species Pycnopodia helianthoides. The sequence goes on from CM063249.1 coordinate 6,346,996, forward strand.
CCTCCGTCGTCCTATTATCGGAGTGTCAGTCAAAATGACTAATTCAGTACATCACTGCTGAGATGACTGGGGACCGAGATGCATTCCTCACTGACACTCCTCAGTTGAGGATTCAATCATTTGACAGAATTTAAACAAGTTTATTAAAGGGATGTCGAGCATTCATTTTAGATAAACAAACTGTAAATTCCTTCCAAACCACTTGTATTCAAAACTATGCACTTGTATCATCAAACTCTTCATCAATATCAAATTGTGGCTCAGTACACTTTATTTCACTCACATATTTTATATACAGTACACTACCACACTACAAGTACATTTATATGTTTTAAATGTAGTTTTTGAGAAAATAGAATTAGCTGTTGCAAACTGCTTACCAACCAAAATGACATATTTTATGGTATAAATGCAAAAAAATTAGTTAGTGGCCTGACGCTTCGACCCTAGCAGAGTCTTTCTTTCCAAGGCTAAATCAGAAATTTAGAAAAATAGAATTAGCTGTACTACCAGTAAACCTGGTTATGTGTGAAGTGGTGGCATTTAGTTTTTGAGAAAGACTCTGCAAGGGTCGAAACGTCAGGCCATGAACTATTTTTTGTTTTCATGAACTGGTAGAACAATTGCATAATTTGTTACAGAGGCAAATTTTCTATTTTTTTGGTGGTATTTTTTTTTCTCTGGACAGGAAGTCTTTTTCAGAGTGATTTATATGGTCGTGCACTAGGCTAGCATTATTTATACCTACTGGGTCATTCCTAAGAGCATGTACATTATAAATTAGTTAATTCATACCTACTGGGTGATTTCTAAGAGCCTCTACATTATAGACCATGTTACATTTGTTTACAGAGTGGTGACCTCGTACATTATAATGCTATTCCTGACGGGCAGGATGCTACACAGGCTCAATGGGAAACATTTTTATTTTGTGTCATAATTTTCACATAAATTCAAAATTTACAAAAGCAACAGCTGTACAGCTTTTGAGATGTCCCCCCCTTTCTTCATATCAAAAGCTGAGGAAAATCAGACAGTGCGATCTCCATAAAACATAAGATTTGTTGTATTCTTCCATTGGGCTGTGTACAAATGTGCCCGCCGGAAGTCCAGGCTCTGTGGCTCTTTTGTAAACATGTAATGTCAAAGGTCACATCGTCTATAAACTAGTTATTTTATACCTACTGGGTTATTCCAGTGAGCCTCTACATTCTAAACTAGTTATTTTATATCACTTGGTTATATCTATGAGTCACCATGTTTACATAATAGTTATCCCTGGTTAACCCTTTATTGTTCATGTACCTCTCTATGAATACAAAAAGACCTTCACAATTGCATTCAATGAAATATATGGAACATCTGGAGCACAGGACTATTTAGAACCTCTGAATAACGTCAATCAGACTTATTTCCACATCGCCTCATTCAGGAGAATTCTTTCTCAGCCATTTGGCTGTTGGCGAACAAAACAGGAAGCACTGGTGATTTTACACGTCCAGCTCCTGCCTAGCCTCCCGACAGCATGCAATTATCTTACAGACCCAGCAATCACACCAAGGCTTTTTCCTTAACGACATCTTGATGAAACAGTTGTCGCCAGTTTAATTATTCCCCTCAGCTCTCGAAATGACTGATTGTACATACACAAGTTTCTACTGCTGAAAGCAAGTTGACCTCAAAAAACCTTGAATAGATGTTTATTAAAGGCTACCGTGACCTAAACATTCATAAATACATTTCATATGTATGTTGTTAAAGGTATTGTACACTTTTGGTAACAGCTCAAAATCAGTGTCCACGTTTTTGTGTGATTAAAACATATGCATGAACAAACAAACCTGTGAAAGTTTGAGCTCAATTGGTCATCGAGGTCACGAGAAAATAGTGAAAAGAGATCTTATGTGTTTTCTGTTTTTTCAAATTATCGCGCGCGATAATTACTATTGTTTTACTCGTTTCTCAGAAACGATAGCATTTTAGGCAGAAATATTTTAAGGAACCCTTTCTACCATTACTTACTATAAATCATGTAAGTTATGTGTGAATCTGTGAACATTGTGTTTTTCGATCTTACCAATAGTGTACAGGGCCTTTAAGCACATGCAGTATGATAAGCATGTTGAATATTTGCTTTTAATTCGTCCACTTTCATAGACGAACAGAAAACCTTCAAAACAGCTGTTTATGTACGTCTTTTGTACATGTATTATGAAAAGAAATTAAATGAATCGACTAAAACAACATTAAAAACATGTTGAAAATGACATGTTAAGAATTTTGAAAAAGCCACAAAAATTCAATTGCCCTTGTCTTTGACCTTGTGCATCTTATTCTTAAAGATGCTTTCACATTGTCTTGTGATTGAAGAGTGCTACCTGTGGTACTACCAAGAGGTGTCCAAGCTAGTTTTGAATTTTTACACGAATGCACTATTCCTTAAAAAAAAGTATTCAAAGTGAACAATTTGGAAACCCTTTTTATTAAATATAAATTTACACTAAATTTGGGCCCTGTACATATTTTCCAGAATTCTCATATCTGATGAAAAATTTACAAAGTTTTGATTCTTTGGCAGGAAGTTCCAGAGTTAGCCATGTAGCATCAGATAATAGAGGTACAATGTAGTTTCCCAATTTCTCACATGATTCAAAATCCAAAATAACACATCGTAAAAAACTAGGTTATGGAAATAAAAACACTGTCCTACTGTGAATCCAGGTCCTCCTTCTAGTCCAATCAATGCAATCTTTCTCGTTGTTGTTTTCATCAAAACAACTAATATAAAATTTACATATTGTGTTCCCATGAACACAAGCGCATCTTAAGTGTGTCTGTCATTCACACACGAGAGCATTAACACTGCAGCGATATCGCTCTAGATTGGGCAATTCTATGCAGCCACACTAAAATGTCCAGCTCTGTCAGTGTAACATGAGAGCCAGTTCAACCTCTTGTATATTCTACAATTGTCACGTACATCTCTGTGTGATAGCCAGAGACACTTTAGCAAGCGCTAAGCATCTAGGGTAAGGTACCCTTGTTCTTCTTCTAAGGAATCCATCTGCAGCCTAAGGCACCAAGCCAGTAGTGCAGATATTCAATTGCAAGGGAAAAAATTCAATTTAAATTTTAACATCAAACAATTCATTTGAACTTTTTCTATTGTATACCATGAACTGAAAACTTATTTAAAAATTGTCCCCTTGGTTTAAAAAACACACTGCATGTTTGTAAATTGTAAGTTTGTAATTTGATCGGTAACCCTGAGCCAATTTTAAAAAAAAAGGAAGTACTCAGCATGTACATGTCATTCTGATCAGTAAAGAAACGATTTTGCAAAGAGATTTTTAACACAGTGGTATGATTGCAACAGATTCACTAAAGTTGTTTTAATCCTATATAAATGTAGATATACACAATAAAACTAACCTGTGAAAATATCATTTCAAAAGGTGGTAGCGTTTTTGAGATATTGTTGAAAATCCGGAGCAGGAAGAATAATCCGCAATTAGAATACACAATTTGAGAAGCGTTTCTGACAGAACTGCTTCTCAGATTCCACTTTTTTTAAACAAACAATTATATATTTTTCCATAACTACAGTGTACATTACTCCGAAGTAAAATGATTCTCAAAATGCTTTATACTATCGAAAGCTGCTGTACTTCTAACCAAGTAAGTTTTGATTGCCATCAATTTAAAGAGTGATTACCAAATGTACATGTATCTTCCCTTTAAACCAATGTTTCATGTAATAAAGAGTTTGATAAAAACTGTTCATATAGGTTGATGGAGTTTTATTTGAAAACGGTTACAAAGGGAAAACTTTAGACGTTTTAAGTTATTTAACACTTTAATGTACACATATTTGACCCATTTCCTCCCCTTTTTCTTCTCTCCTACATGTATGTAACTCGAACAAACTTGGACTTGAACAAATTGGAATGCCTGACCAAGTGATAAGCAACCACCAATGGGCCAGTAGGCACATAATTCCTTCTGAATCCTTGACTTTGGCAATTGGACATACATGTAGAAGGAATTGGGACTGTAAAGGTTAGTGGAACATTTCCACTGGTAAAAAAAATATTATTAAGAGATTCTCAAAGTATCCAATAAGTGTCAATTTATACCACTGTCCATAGAATTCTCCATCACTGTAATAGTAATTATCAATGCATGATTCATAAATTGATCATTCAGCTCTGACCACCCCCAACCTATCAAAATTCCGTCTGTATGTTTTATTTGGTTCTGTTGGACTGAGGAATGAGTACATTTAGTAAACTTACTGCTTTTAGGATAAGGCACACCAGCATAATCAGAGATCTTAAACAGTTTTGGTGATTAAGTTACAATTGGTTGGACCATGGTTGGACTAAGACCCCGTTTACACTAGATCCCGAAAGGCAGATCAGACCCGGTTCAGATCCGGCAATGTAGATTAACGCCTAGTGTAAACGCAAAAATGCCGGATCGGACCCGATTCAAGATCCGGCAATTTTAATCCACCTTTTGAGGAGGGTTGAATCCCGTGGATCAGATCCGGCAAAGAGGATTACAAATACAAGTGTAAACACAAAGGTGGATCATCAGACACCGCAATTTGATGTGGTCTTCCGGTTTCGCTACGAATGGCACGCTTTTCGTTTGGGCTTTGCTGGGACATCCCTCGCTGTTTATATTTTTTTGCGTGTCGATGTACAGTGCACATGGACTGTGCGTGTGTGAAACGTTTTGTTGTTTTCCTTTATACACGATACATCGTCACGTTCGGAGCTTGACTAAGTTGTTGCTGTATTTTGTTAATTTTCCCATCTATTTCTACCTCCATGGTCGTTGTTTATATCTTTCCGACTCATTTAATTCATGGTTTCTACCTCCACGATTGAACGTTGCGACCTGTAAAAGCTGGTGCCTCGATTTTTATTCTGATACATTCCCGACCGACCACGCGGGAATTTCCCTTGCACCTTTGCTCCCACTGCTACACGCCGTTACTTCATCCCTAACAATAAAGTATAGCACACAAGGAGCAAACACATTCGCATGATCGAGGTGATGAATACTACGGGATGGCCGCGCTGTGGAGGCTAGGCATGCATGTGTGGAGGTACTCTCGCAACATGTCGTCGCGAGGAAAATACATCGCTTTTTAGTGAGTTTTCTTGTAATTGTATATTCCTAAAACTGATTTTAATCTCTTTAATGTTTCAATGTTATTGAATTGAAAATATGGCGAGCTGTAATTCTGACCTTTGATCTGTTCCACGTAACCTTTGAGCTCTACATCCGGTCTAAAAGTGAGGTCGGAGCCGGATCAAGCACTAGTGTAAACGCGACACGGGATCTTGATCAGCGGTCGTACAAAAAAATGCCGGATCTCAATCCACCTTTCTGGATCTAGTGTAAACGCGGTGTTAGGAATGCACTAGTGAACTGATCAGGATCAGGTAATACCACCATAATCAGAGTCCAACCGTTTGGGTGTGGAGTTACCACAGTGTTGGACTAAGGAATGCACTAGTGAACTGATCACGGGATTAGGTAATACTACCATAATCAGAGTCCAACAGTTAAGGTGTTGAGTTACCACAGTGTTGGACTAAGGAATGCACTAGTGAACTGATCACGGGATTAGGTAATACCACCATAATCAGAGTCTAACAGTTTAAGTGTTGAGTTACCACAGTGTTGGACTAAGGAATGCACTAGTAAATGATCGCAGGATCAGGTAATACCACCATAATCGGAGTCTAACTGTTTGGGTGTTGAGTTACCATAGCGTTGGACTAAGAAATGCACTAGTAAATGATTACAGGATCAGGTAATACCACCATAATCAGAGTCCAACAGTTTAGGTGTTGAGTTACCACAGTGTTAGACTAAGGAATGCACTAGTGAACTGATCATGGGATCAGGTAATACCACCATAATCAGAGTCTAACCGTTTGGGTGTTGAGTTACCAGGGTTCTGCCCAGGATTTCGGAAGTGGCGGGGAAAAAAACTTTCTCTAGAAACCATTGTGTAATGGATCAGTTAATAATAATAATAATAGCTTGCATTTATATAGCGCTTAATACAGGCGTTTCTAAGCGCTGATATATTTTTTTTCCTGCCAGGTATGTGGAGCTACGTTTTTGGAGTATGAGGCCTATTCATTTATAGCACCATGTATTGGTTTACAAGGTGCTGTGGCGCAATATGCAGCCGATCAAACCAGGAACACCGGGGCGAACCCCTTCTCTTTACGATAAGTGTACTGGGTTCTTTTACGTGCATTACACAACACACGGGACCTATGGCTTCACGTCCCATCCGAAGGATGCAGCAATAATGGTTAAGTGTCTTGCTGAAGGACACAAGTGTCACGACCGGGACTCGAACCCACACTCTGCTGATCAGAAACACCAGAGCTTGAGTCCGGTGTTCTTATCCGCTCGGCCACGACACAACCAAAAGTTAAACGGTAGATCGTAAAAATAGACTCAAACCAAAGAAGTGCTAAATTTTACATTTTGTTGAAAACCTTTGAAAGGAAATTGCAAGTTTAGATTAAATACTTGGAAAATGTGTGGTGGTCGGAAACAGAGAAAATTCTGCCAGTGGTGGTGAATCCTGAGTGCCGGTAGGGTTTTCCGGCACCGACCACTGTGGGCAGAACCCTGAGTTTCCGTATGGTGTTGGATTTTGTTAGAGTAAGGAAGGATCCCTTAGTTAAATCACTCGAGGAAGTTGGGTTTACAATGAACTTATTACAAAACTTTATAATGCTAAGACACATAAATGTAAGTAACTTTTTTACACATAAAACCACACACTAAAAAAATGATGCCTTAATTTAGTTTGAAACCAATGCTGCAGCATGTCTTTGATGAGTTAAACATGTAATCAAGCGTTTTGTTTCTCATGTTTAGTTACTGTAGTTTCATTAACAGAATTAGCAAAAATAAACATTTTGTCTTTAATGATACATTTACTAATTACTGTGAGAAATCAAAATCCAACTTTTGTTTTTAAAATCATTTTGTTTCCAATCCCTACACCAGTAAACTTAATGTAATAGAGCGAGACAGAGATCAAGAACAAAATGTATGATGGATCTAAGCTTCGAAGCTCGATACACTTTTTTAAAATATTGATGAAATTATTCACAACAAATCATCACTCACTATACATTTTTTTGAGCTGTACGGTACATTGGGTCTAGATGCAAACTGCATATAATTATTAGCTGCGTGTAATCACATTGCATGGGACGAGTTACCGAGTGGAAACTGTCATTTAATATTTAAGCGGTGGTATGACGTCACGATCGACATCACCTTAGATTCCACAGACTTGAATAAGACATCAATTATTGAAGGCACTGCACACAAGTCCATTCCCCCATCGTTTGTCAATAATTAGTGGAGGGGGGATCTCAGACTGAGGTGACTTTAAGGTCATGTCCAATTTGGGAAGCTCTGGTTGTTGTGGCCATTATAGCCGTACTGTAATAGTATGAGCTTCCTGTCTAGAAATACTGCTGTGTACATAAAAGCTGATCTGCATTCAATCATCATAGCCAGTGATGCACTGTATTACATGCTGTCCAGTACTAGTAGCCATAACTTGAACCATGAAGCTGTCGTCCAAAACATGGCTGAACAATGCAATACATATTAATGGCGAGACATAATTTGTCCTTACTTCTTGGAATGTTGTAAGTTGTACAATCCATCGATTACCTTCAAAAATTACCTCAAAACTCACCTCTTCTGTTAACAATATAACTGTAAAGCACATTTGAACATGTATATGGAAAATGCGCTATATATATAAATACATTATTATTAATATTGTTATTATTTATTACTATCACAGTGAATTCTATTGATACACATTTTACTACAATCAGTTAAGCAATCAATAATATTCCATGAGTGAGTCAAAAACCTTTATTTTATTACATCTAATCTATTAAATTCCTATAAATGGCAAGTTGATCAATGTATTCAGATTAGATGTGGGAGAGAAAACCCCAGATGGTGATAAATATTTAACACAGTTGTAAAATGGAAAATTGTCAGGATTTACTCTTAGGCTTATGTTAGAGTACTTGAGCTGTGCAGAGATTTCAAACAACTGGCTATGATTAGAAACACAACCGTCTATAATCGTAATTGCCATTTCCAAACAGACCAGTCAAGGCACGTTAGTTTTTTTTCTTCTTCATTTTCAAGGGTCTCTCATTCATAATGAATTATGAATCTGCATGCAGTGAAGGAAGGAAGTGAAGGAACTACAATCTACAGTTTGAGGTTTTATTGGCCTGAACTTAAAGAGGAACATTAGAGAATTGGTTTTTGCTGACAAAACAGTTGCTGGCAGTGTAAGCACATTATGTAATCCTCCATATACATAAACTGACAAACCTGTAGAAGTTTGAGATCGATCGGCCATCTGGGTCACGAGAAAATAGTGAAAAACCTATTACACATTTGCATGAAATCATATTATAGATTCAAAAAATGAATAAAACGCTCACTGAGCGATAAACTCCAATCGGAAAATTAGTTTATTCATTTCTCATCAAATATATGGCATTTCAGACAGAAATATTTAAAAGGATGCTTTCTACGATCATCATCATTATACCGTGTAAGTTTTATGTAAATCTGTGATCAAAAAATATATTTTACAAGTTTTTTTCATACCAATTCTGTAATGTTCCTTTAAACAGCATATTTGAACCATTATAGCGGTCTGTTCCGGCTCAGAGTTCTCCCAAATGCCAGTTTAAAACACCTCAGAACCAGGACAAATTCTATACAACTGGTGGAGGTGGCTATTCTTGGCTTCCAATAATCATTCCTATCCACATAAAAAACAAAAAACTTCTTCTCTTTTCCCTTTTTTATTCTTCTTTTTTTTCCCCCTCATTCATATTGTTGTGTTCGATTCTTTTTTGGGATTCTTTTTTGTATAAAATAAGCACAGAATCGGGAAGGTCAGACAAATTATCCATTTAACCAATTTGAATTTTAAACACACAACCTGTGACTCATCTTGAAGTTTAAAGGAACATTACAGAATTGGTAAGAAAATAACTTGTACAGTATACTTTTTGATCACAGATTTACATAAAACTTACACGGTCTAATGATGATGATAGTAGAAAACATCCCTTGAAATATTTCTGTCTGAAATGCCATATTTGATGAGAAATGAATAAACTAATTTTCCGATTGGAGTTTATCGCTCAGTGAGCATTTTATTCATTTGTTGAACCTATATATGATTTCACGCAAATGTGTTATCGGTTTTTCACTATTTTCTCGTGAACCAGATGGCCGATCGATCTCAAACTTCTACAGGTTTGTCAGTTTATGTATATGGTGGATTACATAAAGTGCTTACACTGCCAGCAACTGGCAGAATGATGGGATTCTAGTTTTAGGTAACAGCACCTACACGTACATTGTACATGTAAAATTGTAAGTACTTCCATGCATATGTATTGTAATTGTTGCAAGTAGTAATCACTTATTATTCTCTTTCAGGTAGTAGTGATTCTTGGGAACCATTAGACCGCGTTCCCACTGGATCCACAATTACAAGATCCTGACCCCGCAAAAGGATTAGTCGCAGAAGTGAATCGCGGTCGCGTTCCCACTTGAGTATGATCGCGCATTGATCCACCTTTTGTAAACGGAAGTAGATCAAAAGTTCACCAACGCAGGTCACTTTCGCCCATCTTCCTCACAATTACCTGAAATACTGTGCTATTTCTCACGGTGCCGCCCAGTTTGTTTTGAATTTCTTGACTGGCCCAGATGTCTAAAAAGTTCCCAGCTCCTCGTCCGACCATAGCTTGCCATGCTTCTCATCTTTTTGGGGTTTTTTTTGGACGAATTTATGGGACGTTTATTGCTTGGCGCTGCCATCTTTAAAGAACGTACAATGCATCCAAAACAATTGCGTGGGTTTGGGTTTAGTGTGGATGCGTTGTACAGAACGTGTAGTTGGTATCGTCACGTGACGTCAATACTGCTTTATGCTTTACTTGCAATTCTTTTATGTCACCAAATGCGTGGTGCGTGCTGGGAATAGAAGAAGCGTTTTCGCGCCATTCGGGCCTACCGGACCGGATGTTCGCCCTCAAATTGGGGGGTCTGATCGCCCTTTGCGTTCCCACTAGACTTTTGATCGCCCATTAATCCAAAAGGGCGATCAGATCCCGCTTTAATCCTACTCCCGAGGTGGATCAAATTGCGGGGTCTGATCCTGATCGCCCTCGCGTTCCCACTTACGCTTGATCGCCCTTTGATCGCCCTTTTCGAGAAATTGCGGGGTCTGATCGCCCTTTTCTCGAATTGCGCGATCAATGCGGGGTCCAGTGGGAACGGGGTCTAAGTGTCAATGCAAACCGTTTACCAAAATGAGCTTTTACATGTAGACCTATAAATTAATAACTCTTTTGTTCGTTTTTGAGGCATTGGTGAGGTATCAATGTATATTTGGTTTGCGGTAATGTGTATTTTTGTACTTTGTTGTGTAGATTATGTTCTTTAGAGAACTTATCTTGCTATTTATTCTACTGCCGCGGAGTAGATTTTCGGAATTCGGGAGACTTCTCAGTTCTGAAAAGGACTGTCCTGCATACTAACTACTACCTGGGCGGAAGGTAGGAAATTGGCAGGGACTGCTACTTTCTTTTATTCCTACAATCATCCAAATCGCTAAGATCTTGAAAGTGACAATCTATAGGAGTCGTTTAGTCCATCGGTCACGCATCTTGATGAATAACTAAAGGAAGCTATTAAATGCGATCAGGGCAAGGCAACTTGCCTAGGCTCACGAGGGAATCAAATTATTAATAATTTCCCTACAACCTGGATAAGCATTGATGCATAGCATAGGGTCCGGAGAGGAATCAAAGTCGTGGTTCACTGACTCTGGTTGCGGGATGATATGGACAAATTTATGTCGACAACTTTGGCAAAATAGAAGCAAAATGTTTGCGCTTTGGTTAAAAGCGTGGGTTGCCTACTTGATAAGAATGTATGAATGACCTGGTAGCATGGGGGGGTATTCAAGCTGAAACAAATAATATTCATTTATTGTTGATACATCTCTAATAATTCTTGGTATCTAATAATCATGTAGGCCCCACACTGTAGGTATTGATCCTGTCTATAGTCTTGTATTGTACTGTACGTTGATTGCTCGTCTTACCTGAAGCTGCCGTAGACAATAAGCAAGATGGAGATGACAAATGTGGACACTCTTGATGAGTCCACCATAGAGTATGCCCTGAATAGAAGAAACAAAACAAATTCAAGCAGGTTATTATTATACAACTCATATTTATATTTCTTTGCAATATTTTCCAGTGAGTTGACCAACCATTTGAAACCAATCGCCTTCCAAGTTTGTGTACGGTGGCACAACTGTGCACAGAACTAACTGTGTACTGTGTACATGCATTCCCTCATGGTATCATATTGCAGGCTGGCATAGTTTATCTATCATTCAGAACCACAGTGAATGGTATTGAATGGTCAGACAGCAAGAGGGTTAAAAGTTTAATTATTGATGAAAATTAGAGGGCCCGAAGTGAGAGAAATTCACAAGAAACTAATTCTACAACAATTCAAGTAAACTCTAGTACAACCCTGCTAATGCTTATATCTTGGCAATATTTTCCAGTGAGCTGAACAACCATTTGAAACCATTCAATTTCTAGCAGACTGAGTATTGACCCATTTCACAATGCACAGCGCACCTCTACACGTGCCTATCCTGTCCGCCATTTTGGGTGTCAAAATCCTACACAAAGGAATGGCAGACGGTCCTTGTGCAGAGTTGCATTCTGCATCAAGCAGGGGGGTCAATAGTTTAAAACTGCAACGTTCATACAGAGTGTAGTGTGTAGAGGGTTCTCAGCATTTCCTTTTCTTTATCGAATAAAGGAAATCATAATGTTTGTCATGTTGATATTTAAATTTCAATGCTCGTTTCTTCAGGGTCTGGCTCTCGAGTAACAAATCTAAAGCCGTGTTCACATTGTATTAACATTTTTTAACGGAGACCACAGATCGTACCAGTGTCTGCACTTGGATTATTTAATGTTAGGTAAACTAACCCGAGGTGGTGGTGAAACAAACCGACTGACTAAATATTTACACATGAGGGCGCTACACCCGTGACCTTTTCAACCGGATGTGACAAAATACATGACCTACATGTCGCTTGTAAACAACGATTGAAGAGAAGCACAGCAAATACAACGAAGAATATAACGCAGGCAAAGGGACGCTATTTCAGAGTTCTGTATCACCGTGACAACAACATGAGTGTGAAGATCATCAGTACGTATTTCGTAGCTCACTTCCGTGTGTCATGTGATCATGGCTGTGCAGCGAACTGGACGTGCTGTTTTACTGGCCCGTTTTACCGCGAGGATGTGTCCGCACTGGACTTTTTGGCTCAGTTAGTTTGACCATAGAGCTCTGTGGTTTGACCAGGTTAGTTTACCTGTGTATCATGTGATCATGGCTGTGCAGCGAACTGGACGTGCTGTTTTACTGGCCAGTTTTACCGCAAGGATGTGTCCGCACTAGACTTTTTCGGCTCAGTTAGTTCATGGTTAGTTTGACCATAGAGCTCTGTGGTTTGACCAGGTTACAGTGTGTAGTTTACCTGTGTGTCATGTGATCATGGTCGTGCAGCGAACTGGACGTGCTGTTTTACTGGCCAGTTTTACCGCGAGGATGCGTCCGCACTGGACTTTTTTGGCTCAGTTAGTTTGACCTAGAAGGTGGCCGGTTAAACTACCCATTGGACTTGGTTATAAGTTACCTGGGTGAAATCTTTCTTGGGTGTTTGCACTCGACTTAAAGGAACATTACAGAATTGGTAATTGTAAAATATACTTTTGATCACAGATTTACATAAAACTTACACGGTCTAACGATGATGATAGTAGAAAACATCCCTTGAAATATTTCTGTCTGAAATACCATATTTGATGAGAAATTAATAAACTAATTTTCGATTGGAGTGTATCGCTCAGTGAGCGTTTTATTCATTTGTTGAATCTATATGATTTCATGCAAATGTGTAATCGGTTTTTCACTATTTTCTTGTGACCCAGATGGCCGATCGATCTCAAACTTCTACAGGTTTGTCAGTTTATGTATATGGTGGATTTCATAAAGTGCTTACACTGCCAGCAACTGTTTTGTTAGCAAAAACCAATTCTGTAATGTTCCTTTAAAGTGGTCAAGTTCCCCAATTGCTTGGTTTGTTTACCCCCTCCCCACAAAAAAAAGTCCAATGCGAACATGGCTTTAATCTTAAAACTTTTCCTTTCTCCTGAAAGATAAACCGTAACAACTTCTGAGAACAAAGTTCAAACAAGAAGTAACTATAACTATAAATAGTAGTACTACTATTTATAGTTACTTCTTACTTTCAACACCATGCAAAGCTTCAAACACCACTTAAAGTTCAACCAGGAAAGTCAAACTTGAAGCTTGGCACACAGGATGTCCAGAGAATGAGTATTTATTGTCTTTCACCATGACTCAGGCTGGATGAGGGGGGGGGGTTCTACTCCAGGTGTTTACACTGCACTATAATGTACATCACAAACAGCATGCTGTGGTTCACACAACAGGTTTACATTGTAACCAGCCTGCTCTGGCACTGGCACTGGGCTTCATTGTGAAAATTTGCATGCATGAATGCTCTTAGAACCAAACAAATCAGTCCATAAATTCTGGTCTTGTACCCATTGTTAGAAGACAAAGAGAGTCCCACATGTAGGCCCAGCCAATGGGTATTAATAGCATGGCAAGTAAATAATATACCGGTTTGCATTGAAGTTTGAGTTTACAAGTATCCAGCTTGGTCTGTACCATGGGACTATAGTGAGTGTGTGTCCCTACAAGATCTGAATTAAAAGTAGTTTCAAGACAAATTGGACAATTATTGTGTTTTCTTGGTGGTGATAACAACAATGAGCTGTACCAGAATATACATATGTACCCCTGTTTGTCTGTTGAACCATGGTAGACAATACTAATGATGAAGTAGTTGTTGCTACGGAAGCTCCTGCAGCTTTTTATGTAATTAGTTAGTCGTTAAGTGCTACCACTACCTTCCTTGTTGAACCATGGACAGAGTGGCAACGTGGGCTTGTGACTAAACACTGTACAATAATACAGGACTTGGGTCTGTACAAGTACATGCTATTCTTCAGGTGGAGGGTGAGGGATTATGCCTGACAGAATTGTAATAATGACTACAATCATAATTTTATAATATTAATCAACGACCTGTTTTTCCAGACACAATATATTACTTAAACATTGAAAATCATTCCCTCATCATCAAAAATTAGTTGACCGCATATGTACAACAAATAATTTGCAATTTAAAAAAAAAAAATTGTGATTTTGTTTAATTCAACCTTGAAGCATTATTTCAGGCATCCAGTAGAATTCAACAAAGTACCACAGATCCACCATGATTAAACTCTATTTCAACTTTACGTTCATCACAACAGTCATTGCTTACCACAACTACTAGGGCTTCTTCCATTTTTTATGGTCAAAGATCATTTTCTTACACTGCTCCATTTCTTTGGAACAGTCTTCCTGTGCATATTCGCCAGGCTAGTTCTTTACATTGTTTTAAGCTCTGTTAAAAACTCATTTGTTTGAAAGTGCTTATTTGTAAACTGCTTACTTGTAATGTTTCTTTCACTTATTGTATATTTTATTGTTCTCTTTATGCGCTTAGAGGCTTCTGCATTAGGCGCTTTACAAATGTCTTTATTATTATTATATTATTATTATTATTATCTTGATGCATCAAGAACGTATTGTTTCTTTATAAAAGCAAACAACTTTATAACGATAGGCCTACCATATTTTGTTTTTCTTTTTTGTCCAAGGTATGTAATGAAATTTAACAATCATTTTCTCTAACATTAAACTTTTCGCTCTGTATTTTTTGGTGAACATTAAACTATGCGAATATATGTAAATGATCCACTATAGAAAGTTGCTGTTCAAATTTCATTAGGCCTACATTTAAAAAATAAAAAGGAAAAACAATGAAGGTATTAAAGAGAGCACAGTTTTGACAGAACTTTGGGTAAACATGCACATCACAGTTAGACCATTAAAGAAATCACGCATATCCTAAACCACTTAAAGCTTCCAATTAGTAGTAGGCAGCCATCATCCCTGAAAATCTCTACATTGGGACTAATTTGTTTGAACAGTGATAGTACACACCTTGCACTCATTTATTCCATTTCAAACTCAGCTGTCATCACAAAATAAGTCATTTGAGATACGGGCAAAACAGTGATTAATTTTCTATTTTGACGCAAAACATGATACAAAAATGAGTCCAATCGCCCAGAACAGGAAAATGAGTTTCCCGAATAATCTGTATTTTTGTGTAGAGCTTTGCTAAATAATCAATCAATATTATCTAAATAATCCCTTTCAAAATTTGGTAAACTGAATATCAGGAAATTATTTGTTGGGTTTTAATTGTTTCAACTGAATAAGTAGTACACCTGTCACTTGATAAAATCCTTGGAGCACTTGTTAAAATATTCTTTGGGAATCCTCATAAAAATTCTAAGTCAAAAGTTAGAGGGCCTCTTGTTTCAATCTCAGGAAAGCGCATATTTCGTGTTCTTTTCATAAAACTAAAAAGAAAATAATGTACTTATAAAATGTAATTTTCTAAAAGAAAATAACTTAATTATTGTAATTTCTTAAAGGTTTGAGCGAAAAAAACCTATCCTTTTTATATTGACCTACAGACACTACTTTAAAACGGAATCACATCCAGAGTGAAAAGCTGTGCTCTACAACAGTCAAAAATTGATTATTGATAAGGTTTGCTCTGAAAGTGAAAGAAAGATGCCTAGATCCAACCAAGGCTCTCATCGAGTAAAATTCTAAATCCAATTAAATAATTATTAATAACAGTTAACAAATATGAAACAAGAACGCAAAGAAGAAGTTGATTTAAAAACAACTGTCCCTCAAGAGAATCTTAGGGGCATTGCCAGCAAGAATCTTAGAAACACTGCCAGCAAGAATCTTAGGGACATTGCCAGCAAGAATCTTAGGGACATTGCCAGCAAGAATCTTAGGGACATTGCCAGCAGGAATCTTAGGGACATTGCCAGCAAGATTCTTAGGGACATTGCCAGCGTGATTCTTAGAGACATTGACAGCAAGAATCCTTGGGACATTGACAGCAAGAATTTCAGGGACATTGCCAGCAAGAATTTCGGGGACATTGACAGCAAGACTCTTGGGGACATTGCCAGCAAGAATCTTGGGGACATTGACAGCAAGAATCTTAGGGACATTGCCAGCAGGAATCTTAGGGACATTGACAGCACGATTCTTAGGGACATTGCCAGCACGATTCTTAGGGACATTGACAGCAAGAATCTTTGGGACATTGCCAGCAAGAATCTTAGGGACACTGCCAGCAAGAATCTTAGGGACACTGCCAGCAAGAATCTTAGGGACATTGCCAGCAAGAATCTTGGGGACATTGCCAGCAAGAATCTGAGGGACATTGCCAGCAGGAATCTTGGGGACATTGCCAGCAAGAATCTTAGGGACATTGCCAGCAAGAATCTTAGGGACATTGCCAGCAAGATTCTTAGGGACACTGCCAGCAAGAATCTTAGGGACATTGACAGCAAGAACCTTAGGAGCATTGCCAGCAAGAATCTTAGGAACATTGCAAGCAAGAATCTCAGGGTCATTGCCAGCAAGAATCTTAGGGACATTGACAGCAAGAATCTTAGGGACATTGACAGCAAGAATCTCAGGGACATTGCCAGCAAGAATCTTAGGGACATTGCCAGCAAGAATCTTAGGGACATTGACAGCAAGAATCTTAGGGACATTGCCAGCAAGATTCCTAGGGACATTGCCAGCAAGAATCTTAGGGACATTGCCAGCAGGAATCTTAGGGACACTACCAGCAAGAATCTTGGGGACATTACCAGCAAGAATCTTAGGGACATTGCCAGCAAGAATCTTAGGGACATTGCCAGCAAGAATCTTAGGGACATTGACAGCAAGAATCTTAGGGACATTGCCAGCAAGATTCCTAGGGACATTGCCAGCAAGAATCTTAGGGACATTGCCAGCAGGAATCTTAGGGACACTACCAGCAAGAATCTTGGGGACATTACCAGCAAGAATCTTAGGGACATTGCCAGCAAGAATCTTAGGGACATTGCCAGCAAGAATCTTAGGGGCACTGCCAGCAAGAATCTTAGGGGCATTGACAGCAAGAATCTTAGGGGCACTGCCAGCAAGAATCTTAGGGGCATTGCAAGCAAGAATCTTAGGGACATTGCAAGCAAGAATCTTAGGGACATTGCCAGCAAGAATCTTAGGGACATTGCCAGCAAGAATCTTAGGGACATTGCCAGCAATATAATTTGGACAGAAATTTAACTGTTGTTTAATTAGCTTTTTCTTTGTCTTTTTGATTTGTAACATCAAAACATTTCTCTTAATCTAGTTTTGAATCAGTTGAATCTCTTCAAATATGTTATGTAAGGCCAAAAAAAATGTTCTGTTTCCAATTACATGTCATTCAAAAATAGGGTCGGTAGGTCGGAAAGTTTTTTTATTTTGCTTTTTTTTTAATTCCGATACGATTGACGATACGTTCATGTGTTGAGCGCAATCAAGGGATTTGCACAACGAATTAGGCAGAAATTGCGCGCAAACTGCAAATTTCGCGCAAACTGCAAATTGCGCGCAAACTGCAGTTTGCGCTTTGCAGATTTGGCAGTTAATCTGCCCGACCTTGCAAATTGTGCGCAATCTTCAAATTGCGCAAACCAGTGGAATGCGCTAGCCTACACACAGCGCCGTGTACACACGTGCGCGCTGCGCCTTGCATTGTGGGTATTTTTCGCTCGTATTCGAGTCGTTGGACATTGCAGGCTCAAATCACGGAGATATCTGTAAATTCTTCTTGATATGTTCTGGTTTTTATTTCAAATGTTGCCTAAAAATGGTAAATTGGTAAAAGTCAGACATTTTCTTCCAGGTAAAATAGTTTTGTTTTTTTTCCCTTTTTGTCCCGTTTTCCGGCGTTTTTTTTAGGCCAAATAAAATGTTTAGGGTCGCGGCTTAAAAACTAGGGTCGGTTGGGGAACTGGAAACACAACCTTTTTTGGGGGGGCCTTATAGAACCGCTGAAGAACAGCTGCAGCTACATGTAAGTTTAATCCCGAAATAAGCAGAAAATCAATGCAAGGTAAAGAACTAGAAAATGCTTTTGATTTTGATTTTCAAATGCATCCCTCACTGCAGTTGCGATAATCGTAACCCTCCATCCTCCTAACGTTCGAAGAATGGAGGGTTTCCAATCATTGTGCGTAAGTATCCAATTTCGGCCCCCTAAAACAGGCTCTGTTAAGTTTTTTTCTCTCTCTCTCTGATTTTTTTTAATTTATGATGATGTTTAAAGTGATTCATATTACAATGAAGATCAAATCCGTGTTCTTAGAGTGTTTGATTTTATGGAAGTGGTAAAAAGTTGGCAAATCTTGTCACTTCTTTGACAGCAGTGTCTAGAAATGGCCGAAATTTGGATACACAACTAAATTCTTTAGGCACAATGATTTGTAACCCTCAGGTCTGCAACCATCGGGGAGGATGGAAGGTCACGATTATAAATTGCAACTACCCTCACTTTTCCTATCATATGGCAGTGAACTTGACCGACATGCTTCATAGCTGCTGTACTTTTTATGCCCACTGGTTAGCGAAGACACTGAAGGGGCAAACTGTTTCTGAATTGTCCTTCTGAGTGTGTGTGTGCGCACAGTAACTTGCAATCCCAGAGACTGATCACAAAACAAAAAAAGGGGGAAAAAAAGGACTCCATAGGGTTTTTTTTAAAGACAGGGGTGCTCCACAAAAAATTGAGTGTACAAAGTCTATAGGAAGATGTTAAGTACAGGGACAAAGGAAAGAACAAAAGATGTCTCCACAGGGATGCATATTTGAGAATGGGTTTGCGTGAATGTGCGTTCAAATCACTGTCCGAACGATAACTCAGAAAGGACTTGGCACATCTACTCCAAACTTGGTGTGTGGATTGGTCTTGGTATCCCCCAAAAGTCTGTTGCTTTTGGACCCCCTACATGTAGATCAACTGTCAGGTCAACCTCGTCCCCCATGGTTTACTTTATTTCCAACCATGTTTATAATAGTAAACCCTGGGAGGGAAACTCCTTACTTGAACCCTGATTGGACAACGACTTTCGTTATTAGCATATGTTCCATATTCATAGTGTCTAGAAGAATTACACCGTACAGTTATTAAATCTTGTGACGAACCACAAGACTATTACGATGGTGTGTTTTTTCGAAAAGCAGCCAGACTATTCTCATTTGCATACGTATCCAAAAAATGTTGATATATGCAAATGATCCAATACCAGGGTGAGAGAGCAGTCAACCTCGTACTGCTCGACACACCCTGGGAATGAGGTTGCTGTCAGGTTCATTGGCTTAAAAAAAAGAACTGTTGTCCGAGCAATAACTCAAGAAGGACTAGGCATATCTACTCCAAACTTGGTTTGTGGATTGGTCTTAGGATCCCCATATAAATTATAATCCATACAAGTGAATTTTCAAACTCAAGTATCTTGAGTTCTGCAGACAAAACAATGAATACAGTGTAGGGAACACATTTGAACCAGTACAATGTCTGTAGTAGTAATAGTGTATCGTCAAAATATGAAATACATGTAAATGTACAATATGTACTCCTAGAAAGTATGACTGAGGTTCGTTCTACTATCGTCTCCACGAACCTCATCTAGGTAAATCATGTACAAAATCCGATTCAAAATTTGTCCCCTTCACGTTTATGCAACTATTCTTTTCGAAACTGGATCTCGCAAAAATTAGCCTCTGTATTTTATTTACTCGCAATGAGCTCGGAATGGGAAAATTCACTCCGCAATAAATAAATTGCAAAAATCAATAAATTCTCAGCCATCATTCAGAATCCTTACCCGGCATCGCCTTTTGGTAACAAATAATGGCTGCTTCCAAGTATAAAATTAAAAACATGAACTGTTGGTTATAACTTAGGGCCTATTTACATGTAGTGACCCAGCGTTGCATGTAGCAAAGTTTGGTCTCTCTAATGCCCGGCACATACTGACTGGTGGTAATCAATGGTTACTCCTAGAAATATGACGTTCGAAGAGCCGATAGCGGATCGAACCTCATATTTCTAGGAGTAATCAATGATATGCTGCGCGCTAGTACAGATGTCGCCCAGTTTACTGCCCATGTACAAATAAAACAAAATGTGAAATATTGTGTGATGTCCCAGGGTTCCTTGCCAAAACTGCATATTATGGTAAACTATGGATGGGTATACTATCCTGCTCCTATCAGTATCATAATTCGTAAGATTGTACCTTCACTTCATTCATGATAGTGTATCCTTGTTTGTCAACAGAAACTCACATGACCTCCACACACACACGCACATCTGCACACATCGCTTAATTCAATCAATGAACTACAGTAAAAACTCACCAATCGTACGACTCAGCAGCCATCTTGCAGCTGATTTCAACCACTTCCTATGACCAAAATCTGCAATCTTGAAGTTGGCTACATTAGTTGGAAGTTTTCATTCTTCATACTAATGTTGATACAAACATCCCAACACAGGATTTCTTTTGTACACAAGTTGTAATTCCACGGTTCCTTGTGTAAAACTGCGGTGTCGATGATCTCTTAAAATCTCCACAGATGAGGAAAAAAAACACCTCAAATTCTTCGCTTCATATTGCACTGACCGTGTCTTCTATTAACAAAGAGCTCCCTGAACCCTAATGGGCAACCAACTGGCTGATTCTTAACGGCATTTATGAGAACCGGACGCTTAAATTCCTTCTAAAATTATTGTTTTTGTTTATAACTTCACTGCAGTCCAAACGCAATGTACAGATTGTGTACAAATTAAATACAAGATTCAATGCACAAAAATGATGCCAATTTCTTTAATCCTGCTATGGGTGGTCCCGTCGTCTTTTCATATCCATCCCATTACATTTGCAGAGTACCCATGAATTAAATGTTATTATTTCTTTAAACTGGTGCCCTATGGTTTATGTTCCATGACTGTGTAAAGCCGCAGCTTTCACTACCGAGAACCAGTCATTTAAAAGGAGGTGTGTTTCAACAGAGGGCGGACTTCAAATGTTGACAGCAATCATTTATAAAACTACCTGTATATTTCGCCAAGCACTTGCAATACCCTCTGTTGTATTTGCTATTGTTAGTTTTCGCTGTTAATTTTGTTTGTCAAAATTCACCCGTTTCTCCTCATGAAACGTATTTTAGGTACTTGATACTTTCTTTCCTTTTTCCCGCTCTAAAACTCTTTGTGTCACATTTCACCTTGTATTTTCCATGATAGCTGATGGCAGTACTTGGAGCGAGTTAAACCGTGGTTTAAAAGTGTTTGCGAAGCACAAATTTCAGTCCGATTGTACGAATTGAGGATGGAACGAGTTTGCTGGGAAGGTCGGAAATGTCTCGAAAGTGTTCAATTTCAAGCCATGCTATGTGGCCCTATCTCCTTATCATCAGTATTTAAAGGAACATTACAGAATTGGTTTTTGCTAACAAAACAGTTGCTGGCAGTGTAAGCACTTTATGTAATCCACCATATACATAAACTGACAAACCTGTAGAAGTTTGAGATCGATCGGCCATCTGGGTCACGAGAAAATAGTGACAAACCGATTACACATTTGCATGAAATCATATAGATTCAACAAATGAATAAAACGCTCACTGAGCGATAAACTCCAATCGGAAAATTAGTTTATTCAGTTCTCATCAAATAAAAAGTATGACATTTCAGACAGAAATATTTGAAGGGATGTTTTCTACTATCATCATCATTAGACCGTGTAAGTTTTATGTAAATCTGTGATCAAAAAGTATATTATTACAAGTTTTTTTTCTTACCAATTCTGTAATGTTCCTTTAAAAGATAGCAACAAAAATCTTACCTTGAACCGGTAGTTTTGTTTATCACATGCGGAAGATCATGGACGAATCGTAATAATTTTTTTAATTAAACCAAAAATGTAAAATCCAAAAGTATTTTTGCAACGGCAGCACATTTTTTTAACAGTCATTCTCGAAAATTAACGACAAGCAAACGATTAATTAGTTTTGAGAAAAAGAGTTAAAATGAAATCCTTAAAATACCACCGTGAAACTGAACCAGTGTAACCCGTTTATTGAAATAATACTTGTGCGCAACTCATTTTCGTATAATGCCCGACCAGACAAACGAATTACATAGCGCCCTCACTATTTTGCTGGCTGGGGGTGGGGGGGGGGCAAACCCCCTCCCCGGCTGGTTACGCAACTTTTCTTATGATTCAGGAATACACAACGACTTATTCTTCAATTGACAGTCGATTGTATTTACAAGACAATGGCATATGTTATGTTTTTATTTTTTTGTCAGTTGCACTGACAATTACAATTGTTTTTACTCTAACACCGATGTGGTTTATTGCCTAGTAGAATGACAGGGCAATTTACAGGCGATGGGAAGTGTCACCAGTCAAAGGCAAAGTTTACCTTTGGTTTTTGGGGGTACGTTTGATTGTTTATAATCCTATATAAATGAAGATATCTACAATAAAACTAACCTGTCCAAAAATTATTTCAAAAGGTATTCACGTTTTTGAGATATCGCCAAAATCCGCAGCGAACATGTCCACCACACATAAAGAATAATCCCTAATAGGAATACACAATCTGAGAAACGTTTCGGACAGAAACGTTTCTTAGATTCAAATTTTTGAAGGATAAAAACTGACATATTTTTCCATACCCTCATTATTTTGAATTAAAATATTTCTCAAAATGCTTTATAGTATCGAAAGTTGCTGTACTTCTAACCAAGTAATTTTTTATTACCATGAATTTTTAGAGTGATTACCAATCGTATACCTTCCCTTTAACTTTTTTTTAAAAATAAGTTCCATTTTAAGAAAATATCAATAACGTAATAATTGTATCAGTAATAACGTTCTCCAGTGATTTGTACCAAAATTAAGCGATTTAATCTATTAAAGGTAGGCCTACAGATGGCAACCCCCTCCCCAAGTGGTCTAATTCTGAATTCACTTCAGACATTGGTCGTACCTAAAGTTCACCAACATCAATTCTACTCAGTGTAAGAAAGCTTACAATAACTAATCAGTACTAAACCACAACGGAAACTGACGGAGTGAATTTTAGAATTAATTTAGGGTTGAACAAGGACAGATTTACTGGAGTGGGACTTGAATCTGTGACTTCCGGATTAACGTGCCGGCGCTCTACCAACTGATGAGCTATCTAGCCCCATGTTGACGGTCTCCCTATTATTTTGCAATATCGTTGTTCGGGGCACCAGACAGAAGCCATTTAATAGTTTAATTTTCTCTGTGCTGCCATTTTGTCAAGGCATTGTCACGTTTCCTTTTGGAATAAAGAAACATTTTTTTTATTTCCTCGAATTTTGTCTGCGATCACGTTCGAGTGTCAGGACCAGCTATTGGACAGAATTAATTTGCCTTTCCATTACACACACAGGTTGTGCGTGTTGTTTCAGTTGAAACTAGGCTAATGTTGATTAATGTTCTCTGGTGATTTCTTTGCCAGCAGTACATCTCAAGGGGCATTATCAAATAATAAATGCATTTTGAGGAAAAATACTTAAAAAGTACGCATACTAAGTGCACAAGGGTATAGCAGACTTCAATATTATTAGCAATAGCTTTAAAGGCACTGGACACTATTGGTAATTACTCAAAATAATTGTTAGCATAAAAACTTACTTGGTAACTTAACTTGCTTACTTGGAGAGCTGTTGATAGTATGAAACATTGTGAGAAACGGCTCCCGCTGAAGTAATGTAGTTTTTGAGAGAGAAGTAATTTCCCAGTAAAATATTTGAATTGATTTTGAGACCTCACGCTTGAGGTCTCGAAATCAAGCAATCAAGCATCTGAAAGCACACAACTTCGTGTGACAAGGGTGTTTTTTCTTCCATTATTATCTCGCAACTTCGACGACCAATTGAGTTCAAATTATCACAGGTTTGTTATTTTGTGCATATGTTGAGATACACCAAGTGAGAACACTTGGTCTTTGACAATTACCAAAGGTGTCCAGTGTCTTTAATCAATATATAAAAGCAAAACATAGTTAATGGCCTGACGTTTCGACCCTAGCAGAGTCTTTCTCGAAGGCTAAATGACAATACAATACATACAATAGTGTTGCAGAATCAGTCAAGAAAGAAATGAACATAGAAAGCACACAGAAAAAGCAAGGGATGAACAATGAAGGAGACAATAGGGAGCGGGTGTAGAGGGAAGGGGCTGGTTTAACCACAAGAGATTGGAAACACAAGACAAAATCAAAGGTGGGAGAAAAAGTAATAAATCTATACAAGTTTGTATTCTGATGCAACGGTTGTGTTTTTGCTGCTGTTTGTTGTATTTTTAAATGCTGTTGTGTCTATTTTGTATTGTTTTATAATGCTGTAAATGTTATACTGTGTAGAACTTATTCCATTGCATGGTGGATTTGGAGGTTGGCTCAGTGGTTTCTAACCCTTCACTTTTACCTCTGTGGACTCAGGTTCTGACCCAGGTTCTAACCCTTTAGCTCAGACCGGAGTATTGCATGTGGATTGGGATTTCGGTCCCTACCATGTGCGCGGGTTTTCTCCAGTTGGGGCTTTCCTCCCATATCTAAAAAAACAAACCTAAACATTTCTTCTTGTTTCCAATTCATCCTGTTATTTGCGCTAATCGTACGGTTAGTAATAAAATAGATAATAAATAATAATGTATTATTATGATCTATTTTGAAATATGGTAACTCTGGAAAGGGTTGAGGGTGGTCCTTAATTTTTGGACGGGTGATGTTGCTGTTCTTGTTGTTGCTGTTGTTGTTTTTGTTGTTGTTGTTGTTTTTTGCTGCTGTTAACACTTCTTGCTGAATTTCTTTGTTGAGGTGACTCTGCTGCTGAAAATCGGTCTTTACGTGTGCACACGAGCTCTTTACACAAGTGGTGTCGGAACTCTATGATGATTTTTTTGCGGGTGGATTTCCCGCCAGCATAAATATGACAGGTGTAAAATTAATGTGTAGACATTTCAGGTAAAAAAAGGTTATTTTAACAAACATTATTAACCCTTACTGCAATTGTATGCAACACAGGCAAACAAGAGTTTTGGCCCTAGACATAATTGCACGTTGTTTTGTTTGTATAATTTGCCTGCCAATTTTAAGTTGAATTTCTGTAACAAAAGAAGAAGAAAATATTGCAATGCATGTGTTCATTCTTCGAGGAAAAAGTGAGGTTGGCTTTTCACTGACTTCAGACGTGAAACCAAAATGCGTTTACAAAATTACAAACGATACTTAATGTAATGAGTTGATACAAACCAGGCCGAACCATTTCAAGGACTGTAGGGGTGTGTGTTCCCGATCGTTAATTTCGAAAATTACAGATAATTTTTGCAAATTATTAATCAAAGATTACACTTAAATCCTCTTAATAATTAATACACTTTAAGCAGCCGAACCGTAACTGATTAACGTTGTTATCTCATCAGTTATCGGATACACGCAAATTAGCTCATGAATTATTCATCAGTAGGTGTGTTCAAACTGAGTTCACAGATTGGACTTTCAGCAATGACCCCTTCTCGAAATAAAAAATAAAAAAAACGAAGAAAGCAAACATCGAGAAAATGTATGTACATACACAGTTTGTGTGTGCATAAAGTACAACCTGTATTTATCCGTCGAGATCGGCGCTCTGTCCAGGTGTAAACGAACCGTCATTCGGCGGGCAACTACAAAGAATTTTACGGTAAGTCCCGCTTCAAAACACGCTCCCTTCTCCACAACGATGTAGTAAATTTGACGATGTAATGCGGGTTTTAAAAACAACAACCTGATACGAAAATATATCTCCTGAAGTATTTTTTTGAAGGAACTGAAATGTCTGGTAAGGTAACAGAACTCCAGCGGCAGTTAATACTTGCCCTGGTGCACTCGGGGATTGAAAAGTCGGACCTAATGCGAGAAATCTCCATGGTGTATTCCCACGGAGAAACCCGCAACAACGGGGACGCGGCGAGGTACCTCGACGGTGGATCACGTCCAAATAACGGCGAAGCCATCACCGAGGAGAACACGCTGGACATGGGTGCTCTTCCCCCCGTGCACCATCCCACGCCGTTACAGGAGGCCGATGGAGGTTGCTGTAAGCGAGCAAAGAGGAGCGAAGACGGAGACGACGGAAGCGTGGATGACCTGAGCGAGGACGAAGGAGCAGACGGAGGGGAGAACGGCGCGATGAGCGGCGATGACTACGACGAGGGAGAGCATGACTACACTACTTCCGTGGATCCAAACAGACCAATGACTCTCAAAGACGAACTGCTAAGGTAAAAATCATTACATATTCAAAAATCTAAATAATGTTTTTTTTTTTTTTTACAACTTATTCTATTTGTAAATTATAATAAATGTTTGCAAGATTCACTCTCCCTAAACCAGACCTTAACCAGAGGTAAAACATATCTTCTTATATAAAGAAGAATTTGACCCAATGCTATATATACATAACTATAGGAGCACTCGATTTCTTATTAATAAATTCACACATTTTTCGTTTTTAATTTTTTTTAAATTTTCATTCAACGTTCAATACAGTTTTGGATCAGTAGAAAAACAATGTATACATATAGAGCCAGCTATACCTTGATTACTCTGAAGTAGAAATGATACATTCTTCCTTCTTGATCGACAATACCCCCAAGCTTCACTTTGATTTTCATCCATTTGAACAGCAGGTATTCTTAAAGGAACATTACAGAATTGGTTTTTACCAACAAAACAGTTGGTGGCAGTGTAGGTACTCTATGTAATCCACCACATACATAAACTGACAAACCTGTAGAAGTTTGAGTTCGATCGGCCATCTGGATCACGAGAAAATAGGGAAAAACCGATTACACATTTGCATGAAATCATATAGATTCAACACATTAATAAAACGCTCACTGAGCGATAAACTCCAATCGGAAAATTAGTTTATTCATTTCTCATCAAATATGGCATTTCAGACAGAAATATTTCAAGGGATGTTTTCTACTATCATCATCATTAGACCGTGTAAGTTTTATGTAAATCTGTGAGCAAAAGTATATTTTACAATTACCAATTCTGTAATGTTCCTTTAACATAAAAACAATCTCATCCACAAGGACATGTAAAAACCAAAACCACACATTCATTTTATAAATACCTATATCTCAGTTTTTAGGCATATGTCTAAGTTATTTTTACCTTTTTGACGACAGTCATTCTAACCCAACGACAACGATAATGTTTTTCTCAAAGTCAACATTTATCTTTGTTCATCGTTATCACAAAATGAATGTGATAATTTTATTTGTAAACAATAATGTTCAAAACCTGCAGAAATATTAATTGGTTTACTTTGCGAATAGATTGACTCATGCTTGGCTGGCTAGCTAACTGAAGATCAATATAACATCATTACATGGCTAAAAACTGTCGTGATAAAACAATAAGGGTTCTCAAATGCTTGGTAGAAGTATGATAGTCATGTCTGCGGCAAAAAACGTCAAGAAACTCTGAGCGTAACAAGGCTGAAACGAATTTTCTACCAATTTTATTATCAACTGCAAATCATTCTATCAACCAACGGCCAATGACTGTATCATCTAGTTCAAATCGGGGTGAAATATTTGTTGGCTAAAAAGTTTGTTTCCCAGTATTGGGACTTTGTGATAATTACGCACTAACAATGACTGTTTCTTATGATTATTGTCCACTTCAACC
Organism: Pycnopodia helianthoides; assembly: GCA_032158295.1. Taxonomy (NCBI): domain Eukaryota; kingdom Metazoa; phylum Echinodermata; class Asteroidea; order Forcipulatida; family Asteriidae; genus Pycnopodia; species Pycnopodia helianthoides. The sequence goes on from CM063249.1 coordinate 6,374,998, forward strand.
ATGGAGGTCCAGTGACCAGTGAACATCGAATATTGTTTTGTATTGGTTTTTACTTTTGTAGTTAAACCAAAGTTCTTGGCTAGCTGAAGTCGTGAGATGAAATAGAAATATCGGTATTGGTATTTGGTAATGAAAGTGTGTTGTGACCACACTCTATAAATTATTATTTTGTGTGAACTGAAAATAAGAAACAATCTAGAAAAATCTCATTTTATGTTTTGATTCTCTTGAAAAGGAAAGAAGTTTAATACCCCACAACAACGAATAAATGCTTTTCTCCGTCGGAATGTTAAGTTTTGGCAAAAAGATCATTTAAAAGCTGTAAATCAAGAGGGTAAGATATACCGAGATGGCGATTAAGATGGCTGTGACATGATGCAAATGGCCCGGCGGGCGGGTTGCTTGAAGTCAGGTCTACATATAGTCCCAACCCGAACCTCCGGGGTGTTGGAACATTTGCAGACACTACGGGAATAGACGGGAAAAGTACAAAATGGAGTGCCTTTCTGCTTTGAAGAAAATATAATGGTAAAAGAACATTAATAGAGAAGGATCTTAAATCACAGGCCTGTAAATTCATTCTGCTCTATTCTCTCTTTACATCGGTATGGGTTGTTTCCAGTTCAGAAACATTGAGCGTCATTCTAAAAAAAAAACTAATTTAATGATAATAAGAAATACATGTTTGTTTCTTGTTTATTGCATAACTTGACAAGGCCTACACCACGACTTAAAATCTAATACAAAGTCAAATCCACATTTTAATGTGGACATTTTAATCCACATGTTTCACGTTGTAGTAAACGAAAACTGATCAACAGAATTCTAAAGACCGAGTGAGGTTGCATTTTTTCCATCGCAAACCTTTTCAAGTAAAAAAAAAAAGGGATCGGAGGGTGTGACCGATTACTGATTCCAAGTCAACTTATCAATTTCTGATACCCAATTTTAAAAAAACCTGAAGGGATTATAACAGTTTCTTAGATCAAGCAATAAACCACAAGGGATTATAACAACTTCTAAACAACAAGTACCTCAACATCTTGACGTAGAGTTAAAAAAATAAAAATATGTATAAGAAGAAATTAAGTTTTGTTTAAAACAAAATGTACCTTTATTTGTTCACTAAAGAAAAATACTGAAACCTGAAATTACATGTGGCGGTCTATTGAAAAATTAAACAAAATAAAAAGGTGGAAACGAGAGGGGGAAAAGAGAGGGGAAAACAAGAAAACAAAAACAAACATTGACCACACCAAAATACCCACACAATAAATGACCAGTTAATAGGCCTGATAACTGTGCAACAAGATAACAGCATTCTTCACTGGATCAAATGCTGATTTGATTTTCATCATATTCTATTACTTTTTGTTTACTGTGAAAAAGAGTTCAGCTGCAAAATGATTCCCGCAACTGTTATTAGAACAGCGCGTTTTATTCAAACCCGCCGGAAAACCTTCTATCTTTTTTGACTGATTTAATCTCGAGTTGTGATTGGAAAGAAGTTTTCAACACCCAGGAAAGCTCTGGTTACTTCCTAACTAGGCTTAGGCCGGTCAGGAATAAATGATCAACTCGGAATTATGGCTTAATTGCTGACAGGGCTAGAGGAGTCGGGTAGATGATTTGCCAAACTTTATAACTTTATCTTTAGGGTCTAGTTAGACCCTATCTATAGTCTCGTTGGTGGAGGAGATCAAGGTTTAAATACGCCTGATCTACCAACGAGGCAGCACGTATGTTCACAGGCTTACTGCACTCCCCGTGTTTTTCACCCTTTCATTTCGCAACATGGCGCCTGTAAATAGTGCACACGAACTCGTCGTATCAGTTCACGGTGAAGACGACTCGGGTAGTGCCAGTGGAAAAATATTCATCTGTTTTGCCGGCCATTTTGCGATTGTCCTACCCTTAGAAATTAGATCCATCGTGGTTTTTTTTTACCGAGGAAAGGTGGACTTTGCCCTTGCCAGGCGGTTCGGGGAGCAGACCGCGTGTTTGAAGCCCAGCTCGCTGTGTAAACTGGAACACCCCACTCACTGGGAAGGTAAGATTTCTTACGGGGTATAAATTGGTCGAGAACGGCACGGCTTGCTTTGCGATGTTGCCATGATGGCGGCCACTGCAATTATTGATACAATCACAAACGAATTTTTCTCATTGGAGCTCCAAATTTGTGGTTACTTCAATTGCAGAAGATGGAATGGTTTTTGTTTTAATTGTAAAGTGCAATGCTGGTTCACGATGCAAGGCTTGTTAGTATTTACACAACACTAAACGGAAGGCAAACATTGTTGTAAAACGCGCAGTTTTGTACCTGTGCTTGCATGGGGGAAAAAATAAAAATAAATTCACGGCAATGAAGTGATATCCGACAATTAAATACAATTACAGGTCCACATGTTAAGAGTTCCTGGGGGTAATCCGTTAATAATTTATTACACGATGTTGTATCAAACATTCATAAACTGAGACTTATAAATGTAGACTAACAACTGACATTTCTCGATTACAAAGTATAAAAAGAAGTCGATTTAAAAAAAAATAAAAAAATGGAGCTCTTCGTCTCTCGATCGCGGTGGTCGGCTCTTCTCGTTTGCATCTCAGTTTATAGTAATGATTAAAATGGAAAGTACTTCGTAATTTGTTTTAGGAGTAAATTAATTTCCTTCCTCTACATTTCAATAAACACACACCCGTAAACAACATTGAAAGATTGAAACGAAAATCAGACATGACGTTTGAGTGAAAACGACGAATTTATTTTGTAGAGTTTTATTATGTTCATATTTTGGTTTATTTCAAATGCAGCCATTAAAAAAGCAGCTAAGAATGGGGGTGGTGTCATGTCCAAACGCTATTTTGTTGACTTTGACAATTATTTTAGACGGAAATATTTCTTTTGAAAATTTTGTTCCATAAGTACTGATCAGTCTGTATTCTTTTTCTGCATTATGTAATTTTGGAGGCTATAGCTTTGGAAATCAAACTTCCCCAGAAATCGATCGAGTGAATAAATTACTCAGATTCTATTTGAACTTGATGTGAACGCCCCCTGTCGGCCGTAGATACAATCAAACGGCAGGGTGTCGGCCATGCCCAAATAAATAACTACCTGCGAGCAATTCTGATGTAAATTGAACAAAATAAGCAATTTTTAAATAAAATTATTTAATACAAACAAGGGCTTTAGCTTGATTAAAAAAACACACAAAAGACTTGAAAACAAGATAAAAACACTAAAACCTCTGAATCCTTAAAAATGGGCCAGTATCTCAAACACTCTTCAGTCTCCTGACGATAGAGCTGGCTAGTCGAAACGTCGAGACCGATTAGAACTCACTCCGCGGCAGTGAAGTTAAACAACGAGAAGTCCCCTCGATCCACCGTAAGCGAAAGTAGTAATCCAGGTCGATTTCCTACCTCCAGCCCAGGTATAGTAGTTGATATTGCAGGACAGTTCTTTTCAGAACTAAGTAGTCTCCTGCATTCTGAAATCTACTCCGCAACAGCAGAATAAATAGCAAGACAAGTTCTCAAGAACAATCTACACAGAAAGTAGATATATCCACACGGTGTTTCGCAAAATGAATATACAGTGAAACACCTCTCTATGCAATGCCTCAAAACAATAATAATTAACAGCTGCAATTTGTTTTTTACATATTGAATTTAAACGAAAAAAATATTATTAGCTTCAAAAAGATAGTGAATACCGTTCAAATAATACAATTATGAGCAAACCTGAGTAAACACAAAGTATGGTCCTTTTCTGGTCGCCAAAGACTGGTAGCGAAAAACAACCACAATGTTGCCATTTATTTGAAAGCCATCTGGTTTACATCTCTCGATACTTGAAAAGTCTCCGGTTAAGCATCAACGCCAAGTGATTAAAATAACTCACTTATTAACACTTGAATGTTGTTTAATGTGACAATGATTAAGAATTATAACTTAAATATTAATTGTGGGGGGAATTTCGGACAAATAATGATAATACGGACAGTTGATAGCAAGTTTGTGGTCTAAAAATTATTCATTTTATCTTGGTTGGAAATGATGTATGTTGCTGGAGCTTTTAAACACGTTGAGATAGGAATGTCATACGCCTTGCACTCTTTATTTACGGAGAACGAGAACAAAAGCAGTTTATATTTTTGAGACACTAGTTTATTTAATCGTCAGCCTGAATCTTCGCTTATTCTCTTCCCTCGCTAGTCAACTCTTCATGGAAGACAACACAAGATTCTTAAAAAAATGTTAACATTTTGAACAAAAATATTAGAACCAGTACCAGTACCACCTTAAACCCAGAAAGCTTTTCGGAATTAAGATTAAAACTCTTGAATGTGTTTACTTAAAATTATTTCATCTAAATCAGTGTTAATTATTGGATGTTTGATACGATCTTTAATTTTGATGTTCAACAAGTTAATCCTCTTAAGAACTAATTAATAGAATTAGCATTCCAAAAAGTTATAGATTCTTCAAAAAATAATTGAACACTCCCCTTCAATAATTACCTCCCTCTATGTAAATGGTATATGCTACCATTCCAATGTCACCAACATCACATGTAATGCCGCCCAAAGCATGCACTACTCTGTCTAAACACAGATCTTTGTGCACACAAACTAGAAAATGAGCAAATACCACATGGTTTGGTTCTGCATTCAACTTGTATAAGTCCCAAGTAAGGTCGGAGAAGAAACATCATTTGAAGGAAGACATCAACTCTTCGGCTTATATACTGAAAAGCAACTGAGGTTGTTAATATGAATGTTATTGTAATAAAGGTTTATTAGGTGTGGATCTAAGAGAAGCCAGTTCTTTAACTTGACATTTCGATCGATCATGAAGAATCTTGGGGTTGTTGTTGGTGGTGGCGGTGGTGATGGTGGTGGCGGTGGTGATGGTGACGGTGGTGATGGTGATGGTGGCGGTGGTGGTGATCGTGGTGGTGGTGGTAGTAGGAATGTAGGAACACTATACCAGTAATGTGGGAACACCATACCAATAATGTAGGAATACCATATACCAATATGGTAGGAACACCATAAACCAATAATGTAGGAACACCATATACCATTATTGTAGGAACACCATACACCTATAATGTAGGAACACCATAAACCAATAATGTAGGAACACCATATACCAATAAGGTAGGAATACCATAAACCTATAATGTAGGAACACCATATACCATTATTGTAGGGACACCATATACCTATAATGTAGGAACACCATAAACCAATAATGTAGGAACACCATAGACCAATAATGTATGAACACCATATACCGTCATTGTAGGAACACCATATACCTATAATGTAGGAACACCATAAACCAATAATGTAGGAGCACCATATACCATTATTGTAGGAACACCATATACCTATAATGTAGGAACACCATGAACCAATAATGTAGGAACACCATAGACCAATAATGTATGAACACCATATACCATCATTGTAGGAACACCATATACCTATAATGTAGGAACACCATAAACCAATAATGTAGGAGCACCATATACCATTATTGTAGGAACACCATATACCTATAATGTAGGAACACCATAAACCAATAATGTAGGAACACCATATACCAATAAGGTAGGAATACCATAAACCAATAATGTAGGAGCACCATATACCTATAATGTAGGAACACCATAAACCAATAATGTAGGAACACCATATACCAATAAGGTAGGAACACCATATACCATCATTGTAGGAACACCATATACCTATAATGTAGGAACACCATAAACCAATAATGTAGGAGCACCATATACCATTATTGTAGGAACACCATATACCTATAATGTAGGAACACCATAAACCAATAATGTAGGAACACCATAAACCTATGATGTGGAAAAACCATAAACCAATTTAGCGTAGGAAATCAGGCTTGTGTAATTCTTCAAGTCCATAGAAGTAATATTCATGTCATGCTTGTGTGCCCCCCCCCACCCCCACACTCACCCCCACCTGGAGTAAAATATCTGGAAGTCAAGACGCTTGGAATTACTACTTCACTTTTCTACACAATTGTCTTCTACATATTCCTGAAAGTGATCAGACTATAACAATGGATACATACGTTGGTGTTACACCACATTTGAACCAAATGTGCTACAACAAAACTGTTTTACAAATTCAACCTAAGAAATGAAATAAAAGAAATTTCACATACCATTGTTGTAACTTCCATTCTATTTGTAACTATCCATGAAGTTATAAATTGTACCTGAAATTTAAAGAATGGTTCAGCAAAAAAGGCTAAATTCAACAAAATGTTACATCAAATAATTTGGTTGGTAAAAGTTAACAGGGACCATTCACAAAGAAATATATCACATGACATTTCAGCTGTGTGGTAAACCTGCTGAAACTCTTCTGTGCTTAGTGTATAATTTACTTGCTTAGCATCTCAGGTCACAGGGTTGAACCATTATTTTATTGTTTCGCAGTACCTTTCCAGCAGGAAAAGGGGCCTAATACTAACAGGACTGGTACAAGTTTACTCGAGTGGGTTGAGCAAGTACACAGGGTGTAGCTGTACTTCTAACTATCTTTCACTTCTGTGGAAAAAAAAACCCAGAAAAACATACCATCATCTTCTGTTGAAAAAAGTTGATGATTAACTCTTTAAAAAAAAAAGCAATCCAGATGTGAATCAACAAGAACCCATTGGAAAAAAAAAAGTACTGTGACCGAAAAAGAATCAGAGCTAGGGTAGACAGCGCGCCGGTTTTGTTCTTTAGGGTTTTTTCTGCCAATTTTTTTTTTACAGGACCTAGGGAGGAGAAATTGTAATGACTGAAGAGGAAAAAATAGAGAAGATGTTAATTTCCCGTGACCATCATGGCGCCAGTGGATATTAGGGGTTGGTGTGTGCATACACGGCCGCACAATGTGGGCTTGTTTGCATGTCCAAGGGTCATAGTTTTGATGAAAATTTCAGCTCTAATTTTTTTCTACTTTTATTTTTTCCCCCTTTTCTATATTTTGTCTGTGTGTTTTTTTTACTCTCCTCATTTCATCCTTTGTTGTATCTAGGGCCCATTAGGCAGGGCACACAGAAGCACATTTTTTATGAGGTTCTGCATTTATGGGGTAACATTGTGTTTATTAGAGTCACTCTATTCATAAGGAATTTAATTGAAGAAACACATGGAAATGAATGAAATCATTCGTTGTCTAAATGTTTATACTTAGGTCTGGCCTAACAAATTATTAACAAATAAACCAATTTTCTTTCTTTTTTAAATAGTGAGTTTTCAGAAACTCACGATAAAGTTGAACTTTAATTTAAGTGTGATTTTTTGTTCTCATTCAAAAACTGTTATTTAAGTGTAAAAATAACCCCTTTTTTTGCTGTACCACTTCTACATAGTGCACAAAAAGTGTATTTTGAAATGTGTTTTTGTTCTTTACCAACAAATACTTTTAGTAGGTAAAATTTTAAGTAATTCATCATAATGTAACTTGTACAAATTCCAAGCAAAGAATGTTCATGTTTTTAAAAGAAATAAGGTACCATATTCACATAATTATTTATTTACTGAAAGTTATTTAATATACTGTGATAAGAGAGCTAAATTCCCTTAGCTTGGGTAGAAGACAAAATTGAATCAAATTCAAATAGCATTTTCTCCAAAGATAACATTTACGAAAGGGATATTTCTCACCAAACTGAATACAAAGTAAATTTCAGATTAGATTTTGAACTTGTTGATTTGTTCTTTGTAATCACACAGACTGTAACTGTAGTATCTTTTAATATGACCCGTGTAGATTAATTGAGGACGCTCTTATTGATGCTCTGTACACCTACACCATGGTGAGGTGAATGGTGAGGTGAATGGTGATGTCTCCGCTTGACATCTGATTGATAACATTCAACCAACAGAAAGAACACTCAAATAATCAACACTTGTAATCAATAAAACAGTATTGCCACATGACTCACTACTATCACCCCCCCAATACCTTTGCATTGTGGACTGCCTGCATGCACAGGCATTTGTAGCTTAACTTTTTTAAATACACGTGTCAACGTTTCTACAGCATTTAGAGCCTACTTCAGTGAGATATTCAACAAGTTTTTTCCTTACATCAAGCAGTTTTAAGAAACAGCACCTTGTGGACCAGATAAATGTCTTATTCAAATTGAGCTCTAAATTTTAGAGGGAATTATTAATTTGTACAAAATGTGATCTAAACATATTCAGGTAAGAGTATTAAGCAGAGATTGTGAAATTAAACTTCAGCTAGGGGATAGTGTGCCTACCGGATTTATGGCCTCTAGCTGCTTACCACAAACTCGAAGATTGTCTTAAATGCACTGGGATGGCTTTTCTTCAAGATTGAAGAAACTGTCAAGTTTATAAACTTCAGACATCGATAGAAATGTCAACGCCTTAATACGATTGCTTCTGGGAGCTGAAATGAGGAAACTGAGTTCTAAGCAAGAAGTAGCAAATTGCAAACATTGACTTACCAATGTGGTATTTGTTTATCACTACAGGACTGACTCGTGGCAGGTTGCTAAGATGATCAAACAATACATGCAGCAACACAACATCCCACAGCGAGAGGTGGTAGATGCTACTGGTTTAAACCAGAGCATCTCTCCCAACATCTTAACAAGGGCACGCCCATGAAAGGGGTGAAAAGAGCTATGCTGTACGGGTGGTACGAGAAGAAACAACAAGAGATATTACAACGTAAGTTGGATCCCTAAGAGGTAGCGACTTAGGTCTCAGGATGATTATTGAAGTCTTAAGACAAGGCCTAGCTTCATCAAGATGCTAAGCACCTTAAACATATCGGGTTTAAGTTTTGGTTCAATGGATTTTAAAGATTCACTTGTCTAAATCTGGTCTGATTTTTAAATCATCAAGGTTTTGGTCCATGGCTTAGTGTGGCACCATGGGGATCTCTGATTCAATTAAGGCTGCTATTAGGTCTTGATCTTGTTTTGGTTTAAGACCAGACACATACTATCTTAAAGTTTCTATTAGAATTACCCACAATAAAAGAGAAGTAAGACAAAAGGTACTTCATAAACGGCCAAATAAAGTTATTTATAATGGTTTGAGAAAACAAAAATTGTTGCTTTTCTTTTGTAAACATAAATATTTGAATGTGTCAAACAAATGAATGTGTCAAGCATTTCTATGCTGCTTAAGCAGAAAATATTGCTTAACAATTTTCTGCTTAGCAGAAATCAGCAGGATACCAGTCACAAATTGTAAATGTGGCATGGTCTTTTGGCTGGTAACCTTATTCTGGTAAGCATAATTTTGTAGCTACTTTTTGTGCTTAAGCAGCTCTATGAAATTGCGCCCAGGTTTTGAAGTTCATGTTAATTTTCCAACTAACTTTGATTTTGATTCCTGTAGAATTTACCAACCCAGAGAAGGCATCCATGGTAGATGACAGAGGCGAGTCCAGGAACAAAAAGATGAGACGAAATCGCTTCAAGTGGGGACCAGCATCTCAAAGGATCTTATACGATGCGTACCAACAGAACCGAAACCCTAGTAAAGAAGACAGAGAGAATCTGGTTATTCAGTGCAATGCGTAAGTACAGAAAACATGACCTTGATTTCAACCCTCTTGTCTTAATGAAGATATCAACAGTTAAGAAATCATTGCGTGAAAACACTTCATTTAACCCACTTCCTCAAAACAGTTATCTGATGTTATTCCATTGTAGACCCTCATGATATTTGTCAACAAAATTTTAAAGGAATATTGAAGAAGAACATTTACTAAATCCCAAACAAATGAAATAAGAAAAAATATAGCCTGGAATTCTTTGAATACAAAAAGCTTGAAAGTGTATACAAGGCTTTAAACAACAACAACATGTGTATATCAAATAATGCTTAAAGGAACGTTACAGAATTGGTAAGAAAAAAACTTGTAAAATATACTTTTTGATCACAGATTTACATAAAACTTACAAAGTCTAATGATGATGATGGTAGAAAACATCCCTTGAAATATTTCTGTCTGAAATGCCATATTTGATGAGAAATGAATAAACTAATTTTCCGATTGGAGTTTATCGCTCAGTGAGCGTTTTATTCATTTGTTGAATCTATATGATTTCATGCAAATGTGTAATCGGTTTTTCACTACTTTCTCGTGACCAAGATGGCCGATCGATCTCAAACTTCTACAGGTTTGTCAGTTTATGTATATGGTGGATTAACATAAAGTGCTTACACTGCCAGCAACTGTTTTGTTAGCAAAAACCAATTCTGTAATGTTCCTTTAATACAAAATTAACAAAAATGAAATTTCAGCTCATTAACAATAATTTATATGAATAAATAAACATGCCTGGACTTTGACCTGCACTATCGACTCATTTTCTGTGCGCACAAAGCTAACAAAGCTTTAGGTTTCAGTGTATTTGGCATAGGATGGCTTCTGAACATGTGTCCAAAATGGAACCACCAAAAGTAAGTTGTGACTTGGTGTTTAACAGGTGTCACTGACAAGTGCAATTTATTCACTTATTTAATTACATCATCTAACAATGTTGCAGGCCTCAAATGCAAAGCTTTACCAATGGGCACATTTTACAAAAGCAGTAAGTGCATGTCCGAAAAATATGAGTAAATATTGAATTAACGAATATTGATTCATTTTGGAGCTCAACAATACTCCTTTAAACAATACATTAAAAATGTCACCTGTTTTGTAAAATTGGATGCTATTTGGCTCACATCATTATCAAGAAAAACATATTGTTTAGTGTGAAACAAAACACCCACAGAATTCAAACTTAAGAAACTCCTGACCTCATGACTGATTGTCCAATAACAATCAAACAAATTGCATCGTAAAGAGAAGTTACAAATCTTTAGGAATTTAGCAATAAACTCATATTTCAAACCTTCCAATTCCATCTGTTTTTATAAAATGTAACAAATGTTGTCTGACAAAACATCTACATAAAATGCTCTATCCTGTCTTACCCCTCCCCACCCCATAAAATAATGATGAGATCACAGGCTTTATGAAGTATTTTGTACATTACTGAATTTTGTGAGGTTTTCAGTTCTATTTGTAACTATCTCTTAAAATGAAACAAGTGCAAGCTTCTTCACATTTTATCAACTTTATACCAATTAAGAAATTTAAAACTCGAGCAGCAATACTGTGTACTGTTATAGTAATTTGGTGTATACCCTGAAAACTAGAATACTGGTTACATAATGTTATGCAATGTTGTCAGTTAATAATAGACTGTACAAGTCTCGCGCGTGTTCCAACTTCCAATTCTTTTACTTCAGATATTTTAGTTCAACATAGTTTATGGCTATAAAAGTTGTATCATATTGTTGGGAAAGTAAAATTTAGCCATCAAATAATATGAAAGTAAAATAAATTTAACAAATCAACACAGAAAACCCAAGAATAAGACTTGACCTCCATGTCCGGTTCCTTGTAAACAATTAAGAATCTTGCCCAACTGGCGTTCATGTTATCATTCAACCTATGTAATGGTCACACAAATTTCGGCAAATGGGTTTCTAAAAAATAAGCATCTTCATTCCAAGTTTTAATTCTGTTTAAATGTTAAATTTCACAAATTATTTTTCTTATACAAAAATTGAAATTGCATTTATAACAAAATGATGTGAGTATTTTTATTTTAAAGAATTTTGTATAAATAGAATTTTAAAAGAACATTTGATTAGAAATTTAGTCTACGGTCGAGTTGTTTTCTTGTTTTCAATACACACCAGCTTTGCACAGTCTATACTGGATGGTGTGCTTTCTTCATGTGTACTCTTCACAAAGCGGATGATGTACTTTAGTGTGTATAGCTGTAGTGTTATATTACCAAATAGAGAACTTGTGCTTCAAATTATAAGATTTCCTCCTTGTTTAGACAAAAGATCTTTTCTTGAAACCACTTAACCCTAATCCTGTTATCCTCCCTTTGATCTTGAATGTGTGCCTAATAGTGCAACACTGCCTATCTCCCTCTTACCCTCTGATTAAGTCCATAGATCATGCAGGCCTGGTGTTTCAATTTAATACAGTGGCAACAAGGTCCTTTTTTATTTTAGAAAAAAGGAAACTAATATCAACACATCTACATGAACGTTGAACCCTAGCCTATGTGGTCATGTATCTGAATTTGATAAGCAACTTTCATGCTCTTGGTTGATTGAAACATGTTCCTTGTAGACTACTTGACAAGTTCTTGAGGACATGACTTAGACTAGGAAAGAGTTTTTTCGTCTTTTGCAGCCAAAGGCCTCATTCGGCGCAGCCTAATTTGATTGATACCTACACAGCCCTAGTTTGTATGCAAGGTTGAAATGGAGGTGTTTTCATGGTTATAAGTTGTTAATTCGTAAGAAAAAAACATACCAAAACACATTTCGGCCTAAAAACTGTTTTTATTTTGAGAAAAATTGTGCCCAAATCTGCTCTCTTTATGCATAATTACCTGCCCAAAAGCAGTAAAAATTGGAATATATGGATCTATTCCAATAACCTGAAGGAAACAAAGAGAGTCAGAGCATAGTCAGAGCATGGTCGGAGGTACATTTTATTACATGCAAAAGCATTATTAGTCATGTTAGTGTGTTCTCTCATGCAGACAGCTGTTGATAGAACAAGTAGGCTATATAGGGCTATGGTTCCTCTGTTTAATTAGTGATAAAAAACACACATATAATGGCTAGGGGGACTGTTGCAAGTTTTTAGTGCTGTGTAAAGAGTGAGGGTTAATCCGTTTGCAAACTCTGAGTAAGAGATTTGTTCAGTGGCTTAGCGAGGCAATAACAAGAAGGATAATAATGGAACAAGGGTACTGAGTACAAATGTAAGCATGTCTTGACCTCAAACAGGCATTATTTCAAGGCAACAGAGACATGGAAATTGATTGTGTGGTATTTAAGGTTAGGGTGTTTGAACCCCCAATCCCAGTCAATCCTCTGACTTCTACCATGCTCTCATATCACACACAAGAAAAAAATATATATTTAACAGAATAAGGAACCACAGAGAAAAAAAAACAAGAACAACAAAAAGAGTGAAGACTGCTCTCCTAACATGGAAACAAATCTCCTTCCTCCATGCCCCAAACAAGAAACAATTACAATAGAGTCATTTTTTTAAACAAGTCAAAGGTACTTTTGGATTGATTAACCCAAACCAAGTTGACAGCCGAGTTATAAGAGTAACTTGATTTATAACTGGTTTAATTTGCTTCATAGCGGAGTGTATGCAGAGAGGGGCTATACCAACCCAAGTTAGCGGTTTAGGAACAAACTTGTTAACAGAAGTAATGACTTATAACTGGTTTATTTGTTTCAGAGCAGAGTGTACGCAGAGAGGGGCTATACCGACCCAAGTTAGCGGTTTAGGAACAAACTTGGTATCAGAAGTCATGGTTTATAACCGGTTTATTTTGTTTCAGAGCGGAGTGTATGCAGAGAGGGGCTTTACCGACCCAAGTTAGCGGTTTAGGAACAAACTTGGTAACAGAAGTCATGGTTTATAACCGGTTTATTTTGTTTCAGAGCGGAGTGTATGCAGAGAGGGGCTTTACCGACCCAAGTTAGCGGTTTAGGAACAAACTTGGTAACAGAAGTCATGGTTTATAACCGGTTTATTTTGTTTCAGAGCGGAGTGTATGCAGAGAGGGGCTTTACCGACCCAAGTTAGCGGTTTAGGAACAAACTTGGTATCAGAAGTCATGGTTTATAACCGGTTTATTTGTTTCAGAGCGGAGTGTATGCAGAGAGGGCTTTACCGACCCAAGTTAGCGGTTTAGGAACAACTTGGTATCAGAAGTCATGGTTTATAACCGGTTTATTTTGTTTCAGAGCGGAGTGTATGCAGGGAGGGGCTTTACCGACCCAAGTTAGCGGTTTAGGAACAAACTTGGTAACAGAAGTCATGGTTTATAACCGGTTTATTTTGTTTCAGAGCGGAGTGTATGCAGAGAGGGGCTTTACCGACCCAAGTTAGCGGTTTAGGAACAAACTTGGTAACAGAAGTCAGGGTTTACAACTGGTTTGCTAACAGAAGGAAAGAAGAGGCATTCAAGAACAAATTAGCATTAGATGCTCAAGGAATTCAGTACAATATCCAAGGTAAGGAAACATTTTGAAAATTCATCACATGTTTTCCCCTGAAACTCAGTAAAAAATTTTGATAAAAGACAAAACTGCACTGTATGAAATTTGTTTACAAGATTCCTTTTGTTTAAATTAATCCACAATGGCATAAATTGTGTAACTAACAACATGCATAAATACAACAAAAACAAGGCAAGAAAAGTCATTTTGATTGTCATTCTTGTTCCAACATTAATTGTCAAATAAAACTGGAGAAGCTTGATATGAGTTAAGCTGGTAGTATATAAATAGCTTTGGGCATTAAAATCAATCAAACATAAATATTTAAAATGACAGTGGAAAAACAAAGGAGAACAATTAATAAACAAACTATCGATGTTTTGTTTAGTCTATTTCCTCACTTCCAGAAATAAATAAATTTAGACAGCACTGAAACAAACAGGGCAATGAATTACAATATGAGTTTAGAACAAGGGTGTCTTTTTCAAAAAACCCAACAGAAGGCCGCCAAATTATTTTCACAATGTCAAATTTCACATTGCTTTATTCAATTTCTTTATGCACTGAGAATATTGTTCTCAATGGGTTAACTCAGAAGAAGTTTCTTACTTGATTCCTGACTATTATTGTACAAGCTACAGGTTCAAGTTACTTGATTCCCGACTATTATTGTACAAGTTACTTTATTTTATACTTGACTGTTAAATTTTACTTTACATTTGATGAACAACCAGGAAATATGGAAGACAGTAGTAGTCCCGACATTGCCATGGTGAACACCAGCGTAGGGACCGGTACCCCGACAGTAATCCAACATAACGGCCAGCCAGGCATTATGGGTGGATGTCCAATCACCACCATGTCTCCTTTAGAATCAAGTCAACTGCAGCATGCTATTTACAGCATGGCGCAGCAGCAGGGTGGCATGAAGACGAGCGCTGCAGGCCACCAGCCACACATGGTAAGCACAATCCATCATTTATCCAAACTATTTTGGAAACCATTTAACAAGATTGTTGAAGAAATTACATCTCTAATCAAAATTAAAATCAATGAGAGTCTGTGATGAGGACAATTTTTTCTCAGCGCTACTACTAGTCAAAAGAGATCACGGTATTCTTTCAAGTTTATCTTTTTTTTAAACTCAACAATAAATTTTGGCACTGGACATGAAACCGAGACTCTCTAAAATTGCAGAAAACCATTCATTTTTATGGAGGAATGGCACAAAATAAATATTTTAACTCTAAACACTGCAAACAAATAAAATTATCAAAATGAATTAACCTTTTAACCGAGTCGCTCAAACATTTCCCTCTAAAGGTAACGATGTCACCGTCAGCTAAACTCCCTCCCGTTAGTTCCCTGTCAACAGTTTCTAACTACCATCAGGCTGCATCTCGGCTTAGTCTCCAAGGAATGGTGTACACCATGCAGCAGGGTCAGTCACAGCAGCAGCAGCAGCAGCAACAACAGCAGCAGCAGCAGCAGCAGCAACCACAGGTTCACTCACATTCTAGACAGATGGTACAAATGCTACAGGGGACACAGGGACACAATACAGGTAGGTTTAGCTTCAACACAAAGAAAGTATTTGCGTAGGATTTTCAGTTAATATTCTGCAAAAGTTAAATTTAAAATGAGCAAAAAAGCAAGTAATTCCAAAGAGAGGCAGTACATCTTCCATTCATAGTTTTTTTTAGGACTTTAAGTGTGTTAGACAGTAAGGCTTTTGAGAATCCTTCGGTTTAAATACCAAAATCAGGTAAAAATGAAAAAAACTGTATAAAAAAAATTGATTTCTTCCTAAGGTTTAAAATAGTTTGCTGAATATCAAAAAAATTACAAGTTCTTGTCTTTATGAAATGTAAAATGTTAACCCTACTATTCATGAGTTGTGCAAATTTTAAGTTTTTCTTCACTGAAATTTCTTGAGAATTTTTAAAAATTATATTAGCCCTTTGTATGTAAAATGATGTTTCAAATTTTCATAAATATTTTAGACACGTAATTCTATCACATTTGTTTTGAAGCCACTGTGATACAACCACAGAGTCCTGTTAGTGTCAACCGCCTGACGACCCTCAACTCCACCAACCAACCTACCCATCATCCACCCCACTACACGGTAGCATCACGTCAAGCAGCACAGCGCAGATCACAACACACAACAACAACAACAACAACAGCAGCAACAGCAACAGAGCCAGGGGCAGCAACACCAACACCAGCAGCAACAGCAGCAGCAGCAACAACACCAACACCAACAGCAGCATCAGATGGCGCAGATACAGCAACTACAGAATCTGATAGAGCCAAGTTTCTTGCAGCAACTCACTCAAGGTGTGGTCCATAATAAGGTCCATTCTTTTAAAAATAGGACTCGAACTATTGATTTAATTCACCACAAACGATAAATCCTGGTTGCGCCATTTTGGGAGTGGAATTCCCTGTGTGCTACTGTGCAGTGCACATTTTAGTTAAACATGCACTTTCTATATCTTTCTATATCTTTATATGCATTTTGCAGACAGTAGCCACGTATGACAAGAGGTATATAACCAATTAAGTATTGGAATATATCAACATGCTAATAGTTATATATAAAAACTATTCTCCTTGAGGGAAGTCACATGTAGCTCGGGCAGGACATGACCCATGAAGTGCAAAACAAGTAACAATGTACAGTTCAGGGGCCAATTTCACAAAGAGTTCAGATTAATCTTAACTGTGTAACAATCTTAATTGTTAAAGGCCCTGTACACTATTGGTAAGATCAAAAAACACAATGTTCACAGATTCACACATAACTTACATGATTTAAAGAAAGTAATGGTAGAAAGGGTTCCTTCAAATATTTTTGCCTAAAATGCTATCGTTTCTGAGAAACGAGTAAAACAATAGTAATTATCGCGCGCGATAATTTGAAAAAACAGAAAACACATAAGATCTCTTTTCACTATTTTCTCGTGACCTCGATGACCAATTGAGCTCAAACTTTCACAGGTTTGTTTGTTCATGCATATGTTTAATCACACAAAATGTGGACACTGTTTTTGAGATGTTACCAAAAGTGTACAATACCTTTAAAGGAACATTACAGAATTGGTTGTTGCTAACAAAACAGTTGCTGGCAGTGTAAGCACTTAATGTAATCCACCATATACATAAACTGACAAACCTGTAGAAGTTTGAGATCGATCGGCCATCTGGGTCACAAGAAAATAGTGAAAAACCGATTACACATTTGCATGAAATCATATAGATTCAAAAAATTAATAAAACGCTCACTGAGCGATAAACTCCAATCGGAAAATTAGTTTATTCATTCCTCATCAAATATGGCATTTCAGACAGAAATATTTGAAGGGATGTTTTCTACTGTCATCATCATTAGGCCGTGTAAGTTTTATGTAAATCTGTGATCAAAAAGTATATTTTACAAGTTTTTTTCTTACCAATTCTGTAATGTTCCTTTAAGCAAAGTATGATGTCACAAGACAAATCACTATGGTGATACTGACAACTCATCTTAAGATGAATCTTAATGCTTTGTTAAATCGAACCAAGCGTATCATTTGAAACATTTGTACTTTTTAGGAGTGTGTATAAAGTAAAAAACGATGTAACAAAAAAAAGTTCATACAATAATTTCCAGGTATATGTATTGGGTTTGTTAAAATGCACCAATTCAGTTTTAAATACACAACAGTCAGGTATGCAACTATTCAGTTGAATATGGTCAGTCGGAAAGATACCACTACGCCAACGCGTAGTGGTATCTTTCCTCACCTTTCACCTCTGGGGCCCTGGTTCGAATCCTGCTGGGGGCACTATGTGGAATTGGGTTTTCAGTCCCCACTTGATGCATGTGTTTTCCCAGAATAATTCTCTTGGGTTTTTCTCCCACAACTAAAACTGAAACTTCCTTCCTTGTTTTCTCTCCATAGGGGTTCTTGTCTAGTATAGTTATTAAGTTTGCTTTTCTGAGAATCCCTGGCCTACAAACAGAATAAATAAATTAAATAAATAAAATACCTTTTAATTTGTCCTTTTGAGTGTTATAAAAACAGTGAAAAACACTGTACAAAGGTTATGGACTAGACAGTTACTTCTATCACAGCAATGAACAAGTTAAAAGCAACAAATTTGTCTGTGCTATAACTCAAATTCACTAAAGTAAAAATATCATGGCGTGGCGTGTCGTGGCCGAGCGGATACGAGCACCGGACTCAAGCTCTGGTGTTTCTGTTCAGCAGAGTATGGATTCGAGTCCCGGTTGTGACACTTGTGTCCTTAAGCAAGACACTTCACCATTATTGCTGCGTCCTGCGGATGGGACGTAAAGCCGTTGGTCCCGTGTGTTGTGTAATGCACGTAAAAGAACCCAGTGCACTTATCGAAAAGAGAAGGGGTTCACCCCGGTGTTCCTGGTTTGATTGGCTGCATATTGCGCCACAGCACCTTATACTGCCATGTAAAGGAATAGGTCTAATAATTCAAAAACGTAGCTCCACAATACCTTGCAGGAAAAATACTGAATGTTGAAGCACCTTGAGCATCACTGAGTGACAGACATGAGCACTATATAAGATGCCACTATTATTGTTATTATTATCATCTTGAAGACTAGTTCCTTGGATTATAAAAAAGATGAATAATATTATTATTATATATCTCTTGCACAGCAGTAATGAATCAACCCAAGGAAATTCAGCTCAACTTCCCAGCCCAACATCACCAGCAACAATCATCGCACATCCATCAAGAAGTCACCATCCCAGTTAATGTCTCCGGAGGCGTTACCATGACAACCCTTGCCACCCTCAGCCCAATCAAAATCTCCGATATGACCGAGTTACCCATGAGCCTCCAGGGCAAGCAGCGAGAGGGAAATATCACGATAGTCTCAGCTCCGACCGGAACGACAACTGAGGAGATTGAAGACTCGAAGGCAGGGGTGGTGTTGGGAAGAACAGTTGCTGGTAGGTATGTCCGACTCTGACATTCAAGAGAGTAATTCCAGACATTATCTTGCATCAACATCTTTGAAAACTTAGTTTAATTTTTCTCTTTACTGACATCACTTTGAGAGATTGCAGTTACTGAGTTGAACAAAAACCACAGCTTTGAATATCAACAGCAAGTACGAACAAATTAACTTTCTCTAAATAATTGCTGAAGTAGACTGACTTGATTGAGAGTTTCCATGACCAAAAATGATTGACATTTTCCGACTCAAATTGGTTGTAGAAGAAATGATGAGTTTAGAACATTTTGGGGATTGTTTTTGTTAAGAAACTGTCAGCATTATTTGGCTCCTAAATTACTGTGTTTTGCTGATTGGTGAAATGGATGATAAAACCAAATTATTATAAATTTATACATAAAACGTCATAGAATTCCCCCCTCCACATATATTGAGAGTAACGAGACGCCATGTCATTCAATTTCTGAATCAAAAGTTAAATACTTTTAATTCATGGGCATTTGTATCCGAAAGGCTTATTCGTATCAAGTGAATCTGTTCGTGCAGTTATAGTTCATCATTTTACAGTTGTTTGCCTTCATTTTGACCCACATTTTGAAATAAACTTTACATGTTTGACTGCAAGTCACGATTGGTACACCTGCTTTGAAATCCTGTCTAGTAAACTGTTTTTAACACTGATCAAAATTGTATCTTTTGTAGTTGCACTTCAATTGCAGTTTACACACACACACAAAAAGGAAAAAAAAACAGAAGAAATTTGTTTTCTTGAAAAATAGAAACATGAAGGTTTTGTGATCTACATGTTCATGTAGGTTTTCATGTACCCCCCCCCCTGTAGTGTTGCATCATCACTTTCACCAATCTTGTACTGAAGACTGAAGGAATTGGAATAAACAAAAACTTCTGAAAATGTTGAACCCTTCATGTATAAGGAATGTCAAAAGATTATTTAAAATAATTAATTGAAAATAAATAATTCTACCCTTGTTACATATAAATTAATTTGGGTTGTCATTTGGACAAAATGAAATTTACAATTTTATGGTGCTAGTATAATTTTGGACTTCAGAAGTGTTTTTCTCTTATTGATACAAATTGTAAATAAATAAACTTGTAAATTCATGTACAGAGCATATGAGACTTAAAAAGTGAAAAAGTGTTTAGTCAAATTTTATTTGATATTTTGGGTGCAACCTGTTGGAATCACATCTAATGATAAATATCTGATTTACTTTTTATCATTAATAAAATCAAATAATTGAAATAATTTTTTGTATTAATTATCTCACAATTGAAATTTCACAAAAGATGTATTTGTTCCTGTTTTATTTTATAATCCAGGTAAAACAAATTCTAGTAAAATCTGTACTTTATAAATAAATAACATTTTATGATTGATTAAAGGTTTTTTTTTTTTTATATACGTCTTTTACAGATTATTCATTATTTTGTTAAAAACTAGAGTTGTGGAAAGGCCTGACATAAAAAATCTAAAACCTTTTTTGCCTGGTTTCTTTTTTCCTATTTTTGTTTTAGCTCTTAAATTCTGTTTTGAGAATTCCTGAGGGATGATGATTGCATCTAGTGAAAGAATAACTACTTCTTACATTATTATAAAGTGTTGTTGTCTTGCCTGTACATATTTAAGTTTTATTGTAACGTTATGTAATGTATTGTCGTGTGATTTTTTATGAGGTTTAGTTTTTTGTTCAAAGATTGTTGAAATGAAGTGATTGTGATTTTGGAGGAACTGTCATTTTTCAAGTTATCTGGCCTATGAAATGTGTTCATGTTTATTTATATACCAACTGTTTTACTTGGACAGTGTGCTTGATGCAAAAGACCAATGTGAGAGAGTGGGTAATGCATCATTCTAGCATCAAAAGAAATGTCATGCCTCAAAACATTTGTGCTCTTTTCTTACCAAATTTTATTTAAATCAGATCTTTGCAATGAGCACTGAAAACAAAATATTCAGTTTTTTAACACCAAATCATGACCTGGTAGAGGTTTTGCCACTCTCACTGGATCTCAAGAAATGTACATTAGTGGTCTAATGGCACTTAATGGACAAAGTCCATTCAAATGAATTAAAAAAAAGGGGGAAAAAGAAGAACGAAAAAGAAAAAACCTCAAAACAAAATTGGGATGATATAATATCATGATATTATATTAAAACCTTGTTTCACAAAAATCAGTCTGAAATTATGCTAACAAACTAAAACAACTGCAATGCAAACATGCCAAAATTAACGCTCCGCCATGTTGGAAATGGGACGATCTCAGTCGGTACGTGTATAACCTCTTCAGAGCACTTTACCTTGCGTAGTACCGGTTGCCTGGTAACCATATCTGGGTCAAACAGTGCAGTGACTGGTTTGACAGCCTGTCAATCATTACAGAACTTTGACCATGTTCAAACACAGATAAACTCCCTCACTTGTACAAAAAGGTTGACGATATTTTTCATGATTGAAGATGTTTAATGGTGAGATGTCCTTTCTCTATGGTGAGACAGGACAGTACTGAGCTGATTACTTCCTTTAAAGGCACTGTCCTCTATTGGTAATTACTCAAAATAATTGTTAGCATAAAAACTTACTTGGTAACGAGCAGTGGAGAGCTGTTGATAGTATAAAACATGGTGAGAAACGGCTCCCTCTGAAGTAACGTAGTTTTTGAGAAAGAAGTAATTTCTCAGTAAAATATTTGAATTGATTTTGAGACCTCACGCGTGAGGTCTCGAAATCAAGCATCTGAAAGCACACAACTTCGTGTGACAAGGGTGTTTTTTCTTCCATTATTATCTCGCAACTTCGACGACCAATTGAGTTCAAATTTTCACAGGTTTGTTATTTTGTGCATATGTTGAGATACACCAAGTGAGAAGACTGGTCTTTGACAATTACCAAAGGTGTCCAGTGTCTTTAAAGTGTAATTTGTGTTGTTTCTGTCTTCATGATATATTCTTTTCATTATACAAAAATGCTTTAAAAAGTTTAAAGATGTGGTATGGCGTAAGTTAAGTTTCGAAAAAATGCTACTGGTTTGGTTTACTCTCATTGAAAACTAGTGTTTGGCCAGTGGACCACTGTTAAGGAAGAACGGTGGACTGCTGTTTGTGGTTTATTCAGTGTTTTTAAAAATCACACTATTAGGTACAGAATATTTGACAAACTGCAGGTGAGGTGTATTTCAGTCTTGTGGGTCTTGTCCGAGGTCTCGGTTTTGGGTCTTTTGAGGTCTTGACTTCAACACTGGTGTATTTTACTGATAATGAGGTCAAGCCTGTAATGTTTGAACATTTGCAGACCCTATGAGGATGATGAAATACAACATTAATAATGACATTAACAGTACTCTAATACTGAATCCTTATAAATAGACTAACATGTCTCACACTCGATGACTAGAGCAGGCTAGTCAAAATGTTGAGACCAAAAAGAACTCACTCCGCGGCAGTGCAGTTAATTACGAGAAGTCCCCCCGATCCACTAAGCGAAAGTAGTAGTCCAGGCCAATTTCCTACCTTCCGCCCAGGTAGTAGTTAATAAGCAGGACAGTTCTTTTCAGAACTGAGAAGTTTCCCGAAGTCGAAAATCTACTCCGCGGTAGTAGAACAAACAGCAAGACAAGTTCTCTAAAGAACAAAATCTACACAGCAAAGTAGATATACACATGGTGTTACCGCACACCGAATAATGCATCAGTACTAGTAATGTTTAAATCAAAACCACCACACACTGCACATTTGTAACTCATAGGGAGACCAAATCCCAAGATTGATTATGGTTATGTCATAAGATGTCTGATAAATTGGGTCAATAAATTTCCACAAGTAAAATTCTACAATAAGAAACTATTGTTGCTCAAAATCTGTTGTGATGTTTAGTATTTTCTCTTTTCCAAATACAACAAATTTGGAAAGTCAGGTTGAAATCATGAGACTGTCAATTTTTAAGTAAATGTGTGGAAGTTTCCATGTGGAAATGTTGATAAATTGTAAATAAAGAAGCCAACCCTGTTTTCAAATTTACACAGGTGAATTAATGTATGAAACATTCATATTTTTAAGGAATTTTCACATTTTTGGGGGGAGGAAGTTTCGCATTTCTTTAGGCGTTGACTTGTACAGTGACAAAGTTTATTGCCTCTTTTGCTCTTGGTCTTAATTTCTTAAAAAACAAAAACACTTACGAATGAAATTCCAGACCTGTTTTATGAGGAAATAATCTTCTTGTTTCAAATATTTGTTGTGCCACTTATTATAGCTCTTTTTACATAGATATGTATGAAATAATAATTAATTCCTTACGATCTGTATAAAGAAATGTGAATAAGTTTGTTGCCATTATGACGTATTTTGATAATATGTGTCTTTATTTTCATGAAATGTTAACGATAATAATATGGAATCTTATAATTTCACCAAAGATGTAACTAATTGACAAACTAATTTTCTTGCAATAAATTTACCCAATTTTTTAAAAACAAATTAATCATTGCCAATATACAATAAAACTATTTATGAATCAATATTGTTTATGCAAAATATTGTTTTTCTTGTAAATATATTTATTGATCCAAGGATTTCTCTTAAAATTAAAAAGTGTGGAAAAAGACGACAAAGAGTGTGACTGGTGTGTTTTCATTTTTGTGGATCCCGCTTTCCCAAGACATTCTGAGGACCATTAAAGGTGCTGCATACATTTGGTAATTGGAGCCTACTGATTGTGTTAATCATATATAAATGTAGGTACATACAATAAAACTAATCTGTGATAGTTTCACTTCAAAAGGTGGTCGCGTTTTTGAGATATCACCAACAAACTGGAGCGAATATTTCCACATAGGAATACACAGTCTGAGAAGCGTCTCAGATTCAAATTTTGGGGAATAAAAAGTGATATATTTTCCATAGTACTTCAAAGTTAAAAGTTTCTCAAAATTCAAAGCTGCTGTCCTTCTTATCAAGTAAGTTTTTATTGCCACTAATTTTCAGAGTCATTACCAAACGTGTACTGTGCCTTTAAATGGAGCTGTTAAGCACACATGCTAAGTACTGAAAAAGTTGCTTAGCAGAAACTGGGGGCAAGCCAAATTGTCAGAGACCATATAACTGTGACTGGGTCCCTGCTTTATAGGCTATACATTTTGTAAGCACAATTGTTACCTTCAAAATCAGAAATGGAGAACAGGCTATGGAATGTGCCATTCAATCTAACTGCTCTAAGGTTGTGTTTGTAATGGTGGTTGTGGCTCTTGCTAAAGGTGTTGCTAAGGGCAGTCTATGCTTTAAAGAATGTTAACATGGAGATCCAGCATTGCTGCAGGTGAAGCCGCAGGCACAGCCGCTAATTCTGAAATGGCCTTATATAAGAGTTGTTTTTGGTAAGATCGGCATGCCTGGCCAAATGCAAAGCACGGCTGTTTTGGGCAATGCAGTGAGCAATTCAACGGACATTTTATTCCATGTTGGCATTGACAATAACACAAAATGTATCGTCCATCAAACGCAAGTTAACATAAGAGGTTTGAATACAGGAGTTTGAGTGCTGAACTAAACAAGATAGATCAAGATTTGACCCTAATCTAGATAAGCACACTGTGAGTTTAAAGATTGAAAATATTCAGGAACTCAGGTACTCCGTGTAAATGAATAATTGTTTCCCCAAACCCATGCTATATTGTCTATAAATAAAGCTGTTAGATGGTTTTGCACAGAATCAATAGTGTAAAAAACCCTTGAAAATGACACAAGAAAATAGATTTATTGATAACATCATGCTACCCTTTCAGCAATAAATCTTACCTAATTCCCCCGGAGCATGACCTAAATGTAAAGTAAATTTCAATTTGTAATGGAAAGTACAACATTCAATAACAGCCATCGCTGGTTTCAATTTGGTGAAAGCAGTAGCCGATTGAGTATCCTAGCAACCTGTTAAACTCATAGCATCTGGGTAACGGACTTGTCAAAACTTGATTAGATTTTAAATGTCTGATCCAGGCTAGCGATTCTTAACTTTTCTTCGTGTGTGTGTGGGTAGGTATACACATTCAAAGGGGGAACCCATAACAAAAGAGGACAATAGGGTCCCTGTTTGGGGAAAGGTCCCCAGTAGGAAAACGTGTACAAAACCAATGAGAGCTGTTGCCAAAAAGTTAGAGTACAAACAAAAGAGGGACAATAGGAGGTCCCGATTGCAGGTGTTTACACACTTGTGTGTGTGTGTGTGTGTAGGGTGGGGGAGTAAGTGATTATAATTGTTGAAGTTTTTTTTTTAATTCCTGTCCAGGTTTTCTTCTTGATTGGCATGATTCACAAGTCATAATCCCTGGACCCATTATCACAAACCTAGTAAGCCCAGAAGGCTTCATCGACTCAGTAACTACATTAAGGTCCTTATACGAGTGTCTTCACAGTGCTTTTGCATATTTTTGAACTCCTGGTAAAAAAAGTTTTTATGGACATTGTTTAGAAAAAGGTCACATTCATTTTGTAAGAATTTATTTTATTTTCATTTCATACTTGACTCCTCTCAATTATTTCATAAATGAAAAGACTTTACAGCACCGAGCTTGCAGTTTCAGATGCTATTAATCTAACTGGAGTTCAGAACATGTCGTAAGCAACCTACATTAATATATGGTAACTGTTTTGTGCTGCTAAACAGACAAGCCAACATAGTTTGCCTGAGCACTGACATTGTTCTCATCATAGATTCATTATTTTCACTTCACTTAATAAGGTGGCTCTTCAAGACCCTTCATGTCTTCCTTGCGAACATTTGAATGTTTGTATTTCTTAGTTTTTCTTCATTGTCCAATAATTCAATAGATGGTTTGGCATGATTCATGTCACTTCATCCGCTGTGCCATTATGATCTCTTTTCTTTTTCCTTTTCTTCTTCTTCTTCTTAGTTTGGTCCTCCGACAGTGAAGACTCAAGAAATGTTTCATTTTCGTTATTCAATGAGGTATTTACATTCTTTCTCTCCACAGCTTGACTCCTTCCACTCACTGCTGGCAAATCATTCTCTTCTACCGTCGCATCGCTTTTTTTCTTTTTCCGTTTTTTCTTCTTTTTCCCCTCTTTACAATCACTCAAATCCGATTTGCTTTCGTTTGTCTGGCCTGCATGCTCAGCAGAGGTCAGAGTTGAAAGGTTAGTAGATGAAAGGTTAGAGGTCACCTGTAGGTCTTTGGATGCAGGTGGCCAGGAGCTCTGGAGGACCTGGTCATAAGAGACTGCCACTGATGCAAGCTTGAGTCTCTCTTCATCAGAGTCACTGGAGTAAAAACAAAATAACACCAAACAAATCTCTATTTATTATTACAATAATATTTATACATTTTTTAATGCTGTGTAATTGAATAATGTTGCTTGAAAAGCCTTAAAAATATTTTCTAATTTTTTTTGTTTTTAAGGAAAATATATAACTTATACATTTCAATAACATTTATACATTTTTGAACGCTGTGCAATTGAATATTGTTGCTTGAAAACCCTGGAAAATATTTTTCTAAATTAATTTCTTTTTAAAAAAATATACACATTTACTTTTGTAAATAAGCAAAAGGAACATTTTTCTGATGTCTGAGACTGCAGTCTTCATATTTCTTCTTCTATTGAGAGTTGTTTAAAACTCAGCTTATACCTGTGCACAGCCACACTCATGGGTACACTTTTTGTTACAAAGACACCAAATGAACAACACATAAATATTGAGTAACTCTTTGCCGATCTTGTATTCGACAAACTCAAGTATTATCTACTCTTCATTCACACAGCGCTGATTAATTAGTTTACAAAAAACATTGAAATAGCTGTTACATCACCGGTTTTCAAAGTGTTGTTCATAACATGGACACAAAAAAAATGTGTACCCATGATTGTGGCTGTGCACATCTGCCATTGATAAACACTTATTAACTCCTAGCCCTAGTTTGTAGTTACCTATCACTGCTGCTTTTACGTCGTCTTCTTTGTCTCACTGGTGTGGAAGTTTCCTCCGAGAGTCCAGGTTTTGAGGTTGAGAATAGTTGAAAGTCATCTAGCAAGGAAACATAATTAAAAACCTTCAATTATCTTAAGGTAGGTTCATAATTTGGTAATAAAGCCCGGTTCATACTTCCTGCGAATGCGAATGCGAATTTTAACGACACAAATTCGCAACAAACAATTCGCAAGGGCTGAGCTGTGCTCAACTCCTGCGAAACATTCGCAGCGAAAAACAGAGCTGTGACGTCAAAACTCGCTTCGCATTCACATTCGCAGCAAGTATAAACCGGGCTTAACCCTGAAAGAAATCGTGTTTTTTTTTTAACTGAACGCCTACTTGTTATAAAGATGGTTATGGTTATGGTTATGGTTTGTGGTTATGGTTATGGTTATGGTTATGGTTATTGTTATTATGGTTATGGTTATGGTTATGGTAGTCAGCATTCTGCAAAATTATTCCGTCTGACATGTCTGAAGTGCTCCCAATGAAAAAATTTGAATCTCAAAATATGAGTTGTGGTTGGTACCTGTTGTCGCCTCGCTAAACATGCATGGATTTGGCGTTCTTGATGCAAATACCGTGGCAGGTTTTCACTTTTTTTCTCATCAAGTAAATACTGTATTCAGCTGAAACTTTCACAGTTGACTTTTATTGTAACTTTCTAGATAATTTAGCCTATATATCGGCTTTTGCCTGTAACTCAGACAATAAACCCCTACCTATAATAAACCCCAACCTTTAATTCCAGTAAGATTTAATGTGGTTATTTAGAAATTCAGGCTTAAATGATATGGGTTTACATTCCAAGTTTACTGCTGATTTCCACACATAAATATCCCTAGTGGGTTCTAGCCCCGGGTACATCCCCAGTGGGTTCTAGCCCTTAGTGGGTAGATATCCCTCGTGGGTTCTAGCCCCGGGTACATCCCAGTGGGTTCTAGCCCCTAATGGGTAGATATCTATGGTGGGTTCTAGCCCCGTGGTAGATATCACTCGTGGGTCTAGCCCCTAGTGGGTAGATATCCCTCGTGGGTTCTAGCCCTAGTGGGTAGATATCCCTCGTGGGTTCTAGCCCCTAGTGGGTAGATATCCCTCGTGGGTTCTAGCCCTTAGTGGGTAGATATCCCTCATGGGTTCTAGCCCCTAATGGGTAGATATCTATGGTGGGTTCTAGCCCCGTGGTAGATATCACTCGTGGGTCTAGCCCCGGGGTAGATATCCCTAAGGTTCTAGCCCCGGGATACATCCCCAGTGGGTTCTAGCCCCTAGTGGGTAGATATCCCTCGTGGGTCTAGCCCCAGGGAAGATATCATCCGTGGTTCTAGCCAGGGGTAGATATCCTCAGTGGTTCTAGCCGGGTAGATATCCTAGTGGGTAGATATCCTAGTGGGTTCTACTGGGGTTGATATCCCTGGTGAGTTCCATCTAGAGTTCCTTGGGGGTGGGGGATGCAATCCATACCAATAAACTAAGAAACAAACAATCATTTAATCTAATTTACTGATAACAACCAGCATGAAAACTGTCATCCAAAACCAATTTTTAGCAGTAGCATTAAATAAATAAAGATTAAGAAAAACAAACAAGAAACAGAAAAACCTTCCGATCATAATTATAACTACTTGAAAGAGTACAAAGATGTAACAAACAAGGGAACATTAAAGATAAGTCAGACATGGTATACCCATAAAAGAAATTGAACTATGAAGGCTGGGGAAGAATGGAAGGGTCAAGTTTTGGAATGACATTAATGAATGATATTTCAAACTCACCCGTTGTTTCTTCTTGAGTTGCCAAGTTTGTTGTGCTCTTTTTAATTACCGAGATGGAGCTGTGAGGCAAGCAATGAGGCAAGGATGAAACAATCATATTTTTTAAAATAACTAGTAAAAATTCAATGACATTATTTTATTTTGAGGAAAAATTAATTGCCTATTTTAAATTCTAAAGCTAATTAACTATGAATACAAACCACCTGCAGCATAAATGCCTGTCTCAGTTTTTAAGCATTAAGCCTATTTCGCAGAAAACAATTTGTGGAACAAATGTGCAGCCCCTATCAATTGGTTTTACTCTTAGGAAAACCATTCAGAAAACAAAGCTGCCAGTAAAAATGTATATATTTCCTGCACTGTACAACCATATAAAGAAGAGTTTTAGGAAGAATTTAAGTTTATTATTCTGAAAACACTTACCTATCCAGCCAGGTCGTTAGTTTTTTAGCAATGAATGCTTTCTGTTCTGGTGTAGCATCAACATTTCTGAAATCTTTCTGCTCATCTGAAGTATCCCTTTCTCTTAAAAATAAAATAAAACACATTTCAAGACAAACACAAACTTTTTACTTTTATACACAAAAATATATTATTCAAATATACAATAACAAAAAAAGAGGAAACTCAACTACAACTCAAAGACCAGATGAGCAAAAAAAGAGGAAACTGAACTTCATCTCTAAAAACAGATGAGCAAGATAAGAGGAAACTGAACTTCATTTCTAAGATCAGATGAGCAAAAAAAAGAAACTGAACTTCATCTCTAAGACCAGATGAGCAAAGAACAGGAAACTGAACTTCCTTACTAAGACTAGATGAGCAAAAGAAGAGGAAACTGAATTTCATCTATAAGACCAGATGAGCAAAAGAAGAGGAAACTGAACTTCATCTCTAAGACCAGATGAGCAAAAGAAGAGGAAACCGAACTTCCTTCCTAAGACCAGATGAGCAAAAGAAGAGGAAACTGAACTTCCTTACTAAGACGCAGATGAGCAAAAGAAGAGGAAACTGAGCTTCATCTTTAAGACCAGGTGAGCCAAAGAAGAGGAAAGTGAACCTCATCTCTAAGACCAGATGAGCAAAAGAAGAGGAAACTGAACTTCCTTACTAAGACCAGTTGAGCAAAACATGAGGAAACTGAGCTTCATCTCTAAGATCAGATGAGCCAATGAAGATGAAACTGAACTTCATCTCTAAGACCAGATGAGCAAATGAATACAAAAATATAAATAAATATGTTTTCCTTTTTAAAATAAAATGTTTAATCACCTTAAACTCTTCTTTCTCTTCTCTTGTGGTGGCTTATCATCTGCAAATAAAACCACTTATTAGTAATTACACTTTTAAAGCTGTCAGTACATTCATTTCAATCTCAATTGAAGAGATTTCTTTATACTATACAAAAAATTTACAACATTGTTCAAAAATTGTACTTTGAAAATTGAAATCAATACATTTGTGTATACTCGTATGTGCTAATAACTGGGGGGCTGTACTCCCTTAATGTTAACTTCTTCAGTACTGGTTAACATTTTAGAAAAGGGAGTACAGCGCCCCAGTTACTGGGTCTACCTGGGTCTATTTTACATCCTGTCTTGAGACGATCGCACAACCAAACTTAATTCAAATCTTTCATCAAATTTGGTATGATCATGTTTCATTTTATTTTAACTGAGTACTGACTTGGTCTCAGTGACTGTACTGACAAATCACCTTTCGCTTTACTGTCAATAACTGAAGAAAAATGAGACCATGTTGCAGATTTCAGTTTAGCTTTTTCTTCTTCATCGGAGCTGGAACTAGAATCCACCATGTTTGGGTCATGCAGTGTTACCACCTATTAATTACAGATGATAAGGCTACCCCCATGGGATCTAATGTAACTGTAACACTAAATAACACTACAGTGTAAGCAAAACGTGTCTTTTCCGTGTTGTATGGGCGCAGACATATTGAAATGTACGAATCTGTTTTATTAAGGTGAAAAGATATAAGTTTATAACATTTAAAAATACATTTTAGAAAAGAACAAATATTACACCATAGTGTAAAATTTTTCTTTTACCACTAGTACCTCATTCGTTTAAATTTTTAACAAAAATTAATAACAAATTTTAACGCTCTATAAAAAAAAAAGGATCCCGGGCACTTTTTAATGAAACGGAAAGCAACCGAGAGGGCGCTAGAAGACATCCACCGAAGCGAGAACATGCTTCAAATTTCTGTCAACAACCGTACACAACAGTCAGTCCGTACTGTTATCTGTGCGCAATAACAGATCAGTTCGAAAGTTCTTATCCTCCCGACTCTTGGTGTCCATAAAGATAATTTAATTAATTAATTACCTCAGCCTTATTTATGTAATAAATTGAAACATGATATAAAGTTACTATGTTTTCTCTAGGAGTATGCACTGCTGCAGCATTCAAAAAGCGATATCAGACTTGAAATCAAGTCTATATGTATCCTTTGTTGTTCGCGACCCCGGCCGCAAATTTATGTTCTGCAGCACACGCTGGCTACGGAGTCAACAGTTAAGGGATAGGGAAGAACAGCCTATCCCTTAACCGTTGACTCCATAGCCGACGTGTCCTGCAGGAAAAAAATCGCACCCGGCCACTAGCCCTAGCTATAGCTGGACGTGATCGATCCCTGGGCGATACGGCAGTTAAGTATGCAAACGAGGTTGTTACGTATGACTTCAGACTGGGCATGCAACCCCTGGACAAGTAAGTGACAAACAACCAACCCAAACAAGAACACCCCTGTGATATATAGGTTTGTGCTTCAAGGAGTGAAGGAGAGGGAGAGAAAATAACCCGGTTTTAAATAGTTATTCCTCCATGCTAATACCAATAAATCGCTCAGGTAATTTTTGCATAGTGTATAGCTGTGGTGATGCAGTTTGAGCTGCTTGGGTCATTTCAGGTGTGCAGGACAAACCTCCTGTCAAGCCGTGACAGCAGATATGCAAAAAGGCGGTTTTTCTTTCATCATTTTTTTTAAAAACTTCGATGACCAATTAATTGAGCCCAAATTTTCACAGGTTTGTTATTTTATGCATGTTGGGACATACCAAGTGTGGATACTAGTCTTTGACAAAAACGCAGCAAAAATAGCGCTAACGCAGCGCATGATTTTTAAAAGTTTTTCACCACACTTGCGGACCTAATGGCGGGAAACCCCTTTTCGGAATGAGCCGCGTGCAGTTTTTTTTCTGCAGCACACGTCGGCTACAGAGTCAACAGTTAGATAGGCTGTTCTTCCCTATCCCTTAACTGTTGACTCCATAGCCGACGTGTGCTGCAGAACATAAATTTGCGAGCCGCGTGATGCCAGCAGTGATCTATGCACAATGCCCGACGCATTGCATCGCAGCGTGCTCAATGATTATAGCCTCGGGGTTTACGTCTCGCTAGCCCCCACGCTGTGCACCGTGGAACACGCTAGTCAGTTGCTGCACCATTGGAGGGTTGCACAGTTTTGTTGCACGGAGTTTATGAATTGAATTTGGTGCAGTAATTAACTTTCCGGCTGGAAGTAAAACTCACTCCGAAGGTAAGATGATTTATTCAAACAAAAAATCCGAAAATGCTTGAAAACGGCAAAGTTTGATGGTTTCTTTAGGGAACTATTTCTACACTATTCCTGGAAGACCTCTGGAGTAGCATGGAGGAATGATTCCCGGGATTTTACGGTGAGTGACGGTCGTTGACTCAATTCAGATATGGTACCAAGTTGGGGAGGGGCTCAAATAAATCCGATGGAAAGCGATGACAGGTGTATACTAAGGGGGTAGGTAGGTTGTAAAACCTAACAACAACATCACGCGGCGGCACCGCGTACAGACACAATCGGCAACTGGCATTGACAGCACCGGTCACATGAAATGCAAGAGAAAACTCCAGTTTCTTGGTACAAGTAATGTATAAATATATGATTTATTGTGTAACTTCGTCGTATATTCCTACCTCCATGGTTGTACGAGTAAAATACATTTAAAAAGTGCTGTATTCTGGATGGACTAACTTAACAGCCGCCTGCTACAGTGCTAATAAGATCATGTGTTTATCATACGACTATAATATTGGGAGCTCGAGTATCATTTTTATATAAAACCAAAAATATTATTTGATGAAATATGTTTGGTGTTATTTCATCGATGAAATTATAACATTTATAAGATTGACGGAAACATTTCTCTATCCGAATTGTCCTGCTACTTTTTCACTCATCATACCGAATGAGTAACTAAGTTACTATTTTATTTCATAAATAATAATGGGCAGTAATTGCAGAATGCCCCGCCACTCTGAGGTACCTTTTTGTTGCCGTGGGTCACCGGTTTGTGGCTACAGCATTACAACGGTTAAAGAACAAGGCTCCATTGAAACATGCAAGCTACAACAAGGTTATTTGAGTGGCGGGGTATTCTGCAATTGTGCCGAATGATATAGTCTGATATAGAAATTTTACAAAATTAATTTATTTGTGTTTTGTTTTTGTTTTTGTGCGTGTTTTTTTTTGGGGGGGGCTCGTGACTGTAGTTGTGTATTGGAAAGGGTTTGGGTCGGGGATAGAGCTTGTGAGCATGATATTGTTAAGGGGGCTCAAGTAATGTTTTAATTAGTTGTAATATTAATGTGTTATTTTGTAAGGTGTTATTTTGTTTATTCGTCTATTGCAAAGCTCTTGTTTTGTTTTGTTTTGTCGGCTGTTCCTTGACAAGCCCCGCTTTTTGGAATGTGCCTCCACATTCATATAATTATATTGACTGTACTTTTTTTTTTTTGATGACGATATGTGGAAATAAACGTTGCTTTGAATTGAATTGAATAATAAAAACCAACCATCTAATTTTGTACTGAGTAGTGTATGGGTAAAACACATAAATAAAGTGATTACAGAAATTGAATATACTGTGTGGCTGCTAAACAAAATGGATTTTAGCAAATGAAATTGTCTAATGCACAACAATTATAATTATATTTATTTAAAGGTTCTTTTTGTACCCTAACACAGGATCAGTCATCCGGTGCTTGGCAACCAGCAATACCACTCGGATGCTGAATTAAAGATTTAAAAGTCAACAAGCTTCATAAAGAGGAAGATTTATACAGGAAAGCAATCTACTGAGAAAACAAAAAAACCTCTGTGCTCCGGATGTTTTGTAACCTCCCAATTCAAACAATGACTTACCTCGCTATAACTGGCTGGCTCTTTATGAGCATCGGACTCAGTAACATCAACAAGTGGGTGTTTTGCGAAGAGCATTTCAGTTACCCGCTGTTCCTGACCACACTGCACATGCTCTCGTCCTGTGTCTTCGGCTCCGTCGCCATCCGTTACACCCCGCTCGGAGCAGCATTCGGCGAAGGCAACGACCGACTACGCATGCCGCCCAACTCGACTCTGAAAATCTTCATCCTGAGCGTCGTGTTTACCCTCGCGATCGCCTTCGGAAATATAGCTCTTCAGCATCTCTACATCTCTTTCTTGAAGATGGTGTTCGCGCTGACTCCCCTGGTGACTGTCGGATTATCCAGGGTGTTTTTCCATCGTCCTGTGGACTCCTACGTGCTTATGTCTATGGTGCCGTTGTGCTTTGGTAGTATGTTTTGTATAACGGGAGAAGTAAACTTTAGTGTCTTTGGATTCGTTGCAGCGATAGCGGCTACGATATTAAGAGCTCTCAAAAGTCTATTACAAGGTATTTGTTTTATTTGTCACCATACAATGAAATAAGTTGAATCAGGGCTCGAATTTCCATGGACCGCTGGCCCGAGGCCAGTAATTTTAACGTCGGGCCAATAGACTCAAGAAGGGACAAGTCCAGTGGTCTTGTGTTTTTCAGTTCAATGTCATTGTAAAAAAGAAGATGTCCAAATGTTGAGTTTGAGTCTCATAGATTTATTTCAATTCTGCAGAGTATCACTCATTCAACAGAAGAGATCAATCTTCTCTTAGTGTTTGTTAAAGTGAAACAGTTTATATGATAAAACTGTGTTCACATTTTGGTTCTATTTTGGTTCTAGTATATTCTCCTTTTGATTCTGGTTTTGTAAATAGAATTCTGGTCCAGTAAACATTCTGAGCTGCAAGTCCTGCGGTCTTGTGGATTTCCCCCCCCCCCTAAAAATTCAAGCCTTGTGAATCGTAGTAAACAATAACATATTTGATCTCTGGTTAGGAGTGGTGTTGAAAATCACTAAGCAACGTTTAATTCTTTGTAGTAAATATTTAAAGAGAGAATGTCGTGAAGATTAACCTCTTATGCCAAATCTTATTCCTACAGGTGTTTTACTGAAGGAGCAGAGGATAGACTCCATCCGCCTGCTCTACCACATGTCCATTCCAAGCTTTCTTATGCTCCTCGTAGCTACTGCCATCTTAGAACCTTCGGCCATCTTTGAACCCACCCTGTGGGCCAACGCCCGCCTCTTCGGTCTCGTTCTCCTCAGCTGCTTCTGTGCCGTCGGATACAACATCATGAATTTCATGGTCACATTCTACACCTCCCCGATTGCTCTACAGGTCCTGGGGAATGTCAGCATCGTACTGGATGTCATTGTGTCACTAGTGGTCTTTCAGAATGAGTTGTCGTGGCTTAGTGTTGGGGGAATCGTTGGCGTAATGATCGGAACGATAATGTATCAAGAAGCCGGTACAGTAAAATGGTTCGTCGACAATAGAGTATCAAGATCTCTAAACACGTACTTCTAATAAATAAATAGTTTCATGGAGCTGCTAAGAACACAGAGTTGTTGAACATAAAAAAAACGTATTCCCATTTTTATCAGGTTAAACTGTAAATGTTGAATGAAGTATTAATTTATAAAGTGATTTCATTTTGTTTACCATGATCAGTATCTCCCTAATAAAGCTCAGTTATTGCACAACTTGAAATATTAAAAAAAAACAAAAAACTCTTAAGTGCTAATAATGAAATGGAATTAGGAATTCCAAAGTACAATTGTGTAAGTAAATGACAGTTCCAGTCAGTTAGTAGTGTTTACTAGTAGAGCCTACAGTAATAGCTCGTAGATTATAAAGTGAAAATGTGTATGTAGTGGTTAAGGGCAATAGACAAATAACATAACTGTAGCATGTGTTGGAAAATACACCCAGCTGAATGCCATCATTGTAGAAATATACTCTAGAATTTTACAATTTTACAATTTGTGTTGTTTCATTTATGCTAACAGTTGATTAACAAAAATGAGGCTGTGGTTTGAGGTAGATTGATCCTTACAACCTGTTAAACCAATACACACATTGTTATGAGTAAGGAACAAGACAGTTAATGGCTATGTGTGTGAATCTACAAGAAGGCAACATTTGGTACTTAGATGTGAAGCGGCATTTTCCCACCACAGAATTAAATTCCAGGCTGGGAAGACTTATTTTTTTTTAAGTTTCAGAAAACAAATCGCGATTTGAAGAAATCAGCTATTTTTTGTAAATGAAAGCATAGAGCAAATTGATATATTTCAAAACAGTT
This sequence comes from Pycnopodia helianthoides, assembly GCA_032158295.1. Classification (NCBI taxonomy): domain Eukaryota; kingdom Metazoa; phylum Echinodermata; class Asteroidea; order Forcipulatida; family Asteriidae; genus Pycnopodia; species Pycnopodia helianthoides. Next base: position 6,411,416 of record CM063249.1, read on the forward strand.
TTTCCCCCTAATATTTGGGGTTCTAATCTGTTTAATATAGTTTTGTTAACATGTAACATTGTTTTAATTTCCCTGTGAGTTTCTCTGACCCAGCACACTTTCCTTGATCAATTTGATGCATTGATTACTTGACCTCTGACCTGCTATAGCTGAATACATAGTGTGGGTCAAGTTGATTATTCATAGGTTATTGGTAAACATATTAGGCCAAATAAAAAAAATATATGTTTAGCGTCCCCGCCCGCTTCCTTTTTAGAGGCTGCCACTTTTTTCCCTTTTTTTTAAGGATCAACTTTTACAATCTCCGACAACAAAAATCGATTCTCAAATACATAAACATTGTATTTTTGACTAGAGCACATAGAAAAAACACACAGAAAAAAGCTGGCAGCCATCTTCAAAAATAGCCCAGCCGGTTGTCTTGAAAAATGTGTCAAGCAGCCATTAAAAAAATAAGGGGGCCCACCTCCTCTTTTTTGAAAAGGCAGGACGCCAAACATGTTTTTTTTAATTTTGCCTTATAAGTCAGCAATCTGGCTGAAGAGCATCGGCTTCTTGACTTTAATATGTTGAATCAAAGGAGGTCAACGTAAACTGATGTAATTGCATCAATTTGCATCAAAGTGGAAGTAGTAGGAGAAAATCAGGTGTAGTTAATTCGAACCAACATTCTTGTTTCTATGAGGTGAATGCAGTTCAACCAATAGTTCCTGATTTTATGCAGTGTGCGCCATTCAACCACAAACTGATATTTCATGATGATATGCTGTGTGTGCAATATTTTTAATTGTTGTGAAGTATGGCTGTGTCAATGTTTTTGCTATGACAACAAAATTATTCTGAGAGTTGTTTCGGAATTACTTAATATGACCAAAGTATTTTTTACTTGTGACAGTCAGTACTTGGATTATATATAAAGAATTTTTTATCAGTTTTTAATCTATGGTGTGTATTTTTAATTTTGAATGATTTCAAACCTTTCAGGCAAGTTTGTTACACGGGAAGATTTGTGTTAAATCAGACAGACTGGTATTATTTAATAATTGTTAATTTGAAAATTGCCATTGATTGAACATCATTTCGTTTTGTATTTTGTGCCAAATTATATTTCACATTTATGTCTTGTTTTGAAGCTCTGAGTTTTAACTTTTGACAGGTGGTTCTTTTTGTCTTTACCCGAAAAAGAAATTTGATTTGTGTATTTCTGTATGGAAGTTGTACAAAGCACAAGTCATTGAGGTAAACCCCAAAGTAAATGCATCTTTGCTGATGTTATCTCGTCATACATGTACATGTACATTTCACTGGTACAACAATGTTGAATAATTTGAGTTATCACACAAGTGCAAGTGGAAGACGGACAGGTGAGATTAATTTCCATATGAAAGTTATGGATGAGTTTGCCTGCTGATGTTCATAATAATATATTTATTGTAGTTATGGAGAGGGTAACAAGTGTGTGTGTTAACAAAATAGTGTGCCTTTGTGGTGAAATTGTTCCTTGAAATAATGTTGCAGTCACCGCTTTCTAACTATGGTTTGGTGAGTTATTTTGTATTTATGTCTAATAAGTTGTGGTCACAAACTACTAATGTATGAAACATTCCTGCTAAATAGGTTTTAAATTACATCGTTTATGGTTTAAAATCCTTAACAAACTTGCACTCGAATGACCGAATTGCTTCTTGAACTTATAACATAATTTGTATGTTAGGATGCATTTTGCAATGAAGTACTTGTGGTTGTGTTTGGTAGTGGAGTTGAAGGGAGGAGGTGAGGGGGGAACGAGGGAGCTGTGCCAAGCTTTTAAATCTTCATTTGAATACAACATTTAATTCAAGGTTCACTATTATTTTAGAGTTACTACTTTCAATCTGGGGAAGGTTTTTTTTTTATTGGTGAGTAGACAATAATTATAAACTTCTAATCTTAAAGCTTACTTGGTTTAAATTGGCACAGGTATAAATTATCCTGAAAAAAAATCATAGTGTTGTACACACTCAAAGAGAGTGTATAAAATACTGTGTTGCATGGGACCAGTTCCTAGATCCTGTTTCTAGAGTATGCAATAAAGCTGTTAACCCTAACTGAAATATGTCCAGTAGTCAACTTACAGAAACATTTCAGGATTGTTACCTTATAGAGACCATTCCATTCTGTATAAATACCACCATACGCCCAGACATGACAAACAGTGTTGTATTTTGTTGACAAAATTTTCCCCAGTATAAATGTTTTGAGAAAAAAAAAAGGAACAGGAATTTGGTTTCATTTTACAATTTTCTTGTTTCTCTCTCATTGTAAAATTGGATTGATGCTTGAAGTGACAAATATGAAATCAGGATTAGACCTATCATAAATGTCATCGTGCATAGATGGATCGCAATACGCGTCATTGACCGGCATATTTGATGTAAAACAATGGAAAAGTGTACGCGCTACGCATGACTCTCAGCCAATGATAGCTCTTCACGCGTGCACAATTCATCAAAGATGGTGGACGATGACGTCTATTGCAATCCATCTATTCGGGTAATCTGTCTGTTATTGTGTGATCAATACATATAGTACTGATGATGTTGCATTCCTTTTTAAAAACTGTTTTTCGTTGTTGCAAATTAGAATCCACTGTTCAAAACAGTTGCATTTTCTCAAGTACTTTTTACTTTTTATTTGATAAACGTTGATTGATTTCATGTTACTATTCATTGTGTTGTGGCCGAGCTGTTGAGAGCACCAGACTTAAGCTCTGGTGTTTCTGATCAGCAGAGTGTGGGTTCGAGTCCCCGGTCTTGACACTTGTGTCCTTAAAGGCCCTGTACACTATTGGTAAGATCGAAAAACACAATGTTCACAGATTCACACATAACTTACATGAATTAAAGTAAGTAATGGTAGAAAGGGTTCCTTAAAATATTTCTGCCTAAAATGCTATCGTTTCTGAGAAACGAGTAAAACAATAGTAATTATCGCGCGCGATAATTTGAAAAAACAGAAAACACATAAGATCTCTTTCCACTATTTTCTCGTGACCTCGATGACCAATTGAGCTCAAACTTTCACAGGTTTGTTTGTTCATGCATATGTTTAATCACACAAAATGTGGACACTGATTTTGAGCTGTTACCCAAAGTGTACAATACCTTTAAGCAAGATACTCAACCACTATTGCTTCGTCCTTCGGATGGGACGTATAGCCGTAGGTTCCAGGTGTTGTGTAATTCACGTAAAAGAACCCAGTTACCCTTTTCCCCTAAGAGAAGGGGTTTGCCCCGTTGTTTCTGGCAGTGGCTGCTGAATGCGCCGCCGCACCTTGTAAACCCTTAAAAAGTGCAAGATAAATCCATTTCATAATTCGAAAACCTGTCTTGAAAATGTTTCTGTTTGTTGAAGCGCCTTGAGTATCTTATTGGTAGATATACTTGTGCCATATAAGACTATATATTATTAGTAGTAGTTGTTATGTCCAGACAACAGTTGAATAAGTGTATTCTATATATTATGTTGTTTTGATCTGTATATCTTGTACTATTAATTTGGGTAAATGTAATCGTCATTGTGCCTCTGTACCATATAAAAATATGGATTCCTATATATGCAGGTTTTTATTAATGCAATTGTGTATCTTTAAATCGTCTGTATAAATTGTGTGATTTATATTTAATAATGGCTTTGTTGTGCAATACAAAATGATTCTCAAGGTGTTGCTCTATTTTCCCCCTATTTTCCCTTTTGCAATAAATCTCTGTAATTGAGTCTTATTGACGCAGTATAATGATCATTGTGTGATGTACACTTGTTATCAGTTAGGTCCATATGCACTTTATTTATCAAACATATGTGATTTGTTCATCAATCTTCATCAACTCTCTTAGGAGCAAAATACCTCTAAAAATAATGAGCAAGGTATCTGTAAGGTTAATTACATTTTTAAAATGTTTCATTATCCCCATGTATAAAAGCCTGCAAGTTTGAGGAGAGCTTTTTGTAACCATCCACAATGACTTCAAGAAACCATCAGGGCTAATGACCTCAACTAAGCATTCCCAATGACTTCAAATAAGCATTCCCAATGACTTCAAGAAACCATCCCCAATGACTTCAAGAAACCATCCCCAATGACTTCAAGTAACCACCCCCAATGACTTCAAGAAACATCCCCAATGACTTCAAGAAACCATCCCCAATGACTTCAAGTAACCATCCCCAATGACTTCAAGAAACCATCCCCAATGACTTCAAGAAACCATCCCCAATGACTTCAAGAAACCATCCCCAATGACTTCAAGTAACCATCCCCAATGACTTCAAGAAACCATCCCCAATGACTTCAAGAAACCATCCCCAATGACTTCAAGAAACCATCCCCAATGACTTCAAGAAACCATCGCCCTCAATTGACTTCAAGACCATCAGGCTTAATGACTCAAGTAAGCATTCCCAAGACTCAAGTAAGCATTCCCAATGACTTCAAGTAAGCCATTCCCAATGACTTCAAGTAAGCATTCCCAATGACTTCAAGTAAGCATTCCCAATGACTTCAAGTAAGCATTCCCAATGACTTCAAGTAAGCATTCCCAATGACTTCAAGTAAGCATTCCCAATGACTTCAAGTAAGCATTCCCAATGACTTCAAGTAAGCATTCCCAATGACTTCAAGTAAGCATTCCCAATGACTTCAAGTAAGCATTCCCAATTACTTCAAGTAAGCATTCCCAATGACTTCAAGTAAGCATTCCCAATGACTTCAAGTAACCATTCCCAATGACTTCAAGTAACCATCCCCAATGATTTCAAAGTTCCCAATGATTTCAAGTAACCATTCCCAATGACTTCAAGTAACCATCCCCAATGACTTCAAGTAACCATTCCCAATGACTTCAAGTAACCATCCCCAAGACTTCAAGTAAGCATTCCCAATGACTTCAAGTAACCATTCCCAATGACTTCAAGTAACCATTCCCAATGACTTCAAGTAACCATCCCCAATGACTTCAAGTAACCATTCCCAATGACTTCAAGTAACCATCCTCAATGACCTCTAGTGACTGTCCCCAACAACCTCAACCATTTTCTTGGTGTACCTCAGCATCAGAGATTTGAAATTATAACACTTTTGACAATTCAAAATCAATAAAAACCAACACTGTTGCATCGTGTATGATGCCTCTGTTCAAATTTGTCCATAACTTTCTTTAAACCTGACCTTTGAAATACATTTTTTTTTACTGACGTGGCTTAACCTTTGAATCTGCACTCAATGGTAAAATCTGGTACTTCAAGAAGTGAAGTGGTCTTTCCACAGAAACAAATTCCAGGGTTTGAAATGACTTTTCACTGACGTGGCATTAAGTTCAACCTTTGATTCTGTTATTCAATGGGATATAAAAGCATGTACATACTTTGAATAAGAATTATCTATTGGAGATAAGAATCATGGGTCAGTCAAATGTCATGAACCAAACATATCGTGCTTGAATTTACTTGGATGTGATAAAATACAAAAACAAAAGGGTGTGTGTGTGTGTAGGGGGAAGGGGGGGGGGTAATGGTGTTGGATACAGGTGTTCGAAACTAAAATTATTACTCTGGCTAACATGGTACGCTGATAGTACAATTTTGAGATAGCAATAAACGAGTTCCTCTATGAAAATTAAATGTTGTCGAGATCATAGCAGGCTTGTGATGAGCTCTACCCCAGTGTCTGCACATGTGTGTGTGCACCCAACCTTACGGACTATGGTTTGTGGGGTCCTGCTATTGTTGTTCTATTATTCCTAGCTTTTCTAAAGAATTCCCCTGTCCATTGTTCCATTGTGTAAAATACTACACAAGGGCTGTTCCATAAGCCCACTGGGCATCACATCACAAAGGGCATTGTCATTTTTATACCAGTGCAGGGCCAGAAGTAGGGCACAATTTTAGGGGGCACAAGGAGGTGTAACATTTTTTTCTAGGTGAGGGGGGGGGGTCACTTGTGGCAAAAAAAAAAAAAAAAAAAAAAATCTGTTTTCATTTATCTGAAATAAGCCCCTTTTGAGCGCTCTTGTTATGTCATTTACTAATGCAAGATTATCTTGCTTGAGTGTAAAAACAAATACATTGAGTGAAAATGGAAAATTAGTTTTAAGAACATCAAAATTACCACATTATAGCTCATAAAATGTATCATTTTACGGTACTTGAGTAATTTTAAATCTCAAAAGTCCAGATTTCAAGAGCCCCGTATAGTTATATATACCATTATTAAACTGTGGTGTGATGGCCGGCAGGCACCTGTGTATGATTGGGTAATTTCCTAATTCTATGTACAGCCACATCAAGCCTAATGATCATGACAGTACCCCTTTAGCCCGATACATCTACTATGTTTGAATTAATCCTGCTTACCAAAAAAAAAGGACCTACGGTACAAATGCAAACAAATAGTTGGATGGCCTGACATTTCGACCCTAGCAGAGTCTTTCACGAAGGTTTACTGACAACAAAGGAACAGGTCTAATACTTCAAAACGTAGCTCCACATTATACCTTAATTATATATGCAGGAAAAATACTGAGCGCTTTGAGACGCCCATCGGACGTGATAAAGCGCTACATAAGAACTGCGTATTATTATTATTATAACACAATTCACACATAAACAGATGTACTGGTGTAACAGAAGCAGTTAAGGGAGAGACAGGAAGAATATCCACTCTCCCCCTGCCCCCCCTTGTCCCTTTCATTTTTCTTTTCTGCCAGTGCTCTTTCTGTATGCATTCCGCCTCTCTCTCTCTCTCTTCTCTTTCCACTTGACCGGTTTTGTTACACCATTATACCTGTGTATGTGTGTTCTGTTGTCGTTTAGCCTTCCATCGTACGACTCTGACAGGGTTGAAAGGTCAGGCCACTAACTATTTTATGGAATGTATTTTCTTTACCTGATGATTACTTTACAAAATTTTGTTTTGTCAAAATGTTGTTTATGATGATCTGCAAGCCACATGGTGTAGACATTGTCTGTTCTTTCGTGACCATCAGGCCATATCCGAATTGGCGGCTACAGCTAAGGCTATGACTGTTGCTAATAAGGTTGTTAAGGACATCCTATACTTTAACGCATGACGATGTGGAAATCTGGCTGTAGCTGAGCTGTAGCCACAATTTTGGACACGACCTTAGTAACTGGGTTTCTTCATTTGATGATGTAATAAGGAATTGAAATTAAAATAAGAAGAAGCTTTGGTAAACAAAGAACCACTTAGTCATTTTTCTCCTTTAGAAGTATTTACAAGTTGGATGATTGATGTTGAAAACTAGAGGACTAGTAATGTATTTTTCCAAAATCCATGACCATTATACCCCACCTTTAAAGACACTGGACGATATAGGTAATTGTCAAAGACCAGTCTTCTCACTTGGTGTATCTCAACATATGGATAAAATAACAAACCTGTAAAAACTTGAGCTCAATTGGTCGTCGAAGTTGCGAGATAACTATGAAAGAAAAAACACCCTTGTCACACGAAGTTGTGTGCTTTCAGATGGTTGATTTCGAGACCTCAAATTCTAATTCTGAGGTCTCGAAATCAAATTCGTGGAAAATTACTTCTTTCTCGAAAACTATGTCACTTCAGAGGGAGCCGTTTCTCACAATGTTTTATACTGTCAACCTCTCCCCATTACTCGTTACCAAGTAAGGTTTTATGCTAATAATTATTTTGAGTAATTACCAACAGTGTCCACTGCCTTTAAGTTGTGTCCTACTATCCAGTCCCCAAATCATGCCCTATCAACCCCCTATGTACTTTGACCACTGATAAAGCACAATGTTAAAAGTGAGATGACATATACTAAAGCCTACAATTAAAAAAATTAGGAAATTCAAACTCGACAAAAACTAGGAACAAACAGGCAGAAGAAAATGACAACAGGTTTTTACAACAAAGCAAAAAATTTATTTCATTTTCCATTAAACTACGATTGGCAGAATGACAGGAAAAAGAGCTTTATTTTTGTCATGTTCCTTAAATTTCTTAACATTTGTATTAACACAGAGCCAGACTATTTTTTCCCCATTTAAGCATCACAGTTTGGTTACATTGGTTTGAATGAGAGACAAACTAAATGACTGTAGAATGAAGGTCTATAAGCCAATACAAAGAATGACTTTCGCTCGGCCCCAGCGGCCTATCCAGGACCGCTGGGATGGGCTAATCAGCTTGCACAGATTCTTGTTCAGGAAGTACGTCATACGTGCAGTGCTTGCAGTGTGAGTGTGATGCATGATGGGACTGAGCATGGGACTGAGCATTAACGTTAACGATACGTGTGCCCATCCCAGCGCCTTTGGTTTTAAGGCAAGGCGCTGGGGACGAGCGAACGATTGACTGTCTTTACATCATGTCTATTCATTTGAAATACAACCCGAGACAACAATCAAACCAAACCAGAGGTTTCTTAATAAAGGGAAGATATCAGAGTCTTTAAAAAAGAACCTTTCTGTTTGCAGAATTCCTGACCCACATCCTGCCTCACTACGATCTATAACCTGTCATGTAATTTCACCATAATTTGTAAAGTGAATCATTCTTAACCCTTTTTTTATTAATGAATATCTGACTGTAACTCAGATGCTAGATTCCAGTGGCAGATTGATCCACCATTTACAACAAAGTTAGGATTTTGACGAACTTTCAATGATTACAAACATTTCATTTATGTTGTACCCTTCCATCTTAGAAGTAGAAAAAACACTGAAGATAATTGCTACTTGTACTGTTGTTTACAAATTATTTCAGAATTCTTTAAAAGGAAGCAATTTGATCCTCCACATTGTATAAAATTGGTATTTAAAAAAAGAACACATAGGCCTACTGTCTTTTCAAGTGGACATTAAAAAAAAGGTTATCTGAATATACCATAAAAAAGGTTCAAGAGGTTGGTCAATTGAGCAGACGATGTTGCAACCCAGAGTTTCCTTATTGGGTACTACCAATACTCTCATTTGATCTCCAGTATACTTAAAGTTTCCTTATTTGGTATTACCAATGAGCAGACGATGTTGCAACCCAGAGTTTCCTTATTGGGTACTACTAATATTCTCATTTGATCTCCAGACCTAAAGTTTCCTTATTGGGGACAACCAATGAGCAGACGATGTTGCAACCCAGAGTTTCCTTATTGGGTACTACCAATACTCTCATTTGATCTCCAGTATACTTAAAGTTTCCTTATTTGGTATTACCAATGAGCAGACGATGTTGCAACCCAGAGTTTCCTTATTGGGTACTACTAATATTCTCATTTGATCTCCAGACCTAAAGTTTCCTTATTGGGGACAACCAATGAGCAGACGATGTTGCAACCCAGAGTTTCTTTATTGGGTACTACCAATACTCTCATTTGATCTCCAGTATACCTAGAGTTTCCTTATTGGGTACTACTGATATTCTCATTTGATCTGCAGTATACCTAGAGTTTCCGTATTGGGTATTACCAATGAGCAGACGATGTTGCAACCTAGAGTTTCTTTATTGGGTACTACCAATACTCTATTATTTGATCTCCAGCACACTAGTAATCATGGACATTTTGTCTGTTTGTTTAAAAATGCCTTTTCAACATTTACCATGCAGTTGATATACCATCCGTTTCAGCCAAAATCTCTCGAATAGATTTTTAGAACTTGATGTTTTTAGTAACATTTTTGTAACTTAAACAAATGAAGGGGAAAATATTGTAAAGGTTCTTCTCTGTAACAAGAAAAACTCTTGTAAGAAATGTAAAATAGTTTGTGGTAAACCAGCATTTTGTAAAATGTCTGCTTTAGGGTTATTGTCCCTGGTGCAAATTCAAAGTACCAGCATTTACACACACTTGAAGTTCCTGCCAACACACTTTCATGAAATACTTGCACACTATAAACTATATCAGAAAAGCATATGCCTCTTCATAAACTTGCATGCATAAAATATATTGCCAACCAAGATGCATTATCCAAACAAAAATAAGAAGGAATCAATCACAAACAATATAGAATCATTTGGGCTGATAACCTGTGGACATTGCTAAGCATAATACTTGTATGCTAAGCAAATTGGTATATCGAGCAGCTCTATGCAAGTGTCCTTTTGATACTACCTCATGTTCAGTTTAATTCTCTAAGGAATAAACAGACACTTCATCGGAAAACGCACGCTTGCTTTTATTAAAATAACACAAAATTAGACAAAATATGATTTTTTTCACACACTTTTTTTTATTTGATATAAACCTGAGTTTTCCTACTATAAATGAAGATACACTCCTTCTTTTTGATTTTACAAACGCACTTCTTAAGCAATTTCCGGCTGATTTCATAGAAATCTTGCAATTCCTCAGAGAGTTAATTCCAAACTTGCTTGGTAACCAAAAGACCGCCAAAAAATGATCCCCAAATTAGTCTTTAAAATAGGAACACAATAACAGAAAAAACACAACCTAAATACTAAAGCAATTCTATGCCAGCAAATCTAACAATTATGTCCTAGCCAAAGACAGAAAAAATAAAAGTCAGGACTTTTATAAATCTCAAGAAGATAAAGTGTTGGAATAAGTGCCACACGAAAAGTCTTGGCATCAGAGGACAAGATAGAAAAACCACAACGTGTCTGTTCCTACCGATGATATGTCAGCATGACTGCAGTATCTTCACATTATAAAAACTCTTTCATTTTAGGAAGGAACTATAAATGAATAGTAAACTTGCAGGGTACAACCATGTTTAAATCTCTTTTGTGAGAGTATTGGCTCTGAAAAGAGTCGATGTGGTCTCGACGTTTCGAGTAGTATACTCTGCTCGTCTTCAAGCAGAGTATACTGTTTGAAGCGTCGAGACCACATCGGCTCTTTTCAGAGCCAACACTCTCACAAAAGAGATTTAAACATGGTTGTACCCTGCAATTTTACTATTTATTTATAGTTCCTTCCTATTTTTCCACACCATGCAAAGCTTCAAACAATACTCTCTTTCATTTTGTTGATTAGAACAAAAAAAACAACTTACGCTCAGCAGAATCTTGTCACTTAAAGTAGCAATTGATGTTAGCGACTGTGATTCACTGCTGTGAACTTCAGCTCATAATAGCCTGTGTAGCATTACTTTCCTGCTTAGCGCGTTTCTCAAATTGGACTCTGTAGACCCATTCCCCCTTAAGTCTACTTTTAACACTCTGGGTACAATAAAGTTAAGAACTATTTATTTTGATCGTAATTTTGTTGACCAATGTCCCCTATTTATTGTTTTAATTTCATGCATTTTATTACATGTTTTAACATTAATATTGCTCGGACAGTGTTATGTCAAGAACAAATTCAAACTGATTTCCTTTCTGATATAATAGACATCTTTATATTCTACTTAGACATCATCAAGCAATCTTTTGGCCATTATGTTAAAACACTTAAAACTATTAGAATTCATGCTTATTCATGGTTTAACCATTCAACTTCAGAATAACTAGAAAGTGTTCACATTTAGTCTTAATAATTTTGAAAATGTTAGACAGTCCACTTAGTTTACAACCTTACTTCAAAATGGTGGTTATTATTATCAAAAAATGTTGACATGAATGATTTTGATGAGATAATGTTTTAATCTTGAAGACTAGGGTACAGCAATGGCTAATGATGATTCAATATTAATTGATTGATTGACTGATCTATTTTATTTTATTTTATGGGGGGGGGTTCAAATTTAAGGGTGTCTTAAAACAACACAAATCTTCATGAGAAATGCTTGATTTAAAAAAATGAATAAATTTTCACTCTTCTTTCAGAATCGTGAATGGAATGTATAGGAAAACAATCAGCATCTGTGTCATCTTAAGGTTGGTTCTAAACTGCTCTTTCATTTAGTTCTGGGGGAAATGAGGGGCCTTACCGCACAAGGCAACTTGGAGGCAACCAACTGCACAGCATGCCATGTGATCACTTCTGTGGTGCAAGACATAATAGTCCTGACAGTATCTCAGTAATCCCAATAAAACTATAAGGACATTTTGATGCAAACGTGTTTTTTTGTGGAGCTGATTGCCTGGAACTGGTTGCCTGAAATTTGCCTCATGTCACACGGTCCTAAACATGCTAGTAGCATCACTTTTGCCAACAGTACCAATGCTGCACCTCATCTTGATTCAAAGACAGTAAAAAATACCAGTAGCAGTTGTTGATACAGCGATGTAAATGCTGAACACTATTCGAGTCCTAGACAATTGATCACCTATTTGATAATAGCATATTTATTTATTTATTACAAAGTCTGCTACTTGTTTAACATTAAAATTACATTTTTCATTCACTGACAGGGGAGAAATCTCCTAAATTTGTATAAAAAGGAAGTTCTATTTTAGTCCAGATAGGATAACAAAGTCTGTATTTGATTGAATTGAATTTGGGTAGATTGACAAGATATGTTGCTGTAATTAAATGACCTTTTTTAGAGTGCCAAATTCTCTCTCAAGTAAATGAGGAATACAAAAAAAAACCTTTGCAGGCAACACAGTTGTCATCCTTGGCTAAGCAACACCTTTCTCTTTCTTGAAAGACAATAAAGTTAAGCTGCCTTTGACTCGGGAAATTCCATCAAAAATTCATAAGCGAGTCTCTTTGAGACCTTTCGATGAATGCTAATTTTTCTTCTTCTTGCACTTTGCAAATCAATATCAAAGTTAATTCACTTAGTCACATGACAAAAGCCAGCTGTACTATCATGTGACACCCCTTCATGCCTATTTTGAAAATACTGATTTGACAGTTTAAGTGATCAAGAAATACACGAAACATCCTCTAAGAACTTTTTATAAATCTTTAAAAGCAAATGCATTTTATTTTAAAGAGAAAGTACAAAATTGTTCTTCTGTAGCAAATTCATCCAATGGAGTATCAATCGTAAATTCTTGGCATGAAATCCTTTTCTTTGAGAAAATAACGCCTTTTAAAAAATCAATTTTGACTTTCACTTTAAATCTCACTTCCAAGTTAAGTTATTAGAAGTGGTGCTAATGAAAACAAAACAAAAAACACAAAAATGAAAGTTTTACAGTTCCCAATCAAATGGGGGAGAAAAAAAAATCAACACTGAAATAACTTTTCAGATTTCATCACACTATCACATAAGACAACAATGGAATGTTGCATATTATTGCTGTAAAATATGCCCATAATTATTTCATTCTTTCATCATCATTAATTTGTCTGCCCAAGATCCAAACCAGTTTCCCACAAACTTCTACTAAGCGCTTAACTCATTAAGCAGTAATTCTGTCTTTAATGCTTACAAAGCGGCTGATGATCAACATAAGAATTCAGCTGATAAGCATGAATTAGAAGGGAACAGTGACCCAATTTCTGCTTAGCATGATTTGTTTATCTTCAGCAAATTTGTGTGAGGAGTAGCTTCAACAAATCAGGGCCCAATTTTTCATAAAAATATTGAACAGAAAATGCTGACTATTGATGTATTTACCGAGTTAAGAATAATAGCAGGCAGCAGTTGCAAAATGAACAATGCAGTTTCTGCTGACAATGAGGTTGTGCTAAGCAATTTTTTCTATGGTAAGCACTTTTTGTACTTGACCAGCTTTAAGAAATGTTGCCCTAGTCTTGCAAGCAAGTGTGATTTACTCACTTCAACTGACCACCTCATGACATGACAACAAACTCCCCTCATCAGGGACTGCTGTCACCAAAGCAGGACAAATCAACTATTCTGTAAAAACAGCAGGGAAACACTCTAGTATCACACTCACTATCCCAATTGGGATATAATGTTACCCAAATGGGATATACTGATCTACCCAACTGGGTTACTGTTATCCAACTGGGATATACTGTAATACCCAACTGGGTTACTGCTATCCAACTGGGATATACTGATATACCCAACTGGGTTACTGTTATCCAACTGGGATATACTGATATACCCAACTGGGTTACTGCTATCCAACTGGGATATACTGTAATACCCAACTGGGTTACTGTTATCCAACTGGGATATACTGATATACCCAACTGGGTTACTGTTATCCAACTGGGATACACTGTAATATCCAATCAGAATACTGTTATCCAACTGGGATATACTGTAATATCCAATCGGGATATGCTTTTACCACATTGGGATATCCTGTTACCCGACTGGAATACACTGCTACCCAGTTGGGATCTTGTAAACCCATCAAGGGGTATCAGTAGTCTCATATTGGGACCGCATTGAGTGACATCCTTTGTATTACTGAAGGCAATCATCTGGTTTATTATCTCAAACCCTCAACAGGCACGAAGCTCTCCATTTGTAACGTCGGGTCACAATATTTTTCATTTGTAAAAAAAAAAAAAAATGTAAAAGATTCACACACATTTTTTAAAACATAAGTGCAGAATCCCTGAGAATCTTAAACCATGTTCTTCCTTTTGTGCTCCTCTTCCAGTTCAGTAGCCTTTGACCTTAATATTGACCTGATCACTTGACCCCCAGGGACTGCTAGCTTGGTTCAAACTCCATCTGTCTAGTGGCAGCGAGCATTGCACGGATTTTGGCCCGGAAATCCTGTATGAGAAAAATTCACCACAAACATGAAATACAAACTGAAGAGCATTATCATTTAAGATTGTTATATAGAGAATTGTTTTCCCTTGGGTGAAAACAGTGAAAACATGTAAAGGGGTCATTTACTGTTTTCTTGTGACTCTGATGACCGATTGAGCTTAAATTTTCACAGGTTTGTTATTTCATGGATATGTTGGGTTACACAAAGTGTGGATACTGGTATTTGACAATTACCAATGTTGTACACATGCTTTAACCAGACACTTTGTTAATTTTTTTCAATTAAATATGCAAATACTTTTACAAAAAGCTTTCTTTTATATTCATCTCTACGATGCCTCAGATATTCGCAGAACATCATTTTTGCATAATCAAACTATCGATACACCTTACTGATGATTGTTTGCTAAACATTTCTGAGGATGTAAGCTTGGTTTCACATTGCTAGGAAATTTGACCAACCCTTTAACAGCATGAGAAACTATGACATCGTTGCTGTAGCAACATAATAACAAACTGTACAGGAACGTACAGCCTTTGAGAATATAATCAAGGGTATTTGTTTGGGAGGATGTATGGAAGTTGATTTACCAACTGGCATTTCCTCTTGGATGTGTATGGAGGCCATTTTGCCGAGTAGCCTACTGTCAGTGTTCTCCAATATTACAAGAAAGACTAACATGCTTGCACGCAACCCCAATTTATTTTTAAAAATGTAAAAAAAAAAAAAAAGGGGAAAAAAAGACAATCAGTTTGCAGGAAAAACTGAGTTTTAGTCAGCAAAGTGACTGAATTCTAGTCAGGATGCCCGTGTTCTACTAGGTGTGAGCTTCATTTGCCAACTGGGGCTCAAGACAGAAAATGATTGGATTGAGAACGGGGTGTAACACCTCTATACACCTGCTGGTCCCTACATGTTGTACATCCCTGGTACCCTTTATGTGTAATGTATAAAGGGGTATAAATGGGTACCTGCGAGGGTAGAGGTTGATATTGTGTTTGAAAAAGCTTTCGGAGCGCCACGGCAGCTCGGGGCTGTATACTCCCCAGGGAGCTGAGAAAGATTACAGGAATACTATTGGCCCAATGACCAGGGCACTAATGTAAAGCACATTGATACGTTATTGTAAATGCGCTATATAAGAACTAGTTATTATTAAAGTAATTTTCAGGCTGCATCACTTTAGATTCCCAAAAATCACAGTTTACCACCCTCCATCTTTTGCAGAACTTATGCCAGTTTGGGTTTGTGTAACCCATTCTTGGGCTTCTGTAACATAAGACACAGATTCTGGTATCTACTTACATCTTTTTGGCCATCCTCTTTAGGAGCTGACACTGAAGATCCATTTTCCTCTGTTGCTTCTTTAAGAGGTTGTGTTGGGGAGTTGGAGTCACTGCAAAAAAAAAAGGAAACAAAAAGTACGAGTTTGACAATAAATCTAAGGTAATTTATGCAACAAGAAATGCAATCTTACAAGTAAACATTTTTCAGTAACCATAATACAACAACTAAGATGTCTAAGTGAGGTTTGCGATAACACAATGTTAAAATCTCTTTTGAGTAACTGTTGGTTCTGAAAAGAACCGGTGGTTAAGGACTCAACGTTTCGATCGTCTTCAGGAGAGAGACGATCAGAGCAAACTGATCGAAGCGTTGAGTCGTTAACCACCGGTTCTTTTCAGAACCAACAATACTCAAAAGAGATTTTAACATGGTGTTACCGCAAACCTCCCTTAGTTATACTTCCACCATTCAAAGTTTAACTTCCTACTTAACTAAGATGTCCAGAGAATGTTTAGAAAGTCATTGTTTTTTTTAAAGCCCAATGGATTTGCTCACAATTGTGGTTAGTTGAATCATTGTCAAACTATTATTGGGATGTCAGAAAACAACGTGTGGTATTTCCTGTTGCTTCAGTAGTGGTATCAAAACTCAGGCATGCTCTTTGGCCATATACGATGAGTACACTGGTCACTGGGGAATCCCCAATCACAATCATCATTGAACAGGGTAAGGGCAGAATTTCGGCTGCAGTTGTGAATGCAAAGTATGTTTAAAGGCAACGTATACCTTTGGTTTTGGGGACCGTTTGATTGTTTAAATCCTATATAAATGTAGATATATACAATAAAACTAACCTGTGAAAATTTCATTTCAAAAGGTGGTCGCGTTTTTTGAAATATCGCCAAAATCCGCAGCGAATATGTACACGCATAAAGAATAATCCCTAATAGGAATACACAATCTGAGAAAGGCATCTGACAGAAACGTTTCTCAGATTCAAATTTTGGGCGATAAAATCTGACATATTTTTCCATATCCACATTATTTTGAATTTAAATACTTCTCAAAATGCTTTATAGTATCGAAAGTTGCTGTACTTCTAACCAAGTCAGTTTTTATTGCCATTAATTTTTAGAGTGATTACCAATCGTGTACCTTCCCTTTAAGGCTGAGGCACACATGATTAAATAAGATGAAGCAAGTGGGGAATTCCCTGCTACTGTGAGCATTGCATTTTTGCCCATTATTAGCAGCACCATGAAAAAGAACAAAGTTGTTGATGACATCCATGTGTCAACCGACTGGCTTCGTAGCTTATTTGTTAGAGCACAAGAACAACAATCCGAGCTCTATTTCATGGCTCTGCTTTACTGTAAAAGACAAATTGGTGCTTAACGCAAGAGTATTTAACAGGTTAGCAAGCATTAATACTTGTGTGTATGGGTACTAACTAAGCATTTTTCGCTTAAAGGTATTGTACACTTTTGGTAACAGCTCAAAATCAGTGTCCACATTTTGTGTTATAAAACATATGCATGAACAAACAAACCTGTGAAAGTTTGAGCTCAATTGGTCATCGAGGTCACGAGAAAATAGTGAAAAGAGATCTTATGTGTTTTCTATTTTTTCAAATTATCGCGCGTGATAATTACTGTTGTTTTACTCGTTTCTCAGAAATGATAGCATTTTAGGCAGAAATATTTTAAGGAACACTTTCTACCATTACTTACTTTAAATCTACCATTACTTACTTTAAATCATGTAAGTTATGTGTGAATCTGTGAACATTGTGTTTTTCGATCTTACCAATAGTGTACAGGGCCTTTAAACAGCTAGCGCAGAAAGTCAGCACCAAATGGTTGCTGCCAGCGCTGAATTCTGCAATAAGCCGAACCAGGAAAAATGGCTCTGGATGTCAGGTTTGAATTAATTTAATCTTATCAAACCAAATATACCCTATTGAACAGTTTGACTAGTCTACAATGACGTCAATTGCTAAATCTGTATGTATACCTCTTAACAGGTTAGAGTTTGTTTTCTTGACGACCTCCTTCTAACTGCTCTTGAGGTCCAATCAGTAAAGATTTAAAATAAAAAAAACACAGATACAAAAATATACCTTGTTTCTTTCACGAGATTTTCTGCAGGGATGACAGTAGGAGGAGGAGGTGGGACATTATCCTCTTCAAGAGGAGGCAATGTTGAGGTGGCTGCTATTTCTTCTTTGTTGTTGTTCTCCGGGGACGGAGACCTGAAGAAGAAAACAAAATCAGTCACAGAACAATGAAGTACAAATGTTTGAAAAAATACCTCAAATTTTCAGCATCAAATCTGTACCAAGTTGAATACCAAAATACTTTAAGTTTGAACTCTACTTTGCAATCAGGTTCACACACCAGTCTAAATTTGATTTGCCCATATCTTCATAGTTATTCAATATACAGAAACTCAACACCAAGTGATTTATAAACTAATATGCCCGGTCCCAAAATGGTATGAACTTCAAGACTAGATTGAGTTATTGGAGATTTTGGCTGGTTGATGTTCAAAAGGGTTGTAAGGTCAAAGTTAGTGTTGTAATGCACTCATTTTCCAATAGAAAGACTCCCTCTGAAGGTGGAAAAAAACAACCACATATCAAATCTCACGTTAAATGGTTTAACTGTCATGTTATTTGATATTCTCTCAGAGCAGAGTGTGAACAGAATGTCATTTGATGTCAACAATAAATGGGTCTGTATATTAGGCTGTATCCGAAATGACGACTACGGCTAGGGCTACAACTGTTGCTATGGGTGTTGCTAAGGACGTCCTATACTTCAACGCATGATGACGCGGAAATGTAGCCGTAGCCGTAGCCGTAGCTGTAGCCGCTAATTCGGACACGGCCACACTCTTTAGAGCAGAGTTGAAACATGATGTCATTTGATGTCAACAGTCTGTACATTCCACACATGAACTTTTTGTAAGTCTAAAGCTCAAATCCAATTGCCTCTTGATTGAATATCACTAAAATTCAGAATGAACAAAACATTCCCTGTACAACAATGAACGGATCCATATATTTGAAATGTGACATCATTGGGCGCTTTTGAATAAGACACACTAGAAAGGTATCAAATATTATGGCATTTTACATAGTGTGAGGTTAAAGACTTCATTTTGTTTTCCTGTCTAAAGACTATCTATTGAAAAATGAGTGCATCAAAAAATGAATTTGACCTTAGAGGCCCTTTTTAATGACAGAATTTCATTTTTTATTTAATTTCTTTCTCTATAAATGATGACTGGTTAGATAAGCCTACCTTGATTTGCTTGGTATACCTGTAGCACCAAGACTGCTTGATCGCCGTGGTGATGACCCTGAGGTACGTAGAGGTCGGATCGGGGAGGTGGATCTGGATTTTGATCTTCGTCGTTGCTTTGGTGACCTGACATTGTAACAAAGAATTAATCTCATTCAGTATGCTTAGTCTAATCCACAATACTTAAACTCAGGATAACCTTTTTTGATGTAATCAAAGGAAAGAAATAAAAAAAAATGGGAAATAATACTAAAATATTATTTTAGAGAAAACCCTACGTCTTAATTATCGGGGTAAATGAATAATGGTACCACTCATTATGAGAAATAGTCCTCTGATTGAAATTTGGTCATTTTGTTCATCTAGACTTATTCCCTCCCCTTTGCAAAATCAAAGAGAAGAGCATAACACAAAACTAAATGTGTTTCATTTTATGCTCTTGACAGTTTAAAAACCAATTCTGAGTAATTTGTTAAGGCTAGTTTAATGGTGGTTTGAACAAATGACTCTTCCATCAAAACACTATCTACATCCTTTAAAATGATGTTATTTGTGTTAAAACATTCTTGATATTGGAACTCACATCCAACACCATTGTTAGTTAAAAAATCATACCATTTAAGTTTTCTCTTACCTATTATAGGCCGTTTGGTATGACCTCGGTGCCCTTCCACCAGGAGAGATTGACCTTGACCTTGGTTTGGATTCTGCCTCTTTGGACACACGGTTACCCCCCTGGTACGATCGCGGGGGACGTTTGTGCTTTCTTTCGGGGGAAGGACTGTGTCGGCTGCTGTGTTTATGCTTATGCTTCTTGTGTCGTTTCTTTTCGTTGCTATGGATACGCTGCTGCTTCTCTGGGGGTGGACTGTTTGTTTCAGTCGGAATGTTGTTTACATCTGATGAAGACATAAACAAATTTCTTGAATGTTGAATGTTTTGCTTATTGTGTTGTTTTTTCCCAGTCTCGTCAGGGATCGCAACACACTAAAGCTGACTCAAGCTGTCTCCATACTTGACTATAAATTAACTTTATTTATCAATTAAATATTGATCACCGAGTTTATGAAAGTATTGAAACATAACTTCATTCCTAGATCAGGAGTATACACATTAGTATTTATTTGAGCTTAACTAATTCAAAACCAATAATGCATAAACTGCACATGCTGCCATTTGGCATTCAACCTTTATTTTAACATCTGATCAAGAATGCCTGTGATACGATATCATGTGTCTACACAGTGTACAGTCACCCATCTTACTGTCTGACCATACATTGTGGTTTTGAATAATAGATAAACTATGCCAGCCTGCAATATAGTATCATGTGGTGAACACATGAACATTACACTGCTTAGGTTTTTTGTTGTTGCAATATTGTGCAATCCTATACAATCCATGCAGTTACCAAGAATAGGAAGATTAAAGGAGCTTATGCATGATGCCATCATGCAGGGCTCGAAATAAACACTGGACCACAGGCCCAAGGCCAGTGATTTAAGCATTGGGCCAGTAAATTCACGGCGGATAAGTCCAGTGGTCTATGGTTTTCATTGAAAAACAAGAGGCTAGGCCTACCTCATTGTGTGATATCTTAGTGAAACCATAGTTGACTATGAGTAAGTAAACTAGGCCTATCTTAAATTCTGTTGAGTATCAAAGTTACACTAAGACAAATAAGATATATTTTCGCTTGGCTTGTTAAACTCATTTTGATTTTGGTCTTGTAAAATAAATTCTGGTCCAGGAACAATTTTGAGATACAAGACCTTCAGTCTTGTGGATATTCCCCCAAATTGATGCCTCTGCATCATGCCGCCATCATGGAGGTAAAAACAATGATGAAAACAATGAAAATACACATCTATGTATGCACAGCACACAAAATGGGCCAATGAGCAACTTGTTTCTGACCTCAGGCGAGGGCGCCTTGCAAAATTGAACATCATATGCATAAGGTTCAAAATCTCTGCTCATAATCCAAGTCTCTCTCAGTATGTCCCTCGACTTTCACTAGATTTTATGGGGCCAGACCTTTTGCAAAAGCAGCAGCAGAAAATTATGGAATAGTCTTCCCGACAACATAAAACAAGTACAAACAGTGAATTCATTTAAGACAAAAGCTAAAAACACATTTATTTTTGCAATAGCCTTTCAGTATTTCTTACTGTGTCAACTAGGGCCCCAGGGAGAACAGTTCTTTGATAACTGATGGGGCTACCCTGGTTAAACAAGACAAAACCAAATAAAAATAATAAATAAAATAAACTAAATTTTCCTTTAATGTACATACTTGTCTCTATTTTCTTACTATAACTTCATCTATTTTTTCATCTTAAAGCCATTAGAGACTTCTCTGTGAATGTGATATGCGCTATACAGAATGGTCATTATTATTATTACTATTACTATTATTATGCAATAAGTACAGTTCAAATTCAAAGTGATATGCGCTATACATGAATGGTCCATTATTATTATTACTATTACTATTATTATGCAATAAGTACAGTTCAAATTCAAAGTGATATGCGCTATACAAGAATGGTCCATTATTATTATTACTATTACTATTATTATGCAATAAGTACAGTTCAAATTCAAAGTGTCTCCTTATGGCAACATTTTTTGTTTCCCCTACCTGTCTCAATATTATCTATTTCAGCGGCGGCTCCAGCTTGGGGTCTGTCTTTGATCATACTCAAGAATACAGCTGCTTTCTTACGTCTCTCCATCTGTTGGATCCGATCTTTAGATGCAGAGGCCATCTTCTCTCTGGCTGCGTGGGCTAGCCGGTCCTCCAGACGCATCTTCACTGTGAATGGCGACACATTTTAAACAAAACAATTCATTCTTATGGTGAAAAAATAATCAAAAAATATTTTTAAAAACAAGCACCATCCAAATAAGATATTTATGTGTCAATGATATGGATCAAGTAACAGACAAAGAACTTGTCTTTTAAAAGTATAATTTCTCTAAAATGCAGAATAATTTTTAGCACACCTGTCCTATCCTGTCACTTATTTCAATATATGACCGTGTCCAACACAAAGTGTTAGCCAGAGGGGTGTCTGGGTGTCTTTTGGGCACCCTGTTTTAAATTTGGACACCCTGTTTTATCTGTCGTTTACATGTAAATGTATTGTAAGTGACCAATTTGGACACCCAGTTTTTAAATTTCCAGCAAATTTGAACACCTTTTACCAAGACCTGGCTAAAACCTTGGTCCAACATGAAGAACAGCTCAATCACCTCATTCCTTTCAAATGTTGAATTGTCTATTGACCCTTTGCACCGGTGGTTACTGTCTACCATGCTCGCCATGCCAGAAGTAAAAACTGCATGTACAAATTATGGCCAGTAAGTTCCTGACGCATCGCCCAAAATGTGCGCTACATTGTAAAACACACAAGGACAAAGACTCCGAATATGGTGCAACCGATTTTATTGTGATGATGATTTTAAGTGAATTGGGTCATTAGCCAATTGACTGTTCCAAACAACTTTTTTGTAAATTTTGTTTTGATTATCGTTGTTTTTAATTTATTTTGTTTAATCCATTTGCTTATATTCAGCGCCTTGAGACAGATCTGCAACTGTTTGCGCTTCATAAATGTCTCTTTATTATTATTATTACTATTGATAAATGAGTTACTTTTTTTTTTTAAAGAAATGAAATGCCACAAATTTCATTTCCAATTCGTTGTCATTTCCATGGTGTACGAGGGAAATGATGACAGCTTGAAGTTCTACTGACCTTGTTTCATGTCCCACTCTTCCTCAGTCATTCGTCCCCGATCAAAACCAGTTCTCTGTCTGGACAGTCCCTGCTCTGCAGAAGTACCTGGATGTTCCCGGTATCCGGCATAACCCGGTTCCCTGTACGGCGGAGGTTCTCTATACCCCTCGTGGTAATAACCCTCATACGGAGGGTTGTTACCTTCTCCGTGAGTTCGATCCCTGAAAGCGGGGTTCAAGTGCGGCTGACCTGGATAGTCACCCCATGACCTTTGCCCCTCGCGGTCGCCACCCCTAGTCTCTTCTTCTCTTGGAATGTTGCGACATTCTAACTCGTCTCTGATTGGTAGTCTAGATGATGCAGGAGGTAGGATGTCAGCATCCATGAACCCTTGCGGTGGTAGCGTCTTTGGTTGAGGTCTCTCGTCCTCATTCTCAGAGTCGCTGCTCTCAATCGGCAGGGCACTCTTCCTCTCTAGAGGGCGCTCTTCTTTAGGACCTTTGGATTTAATGGAGAAGCTCACAGAAACTAGAAAAAAGAATTGGCAAGAAAAAAAAAGTGTTTTTTAATGGAAACAAAAATCAACGGCAGAAGAAATATGGTTAAATAATATTGAACTTTTTATGTTCCTAAAATTGTGTGTAATGTAAAGTCTCTTACAAATCATCTGAATAAACTGTAAATTTCATTTTAAGTTCTTTATAATATAGGCCTACATAAATATAAATCTTACATAAATATAAATCTTACATAAATATAAATTTCATTCCAAAAAAAAAATTTATAAGGTAAATCCTGCCTATTATACATAAAAAAAACAACACAAACACCTTGACACGAAAATACTCTATCAATTCAAATAATGTAATTATTCATCATTGTATAATAACAATATTAATAGCAGTTTATTAGCAGCAAACTCATCAACTTGCCAACACATGCATTAAAAATGCATCAAATCAAGAACAATAGTGCAGGGAAATAGTGTTTCAATAACTCCACACTTAATGAGAAACAAATTTGTAATCCTACCAATCAGCTCAATAAAATATATCAAAACATCCGGCAAAATACCTTAAGATAACAAATGAAAACAACTAGCACAAAAGATAGGCGGACATAAAGTTAACATTTATTATAGCAACTAGATAAATTATAAAAAGTGTACAATATCAAAGTGATTTTCTAAAAATGTTGAATAGCAATGGAACAAATTCAAATAATTACAACTTGTACAAAACACTAAACACAGTATAAACATGTGACATCCCATTGAAAAGCAAAGAATAAGAAAAAAAAAACAATTTTCAAAAACAACAAAAAAGAAACCCTGCAAGAAGCAACAACCTAGTCTTCCTTAGAACCCAGAACATGCTTGAAGCATGTGTACAACATTGGTAATTGTCAAATACCAGTATCCACACTTTGTGTAACCCAACATATCCATGAAATAACAAATCGTGAAAATTTAAGCTCAATCGGTCATCGGAGTCACTAGAAAACAGTAAAAGACCCCTTTATGTGTTTTCAAACATCGGATTTTATCACCGTGATAAAAACTAGTTGTTTTGCTAATTTCTCAAAAACTATAGCATTTCAAGCAAAACTCTATTTCAAGGGAAGTTTTCCACCATGACCATCTTCATACCATGTAAGTAATGTGCAAATCTGTGAACATTTTTGTTCTTAGTCTCACCAATGCTGTACACAACCTTTAAGTAAAATTGTCCACACCAACCTTTCTTGGGGTTGTCGTCACCTTCCTCCAGTTTGCCTCCCATCTCCTTGACGTACATTTTCTTCTTCTGCATGTAGTAGGCATTGTATTTATGCCACGGTAGTAGGAAGTCAAACCTTGGGTCGGTCTTACTACGAACGCTAGCCTCAAAGTCGTTACCGTTCTTGGCGACATACTTGGCCAGCTTGTCGATGACTGGCTGAATGTCTGGAGGAGGTGGAATGACTTGGAGTACTTCAGACTCGCTGTGGTCAAAAGAATTCGTCGAGATTAGACAAAACAACAAAAACAACTTTAATCCAAATGTTAACACTTGAATTAAGTTATACTAGCACCAAAATGTCCAGGTTATTGTCATGTGCCAGAAAATTCAGTTCTTATTTCAACTCGCTGTGGTCAAAAGAATTCGTCGAGATTAGACAAAACAACAAAAACAACTTTAATCCAAATGTTAACACTTGAATTAAGTTATACTAGCACCAAAATGTCCAGGTTATTGTCATGTGCCAGAAAATTCAGTTCTTATTTCAATTCAGCTTAATTGAAACAAATCTTTTTAAATTCAATTCAGCTTAATTGAAACAAATCTTTTTAAATTCAATTCAGCTTAATTGAAACAAATCTTTTTAAATTCAATTCAGCTGAATTGAAACAAATTCATTAAAATAAATTTAGCTGAATTGAAGCAAATTCATTTAAATTCAATTTAGCTGAATTGAAACAAATTCATTAAAATAATTTAGCTGAATTGAAACAAATTCATTTGAATTCAATTTAGCTGAATTGAAACAAGAACTGAATTTTCACTCCCTATGAACATGTACATTAAAGACAAAACTGTTATCATACAAAAATGGACACACAAAATTGATACAATTTTCAGGATGTATAAAGACTAAGTTGTTTCTTGAAGACTAGAGAATTCATATGAATGTACCTTAAATGTTAACAGGAAGAACAATTGACTAGTTGAATTTAGAAGCATGTTTGTGCAATGTGGTCGATTTGATATGATCATCTGATAACCTACCAAGTGATAAACCACAAGGGAAACTGACTGGGTAAATGTTAAATAATTGGGGGCTGAACAAAGAAAAATTGACCACCCTGTGACAGTTTGGTTGTCAATCAAAGACAAAAAAAAAAACAGGTTATTTTCACCTACTTTTAAAATATTTTTTTATGAAATATCGCCTTACTCACAAGGCCGAACGGCCACTTCAAGGTGAGGGCTACATTAAACTGATTTGGGCTGTTGCCCCAAATCAAATGACACCAGGGGCACATTGCCCCCTACTCCTGGGCTGAAACAGGGTTACTTCACAGTCCAAAAGGATGTAGGCATGGGTATCATCCACTAGGAGCCTGGCTGGTAGAGCAGAATGCACTACCTTCCCAACTTTTTACGAAGCAATTATGGTGAAGTGCCTTGCTCAAGGGCACAAGTGTCATGACCGGGATTCGAACCCACACTGTGCTGCCGACAACCCCAGAGCTTGGGTCCGGTGAACTAGACCACTCGGCCTCGACACGCCAAAATTACTGGTAAATTTTGATTGCCTTTATGCATAAGTACTGTGGGGGAAAACTGGTTCCTACCTGCTATCTGTAGATGGAGATGACCCTGCCAGAGCAGACGACATTGGGGGCACTGATGGTGAATCTTGGTGAGGTAGAGTAGAGGTGTCACGACCCAGGGGTCCATGGTGGTTCGGATGGATACTTGGATGAGGATTGGACATAACATACTGAGGGTCCATCCCTGCAAAGGGAGGTGGTGGCACTGTTGGTAGTGATAAGGCAATCCCTGGTCAGACAAAATTAAAACAAATGTCAAGTAATGAACCACAAGGGAAACTGACTGGGTAAATTTCAAATGGTTGCATGGCTTCTGACTGGCAGCCCCAAACAAAGATATTGACAAAATAGGGAGACCGCCAACATAGGGCTAGATAGCTCAGTTGGTAGAGAGCCGGTACGTTAATCCGGAGGTCGTTGGTTCAAATCCCGCTCTAGTCAATTTTTCTTTGTTCAACCCCCCAAAATTAAAACGAATTAGTATTTGTTAATATCAACCCTTTAACTCGTCGACTGCCGCCTACGAGTATATTCGTAGTAACAGGTGTAACGGCTTCTGCCACTACGAGTATATTCGTAGTAACAGGTGTAAGGGATTCTGCCACTACGAGTATACTCGTAGAGAATGAAGGGCTTTGCATTGTTAATTGAATACACTGGCATCACTGAGCACGCAACAAATAGCTTCTGGCAGTGGTGAGGCCATACATCCTTAGAATTTGTATGTTCAATTTTTTAAAATTTATAGTACCTATTCGGTATGCGCGCATAAGCACCGCACTTGGCAAATGGGAACGCCCTACAAATCTATGACCGGCAGTCAACGTGTTAAAGACTGTAGCAACCACAAGCAGCTTGTAACGGCCGCAAGATTTGACCAACTTTCACTCAAACAAGAGGGTCAAAGAAAAGGTATCGGAACAAATTGACATTTTCCAATGCTTCCAATGTAACATAAATCCACAACTCGAAAGAAAAACCATGTATTTCTGTTTCTTAATAATTTTCCTGACATTTTGTACTGAACATAACAGGGCAAAACATCAACAAGATTAGCAATGTATGTGTTAATGGTGATGATTATACAGAAATGGATTGTCTTTAAAAGGTTAATAAAGACAGACTACCTTCCCATTCAAAGGCAAAGTGCACCTTTGGTTTCTGGGACCGCTCGATTGTTTTAATCCTATATAAATGTAGATATACACAATAAAACAAACCTGTGAAAATTTAATTTCAAAAGGTGGTCGTGTTTTTGAAAATATCGCCAAAATCCGCAGCGAATATTTCCACGCATAAAGAATAATCCCTAATAGGAATACACGATCTGAGAAACGTTTCTGACAAAAAACGTTTGTCTGATTCAAATTTTGGGCGATAAAATCTGAAATATTTTTTCCATATCCACATTATTTAGAATTGAAATATTTCTCAAAAAAGCTTTATACTATCGGAAGTTGCTGTACTTCTTACCAAGTCAGTTTTTATTGCCATTCATTTTTTAATCGTGTACCTTCCCTTTAAGGCCTATTTTGATTCACAATCAAATACAACAACGGGATCTAACTCACCTGAACCATCCGTAGGAGGGGGAGGAGGTGGGGCGGGAACATGGAGTACATATTGGGGTCGTAGTATCCTGAAGTAGCCATGAGGCTCGGGTCCGCTGCAGGGCCCATGAAGTTTGGGTCGTGGTACCCCATGATCGGAGGTGGCTTTGAGAAGTCCATGGGTGGGTAGGAGGACACCGGCGGTACGGAGGTAGACGTCTGAATTGTTGTTGTCTGAACATCGAGCACAAATGGGAAAAGAAGATATATGTTATAAAATATAAAATGGCTTCAAAGCACATGTACAACATTGGTAATTGTCAAAGACCAGTATCTGCACTTTATGTGACCCAACATATACATGAAATAACATACATGTGAAAGTTTAAGCTCAATCGGTCATCGCAGTTACGAGAAAATAGTGAAAAACCCTCTTTTATGTTTTCACTGTTTTCAAACATCGGATTTTATCACCTTGATAAAGACTAATTGTTTTACTCATTTCCTAAAAACTATAGCATTTCAAGCAAAACTATTTCAAGGGAAGTTTACCACTATGACCATCTTTATACCATGTAAAAGTTATGTGCAAATCTGTGAATGTTTATATTTTCAACCTTACCAATGTTGTACACACCCTTTTAACAATAAAACAGGTCTAGGATCAAATTAATTTTAAATGAAACAATAAAGAGTCCCACTAAAATAACAAATATTGGAATGAAAGAAACATTTGAAAGCTCATTTACATGAAATTAAAATCATGCATCCATTTTTTTTACTTTAGCTCCACAACGTGTTGGAACTAATAATTTTCACAAGTTAGATTTTTATAAAGGTTTCTGAAAGACTGGATAATATGAATTGAAGAGTACTTGTCCTAACAACAGGTGGTTCCCCATTAATACAGTTTGTTTGTTTAACTGCACTAAACACACTGTTTAATACACAGTGGTCATTATTATAAAAATAATATAATGACAAACATTAGGTGGAGACCCTTTCGAAACTACAATAGTTTAAATTTCCCAGGGAATCTCTTCACACTTGAATTGCTAACCTTGGCAAACCCTGACCCTTAAAATAACAGCGACTTCCCAGGATATAGCAACCCCTGCCTGGAAGTAGGGCAACGTGAGAAACATGCATACATACAGGCCTGGAATTTCATCTTCGAGAGAGCAAGGCCATTTTCATTTTGCAAAGGGCACTTCCATTGGAAATATTTAAAGTCCACAGGAAACTTTTGAAGGGGCACCAAGGCCAAGACCAGGGGCAACAGAGGCCATGGCCTCTGTGGCCTCCATGTAATTCCAGGCCTGCACATATTTGTGTATTCATTTTACCTCCACAAAAATTGCCTCAAGTGTGAACAAACATAGGGCAGTGGTGGAGTTTAAAATGCCTCGGTGTGAACGACCATAGGGCAGTGGTGGGGGGAGGGTGGAGTTTAATATTCCCCAGGAATTTCCTGGGGAACCTCTTCACACTTGCATTTCTAACCCTGACAAACCCTAATCCTAAATAGTGATCTCCCAACAACACAGTAACCCCTCCCTGTGAGTAGGGGTAAAGTGACAAACTTTAATGTATAGCATTAGCATACTGAGAGTCCAATTTGTCAAGAATCCACAGGAATTACATGGAATTTTTTTTAACTCCTAGAAATGGACTCATTAGTGTGGAAAGGGCTCCATAACGCTAAGTAAAAAAAAAAAAATACATGTATCAAACTAATTAGCTTCCAATCTATGTCTGATTATATTTGTTTAATCAGAAGAAAAACCCTATAAAGGAAGTCAATCAGTTGCAATGATCAGTCTCATTAGGGTGCACCCCACCAATTAGGGAGAAAACAGAGCGCAGAGCTCATTAATTTTTTTTTGTAGGCCCTCAAAATGTTCTATATTGGACAGAATTGAGAGCCCTCAGAAAGTGTTTCAGTGTAAAATTGTTGCCCAATTGTGACCTGGGAGTTGACTTCCAACTTGAGGTATTTTGGATGACACAGGCCCTGAAATAAACGGTCCTATTTGCTGAGAGGTGTAGGGACATTTTTCAAGATTGATGCTCGGACGTTTTGAATTCACAACTGTGTAGGGGTGTTTTTTATTAGGAGGGAGAATAACTCGACGGTCCCAGGGACTCCCCATATCAAATTGAGCAGAGAATAAAAGTTCAATAACTTTTCCCTCTACTGTAAAAAGCTGTGAGACTTCTAAGTATTTTTCGTGTATTTCTGAATATTTAGCATTTTGCACTGTACGCCATGGAAGTTTATTTAGTGGGGTGCACCCATAAGAGAAGATTAAAACCCCACTGTCCATGTACCCAGTTTTAATCCCTCAACATCCTATAATCCTTAATACAAAGTATCACTATTCTTGCTAGACCAAATGTCAACACCCAGTAAGGAAATCCAGGATGTGTGCAAATGTCAAGTCAACACTCCTGGCTGTCTCGATAGTTGTAGGAAAAAAAACCTTCCCGAGTGCCAAGATCTGGAATCGGATTACACTGCTTCATGTTGTGATCTGACATTGTCTTCACGGCTCATCTGGGGGAACCTGTCTTTTAACTCTTTCATTACCGACTTTTGTTGACCACGCAAGCCTGAATGACACATTCTTACACAACAGAAAGCTTTTGTTTCAAAGGCCATTTATGAGAAACTCTTTTATCTCCTTGAAGATATTGTTTGACGTTTGACAGCAAAAACTGAGGGTAAGTTTGGGTGTGGAGGGTGAACATGAAAATGAAAAATAACTACAGCTTGGTTACAAATGGCCTTTGTGGTCAGGCTTAAATGCTCTTTTTGGTGTAAGCTTGGTCGACTCAAGTCACCAACGGTAAGGAAGAAGGGGTATTAGTGCAGTCGACT
Source organism: Pycnopodia helianthoides (assembly GCA_032158295.1). Taxonomy (NCBI): domain Eukaryota; kingdom Metazoa; phylum Echinodermata; class Asteroidea; order Forcipulatida; family Asteriidae; genus Pycnopodia; species Pycnopodia helianthoides. The sequence continues at coordinate 6,442,072 of CM063249.1, forward strand.
AAAGTCGCCTATAGTAAGGAAGAGGGGGTATTAGCGCAGTCGACTAAAGTTGCCTATGGTAAGGAAGAGGGGGTATTAGTGCAGTCGACTAAAGTCGCCTATAGTAAGGAAGAGGGGGTATTAGCGCAGTCAACTAAAGTCGCCTATGGTAAGGAAGAGGGGGTATTAGTGCAGTCGACTAAAGTCGCCTATGGTAAGGAAGAGGGGGTATTAGCGCAGTCGACTAAAGTCGCCTATGGTAAGGAAGAGGGGGTATTAGCGCAGTCGACTAAGTCGCCTACGGTAAGGAAAAGGGGTATGAGTGCAGTCGACTAAAGTCGCCTACGGTAAAGAGAGGGATAAAGATAAGCTACAGTTTTAGAAGATGGACTTGATCAAACCATCCACATGCAGGTGGAAAAAACACATTGTGAATTTTGTATAAACCCACCCCAGTCTGCATGGGTGTTGGGCGTGGCTTGGAATGTCCAAGAAGGCTTGGACGAAGGTAGCCACTATTATCATTATCATGACTTAAATACACATTGTTATTTCTGTATAAACCCACCCCAGTCTGCATGGGTGTTGGGCGTGGCTTGGAATGGCCAAGAAGGCTTGGATGAAGGTAGCCACTATTATCGTTATCATCATCATCGTCGTCATCATCATCTTCGTCATCGTTGTTGCTGTTTTTACGTACCCTGTTGTTTCCACCTGTTAATTAATCAACAGAGAGGAAATGTTATTACACATCTATATGGCACAACCATAGAGCTATATATATTGACTAGAGCGCTAACTTGCTCTGAGTTTAGAAGCCACCCTGGGTGCAGACATGTTTGATGTGTTGCGTGACTACGGAACGATTGTAATTTTAAGAGAGCACACATGGCCGCGAAAATTTTGCATTCGGCGTGCGCGCTTACGTACGCGCCATATTTAATCTAACGATCATTGCTCTTGTAAACAGGTGATTTTAGTGATGTCTTAAAAAAATATGTAGTAGGTGATTCTCTGATGTTGTTACTTACGCCTTAGGAAAAATGCTGAGTCGAACTAAAGCCTTGTTTGGGAGGATTCAATGCTTCAAGATGTCAAGGGGAAAAAAAACGAAATCTGCTTCAAGGATACACAATATGCCGGCAAGAATGACGAACTAAAAAAAAAAAATGCACATGTTAAACATGACGCACATGACGCTCACAGTTTGTACGCCCATTAGCAGATTGTGCGTTCTCATTTGCAGCATATTTGGTTCGATGACGCATAGAAAAGAACAAACGCTTTATCATGCAAATAGCTGCACAATTGCCGTACAAAATTTCAAGCTTTTGTATTGGTTTGTACATAAACATGGATGCGCCCACACGGCTTCAAAACCTTAGTGCGTGTATAACGGGGGTGTTAGCGCTCTAGTCAATATATATAGCTCTATGGGCACAACATAATTAGGCCTCTGGTCTAAGCATGGTAACCAGCAATAGAGGTATGATTGAAGTCTTACAGCAACTGGTCCCCTCTCATTCTTCTTTAATATTGCTACATGCTTAACTGTATGCAGTTCAAGGTGACCAACAGTTCAAGGTGACTGGCTAAAACCTGATTCGTTTGAAGTGTGATGGCGTCAAAATAACCTGCATTTTGACACGCCTGTGCTCAGGGCTCATAAGCACTCACAAGTGCCTTACAAGCATTTGAACGATTTTAATGCGCATGTGCGCAAAGCAGTTGCTTCGGGAGCCAATCTGGGTCATCTTTCAGTGCTTCCCTTCCAGGGGTTAGTGACGAGAGGTATCAATACGGCACACTGCCTGTAACAGCGAGGCTGGCAGCGGTAGTATTTTGAAAAAAAATATACTCCCGTTAAAGGTCAAGGGTCATGTAGTTGGCAGGTTTGCAGTATGCAATAGCTATCTTTGGAGGGGGGGTTTACATCACACATTTCAGCAGATACAGGTGGTAATAGCGACAATGTATCCACACATGGAGTTGTACCCTGTCGGTCTTGATGACAAGGTGGTTATATTGTACATGTAGGAGTGTGCTTTGAATAGGGCCCAATGTCAACTCTCAATGTTGACTGTAGCCAACATTTGGTGGTTACATAAATTACATCAGGCCTGGAATTACACGGACGCCGCAGAGGCCATGGCCTCCGTTGCCCTGCTCTTGGCCTTGGTGCCCCTTCAAAAGTTGCCCATAGACTTTAAGATTTTCCAATTTGCAAAGTGAAAATGGCCTTGCCCTCTCAAAGATGAAGTTCCATGCCTGTTACATGTACATGGTTTGGGGGAGTAGCCAAGAGGCCATAATGATAACAGATGGGCAGGTATTGACCCCTAGCATCGACCTCACATCGACCTGGCCATTTTGGCAGTCAAATGGTCACGCAGATTGAAAATTCTGCGCCACCTACAATGTATCACACACGGACATTAAAGGCACTGGACACTATTGGTAATTACTCAAAATAATTGTTAGCATAAAAACTTACTTGGTAACGAGCAATGGAGAGCTGTTGATAGTATAAAACATTGTGAGAAACGGCTCCCTCTAAAGTAAGGTAGTTTTTGAGAAAGAAGTAATTTCTCAGTAAAATATTTGAATTGATTTTCACACGTGAGGTCTCGAAATCAAGCATCTGAAAGCAAACTTCATGTGACAAGGGTGTTTTTTCTTCCATTATTATCTCGCAACTTCGATGACCAATTGAGTTCAAATTTTCACAGGTTTGTTATTTTGTGCATATGTTGAGATACACCAAGTGAGAAGACTGGTCTTTGACAATTACCAAAGGTGTCCAGTGTCTTTAACTCCCAAAATGGCACAACCAAGATAATTGTAATGATATCATCAAAATGAATCGGTTCAATTGATGATAATGACACCTAACAATGACATTGAACGTCCTGTTTTATATTTTTTTTTATTTCCTATCAAATTGAACACTTCAAAGGCCTTATGGCAGGGTTCAACGAAATGTAAAATTGGGTATCTACCAGTAAAAATGGTATTCGAAGCCATTAATTTTGAGCACTTCTTTCATTTGAGTCTATTTATATGATCTACCATGTAACTTATCCATCTCGCAATGGTTTCCAGGGAAACAATTTTTCCACCACGAAAGAAATCCTGGGCAGAACCCTGTTATGGGTGTCATTTAAAGACTTTTGAAGGATCTTATAATTTCCAGTTCAACTACGCCATAAAAAAACTTACCCTTACTCTTATGGTTATCTTCTTCTTCAGGTAGTGGCTTATACTTCCCTGTCTTGATGCATTTCAGTAAGTGTTTATAGTAAGGGTTGAGGTAGTGGTCAAACTGTAGGAAGGCAAACTGGGGATTGTTGGCCTGCTTTGTCTTGAGTATGATCTCCATCTGGGAGCCCTGACCAACGATGAACATGGCCGTCTTCTCCATGAATTTATGTGTCTTTCTTGTGCCAGGCTGGAAAATAGAATTAGGAGTTGAATATAATAATATAACGTATTTGTATAGCGCCTACTGCAGGCCACCTCAGTCTAAGCGCTTAACATTCAGTATTTTCCTGCAGGGTATTGTGGAGCTACGTTTTTGAAGTATTAGACCTTTCCTTTACATAGCACCATGTAATGGTTTACAAGGTGCTGTGGCGCAATATGCAGCCAATCAAACAAGGAACACCGGGGCGAACCCCTTCTCTTTTCGACTAGTGCACTGGGTTCTTTTACGTGCATTACTCAACACACGGGACCAACGGCTTTACATCCCATCCGAAGGACGCAGCAATAATGGTTAAGTGTCTTGCTTAAAGGGACACAAGTCCTGTATACAAGGCTATATAAGGCTTATATATAAGGCCATATAAGATGGGAAATACAATAAAATGGAGGATGAAGTTCACATAACTGATGATAAAAGGATTTCAAGAACCATGCCGGTACATCATCACAAATAAGGAACTAGAGTACATGTAGGTCTAAGCTTCATTAGATCTTGAAGATGAAGCTACTCTCTGCATCATCTTACAAGAAAAAAAAAAGAAGTTTGACAAACTGTGGACTACTTCTCTAGGCGTCACACAGAGATTCATAATATTTGGGAGGCTGAGAGAGATTTGAAAGAAACTTTGAACAGAATAGGAGCATTTCAATAAGGTTATTGATTGGCATTATACATGTAGATACTTCATTGTCAAGATTAAAATGATTCATATTATGATCTGGTCTTGTCAGTCATCTTTAAAGGTAAACGTTGCCTTGTATCGGGCGAGTTGGTCTTAAAAAAAAGCGTTTGTAACCGTTTGTTATAAAATGCATATGGTTAGAAAGGTGTTTTAAAAGTAGAATACAATTATCCACACAAAAAGGCCTCGAAATTGCGTGGTTTTCCTTTTACATCGTGAACTAACACGGTCAGCCATTTTGTGTACCTTTAATATTAATACATTGTACCAGATGACACCATACTTACTACCATAGCACCATGACATTGAGTAATCAATAGATGCACACACCTTAGGACCACACAGACACAAGTTACTATCTCAACATAGTAGCCATTAAGTATGTATTTACATAACTCTCTACTTATCCTAGTTACCAAACTGTGTATCATTTTGACACAATATAAAGTAATATTACACTTCAGAAATGATAGCAATTCAGATGCGGAGAAGAAGCCAATCCACATTAAAACACCTTGATTTATGAATGATATGTGTCAATATATCCAAGTTCCAGTGCAGTGACTTGTTTGTCACAATGGGCTTTAGCCCTTTCAATTTAGAAATACAGTCTTGTTATTTCAAATGGTTCAGGTGAGTTTTGCTTCACAGCCTCTAAATCATGTACACCTTGTGTTGAACACATTCCTGTGTTCCACATCCCACAAAAAGTTCTGTATGTTTGGGGGAAAAAACCCAGAATCTGACAATTTTTTCTTCTTCTCATTTTGACAAAAACTAGTATCTTATATTTGTCTACCTAAATAGGATTATGTTTGTGGTCATAATGATTTAAAATGAGTTAGTAAGATTCAACATCTTGGGCATACTGAACGTGAAATGAAAATAAATCAAAACTTTCAGTCCATACAAAAAAAAAGAATCGTAGGCTGGTTCTTGTAAGTATTGACCGTTGCCGTGTTATTCCTCGTACCACGGAGGAAGGAAACACATGTTACATCCTTCCTTTAATACAAACATACAGGAAACCATACAACAGACCTTAATGCATTGACATCATCAAGCAGCCATCTTAGAGAGGTAAACCAATTATGAAACCATGGAAACGCACAAATTTGTCCACGTGGTGCAAAGGGTTCAAGGTTCAAGGTTCATTTATTTTCCACAGTATCAAAAAAGTAAAAAGAAATTTTCCACTCAGCATGAGCGATCGGTTTTAAAGAATACAATTTAACAGTAAAGATATCAGAACAAGACTAAAACAAACATGTCACTGCAGAGGGATCCATTTTAGAAGCAGAGCTTGTAGGCAATGGTCCCTAAAGACATGCATTTGCACTGAGACAGAGAATAACAATTAGGTGAACCAAAAGTGTCATGGTCGAGTTGACCCACAAGGAACAAAATATTACAATAGGTCTCAATGCACAAACACCTACTCAAAAAATAAATTTCAGAAGACACTTTAAAAGTAACAGACGAAGGACGAACGATCTCCCTTTTAATTTCTAGGTGAGGGCGCTCTACTCAAGTGACGTCATGCGTACAAGGTCTAGAAATAGTCTTACCATCTGAACTCCGACGGGAATGTTCAATTCTTCCGGTGCTATAAACGGCTCTTCCAGTTCTGGGGACTCACAGCTGGGAGGAGTCTCTGCAAATTTATTATCTGGATAAATCATACAACAGAAATGTTCATATTAATATACGGGTAGTTATGCGACATTCCTGGAACTGACCAATCATGTACAGTTTAGGTTAAGAAATCAGGGCTGTATTTACATGTAGTACTAGTAGATGAAAACAGTTTCCTGGTTTATTACATAGAAATTGTTTCATATTAATTATACTGGGTGAGTTATATTACGGACATTCCTGGAACTGACCAATCATGTACAGTTTAGGTTAAGAAATCAGGGCTGTATTTACATGTAGTACTAGTAGATGAAAACATTCTGGTTTATTACAGAAATGTTCATATTAATATACGGGTAGTTATGCGACATTCCTGGAACTGACCAATCATGTACAGTTTAGGTTAAGAAATCAGGGCTGTATTTACATGTAGTACTAGTAGATGAAAACATTCTGGTTTATTACAGAAATGTTCATATTAATATACGGGTAGTTATGCGACATTCCTGGAACTGACCAATCATGTACAGTTTAGGTTAAGAAATCAGGGCTGTATTTACATGTAGTACTAGTAGATGAAAACATTCTGGTTTATTACAGAAATGTTCATATTAATATACGGGTAGTTATGAGTGACTTTCCTGGAAACTGACCAATCAGTACTTTAGTAAGAATCAGGGCTGTACAGTGCCGTAATACTCTGTTTTACAGAAAGGTAATTAATATAGGTCGTTATGCAGAAGTGTAACTTTCCTGAAACTGACCAATCAGGTACCGTTTATGTAAAGAGATCAGGGCTGTACAGGCCTTGACTTCGCTCTTGAAAGGGCATGGCAGTTTTCCTCTGGTAAGAGGCACTTCTAATGAGGAAAATGTCAATTTGTATTGGACTTTGCAAAGGGCAACCGCAGCAAAAGCACAGGGCACCAGGGCAGCTGCTGTGGGTGGCCTGGGTTAATTTCGAGGCCTGGCTGTATTTAGATGAAAACATTCTGGTTTATTAAACATATTGTAATATTCAATTATTATGTATTGCATGTGTTTTCACTTGTAACCTGCTATTTACATGGCAATGGTTTTGAGCGCTCAGCATATTGAAATGCTAGGCAGTTTGATTAAATTGGCCCAAGTTTCTGAAACATAATGTACTACATGAAGAGAGTTTCAACAATTTCACTTCATAAGAATTCTAAAAGTTCTGTTATCATAACATGCATAGAGCAAGGAGCTACATGTCTGCAAACATTTCCACTGTACTGTCATTAGGCCAAATAAAAAAAAATACCAGTTGATCGTCCCCGCCTGCGTCCTCTTTTGAGGCAGCATCCTTTTTTTTATTATTTTTTTTCGTTTTTTTTTTTTTTTCGTAACAATTTTTTTTTTTTAAATGCCCGATATAGCTATGCTTGGCAACAATAATGTACAACTACAATAATGTGAAATAAGCCTAGTTACTGAATCAATAGGGTGCCCCAATTTGTATTTGAACGTTCCACGATCATTCTTACATCATGTAGTGTTTCAGCTCTTTTTTTAAGGGTCCACTCACAGGCCTGGCCCTTGTTATGCACGGTCAGTAGGGGACGAAAAACGCATGCTACTTTGGTGGCCTGTTTGAATTGAAATACTTGGCAGCCATCTTGGGAAAAAAAAAAAAAAAAAAAAAGGCCCTCATCCTCCTCTTTTTGGAAAAATCAGGACAACCAACTGGTATTTTGTTTTTATTTGGCCAAGGAAATGTGGTCTATTCGTGGTACAATTATCTTGAAACCTTCATCACCATTCATATCTCTCCAACCACATGATACCTAAGTGGTTAGAACTCAACTGTACACATATTTACTTCATTGCTGGTGGTTTCTTAAGTAAACAATTAACAAACCACAAGGTTATTTACAAGGGAGTCAAATTTGACAGGTTGACATCATCAAGCAGCCATCTTAGAGAGGTAAACCAATTATGAAACCATGGCAACGCACAAATTTGTCCACATGGTGCAAAGGGTTCAAGGTTTAAGGTTCATTTATTTTCCACAGTGTCAAAAAAGTAAAAAGAAATTTTTCACTCAGCACGAGCGATCAGTTTTAAAGAATACAATTTACCAGTAAAGATATCAAGAACAAGACTAAAACAAACATGTCAGTGCAGAGGGATCCATTTAAGAAGCAGAGCTACCTACCTCTTGACCTTGTTATGACAATAATTATGAAACGGTTTATAAACTTTTGATGATGTGTTTACCTTTGGTCAAATGATACACTAAAAAAGGTCAATCTTTTGACTTTGGGACTTTCTGCTTACTGATAAAATGACAAACACACGTAATCAAATATAACTGCAATATATTTCACTTTAATCTGGCAACATTACAGAATGTCTGATATCAGTATATATTACTTAGTAAATGCAAATACCACTTTAAAATGCTGAATCTGCAAAGTGTCACACAAAAATGATTCTTGTTTCTTACGGTGTGATCCTCTATTATAAGGCAATATCTGGGAATGATGCTTTACAGCTTTAAAGGTACTGGGGTCGATTTCACAAAACTCTTCCTAACTTAGGACTACTCCTAGGCAATGCTAAGAGATAGGACTAGTCCTAAGTTAGGACCATACTTAGGACTACTCCTATCTCTTAGCATTGCATAGGACTAGTCCTAAGTTAGGACCAGTACTTAGGACTACTCCTATCTCTTAGCATTGCCTAGGACTAGTCCTAAGTTAGGAAGAGTTTTGTGAAATCGACCCCTGGACACTTTTGGTAATTACTCAAAAAAAATTGTTAGCATCAAAACTTACTTGATAACGAGCAATGGAGAGCTGTTGATAGTAAAAAGACATTGTGAGAAACGGCTCCCTCTGAAGTAACATAGTTTTTGAGAAAGAAGTAATTTCTCACTCAAACTAGTAAAAGACTCTTAGCTGAAGCCTTTTATATGCATCTGAAAGCACACATATAATGCAACAAGGGTGTTTTTCTTTCATTATTCTCTTGCAAATCGATGACCAATTGAGCCCAAATTTCCACAGATTTGTTACTTTATGCATATGTTGGGATACACCAAGTGAGAATAACTGGTCTTTCGACAATTACCAAAAGTGTCCAGTGCCTTTAATTTAAAGTTATGAAAGCAGATGCTATTTGGTGGTTAAAGGAGCCCTTTAATTTTGGACCGTCCAGACCAGACATGGATTTATTTGTAAAACCCTGAAGTTGTTTAAAAGGAAATACATTTTTTGTTTCCTTTCAAACCAGTCTAGGATTGACAACAAAAAGGAAGAACCGGGTACTACTGTGAATGTGTCCTATTGTTTACAGTCCCCAATGGAGTCTAGGTGGTTGGAATGACATACTCGTTAGGAACAATCAGGTATTACGTGCATGTGTCTAATTTGTTTACGATCCACTAATGGAGTCAAGTGGTGGGAATGACAAACTCATATTCATTGAAATATTTTATTTAAAAGCACAGACCTACTGATAACCTAGAAGTAGGCCCTATTGATGATCTTCTAGACCATATATTCCTCCTCGCAAACTCCGGTCTTACAATTCTAACCTCCTTATTGAGCCCATATCTAATCTTTCATGGGGAGACCGATCTTTCTCACATGCTGCCCCACGCCTATGGAACAAATTGCCAGCACTAGTAAATCGTCTGTTTCTTTAACCCAATTTAAAAAAAACTTAAGACACATCTTTTCAATCAAGTATTTGAGTAAATGGATTGTTTTGTTTTTTAACCTTTCAAATATTTTCATAGATATTGCTTGTATTGTATTTCTCTACCACATGTTCTGGATTTTTTCTTGGCTTAGGCTTACGTTTCAATTTTATTGTACAATTGTATGTTACTGTTTGTATTTAGCGCCATGAGCACTTTTATGGATTTGTGCGCTATATAAGTTTTCATTATTATTATTTATTATTATTACTATTAGATCAGACAGTAGAGTTCAAAATGGTTGACTTTACAATAAACTCAACAGCCTGGGTCTATATATCCAGGCTGGTGCACCTATCCTCACTGGTTAACAAGCGAACCCGGTAATAAAAAGTAAATCACTATAAAAATCATGGATTTTAGTGATTGATGAAAACAATGGTCCAGCATTGTGACCCTGGAATTGACGACTTCCAACCTGGGCATTTCAAGTAAACTAGTCCTTCAACAATGCTCACAAGTACATGGCCTTTTTTATATCAAAGATAGAATCTGACCAAGTATAATCCTTCAGGTGTGTATAAACTTACTTTTTGATGGGTTCAACTTTAAAACAAATCTTCAGCTAACCTCCCAAAAAAAAAAAAAAAATCTTAGTTTTACTTGTCAGCAAATCCGTTTGATTTGATTTCAAGCGGCTGTGTTCATCCCTCATCATTTACTTATAATTCAACTTTTAATGTGACCTTTCTTTATGATCAGGCATTATGACCCCTTGCATAAGACGTCACACTCTCAAGAAGCGCCATCCCTGAGGCCAAAAGGAGGCAGATCATTGGACGAAGCTGTTTCTTTGTGCGTAAAAACGTGCACGTGACCTCAGCGTACTTGTAGCGTTTCACGTTATACAAAGGGGTCTATTGATTTCTAATAACCCCCTCGCACAACGCGGAGCGCACCTACAAACAATGCATGTCATTTTTGGAGTCAAATCTTTTGTGCATGATTTTGACTCCCAAAATGGCGCATGTGAGTGCGCTGTGCACTGCGCGTTGTGCAATGGGTCTATATTTGGCCCTTGGAAAAACAGTTGGACAATTTTATTGAGTACAAGGGCTGACTACATGTACAAATAGTACAGGCTTTGATTGGCTATCTAATAACGATTTTGCTTATTTATTTTAGGGCAAAAAAAAAAAAAAAAAGAAAATCAGACTTAAGTATGAAGAATATCATGCCGAATGATTGATAGGTTAAAGGCATACAATACATACTAATATAAGAACAATTTCACCAAAAGTACTTTAAAAAAAAAAGGGTTGATGTACAGTTCCAGAATGTTCTCGAAATGCTTACGATTTTAATTTATTCCCTTTTCTCATTTGTACATTGATAAAGCGAATAAATGTCTAAAGATGACTCCTTTACGTTCACATTAATAGGTACGGTGGAGTCAAAAATTTGACTCCACAAAATGGCCGACCGTGTTAGTTTACAATGGAAAAGGAAAAACCATGCAATTTCGAGGCATATTTGTGTGGATCATTGTATTCTACATTTAAAACATCTTTCTAACCATATGCATTTTATAACAAACGGTTACAAACAATTTTTATAGACCAACTCGCCCGACCCAAGGCAGAATTGGTAAAAAAAAAATTGTAAAATATACTTTTTGATCACAGATTTACATAAAACTTACACGGTCTAATGATGATGATAGTAGAAAACATCCCTTGAAATATTTCTGTCTGAAATGTCATATTTGATGAGAAATGAATAAACTAATTTTCTGATGGAGTTTATCGCTCAGTGAGCGTTTTATTCATTCGTTGAATCTATTAATATATGATTTCATGCAAATGTGTAATCGGTTTTTCACTATTTTTCTCACACGACCCAGATGGCCGATCGATCTCAAACTTCTAAGGTTTGTCAGTTTATGTATATGGTGGATTACATAAAGTGCTTACACTGCCAGCAACTGTTTTGTTAGCAAAAAACCAATTCTGTAATGTTCCTTTAACTAGTGAGGTTTAAAGAATCTTCCAACAACAATTGATGTGCAGCATCACACCTTTAAGCGTTACAAGGTGATTGCATTCATGATGCAGACAATGAATTCAGTTCAGCTCAGTGTCACGGGATTTCAAAGACCTTTTAAGAAACCTTTGTGAGGGTCAAGAAACTCTGGAGCTCTTTTCAGTACGAACCAATCGCTACGTGATTGTTTATCAATACCACCATAGTGAAATGTCACATATGGACTTAGTAATACCCATACCCAGGGTAAACCCCACGAAAATAAACTCGATTCTGAATAGAAGTTTACTGGCTATCATTACCTTAGAAACAATCATGCAATTTTTTGGTGGTTAAGTCAATGATAATTTGAGATACTTAATCATGGTTTAAAGGCCCTGTACACTATTGGTAAGATCGAAAAAACACAATGTTCACAGATTCACACATAACTTACATGATTTAAAGTAAGTAATGGTAGAAAGGGTTCCTTCAAATATTTCTGCCTAAATGCTCTCGTTTCTGAGAAACGAGTAAAACAATAGTAATTATCGCGCGTGATAATTTGAAAAAACAGAAAACACATAAGATCTCTTTTCACTATTTTCTCGTGACCTCGATGACCAATTGAGCTCAAACTTTCACAGGTTTGTTTGTTCATGCATATGTTTAATCACACAAAATGTGGACACTGATTTTGAGCTGTTACCAAAAGTGTACAATACCTTTAACCATAATTTTTATTATTTTTTTTTTAACTTTCAAATTTGTTCTAATTGCATCTTTCTTCTTTCCCTGTCAACAATGAAACATTGTAAATTTCAAGTGAGAGCTGATCAGATGTTTGATTTGAGGTCGAATAACAAAAACCTAGGAGATAATAACATGCCACATTTACAAGAATCTCCCCAATTCATAACCCAGAAAAAAGTTTCATCCTTTTAAAAGAAACTGTGGGCTTAACACTTCACCAGATAAGATGGTCACCCTCAAAAATTGCTTCTATTGCAAAATAAGAAAATAAAAAAGGGTTTGTTATATGTGTGAAAGATAGAGGGATGGACCGCAAGGGCACTGGGATAAAACCGACACCATCTTGTAAGAAATAGAGACATTTGACATTATCCTAGGGTAAAGTATTGTGGAGTGAGTCAATACCAGCTGAAATGACGTCCACACATACGCACTAGGATATAAATACTCTTATTCTTTATGCTGCTTTACAATATGGATTATTTTTAGTGTGTTTTGATGAGTTGTAAATTTGATCTTCTGTATCTTATCTCTTGCATCCAACATTTTTTTTTTCTTCTTCTTCACAAATGTGGAGATTCTTGACTGGACTTAGAATCATGAATTATTTAAATAATTTTAATTTGTGCAAGATTTCACCGTTAATTTATTTGAATTTGTATTCTATTTTATTACCTTTACTTAATTTTGGAACTAAATGCCGCAGTGATCTCATTTACTTTTCAGTTCCTGTCTTTATTAGATGGCTGTTATTTGTATGGTGTTTTCTTATTTTGTACTCCAATAAGAAATACACAGGAATACTGAGATATTTATACAAGAAATACACAGAACAGATACATGGATCAGAAAACGTTGAAGTAAATTCAAATCATCACTGAAGACCTATCTCTTTAATTTATAATATTGTACATTTTTAATCATTGTATACAGCTGGTCTGGTTTTCATTGTCTCTAGTGTATCTTTGTTTTATAATATTCTTCTTCTTTTTAAATTGTAAAGTGCATCAAGGGATCTGTGATCCATAATGCGCTATATAAATGCTGTTTTTATTATTATTATTATTATTAAATTAAAACTTCTATGCATCATAACAAAGCAGAATTTAAAGACAACGATGAACTGTCCAACAGTCACGTTCAGTTTCAATGTCTCTCTGTTCAACAGTCGTCTGATAATTAGAATAGGGTCAGGTGGTTTTCCCGCAGTCAGCTCGTACATTTTAAGGAACTGAGTGAACATGAACAAAAAGCACATGAGCATGATACGTGAATATCAGACAGTCGGATGACTAACTGTTGAAAAGATGGCATCCTCTACTTGGCATCTAGAGAAAAGGGTCATTGATCGTTTGAGAATATTCAATCACCCTAACCCTGGAATTTTACATCCTTGTTGAGAAGGGCACTTCTACTGGGATATTAAGAATGTCTAGGGCCAAAGGTTTTTTTAAGGGGGTACCGACATTTTGTAAATGTACAAAACATGTATGCAATTTAGGTACGGCAACCAACATTCATGCTGCTGCTTACAAGGTTTTAGCAGGATTTGGTAAAAGGGTGTCCAAATTTGCTGGAATTTTATAAACCGGGTGTCCAAATTGTTCACTTACAATACATTTACCTGTAAATGACAGATAAAACAGGGTGTCCAAATTGAAAACAAGGTGTCCAAGAGACACCCCAGACACCCCTCTGGCTTACACTAATGCTGCTTACCGGCACTTTCCACTACCTAATTTATCATTCCCTGCTTATGCACATGTACATTGTAATGTCTCCTCTGTGCACTAGCTGTGTACAGGAGGAATACAACCCAACACAAACACACCCACACACTTCAATGAATTCCTTTCTTAAGACCTTGAAGTTTCTGATCTTGTTAGCACATATTTTACTTTTATGGTTATAGAAGCTCGTTGGCCATGAACTTGAACCCAAGGCAATGTCCAGGCTCATGCAGTTACTGATGAAATAATGGCGTACGCTTGTACTGGGACACTGACAGGGTTAGAGTTTAATTTCCAACATCGTAGATCATTTAGTGCTTGGTTGGCATGACTGCTGGACTTTCAAAGAGGTCACAAAGGTCATCTCCTTGGTCATCATGCTCTTGGATTTACCATGGTACTCCTTAAAGGGTGTGTACAACATTGGTAAGACTGAAAAAATAAATGTTCACAGATTTGCACACAACTTACATCGTATAAAGATGGTCATGGTGGAAAACCTCCCTTGAAATAGTTTTGCTTGAAATGGTTATAGTTTTTAGGAAATGAGTAAAACAATTAGTCTCTATCGCCGCAAGTCCAAAACCCGATGTTTAAAAACAGTGGATTTTTTCATGACACCGAAGACCGATTGAGCTTAACATTTCACAGATTTGTTATTTCATGTATATATGTTGGGTCACATAACGTGCGGATACTAGTCTTTGAAAATTACCAATGTTGTACATGTGCTTGAAATTAATTTCCCTTACTTTTTTATTTTCTAATAAAAACTGTTATTTTTCATGAGTTAACTGGCCTTGCCTTTCCAAGAATGACAATCCCAAACCATACCAACTTTAAATCAAGTTCTCTTGAACGCTTATTTGATAATAGACCTGTAGTGCAAGTCCTGTTGATATTGAACTTTTTGGAAACCTCGTTTCTTAAGTTTATTGCTTTACGAAAGAAACCAACAACAACACTGTTAACGGGCCCCAAAATTCTAATAAGCATGAGACTTGCACAGTCAATCAGCTATTACCAATGCTTCTGCTTCCATTGAAGATCCCTCGACAAAGTTTCTTAAAAACACAACGGAGCTACATCTCCATTTAAATTGCTTAATGAATACTTACTCTGTGAATAATCACGGGGAGTAATTTGAGGTAATAAGCCCACGAGACTAAATAACAAACAGAGACAGTGGGAGAGAATGTCCCACACTGGCTCTTATTGACGTATTTGGAGGGAAAGGTTGGCTTTTTTTTTGTGGACATGGTACAGTTATGGTGATTAAAACAAATAACAAATAACAAATTCTCATCTCAAAAGTTGTTAGGCCCAGTTCATACTTCCTGCGAATGCGAATGCGAAGCGAATATTGACGTCACAACTCTGTTTTCGCTGCAAATAATTCGCAAGAGTTGAGCACAGCGAACTATTCGTTGCGAATTTGTGACGTCAATATTCGCTTCGCATTCGCATTCGCAGGAAGTATGAACCGGGCTTAAGGCATGAAATCAAGTTGTGCTTTCTAAGAACAGACTGTGCAAGTCTTGAACCTATTTGAATGTTGGGGACTGTGGAAAAGTGGGATTTTGTTTCCTTTTCAATAAGCAATGTTTGGGAAATTGAAAATGGGAACCTTTGGTTTCTAAAAATGATTAATTATGCACGAAACTTGCACAGTCTTTGACATTATCTTACAAAGAGTAGCTCTAATGTTGAATTCAGTTTTGTGATCCACTCATTTTCCAACAGATAAAGCCCTCTGTGGTAATGGACACAAAATTACAAGTCTCTAACCTCAGAATAAAATTGTGTAAAATGACACTTTGTTTGATACCCTTCAAGTGCAGTTTTTGTCACAATCCCAAATCACTCAATGACGTCACATTACACAATATATGGCCTGTAACTTCCTTTACAAGGAATGTTTTTGTTCGTTCCTGAAATCTGATGATATTCAATAAAAAAAGCGTTGAATTTGATCTCTTGACTAATGCAAAAATTTCCTCTTTGGAATGTACAGACCCATTTGTTTTTAATGTCTGATAACATCGTGTTATAAAATTTCGCTCTGAAAGAGCGTCAAATAAAATGACATTTTACATCATTTAAATGGCGGTTTTAGAGACTTGTAATTTTTCCCCCACTTTCATGAGGACTCTATCTATTGGAAAATGATTGCATCACAAAACTGAAATTGACCTTGGAGCCCGTCTTTAAGACGTCTATTAAGACAAAATTTAGTTCTAATTAATAAACAGGTTAATTGTTTCCTTTGACTGTTACACGTACTCTGCAAAGATTCAAATCTTAACTAGGGAGTTCATGTGTTTTTTTTAAAAGTAACTCTTTGGATGTATTACAGAGAACTGCCCAGCAGAAAATATTGTGTAGCAGGTTTGTCGACTACGAAATGTCTTGCAGGGAACCATTCAGGATTAAAGTATGCAACATGGTACATGTATTCTAGCTGGTATCCCCATTTCTGCCTTTGATGGTTAACCAATTCTGCTGCTTATCAAGCTCTGAGCATGGCCCCAGGACCCTGGTCTTGGCCTTGAATAAATCCCTTTACAAATTCAATCAACTAAAAAGGCATTAAGTCCTCTGCACTCAGCTCATTATCATAGTATAGGCATTGCCTGAAATAAGATTTCAGTTCACTGCATAATAACTAAGGGACAATACAAAAAGGGCGAAATAGCGGGATCTAGGATTGTTGGATTCAATAGTAGACTATTTGAGAACGATCCTTAAATAGTTTCAAAGGTCATTTATTTTTCTCTCCAAGAGAATGAATACGTGCACTGGGGGAAAAAAGGTCTACATGTAGCTCAGACTCAGACAGTACATTACTTTCCAAACAAACAACTTCCGGACATCCACCTCTACGTGGTCAACTTACAAAATGTGCATTCATTGTTTGTTTGATCATGAAGGAATTTGTTAACATCATAGAGGCCATTAAAAATTGTCATGACATAAAAATGAACCAATAGTCAAATTTGTGCACCTTTGCATTGGTTAAATTCATACTCATCATTTGTTTTTCTTGTGACTATCTTTTTAAGATAAACAATGTATGAATTCATCTTGACCAACCTCAACTGCAATTGGGCAGCTACATGTACCAAGTTACATACGATAGCTTTGCATTTATTAAAAGTTTGTCAAAATGGAACAAAAATTAAATGGTTTATGAAATCAAATAGACTTTTCATCTCATATTCCTTGTATAAATTTGACCAGGGCCCAATGTCATAGAGCTGCTTAAGCAGAAAATATTGCTTAACAGTTTTTCGCTTAGCAGAAATTAGCAGGATACCAGTCTCAAATTGTACATGTGACATGGTAGTTTGGCCAGTAACCTTATTCTGTTAAGCATCATTTTGTTTTGCTTAGCTACTTTTTGTGCTTAAGCAGCTCTGTGAAATTGGGCCCAGGTGAAGGAATAGCATAGGCCTAAAGGGGGTAAATCTGTCAGAATAACAAGGAATGTTTGATTCTTGAGACATTTGTGATTTGTACTTAAGTAGTCCAGTTGCACTGTACTTTTATAAGGGTCATCACGGTTAGTAAGTAGTGACTCATGCACTTAAGGTACAATTCCAACGAACCAAATTTCCATTAATTAAGCCACTATTTAAACTGGATCAATTTCCCAGGGGAACTTCCCCAAAGGATTTTGGTTTAAAGCTTTTCACACTTGAGTTGCAAACCCTGGCAATTACCCGGGAAATAGCAATCCTGGTTGGGAGTGGGGTTTAAAGCACATACATACAACATTGGTAATTTTCAGAGACTAGTACCCGCACTTTATGTGACCCAACGTTTACATGAAATAACAAACCTGTGAAATGTTAAGCTCAATTGGTCTTCGGAGTCATGAGAAAACAGTGAAAAACCCCATAAAATGTTTTCACTGTTTTCAAACATCGGATAAAGACCAGTGATAAAGACTAATTGTTTTACTCCTTTCCTAAAAAACTGTAGCATTTCAAGCAAAACTACAGCGTATTTCAAGGGACGTTTACCACTGTGACCATATTTAGACAATGTAAGTTATGTGCAAATCTGTGAACATTTATTTTTTAAAATCTTGCCAATGTTGTACGCAATTCCTTTAAGTGACACAACCCCAGGGTTAGTAAACGGAGTGTGCGTTTTTCACAGAAAAATTGTAGCAATTTATAGACAGAAGTTGAGATGGCAGGAAAGGTTAAAGATCAACAGGAATTTCCTTGGCTTTCATTTCCAGGAAATCAACTGTGAAATGTAAACAAACTTTGGCAGTTAAATGTCTTTTAAATTGTTTAGAATAAAAGGAATATAACCACTCTTGTAAAGGGTGTGTACAACATTGGTAAGATTGAAAATATAAATGTTCACAGATTTGCGCATAACATACATGGTATGAAGATGGTCATGGTGGGAAAAACTTCCCATGAAATAGTTTTGCTTGAAATGCTATAGTTTTTTAGTAAATGAGTGAAACAATTAGTCTTTATCGCGCGTGTCCAAAACCCGATGTTTGAAAACAGTGAAAGCATATAATGGGGTTTTTCACTAATTTCTCGTGACTCCGATAAATGATTGAGCAAAAAAGAAATTCACAGGTTTGTTATTTCATGTACATGCTGGGTCACATAAAGTGCGGATACTAGACTTTAAAGGAACATTACAGAATTGGTAAGAAATAAACTTGTAAAATATACTTTTTGATCACAGATTTACATAAAACTTACACGGTCTAATGATGATGATAGTAGAAAACATCCCTTGAAATATTTCTGTCCGAAATGCCATATTTGATGAGAAATGAATAAACTAATTTTCCGGTTGCAGTTTATCGCTCGGTGAGCGTTTTATTCATTTGTTGAGTCTATATGATTTCATGCAAATGTGTGATCGTTTTTTCACTATTTTCTCGTGACCCAGATGGCCGATCGATCTCAAACTTCTACAGGTTTGTCAGTCTATGTGTATGGTGGATTACGTAAAGTGCTTACACTGCCAGCAACTGTTTTGTTAGCAAAACCAATTCTGTAATGTTCCTTTAAAAATTACCAATATTTTACATGTGTTTTAGAGCTAAAAACACCCCCTTAAGCCCAGGCCCCTTACAAGACCAGCAGTTTTCTTTTCCTAATAAATTTATTAATTTTTTTCTAAGCAAAATACATTTGTGGAAATATTTTTTTAAATTTGAGCCTTACCAGTTTCATCCTCGGTAGGTCTCATCGGGTCATATTCATCATTTCCTCCTCCGTAGGAAAATGCGACTTCATTGTAGGAGCTGTCGGAAGAAGCGATGGCTATATTCAACCTCTTTATTTCTTCCTCTGAGATAAGAAAAACAAACAAGAGGCAAGAGGGAAAAATCATTAATCAACACAATATTATTCTTATATCAATGTGGTCTGGGTAAAGGAACTTGGAATTCCTGCAACACTTTTTTTAACTATATATTGACTATGAGACTGCTATTGGAAGCAAAACAAGAACCTTTTAATGTACTCGAATGGGGATGAGAAATAAAATTTTTACTGAATGAACCTCAATATTTACATGTAAGTTAGCATTCACAAAAAATAACTAGTGTTATTGAAAGTTAGGCAAAAAAAAAAATTAAAAATGTTTAGTGTCCTGCCTTTTTAAAAAAGAGGAGGAGGCAGGCCCGTTTTTTCCTTGTTTTTTAATGGCCGCCCGACACATTTTTCAAGACAATCGGCCGTGCTTTTTTTTAAAAGACGGTTGCCAGCTTTTTTCGTCTGTTTTTTATATCGGCTACAGTAACAAAAAAAATTTGTTTATGTATTCTAGAATCAGTTTTTGTTGTCAGAGATCGTAAAAATTTATCCTTAAAAATAAAATTTTTAAAAAGGAGGCGGCCTCTAATAAGAAGCCGGCAGGGGACGCTAAACATGTTTTAAAAATTATTTGGCCCAAGTTAGCATTCACAAAACATAAGTAGTGTTATTGTAAGTTATACTAGTATGTAATAATTAAACCACATGGTGTAAGTGTTAATGCAAAATGCACACATTCACTACTCCACCATGCAATGCCTATAACCTCTCGAAATACAGGGCTCACCCTTAACAATAGATAGTTTGCAGTATGACGTAAATCGGCCATCTTTACGGGCAGTTTAGAACAAACAGTCGTGCGTTTCGTGTGAGAACGGCGTGCAACACGCGCGCATTTCACTGAAACTCATTGCAGGATTGGTCAGTGAACAACGCGGCTGCGTTAATAAGTTGAGCGTTTGACGCACTGCAAGCCAAAATGCACTTTGCCCGTAAAGATGGCGTCTACTGGGAACTATCTATAGCCCAGCGTACAGTACATTGTCTTGTAAAAAACTACCATGGGCTAGTAAAAACACCACTTTTTAACTTGCCCTGTGGGCTAATACAAAACTGTTGCAACATACATGTACCTGTTTATAATGTCAATATTTCTTCCTTTTCAGATGTGAGTAATAAATTTCCAAAATGTGTTTTTAAAAGCTTGAGTGTGTGAATGTAACTTCATTTGACAAATGAACTGTTTGTGATTGCTTCCATGAATACATCAGAAAGACACATTTATGACAATACATGTTATTGTAGGCCACTAAAACTTGCCTGGGGCAAGTAACATGCAAGTTTACTAGCCCCGTGGGCTACTTTATTAAAAGCTTAACAGCGAGGCCTGTGACATGCATGTTTCACCAAAAATTGAATCCTTTATTTCAATTGCACTTGTTTCATGTACATAATTTAAGCAAGTTTCAATAAAAGGGTTAAATTTACTGTTCAAAACACAAACCTTTAAAATCAATATAATACCTATTATATAAAAGAAAAATTTATTTTGTTCATTTGTTGTATCTTTAAATCAAGACACTTCATAACTTCAGTAATTTTCAGTCAACACATACAACATGTGCAAATTGACAGAAATGCCGGGAGACCATCAGAGTCATATCTCGACTTTTTATCAACCTCTGCAGCTGAAGGGGGTCAATCAAGGTCACCCACGGAGGTAGCCCTAGGCTATTGACTATATGTTCCATGGCAGGCAGGCTTTGAAATCAAACACCAAAGAGGAGAACAGCTCCCCAGAGTCGCCTTGAAGGAAGCTAACTTCAGTTTTCGTTTCTGGGTGGGGTGCGGCTCTTGTTTCTGTTTTCTTAAACCACAAAGAGCCCACAGCATAATTTGTACCCTTAAGGAGGTGCACAAAATGTTGGCCATAACTTAGAAAAATGTCAATAAAATATTCATCAAATTAAGCAGTAATACTGTTATACATATCGTCAGCGTTTTCACGAAGTAGCACACACTGCTATACCAGGTAAAAAAAACAATCAGAGAAAACGGCCTCTGAAGTTGAACATTTTTTAGAAACCCACTTTCCTTCAAAACTTCGAAGTGTTTCCATTTAAATTTCTCAATGTAGGTACTTGATGACTTGATCTTAAAAATTAATCTTATTATGACTCATTTGCATAATTAAATAAGAAACTAGACACGAGAGAAGTTCCGTGCTACTTCGTGAAATCAAAAAATGCTACAATTGTGCCAAAGTCGAAAACACTCATTAGCTGAATTGAAAAAGTAAAGCTGTCTGAGCTTTGAAACTTCATGGAAGTGTAGGTCTTCATGCATTATCAACAGAAATGTAAAAAAATTAAAATGTAAAAATAAAAATCCTTAAGCACATGGCGTGCTACTTCGTGAAAACGCTGACATATTTGACCAGTTCTCTCACAAAATGAGAATAAATTTCGCAGCTTGATTATTTTTTGCAGCATGATTGTATTTATTTGGATGATGTACTTACACGCATCTGCAGGTATTCTGCACCCACCGGGGGAAAGTTCGTTTTTCAACTGAATATTATGGTATTAAGATGCACCAAGAATCAATGTAAGAAATGTCTTGCTTCAAACTTGTCAAAACAAATCAGTTTCGATTCGAAAGCAGCCTCTAGATAATACATGATTACATGTGAGCATGTTACATCCCTTGGACAAAATGCTCATTAAATAAAATTTCCCTTGATTTTAAACAAATGATCACAATTTCAGTACATACATTAGTTGAACATTATTCGTTTTTGATTTTGGACAAAAATTGTCCAAATATAAATGATATCAAAGCACAAATATCATATGAAGTACAACAGCTGAAAGATAATGCACACATAAATGGATTAATTTTAAAAGATACAGTCCACAATGTTGAAAGAAGAAGATGGTTATAAGAGCGAAAGTAATTATTTCCAATCTGGACATCAATATCAATTGTTTTTTGGCCCTACTTTTTAGAAGTTCTGAGGTAAGAAAAACGATCTTCTTCATTTCCCCACAGGGCATTTTAATTAAAACTTCAGATGAAAGTCGCTTTGTCACACAACAAGGATCATTTGGAGACGGCGGGTGCACACTTTGAATGAACAGGATGAACTACCGATACAATTAAGGACATTGGTTTCTTAAAAGAGCCACCTTCATTTTTGACTAATCCAGAGTTCATTTCATGAACAAGCTTTTACCCGGTAAATTTAAGCATGGGCTTTCCAACAAATTAGCCAACAAACAGTTCCGTACAAATGTTTACACATTTTTTTTAAAGTGAAAGATGGGCCGAAGTAGGCACTTCGAACATACATAATTCTCAGTGTGATTCACAGAAATTTTTTAATTAATAATAATTAATAGTGGCTTCTTATATAGCGCTCATATCCGTCACTCAGTGACGCTCAAGGCGCTTCAACAGTCAGTATTTCTGCAAGGTATATATGTGGAGCTACTTTTTGAAGTTTGAGACCTATTCCTTTACATAGCACAATGTAATGGTTTACAAGGTGCTGTGGCGCAATATGCTGCCAATCAAGCCAGGAACACCGGGGCGAACCCCTTCTCTTTTCGATAAGTGCACTGGGTTCTTTTACGTGCATTACACAACACACGGGACCAACGGCTTTACGTCCCATCCGAAGGACGAAGCAATAATGGTTAAGTGTCTTGCTTAAGGACACAAGTGTCACGACTGGGACTCGAACCCACACTCTGCTGAACAGAAACATCAGAGCTTGAATCCGGTGCTCTTATCTGCTCGGCCACGACACGTCCTGTTTAAATATTTGATAATGATTTTGCAATCATTTTCAACCAACGTTTATGCTAGATTCACTTAGAGTCATCCATGACATTTTCTTAGTCCAGAAGTGTTAGTCCAGAAGTGTTAGTCCAGAAGTGTTAGTCCAGAAGTGTTAGTCCAGAAGTGTTAGTCCAGAAGTGTTAGTCCAGAAGTGTTAGTCCAGAAGTGTTAGTCCAGAAGTGTTAGTCCAGAAGTGTTAGTCCAGAAGTGTTAGTCCAGAGTGTTAGTCCAGAAGTGTTAGTCCAGAAGTGTTAGTCCAGAAGTGTTAGTCCAGAAGTGTTAGTCCAGAAGTGTTAGTCCAGAAGTGTTAGTCCAGAAGTGTTAGTCCAGAAGTGTTAGTCCAGAAGTGTTAGTCCAGAAGTGTTAGTCCAGAAGTGTTAGTCCAGAAGTGTCAGTCCAGAAGTGTTAGTCTAGTGGTGTGTCTTGTCTGTGCAGTTTAGAGTAGGGCTGGGCAACTAGTGAAATTCCCTACACAACTAGTCACACTTCACTGGTCGCGACTATTCTTTATTGCCGAAGATGCATTGCGGTATATTTTAAAGATTGTTAAAGTCAGGCTGAAATGTAAAGTATGCATTGGACTGGACGCCATTGCAGTAAGCAACTCTTTTGATGCACTGTGCCGGTTACACGGTTACACAGTTAACCAACCGATGGTCCGGTTTACATAGCAATCAATGGTCACGACCTTTGACACTACTCGCACTAAATGCCCAGGCCTAGTTAAGAGCACCAGACTCAGCGGGATGTGGGTTCGAGTCCCGGTTGTGGCACTTGTGTCCTTGAGCAAAACACTTAACCATTATTGCGATTGTCCTTCAAATGGGATGCAAAGCCGTAGGTCCCGTGTGTTGTGTAATACACGTAAAAGAACCCAGTTACACTTATCACTAAGAGAAGGGAGTTTGCCCCGGTGTTTCTGGCAGTGGCTGCTGAATGCGCCGCAGCGCCTTGTAAACCATTAGAAGGTGCTACATAAATAGGTCTCATAATTCAAAAAAACAGCTCTGCTTGTCCTGTTGAAAAAATGCCCCTAGGGGTATGATAAAGCACTATATAAGAACCCATTATTATTATTATTAAACAAAGAATTCAAGAGTAATGGATGTATTTTCAAGTAGTATGTTCAGTTGCAATGTTTCAAGCATTTATGTATTTATCACCAATTTGTAATATAACAAGAATGCAATGCACAAGCTAGCATATAGGCAGATTTGTGGACATCAGAAAAAAAATCACAATACATTTACAAAATTCATCATGAAGAGAACTTTAAATGCTCCAAATTTTAGGACTGAATACATAAAATTAAAACATGATCATCCATTAATATCAGAATATGTAAACATATTATGGATATCATGCAAAGGCCCAACATGATTGGAATGGACTCTTCAAACTGAAGCCATCTTACTTTGGGTTCACTCTGGGCACTCCTAGCAACAAACTAATAATCATTGTGTTTCCAGCCAGTACTGTTATCAATTTGTCTTGTTTTACTGATGTCTGCAGCGGAACTTAATCAACACTGGTGCATCCGTTTGGTGATTATAATCAACCTATCGCTGATTAAGTTGATAAGTTGTTAGTCTGTTATCATGCCCATGGCGTCCTGCATGACTTGTGCATTTCAAGAATTGGTAAAACTCTGGCTTTTGGAAATTGAGGTAAAAATAATACGATGTCAGAAGTATGTGTTTTAAAAAACCATGATTTAGCTATGGGCTTGTACAACAGTCATGTGGAACAACAGGTATTTGTAATGATCTACATGTAGTTAAAGGAACGTTACAGAATTGGTAATTGTAAAATATACTTTTGATCACAGATTTACATAAAACTTACACAGTCTAATGATGATGATAGTAGAAGACATCCATTGAAATATTTCTGTCTGAAATGCCATATTTGATGAGAAATGAATAAACAAATTTTCCGATTGGAGTTTATCGCTCAGTGAGCGTTTTATTCGTTTGTTGAAGCTATATGATTTCATGCAAATGTGTAATCGGTTTTTCACTTTTTTCTCGTGACCCAGATGGCCAATCGATCTCAAACTTCTACAGGTTTGTCAGTTTATGTATATAGTGGATTACATAAAGTGCTTACACTGCCAGCAACTGTTTTGTTAGCAAAAACCAATTCTGTAATGTTCCTTTAAAATAATCTTAAATCAAACTTGAACATCGCACAAGGAACTCAATAAAATCAGCAGCAGCTTGATAAAGCCCTCTATGGATTTCAGCACAGAAACTGAATGACTAGACTGGTCCCCTGTCCTTATCCGCAAGAATAAGGACAGGCACCGGTCTATTAATAAAAATGATGGTCACTGCTAGACTGGTCCCCTGTCCGACTGGTCACCTATCCGCAAGACCGCAACGGGATGCGAGGTCAAAGCTGCGTTTGTCAGGATTCCTCCAAACGCTCGAAGCCGATCTCTGGCGTAATTCACGAGCTTCAAAGTGTGGCGTCAGATGTTCGGGATATCGAATGACCAGATCCGTAATTGAGATCCACTCACACCCAAAGAGTCAAAGGTTAAAGGCGTCAGTTTACTAAAGAGCTGTGGGATTCAGGAGGGATCGCAGTTTCCATGGTTTTCAAGCAACATGGGTAAAGAAGGTTCAGAGCAAAACAAAAGGCTAAGGAGGTTTCCAGGTAAAATGGCTAGGGAGGACTTCCGGCAAAGTGTCTTGGGTGGGTTCGCAGCAAAGCGTCTTGGGTGTGTTTACAGCAAAGTGTCTTGGGTAGGTTCACAGCAAAGTGTCTTGGGTGTGTTCACAGCAACATGTCTTGGGTGTGTTTACAGCAAAGTGTCTTGGGTGTGTTTACAGCAAAGTGTCTTGGGTGTGTTTACAGCAAAGTGTCTTGGGTGTGTTTACAGCAAAGTGTCTTGGGTGTGTTTACAGCAAAGTGTCTTGGGTGTGTTCACAGCAGTGTCTTGGGTGTGTTCACAGCACAGTGTCTTGGGTGTGTTCACAGCAGTGTCTTGGGTGTGTTCCACAGCGCAGTGTCTTGGGTGTGTTCACAGCACAGTGTCTTGGGTGTGTTCACAGCGCAGTGTCTTAAGTGTGTTCACAGCAAAGTGTCATGAGTAGGTTCACAAGAAAATGACTTGGGAAGATTGCCCACAAATTAGCTATGGAGTGTCAATGACACATGTCCTACGTATTAATCCTTATAAATGTTTTCATTTAACAAAGACACTTTCAAGAGTGTGTTTCTGCAGCATTTTGCACTCACACATACTGAGTCCATGAAGTCCTTCAGCTCAAGAATGGGACATTTCCCTGAGGTGTAAATCTGTTTGGAAACTTAATCCCTTTTTTTTTTTTTTTTTTAATTTAAAGCAGAATTTGGCTAAAAGAATCATACAGAAAAAGTAACGTTTGCTTCACCAGCTTTTCAAAATTATGTGTTAAGGAACAATGTTCACCCCTTCGAACTCATTTCCAACTGTCCAGAAGAATAAAAGCAGGACACAGTACACAGGAGGAGCTGAATAAGTATCCATCTTCAAAAAAAATAATTTCCTATTTCCTTTAAGGAGCAGTGTTTCTCTCTCTCTCTCTCTCTCTCGCCTCAGCGTCTCCTATCCTCAGAAGAAAACATCACAATTGACAACAAGCCAGCAGTCCCTCGGTTCCCCACATTGGAATCGTGAGAAAAGATGCTAGCTTGCCTCTACATGCTCTAGGCTAGTGTGTTTTTTCTCCTGTGACACTCTACCCATCAGTGCCATCTTTTTTTTTCAACTCTGTGGCCAACTTAAACCCATAGGCCTCTGAAACATTTACAGTCACTTTCCTGTTTGATGTGAAAAAGACATTCCAATGTTTATTTCTTTACAGAAAGGTAACTCCTACAAAGGAAAAACAATTTCCTGATGCTTCATCTGATTTAAGAAATATAATACTTCAAAATGAGATTTTGTTTTTGCAATTTTCAATAGTTCATTTTCTGAGGGTACACGTGCATGTTTATGTAAGTTATTTCGTTTCAGAGCTGTACACACATGTTTGTCGGGTGCAATGTGCAATGTATACTTTATAAAATGTCATACTTTTGTTATTTCTCTAAAGCAGTTTTACAGATGTGCACAGCCACAAACATGGATACACTTTTTGTTACAAAGACACCATAAAATTTAAAATTTTAGTAACTCTTTGCAGATCTTGTATTGACAAACTCAAGTACTTTCTACTCTTCATTCACACACCACTGGTTAATTAATTTACAAAAAACATTAAAATAACTGTTACATCACTGGCTTTCAAAGTGTTGTTCATAACATGGACACGAAAAATATGTGTACCCATGATTGTGGCTGTGCACAGATACAAGGTCTACTTGAAAAACAAGATTTTTAATAAAAGTATATCATGAATAATAAGCAAGACATAAAATATTCACCTATTCTAGAAATTTACAAATCAAATCTAAAATGATCAGAGTACTGTTTTACATTAATTGACTCCTTCTTAAGTAAAGTGCATCAAATTAACCAAGACAAACTAATTCCACACAACTCTAAGGCTTTGGTCATAGAAAAAGTACAAGTCAACTTTCGCAGAAAACAGTGAGTAATTTCTGACATTTTACTCAATATGTACGATCCACTCAACCGCGATGTACACAGATGCGCCCAATAAAGAAATACAGACTACTTTATTTATTATTCAACACCTCGGCCAGCCCAGACATCAAGTTCTGGGATCATGGCCTACAAAACATGCATCAGGGCTCCCTTTTCTAGACAGTTAGGAAATGTCAGACAGCTGGCCAGCCATGGTGGGTTTACATCCACAGGATACAATCAACACAAGCACAGCAGGTTCTGACTCTCGTCTCCATAAACATATTCTGCGAATCCCCCGAACTCAAGAACTAAAACATACATGGTGTACCTGGTCAAGGTTATCTGTCTAATGTAAAAAAATTGGTCTATCATGAAACTTCAGTCTACTTGTCTTGGGCCTGTCTAGTCCACTGGTCTAGAGTACAACGCACAGCTGCTTTTGACTTGGTCTCCAGTCTTTTGCACCAGTCTAATCATGGAAGACGATACTTCGGTCTAGCAAGCTTGACCTAGTCCAATGGTCTAGCGCACAGAGCAGAGTGGGTTCCTACTGCATGCCCTGGTGAATCTCCCAGACCAAGGACTTACAAGTATGTGTCTAGTGTATCTAGTGTGGATCAAGGTCTGTCTAGTGTACTGGTCTTCACTGCTCAAGTGCACAGGTCCAGTTAGATGTACAGTGGTCAACTAAATCAAGGAGTCTCCACGACTGAATTAGGGTTTGAATCAAAGGCTTTTGACTATACCAAATCACCAATAGCTAGATCCCATTTGATGCCATACAGTGTAAGTTCGGTCATCTCTCCAGGCAAATAAATAATTTTTTGAACTTACATGTACAACTTTGAAATTGCGTAAATCCCATTTCATCAAATTCAATGTATGAATGATTGGTCGGTAAAGCACTAGGCTGCGTAGAACAATTAGAATGTTTGAAAAACCCCAAATGCCCGTAAAAATGGCGTCTATCGCAAACAAATATAATCTAGACTGCAATCAATGACAGCAGAGTGGATTTTCTGAGATGTTGATGCTGAGTTTGGATGTGTTTGAGATTGGGAGTGGGTTTAAAATCTTCCTCCATGCAGCCACGAGAAGCTGCTTTTTTCCTCCATGAAGAATAACCCAGATGAATCTCATCAGACTGTAGACTATGAATACAGTAGTTGTCTAAATGTAAATTGTTTGAAGACACTGGACACTATTGGTAATTGTCAAAGACCAGTCTTCTCACTTGGTGTATCTCAACATATGGACAAAATAACAAACCTGTAAAAACTTGAGCTCAATTGGTCGTCGAAGTTGCGAGATAACTATGAAAGAAAAAATACCCTTGTCACACGAAGTTGTGTGCTTTCAGATGGTTGATTTCGAGACCTCAAAATCTAGTTCTGAGGTCTTGAAATCAAATTTGTGGAAAATTACTTCTTTCTCGAAAACTATGTCACTTCAGAGGGAGCCGTTTCTCACAATGTTTTATACTGTCAACCTCTCCCCATTACTCATTACCAAGTAAGGTTTTATGCTAATAATTATTTTGAGTAATTAACAATAGTGTCCACTGCCTATAAGGGACTTTTCTTAGTTTCTTTGTGGTGGGGTTTGACTTCTTACCTCCAACCACGTGTGCGGTTATGGTCTCTAAAGAACCCCATGAATGAGGTGGTGTGGTTTGACTTCTTACCTCCAACCAGGTGTATGGGTAGGGTCTCTAAAGTACCTCCTGAATGGGTGGTGTGGTTTGACTTCTTACCTCCAACCACGTGTGCGGTTATGGTCTCTAAAGAACCCCATGAATGAGGTGGTGTGGTTTGACTTCTTACCTCCAACCAGGTGTATGGGTAGGGTCTCTAAAGCACCCGCTGAATGGGTGGTGGGGTTTGACTTCTTACATGTACCTCCAACCACGTGTATGGTTTAGGGTTAGAAGTAGAGAGATAACGAAGACTACCATCCTATTTTTGCATTCCCAGTTTTGGCCGCACAAAATAATTTAAAAAACGGACACACACACTTGCGAATGTCTTACTTTTTAAAATAGATTTGCCACATTCAATGAAACATGCAGCAGATTTTTGCTTTAAATCAGAGATTTCACAGGCCTGTTTACTGAATACAGTAAACACAAACACAACCCAAATAGACCCCCGTAATGGTGCATACTGATTAGCTGTTCAAAAATGTTATTTTGTGGAATCACAGTTATTGAAAAATGTATTAACAATTAAGTAATGATGGAGTTGTTTGCAAAGTGGAAGTGAGCCAGATGGTTTTTAGAATGATTTATGGATGGGAATAGAAGAAGTGATTAATGGCACACTTACTGTACCCACTCAGGGCTGTCTGATATGAATGTATTAAATAAATTACTCGTTATTATAATGAGTCTAAATGTATGTCTGCCTATTGTACAATTGTTGGCTTTGAATTTCACTTCAAAATTTGGAAACGGGGGCCCCTGAACATTGAAAAATAGAAGAGTTCCCAACAACATATTATTAGTAAATGAAGATTGTCAGTGTCCTCTCTTCATAGTAAGTGAGGATTGTTAGTGTCTTCTCTTCATAGTAAGTGAAGATTGTCAGAGCCTCTCTTCATAGTAAGTGAAGATTGTTAGTGTCCTCTCTTCATAGTAAGTAAAGACTGTCAGTGTCCTCTCTTCATAGTAAGTGAAGATTGTCAGTGTCCTCTCTTCATAGTAAGTAAAGACTGTCAGTGTCCTCTCTTCAAAGTAGGTGAAGATTGTCAGTGTCCTCTCTTCATAGTAAGTGAGGATTGTTAGTGTCTTCTCTTCATAGTAAGTGAAGATTGTCAGTGTCCTCTCTTCATAGTAAGTGAAGATTGTCAGAGCCTCTCTTCATAGTAAGTGAAGATTGTTAGTGTCCTCTCTTCATAGTAAGTGAAGATTGTCAGAGCCTCTCTTCATAGGTGAAGATTGTCAGTGTCCTCTCTTCATAGTAAGTGAAGAATGTCAGTGTCCTCTCTTCATAGTAAGTAAAGACTGTCAGTGTCCTCTCTTCAAAGTAGGTGAAGATTGTCAGTGTCCTCTCTTCATAGTAAGTGAAAGTTGTCAGTGTCCTCTCTTCATAGTAGGTGAAGATTGTCAGTGTCCTCTCTTCAAAGTAGGTGAAGATTGTCAGTGTCCTCTCTTCATAGTAAGTGAAAGTTGTCAGTGTCCTCTCTTCATAGTAGGTGAAGATTGTCAGTGTCCTCTCTTCATAGTAAGTGAAGACTGTCAGTGTCCTCTCTTCAAAGTAGGTGAAGATTGTCAGTGTCCTCTCTTCATAGTAAGTAAAGACTGTCAGTGTCCTCTCTTCATAGTAGGTGAAGATTGTCAGTGTCCTCTCTTCATAGTAAGTGAAGATTGTCAGTGTCCTCTCTTCATAGTAAGTAAAGACTGTCAGTGTCCTCTCTTCAAAGTAGGTGAAGATTGTCAGTGTCCTCTCTTCATAGTAAGTGAAGATTGTCAGTGTCCTCTCTTCATAGTAAGTAAAGACTGTCAGTGTCCTCTCTTCATAGTAAGTAAAGACTGTCAGTGTCCTCTCTTCAAAGTAGGTGAAGATTGTCAGTGTCCTCTCTTCATAGTAAGTGAAAGTTGTCAGTGTCCTCTCTTCATAGTAGGTGAAGATTGTCAGTGTCCTCTCTTCATAGTAAGTGAAGATTGTCAGTGTCCTCTCTTCATAGTAAGTAAAGACTGTCAGTGTCCTCTCTTCAAAGTAGGTGAAGATTGTCAGTGTCCTCTCTTCATATTAAGTGAAAGTTGTCAGTGTCCTCTCTTCATAGTAAGTGAAGACTGTCACTTTATTTTGTTGTCTAGTTTATTCAAACAGGATCTAACCAACCAGACCATGACAACATAGGCCCTACAGGTTTGTACAGTATGTTGTGTACTGTTTAAAGTCAGACTATTTCATGAACAATAGCCAAATACATGCACATGGACCCACTCGAAGGTAAGGTAACGTGCACTTTCCAAACTGATAAACAAAACACAGGAAAACCACACAGTGACCTGTGTACACATGTACCTGTCTGATAGCATTTCATTTCCAATTAGTTTTGCAGATACATAAGTTGCTCTTCCCCTCCCACACAAAAGGGATGTTAAAAACAACATGCATCACATGTTCTTCAACAATTTCCACATTTATTCACACTTATGAACTTGAGGGGTTGAACTTCCTCTTCACGGAAAGAAAATAAAAGTAAATATAAAAATAAAATAAGTGTTATCTTAAAAAACAAAAGCACATTGGTTTCTTGTCCTTTTCCAAGCAAATACACCCTGTTGTTGTTGTTGATATTGCTGTTTATTTGTATTGCCGAGTGAAAGCTTTTAAAGTCTTTGAAAAGCTATTTACTTTAAATGGTATTCACCAAACAAAATCTCAACAAGACTATTGTAAGGTGACAGCTTTAGTTATGACTGGCTAACGGTGTGGCTACTGATGTTCACATTGTTGTTTACAGTGTAATGTTGTTGTTGCTGCTGCTTCTAATTGTGCAGCTGTTGCTGTGGTTACTATAAACATGTACCAGTTGCTGGTACATGTTGTGAAGGATCCATGCCAACATTATCATTCATATATTTACTTTCTTTTTCCTTTTGTATGTAGAGCTATCAAACCTTTTCAACTCAACCAGCAATTATTCTTTTGAGTATATTTTAAAAAGAATATTTTAAAAAGAGAGAAATTTCCCCTAAAAAACAACAAAGTACGTCAACAGGTATATCTCACAAAAGTTTCAATGAAAGTTTTCCTTTTGCATGTGGAGCTATCAAACCTTTTCAACTCAACCAGCAATTATTCTTTTGAGTATATTTTAAAAAGAATATTTAAAAAAAAGAAACGGAGAAATTTCCCCTAAAAAACAACAAAGTACGTCAACAGGTATATCTCACAAAAGTTTCAATGAAGTGAATGCCTTTTATAAAGTGTATATCAATACCGTACCCAAGCCCTTGAATCCTCAATGTATAGTGGGTTTCTATACTACACCAACAATATACATTCCATCCAGCACAGAGTGAACAATGCTAGTTAGTTTAACCCTGCACATATAACCTGACCTCAATGTGCAAGGCCGGCTACATGCATATTGATCATCATCAACCACCAACAACAAGTCCAAAACTCCCCCAACCACTCTTTATAACTGACACTGAGATATCGCTTGGCTGGTTCTGGAAATCAAAATAAGAGTCCCTGTGGTTTTTTGGAGTCCTGGATGGTTGATAACACAGACCTCCTGTTGAGAGTCCTCATGCATCAGCTGATTCATTATATCATTAAGCCATGACCTTCTTGACCTCTAAAATATGCGAACTGGAGACAGGAAGGTTTGAGCATAGAAGGGCATCTATTTTGCATTATCATCAAAGCCTAAACTGGGGCACATATACTTACACTGTAGAAAAAAAATGACCGTTACTGGAAAAAGATGGTCTAAACACTACTGTGAGGTAAACATTGATAAAGACGCCTCAAACAATAGCAGTGTACTTGAAAAAACACGTTTTGACAAAGTGGTTACAATAAATTATTTAACCCAGTTAAGATATTCACTGTTAGGGAAAACGACGTCATTAGGCCTATAGGCAATAAAAAGGCATGGTGAAACAATGACTACCATCAGACTAAAATTCAAAATTATCATTAACAAATTGTAAAGTACTATATAAAAAAAAAAAAAAAAATTTTTTTTAAATTGTGAAAAATTAGTAAAATTCAATGTCTTAGGCAGCAACAAAACCCACCGGACAATGGTATGGTACATAACCTACATGTGTAGGCCTATAGTATACAATCTTATTAGTGTTAATTCCAGAATGATGTGCACAGAGAACATCCTGTACATTCACTTCAGAGGAACTTGATATTACCGGTTATAATCCATGAATTAGGTCGTTGGTTGATCATAACGGTCATTTTGTCATTCAATGGATCAGGTCGACGACCCACAAGTTCAGTGAGGTCAATCACGGCTATCTCAAATTTACTTACTTCTAAGGCTTCCATGGCAACAACTTCATAAAAAAAAATGGATGTTAATAGAAAATGTCAACTCAATTACACATCCTAGAGTTCTCAACAAGGTTTAGATTAAAAACCTGGAAACCTGGAACACCTGAAATTATACACAGGCCACGACCATAAATCATACCCTACCCTACCTACCTACCTACCTACCTACCTACCTACATTGTGTACCTACCTACTTTTCTTGTTTTATCAACAATGATATTTCCTCAAGCTTGACAAAACAAAAGCCTGCTTAGGTTGTTCACTTTTTGTTGGCTTTACAACCAGAATTAATAACTGAACTGTACGGTCTCCGTGACACAAGACTATTAATGCTGGAAGCTGTTATTTGAGGTGATTCATAACAAAGTTTCAAACCATGAGTTTGCTCTTATTATTTTTTACTAAGTACAAAGGAAATTTGCATAAATTAACCCTCTTGCTGTCTGACCCTTCAATACCATTCACTGTGGTTTTGAATGATAGATAAACTATGCCCGCCTGCAGTATGATACCATGAGGGAATTCATGAGTACACAGTTAGTTCTGTGCACAGTTGTGCCACCGTACACAACCTTGTCAGTCGAATGGTTTCAAATGGCTGGTCAACTCACTGGAAAATGTTGCCAAGAGTCACTGAGAGTAGGAGGGTTAAACAAGGAATTTATTTGGCAGAAGTTTTTTATTTGGTTATGATAATATCTATAAATGGAATCTCTACAAGGCATCCCGATTGTCAGCAAGCATTATCAATTACTGCATGTCAGCTCCCATCTTTGAAAATAATCTTTATGTGGCAATCTCTTTGAGGGGCATTTTTTTTACTTATTGTGAACCACTTGAATAGCCAGATGGGTCTGTACAGTAGCACCGGATGGAATTTAATTAATTTAGACATTCTTAATTACCTTGTCTTTGCTCCTCTTCCATCATGTCTTTGTGAAGTGCCATGTATCTTTCCTCGTCGCACAACGCCTCAATTCTTTCTTCTTCAGCAGAGATGTTCTGCTGATTGGAACCCCATCCCGCGGATTGATACTCAGAGAGGCTATGTAAATGACCACGCCCATCATACCTTCAACAGATAAGAAAAGAGTTTCTTCATGAACTACATGTAATCTAGCTAGAAGTTATCACACAAGCACAAGTGGAATACAGACAAAAAATATAGCACTTCTGAGTTTTCATGATATTCAGGGCTAGAAATTGGGTGAAAAACTCACAAGACCGCAGGGCTTGTAGCTCAAAATATTTACTGAATCAGAATTTTTGAGTACAAGACCAGAAAAAATGCCAACACAGCCCAGATTAATAAATGAACTGTTTGAATTTGAAAAAGCGCTAAGAGAAGATTTATCTCATTTGTATATTAGGGGTAATTAGTCTTCGATAAACAGAATTGTGTTCATCAGACTGAAAGTCAACATTTGAACACAAACACAAGACCATCGGACTTGTCCAGACATGAGTTTACTGGCCCGATGCTAAAATCACTGGCCTCGGGCCAGTGTAAAATTCGAGCCCTGTCATATGGGATGCAGAGGCACTATATTTTTCCGTATTCAACGAAGTCTTATGTGATAAAAAATTATCTTAAGGCAAACTTAATCCCCCTTGATGCATAGCTTAAAAATAGCAAAATGTGTGAAGTTTATACAATGGTTGATATCCACTGCTGGGTTGCACTTATAAAAATGGTTGATATCCACCGCTGGGTGGCATTTATAAAAATGTTTGATATCCACTGCTGGGTGGTATTTATTTTAATTACAAATTAATCCTTTTTAATCCTACAAATTGGTTGTTCAGCGAGAGAAGTAAAGCATTGTGTAACAACACAACTTTTAAGATTTAAAAATGACTGAACTCAAAAGCTTATGCTCAAGTGTGTAAACTGTGCATTACGGGTTGGAAGCATTGAACTGTGGGTGTGACCAGGCAGAACATAAGATTGATGTATACAGGAATTTGGGTGTGGTGTTCATCTCCTTGAGAAAAGTTTGATGGAATGACAATCTTACTGAGGTTAGGTCCATATAGGTCATGACCTCCGACATATAGGTCATGACCTCCGACATATAGGTCATGACCTCCGACACCTTGCGGTCAATCTCCTAGAGCTGTAATATGTTCACAGCAAGCAATTCTTAGATTAATGAAAACATTATTCAGCAAAATATTTGCAGAAAATCAACCGATGACAATCGATGTGTCACATTATTTTGGATGGCATCCTTTTCAAGTGGTGAAAAATTAAAATCTGTGTGTATTGTATTTCTGTGAAAAAACAAACCCATTTTTATTGAAGCTTAGCAAATACTTACTATCATGCTAAAACAAACTTTTAGGGGTGAAGCTAATCAACAATAGTCTTTCTAATTAATTAATTTAACACCATATTTAGCTTATTTTTAACCCACGAAAGGAGGATATCCATTTTAGGAATGAATTTCAAAGCCTGCTAGTGGATTAGATTTCCAAACTGTAAATCTTACTAAAAAGTCTGTAAAAACAATATTTTCATTTATTGAAAACAACTTTCACTTGGAGCATCCCATGTCTACATGTACATGATTTTCAAGTTAATATATTTAAGGTGAACCGAGGCCGAAACCAGACAGCAGCAAAGGCCACGGTTTCCATGTTAATCCAGTCTTGTGACATTACAGTGCTCTCCATGCATAATCTACTGTACATTATTAGGCCGAAGGCATCAATTTCAGGCAAGTATTCGGACCGACACGCTAAATGAAAAAAAAACAGAGTGACGACAAACTAAAATCCGTAGAATTTCACAAGCACTTAAGTTACAAATTAATCAACAAAATATACAAATTAATCGACAAAATATTTCATGTCAATGAAAACATTGAAATATACCTCATTTCCAGGCGAGTAAATGTGAAAATTTGTACCAGATCTTTTATAATTCTTTAAAAAACCTGGGAGAACCCTAATTATGTTCCTAATATTGCTTAAAACTTGTTGGACTGCCACACCTCATGGTGACAGTGCAAGCACTTGTGTCAGTCCTGGCAAGCCTAGATTGTCAATGTCTTTTCTGTTGTCTTTTGCTATTTTTTTTTATATTTTGATTTTAATATAATAATATAAAATATTTCTTCTTGATGGACTCATTTTAATGTTTAATATTTTTTAGAGTTTTATCCATACTGTGTATACTTGTTTTTTGTATTCTTTTATGTGAAATTGCCAAATAAATAATAATAATAATAATAACAACAATAGTAAAGGTAAAAGTTACACCTTGTTTAATTTAGTTTTCCCAAACAATATTAAAATGTAAACAAAGATGGGGAGGCAGTGAAGTTCCTTGATCACAAATTGTTTTATTCCCCCTCTTAGACATGCAAACAAAAGACAGAAATGCCCAACTTTGGTCGACATCTTTCTATGGCAATATAATTTTAAAATCAGTTGATCAACATTTCAAGCCTGCTTGCCGTTGTCACAATGTACCCCTCTATTCTGACCACCCTAGATTTGACAAAGAATGCGAACAAAGAGAGGGAAAAGCTGTAATTCCTTTTGTTCCTTTTCAGGATGCAAATATTTCCCGCACTTGGATGAACCCAGTTCGCCTGTTCGTTGTTCAAACTAGTTCTGACCGGTTCAAGCTGCATTTTGTGACATGACGTACATGTACAAACATGATGTATGGAACATAGAACATCGTATTGAGCAGGCACACCCATGTTCCGACTGTTCGGACACCCTTCCCTTCCGACACCCCTAATGTATTTTCCTAACCCTAACCCTAACCCTAACTCTAGCATGTAGATCACAAGGGGATATGGGATTGTGGGAACATACACGTGTAGGGGTATCCAAACACAGAGCAGTCACCATATTATTGAGCTACATTTTGTAGGGTGCTGCCTTTCAACTGCTTGGCTAAGCTACACCCATTTGAGCAATTCTACAGTGGGAAGCATCAATCAAAAACGGTGTAAAATCACAAAGGGTTAACAAATATATCTGGTACTTTCAAATGAATGTTTTTATGTTGTTGGTAGCCTAATATTATGTGTGAATGTAAGCCCAATATTTGTGGTTTTTCTTTTTCAATATAAGAACTTAACAAATTTGGTTATTAAAAAGTATAGCCTTGAATAACTTTATTTGTTTAGAGGGAAAGTACATGATTGGTAATCACTCTAAAAATTAATGGCAATAAAAACTGACTTGGTTAGAAGTACAGCAGCTTCTGATAGTATAAAGCATTTTGAGAATCTTTTCACTTTGGAGTAATGTGGTTATGGAAAAATATATCAGTTTTTATCAGAAAAAAAACTGAATCTGAGAAGCGTTTCTGTCAGAAGCGTTTCTCAGATTGTGTATTCAAATGGCGGATTGTTCTTCCTGCGTGGACAGACCGCTCCGGATTTTCGGCAATATCTCAAAAACGCTACCACCTTTTGAAACGATATATTTTCACAGGTTAGTTTGATTGTATACATTGTATATCTATATTTATATAGGATTAAAACAATCGAACCAAAGGTATACTTTGCCTTTAAACACCGAGTACAATACTGGCAATTACCAACAGAGATGGTCAAATTTTAAGCTAAACACTGTCCTTGTCAAAAGGAGATTGTTCCTGAGCATTGCTACAATGTAAAATCCTCACATTTTTGTTAAAGGAACATTACAGAATTGGTTTTGCTAACAAAACAGTTGCTGGCAGTGTAAGCACTTTATGTAATGCACCATATACATAAACTGACAAACCTGCAGAAGTTTGAGATCGATCGGCCATCTGGGTCACGAGAAAATAGTGAAAAACCGATTACACATTTTGCATGAAATCATATTGATTCAACAAATGAATAAAACGCTCACTGAGCGATAAACTCCAATCGGAAAATTGGTTTATTCATTTCTCATGAAATATGGCATTTCAGACAGAAATTCTGTAATGTTCCTTTAAGAAGCATATGTGTGCGTACAGTGTATGCATTCAGAAGCATTCTAAAATACAAAGCCCAATGTAAAGTAATCATCAAGTGAAGTTTGTTGTGTACTACAGACCTGGAATTTCATCTTTGAGGGGCAAGGCCATTTGCATTTTGCAAAGGGCCCTTCCATTGGAAAATATTTAAGTCTGTGGGAAACTTTTGTTGGGGCACCAAGGCCAAGAGCAGGGCAACAGAGGCCACATTGCCTCTGTTTAGTTCCAGGCCTGTACTACATGTAAGTCTTACTGAGAATGCTATACCCTCTAAAATGCTCTAATGTTGTGTGTGTATCCAAACTAGCAGGGAATGCATCATCAAACAGAAACACATGCCATAAGAAAATCATTACTA
The DNA here is from genome assembly GCA_032158295.1 of Pycnopodia helianthoides. NCBI lineage: Eukaryota > Metazoa > Echinodermata > Asteroidea > Forcipulatida > Asteriidae > Pycnopodia > Pycnopodia helianthoides. The sequence continues at coordinate 6,481,105 of CM063249.1, forward strand.
CACAAATGGCTGTTTTCTTGTATAAAAAGTAAGTGGCTTTTACTGGTTAGATTAGGATGTTTCTTGAAACTGGAGGATTGGAAAATGGAATACTTGGACCATCCCTTTTCTGTATGCATAATTGTGTATTGATGACAACACTCCCAAATGCACATACTTCATTAATCTTGGGAGTACGCACAGCGTCAATTCAAATTACACTGTAATTAGACATTGCATATTTGCCGTCGAGAACACAGAACAAAGGACTTTGTTTCTAAAGCACAAATTCATTTCTCAAACAAAACCATCCCTGATCAATTGACACACAGAATAGATGCAGGTATAGAGACTGTGTCTAAATTGTGTGTAAGTCCTCTGATAAGAGAACAGGTCTTGACATGTTTTGTGCTCTGGTGTGAGGTTGTGGCAGCATCATCTTGCGAATCAAGAAGTGCAGTTACACTCCGTGCGGTCTGTACTGCAATGTGTTATTACTGCATTATTCAGAAGTGAACTGCAGTACTTGGAATTAATTTCTGCATGAATTACGAGTCAATACTGTGATAAAAGCAAAGTAAATCAAGCAGTTCTTTGATTCATTTTATGAAATATCTAGTCGGGAAGATTACTGTCACAGTCTGTTGACAGGAACATTGAAGATAGTATAGATCGACTTTGTCAGAACTGTTTGGTAGCAAGGCTGTGTTTTTTCTTTCCTATGATTATTACAGCTACTATAGACCTACAAGGCATGATTAACAATAAAATAATAATACTGAGTTCTTTTATAGCGCTTTATCACACCAATTGGCGTCTCAAAGCGCTCAGTATTTTCTTTCCTGCAAGGTATTGTGGAGCTACGTTTTGAAGTATGAGACCTGTTTCCCTTAAATAGAACCATGTACATGTAATGGTTTACAAGGTGCTTTGGCGCAACATGCTGCCAATCAAACCAGGAACACCGGGGCAAACCCCTTCTCTTTACCATAAGTGTAACTGTGTAAGAAATTAAAGTCATACATTGACCATTGTCAGAATGTAGAAAAATAAAGCATCAATCTAATCTTCACACCCTTAAATTTGTCATGTGAGCTTCACTGGCAGTTCACAGTATGTGCTATGATGAATTTCAAAATCTACTTTATTTTTGATGTTTAGACACTGTTACATGTAAGTTCTACTTGTTGGTTTTATACATTTTTCCCAATGTTGACACAGTAAAATTGTCTTTGCCTCATTTCCGTTTAGAATGGAATGAGTTTGAATCTTGTCTGATGTTTGAGAGTTTTGAAATAGTGCAAATAGGTATCCATAGCTCGGCCACTAAAATAGTGGTCAGGGTACAGTACATGTAGACTGTGTAAAGCTTCTCCAAACAGACTTATGGCATGAGCTCAATTGTGCAAAATAACTACTCAAACAACAATGAGCAAACCGATGGTTTTGATGTTCAAGGAAGAGCTGCCATACTCGACACCAAGTAGTCAGTTAAAATCAACACGATTGTAATACTTATGTAATCATACATTAGTGTTCTTTATTTGCTGTACTTTTATGACCGTTCATACATTTGTAGGTCAAATGCTGTCTACATTGAGGCGATGTTTAGTTAACACCATCAGGCCTGACACTTTGTTCTTGTCGGGGCAAGGCAGTTTATCCTTTTAGTAAAGGGCACTTCTTAAGAGGGCAATTTAAGTACTGTATGGTCCTGGAGCATTTCCAAGAGCAAGTCATGGAGGCAATTGCCTCCTTTGCCTCATTGAAGTATCAGACAGTCCTAAACTACAGTGCTTCTATTGTATTTTGTCATTCTCTCTTTACTAATTCTGACAATGTTCAATGTATGTAGACTTTAATTTCTCGGAGACACGTAATTCCGAAGTTTTGGCGATAGTCAGAGAAATCAATTTAAACCTGACATTTCATTCAGCATGTATTAATTTATTTATATTTTTAATATTTTTTTGAATTAACTATTTTTTAGTGGGGGGGGGGAGCATTTTACAAGTATCCAAACAATTACTAGTTTTCTTCTTGACATTGAAATCTTTGACTATGGTCTAAATATTTGTTATTTTAGCAAGTTATGCACTCGGCACACTTCAATTGCCTAGATTTTTATAGATTAAACTCCATTCCCACGTGCAGGTATGGACAGATAAATGGCACACCAAGGTCATATCATTGATACATAACGTAGTGTATAGAAGACAGCACCACTATGTAAAGAAATAGTGCCAGTCATTGCCCATTACTGACAACCTCAAACTTATAATAGGCTTGTTGAGTAGAAAGGATTGCTTAACACATAAGTTTCAAAAACATACATTTTTTTTTAAATCACAAAACCACAAAAAGTTCACATTGATGTAACTATTGATCAAGTTGGGAAAAAAAATTGTTTAATTTTGTCAAACTGTTTAGCAAAACTTGCATGTAGCACTGCAGGGAACCGGTCAGTGTTAATGTAAATTTAGCTGGTAATATATACATACATGTTTTTGTATGTTTCATGTAATGCATTGGGCACATGCGCATGAATCAGCACATTTTAATGTTGGCATAAAGTGCACATTGCCCTCAAATAGCCATCTCGAGGTGAGAATATTAAAGGAACATTACAGAATTTATTTTGCTAACAAAACAGTTGCTGGCAGTACAAGCACTTTGTGTAATCCACCATATACATCAACTGACAAACCTGGAGAAGTTTGAGATCGATCGGTCATCTAGGTCACGAGAAAATAGTGAAAAACCGATTACACATTTGCATGAAACATATAGATTCAACAAATGAATAAAACGCTCACTGAGCGATAAACTCCAATCGGAAAATTAGTTTATTCATTTCTCATCAAATATGGCGTTTCAGACAGAAATATTTCAAGGGATGTTTTCTACTATCATCATCATTAGACCGTGTAAGTTTTATGTAAATCTGTGATCAAAAGGTATATTTTACAAGTTTATTTCTTACCAATTCTGTAATGTTCCTTTAAATAACCGTGCAGTATAAACAATAAACAAATACTGATATCCTGGACATCCTGTGTATTATATATCTCATCAAAGAAATGATGGACTATAATTTAACATCATAATACTTGTGCTGGCTGGTGATCATTTAATTTTCTCGACTCAATGTTACCGTATGGTTGTAAGCTGAAATACTCACAAATAACACCTGCATATCTATCATGGCCATACATGTACATGTGTAACTTCTATTTATAATATCCACATAAAGAGTGTTTTCCAGGAAAAGAACTTTACCCTTCACGTTTCACTGCAGGTGTACACACAGGATGTATACAACAAACGTATTGAATGTTTTGAAAACCAAGTAATAAACAAACTTTTCACTCAATTTACTGTACTGATAATACTTTGATAAATAATTTGTTCAATTGTTACTAGACTTTGTGGCATCCAACCTAAACGATGTACAATATAACAAGAAGTCCAAGTCTTTTTAAAGCTGTATTTATTATTAAATTTCCTGAGTGTAAAATATTACATGTCTCAAACTGTTCATTACCGGAAAAATACCCTTTAACCAGGGCTAGAATTTGGGGAAAAACCCACAAGACCGCAGGGCTTGTAGCTAAGAATATTTACTGGACCAGAATTTTGAGTACAAGACCAGAATTGAAGTGAGAAGAAAAAAGCCTAAACAGGTTAATATTTGAACTGTTTGAATTTGAAAAAGCACTAAGAGAAGATTTATTTCATTTGTACATTATGGGTAAGTAGTCTTTGATAATCAACAGAATTGTATTTATCAGACTGAAAGTCAACATTTGAACACAGACACCAAGACCGCCGGACTTGTCCGGACATGAGTTTACTGGCCCGATGCTAAAATCACTGGCCTCGGGCCAGCGGTCCAGTGTCAAATTCGAGCCCTGCTTTAACTACAAACAAGTCACAGTCAATTTAATGTACTACTACTAATGACCGACATTTACTTCTGTAAAATGAAGCAAGCCCTTTTGCAGAAAAAAAATATATAAATAAATGCTAATAAGTTTAATTCTTCAGCAAATTTATTTCCACCAATATGTGGCATTGTTTGGCGGGTAATTACTTTAGTACTGTTTAGAATTCTCAATCAAATCGTTGTACCCAGTTCTTAGGGGTAAAATCCCAGGAAGTTCCAGGGGAAACTTTTATACCCAGTGCCACCCATGTTTTGTTGCATGACTTGATGCAACTTTCCTGTGAGATATTGAACACTCAGAATGCTAACCCACTGTGGCTGCTCATACTCAGAAGCACGGATTTACAGAGAAATACCTAATCCAGGAGTTTGCCAGGGTTTTAGTAAACTGAAGTGTGAAAAGTGGGAAATTTGTCCGCCATGAAAAAAGGGTTTAGGAGAAACAAATAATTGCAGTTTCATGACCATTCAGAACCACTGAATGGACTGCCACCTGTTGACCTCAAAGTGACCTTACAATGAGAACAGCACACCAACTGGTTAAATAAAGGGTACATTACATTGTGTACTTGTTCAGTATGAATTGTCGGTGTGTGTTACACTCAGTCATTACTCATAATGTCCAGCATAAGGCTATTATCATAAATTTTTGATAATCCATGTTTGTTTTAAAATACTATCGTCAGAAAAACACCTAAACCTCATTCTGTCCCCCTTAAAACTGATCTTTTTTACATGTTACTACTATGTACTGTTCCCTACTACAGAAACACAACCTAGACTACTTTTTTTTCACTGTACAAAGGGAACCAGTCAAATGTTCTTCCAAGCCTCATTTCTGCATCTTGATGTACTGTCTTTCAGCTGAAACTTTACAGGTTGTTTGTAGCACGTTGCACCTATTTTTCAAAGCGAGTTTAATTAACCATAATTCAATACTTTATTGACAGACACAAATCACATGTCATTTGTACTTTTGTTCACTGTACATCACTTAACATTGTTTTAGTCCAAAAAAATGATGATAATAATAATGCTTCCACTTGCCTCACATTTAACAGTACAGGGACTGTGATGGTGTCAGCAATTAATGTATACCCAGACAGATGGTTGAGGTTTATCTAAATACTCAAAACAAATGTATAACTTCTGCCTACTTGGCAATTATTGCCAATGAAAAAATGTTGGTTTCTACATGTACATTACATGATCAGGGTTCTGCCCACAGTGGTCGGTGCTGGAAAACCCGCCCAGCACTCAGGATTCCCCAACCACCACTGCAAGAACTTTCTCTGTTTCCGACCACACATTTTCCAAATTTTTAAATTACACTTGCAATTTCCTTTCAAAGGGTTTCAACAAAATGTAAAATGGGGCATTTACCAGTAAAAATGGTATCCAAAGCCATTAATTTTGAGTACTTCTTTGATTTGAGTCTATTTATATGATCTACCGTGTAACTGATCCATCTTGCAATGGTTTCCAGGGAAACATTTTTCCACCACTAAAGAAATCCTGGGCAGAACCCTGCATGATGTACGTGTTTGTAAAGAAAACATCATTATGCAATGTACAAACATCATGTCACATTAATATAAAACCTGTACAAACTATTTGTTCTAATTCAAAATTCAATTTCAATGAACGCTGTATTTATCATTAAAGTGAAAAAGTAAGTTAAGGAGGTAATGGAAAAACATAGGGAACTACATATCCAGGGTACAACAGTGTAATTCATTGTACAGAAACGTTTCTAGCCATGCCTTGCAAATGTTATTGTAGAGGAAGTAGCAATCTGGGCAACACATGAATAGGGCCAATGATGCAGATTCAAAAATGGCAAAATGAGAACAAAATAAATCATCAAATGAAAACAACAATTAACATTACAACAAACGAAAATCAATGAGGCTGTTTGAGACACTGTGCATTGTTGACTGCTACTAGTCAATCACACTTTACTATGGTGGCCCTGAAGGGACATCGCATATCGCAAACGTGTGCGCATACGTATGCAATGTCGTGAAACAAATCGCGAATATGTGCGCACACGTATGCAATGTCGTGAAACAATTCGCGAATATGTGCGCACACAGTATGCAATGTCGTGAAACAAATCGTGAATGTGTGCGCACACGTATGCAATGTCGTGAAACAATTCGCGAATATGTGCGCACACGGTATGCAATGTCGTGAAACAATTCGCGAATATGTGCGCACACGTCTGCGAATATATTTGCGATGTCGTGAATTTTCTTGCATACCATGTTGCATACCTTTGAATAAAATGTCTAATGATCTGGGTGGTTTCTTGCCTACAGTGAGATAAGCGGTAGTCATTGCAGCGGTAGTCATTGTTGTTAGGCAAGCGAGGCGGGTGGTCTTCCGGTATGGCAAGACTTGGCCTGGTGCCAAGTTCCTGGGTACATGCTTACAGGGAGCCTGACCTGACTGTAGCGCCACGTACTCCCTAGGTCACTAACAAATTGTTCGCAACTATGACATCACCCCAAAGGTATGCGACATGGTATGCAATAAAATTCACGACATCGCAAATATATTCGCAGACGTGTGCGCACACATTCGCGAATTGTTTCACGACATTGCATACGTGTGCGCACATATTCGCGATTTGTTTCACGACACTGCATACATGTGCGCACATATTCGCGATTTGTTTCACGACATTGCATACGTGTGCGCACATATTCGCGAATTGTTTCACGACATTGCATACGTGTGCGCACATATTCGCGAATTGTTTCACGACATTGCATACGTGTGCGCACATATTCGCGATTTGGTTTACGACATTGCATACGTATGCGCACATATTCGCGAATTGTTTCACGACATTGCATACGTGTGCGCAAATATTCGCGAATTGTTTCACGACATTGCATACGTATGCGCACACGTTTGCGATATGCGATGTCCCTTCAGGGCCACCATACTTTACAGAGCCTGTTGTTTACCAGTTTACACAACTTAATTGAAAGGTGAATAAGGAAAGAGTGAGCAATTAGGCCCACATTAGCAGTGTCTTCCTTTCCTTTGTTTAGAATCAATTACTGTTGACAGTAATTGAAGCTTTGCATCAAGGTAACCTTGCCAAGGTAAGCTGTAGATGTTTCCAATGGTGACACGACAGTCACATGTATTTAATGAGTTTTAGAATGTCAGAGTTCATACAAGAAGCTATTGCAGTCAAATAAAATGGGCCAAAACAAACAAAGTTGGCACAATATTTTCAGACTTACATAAAAAATGACTTTCTTTAAACTATATTCAGACACAATGAAACCAATGCTTATAACTTCAATAATAAATTGTGGTATTGGGCTTTCAAAATGAAAACTTTAATCTTGCAAAACATTGCAGAAACCACCCTGAATATATATATATATATATATATTTTTTAAGAATTTCAGAAACCATTGAAACAATGGCATACATATTGCCCAACAGTTGTGGATCACTCAGTCTCAGAATTAAGCTAAACCTCCTCTAGATAGCAGGCCTCGAGTCTCGCCACGGCACCACAGCAGTTGCTGTGGGTGCCCTTAAAAACCTCCAATACAAATTCAAATTTTCCTCATTGGGTGCCCTTCATTTCGGGGAAATTGCCATGCCCTTTTGAACACGAAGTTCGAGACCTGAAATAGTGTCAGAAACAAAACATTGGGTTCTTCTTGTACGTACAGTTAGACAAAACTGCAATTCAAATGTCTCTGCAAATCATCAGTAAAAAACACTTACCTTTTTATTTATTACTTTCTGAACAGAGGTAAATAATTAAGGTTGGGTCATGAATGAACGATTTGACTACATCGTGATGTAGTTACTAATTGAAATATGGTCTAGTGAAGGAAATCAGAGCGTACTATACAATAACACAATACACAATTTATATACTTGTAGATGCTAAGCATCATGAATAATGTGTAAGCTCTTACACGTAGGCGCTTTCAAAGAATATTGAAGAAAAGAAATTTAACAACAAGGTACATGTATCCCAAAAAGTACATGCTTTCAATACAGTTTAAACCTAAAAAATGTAACATTAAACATTAAGATCATTAACAAAATATTCTAAGTATTAAATGTATAAAAGACAGAAAGATGAGTAAAACCTTTCTACAATACTGTAGTTGGAAGGAACTATTAATAAATAGTTAAACTTGTGGGTACAACCATGTGTAAATCTCTTTTGTGAGAGTGATGGCTCTGAAAAGAGCCGGTGTGGTCTCGTCGCTTTTTGAGCAGTATACTCTGCTCGTCTTCAGGAGAAGACTCTGCTCGTCTCCTGAAGATGAGCAGAGTATACTGTTCGAAACGTTGAGACCACACCGGCTCTTTTCAGAGCCAACACTCTCACAAAAGAGATTTACACATGGCTGTACCCACAAGTTTACTATTTATTTTCCTTCCTATTTTTCCACACCATGCAAAGCTTCAAACAATACTTACTTATTTGTGTCAACTGTTTGGGCCAAATGGGAAAAGTCTGAACCATTTGCAAACCTTACATCAGTCTGGTATTGAAGGGGTGATACAACTAATAATAGGGGCCAGAATCGTTACCGACAAAAAAAGGTCTGAAACGGAAATCCAAATTTAAGGAAATATGTTGAAATGATGAATGTCAACCTATCAACCTGAATGTATCCCTGGCACTAGAGATATACATATATACATGTATGTAATAGTATATGTTGTAAATGGACCTTTATTACAGTACTAGTAGATTCAAATAATATGATTTTTTTAAACTGAAAAAATCAACAGCTCTATTTTTGTTTCATCTGGAAGACGTAAATATTTGAATTTAGACACAATTTCTTTATCCCTAAATGGATGAAATTTGATACTTCTTGTTTGTGCACATATCAGCAACCCAAAAAATAAGTTTAGGGCACTCAGGGATGAATTTAAAGACACTGGACACTATTGGTAATTGTCAAAGACCAGTCTTCTCACTTGGGTGTATCTCAACATATGGATAAAATAACAAACCTGTAAAAACTTGAGCTCAATTGGTCAAAAAACAGCCTTGTCACACAAAGTTGTGTGCTTTCAGATGGTTGATTTCGAGACCTCAAATTCTAATTCTGAGGTCTCGAAATCAAATTCGTGGAAAATTACTTCTTTCTCGAAAACTATGTCACTTCAGAGGGAGCCGTTTCTCACAATGTTTTATACTGTCAACCTCTCCCCATTACTCGTTACCAAGTAAGGTTTTATGCTAATAATTATTTTGAGTACTTACCAATAGTGTCCACTGCCTTTAAGTGACATAAAAAACCCTAAAATGACAACCGTTGATACCAGTAGTGGAGAGACCACAGCGACCTTATTGCATGTTGCTTGTTTCCATAGTCACTGCACATTCAAAGTATCTGCATGGATTTCCTGATGGAGGCGCCTCTAGTAAAATTGAAATGGCCTTGCCCTTAAAGCTATTGTACACTTTTGGTAACAGCTCAAAATCAGTGTCCACATTTTGTGTGATTAAACATATGCATGAACAAACAAACCTGTGAAAGTTTGAGCTCAATTGGTCAACGAGGTCACGAGAAAATAGTGAAGAGATCTTATGTTTTTTCTGTTTTTTCAAATTATCGCGCGCGATAATTACTATTGTTTTACTCGTTTCTCAGAAACGATAGCATTTTAGGCAGAAATATTTTAAGGAACCCTTTCTACCATTACTTACTTTAAATCATGTAAGTTATGTGTTTTTTATCTTACCAATAGTGTACAGGGCCTTTAAATAACACTTGTAGAGAGCTGTTGGGTATGTAGCCGCCTTTGAAATTGATTTTGTTGAAATTCATTCTTAAACAAAGACTATTTTATAACAAAAATACATAGTTGAAAAAACACACCTTGAAACATGTAAAGGTTCCTTTTTTCTAGGAAAAAATGCACACCCTTGGACACGCACACCCAACACTCCTCCTGCACCCCCCCCCAAAAAAAACCAATCAAAGAAACAAAGAAAACTCTACATAAAAAACCTGACACTTGATCACGAGCACCCGGAAATTAGCCAGTTTGCACGAACTGCATGATCAGCCAGGCGAACAACTTTAGAAATAGAACTGTGCCACTCAGTCTACAGTATAGTTTGCCCTGAGACTACGTAATACAATACATGAAGAATGACCAGTTCTGAATCATCCACTAGATACTGTCCATGTACTTTTGTTTTCGACGGTAACTTGTAATCTCAACATTATTTAATTTTGGGTTGAGCAAAGAAGAATTTTAACAAGAGCGGGACTTGAACCTGCGACATCTGGATAAAACGTGCCAGCGCTCTACCAGAGCCATCTTTCCCTATGTTGGCAGTCTCAGTAGTTTGTTAATATCTTTGTTTGTGGGGGTGCTAGTCAGTTAGGCAATTTAACCTGTAACTGACGTATAGCCAGGGATCACACCATATAGCCAGGCATCACACCCATGTTTATGTACAACCTGTTACTACTTTACATTATTTGTAACCAAATTTAGTGTGAAGGAAAAACAATTTTTTTCTCCAAAGAATGAGGAGAGGATAGTAATGGTAATAAAAGAAATGTGCCATACACTTTGCTCCTGTCATTAGTTTCTCAAAGAACAGATAATACAACATTGTCAGTCCCTGAAACAATCCAATAGACAGTTGACTACGACAAGTTTTTGTAACAACACACATCATGAGCATATACATTGTACTTCACATGTTTTACAAATGTAAACATACACAATTGTATGCACATGATGTAACATTAAAGGAACATTACAGAATTGGTAAGAAAATAACTTGTAAAAAATACTTTTTGGTCACAGATTTACATCAAACTTACACAGTCTAATGACGATGATGGTAGAAAACATCCCTTGAAATATTTCTGTCTGAATTGCCATATTTGATGAGAAATGAATAAACTAATTTTCCGATTGGAGTTTATCGCTCAGTGAGCGTTTTATTCATTTGTTGAACCTATATGATTTCACGCAATTGTGTAATCGGTTTTTCACTACTTTCTCGTGACCCAGGTTGCCGATCGATCTCAAACTTCTACAGGTTTGTCAGTTTATGTATGTGGTGGATTACATTAAGTGCTTACACTGCCAGCAACTGATTTTTTAGCAAACCAATTCTGTAATGTTCCTTTAACAAGGCCTAGATTCACAAAAGACTACAGACACATGGCAGACCAATTGCCATGGTCTTCAATGCCCTGGTTTGGGTCTTTTTATCACCCCTGGTTCGATTTCATAAAACATTAATTAGGATTCATATTCAGATGAGTTGTCAGTATTACCATAGTGATTTGCATTTGTGACATCACACTTTGCTTAAAACAAATTCACTGCAAATTTATCCATAAACTGAAAATCTATTATTTAAAACATTGTAAAGGAATTAACTCAAGCTTTTGCTTCTCTAAAATAAAATATCTACATTAAAACAAATTATGATAAAATTCTGTTTTCTTTTTTATATTAAAATTATGTCTCTATAAAACCAAAGGTGATTTATCTTAAACGCAAATTATGTCTCTATAAAACCAAAGGTGATTTATCTTAAACGCAAAGGCAGCCTGTATTTGGATGACATTTGGGTGATTTGGGGTCATTTACATAATGACCCCCAAACCACCCACAAGTCATCCTAATTAAAGCTTAACATCTGCCCGAGGTGCCAATGAAACGGTGGTCACTTCTGTCCTGGGAATTGCTCAGCTCTAGAGGTGAGAAGATGCAAGACGCACTGTCTTGAAGATGTAGTAGAAGTGACACAGACGTGTGCAAAGGGGAGAGATATTGGGTACCTGCCCACCCCCGCAGATGGATGTACACAGGGGCCATAACTGGGGTCCACTAAAATCTAGTCTTGGCACAAGACGTCAGTGATCGGTAGCGGATACTCGTTGTAACTCGTTATAGCGCGCCCTCTTAATCCGGCCGTAAGAGGGCGCGCTATAAACGAGTTACAACGAGTATCCGCTACCGATCACTGACGTCTTGTGCCAAGACTAACTAAAATCAGGCTGGTTATTTTCTTATGTTCAAGTTCACAGTCAACTACAGAGTATTATCCAGGCCTGGAATTACACGGATTGCCTCCGTTGCCCTGGTCTTGGCCTTGGTGCCCCTTCAAAACTTTTCCATAGACTTTAAGATTTTCCAATGGAAGTGCCCTCTACAAAATGAAAATGACCTTGCCCCCTCCAAGATGAAATTCCAGGCCTGAATATCTTTGCAAATTTCATTTGCTTGAATTTAAATATTACAGTTTTCAAAGATGTGTTCATCAAAATATGTCATGAGTAGAAGACACTCTGTCGAGCTTCAAAACAAACTTGAAAACTCACTTAAATTCAGTCTAGGCTTAAGTTCTGCCATTAGCACTGGAGTTCTTTTTTCTATGCGCTAGGAGTGTCTTTCTGACCGACTTTGCACACTACAAATTTCCATTATTATTACTAATTATTATTATTTCACCTCTGACCCTAAATAAAACTATATTGTATTGTTGTGACTAGCTTAATATCCTCATTTCTCACCTCCATGGTATCCTAAAAGTAAACATTTTCTTCATAAGTGCTGCTTTGCATATTAATAGTCACTCATTATTTTTAAGAGTAACAAGTTTGAGAGTGACAGTAATTTTTCAAGGTTTCTTTTGTCTCTGATTATTTTAGTATTTATTCCTGAAATGTATATTTAGTGTTACTTTTGTGTCCCACATTACCAGATGGTTTAAAGGAACATTACGGAATTGGTTTTTGCTAACAAAACAGTTGCTGGCAGTGTAAGCACTTTATGTAATCCACCATATACATAAACTGACAAACCTGTAGAAGTTTGAGATCGATCGGCCATCTGGGTCACGAGAAAATAGTGAAAAACCGACTACACATTTGCATGAAATCATATAGATTCAACAAATGAACAAAACGCTCACTGAGCGATAAACTCCAATCAGAAAATTAGTTTATTCATTTCTCATCAAATATGGCATTTCAGACAGAAATATTTCAATGGATGTTTTCTACTATCATCATCATTAGACTGTGTAAGTTTTATGTAAATCTGTGATCAAAAAGTATATTTTACAAGTTTTTTTCTTACCAATTCTGTAATGTTCCTTTAATACTGGATATGACCTCTATGATATGACAGTGTTATATTAGTACATATGCACATGTATGTATGTATGTGTGTTATAACTGTTTATTAAAGCTTACCTCAATCAAAACCACCAAGCATTAAATCTCATGAATTTCCTCCGGGTATTGGAACACATGAAAGACTACCTGGTACATATATTTACATAATAGGATGTCTGCCCATTCCTGCATAAATAATGGATTAATGTACAACCACACTTGTACACGTTTATTGGTTCAATTTTTTAGACCAAGGACTAAATAAACAGAGACGACCACTAGAGTGAGGAGCCCATCCAAACCAGCCTAGACCAGCCTTCTATTTAATTAACCAGACTAGTGGCCATGCATCGCCAAGGGAATTATCCAAACCCTGACCATGTTGGTCGCTGATATACTCAACCACTCCCACCCAAAACAAATTAACTTTATTTACAGTGAATCCTCTCAGGGTACCAGTCCTTTTGTACATTTATAGATAAAGATAGCTGTAGGCTAGATGAGTGAACACCAGGGAAAGGTCTCGAAGCCGATGTATAATTACTACATGTATGCATAAGTAAGAATCTGCAAGATGGTTTATTTAGAAAGTTGTCGGGAAATTGTCTGAGAAAACATTTTTACAAGATCAATGCCACGAAGTACAGGTAAGGCGTTGCAAGTCCTTCCTGGAGCCACTGTAATTAACTCTACCTCCATGCTTATACGTATACATTGTACATGTAATACTGCTGACTACATAATATACATGATCATTAAACCATGGAGGAAGAATCCGACTTCTTGCATGATTAAACCATGAGTGAAGAATATTAAGATATAAAATTAGTAGGGGAGATGGCCTTAGCTTTCGATCCAAACCGAACCTTCGTCAGAGGCATATAAATATATTCTTCACTCACGGTTTAATCATGCAAGAAGTCGGATTCTTCCTCCATGGTTTAAAATGATCGTGTATTGTTTACTTTTCAATGTATTAGACAATTAGCAGTTAGCTGACTTACTCTGGCACAGGGTCACAGTATTAAGGTGAGCATTGGGGCGTGATTGTCACGATTGTTGTCATGATTGCCACACTTCACACTCAGTTAATCAGCAAGATCAGAAGACTGGAGCGTCTCTACACCACGGCTCTCTATAGTCTAGGTATCCTCGGGCTAAATTAGAGTAAGCTTCATGGGCCTGGCCATTGAATAACTGTCCACCTTTTTCACAGGTTACAAATGTATTCCATCATATATCTTATGAAAAAACCTAAAGCCAGAAATTTAAAAGAAAGTAATAATAAACGGACTCGTGAATTTCAGGGAACCAATCTAATAATGTTAGAGTAATTTGCAAGAGGGCAACTTGATTCAACCCCCAATTTTTAATATACTCCAAATATTAGATCATCTCCTGAACTTGGGATTAAAGTCTTGTCCAATTACCCAGTAAGCTACATTTCATGTAGGCCTACTGGGCGTAAATGGCATGAGCACTGAAGATGGGCATGTTCAAGAGAATCCCAAATGGAAACTAGTTTTAATTGGCCAGAAGTGCCCCCCCCCTCCCCCCGGAAAAAATGGTGCACCCCTAAAATTGTACCCTATTTTCGGCGCTGCCTACAGCATTCAATTGTGCAAGATCACCTACATAGTATTCTAAAACAATTGTGTTAATGACAGAACAGGGAAGAGGGTGGGCGGAGGAGAGTACCTTTTCACAGGGGTGTGGCCCTGCAGATTTGGCAGTTAATCTGCCCAACCTTGCAAATTTTTGCGCAATCTTCAGTTTGCGCTCTTTAGATAGGCAGTTTAAGCGGCCGATTTTGCAAAAATGTGCGCTATCTGCAAATTGCGCAAACCTGTGGAATGCGCTTCACACAGCGCCGTGAACACACGTGCGCGATCCGCATTGCATTGTGGGTATATTTCGCTCGTAGTCGAGTCATTGGACATCGCAGGCGCAAATTACGGAGATATCGGTAAATTCTTCTTGATATATTCTGGTTATATTCTGGTTCTAAAACATGGTAAATTAGTAAAAGTCAGACATTTTCTTCCAGGTAAAATAGGTTTTTGTTTTTGTTTTTCCCCCGTTTTATCCCGTTTCCTCTTTCCGTTTTTTTTAAAGGTCGAATAAAAAGTTTAGGGTCGCGGCATAAAAACTAGGGTCGGTCAGGGAACCGGTAACACAACCCTTTTTGGGGGGGGCCTTACCCTAAGGGCACAATGTTCCCATTTACTGTTCCCCCTATGGTCTATTGGGTTCTCCATCTAATCACTAAGGTTGGGTTTGGCAATGTATTGATCGGCTGCACAAAAGCCCTTCAGATATACCTTTTCATTACGGAGATTGAATGTACAAAAGAAAACCCACCCCCGACTCACCAGTGAAGATAGTACACTAAAAAAGTATGTACATGTATATGTACACATGTACCATGTGTAGACATACTACATTTCCTAGTCCTACCTCCCGCCCAGGTAGTAGTTAATAAGCAGGACAGTTCTTTTCAGAACTGAGAAGTCTCCCGAGTTCTGAAAATCTACTCTGCGGTAGTAGAACAAATAGCAAGACAAGTTCTCTAAAGAACAAAATCTACACAGCAAAGTAGACAATTATACACGTAGTGTTACCGCAAACCGAACATGCATACTACATTTGGTATCAACTTTCTCCAAATTACAGGACACATTGTATAAGTTGAAGACTTGAAGTATTGCAGTTGCACATTCACATTAAAAATGTATGCATTTGTTTTCTTCATCGAAGTTAAGTGAAATCTTCTTACTTTTTTCTCCAAAGCATCCAGTTTCTTAGAATAATGCCTTAAACGTACACAAATGTATAACAATTTTGGGTTGAGCAAAGAAAAATTTACTAGAGCAGGACTTGAACCTGCGACCTATGGATTAGCATGCCGGCGCTCTACCAACTGAGCTATCTAGCCCTATGTTGGCGATCTCCCTACTTTGCCAATATCTTTGGGGGGGGGGGGTGCCAGGCCAGTCAGAAGCCATTTAACCTGCAACTTCTGTATAGCCAGCGATCACACCCAAGTTTACGATACAACCTGGACAGCGGCAACAGAGGGATCAACTTAAAAGCTTAAGGGATGTGTCTTTTTATTTCACAATCATGTATCAAGGACATCGGGAAAAATGAACTGGGTAATTTTTTTAATAATAATTTTGGGTTGAACAAATACAAATATATGATGTTACAATTTTTGTTATCACCACAAGGAAAACTGGTTGAGGTAAGCCCAGTTGCTGCTTGTAGTAAAAAGAATCTGGTTATCCCTTTGTAGACTGCCCAAATTACTGTTTTCAATTTAAGTTTAAGAAATACATCAAATGTGAGCCCCCAAAACTACTGAGGGTTGTTTTTTTGCAAATAACCAAAATACTTCACAAGTTTTCAATAAATCAAAGGAAATAATGATTCAGGTATCATAACTAACACTTTTAATTTTATTCTGAAAAAGGTTGTTTTCCCTGATAAAATAAGGTCAATATTAACCCTAAAGAACCCAAGTCCTACAATATCCTCATTGCCAAAGTGCAGGATTGTGAAGGATTTGGGCTATTAGGGATCTGCAACACAGGAGGATTTCGAAGGCTTTGGGCTAAAATGAGTTTTTGTTAGGGTAGGATTTCGCAGGACTTGCGCTACCGGGCTGTTTTTACATAGGAGGATTTTGAAGGTTTTATGTATTATGCAGCTTAGCCAAAATAGGATTCTGAAGGTTTTGGGCTTTTTTGACATTTTTTGACTCCCTAACTTCTGTCTCAAAAGGATTTTGAAGGATTGGGCTAATATGTATACTTACAATAAGTTGAAGGATATTGAAGGATTTGGGCACTTTAGGTTTATTACCACTTTAATCCGAAGGATATTGAAGGATTTGGGCAGTATGTTTACCCAAGGGTCTAGTCTGTTAGGGTTAAGTCAAGGTGGGAAACACTGTAAAAATTGTATCAAAACAAATTCCATTTAATTTTGATACCGTAGATTATTACTTAGAAATTATACATTTCAATATGATTCCTTACAAACATAAGCCAGCTCAGCTGACAAACATTCAATAATCCAATTCTTATCAAGCCAAGGACTTCCACGATTTTTCCAATATACACCGATTTTGTAAGACAAAAAAAGACGAAACAAATTCACAGCACAAAGGGTGGAGATCTTTCTTTTTAGGGCAATCCAGGCAATTCTTTGTTCCTCAAAATCCAACGACACTGGAAGCTGCTCAAAGCGATAAGCATCGAATTACGCCCTAAAGCATGGTGTGGGTTACCTTCCTACCTCGTGTGTGGTTCAGGTAGGTTGGATTGCTCCGTTGGACCAACTGAATGAGGCATCGGAATCCGGTTGCAACCCGACAATTACTACCCTCTCAAAGGACTACCACAGCTGTATGGTAAAGATTCACCTGGAAAGGATGCTGGAATTTCTCACGGAATAATTATGTTTGGGACTTCAGCGTGTATCAATTTAACTGACACGACCAATTAGTGGACAGATGTGCAGACGCTTACAATCACAATGTTAATTTTGGGACTAAATTAAACTGGATACATTTCTACATCATTTAATATTGCCTTAATTAACCTCGATGCCTGATAACCCAGTTTTGCTAGAAATGAAGTCAAATTAGGGTTTTAAAAGTCAAAGTACTTTTCTTGTGAAGTGTGATTCAATCTCAATCTAAATATGAGAAGGCATTAAAACCTCAATGTTCGCATATTTGTTTAGAATTACGATGAAGTAATCCTCATTCTCATTAAAACAATAAATAAAATGACTTTTCAATCTAAAATGTAAATTTTGAAAGATAAAGTACAGAAGTTAACCACATAACAAAAACCAAAAAAAAAAAAAATTGGTTTTAGAACCGTTTTGAAATGAAAGTATTTGGTGCCTTTACAACAGATTAATGTTACTTTAAGATGACTTCCCTGTAATGTTGCTAATGCTGCTGGGCCAAAGATCATGGCGTTGTTTACGAAAAATCAACTCAACGGTAAAGTTCAGGGTTAACACATTTTA
Organism: Pycnopodia helianthoides; assembly: GCA_032158295.1. Classification (NCBI taxonomy): domain Eukaryota; kingdom Metazoa; phylum Echinodermata; class Asteroidea; order Forcipulatida; family Asteriidae; genus Pycnopodia; species Pycnopodia helianthoides. The sequence goes on from CM063249.1 coordinate 6,499,237, forward strand.
CATTTAGCATTCACAGTTAACTATTTCAACCTACAGTTTTATTCTAAATTTTAAAGGAACATTACAGAATTGGTTTTTGCTAACAAAACAGTTGCTGGCAGTGTAAGCACTTTATGTAATCCACCATATACATAAACTGACAAACCTGTAGAAGTTTGAGATCGATCGCCCATCTGGGTCACGAGAAAATAGTGAAAAACCGACTACACATTTGCAAGAAATCATATAGGTTCAACAGATGAATAAAACGCTCACTGAGCGATAAACTCCAAACGGAAAATTAGTTTATTCATTTCTCATCAAATATGGCATTTCAGACAGAAATATTTCAAGGGATGTTTTCTACTATCATCATCATTAGACCGTGTAAGTTTTATGTACATCTGTGATCAAAAGTATATTTTACAATTACCAATTCTGTAATGTTCCTTTAAATATTAATTATTTACTTTCCCTTTTTATGCTCATCTTCTTAGAGCATTTTAATTATACCTTGTTATGCTTTTTTGTAAAGCGCCTTAAAGCATTTAGAAACAATAGATTTGGTGCTACATTAAGTGTTTCAATTACCATTATTAACTAAAACTTTTTGCTTTAAAAAAAAAAACCAACTAATTATTTACTAATACATTTAAAAATAATGAGTGCTTTGAGTGCTATGGTTAAAACTATGACTCCCGAGTGATACTTGGCGCGTTCTATTTTCCAGAGGCAAGGTTGTCACCATGCACGAGTACAAGCTGTCAATATTTGTTTGATAACACCCCGTGCATATTTTGTGCCTAGATATCTAGGTACCAAGAAGCTGCTGATTATGGGTACAGTACACTGATTGCTATGTGTTAATAAGAGTACATAATACATTGGTTGCACAGGTACAGTACATTGTTTGACGGGTGAAGAAAGCATGCCAGGTTCGCGGCTTTCTGGTAAAAATAAGACATCGTGTTATTCGTGTGTGTATTATGTGGTGTCCTCAGACCACATAAAAAGGGCAGATTTCTTGTACTAAGGGGTGTTGCAATACATGTAGCTACATTGGTTTGTAGCTCAGAATTTTTTACTAGGAAAAGACGCAGTATTAGAAAAAGCAACTCAATAGGCAAACTTTGCAACGCACTCGAAATCTGTCAACTCTTATACAGTGTGTACCAGGCCTGGAATTTCATCTTTGAGAGGGCAAGGCCATTTTCATTTTGCAAAGGGCACTTCCATTGGAAAATCTTAAAGTCTTTGGGAAAGTTTTGAAGGGCACCGAGGCCAAGACCAGGGCAACGGAGGCCATGGCCTTCGTGGCCTCCGTGTAATTCAAGGCCTGTTATACCATGATGAACTTAGATAGATTTGATAGCAGGCTTCTCCAACAAACTTGTTTTATTGCCTCTTACATCAAGGGAAGTGGCTTTCTGTACTGTGTGTGTGGGTCCATTCTCTAGATGGTTCCTCTTTACCCTAACTAGCCCTGAACTCATTCAATATCCTCTTGGACGAAGAGCAGGAATTAGGAGGACTTGGGCTATCAGTGCATTGCAGTAAAGGAGGATCCGGAAGGATTTGGATTTGTAAATATCCTAGATACAAATAGTGAATGTTTATGAGTGCAATGGTGAGAACATTTTCATTTATTGAAAGATGGAATGTTTCATTCAATGAGGCGAGGCAAAAATGTGACTAGCTGGTACTTAGCGTTTTAGACATGTATAGATGGTGGGCCGTAATGGTAAGTGTTATAAGACTGATGTTAAAAGAAAGCCACCATAACGGCCCAACAAGGTGGGCTACTTGCTACCCTGCTTGTTACCCCTTGCTTGCTACCCTCTGCTTATAGGTAAGCAATTTCCCTCCACAATGGGTTATTTAAAAGCAAGATAACCCCTTGTAAGCATACTGCAATAAGTTGGGATGGGGTTAAATTTTTCGAGAAATTTCCAGGGAGTTATTTACTGAGAAGTGGCTCTGTAAGAACAGGATCTTTTTGATGAAAATTTTCTCTAAGAATTCAAAATATAAACCTTTAAATTCAACTGAATAAAATGATTTTTTTTTTCTTGACAATAAAACCAAAAATGTCTTAAACAATTATTTCAAAACATTGTAAGGGACATTTTTCTGGTTTTAAATAAAAGAAACCCAATAAACTTTGTTTCTGTTTTACAAGGGTTCCAAACAGAAGACAGGAAAACATTAATTACATACAGTGAACGTTTTCCCCTACGATACATCCATGCACAGGCCTGGAATTACATGGAGGCCACGGAGGCCGTGGCTTCTGTTGCCCCTGGTCTTGGCTTTGGTGCCCCTTCAAAAGTTTCCCATAGACTTTAAGATTTTGCAATGGAAGTGCCCTTTGCAAAATGAAAATGGCCTTGCCCTCTCAAAGATGAAATTCCAGGCCTGCATGCAGAATATAAAAATGCTACACAGCAGATCATCATTTGTTCAGTCTAGATTCAAAGTTCCGTGACGAAAACTTACCTCAGGACCTGATACGTTTATATCAAATACAGGTTTATCCTGAGGCTTATGTATGAAATAGTACATCACGGTTTGACATCTGCGGTCATACAGATTGTTTTTAAAGGAGTACTGTGCCCCAGTTTAATACTGGGTCTACATCACGGTAAGTTTTGGATATTGTAATGTTACTTTAAAATTATGATTTTTAAACCAATGTTTATTGTCCTAAATTCACAAACCAAAATAAAACCAATCAAATCTCCAAATCTTGACCAGAAAATAAAAAAATGAAGGTCAAAGTTCCTTTGGTTAAAATTAATTACAGCGAGCAAGGCACTGCAGAGTTTTTTTTCAATAAAACAGATTTTATCATTTTGGTCTTCGACAGAGACATTGGGGATGTGCAAGCAGAAAGAATTGAAGTGAACCATCATATGAAATATACTCCTACCTAGAACTTAGTTGCGATAATCGTAACCCTCCATCCTCCCGACGGTCGGAGACCGGAGGGTTACGAGTCATGCAGTGCAAAAAAGTGGCGAAATAAAAATTTCGACTATTTTGGTCAGACTAGTCACCAGATTTGCCCAATTTTTACCACTTTCAAAAAACATGACACACATTCTAAGAACATGGATTTGATCTTCAAGGTATAATGAAACAATTCATAACACTCTAAACATCGATGAAAAATTATTTGAAGAAAAAACGAACAAAAACTTACCAGAAACTGACCGAAATGTCCATGGACCGCACTTCCCCTACATCAACCAATCAGCGTAAACCAAACCGTTGTGTAGGCGTGGCGGTCGTCTCGTGTGCGACTGTGCGTGCACGCAGTTAATGTATTTAACGGATTTGCGCTATTTGCAGTTTGCGCTGATAAATTGCAGGAACAGCTTTCCAGAATGCGCGCTCAATCTGTAAATTTTTCCTCGTAAATATCCTGTGATTGTGCAACTCAACAAAATGCGCTCAACGACGAGTTTGCTTACGCTGATTGGTCGAGATGTTGCTAGGTCACGAATCGCGAGGTTCGAAAACCGGACCTGAGATTGTCTACGCATCATGAAAATTTCGCTCAGTCTCTGGTAAGTTTTTGTCTTTTTTTCTTTAAATATTTTCTCAATGATGTTTTGAGTAATACGAATGGATTCATGACACATTGATGATCACATCCATGTTTTTAGAATGTGTGTCATGTTTTTTTAAAGTGGTAAAAATTTGGTAAATCTGGTGACTAGTCTGACCAAAATAGTCGAAATTTTTATTTCGCCACTTTTTTGCACTGCATGACTCGTAACCCTCCGGTCTCCGACCGTCGGGAGGATGGAGGGTTACGATTATCGCAACTACCTAGAACTATGAGGTTTGTTCCGCTATCGACGTGAAGACGATAGCGGAACCGCGTCGATAGCGGAACAAACCTCGGTCATACTCGTTCCAGGAGTAGGTCCTGTGTACAAAAATATTTCTCAAATTCTAGTAAATTTGGCATTTGTTTATTTTTCATTTAAAAGCACAATATTTTGTTAATAATAAAAAACCAAGTATGAAAACACCAGTATTCCCGAAGAACAATAACAAGCATAACTTAAGGCATTAAGTTTGATAACCATTCCTCCATATGCAGATAAACTAACAACATGCTGTAAGTTGTAACCAACCACACACTTACCGGTCAATCTGTAAGGAGGAATCCCCCATCCATGGAATTAGATGTTCCCCTCGATCGATCGCCAGTGCCCGCTCGTCATCTCGAAACAGCTTGCACTGGTAGCCCACAACATTTATCTCCTCAATTTCTCTCTGGCGGGACTTCTCTGCATCTATCTTCTTCACGTCCAGGAGCTGGGCCCGCTTGTTCTTCATTTTTTTACTTATTTGCGCCATTTTTGGCCCCTTTTCTCTGTGTTACGTTAGTGTGTCGTCCATCGCGAACAGGTTTTGCATAACGTTATGAGATTTATTTGTCACGAAGCGGTCTGACACCCAATGGATGTATGTTTATGCATGTTCAACGGAAATCGGGTGAGCTGTAGTCGGGTAACCCTTCTTGTTATTCATTTCAAAAGACTACAGTCGAGGTTAGATATCATTCTCGTTCTGCATACAATGAAAAGGAACCCGACTGCACGTGAAACTTTGACGGTCTCCGTAAATGGCGCCCTCAACTGTGCCGTTTCCTTTAACTTCATAGCTTTTGGAATGTTTCCCCCAAAATATTTTAAAACTGGTGATCCTGGTCAAAACATTGCTGCCCTTAAAACGTTCCATTTCTCTCATTGTTTAGGTGCCCTTATTGGAGCAATGCCAACATTTGAGGGTGGGGGGGGGGGGCCGGGTGCACCATTTTTGTTTCTAGGGGGGTGGGGGGCACTATCCCTTACTTAAAGCTGTAGTTCTGTTCCCATTTTCAGCACTCTTGTTAATTATGCCATTTACAATGTACTACTTTTTATAACATAATCCTATTCAAGTGTGTTAACAAATACAAGGAAAAAAGAAAAAATAGTTCTCATAACATTGCACTTGTCACATTAAAGCTGAACAAAATTGACTGGTACTTTTTAATCTCAAAGTCCAGATTTCATTTGGGGTGGGGGAACCGGGGGGGGGGGGGGGGTGGGCAACAATGAGTAAAGGCACAGACAAAATGAGACAATAGTATACTCTGAAAGGAATTACTGAATCATTTATTTAATGTACACAAAGTCTTTCTCAATTTTATTCTAAAATGACAAAACAGTAGGTTTGGTACATGTACATATCCAGACAGTATGAAAATGTTCCCTCTGGAAATTCCACTTTACAAATCAGCAGAATAAAACTTTAAAGAGCTGATGACATTGTGTTAAATGGTACCAGCCAGCAAGAAAACTAAGCTGAAGGTAGCAGCCTTTTCCCTAAAAAAGGAAAAACCAACCGATGTAATTTTTGTTACAGAACTTATTATTCTTTTGATGTTGAGCAAAGACAAATTAACTAGGGCAGGATTTGAACCAACGACCTCCGGATTAACGTGGCGGCGCTCTACCAACTGAGCTATCTAGCCGAATAATGTCTCCCTGAAGAAATTATTATTCTTACAAACAGCTGTGTTTATACACATGTTTCGCAGTACAGGTAAATCCACAGGATAATTTTAATTTAAATACTTCCAATTTTTAAAATTGTTTTCCCCTGATGTCCCAATTTTACTCAATTTATTGCTAAGATTATATTCAACAAGAAGTACTTAAATTTCACAGTTGTCATTGAAAGAACTCCTTTAAAGGGTGTGTACAACATTGGTAAGGTTGAAAATATAAATGTTCACAGATTTGCTCATAACTTACATGGTATGAAGATTATCATGGTGGAAAACTTCCCTGGAAATAGTTTTGCTTGAAATGCTACAGTTTTTAGGAAATAAGTAAAACAATTAGTTTTGATCTCGCTTGTCCAAAACTCGATGTTTGAAAACAGTGAAAACATAATAATGTTTTTTTCACTATTTTCTCGTGACTCTGATGACCAATTGAGCTTAAACTTTCACTCATGTGTATATTGGGTCACATAAAGTGCAGATCCTGGTCTTTTTTCAACTACCAATGTTATACAAGTGCTTTAAAATAGAAATGTCTGGTTTTTAAGGAGAACCTTTGTCCGGTTTGCATCAGAGATGATAAGTTGACCATAATAGTTTTGCATGATGAAGGAGTAACTACAGTTTAGTCCCAGTTTATCCCTGCAAGTAGCCTCTGTAAATAAAGAAGACAACACAAATCACATATTATCACTTTGTGACATTATTAAACGGTTTGGTTGGTTGTTTGTTTGAAAAACACATAGTGTGCCTGTTAACTATCATTCTAGCTCGACAAGTTGATATGTATGGTTCTATAATAACCATTTTATAACAAATTTGCTTAAAGGCAGTGGACACTATTGGTAATTACTCAAAATAATTATTAGCATAAAACCTTACTTGGTAACGAGTAATGGGGATAGGTTGACAGTATAAAACATTGTGGAGAAACGGCTCCCTCTGAAGTGATATAGTTTTCGAGAAAGAAGTAATTTTCCACGAATTTGATTTCGAGACCTCAGAATTAGATTTTGAGGTCTCGAAACCAACCATCTGAAAGCACACAACTTCGTGTGAAAAGGGTGTTTTTTCTTTCATAGTTATCTCGCAACTTCGACGACCAATTGAGCTCAAGTTTTTACAGGTTTGTTATTTTATCCATATGTTGAGATACACCAAGTGAGAAGACTGGTCTTTGACAATTACCAATAATGTCCAGTGTCTTTAAATAATTTTGTTTTGTCTTGCAAAGGCAAAAGATCTTCTTTTATGTCTTTCCACCCACCATAGGTTAACTCTTACCCTCCTACTCTTTGTAACATTTTTTAGCAATTTGATTAACCATTTGAAACTATTTAACTGCACAGGTTGGGTATCGTGGGGCAAATGTGCAAAGAACGAACATCGTACATATGTGTACTGTGCAGATGCATTCACTTTGTCCAATCTTTATAATCACAGTGGATGGTATTGAATGGTCAGGCAGCAGATGTGTTAAAATATACTTTAGGCCATTGACCCCTTTAACCAGTTTGCTTCTGGATTAAAAAACTTCAGTCAAAAATTCTTTTTTTTTAAGCCAATAATAATTTGTTTTGTCAGAGAAACTAAGGTTGGACACCCATATAAAGACACTTTCTCATAGAATTTTACAGCTTTTAATGGCTAATGTTTTTATTTCTGAAGTTTCTGAAGCTAAATCAGACTGTTGGAAAGCCATTATTTAATGGCCGATCATCGACCCACGCCCAGTCAAACTGGAGAAAGGGCTCATGAAAATGCAGTAAAATCTGTAATTTGTATTGAAGGTTTTTAATGCTGTGGTGCCGTTGCAGAATTTGAGGCCTGAGGTCCTCAGAAGGAAACCGATTAATTGATTTGATACAAATTTATTTTGATGTTTTGCAAATTCATAACGGGGTAGGCACTTTGCAACTAAAGCAAGTAAAAGAACAGAAAAACATATTGCAGATAAATTATTGACCAAAAAGGCAGTGTGGTATAAATGCAACAAGTGTAATGGCCTCATGTTTTTAACCCTACCACAGTCTCTGTCGAATTGATTAACTAAGAAAGAGTCTGCTAGGGCTGAGACGTGAGTTCATTACCCCTTTTTGCATCAATAATTAACAAATATAAGGCACTTACGGCAGCTTCATCCTCATAAAGACTCTGCACATGAAGAATGACACGAGGATGCAGACAAAGCCGACAAACAAGAGCAGGAAGCGGTTGAGTTTGGGTAACATGGGTCCGTTCGATTTATCGAGAACCACAAACCCAAGGCCACCGATGGTAAAAAGGAAACTGGATGCAAGCCCTTCCATGATGTACTGGCCGTTCACTCGGTATGGCATGAAGGCAACCTGAAGGAAAAAAGGTTTTAAAATGAATGTAGGTGATTTGGTTGATTTTTAGAAAATAGCAACAGCAATATTACAAACTTACACTATTAAGTTCAACTTTAACGTATGACATGTTGAAATTAACGAGAAAATAGAATTAGCTGTTGCAAACTCAGTGTTCTCCAAAATGTGAGTTAAATTAACTGTGACTACCAAAAACCAACGACACCATCACCATCTTGGGATGTTTTATCAAATTAGACTGAGAACAGCACTACTGAAATCAATCATCGCATTGGAATAGAAAGACATGTTTAATCAGGCAGTTTGGGAGTCAGGTTACAATCTACAGAGACATTCTTAATCTTCTGAGCAGATTAAGAGGGACTTGTTTCTTGTTACTTGTTAAAATAATCCCTTTGCAGCCCAATTTGGGCGAAACTTGGATGTTGTGGAAAAGTGACGTCAACAGTCAGGTGGATAAGGTGCCAAGGAAAAGAGAAAAGTGCACTATTTACAGGTGCAGAAATAAGGAAAAGAATTTGTTGCTCAGAGAACAATGTTGCCATGCAGAGGCTGCATCACTCTGATGACAGGGGTGGCTGCTGTTACAAAGGCCTGTATGGATGGGACATGTGCAGAACAGCAGATGGTGGTAGCCTGTTCCTAATCATCTATAACTCAAGCATGTGGTACTGGTAAATGAAATGCGGTACGAGAGATTTTTCTTACTGGTTTTTGATGTCCGTTTTCGTCTGTCGTTGAACCAACACTTGGAGGCTCCACAATGACGTCATAAATTAAACCTGTGCAAAACGAATGAGAATAGATATGTTAAAAACATTGAATAGCTGAAGAGGCGCAATTGCATTTACATCCGTATAGAATATTATATGGCCTCTTAATTAGCTTGCGGGTCATATTTCTCTTTGTTAAAACCCTCCGAGCAGCCACGGGAAACAATTTACATGCTGGATCCACTGATTCTACATTAATTGCACATCTCACCTTTAAAAACAATTTATTTATTTGTTGAACCCAAGATGATTAATAATATTAAATAAATTGCAGAAATTAAGCAAACCACATGTTACACTTTACAGTGTCACTGAATGAATTGATGGTCGCCGGAGACGGTTGTTCTTTTGAAGTTTTTTAGTGTTTACTTTTTAAGTATCTATGAAAAATCCATGTCCATTTGACTGTCCTTGTTACCATGACCAACCTCAACTTGGTCAAGATTACTGACAGCTACCAAAATATCTTCACACATCTCTCCCATTCTACATAATCTCCACTGGTTACCCAGTCATTTCAGAATTCAATACAAGATCATCCTTCTGACATTCAAGGCTCTCCATGGACTAGCCCCTACCTATCTACAGAGCATGCTTCAGCCCCGTAGTGTCAGGCCGGGTCTGATGAGGTCATCGAGCAGCACGCTCTACATGTTATGTTGTCTCCTCTGACCCGTTTATCCAGCTATGGGGATAGGGCCTTTAGTAACTCCTCTGACCCGTTTATCCAGCTATGGGGATAGGGCCTTTAGTAACTCCTCTGACCCGTTTATCCAGCTATGGGGATAGGGCCTTTAGTAACTCCTCTGACCCGTTTATCCAGCTATGGGGATAGGGCCTTTAGTATCATTTGCACCCCGCCTCTGGTACTCTCTGCCTCAACATCTCAAGGACATACATGACATCTCACGATTCCAACATTCTCTCAAAACCCATCTCTTCAGATTAGCCTATAAACATATCGAGTGAAATTGTCTTCTTGTTCTTGACCAGCGCCTTTGAATGTCACACAGATAAAGTGCGCGTTACAAATGCTGTATTATTATTATTATTATTAATTTGATTTTGTTTTTACCTCTGTAAGGCGCTTCAGGACCCTGTTTTGGGTTAAAAGGGCACTAAGTAATAATAAAAAAAGCAGTTTATTGTTGTTGCTCAAAATCAATTCGTGCATTAACGGAAGGTATCTCTGGACAAAAAAGAGTGGATTTTAAAGGCAGTCTGTAACTTTAAGTAATATTCATTTGTGACTTTCGTTTGATGTAATTTAATTAAATACAGTTTACTAAAAAATAAAAATAAATGAAAGCCGGCACCGGCAGGATTAACGTTTGTCATGTTCGTTACAACGAATGTCGGTCACTTCGTACCCAAGTCACTTCATACTCAAGTCACTTCGTACCCAAGTCACTTCGTACCCAAATCACTTCATACCCAAATCACTTCGTACCCATCCTTGTACCCAAATCACTTCGTACCCAAATCACTTCATACCCAAATCACTTCATACCAAATCACTTCATACCCAAATCACTTCCCAATACTCGCCAAATCACTTCGTACTCAATCACTTCATACCCAAATCACTTCATACCAAAATCACTTCATACCCAAATCACTTCGTACCCAAATCACTTCGTACCCAAATCACTTCGTACCCAAATCACTTCATACCCAAATCACTTCATACCCAAATCACTTCGTATAACCACAAATCACTTCGTACCCAATCAGTACACCTTCGTACCCAAGTCACTCGTACCAAGTCACTTCGTACCCAAGTCACTTCGTAATACCCCAAGTCACTTCGTACCCAAGTCACTTCGTACCCAAGTCACTTCTACCAGTCACTTCTACCCAAGTCACTTCGTACCCAAATCACTCATCGTACACCTCACAAGTCACTTCGTACCCAAATTACTTCGTACCCAATTCACTTCGTACCTAAGTCACTTCGTACACTTCAAATTCTGGTTTTTATCTTGTTGATATTTTGACCAGAAAAGATTCCCTTTTTATTGCATTTGTAGTATTTTTCAAAACAAAGTTAAGTTCGGTTTTTATCTTCTTGATGTTTTGATCAGATAAATGGTGACGCTGCTGGCCGAAAGCCATAAGTTTGCACAATAATTTTTACAAGTTTTATGGGTGTGTCCGTGGTAATTTTCACCTCAAAAACGTAAATTATTGTACTGCGTCCCAAATAAGGACCGGAAACGCTTGTGTAAAATGCGCCCTCAATGCGTGCAATTCTCCAGCAGATCCCGTGGGTGTCTGGTGAGAAAATCGCGCATTCTATGTACTTCGTGAAAAACTTCAGCAATAATAATAAATATAATCAGTAGGGCCTGAAAGTGATTGACACACAGATAATCATGCACGTCCGTGACTACACATAACACAGGTCTTTTGTCAAGTTCGAATGGCGGCGCGGGCATGGCGGGCCGGCCACATCAGTCAGTCAGCATGGTCAGAGTCAGACTTAACTTGGGTACGTAGTAGCCCTGGTAGGACGTCCTGGGTATAAAGCTCCTCTACAATACGAACATATTTTGAGCTAATGTTTTTTCATATTTTTACCTGATTTGAGAAGCTGAAACTCCATTCATACATTCTTGGTGTCCTAACTACACTTTTGATGAGTTCACAACTAATACATCCATGGATGACATTATTTCCGAAAATAAGTCCGAGTTGTGTACTGGCGTTGTGACCATCGTGTACCAACTGACCAAGTGACCGTTAAAGCTCATGTGGCATGCGCGGCATGCAAAGCAACCCGACCGACTTCCGACTTCATGCGCTGAAGCAACCACGTCTTGTCAGTTTAGGCTGTCGCCGAGAATGCGTAAATTTTCATTTTATTTTCACAGTATTGTCATCCAAGGATATAATTTGCAATTCTGAATAGAGCAGGCGTAAGGTTTAGGACACAAGGAATATGTGAGTCAAGTTTCAGCTTCCTCAAAAAGGTAAAAATATAAAAAATGTTGTTATAAATTTTTTCACAATGGTATGGGACCTTCGTCTGGACTCCGTCGCGTTGTACAGTAACAGTATGCAACGGAGGAGTCCAACCTGGGCTAGGTACGTAGTGACTTGGGTGACGAAGTGACTTGGGATGGGTATGAAGTGACCTGGGTATGATATTTTGGGTACGAAGTGACTTGGGTACAAAGTGACTTGGGTACGAAGTGACCGACATCGGTTACAATTGCATTCCTAACAAAAAAATAAGAATTATTTGGAAAGCAGAAAAGGAAAGACTCACCTCCTGTCACAAGAAAATATGAACTTAGAACAATAGCATAAACTGTCATTGCTGAAGGTGTGTGGAGCCATGTTGGCCACTTTAATTTCAAGTTCGGACATTCCAGAACGTTGAAGGGAGATGCGAAAATCCGCTCCATGTTTGAGCCACTTTCGCAAGTAGTCGGTGCAGTGTAGAGAAAGATCCAGGTTCGCTCCTTCACAAATGATGCAGGACACGTTTCAACTCAGCATTTTATTTATATCCAAGTATTTTGTAATAGTTTGCTACTCACATATAACTTTTAATTATTTAAAAAAAAAACTAGATTTTTTTATATATACTTCTTGTGTTTATTTTTAGCACTAAAATATCTTTGTATTTAAATAATGCTTGTATTAAATCTGCTGTAAGTTATAAGTAAAAATAAATGATTCTTAAAAATCCTGTTCAACCTTTGACCTTTAAATTTCAAGATGGCGACGTTCATGGTTTTGACGGAACGAATGTACGATAGTATAGACAGTGTTTTGTCCTGTGCAGATGTACCAGAAACATTCAAGAATGAATTGAGAGGATATGAAAAACTTAGAAGAAAGGAAAACCTCGAAGAAGAACCAGTTATACCCTTTTCAACATTAAGGAATCTTCAAAAGTATTTATTAGGAAAAGGTGATTGGACGGCGGCAACATAAACTTCATTTTTTTGATCGCTTGAGGGCGCCTTACTTATTTTAGAGACTTTTTTGACATACCAATTGGGTTATATTGAAATTTCTTCCTACGTGTACATGTTACATTTTAGCCCCAAGTACGGCCAAATAGTACCTTTAAAGACTTTATTTTCTACATTGTCAAATCTTGTGCTAATTTATTTTCATTCTCGTTATCTATTCGATTTTTTTTTAATGTGTTGAAAGCTTTATGTTGACAATGACAATGTTAATGCCATGGGATCATCATTAAAACTAACTTTTTAAAACATTTCTGTCCTTCCTACCACAGACCTCTTTCATTCCCATTATCTATTCGATTTGTTTTTAACGTGTTGGAAGCTTTATTGACAATGACAATGCCATGGGATGATCATTAAAACTAACTTTTAAAAACATTTCTGTCCTTCCTACCACAGACCATGGAGGAAGGTCCGTGCACAGAGCATTACCTACATGCACAGACAAGTTATTAAAGGGGGGAAATAGGCCCTAATGTTTTTTAACCTTTACATATTAACTTTCCTTGTTCAATGATTCCTTCCTCCTAGTTGCGATAATCGTAACCCCTCCATCCTCCCGAGTCGGGAGGATGGAGGGGTACGATTATCGCAACTACCTTCCTCCATGGCATGCATGGAGGAAGGAGTGAAGTCAGTCACTGTCTTTTCTTATAAATGAGTCGATCTTCTTGCTTTCTAATTCTTGTGAGATTTCTTCTTTCATTTCTATAGATGAATTTATGAAAAGACAATAAAGAAGAAGAAAGCTTACAAGAAACCAAGAAGATTTAGTAAAGATCAATCCAATGTATCTTTACCGTAGGGTATTGTCCTCGGTCCCTACTCCTAGAATTATGAGGTTCGATCCGCTATAGAGACGATAGCGAATCGAACTTCATAATTCTAGGAGTACTCGGTCCCAACCTATTTTTGTTTTGTGCAGTATCGACAAGATGAGACAAAACAAGACAACAACTTTGTTTTCAATATTTATCTAAAAACAGTGACTTTAATGATTACAATCAGTACAAAGTATAATACCTCAAACAAATTTATCTTGATTAAATCAATTGTCTTCTTATTTAGATGGAAAACCGGTCTTTTACCTCCATGAGTTGTTGGAGGGAAGTGAAGTATTTTTCCCACCCTTGCCAAAACCGGAAAGAGTAAGTTTTGTTTTCAGTTTCAAGTGTTGTTGATCATTGCATTTATTCCTCCTTTTTACTGTCTAATCATAGCATTAAGGCCAAATAAAAAAACAAACATGTTTAGCGTCCCCGCCCGCTTCCTTTTAGAGGTCCCCTCCTTTTTTTTTTTAAGGATAAATTTTTACGATCTCTGACGAAAAAAAATCAATTCTTGAATACATAACATCGTATTTTTTTCTCTTGAGCCCACTAAAAAAACACACAGAAAAAAGTTGGCAACCATCTTAAAAAAAGTTTGTGTATGTTTTTTCGATTTGAAACAGCATTATCTTTTAAAGTTGTTCAGAGAAAGAATTCTTTAAGCAAGCGTCTTCTGTGACAATTGGGCCATGCAACTTTTAGTAGGTCTTATGAGATATTTAAACTTTATCTATGTAACAGTAGGCCTACCACAAAACAAAACAAAACCGATATGGGTTATGATGCATGTTTTATCTAAGGTGCATTAGCTTATATGACCTAACAGCTGAAAACAACATAAAAAAAGAAAACAGAGATACTTTTCTCCCTTGTATTGTAGGGCAATGGTAAGGACATAAGATTTCAATGGCCAAACCAAATTTCAAACAAAATTATATAATTTTCTTTAAAATACACAAATAATTTTAGTGAAAAATCTCACATTAATTTGTTTGATTCTAAATTGATTTCTAATGTTTGTTTATTTTCCTTTAAACAGAATCCAGAGTTACTTGCTAGGCTGGAGAGACTGAAAGCTGAGCAAGCAAATAAAGAATATAAAGAGATGACAAGATCTGTCAATGCTGATGTAAGTCTCTTTCATTGCCTTACAGTCATAATTAAAAATTACATTCTTCTTTCCATTTCTTTAGCTGTTTAAAGATCCTTTCAGGCATTCTTCTACACAGCTTCTGACACTAAACTTACTCACATTTTCTTATTGATGTTAATCCTCTTAAGTCTTAATCCTAAGTTGTTAATTTTGAATCAGGATAAAGATTTTTTTAATTATTTGGTTTTACCCTTACACCGATGTGTGTTAAGCACTGTACACTTGGTACTTTCACAAGCTCTGTGAAAAAAAATCCACAGGCAAATGACTCCGGTGGGATTTGAGTAATTTGCTTGTGGATTTTTTTTCACAGAGCTCGGGAAAGTACTGCGTATACAGTGCTTTTAAAACATGCATCGGTGTAAGGGTAAAGCCAAACAATAAAAAATAAACAAAACTTAATCCTGGATGTTAAGTTGGGACTATTGTACAGAGTAAAATCTTTATTGGATTCTTTACCTTTGATTCCTATGATTCGCTCAACTGTTTGTCAGCCTAAAGCTAATCCTACAACTTATTTCGAGTAAAATAAGAGCAGAAACTGTACTAAGCGTAATCTGTGTATCATAAATCTGATTGAAACTGTTTCTTTTTCTTCAGATACTTGGTAGAAGTCCTTTGGCTCAAGTGGGAACAGAAGGTGACTATGCTTTATGAGACTTAAAGGCACAGTACACGTTTGGTAATGATTCTGAAAATTCATGGCAATAAAAACTTAATTGGTAAGAAGTACAGCATCCTTGGGTAGTATAATGATTTTTGAGAAACTTTTGACTTCGAAGTACTACGGTTGTGGAAAATATATCACTTTTTATTCTCAAAAATTTGAATCTGAGAAGCGTTTCGACAGAAACGCTTCTCAGACTGTGTATTCCTATGGGGTTTTCGGTAATATCTCAAAAGCTTGACCACCTTTTGAAGTGAAATTTTCACAGGTTAGTTTTATTGTATGTATCTACATTCGTATAGGATTAACACAATCAGTAAGCTCCAATAACCAAACGTGTACTGTGCCTTTAAGAAATATTTTCAGAAACCAAATTTAAGTTGTAAATTGTTTTTTTTAGTCCAAGAGATCTTGGGTTGTAAGCAAATAAAATAACAATGTTTGGTCCCAAGTTTTGATATGAGAATTGTTTTATATTTCAGTGCGTAGTGTCCAGGTTCAACTGATGGGTATACTCAATATTCTACTGACTGTCATTGCAGCTTTTGTCTTTGGCTTCATGGCGATGTATTACTCTGGACAATCAGTCAATGCCGTAAGTCTTCCAACTTCAATCTCAGTTACTTATTTGCTCCATTCCAACTTCAATCTCAGTTACCCATTTTTCCCATGTGTATTGTTTTTGTCCATGAGTATTTTTCCATGCGCCCTCTAGTCAAAGGGTCCCCAAGACGAAGACCATGACAAAAAGAAAGGCCTTCATGGATGGTGTGCCAGGCCTTGAATTTCATCTTTGAGAGGGCAAGGCCATTTTCATACTGCAAAGGGCACTTCCAATGGAAAATCTTAAAGTCTGTGAAAGTTTTGAAGGGGCACTAAGGCCAAGACCAGGGCAACGGAGGCCATGCCTCAGTGGCCATCATTTAATTCCAGGCCTGGTGTGTAATTCCAAGCCCAGTGATTCTCTTAGTACGTTATGTTAAATTGCTATTCCTGTCTTGTTTTTCTCATTGTACAGAGAGTGCTATGTGGATTTTCTCTTGCAATGATTGTAGCTGTTGCTGACTTGTACTTCTTCATCAAAACTGAGGTTTAAAAACATTTTTCTACAAACTAATGATTTGTTAATTTTTTTTCAAAATTAATTTCTCCCTTGGAAGTTTCTGATTTAAAAAGCAACGTTATATCTAAATTTGATTTTGTAAAATTTAAGAACTTGTTTCTTGCCAATGTATTATTTTTTTCCCGATGATCTATTAATGTGATTGATGTTTATTTAGTATTACTTAAATTATTATTATTCCATATCCAATTTGCAGCCAATAGATGAATAACATCAAAATTTGCAAAGTAAATGTAATAACAAAATATAATCATTCCTGATATTTTATACATTTTTAAATAATGTTTTCAGAATTTTGCAGTAATATTTAAGAGCTTTCAAATTTGTTACAGATTAGAAAAAATCATCAAACAATTTCCAAATCTAGATATTTAAAAAGGGCCTGAAAAATCTTAAAAGCTTTCGGTTATTTGAATTTTTGTCAAAATGGAAAACACAAAGTCTTTGAGTCTAGATTCAAACTGTCTTGACTGAATGAACTTCGGCTATGGCTATGGCTATAGACCCCTTGCATATGACGTCACACTCTCAAGAAGCGCCATCCCTGAGGCCAAAAGGAGGCAGATCATTGGAGGATAGCTGTTCTTTGTGCGTAAAAACATGCGCGTGACCTCAGCGTACTTGCAGCGTTTCGCGTTCCGCGTTCCGCAAGGGGGTCTGTTGATTTCTAATAGCCCCCTTGCACAATGCGGAACGCACCTCCGAACAATGCGCATCATTTTTTGAGTCAAATCTTTTGTGCATAACGTTTGTGCACGATTTTGACTCCCAAAATGGCTAAGAGAATAGGCGCGTGCGAGTGCGCTGCAATGGGTCTATAGTATGGCTAAGGATGCTAGCTGTAGCCCCATTTGAAGCTGTTTATTTTAGATGTTGCTTTATCATGGTTTGTTGAGCAGTTTCAAAATATTTTAAAAAGCAAACTTGAACAGCTCTAACCTTACCAACCCCCACCCAAAACAAAGGTTATTGTCTTCCAAGGCTACTAATTGAGACCACTGAGATCCTCGTAGAAAAATAGAGCAATGTGAGACTTTCGGTGGCAGCAGACTTGCCAGATACAGTGTTCTTGGAAATATGTGCATAACAAAGATTGTAGAGTGCCGAAGGTACAAGATAGGGGACAGGAGCTCTATCAACTGTTGGAATGTATGCATGGATGCCATTTCAGCAAGCAGATGTTTTGTTATATCATTGATAGCAGTAGTCATCGTCTTTACATCATTTTTGTGCCTCAAAAATTGAGCAATTTATTGTTAATAATCAGCCAGAAAAGTCTAGGAAAGCCTTTAACATTTGCACAAGTAGGTCAGACCTTGTACTCCCTACCTTTTGTCCTTAAGCAGCTCTATGAAATTGGGCCCAGGTCTGCTGCCACCTAGTGTCTGCCATTGGGGTACTTTGGGAAGACAACCATTCTAATGTGTTGAAGTAATTGTGTACATCCTTTCTGAATACCATTTGTATATGGCATAACTTAGATGTATTTGTTTTAATACCCATGTAAGAATATCAGTATCATGTAAAGAAAACAACAAATAAAGACTCTATTTTTCTAAACATATCTGCATCCGTTTTTATTACATTTCTGTCCTGTACAATCAGGAAAGTTATTTTTGTATCATGTATTTATTTAAGTTAAATTTATAAAAGCTTAATGTACATCCTCCAGAATAACAATTCTGTTTCTGATGTACTTGAAATCCCTCAATAAAGCCATAACATACCACTTAATAAAGCATTTACCACCACATGGAATATACAGCAATTAATTTGTTTTTTAACATCAGCTGAAATCACAATGAAAAGTATAATTGTATTCTGAGAATTAACTTGCTTATTAAAGCAGGGAACCAGTCTAAAGTACTAATAATTTAGGTGATATATTTGGATGATACCAGTTATGGTGAGCAAATGTTTTCCGTGTGTACACTTGACACCCGGGGCCGGTTTCAAAGAGCTTCTTAAGCACAAAAAGTAGCTAAGCACAACAAAATTATGCTTACCAGAACAAGGTTACCAGCCAAACTACCATATCACATGTACAATTTGTGACCGGTATCCTGCTCATTTCTGCTTAGCAGGCAACTGGTAAGCAACATTTTCTGCTTAAGCAGCTCTATGAAATTGGGCCCCGACTATTTCAGACGCCTCACAACTCATTTGATATAGTTTACAAACATGGGATGAGATGTGCTGAATGTGAAAGTTCCTGACATGTACGGAAACATCCCAAGGTTTGTGACAAATGATTAAAACAAAATGAAATGTTATGAATTTTTGTATAAACAAAAGTAGTCTTTATTCAAAGCAATGAAACAAAACAGTAAAATGATTTACATCTTAAAAAGTATTTGTTTAAGTGAGTAACCATGAGAAATAATTTGTGGTACCAAATTGCTGCATTTTGTTATTTGGAATTAAAAGGGAAGTTTCAAAACTTCATGATTTTGAGATATGTGACTCTCCTTTTCTTTTTTAGCTCTCAGATTGACTTTTCTGAAGATTCAGCATAGTTTAGTGAGTTTTGCTTTATCAACTTGTACTGATTTTAAAGGATGTAGATTTGGAACTTACTCTGTGTGAGCTAGTCAAACACAAAAATGCCTGTTCTGAACATATACCACCAAAATATTATAACAACTTAAAGTGTGACATATTTGTCTTCAATAAGTAAACAATCTACATAATATGGTGAATAATTTGCCATTTTGGATTTGCAAAAGTTGAAGTTGTATTTTTATATATTATGGATATAACATGGCTGCATTTTGGAATATAAAATTAAACAGTATGAAAGAAACGTAAATCAGGGAGGGGTATGACAACGTCTGGATTTCTTTAACAAGGAAGTGTTTTAAAGAACTTATTGACACCATCAAAATATACTCACATGCTAACACCATTGTACTGTCATGACTGTTTCAAACAGTACCTTTTATAAATAGCATGTCTGTTTTTACTTAATTTTATTTTTTTTATGGAGGGGGAGGGAGTTGAACAACCCCTTTCAAATGGTCTGAAACATCGGATTAAGAGCCAATAAGCCATCTGTCAAAGACATGTAGGGTGTCATTACCGAGTGGTTTAGAGCATCGGATTCAAGTTCTGTTGGTCGAGTCATCTGGGTGTTGGTTCGAATCCCGGTCATGACACTTGTGTCCTTGAGCAAGATGCTTTACAATAATGGTCCTCTCCACCCAGGGGTATAAATGGGTACATGCGAGGGTAGAGGTTGATATTGTGTATGAAAAAGCCTTCGGTGCGCCACTGCAGCACGGGGCTGTATACTTCCCCAGGGAGCTGAGAAAGATTACAGGAATGCTATTGGCCCAATGACCAGGGCACTTATGTAAAGCGCATTGAAACGTTATTTTAAAACACGCTATATAAGAACTACTTATTATTAATATTATTATGATTGGAGATTTATTGCAATCCCTGTGGGAATTCTTAAAGGGAAGGCCACTGATGGAATTTTGTAAAAGTCAAAAAATCAACCCAAGGTAATTTCCATTTTCCATACTATTTGGCTAGGTCTCAATAGGGAGCTTGGAATTGTTGAAATTTTTTGGGAGACCGGAATACACAAGATTTCTTTACAGATAGACTTTCAAAACAGTACCATGGCATCATGGCGCGTTTTAAAGCATCAGCATCAAACAGGCAGATTATGGGGGATATTTTCATGTTGCCAACCTGTCCACCATGATGGGTGGGTTAGTCAATCCAAACACAGAAATGCACACAAATTATATATTAAAACCCTGCAACGATGCACCTGTTTTGTCCCAACGGTATTACGTCATCCTGCCAGAGAGGTGTGGCAGGCCCATTTGATAGGTTAAGAGGGGTCTGTTCTGCCTTATCTCAATGATTTATGTCTGCTAAACCAGTCTGCTGTCGGCACAAGATCACAAGACCTTCATTCACAAAAGGCCATTGAGCCTAGAGCGGTCAGACACAACATGCCTTACCACCAAGCTGTGGTAGTGATCTGTTGCGCACATGCCGCAGACAAAGGAGTTTGTGCATGAGCTATGGGGAAAATTTTTTTCCACCACCCCTCCTGACCAAATTGACGACCCCTGTTGATTGACACCCCTCCTAAAACGTGTGTATTGGTACACTGCAGGATATCAAGGAGTATCACGGGGTTGGGATCTACCATTTTGAAATGGTTATGTTTTTCTTGATATGTGCCAGTGCACTGTGGTTGGGTGCATCACTGCAAGGTTTTAAATGAGTTCTAATTTCTTACAGAACATAAATTCCTTTCAAAATTATTTTGTTTCCTTATGTAAATCAAACTAAACCTTAAGGTTTTTTTTATCAGAGGTTATCGAGGGGAAAAACCCTTACATCACCAGGGAATAAAACAAATGTTCATACTTTGTACATTTACCTCCAAAACTCACTTACTGCTAATGGTGTGTGTGTGTGTGAGTTTGTAGTGACATTCAAACCGAGGACTTACAACAAAAGGGACAATAGGTCCACGTTTGCTATCACAAAGGAAAACAATGGGGTCCAATGAGTTGAACAAAGGAGGGTCCACGATTGGAGGTCATTACACACCTGTGTGCGTGGGTAGGTATACACATTCAAACCAGGAACCTATAACAAAAATGCACAACAGGATCCAGGTTGGGTGCCCCAGTCGAAAAGTATGTACAAAAACCAATGAGAGCTGTTTCCCAAAAAGTACAAGTACAAACAAAAGAGAGACTATAGGGAGTCTCTGATTGCTGGGCCCAATTTCATAGAGCTGCTTAACACGAAAATTTGCTTAGCATGAACTTTCTTCCTTGATTACCAACCAAATTTCCATTTGTTGCATAATGCTTGTTAATGGTATCCAGCTGTTGTTTGCTTATCCTGAAAATCACGTGGAAATTTGGCTGGTAATCCTGTTTTTATCGAGGCAAAAATTTCATGCTAAGCAAATTTTTGTGCTTAGCAGCTCTATGAAATTGGGCCCTGGTGCTTACACACTGTGTGAGCTTGGAGGTACCTCCATGGTGTGAGTATGAGTTAACCTTAATACTTTAACTGCAGTAATATTCTGAAGCATCAACAAACTAACTGGTTAGTTACCTAAGCCAAAACAGGCTGTGAACCAGTCACACTCATTTACATTGTGTTTTGACTGGTAACCTAATTCCACTATGCAAGATTTATCTGTTGATATATTTAGCAAATTATGTGTGGTTTATCGACTCCATAAAACAAATAGCTCGTTAGAATTATTTGCTGATGAAGAAGGCTGGACACCAGTCACCAACATTACACAATACATAGCATTTTAGCTGGTAGCCTGTTTATTGGAGGGAAATAAAAACTTGTCTGTCCTAAAAACAAAACTTGGAATATCCATCAGTAGTTGTGAATCTTGAGCAGTTTGTGGGAAAAGGAGGATGCACGACGGATGAGAAGGTTGAAAGTTCTTGTAATCCATGGGGTTAATGCGAGAGAGATGAAGAGGTTCTTATCCGAAGAATCCATGGGGGTTAGGGTGGTCATCTTGCTTGCTCTCCAGTGTGAAAGGTGGAATCCTACAGTCAAATGTCTGTCCATTGCTCTTCTCTATTCTGAACGTTCCCCTATTGGTAAAAACAAAGATAACTTTAATGAAGAAGTTACTGTGGGTAAAACAAAGGTAACGTTAATGAGAAGTTGTTGTTAAAACAAAGATAACTTTAATGAGAAGTTGTTAAAAACAAAGATAACTTTAGTGATCAGTTTTTCCCAATAATACTCCATCATCACTTTTAAAATTGTTCACTTGTGACCTAACTATAGAGATTGTTCATAGGGAAAATAAGCTGGCCTGAACTTTTATAATCTTCTCTCTGAATTATTTAAAAACAAAAAAATGGGGACCTAAAATGGCTTCCAAGAATCCACTGTACCTTCCTTTTACCCTTAGGCCTGAAAAAAAGAGTTATGTTGGCATAATGGGCCAGAAAAATAGGGTAGGTAGGTAGGGTTTTTATTTTAAGTTTCAAATATGTTTTTATTTTATAGTCTAGGTATAGGCTAGGGTAGAATAGCGGTAGGACATTCCAGCAATATAAGCCTTCAGTGTTTAAATGGCCTAGATTTGGGGAAATCTTTCCCATCATCTAAAACCTTGTTGCAGACTGGTTGAACGAGAAACTATACATGTACTAAAGTACTATCAACCAGTGACGATCTTCTGCATGTTGTGCAGAACACTGTGCACTCCAAAGTACAATGAATGCTATGGCCATACAATTGAAGAAAAACAGAGAGAAACGGTTTCAAACGTATTTATAACTGATTTATAGATTTTAATTAGTAAATTTCTTCCCTTGAAACAAATTAAAATATCTAGGGTAGGCCCCTGCTTTAGGGTAGGTCGGGTTACACCAACATAACCAGTTATTTTCAGGCCTTAGTTACAATTTCCAGTCAGTGAGTGGACCGACGATTTGAAACCATTCAACTGCACAGGTGGAACAACTGTGTACTTGTTTGAGCGAGGATTTATTTGCATCTTCGTTTATTTTCATCTAAGCGGTAATAATCGAAAGTTGAGACTTCAATTTTAAAAACCATTTTTTCTACTGATTCCAATCCAAAATGAGAATCAGAACCAGGTGCTGGGTAATTGCGATCGCAGGGTTATCGTGATCGCATAGTGCCCAATCTCTATTCTCTGTGTGTATTTTGAGCTGACTTATAATGGAGGAGCAGCTGTCAACAAACTTTCAAGGATTAAAAATACAGTATACTATTATTATTATTATTATTATTATTATTCATTCGCCCTCAACAATACAAGAACGAAAAAATACAATACAAAGCAAATCGAAGAACAATAAAACCAAAACAGAAACAACAAAGCAAAAAAAGAACAATGAAACCAAAACAGAAACAACAAAGCAAAAAAAAGTAAAGATGTATTTTGTTACAGGCACAGCCCTAAATTTTTACAGAACATACAATGTACAAAAATGTTTATGACATGAGAGCAACTTAAAAATTAAAAAATTAGTGCATGAAGGGAGCATGCAAGTACAAGAAGATAACCTGGGTAAGGACACAAGAAAATTACCAAACAAGTCCTGACCAAATACTTGATACTTGATGGAATAATCCCTTTGCAGCTGATGACAGCTAAACTGGGATGATGTGCTGTGAGCGACGCCATGACCAGTGGTGCAATAAAAGTGCAGGACAAGACAAAATGAACATTATATACACTGTACATTGGGAGGGGGCAACTAGAGGATTCTGTCGTACACTTGCGGGCCCATTACCCGGATCTCAGGAAGGGCTGCAAGCCTAAATGCTTGGATGGAGGGTGCACTGACGACAGTTGAGGGTAATCTATTCCAGATCCTGATGGTACGAGGATAGAATGAATATTTGTAGCAGTCCAGGGAGACAGAGGGCATGCCATATTTTAGGTGATGATCATGTCTCAACGACCGGGTGGCTGTTGGCTGG
Source organism: Pycnopodia helianthoides (assembly GCA_032158295.1). Classification (NCBI taxonomy): domain Eukaryota; kingdom Metazoa; phylum Echinodermata; class Asteroidea; order Forcipulatida; family Asteriidae; genus Pycnopodia; species Pycnopodia helianthoides. The sequence goes on from CM063249.1 coordinate 6,523,138, forward strand.
ATGATAGATGGAAATGGTATATTGACAAGACGGTAGTGAATTTTGAAAAACATGCATGACAAACAATACTATGCGGGTCAGGGGTAACAAAAGTAAACTCAATCACTGTTGCTCGGAAGCATGCTACCCCAAACATAGTAAAACAGAAAAACTGGAAAAAAAGACAGACATGAAAAAATGAGGGAGAGGAAGAAGAGAAAGTTCCTACACACGCATGCTCCCGGGTCAATACGCAGAGATTACACAACAACAATGTCGGACGGGATTTAATAATAATAATAATAATAATAATAGATATTGATACCGCGCTTAGGCCTAATACTACGTTTCTAAGCGCTATGGTGCTGATGTCCTGGTAGACTATTAAGTCAAACCAGGGCAACATCACCAAAATACAAAGATACAAAATTACAAAAATAATGCAATAACAAAAGCAGAAAATAAACATGAGAAAGGCAAACAACATAAGCTGCAGAAATGGGTAATTACAGAGATTTGCATAAGTGAGTCTTCAACATAGTTTAAAGGTATTGTACACTTTTGTTAACAGCTCAAAATCAGTGTCCACATTTTGTGTGATTAAACGTATGCATGAACAAACAAACCTGTGAAAGTTTGAGCTCAATTGGTCATCGAGGTCACGAGAAAATAGTGAAAAGAGATCTTATGTGTTTTCTGTTTTCTCCAAATTATCGCGCGCGATAATTACTATTGTTTTACTCGTTTCTCAGAAACGATAGCATTTTAGGCAGAAATATTTTAAGGAACCCTTTCTACCATTACTTACTTTAAATCATGTAAGTTATGTGTGAATCTGTGAACATTGTGTTTTTCGATCTTACCAATAGTGTACAGGGCCTTTAAGTTGGCAGACAAAAGTCGGCAGAGGACAAGTTACAGCAGCATCCCGGATGTGTTGTGGAATAGTATCCCCCAGTCTTGATGGTCGTTTAAAGCCTTGCAGAGTCGTGGCCGTGGGGATAAAGGACCTCGCCTGGCCAGGACCCTGCAAGGTTTTAAACGGCCGGTTAAAACCTCGTCGCCTACTCTTTTATTCCCTTAGTGAATGACATCGATTGGTCAGACAGTAGGGAGCTAAAATGACAGATATTATAAATGTTCTTATTTACCACATATGACCACTCGGTGCTTGAAGTGAAACATGACTGCTGTACTGGAAGGCCGGTTGATCCTTCGATAAAATGGGCTCCTGTCAAAAAAACAAAGTCAATTGACCATTATAATGCAGCCATTCTCTTTGTTCAGTTCCCCGTGTCCAGTAGGGTTCTGCCCACAGTGGTCGGTGCCGGAAAACCCGCCCGGCACTCAGGATTCCCCAACCACCACTGCAAGAATTTTCTCTGTTCCCGACCACCACACATTTTCCACACGTTTAAATTACACTTGCACTTTTCTTTCGAAGGTTTTCAACGAAATGTAAAATTGGGTATCAGTAAAAAATGGTATCCGAAGGCACTAATTTTGGGTACTTCTTCGATATGAGTCTATTTATATGATCTACCATGTAACTGATCCATCTCGCATTGGTTTCCAGGGAAACATTTTTCCACCACTAAAGAAAAATGGGTAGAACCCTGGTCCAGTTGCAAAAAAAAAAATACTCGACAAAAAAAAATACTGATGCGCATAAAATCAAACTAGGCTCAGACTATTGTGCTTTTCCGTGTTGGAATTAATGGCCTTGGCAGTGTCTATAGCTGTAATGATTAATCTCAACGATAAATAGGGATACCATTTGGTGACATTTGGTACCCTAACCCTACCCCTAACCCTTACCCTGATAAAAAGGGTTAATGAACTGGTTCTTTGGCAATACATTCATATGACAACTTTCATTTGATGACTCCCTCCAATATTGACAACATTTGTGATGACATCAAGCAAAATGAGTCTTTTGTCGACCCTTGTCAATTTTTTTTTTTTATCTATTTGAAAGAAGAACAATCTCAGCTTTAAGGATATGAAAACCTCGTGTTGATACCACCTTTGGTTCAAAAGTTATGGAAGTTGAAACACCAAGAGATGTATAGAAATGTAAACCCCTGTGGACGTATTTTGGCCTGTTACTCAATAATGCATTTACCGACAAACGACTCATTTAGCTTGATCGCATCACATTTCTGAGCTTTCATTTCTTCTTGTTGTTTTGTTCACAGCATTGACTTACATTCAAGTTTATTATTTTGTACTGCATTTTGCAACATTTAAAATTTGTTTCTTTTCATATTTGTTTTGAGACACCACATAAGAGCGGATTACCTTGATATGTAAGAAATAGAAAATATAAACACCCTCCCATCAGAGACATAAATATGAACTGCATACCTGTCCAATAACACCTCTTCCTCTGACTGTCTCAAGAGTTCCGGACAGACTGAATATTCTCCAGTGTCGTTCTCTCAGTTGGACCGTCTCTTCCCCAAGATTCTCCAACCTGATGCAGTATCGCCACTGATAGAAATACAATAACAACTCAATAATCAAAATCTGATGCAGTTTAGTTGAACTGTCTCTTCCCCTAGATTCTCCAGCCTGATGCACTATCGCCACTGATAGAAATACAATAATAACTCAATCAAAATCTGATGCACTATAGTTGGACCGTCTCTTCCCCTAGATTCTCCAATCTGATGCAGTATCGCCACTGACAGAAACACAATAACAACTCAATAATCAAAATCTGACACGCTCCATGAAGTGTGCAAATAGACGCAATATAATAATTTCTGTGAACAATACCGTTTTCTTGATTAAAGTTCTTCCAAAAGTTGTTCACTAAAGCCCTTACTCCCTAGGTTGATTTACTAGGATCCTTCCTCACTCTAACAAAATCCAAGTAACTCCACACCCAAACTGTTGGAATCTGATTATGGTGGTCTGCCTGATCCCATGTAAAGCATTAATCAGGTTTCCTCAGCCCAACACAATGAAACAAAACATACTGTTGGAGTTTAACGGGTCAGGGATGAGAGGTAACTATAAATAAATAAATAGTAAACTTGCGGGTACAATCATATAATATGAACTCGTTTGTGGGAGTGTTGGCTCTTCTTTAGAAAAGCAGAGTAGACTGCTCGAAACGTCAAGACCAAACCGGCTCTTTTCAGAGCCAACACTCCAACAAAAGAGTTCATATTACATGGTTGTGCCCGCGAGTTTACTATTTATTTATTTATAGTTACCTCTTATCTCCACACCATGCAAAGCTTCAAACACAGGGATGATTAGGGTTGAGGACTCATTCTGAATATTTGGTTGACGATTTTCAACTTACCCAGTACACACTTGAGTCTTGTGAAACCTACAAAAGGAATAAAATATTGACTTTATGAATGCAACGAATAACAGCCACCAACCAGACAAAACAAAAACCAACCAAACAAAACAATTCCATCAAAAACCTCCTTCACTGCATCTTTATGTTATAATATAATTTTAAGTATTTTAAAAATACATCAAAAGTAACTAGACGTGTGTTGCATAACAAGCACTGGGGGTTTCGGTTATAACAAGATAAACTATTCAGAATTGAAAATGTCATGGTGATGTTGTTAAGTTGTCACAGTCCATAGCGATCGATTGTCCAGATGTGAAAATGTCAAGTTAAGTAGAGAATTGAACCCCCAATGCTTGAGTGACAGCGCTTTAGTTTACATTATGACACATGTTCCACATCTAGGAAGGAACAGGAAGTCTGGGTCAAATGGGGTCACACTCTATGTATCGTTTGTTGGGTGATTAAAGCCCTTTCCGATGATGTATAGATCGTAAACATCAAATGTGGCGTTCAGGAGTTATGATTTTTTTCAAATATGTGAAGTTTCAACTTTATATGAGCTTGGGAAATGTGCTTTTGTTAACGGCCAAGGGAAGAAGAAGAAGTAATAAGAAGAACAAAAAGGAAAAAAAGAACAAAAACAAGAGGTGTTTCAAGCTATGCTCCGAACACCTAGGAGTTCAGGAGTTATGATTTTTTTAAATATGTGAAGTTTCAACTTTATATGAGCTTGGGCAATGTGCTTTTGTTAACGGACGAGGGAAGAAGAAGAAGTAATAAGAAGAACAAAAAGGAAAAAAAGAACAAAAACAAGAGGTATGCTCCGAACACCTAAAAAAATGCAATAGTTTAAACTGTAACAATAACTTCAAACTAAATGAAGGTATTTTTTTGGATGTGTATTTATGAAATGATGCTAACCCTTGCTCCCATATAGAACGGGATTACTGTGACTCTAATATTGTCTGTTGTCTCTCTGTGTACATCTGATAGCTCCAACCACGGATGATTCTTCTCTTGCCATGCCTTCAGTGTGTCCTTCGGTACAAAGTTAGGGTCTGTAAGTAGGAAAAACACAGGGTACAGAATTAATAGTAACAATAATAGTGGCTTCTTATATAGCGCTCATATCCATCACTCAGTGACGCTCAAGGCACGTCAACATTCAGTATTTTCCTGCAAGGTATTGTGGAGCTACGTTTTGAAGTATTAGACCTATTCCTTTACACAGCACCGTGTAATGGTTTACAAGGTGCAGTGGCGCAGCATGCTGCCAAGCAAACCAGGATTACTGGGGCGAAACCCTTCTCTCTTTGGTTAAACCGCACTGGGCTACGTGCATTACACAACACACAGGACCAACGGCTTTACGTCCCATCCGAAGGACGAGCAATAATGGTTAAGTGTCTTGCTTAAGGACACAAGTGTCACGACTGGGACTCGACTGCTGTGGCACAATATGCTGCCGATCATTCGGAAGCCAAATTGAGTGTGGTCAGTAAAACAATTTAGAAAATGCTTACCGCGAAACGCAACGGCCACGTTTTGACACACACACACATCGTGCACATGTACTTGTACATGTTCGGTATAACAGCCACGCAATTGGCTAGTCTTTGTTATCTTCATGGGTTGCATGTTATTGCAATACCTGCAGGTGCTTCACAACATTTTATTAAATGGGAGCATACGCCCTCTTTCAGTAAGCGGCTTGATAACCTGAGCATGTGCTGCAGGGTTCTGCCAACGGTAGTCGGTGCCGGCAAACCCGCCCGGCATCATGATTCCCTGACCACAAGAATTTTTTTTTTATATTTTCCTTCAAAATATTTTGAATTATTGTAAACAAAATTATTTACCAGTAAAAAAGTTCCATCCAAAGTTTCGAGTAGCCTACTTCTTTGGTTTGAGTCTATTTTAATGATCCGGGATAAAGCATCCCTCCCGCCTGTACGATGTACACTATATCCAACGATCCAAAAGTTTAAGACACTACAGACAAGCTCATCAAGATTCAAGTTTAAAAGTTACAAAAATGCAGAAGATACTGACCTTGGCCTGTATTATGTTCTAAGAACTTATCAAAGAGTTCATGTTGGATTGGATTCTTCTCTGTTGTCGAGTACGGAAGGATGTCTTCATGAGCGACATAGTCTAGACCTTGAGGGAGAGAAAAATTGAACTGTTTGTATGAAGAAAAAAAAAAAACTTTAAGTCTAATCCCTTATTGAAGATTTACAGACAGCCTGTGGAATGCAACACTAAAATGCCAAGCCTGCTCAAAGGTTCCATAATAAACAACAAAGGTCCCTCTGATGGGTGACAACTCGCAATGACTTTTCATCTTGTGGTATTGCACTTTCTCTAGGTCAGTCTTTTTTGTCCATCCATCCTGAACTGATGTCAACACTTCATTCTGTTGCACCAGTTGGGCTACACTATCCATGAGACCCAGTAAGTTAATTTTGTTTATATATATTTTTTTAAAAGAGATATTGCCTTTACTCACAAGGCTGAACGGCCACTTCAAGGTGAGGGCTACACTTAACTGATTTGGGCTGTCGACCAAAATCAACTGACACCAGGGGCACGTTGCCACCTACTCCTGGGGCTGAAACAGGGTTATTACCCCCTTCACAGTCCGTAAGGATGTAGGCATGGGTATCATCCACTAGGAGCCTGGCTGGTAGAGCAGAATGCACTACCTTCCCAACTTTTTACGAAGCAATTATGGTTTAAGTGCCTTGCTCAAGGGCACAAGTGTCATAACCGGGATTCAAACCCACACTGTGCTGCTGACAACACCAGAGCTTGGGCCCGGTGAACTAGACCACTCGGCCACGACACGCCAATTATATAAACTCTACAAGATTGAGACTTGAGGTTTGACAGATTTGACAGGTTTATAGTAATTCAACCCAACATTAAGGGTTCCCTGATGTTATTTTTTAGGATCAATTCAGTAATTTTATTGGATGAGTGCATGCCCACATAGACATGTATCAGTGTAGACAGCTGGTCCTCAGTATGCAATAGACATAATCGGCAACCGTAGTCACGTGACTCACAGTGGGTATAAATTGTAAACAAACCAAGCAAGCAACATGCAGTGTTCATAGAAAAGCATGGCTGCTTCCTACCTTCTGGCAGAAGCACTCGGGCGCATCCATGCTTTTCTACGCACACTGTTCGTTGCTTGCTTGGTATTTTACTTTTTATAACCACTATGAGTCACGCGACTACAGCCGCCGACTGTGTCTATTGCCAACCAAAAGGTAACAGTTACATCTTTAGGGAACATGGAAGTGGTCTCTTGCACAAGCCTCAAAAACCCACTTAGTTTTATATTTTCCATCATACAATGCATGGAACTCATTTCAGGGGTTGTTTTGTAAGATGTCCAACCACTAGTGATTCACTGATATGCATATGACCCCAAAAAATAATTCTGCCACCAAATCAATCAGAGACATGCTGCAAAGAACACTCAGCCGAAAACGTTACCATGCTTACAAATTAGTAAAAACAAGCTGCCCGTGGATAGCAAAGATTTGACACATAAATTTGCTCATTTAATGGTTTAGCAACAAATTACTCAGGCTGTATACATAAAAAACATTCCTGAACCCATAACACAAAAACTACACAAGTGATCACAAGTTGAGCTTACAAGGAGTTCATCATGGCAAAAGATATTGCTGTCTAGAACTTCTTTTTGGGGGGTTAATGTTTGCATTAAAGGAACATTACAGAATTGGTAATTGTAAAATATACTTTTGATCACAGATTTAATAAAATTTACACGGTCTAATGATGATGATAGTAGAAAACATCCCTTGAAATATTTCTGTCTGAAATGCCATATTTGATGAGAAATGAATAAACTAATTTTCTGATTGGAGTTTATCGCTCAGTGAGCGTTTTATTCATTTGTTGAACCTATATGGTTTCATGCAAATGTGTAATCGGTTTGTCACTATTTTCTCGTGACCCAGATGGCCGATCGATCTCAAACTTCTACAGGTTTGTCAGTTTATGTATATGGTGGATTACATAAAGTGCTTACACTGCCAGCAACTGTTTTACTAGCAAAAACCAATTCTGTAATGTGCCTTTAAATTTTTGTTGTAATTGTTGCTGTTATTTTTGATGGGAGGAGTCAATACTTTAATTACCCTTTTTTAAAGATGAAATTAGAGAGAGAGAGAGAGAGAACAAGTCCTTGCATAACAGCTATATATTACCTTACCCTGGCGTTGAATGGAATTAGAATTCAAACACCTTGCCTATCATCCGAACTTAAAGGCAAAGTATAGACCATGTGAACTTTGTTTACAATAAGTGTGACCTTGTACATTCTTTGAGTATTCTGGCAGGCAAGATACTACACTGGTCCTATGGGAAAGTTGACATTTTGTGTCATAATTTCCACATAAAACCAAGAGTTATGAAAGTAAAAGCTGGACAAGTTTTGAGATGTGCCCCCTTTCATCATATCAAAAGTTGATAAGAATTAGACAGTGCAATCTCCATAAAATATAAGATTTTATGCCTTCTTCCATTGAGCTGTGTACAAATCGTGCCTGCAGGAAGTCCTGGCTCTGTGGCTCTTTTGTAAACGTGTGATGTCACAGGTCACATCGTCTATACCTTTGGTTTTTGGGACCATTTGATTGTTGTAATCCTACATATATGTAGATATATACAATAAAACAAACCTGTCAAAATTTCATTTCAAAAGGTGTGTTTGCAAAAATCCGCAGCGAATATGTCCACGCATTAAGAATAATCTCTAATAGGAATACACAATCTGAAAAAAACGTTTCTGACAGAAACGTTTCTCAGATTCAAATTTTGGGGGATAAAAACTGACATCTTTTGCCATATCCACATTATTTTGAATTGAAATATTTCTCAAAATGCTTTATACTATCTAACGTTGCTGTACATCTAACCAAGTCAGTTTTTATTGTTATTAATTTTTAGAATGATTACCAATCGTATACCTTCCCTTTAGCTATCCACTGATCATTTAAAACCATACTACTCTAATTGTAAAACAATTTCTTTACCACCCTTGACTTTTAAAACGCCACTGTCCCAGCAGTATCATGTATCTCATCTCAAAAATTAATAACTGGCTCGAAAAAAGAGAAGAAGGTCAAATTCTAACAAGGAGAAACAAAAATGTACAGCACAATTGGAAAGTTCTTTTGTCAATAGATAAATATTGAAGACTTGGTTGATAGGAAGATTACATGCAAACAGAAAAAGGACAAACAAACAAACAAACGTACCTGGGATTGCATACAAAGATCTATTATTATCTTGATTTCCAAGGAACGTAACAGCCTCTGTCTGTGCACGCTTAATAGAAAGGAGAGACAAAAGTAGAGAAAACAAATAAAAAATGTTCAACAGTTGAACTGATTTTTATAAGTTCTAAATAAATGAATCAATAAGTAAATGCCAATCCCACTCATTAGTAGTGAGATCCCAATCCCAGTCAGAGATAGTGAGATCCCAATCCCAGTCAGAGATAGTGACATCCCAATCCCAGTCAGAGATAGTGACATCCCAATCCCAGTCAGAGATAGTGACATCCCAATCCCAGTCAGAGATAGTGACATCCCAATCCCAGTCAGAGATAGTGACATCCCAATCCCAGTCAGAGATAGTGAGATCCTAATCCCAGTCTAGTGACATCCCAATCCCAGTCAGAGAGTGAGATCCCAATCCAGTTAGAGATAGTGACATCCTAATCCCAGTCAGAGATAGTGAGATCCTAATCCCAGTCAGAGATAGTGACATCCTAATCCCAGTCTAGTGACATCCCAATCCCAGTCAGAGATAGTGATATCCCAATCCCAGTCAGAGATAGTGAGATCCTAATCCCAGTCTAGTGACATCCTAATCCCAGTCAGAGATAGTGAGATGCCTAGCCAGTCGAAGTCAGGCTAGTCAGAGATAGTGAGATCCCACTCCCAGTCATAGATAGTGACATCCCAATCCCAGTCAGAGATAGTGAGATCCAATCCAGTTAGAGATAGTGAGATCCCAATCCAGTTAGAGATAGTGACATCCTAATCCCAGTCTAGTAACATCCTAATCCAGTCAGAGATAGTGAGATCCTAATCCCAGTCAGAATAGTGACATCCTAATCCCAGTCAGAGATAGTGACATCCTAATCCCAGTCAGAGATAGTGACATCCTAATCCCACTCGGTAATATCAAGATTCAAATCCCATTCAGCAATATCAAATTCAATCTAGTGATTATGACATTACTGGCTTAAAATAAAAAACCAAAATCAATACTTCACCACTCCAGACCTCATGATATATTTCACATGAAAGTCAAGCTGTTGTTAACTCACAATGAACGGACAATCTCTGCTGTCAATCAGCACCTGGTAGTAGACGTGCGTTTTTCCTTTAACTTCCTTGTTGTCTGTGTGTATGTGCTCTCCAGTTTCTGCAGTTGGAGGTGGGCTGTCAATAACCAAACATAAACATAAACTCTCTTGTTAACTGGATAATTACAAATCATATACACACAGATGAGTAGTCAAAGCAACACAAGTACATACTTTCAAGCTCTGTTCCTGTTTTCTATAATGTTTAACCATTTCAATCACATCATCGTTTCTTCTACTTTAATTCCTCCTTCTTCCGTCCCACCCTCATCTAGTCGTTGTTAGCCCTCATCTAATGTGCTCTTTAGTTCTTGAAAGTTACAAAGGCCATCGTGTAAGCTGTCCTGCTCTCGGCATGCTTCCATACAAATTCTGCATTTCTGTCCTTTCCTGAAGGACAGTTGCCCTGCCCAAGTTGGAACAAAGTTCCAGGTCTAACATCCCCTCTCCCCCCAATATCCATCAGAATCCTTCACCCTTTGACAACTGAACATCCAAAGCTTTGAACTCCAATAAGACTGACATGACTGGTTCCATGACGTGCATAGTTGAATCAACTTTTAAAAAAATAGGCACAAATTTCGGGAAGCACTTTCAGTCTTATGGTTTACGCGTAATCAAATAAAATCCAGAATAAATATGTAAAAGTCCTGTTTCAGCCCCAGGAGTAGGTGGCAACGTGCCTCTGGTGTCAGTTGATTTGGGTCAACAGCCCAAATCAGTTAAGTGTAGCCCTCACCTTGAGTGGCCGTTCGGCCTTGTGAGTTAGGCGATACCTCATTAAAAAAATAAATAAAAAACTCACACACAGGTCAAGTGCTTTTACAACATTTACCTTCCTTGCTTGTTTCCAGCTACATCTCTGTCGTAGAGTCTTGCTAACCAGGGGAACAGTAAGATACCGCGGTAACCAAATATTCTATGGAGAAACAGCTGTAACAACAAACCGTAATATTACTTCATAATGATAATAAAACTATCCGAACTGCTGACACAAGCGCCCGCTGCTAAGAAAGGAATACAATCAATATAATAACTGGCACATTCGTTTTGTCCAAAATAATGATATTGAGCAGAAAAAAGGAGCCCTTTGAAGATGAATAGAATTTCACCAAATAAAATATAGAGACTACAGTTAACATTTGTAGCATGTACTGTACAATGTACACTGTAATATGAATTATACATGCTTTCGTATTACTTTATATTACTTTATGCTACAAAAGCACCTCTTTTTTTGAGAAACAACCTCTTAGAAAGAAAACCTGCTTCTGTTATATTCATTACACCATTTTTCAGAAAAAGAGAATCCTTCCATTTACATAGCTCTGCTTAGCAAAGCAATATCACAAGATACTGTTTGTGTGTGAGTTAGAGTTAATATACTTAAGTAGTATGGGGGTTGAACAAAGAAAAATTTACTAGAGCGGGATTTGAACCAACGACCTCCGGATTAACGTACCGGCGCTCTACCAACTGAGCTATCTAGCCCTATATTGGCGGTCTCCCTATTTTGTCAATATCTTTGTTCGGGGGTGCCAGTCAGAAGCCATACAACCGTTAACTGCCGTGTAGCCAGGGATCACACCCAAGTTTACGATACAACCTGGGAAGCAGCAGCCACGGGATCACCTTGAGGGGATGCGACTTTTTCAATTTAAATGTCAAGTCATAAACCACAAGGGAAACTGACTGGGTAAATTTAAAATAGTATGGGGTTGAACAAAGAAAAATTGACTAGAGCGGGATTTGAACCAACGACCTCCGGATTAACGTACCGGCGCTCTACTAACTGAGCTATCTAGCCCTATATTGGCGGTCTCCCTATTTTGTCAATATCTTCGTTCGGGGGTGCCAGTCAGAAGCCATACAACCGTTAACTGCCGTGTAGCCAGGGATCACACCAAAGTTTACGATACAACCTGGGAAGCAGCAGCCACGGGATCACCTTGAGGGGATGCGACTTTTTCAATTTAAATGTCAAGTCATAAATAACAAGGGAAACTGACTGGGTAAATTTAAAATAGTATGGGGTTGAACAAAGAAAAATTGACTAGAGCGGGATTTGAACCAACGACCTCCGGATTAACGTACCGGCGCTCTACCAACTGAGCTATCTAGCCCTATATTGGCGGTCTCCCTATTTTGTCACGGCAGTTAACGGTTGTATGGCTTCTGACTGGCACCCCCGAACAAAGATATTGACAAAATAGGGAGACCGCCAATATAGGGCTAGATAGCTCAGTTGGTAGAGCGCCGGTACGTTAATCCGGAGGTCGTTGGTTCAAATCCCGCTCTAGTCAATTTTTCTTTGTTCAACCCCATACTTAATATACTTAAGTTACACTTTTTTAACTAAGCGCATAGAGCTAACTTCCTGCTCAGTATTAGCCCTGCTTGTATGAGATTGGATTCAATATTGTTCTTCAGTAAGCCATGTCTAGACCCCTTGCATATGACGTCACACTCTCTAGAAGTGCCATCCCTGAGGCCAAAAGGAGGCAGATCATTGGACGATAGCTGTTTCTTTGTGCGTAAAAATGTGCGCGTGACCTCAGTGTACTTTTAGCGTTTCGTGTTATGCAAGGGGGTCTATTGATTTCTATAGCCCCCCTTGCACTAAGCGGAACGCACCTCAAAACAATGCGCGTCATTTTGGGAGACAAACCTTTTGTGCACATGTCACGTATGTTTGTGCACGATTTTGACTCCCAAAATGGCGGGCAGGATAGGTGCGTGTGAGTGCGCTGCGCATTGTGCAATGGTTCTATACTGTTAATTAACCCTCCTACTGTCAGTGACTCTTGGCAACATTTTCCAGTGAGTTGACCAACCATTTGAAACCATTCGACTGCCAAGGTTGTGTACGGTGGCACAACTGTGCACAGAACTAGCTGTGTACTGTGTACATGCATTCCCTTATGGTATCATATTTCAGGCTGGCATAGTTGATCTATCATTCAAAACCACTTGAATGGTATTGAATGGTCAAACAGCAAGAGGGATTAATGTTTCAAATTATTGTATACAAAGATATACAGCAATTTGACAAATTTATATTTTTCCTCCTAATGAGGATCAGAGCCAAATTTCATGGCTCTGCTTACCGTTGAATTCTGCTCTTACAGGGTTCTGCCCACAGTGGTCGGTGACGGAAAACCTGCCCGGCCCTCAGGATTCCCCAACCACCACTGGCAGAATTTTCTCCGTTTCCGACTACCACACATTTTCAAATTTTTTTAATTACACTTTCAAAGGTTTTCAACGAAACGTAAAATTGGGTATTTACCATTAACCCTCTTGCTGTCTGACCATTCAATACCATTCAAGTGGTTTTGAATGATAGATAAACTATGCCAGCCTAAAATATGATACCATGAGGGAATGCATGTACACAGTACACAGTTAGTTCTGTGCACAGTTGTGCCACCGTACACAACCTTGGCAGTCAAATGGTTTCAAATGGTTGGTCAACTCACTGGGAAATGTTGCCAAGAGTCACTGACAGTAGGAGGGTTAAAAATGGTATCTGAAGCCATCAATTTTGAGTACTTCTTTGCTTAGGGTTAATATATGATCTACTGTGTAACTGATCCATCTCGCAATGGTTTCCAGGGAAACATTTTTCCACCACTAAAGAAATCCTAGGCAGAGCCCAGCACTTACAATCACCATACTCTGTTTACAGTGCAAGCGCCCAACTTCTGCGCTAGAATGCCTAATAACGTGAAGTATGCATGAGCACAAGCAAAATTCCTTTTTAACCTGTGACATACTGTAGTGATCTGTGAAGGAATCAACCGCAAAGCGCGAGCTAATCGCAAAAGGCGAGCTAATTGCTAAGCGCGAGCGTGGTTGGTTTCTAATTAATAATATTTTGATATGGAAGATGATTAATAACAAAGATGGGAATAAAATAAAGGAATGTAAGAATAAGAAGTCAGCTTGGGGTCTTGGGGAAGATACTTGAACAGAGCAGAGCTCTTAATAGAACTGTAATTGTTTAGAGACATCATCACTTGTGTCCAACTTGTCATTTATTGGTCTGTTGGTGGTCATCAAGCCTCCCAATTATCTATATACTACTCCGCACGTACGTGAGGAAGAAAGGACCCAAACCCAGGCCAAGACATCACAATACATTGACGCAAGTGTGGAATTCACTGCTTCTGTAAGCGCCTATTCTTTGCATTAAGGTAAACAGAGTAATGAATTTGGGCCCAGGGCATACCCACGGAATCAATAGTTTTTACAGCACTGGTTCTCAGTCATCTTATTCCATGGCGAATCCGAGTTTGTAGTATCATTGCCTCACACAGTGCTATAACAACAATCATATTTTCCCCCATTTTTATAAACAATATGTCAATCATCCTTCTAATTATCTTAACAAGTTTGTTTTGATTTTACCTGCCCAGTGACGTACTTTCCTTGCTGCTTTGGGGATTCAAGACGACCAACTGTCAGCAATTTTCTGCAAATATGACCAAAAATACAGGATTATAATCTTCGACTTCTTTCTTCCATCTACTGCATTTTGGCGCAATCTGTTTTTTTTAAAGTTTCACTTGAAAATAAAGGAAAGCATATGTGTGTGGTTTTATTTAGTAAAATAAATTAATACAAAATAAACAATCAATGTAAACATTATGAGAAAATTATATATTTGTTATATACATGTACATACATTTGTTTCACTTTTGAAGCATTTTTCTGAAATAAACCATTTCCAATTTGAAGTAAACAATTTTGTTATTTTCAATTAAATTACTTTTTAACTAGGTCTAGTATATTAGTAGTACTACTTGTACTGTAGTCTGTACTGTAATTTTCATACTTTACCCCCAAAAATTTCATTTCGTACTCGAAACAAATTCTATTCACTTTCTGCCTTTATAAACAGTAACACTCGATCATAGAAACTTACAATCTATATTATTTTAACTGGAATCATTAGTTTTTCTTATTCTTATTCTTCTTATTTTTTATTTGGCCATTAAATACACACAAACAGTCAGTAAGTAACGAAATGACTTTTGGAGTCTTGTTTATTATGAGGCATCTATTCTAGAAATAGGATAGGAAGTCCGAAGAATTTACCATTTTCAGATTTTCTATATTCAGTTAAAAGCTTTGTCTTTTCATTTATCCTCATGAAACATAGACATCTTGGTTTATGACTACGAGAGAACCGGAACAGGAATTCTCAAAAAACGTAGTATTTCAACCATTTAACCATTTATCATAAATTATGGAACACAAGTGAAGTAATCTTTCCAATTATTAAATTAAGCAGGCCGCTAGAAATATAATTCCTTTTTAAAACCAGGGTCAGGGAGGGAATCTAAATAACTTCAATTCTAAACAAGTTTTCTCAAGATGGGACCATGGTTGTTGACAAATATACGCGCATGAGTTGGTTGGAGTACGGGTTGGTTGGATGGAGTTAGTTGCGATAATCGTAACCCTCCATCCTCCCGACGGTCGGAGACCGGAGGGTTACGAGTCATGCAGTGCAAAAAAGTGGCGAAATAAAAATTTCGACTATTTTGGTCAGACTAGTCACCAGATTTACCAAATTTTTACCACTTTAAAAAAACATGACACACATTCTAAAAACATGGATGTGATCATCAATGTGTCATGAATCCATTCGTATTACTCAAAACATCATTGAGAAAATATTTAAAGAAAAAAAGACAAAAACTTACCAGAGACTGAGCGAAATTTTCATGATGCGTAGCAGTCTCAGGTTCGGTTTTCGAACCTCGCGATTCGTGACCTAGCAACATCTCGACCAATCAGCGTAAGCAAACTCGTCGTTGAGCGCATTTTGTTGAGTTGCACAATCACAGGATATTCACGAGGAAAAATTTACAGATTGAGCGCGCACTCAGGAAAGCTGTTCCTGCAATTAATCAGCGCAAACTGCAAATAGCGCAAATCCGTTAAATACATTAACTGCGTGCACGCACAGTCGCACACGAGACGATCGCCACGCCTACACAACGGTTTGGTTACGCTGATTGGTTGATGTAGGGGAATTGCGGTCCATGGACATTTCGGTCAGTTTCTGGTAAGTTTTTGTTCGTTTTTTCTTCAAATAATTTTTCATCAATGTTTAGAGTGTTATGAATGGATTCATTATACCTTGAAGTTCAAATCCATGTTCTTAGAATGTGTGTCATGTTTTTTGAAAGGGGTAAAAATTGGGCAAATCTGGTGACTAGTCTGACCAAAATAGTCGAAATTTTTATTTCGCCACTTTTTTGCACTGCATGACTCGTAACCCTCCGGTCTCCGACCGTCGGGAGGATGGAGGGTTACGATTATCGCAACTAGGATGGAGTACGCGTTGATTCGAACATTGCATGCCGACAGCTGCCATTCATTCAGTAAAACGAATCCCTTTTAACTGAAAACGTGACTGATTATGGTCCGAAAAATGACGAGAAACGTACTAATATTCCTAAACATATCATTCACTTTATTCTATTACTTACTTTGTAGCTAAATGTCTCCTATTTGAGAGTTTATTTTGAGCAGAAACCATTAAAAAGGCACAATTTCTCTGAGATGCTTGCAAAACAATTCTTCCTACGCAGGTCGCCATGTTTGATAATTTCACCTCCAGCGCCCTCTGTTGACCCAACACAACACTCTGATTTGCAAGCAGCACAGCAGAGGCTCGTAAAACGACTCCGTCAACGGAACCCCTTATTTTTGTATCTACCCGCAACTGGTTTCAATTTAACCATATAACACCTGAAAAGTTGGTTATATAAAAGCATGCGCCCAAAGAGTTCAAAGATGTCCTATTAATACGCCACTGCTTATCCTACCATTCTCATGGTATGTGCAATGCATAGAGCTATATATATTGACTAGAGCGCTAACTTGCTCTGAGTTCAAAAGCCACCCTGGGCGCAGACATGTTTGATGTGTTGCGTGACTAAGGAACGATTTTAATTTTAAGAGAGCACACATGGCCGCGAAAATTTTGCATTCGGCGTGCGCGCTTACGTACGCGCCATATTTAATCTAACGATCATTGCTCTTGTAAACAGGTGATTTTAGTGATGTCTTAAAAAAATATGTAGTAGGTGATTTTCTGATGTTGTTACTTACGTCTTAGGAAAAATGCTGAGTCGAACTAAAGCCTTGTTTGGGAGGATTCAATGCTTCAAGATGTCAAGGGGAAAAAAACGAAATCTGCTTCAAGGATACACAATATGCCGGCAAGAATGACGAACTAAAAAAAAAAACCGTATACGCGCAAACGCACATGTTAAGCATGACGCACATGACGCTCGCAGTTTGCACGCTCATTAGCAGATTGTGCGTTCTCATTTGCTGCATATTTGGTTCGATGACGCATAGAAAAGAACAAACGCTTTATCATGCAAATAGCCGTACAATTGCCGTACAAAATTTCAAGCTTTTGTATTGGTTTGTACATAAGCATGGATGCGCCCACACGGCTTCAAAACCTTAGTGCGTGTATAACGGGGTGTCAGCGCTCTAGTCAATAATTATATAGCTCTATGGTGCAATGTGCATGGTATGTGTATTACTTAAAAATAGCGACCTCCATACAACCATGGAGGATGATACAGGAACCATTTTGACACCCACGCACACACCACACAAGTGCACAAAACCTACTTACGGCGGGGCAATAAATACAAAGTAGTGCAACTTTTTGTGTAAAACAACCGAAGCATAATATTTTACTTCACGCTGCAAAGTTGCGGCCGAAATAGGAATTTAAGCCTATACACAGAGAACATATCCCATTGTCTGCTACGCAAGCTCTGTGAATGTTGATAGTCGGACCGTAACACCCGCTTTACTCTATGGAACGTGATGTTTTGTACTTATCGGCAGAATTTTAGTCCTTCTTTATCTTGATAATGGTGTTTAATAACAAACTTTGTTTTCATACATTTGTAGCTGCAGTTGTTGTTGAGTATATGGTTAGTGGGTTTGTACGCTGTCAAACGGATCACAATACTTTCGAAGTATAGAGCAAAGACATGCTGGAACCATTATGGAATCAACAACGGAAGCAACAGGTAGGGCCCATGCGTACGGTACATAGACCACCCAACTAATTATTAAAACGCATCAGGTAAATGCGGTAGCAAGTTGGTGATGGCTGGATTTAATCGCCGATTAACAGTTTTGATTATTTCCATCCACTGTGATTCTGGTTAGATAAAATTAGGCACTCGATCACTGGATCTCTAGTGCTTCTAATATACCTTTCAACATTATTATCAATAACTGATCCACGATCTATCGGCAGTTAACAATTTAGAGAAACACAATCGCATAAGGCGGATACGGCTAATGCTATAATGATACTATTTAAAGGCATGGACACTATTGGTAATTACTCAAAATAATTGTAAGCATAAAAACTTTACTTGGTAACGAGCAATGGAGAGCTGTTGATAGTATAAAACATTGTGAGAAACGGCTCCCTCTGAAGTAACGTAGTTTTTGAGAAGGAAGTAATTTCTCAGTAAAATATTTGAATTGATTTTTAGCGCGTGAGGTCTCGAAATCAAGCATCTGAAAGCACACAACTTCGTGTGATAAGGGTGTTTTTTCTTCCATTAGTATCTCGCAACTTCGACGACCAATTGGGTTCAAATTTGTACAGGTTTATTTGTGCATATGTTGAGATACACCAAGTGAGAAGACGGGTCTTTGACAATTACCAAAGGTGTCCAGTGTCTTTAAAGGTGCTGATAAATAAAGATTACCAATGAGGAATATTGCGTCTCTAATAAATACACCTCATCCTACTCGATGCACTTCAAATCATTGTTTGTTTCATTTTAAATCTCTAACCGAAAGCGAATTTTTTGTTAAAGGAACATTGCAGAATTGGTAAGAAAAAAAACTTGTAAAATAAACTTTTGATCACAGATTTACATGAAACTTACACGGTATAATGATGATGATAGTAGAAAACATCCCTTGAAATATTTCTGTCTGAATGCCATATTTGATGAGAAATTAATAAACTAATTTTCCGATTGTATCGCTCAGTGAGCGTTTTATTCATTTGTTGAATCTATATGATTTCATGCAAATGTGTAATCGGGTTTTCACTATTTTCTCGTGACCCAGATGGCCGATCGATCTCAAACTTCTACAGGTTTGTCAGTTTATGTATATGGTGGATTACATAAAGTGCTTACACTGCCAGCAACTGTTTTGTTAGCAAAAAACAATTCTGTAATGTTCCTTTAATCAAATAATTATTTCGTTTTAGTTCATAATAGGCTACGTCATGATAACAAGATCGCGTCGTTTATTTTCTTTCTAGGTACATTGTATAGTCCTACCTGAATATGTGTTATTGACGCTTATCTGTGTAATTGGCTCACTGTCAATAAATTATTTCGTTTTAGTTTATACGTCATAATAACAAGATCACGTCGTTTATTTTCTTTCTAGGTATAGACCTACCTCAATATGTGGTATTGACGCTGATCGGTGTAATTGGCTCACTGTTGGGACTCGTGTGTCTAGGCATACTTGCCCTGCTTTGTTTCTATTTCACAAGGATCAGAGGAGAAACAAATAGTTTGTAAGTAATCGTTTTCAAATTCAAATTGTTCACTTGTAACAGCATCAAATCAGCTTCAAAGCTATCCGTGATGGCTTAAACAATAAAAGCTCGTCGGGGGGGGGGGACACACCTAATTGTCACCTAATTATTGTCCTTGTATAACTTACTCAGTAACCAAAGTTGGTCACTGAAATATTAAAGAGCCGTCCCGGGAAGAAGGAACCATTGTACAATTCCTTTAGGCCCAAAAGTCAATCAAGTTAATCCGGGTCGCAGGTTCAACCCACTCTAGTCAATTTTTCTTTGTTCAATCAAAAAATTATTCTTTTATAAAGTTTTAAAAAGTAACGACTGGGTCTCTGTCTTATAATAGGCCACCTACCACGTCGGGATTCGCGTCGACACTCTACAGTCAAGGCCACCAGAACGGTGACTTTTGGCCAGCACATCAGACCTCCCCCCATCTGAAGCAATGAAACAAACAGTGAATTTTGTTTTTATAATTTATCCACCTTTCCCTGAAAATAAAGATTACAGAAAGACGGAAGTAAAACGGCCGAAGATGAGTTGCCAACTCGGATGGTTCATATCAAACCACCGGTGGTCGGCAGCAGCGTGCATGATGTCTCCAGGGTGGTCGAGCTAGTTAAATCCAAGGGTGACCTAGCGGACGTGTCGGCGGCATCAGATAGATCATTCGTAACCCTGGTAGATCGGCCAGTATTGAACCCAGAAGCACAAAGGTATGCACGGACGCACATCATCCAACTACATTATTATATACATTTTAATTTTAATATTATAAACCTTATGTTTGCTATTATATTATGTCCATTTGAAAAGAAAAACAAATTCTTACAGATATTTCAACTGGAAACTAAAATCTATGGTAATCTGAAAATAGAAAGATAATGACGAAGAAGTAAGTTCAACCAGTCACCGAGAATAAATAACTCCTAATACTAGAGATAATAAACTTTCATGAATCAATGTTGCGCAACTCATGACATCCCGAAGCTGCTCAATGTTCTAAACATATTTTCATTAATGTTATGGGTTATCAAGTTTAAGCTCAGCTGTGTGTCTCCTCTTTTTTCCCCACAAAACTGAAATAGGATTGACGTCGATTGTGTCAATGTTGAAGAAACTAAAGTGACGTACATGGCAAACTACCAGCGAAGGTTCACTGACGTCACAGGTGACGATGACGCTGCATTGGTTTTAACTACATCAACAAGTGAAGAGCCAGTCTTCGGATCACCAGTGGATGCGTATAATCCGGACGGCACATAGTTTATGTTTAGCCTGTCGAAATTTCCACGCCAACCCAACGATCAAAATTTACCACGCACTCTTATTTTTTTCATTTATTTTTTAATATATTTTTTTAGTGAACGCGGGAGAAACCTTGAGCAATAGTGTTGTTGTTTAGAAGTTTTTTGTTTTTTAAAGGAACGTTACAGAATTTTGAAACTGTGGGTGGGTAGGTCAAAAGAAATAACTGAAAATCGAAATTTAGTTTGTATTTCAAATAATAGAAGAGAAAAAAAAAGAAGAAGAAGAAAAGATACAGAGATGGCCCAGATTGTCTCTGGCAGGTCTTTGTGCCAATTAAATTTTTGATTAAACTGCAAAGTTGTTTGTTTAACCCAGGAAAAGCCATTGAACACTACTGATGCTGGAGACCTTTGATCTAAAATATCTGCATAATTTGAGGTATTAATTTGTTCTTCAGTATAGGATATATTATTAAGTCATTCAATACTTTAAAGGAACATTACAGATTTGGTTTTTGCTAACAAAACAGTTGCTGGCAGTGTAAGCACTTTATGTAATCCACCATATACATAAACTGACAAACCTGTAGAAGTTTGAGATCGATCGGCCATCTGGGTCACGAGAAAATAGTGAAAAACCGATTACACATTTGCATGAAATCATAGAGGTTCAAAATGAACAAAACGCTCACTGAGCGATAAACTCCAATCGGAAAATTAGTTTATTAATTTCTCATCAAATATGGCATTTCAGACAGAAATGTTTCAAGAGATGTTTTCTACTATCATCATCATTAGACCGTGTAAGTTTTATGTAAATCTGTGATCAAAAAGTATATTTTACAAGTTTTTTTCTTACCAATTCTGTAACGTTCCTTTAAGGTTTTTTTACAGTTAAAAAATCCCAAACTTTTGACACCCGTTAATTTTACCCGCAGTAGTTACACATTTTGTGTATGAAATTCTCATCAAATCAGATAAGTGATTGAAACTTTTATTTCTTTTTAAATTTTTAATGGGCCTATATACCTAAAGCTTTATAACCCAGAAATGTCATTGGATTAATACAAGATATAGTATACATGTATTGGTAAAATGTTGTGAAATAATCTATAATTTTACCCAGTGCGTTCCTCTCTTTGAACAACTCTTTTGTTGGGCAAAATGTTACTCTTTTGTTGGTAATTATAACTTATTTCATCTTATTCTTAGGTAAAACTTTACCAAACGAGAGGGAGTTACAGAGAGGCATGTGTTGGGTAAAAGTTTTACCAATCAGCGTTTTAACACAGTGTAACTTTCCTAAATAGTATTAAAGGTTGCCTGTATAGGATTGGTATAGGTTGCCTATTGTATGGATTGGTAGAGCTGAAAAAAATAGTCGCCAACAGTGTTTATGCTTTGATACATGAAATAACAAAGATAACTGTGAAGATTTTGGCTTTATCCGTTGTGTGAGTCGGGAGAAAATAGTGGGAAAATGCACAATTTTCAGCATGTAAACACATTGTTCTTATTAAGGTTCTGTATAACAACTGAAATCAACCGTTGTGGTTTTTAGGTTTTCTTGACTCTGACTTCATTTCAGAAAGGAAATATTTCACAGAAAATAGTTCTAGTATGAACTTCAAAATCAGACTAAAATTAAACATTTGTGTTTTTGATCCTTACCAATCCGTATCATACTTTTAATATCTAATCATAATTGTTCAATATGAAATATATAAATATGTTTATAAAATTATAAAAAATATATATGCAGGCCTATACTATTATACTAACATGTTTTTATATATATATTTTAATATATGAACTGTTGTTACTTGATATAGGTTTCAAACCATTTTTTTTTTTTTTTGCTTTTTGTTGTTGTATTTTCGGTTATTTCTTTTTCGCCGCAATGGCCGCCCATATCCCAGCAATGGCAGCGCAGCGTACAGCACTTGCGCATTACAGCCGGGCTTAAAAAGGAAAAATTTGGTTTAAAACTGCCCATGGAGCCATCAATTTTTGCATCGCGCCCAAGTTAAATATACGAGTCCATTGAAGGGCCTTTTTAAAACCTCGGCTTGGGCTTCGGCTCCGGCTTCGGGCTTCGTTTGATGTTGGAAACACCGTGCAGAATGGCAATGCTCTAAAACTGATGCCGGAGCCCATGCCGAAGTTTGGAAAAGGCATACGGTAACGTGGGATGCGTTGCAGCGTCGTTTCCAAAACGATCGTTCCCTGCCCGTTTGCCCAAACGAGGCGCAAGGTGGAAGAGGTTTGTGTCTACACGGAGTTTGTTGTTTTTACAGAAGGTCTTCCTTTCTTTTCATATTTTTGTTTTTAAAGAGTTTTCAGAAGGTGGGTTTGACGAGTTTCCGTGTCTGTTTTGTGTTATTGTGAAAAGATTTCTAATGACATGTATCTAATATATATAAATGTGAGTTTAAATAAATATAACATTGAATGCGTTCAACGTCGTGCAATGTCGAATATATTCACTCAGTGAAATCTGGCTTTTCCAGCCCAGCTTCGCCTCGTGAACAAAAATCTTTGTGGGGTAATCATTTTGCAAATCACATTAATAATATCCCGCCCCCAAAAAGAGATACTAAGTGCCAAATAGCGTTTAAGATTGCACGACAGAGCATCTAGGAAACAAAAGCTTCCGGGGCCCTTAAGCGGGCACCGGACCCAACGCCGTAATGGCTTTGCGCTCAGCGCACGGTAATTGTCTTGGGGAAAAAACAAGCACCGCTTGGAAAACTTGTGTTCTCGCGGGCCTGAGTGCGTCCTATCTCAAACGTTCGCAAACTTTTCCCCCACTGAACGTAATCAGAGAGACCTGAGTAGGGGAAAAAAATCACTAGCCCAGAAAAAAAGACAAGTTTGTTTTGTTTCCTTTGCATCATCCAGGCAAAACATAAAGGCGTGGTCACATTATCGAGAATCTAAACCACCCCCTGTATATCGAAAATCGCATTGAAATGGCGGGAGTTTGTGCTGGGGGGGGGGGCGGAGCCTGTATGTAATTCATCTATTGCTTCAAATGTTAAGGGATTGTTTATAGAGACGACTTTCTCAAGAGGTTCTCTCTCTGTCTGCAAGGACTGCTGCTATCACCATTAAACAAGATTAACATTAAGCAAGTCAATTTTGGCGTCAATATTGTTGACGAACCAGCGTCATGAGCTTTGTGGTGGCGCCCTCTCTAATTCCATTAGAGTGGTCCCCGGTCTCATGTTGAAGAGTTATGCTATTGAAGGGCTGACCGATAGTCCAGGCTGAGGAAAATAATTTTCCATACATAGCTTTCTTCGGTAACTTTGATTTCTACAATAAGCCACACTCTAACATTATTTTGTATTCTCGTATCACTTTGCAGTCACTCGTGATTAGATGGTGAATGGCCCAAAACGGAAAATTAAAAATTTGCAACAAGGACAAGTCTGGGATAGGTTTTCCCTTTCAGCTCTATACACAGTGCACACCTGTGTGGTGTTATGTAAGATGCCGTGAGGATACCCTTCATGTTGCTTGGATAATCTTAACCCTTAATCTGATCCCGACGGATCCCATATCAAGAACTGCTGAATTGATTATCTTTGCAAATATACCCTATAAATAGTAATAAATATTTGAGTGAAGTGCTTCGATGCTTCAACAACAACAACAACAACAACAACAACAACAACAACAACAACAACAACAACAACAACAACAACAACAACAACAACAACAACAACAACAACAACAACAACAACAACAACAACAACAACAACAATAGTGGAGGCTCTATCAAACCACGACTCGAAACAATAAAAAACAAACTAATTAAAAATCGGTCAGATTCGCTAAACTCTTTCAGTGTAGTCGGATTTTAGTAATGCCGAATCATTTAGCTGCCCGGTATAAAAAATATTTTTCGTCAATTAAAAAAGAAGGGTTTTTGAAAATATTAATAATGAGCTGTTTTTTTTATTTGAAAAAGTGATGAAAATAACACAATGGAGAAGATAAAAAAAGATCCAGTCCATGATACAATTTACGAACACATCTGGCCCGGCTTCAACATCGCCGATTCAATTGGAAGAAAATCATTTTAGTTTTAATCAAAAAGTGGTTTTGTTTGAGTTTATCTATCTAGGGCCTATAGAGAGGGGAGCTTTATTCAGACGCAATAAACAATTCCTTGGACCGCAGTGTTTCATATAAAAGTATAGTTTACAAAAGGTGCCTCACGCTGAAGCTGCAGTGAATTGCTTGTGGTATTACGATTCTATTGGGTGTACGGCACACACCGATCAATCACCGGCCCAGTGCAAGTTTGCGATAGCCAATAGCAAGTGTTCCATACTAATTATGATAATTAATAATCCAATGACTCGATTGAAATAGAGCTTGAAAAAAACCACATTGCTCGTTTTTGAATATTTACAATTTCATTTGAAACGTTCAAAAAAGGTGAACACTAATGCATAGTACATTTTCAATTTACGGAAATTAACGACAAAAGGCAGAATATAGGTTTGATGTTCAAGATGCTGATCAATTATTACATACCCCTCTGATAGGATAATGGTACACGCCAAGTACCGCGGCATTAAACTGTACAGTGCTAGTTTACTATTATACTGCACGCTGTATGCATTGAATCTCGCCTGTGCACAAAATAATTCGAGAGTGTGTGTGTGAGTTTGATTTCTTTGTCCAGTGATCGATCAACATGGCCGCGGCGAATGTATCGTCGATGTTTCAGTACTGGAAAAACTTCGATTTGCCACTTTTACAGGTAAGTTTGCAGCTCAGGAATGACCGCATGTTATCTCCGAGTCCATCAGGGGCACTTTCGTCCCAAATTTGGGTGTTTCGGTGGAGTTTTCGGTGGTTTTCCGGAGCGGGTAAATTGACAAGTATCAGAAATAGATCGAACTGCCATTTTCTGGTTCAATATAGAATACATAGTGCTGTTTGTTGTATGACGGACCGTGTGTGCGTGTTGTACTGTGTAGACTAGTGTAGTACTACGTTACCGTGTGTTGCTGTATGAATGAGAGCAAAGCCTCGCTCCATGGTTAAAGCAAGCAGCCATGTCAACAAACGAAAACACACGGGCATTTTGTCAGTGTCCTGTGTATGAAAATGAAGAGTTAATGGCGATTATTACGTGACTCTATGACAGAAAGTGAGTGTAATTTTACACGAGTACGGTCACCCCGGTCATCCAGAGGGCTGACATTGAATGATCACAGCTGTTGAAAGTTAGTTCAAATTCCTATTTTTAGTGTTGTTTTAATGTACGAACGGCGGCAAGTCAAAACTGCCAGATAACATCATGTTTATGACCATAACTTGTCTGAGATGGGTATGTCTTATTAGTCAAGATTGTTGTGGTAAATATTATTATAACTTCACAGGCAGAGTTTCATTTGTGTGGAGCTCCAAAAAAGTACATCTACCTCCATGTATTGTAGCTAAGTAAAAAATGAAAATGGTGTAAGTGTAACCATTATTCGACTGTCATTATTTGATTACGATTTTACAATTAAGGACTATAGTTAAGTTTGGAGAGCTAGCTGCGTGAAAACAGTTTTGTAAAGAGTCCTGACTTCAAAAGAAAGGGGTGGTATTATTTTCATGCAGACGATTGAACTCAACATTTTTGCCATGGCCCATGGATTGTTGATTGAATGATTAGCAAGTGTATACTTCCATCATTCATTGGTTCCATAATGGGACAAATTCCATTGAAAATGTTTGTTTCTTTGTAGTGTCTTTCATTTTGATTTACTTTACAATCACATCCATCCATCAGTCTTTTCTTAATACTGGCAGTACTGACAAATCTTATACACATAAGGGAAGTTGCTTAGGAATAGATACATGATGTAGGTGACCTGTTATTGTTAAATTGAGTTCATGCTGAGTGCAATCACATGCAGTGAGCTTTGGAATTGAAATGCAGTCATTCTGCAGTAAGTACATCAAGGCTTCCATGACCAAATTTGGGAAAACGGCAAATTTCATGATAATTTTAAACAAAGCTTCGGTGTGATCAAATGGAGGTTTTGGAATTATCAGTCAAGCGACTCTAGACAACACTAAATTATGAAAACCGGTGGTTAACGCCTCAAGCAAAGAGATAGCACAAGACGGCCTTGATCAAGGCTAAACAAAACTTGGTGGTGTTGAGATGAAAAAAGCTGCTAAGTTTGTGTAACACTTTGTGCCAACTTGAGGGATTCTGAAGTTCATCTCAACAGTAACCAAGTTTTGTTTAGCCTTGATCAAGGCTGTCTTGTGCTATCTCTTTGATTGAGTCGTTAACCACCGGTTCTTTTCAGAACCATTACTACTCAAAAGAGATTTTAACATGGTGTTACCGCAAAGCTCTCTAGTTATGTACTACATGTACTTTACAAATCTCATGGAAAGGTCGAGGGAAAACTCAAACTTGGCAAATAAGCCTGGGGTCACTGGGTTGGAAGTATTGGAGTGGATTCATTGGAGTTAATATACAGCTACATGTATACACATAACTGACAATAGGTGATGCTGGTCCATCCCTAGATAACTACTTAACACATACATGTAATGTATTCAAACCTTGGTGACCATGATCTGTCATTTGAAGTAAAGACTTAGAGCCTTTGAGAGAGACAACTTTGCTTTGGCAAATCTCCAGATCATTACTTTACTTTGTTTATTTGGCAGGCCTGACAAGTCTATTTCAATCTGGCAGTCCTTGTTGCACACAGTTTAGACATTTGAATTCATTTCAGCTTCAAGGTGTAGCAGGCCTCGAGTTTCGCCACGGCACCACAGCAGTTGCTGTGGGTGCCCCTTAAAAACCTTCAATACAAATTCAAGTTTTCCTCATTGGGTGCCCTTCATTTTGGGGAAATTGTCGTGCCCTTTTGAAAACGAAATTGGAGGCCTGGTGTAGATTCTGTTCATTATCTGTTTATGTACAGAAGATCAGTCACCTACAGTCACTTCATACAAACCATATTGTACATAACATGGCTGATGGAACTACTAAGAGAAAAATCACAAATCTTTTTCATCTCGGACCCATCAAAATCAAACGGCTTGTGCCGTGTAATTTTATGGTAATGAAGATTGCACTGCCAAACTGAATGTGAAACTTGCATTCATGAGCCCAAACATGATCACCCTTTCGATCGGCTGAGTCTAATACGGTCTACATGTGAAAGTGCATTGTTAGTTTAGTATCCGACATTAGTAAACAACTAAATACAGGGGTTACATGTTAAAAATTTACATCGTCAATTTGTAATTTTGTGCACTTTTCGTATGTTCGGTTAAAGCGTTTACTGACAGAGAAAATCAAAAGGTACAATGTCTTTTAAAGCCTCATTAAAAACAGACAGACTATTGTATGTTAAACTCATCGTTTTTAACTTCAGAATCCCTCAAGTTGGCACAAAGTGTTTACACAAACTTAGCAACATTTTTTAATCTCAACACCACCAAGTTTGTTTAGCCTTGATCATGGCTGTCTTGTGCTATTTCTTTGCTTGATGGTACGTAGTTATCCACTCTTGGAGACTGTAAAGTGATGATACACAGTTGCACACACCAAAGTCCACGCGCGCCATCCGACAGGTTGATACACGAGCGCACAGCGTTTGTAAGGACCAGGCCTGGAATTACACAGAGGCCCTGGAGGCCATGGCCTCTGTTGCCCTGCTCTTGGTGCCCCTCAAAAGCTGCCCATAGACTTTAAGATTTTCCAATGATGGGAGTGCCTTCTGCAAAATGAAAATGGCCTTGCCCGCTCAAAGATGAAATTCCAGGCCTGAAGGATGATACACGCTTTCACATGCACACAGTTCACACACTGAGTACGTTAGAATGACAGCCTTGATCCATCTGTAACTGACTTCAAGCTTATGTTTCTCTATTTTCACGTCTAAGGTTTCCAGCAATTTTTTTAATGCAAGATGGGGGGCAATGATGGCCGTAACTTTTACCTCCGCAATGACGTGTGTTCCCCTTTTTTGTGTTAAATCATTACTATGTATGTGTACACAGTGTATGCAACATCCTGTGATTGACCTTGCAGTGGGGAGTTAAGGTCAACCAAGAACCAATGAGAATATGTTATTTAGTGACATTAGCGTAATTACTGTACTCCATCTTGAATTGAAAATGCATACACATCATTCTTTATGAGTGTACAGCTTATGTGTTCAGTACATGAGTACATGTACATCTACGCAGCCTGGATTCACGCAGCGAGCACGGGGTGTGCTGGGAGTTTTTCAGACTGGTCCCCCGTCCTTATCCGCGAGACCGCAATGGGATGTGAGGTCAAAGGTGCGCTTGTCAGGATCCCTCCAAACGCTCGAAGCCGGTCTCTGGCGTTATTCACGAGCTTCAAACATTGTCTACTGTAAGTGTGACGTCAGATGTTCAGGCTAGGAGTTTCTAAGCAGGGCAAAATGCGACAACCGTACTGTTTGGCCGGCGTGCCTTGATCAAGGCTACAAGTTTTGTTTGAATCGGTGGTAACCATTGTGTGTATTATAATTGAAACCCATTGACTGGAGGAATTGTCCACTTGGATGAGATAGTCGATAGCACTCGTGATCAAGTTATTGCTGGGAAGAAAGTGGTGTGATACAGGCCAATTACCATGCATTGTTACATGAATACGTGTACATGTAGGTTCATGGGTGTACAGAATGTACACTGTTAAATAATATGCTTTTTTGTTTGTACCTACATGTAGGCCCTACATGTACTTAGATTTTGAAGATCTATTTAAATGTATATAGCATGTTGTTGAAATGCATCTTGCTGGCCATGTTAGGATGTCCCCACAAAATACATTGGAAAAACACATTTTCTTAGAATATTGACAGAACCTACAGTACTGGTACACATAGCTTCACTTTGAACAAATAAACACAAACTATATGGTGATCAGTGGTGTTTGCACTCTGCAGACGGAGCATGGTTGGGGGTTAGTACTGATTAGCATTGAGATTGATGCATGCGAGTTAACCACTGTTTACTGAACAAAGTCAAATCATGAGCACTGTAAGCAATGAAAAGAACACAATGTACAGTAACCCCCACTCAGTGCCATTAGAGGGACTTCTCTTGTAATAATGTTTAAGTCATGAATGTATGAAAACAACTGTACTTTACAAGAAATTGGGTAATTTCAAGTTTAAGATCACCGATGACAGCACCAATCCTCCAGATAATTTATTCTGTTGAAAATATTGTACAGTTGAGGAAATCACATTTTAATTGAGACCTGAAAAGTTACATGATTGTTTTGATAGCAGCATTTGAAATAAGCCTTTATAACACATTCCCTTACAAAATATAAACACCGTTTTCATTGTTTCAAATGTACCCCTCATTTATTGTGAAAAGGAACAATTTGTTGACTCGGCTGACGAACTAGTAAAGGAAGAGTTTTGACTCGCCCGACGATGTCTCACTTGCATTTGGCAACTGGCGGCCTTTAATTTCAAACCCTGAATACAACCCCAAGCTGCTTTAAATTAATGCTGAGGGGTTACAACACAATACTGTCTCAGCCATCTCAAGTTCCCATTTATACACCTGGGTTAAGAGAAGCAATTATGGTTAAGTGCCCTTGCTCAAGGGCACAGGTGTCATGATCGGGATTCGAACCCACACTCTGATGGTTCAACCATCAAAACTTGAGTCCCATGCAGTAGACTGCTCTGCCATGACACTCCACGGTCCATTTTGACAGAGGGCCATCAAAACTACTGTACAGAGAGAGGCCAAACAAGTTGAGCGTTGAGGAATGGTGGAGGAAAGAAGGTCAAACAAACATATAATTAAATGAATCTTGATAGCTACTTGTACGTTGTGTGCTCTTTATCACCAGATTTTCCCTTAATGAAACATTTTAAATCTGATTAGTTTTGGATTTAAAATTTGTTTTCATTACATTGTCAGGAGATGATACATTGTACATACATCTCAATCATTCTAATTTAAAGTAGTGCTTATAATATCGAGTTGGGTATTGACAACAAGGCATTGTGTGCCCCAGCCCTACCGCCATTGATAACCCTGTTTGCACGTAGCTCCACAAGGAAATCCAGTTATTAAGTCTCGTAGAATGATTGATTAGCCGCCTGCTTTTTAATATGAGTGAGAGGGGAAATGAATTAGAAGCAACCTTATTTTAATAACCTGACTGGAATCAGATTAGCGATTTCTTTTCTCTTGATGTGATCTGTTGTGGCAGACACAGTCATTGTTTGGTATCTGTGCAAACCATGAATATCTTGATGTAGTTAGCTTGATCAGTGGAGTTCGACCATGGCCTTGCATACAGATTTAAGATGCATGTACAGTGTTGGTTACTCAGGGAAATTTAAGTGCTAACTTTTATAACATTTTAAACTTACAATTACATGTAGTTAGCAGAGAGGTGATGTAGCTTTGATCAATCTCTCATCAGAAGTACATGTAATTTGTAGTTTGACTTTTTCATCTAGCTAAGGTTTGAAGGCGAAAAATAAGCCAACTTTTAAGAATTAAATAAAGGGTCTCTCTGTGAATATAATGTACTTGTAGTTGTACTTTTAAAATGTAAACATGCACGCTTCAGAAACGTTGGTAATGGTTTGAATTGCTGCTGAGGATAAGTAACCCTCCAGCTTACAAAGTGTGTGCCAAGTAAACAAGTTACGGAAATTAAACCTTTTCATTGTCAAATGCATGATGTCCATGTTTTATACAGCTTGAGTGAGGGTAATAAACAGCATACATTGTATAGCTTTCACACTTCGCGATTTGAAAACAATTTTTCAAAACGTCATAAAAAAGTGGCGCGCAGGAAATTGAGATGGTCGATTTCCATATAAAACCCTATGAATCCAGAAGCCTCATTGTTCCCCCCATCCCACTCTCTCGCTCCCTTATTCTGTAAAAGCTGCTAGGCCCAAATCTTCTCAATTTCCTGTGTATCCCTTTGGCGTGGAGCAGGCCGCGGATGAAACTCGTCTTAACTTCATTTGCACGGTTGCCTGGTCCTGTCTTGTCGATAACATTAATTTCCTTTCACCGTTCTGGCTGGCCCATACGCCTGTCTGAATAAATAGGAAGCCTGTATCATATGTTATTGATCTCGGGCCATGGCTTTCTTTATATTGATTTCGGCTCATCTTAATATCCATGAGTTTAATGCTTTTCTGCGTTGAGAGGATCATCTCGAAATTGGTGGTTTTAATTAAAAGGAGTCTAGGTTACGGGAAAGTTCTTGTTATCTATAGTTCAGAGATTGGTTAAGTGCAATTTAGGGTTTGGCCAGTGTACCCTACTTACTTAACCTCATTAGAATAATGTTAAGTGAGTTAAAGTGCTTGCAAGTTTGCTTGATGCATTCTGATGAACTTATTGTGTGTGTTTGTATAGCCTGATGTGATAAATAGGCCAAATTATTGTGTTCATTTTGGTTTTTCACTTTACCAGTTGTGAATGGGCAGCCAATTCAGTCTTGGTAAGGGGCCATTCAGAATAGTCAATATAAACAATTTTGAAACTGTGGGTGGGTAGGTCAAAAGAAATAACTGAAAATCGAAATTTAGTTTGTATTTCAAATAATAGAAGAGAAAAAAAAAAAAGAAGAAGAAGAAGAAAAGATACAGAGATGGCCCAGATCGTCATCTGGCAGGTCTTTGTGCCAATTAAATTTGTGATTAAACTGCAAAGTTGTTTGTTTAACCCAGGAAAAGCCATTGAACACTACTGATGCTGGAGACCTTTGATCTAAAATATCTGCATCATTTGAGGTATTAATTTGTTCTTCAGTATAGGATATATTATTAAGTCATTCAATACTTTAAAGGAACATTACAGATTTGGTTTTTGCTAACAAAACAGTTGCTGGCAGTGTAAGCACTTTATGTAATCCACCATATACATGTACATAAACTGACAAACCTGTAGAAGTTTGAGATCGATCGGCCATCTGGGTCACGAGAAAAAAGTGAAAAACCGATTACACATTTGCATGAAATCATATAGATTCAACAAATGAATAAAACGCTCACTGAGCGATAAACTCCAATCAGAAAATTAGTTTATTCATTTCTCATCAAATATGGCATTTCAGACAGAAATATTTCAAGGGATGTTTTCTACTATCATCATCATTAGACCGTGTAAGTTTCATGTAAATCTGAGATCAAAAAGTATATTGTTACAAGTTTTTTTCTTACCGATTCTGTAATGAGCCTTTAAGAATCAAAACTTTGGGTCGGTGGGTGGATCAAATCAATTTAGGAAAAAAAGTTTGAATTTTTTAACGTTGACTATTTTGAATGACCCCTAAAGGCCAGTAATATAAAATAAGTTTTATTAGACTATTTTTAAGTGCAAACCAAGCAGAGAGTTGGTGTTTGTATTCTTCAACTGCCTCTGATGGGTACAGCTTGGCCTGTCAGTCCAAATAAACATTACTCTTTTTGTAAAACCTACACATCCATTTTTGTACATACAGTACTTGCTTCAATAAAATTGTCATGTTACTTTTTATGATATTTCTTGATAACGCAACTGCGGAACTTCCAAAGCTACCATACCTTAAAAAGGATTTGTGTTCATCAGCCTAGCCATATACTTTAAAATCCAAGATCTCTAGTAATGTTATCCATGCATGCACAGAATGGGTGCTAAGTTTGCTAATTTACATCATCCAAACTGTTGTGATTGAGTAAACGTATAGAGCAACAATATTGATAAGTGTGTGGTACATACTGTATGTTAAAAGGAAAAGCAAAGCTAAGTAGAATACAAAACAGGGAGTATTATATAAGGGAAATCGCTTTCAAAATACTGAGGCCTCTATTTAAAAAACAGCAACAACACACACTTCAAAATATTTTTTTTAACGTTTACTTACACTACATACAAAGATGAAGATCCTCTTTCATATATTATTTGATTCCTTTTACACACTGCCTAGTATCCTGTAATTGATCATACTTAGCAAAACAAAACCCATTTCATAGTCCCGTATGGAGCGAATAAATATCTGGAAACTTCATTTAGCTTTTGACACCCTCCATTGAAATTATTTATTTAAATATCGGTGAGCAGTAGTAGTATCCCTGATGTATGCTGGGCAGCGAAGTACGGTAACCCTCGCTGGGGAGTTGGCCCATGAATGATTGAGTGAAGCCACGAATGTATTTGTCCACAGGAGCAGATCTGAACACACACACACACACTGTTGTAAGAAAATTGGAAAATAATTTTATACCATCTTCCCCTCGGTCCCCCCCTGCCTCTCTCTCCCTCTCTCTCCATGATCTCACCTTCTGCCATATTTTCTCTCCTGGTTGTGATGTTCATTCTCCTGGGAGCTAATTAATGCCAGCCCCGGCAAGAGTGAATGATTCCACTTCTCAACTGTACTGTCATTAAAAATCGCTATTGCTTGTTATTATCTACGCCATGAATGATAAAATAAAAGAAAAAAAAAGGGAGGGTTTGACTTTAGGGAGAGATAAAAAAAAAATATAAAAAAATGCTTGCTCCGTGAACTCAATTATTGATGATGCAGTGCTGAGTTGTATTGCTGTTTGATAACAATGAATTGTTGTAATTACTTTGTATCTCCTGGGCATTTTGTTATTAATTTTTTACTTTCGGGAGGGCTGTGATAGGTTTTGGTGAAAAACTCAAAAACATCTGAATAAGCAGAAAAGTGTTTTGAATAGCAATTAGGAGTGATCATGAAGGTATTGAAATATTTGTGTGTGTACATAGATGGCTGTGAGTTTTGTGTTTGATGATGGTATATGTTTCAGTTTGTTCACAGATTTTGTAAGTGTTCACTGGTTCAAATTGTTCGGGTCGATGTACCTCATGCATGTATTCTAGTACAGCCATTACAGGGCTTCAGGTACATCTATGAAATTTGGTCAGTCCTGTAATTACATGGAGGCCACGGAGGCCATGGCCTGTGTTGCCCTGGTCTTGGCCTTGGTGCCCCTTCAAATCTTTCCCAAAGACTTTAAGATTTTCCAATGGAAGTGCCCTTTACAAAATGAAACTGGCCTTGCCCTCTCTAAGATGAAATTCCAGGCCTGATTGGTGTTTAAATTTTTTGCTCAAATTCGAAATCAGGTCGTTAAAAACCGGTTAAATATTTTTAAGTGTAAATAACTGATTAAAAACCAGTTAACTATTTTTAAGTGTAAATAACTGATTAAAAACCGGTTAATTATTTTTAAGTGTAAATAACTGAAAAATTGTAGTCAAAATATTGTCAAAACATTTGTTAGTGTGCCCAAAGGATGATAGCCTTTAGTTTAAACTGTAGCCATACAATGTTATAATGCATTGTGTAAGTTTGTCTCGTACAGGACACTGTACTGTACGTTGGGAAAAAAAATGGAAATATATTTAGTATTGGATTGAAATACTTTTATTTCTGTGTATCTACTGGGTTCTACAACAAATGTACAACTGTAATCATTTTGGGAATTCACCTTAAACCACTTGAGCTGTATCAACACACACCAACAATGCTCTACCTGTATGTCTAATACCTTAGCTTCATGTAACTTCTGTTAGAATGTACATTGTAGTATGGTATAAAAAAATAAAGAAAACTTAAGAGTACAAACAAGTAATAATACAGATGAGTTTATATAACAAAAATAGGTCGAATGGTTTCATTTTGGAAAACGTTTTCTTCACAAGACTTTCTATCAATTATGAGTTGAGCTGAGAATGCATGCCATTGCCAATCAATGTTTATAATCGTTAGGATACATGATGTGTACAGGGCAGTGTGAATTAGAGGCGTAACTACCGTACACATATTGTACATGTATAATAAAGATGAGCATTTGAAGGTGAAAACAGAATTAAAATCCAATTTAGAGGAAACCCTGTACGGCAATTACGCATTATGACACTAAGTGTGTTGCATCAATTATCAAAAACATTGATGCATAGATTATCAGTTGATTACCTTCATGACTGCTCAATGACTATAAAATAATCAACATGCGATGGAAAGATGTTCCTGGTACCTTAAAGGTATTGTACACTTACGGTAACAGCTCAAAATCAGTGTCCACATTTTGTGTGATTAAACATATGCATTAACAAACAAACCTGTGAAAGTTTAAGCTCAATTGGTCATCGAGGTCACGAGAAAATAGTGAAAAGAGATCTTATGTGTTTTCTGTTTTTTCAAATTATCGCGCGCGATAATTACTATTGTTTTACTCGTTTCTCAGAAACGATAGCATTTTAGGCAGAAATATTTTAAGGAACACTTTCTACCATTACTTACTTTAAATCATGTAAGTTATGTGTGAATCTGTGAACATTGTGTTTTTCGATCTTACCAATAGTGTACAGGGCCTTTAAATAGTGTGCACATTTTCTGTTTTGTAAAATTGTTTTGCAAAACTTTTTTACATTGCAATCCCCGAAGTGTGTAATCATCACCACATTCTCTGAAATTCAATAAACAATGTATAAATGCGACAAGCTTTTGCTTAGTTGCTCATTTTCTCCAAGGTTTTTGTACATATTTTAAAAACTTTGATTGCAAATTTTTTTTTAATGTTTTATTTTTTATCTTCGGACAATAAAAACATCTCGGCCAGAAGTCGTCCAGGGAAGTACAAAAGTAAAGCGAACAACTGTCATAAAAAGAAATGGCTTCCACCTAGCCTGTGGTCATAAAGTTCTGAAAATAAGAATTAAAAGTAAATAACAAAACCTCAAATGTTAAAAAAACACTATTAAAATACTTCTTAAAAATGAAGTGTAACAATGGCTCTTATTTTACTGATTAATTCTTACAGTACGTCAAAGAAGCTAAAGAACCATAGGCTAGCCTTAAAGGAGGATGAAACCATAAAAAAAACAATATATTTGTGATGCAGTATTCATTGGAAAGCAGCGCCATCAAGTTTGGATCTGCTTATTGTTTGCCGATTGAAAAGTGACTAGATTGGGAAAAGTGATTTTTGGAGTAGTTTTTTAGTTATTTTATTTGTGAGTGTGTTTAGGAGGAGAGGTAGGAATTTTGCTTTTTTATTCAACCTTAAAGAAGTCAGGCTTCGTTAAATCACAATCAAACCATCTGCAGGAGAACACACAACAGCAAAGTGTGAGTGCATCCTCCGTGTGTTGATGAGGAAAGAAGAAGAACAAAAAAAGAATCTAAGAAACAGTGAAAAAAAAGAAAAAAAAAAGTGAAAAAGTCCATGGAACCCGCATTGAACGTGGGGCGCAGTGCATTTGTCATATTGATTAGAGAGGGAGCCATCACATCAATTACGTCCATCCATTAACCTTTCAATATTGCCCCGGTCTCATACGGTATTGATTCGTACGGCTGCAGGGTGGTACACCGGACCATTCAATGATTGAATGGCGCACGCACTAACCAACTTCCCCCGGGCAACACACGGGCCTCCAAATCATAATAATCAGTAAATTTCCCTCTCTTTTTTTTTTTTTTTCTTTTTTCTTTTTTTAATGCCATGGATGTATTTTCTGTTTGTGACCCAATTTCAATCATCTATTCTTCCATCACGAACGCCCGAGCCATTATGTTAATAATGCCTGCATTAAGTAGTGAAGTAGTCATAAATATCCTTTTTTCTCTTTTTCTTGTATTTGTCAAGGTTAATACTCATTATGGAATATATGTGTATCATCTACTCTGTAATGATTTCTTTGACTGGAAAAGGATTATATCTGTGTGTGGTAAAGGTTTAATCAGTCAAGAGAGAAATACACGGGACTCTTTTTAATGTACAGACTAAAAAATAAATAAATAAATGTAACATACATGTATGTTACAGTTGATTAATTAATTTGATTGTACCAAAAGTAGAAAAATAAAAACAAGTTACAAATCAGAAAGTTTTACAATTTAACTTCAAGCATGTCAAGTTAAATATTGTTGTGCGGGTAAAAACAAATGTTCAATGAAGTTTATTGGTGTACATGTACTGGCTAAAGTTTGCTAATTTTTTACTTGTCTTTTCACTTTTCTTAAAAAAAAAAGTGACTCTAACTCTATGCGTTGCATCTCCTCAGATTAAGATTCATATTATGGGTTTCATTAGATGTTAACATGTGTTGCCCCTCCACATGACGATAATTGTTCAAAAATACCCCAAATTATAAATGACTGTCTGAAAACACGCTTGAATTTGCTTCTTTGAAATTGGTTCACTTATTAACAGACCGATGGGGAAATAAGTTTGAATGGCTGTAATATTGAGAAAAACAGGGATCAAATTCTGTATTTACTGTCAAGATACACAACAAAAGAACCCCGGGGGGAATTAAAACTAAATTAAAAAAAAAAACTCTTAATGTTTTCTTGATGACATCACAAACTTATTCAAGCGCGTTGAGGAAGCAACATCCAGGAATTCAATTCCTCGAAAGCAATTTGGTAAAAATGAGTTGATCTAAAAATACCTTTCCTTTAAAAAAGCAAGCACCGGGTACAGCCCACTGTACATGTAAAATTGTTAATTTGTTATTCCCTCTTTTTTTGATCACACATCAGTTGGAGTGCTGGTGCATTTCATTGTTGCCTTTATTGCTTTCTGCTAATGAGTAAGGGCCTGGTGATGCGTTAACTTCCGTCATTGGTGTAATCAATTTCAAGCAACTGCAATATTGCCCGCCGCAGAGTGAAAGCAGCCCTTTTTTTTTTTTACTCGGAGTCATTGTCGAGTAGAGGCAAGCCAACAATGCAATATATTGATTAGTATTGGGTAAAGGGAAATGGGGCTTCTATTTTTTTTACAGAGAACAAGTAAGTTGAGTTTGATAGCTGGTCAAAACGTGGGGGTGGTTGGTAAAGGTTGCCGTGCAGTTTGGTTAAGGGACTATTGTCTTTAGGGATGGGCAAGCAATAAAAACAATATCAATGTACAACATGTACAAAGAGGATGGCCAATTGATGGTGACCTTGCAGTCAAATTCATTGGCGTGTCTACAAATTTCAACGATATTGAGGACTGATACTTGGTGTAAATTTCTACTGGAGCAATTCAAAGGGCATCAAGGCAATAAACCAGAAACGCGGGTGGTAAAGTCTCCTTTCTTCTTCCATGTTTTTTTTAAACCTTGTGTTTATTTACAATACATTATAAATCAACTTGGTACATGTAATTGGTTAAGTAGTTTAGTAAATTAAGTACATTTGTAGGAAAATCTTTGGGAGTATGACCCCCCCCCCAATTTATTCCTGGAAAAGTCATTTTTGATTCTTCAAGTTTCCTCATGTGAAGTACATGTACATATGTATGTTTACTTTACTAGGATGCTATATAATAATGTTGAGGAAACAATATACAATCACATTCTATTGATAAGTGTGTATTGTGCATATTTAATGTACACATTTTTGTGTGTCAATAAATGGAACAACTGTTTCTTTTGCAGTTAGGCTCATTCAATGCTCTTTGCAACAGATATGACTCAGTTAGCTTGAAGTTGAACACTCAGTCCTCTCCCCTTCCCACTCCCCCTTAACCGTAAACCAATAAGTTAGAAGCGGTCGGCTCCTCAAAACAACACAGATCAATATCTCATCAGTTCTTCTTTCCCTCCGTTTCCCGATGCATCCCGCGAGAGTCCAAGTGTCAAAGCAGGTGCATATTTGGCTCGGAAATTTTATAGGTGACGTGTTCCGATAATTGAGAAAGCCAAGTCTATGTGTGCGTGCGCGTAGCGGTGTTTCAGCTGCCGTGGGGGCCCCCCGGCTCCCCTGGACTCAGTCCGCTGCATTGGAAGAGGCTTTCAATTTCTGCCGAGGTTATTGAATCTATTGATTAACAAGATCGATGGAAGCTGACGGGCTCGAAACCAAGGGACGTTTGCTTTTGCCCGACAAGCCTCGATCGTCCAGAGCTCTGTGGTGGTGGGACTATTGATTGAAACTCTGTCCCTAGCTGAATTGGGAAATTGAACCAGGAGCTGGATAGCATGATTGAACTTGGGCTGAGTGGTGCTGGGCCAGTCCGCTTAATATCAATTAGCATTATTGATAATCTTTATATCGGATGTACATGTACAGTAGTGGCCACGATGCATAACGCACACTCGCTTACATGTATGAGCGGGTTATTATAGATCTATCATCAAGCTATAGTTTAAACTAATATCTTGATTATTCGAAACTTCCCCACACATACTTCAAGTTTAACATTGCTGTGCAGTCAACAGCCAAGAGGGTCAATTCTGTCAAAGCTAGGCACTTTTGATGTTGATAGAACAACATGCATCATGTGTACCTCATTACATCATTGTACATTGTTAAAATATACATGTATGGTTCAAGCAAGGAAACTATGAAAGTTGAACTTGCAGTGTTAATAATAGTAAATAATAAATATAGGTATTTATAAAGCGCCTTTACAAAAAAGATCAAAGCGCTGTACAAAATAAGACGAAAAAGACAAAGACGGGGGTTACGAGAACAAAAATGTTTTTAGACCTCTCCGGAAAATGGTGATAGAAGGAGCATTCCTGATGTTGATGGGGATAGCGTTCCACAGTTTGGGACCAGCTATAGAAAAGGATCTGTGTTTGGTAAAGGGGAATCTGTTTTAAAAATAAGTTTGATGCTCACTATTTACACCAAGTCAATTTTTCATCAATTTGTGAACTTTTTTGTTGAATTTGAAAAGTTGTCCGTAACTTGTAATGTTAAAAAAATGACTTGCATCAAAGGGCATGATGTCGAAGGGAAGTGTACTCTGATCAGTAATCTTAGGTCGGAAGGCTTGCACTCTGTGTTGTTATAGCCTCTCTGAATCTACAGTCTTTTGTTGTACCTGAGTAAGCACCTAATGAACATGAGTATGGGTATTCACACAATGTATGAATAGGATAAAATAGCATGGATGAGGTTTACTCAAGCGTTAAATTGAGCAGTTGACCTGAACTCAACTTGACTCTTCCCCAAAATGAAAGATACATGTCATTCAGATCTGTTTAAAGTACATTGATTTAGTACATGGTACGCAATCCCGTGCACTTTTTAGATTTTGCGTGTGATTTGGTGATCGATGTAGATTTGTTGTAGATGCTGCTGACAGGGTCCTACTGATTGCAGTCCGTGTTAATTGAAACTGCAACATGGATTTTGAATTTCAATATGGTTCATTCTACTTAGTAATATTGACACTACATGTCCCTGAGGTGTTTCATATCATTAGAAAGCTATTTACCTAAATACATGTTCCTAGATCGCCATCTTTATTGTGAAATCTCACTATGTGGGAACGCATGAACATGTACATAACCGGGGTAAAGTCGCATTGTTTGTCTTCAACCTAGGACATTTTGAGTATTGATGCACTCTTTCTTAAGAAGTCAGGCCCGTGATGTCCCTCCAGATGTAAATTTCATGTACACGTCGTACCTGCCTTGGTAGTGCAGTCACAAATAGTTGAAATGAGCAGGGATTCCTGCCACACACTGATGAGCTACCCGTGGCATAACAAGACAGCATACCGCAGCTAATAAGTTGATGTCACGACAAACGTGTTTTGATGGGCAATCTGTGAGAGTCCGCACCAATAACCATCCATCATATACCACGGTGGAGAAGAGTACAAAAAAAAGCTAATGGCATTGCACTACAGATGTGATTGTACTGTTGGTGAATCT
The DNA here is from genome assembly GCA_032158295.1 of Pycnopodia helianthoides. Taxonomy (NCBI): domain Eukaryota; kingdom Metazoa; phylum Echinodermata; class Asteroidea; order Forcipulatida; family Asteriidae; genus Pycnopodia; species Pycnopodia helianthoides. The sequence continues at coordinate 6,564,399 of CM063249.1, forward strand.
ATGGTCATTTCAATAACAACTCATTGATAAAAGAAGTAGGTTTATCAGTGCAAGTTTTAGCTATGTGCTTAAAAAACGAGTACATTGTGCTGTATAGACTTAAAACAAGAGTTCCACTTGATGGGAGCTTAAGTGCATCCAGTCATTGTTTTACTTTAAAAATAGCCATGAAAAATGAGAAAGATGACTATAGAGTAGAACAACTGCATGCAAAGATGCAACAAAAATTTGCATCTATCCTGACATGCCTATGTGCACAGCCACAATCATGGGTACACATTTTGTGTGTGTCCATGTTATGAACAACAGTTTGAAAACCAGTGATGTATCAGTTATAACAATGTTGTTTGTAAACTAATTAACCAGCGCTGTGTGAATGAAGAGTAGAAAGTACTTGAGTTTGCCGAATACAAGATCTGCAAAGAGTTGCTCAATATTTATGTGTTGTTCGTTCGGTGTCTTTGTAACAAAAAGTGTACCCATGATTTTGGCTGTGCACCTTAATGTAGAAAGTGAAGAGGGCACACCACTGTCCTGCTAGGTTTGAAAGAATAGTACACGTATCTTAATGTTATATTTCACAGCTTAAAGAAAGGGGTATACCTTTGGTAAATACTCCAAGAATTAATAACCATAAAAACTTACTTGGTAGGATGCACTGCAGCTGTTGATAATGTATACCATTTTGAGAAACAATTCCCTTCAGAGGAACAAGGTTTTAGAGAGAGTAAGTCCAAAACATTTCCGATCATCTGAGAAACGTTTCTGCAAGAAAAGTTTCTCGGATAGTGTATTCCAATTACGGATTATTCGTCCTGCGTGGTCATAACCAATCCAGATTTTCGGCGGTATCTCAAAAAAGCGACCGCCTTTTGAAATGAAACTTTCACAGGTTAGTTTAATTGCATATATCTACATTTATTTAGGATTAAAATAATCGAACGGTTAAAAAAAAAAAAAAAGGTATTCCTTGCCTTTAATTCAAGATTAAAAACGTGACAATGAGAAAGTCTTCAGTACTTTCTCAAAGGATAGGGAGACTGAACATTAATCATTGTTAATCAATAGTCTGCAGCTCTGTGTCATGATCCTCTACTCTTTCAGTTATTTCAATACCTTACAAAGTGCAGATGTTTTATACTCTCTTAAAGTTCCTTTGATGTTACATCCGATCATTTTACCCAACCATTGGGAGTGTCAAGAGTTAAGTGCATGTAACCACTAAACAAGTTCATTGTGCCAATTAGAAAGTGAATTCAATATGCGGACCTCATTAGATACCCATTACATCCGTAGGGGTAGTGCCATTTTTTTGTAAGTCTTTCCAAGTCTCTTAAATTTCACTTCATTCCTCGGACAAAAAAGGGAAGGGGAAAAAAAAATTCCATTTTAGCATGTCTTGTTGTGTGTGGGGAGGGAACATTCACCTCAGGGGCCCAGTGCTAACCTGATCCCTTCATAAATCCATCTTGGGTAGATCTCCCAACCATGGCATTAAGAGCTCAATAGAGTCAATCAATCACGCAACCCACAAGGCATAGTAGGGATAATGTTCCATAAAGTGACACCATTAGCAACTTTAAAAAGAAGAAAGTAGGTCTCTCTGTGTTGTGTATCTTTGGAAACCCCCTGCCTCTGCATAAAGCTCTCTGCAGATAGAAGCTTTTGGGGGGTTAGGTATTAACGAGGGTGATATCTTTTTTAAGCATTGGTTCACCATTTTCCTCCCTTTGTACAGCATTCATCATGACAGTTTTGGTGAATGCAGTACATGTAATTTCCTCAAACCCCCGGAGTGTGATGCAAAGTGTTTTTGGACAGGCTTTATTGTCGAAGATATATTTGAAGCATTTGATCCAAACTGTCGCTCTCCCTTTTTTCTCTTTCAGGCCAAGTGTCAGATGTGGTCTCCCCAACCCATGCTTAAAGAAATGTTTGAAACAATTAGTAATAAGTAGTTTCTCTTGCACTGTGTGTACCTGTACACCATAATCAACTCCACAAAACCCTTGTGGAGAGGCGAAGTTTTACAGAGGTTTGGGTGATTGGAATTAAATTACCCTTATCAGTTCAAACATTGTGGCTGCCAGGGGTTGCCTCCAGTTGCACAACCGTGCATGTCTTGGTGAACTTGGTTGTGATTTCTCCCCAACCCCCTAGGCACAACTTTATTTATTTACAGAGGGGTTTTGGGATTCGTGGACATGACTTCCTTCTGACTTAATTTTCATTTGTTTCCATCAAAAATTGATTATGTGTGATGCATGACATCATGTTATTCACAGTAATGTTATTTTTCTTCTAGACAGCGTGAACAACCTTTGGATAGAAATTGTGTACTACGCGAAAGAAGGATTTTTAAATCATAATTACATTGTGCACGTAACAAAACTTCTGATTTAAAAGAAAATTTGCAAGAAATATATTTTTTAAAATGAAATTGCTCCTTACAATAGACCGCGTTTACAATATCTAAATCATGCTTTTTTTATTCAAACTTTATTCAATGGATGAAATGTATTAAAACAGCACAATATAAGTTTATTTTTTTTAAAACAATTGCCACAATACACGTTGTGCAGCTGCTATTCGATGTGCCTGGAAGTATAGATTCTTGCGAAAACTTGTACGCTCTCGAGTGCAACTTCGTAGTCTATACAATGTTCTTTCATTCCAAATATTTGCTAACTGTATATTTTTGTAATGATTTCATGATGGTTCACTCATAATGCACCGTACACTCGACGAGTGTACATGTAATGTTACATGTAATGTACATTGGTTCGGTAATTTAATTAGTCAATTATGCACATTGTAGTCTTTTACAAATCTAATGCATGTGTTAAAGGTACACGTTGCCTTGGATCGGTCGAGTTGGTCTACAAAAAGCGTTTGTAACCGTTTGTTATAAAATGCATACGGTTAGAAAGATGTTTTAAAAGTAGAATACAATGATCCACACAAATATGACTCGAAATTGCGTGGTTTTCCTTGAACTTTGCGAACTAACATGGTCGGCCATTTTGTGGAGTCAAAAGTTTGACTCCATAAAATGGCCGACCATGTTAGTTCCCGATGTAAAAGGAAAACCACGCAATTTCGAGTCATATTTGTGTGGATCATTGTATTCTACTTTTAAAACATCTTTCTAACCACATGCATTTTATAACAAACGGTTCACAAACGCTTTTTATAGACCAACTCGACCGATCCAAGGCAACGTGTACCTTTAAGTGAAGGAAAAACATTTATTTGTACGAGCAAACATTCATGTTAAAATCAATTTGCATGTGTAGGCCTATGTATTCTTTTATTTACTGTTCGGTTTTTTTCACAGGACTGTACTGTGCATGGTAAAAACCTTTTTTGGGGGGACACACATTCATGTAAGGTACAGCGGAGCATATTGCTACACAAAATATCTCAGTTGCTGTTCAAAATTCATCATCATTTACTTCTCAATAATAGCATTCAGTGTGCACAAAAAATGCTCTGTCTAAGTTTGTTGCAGTGCCAGAATTGCTGGACAAAATTGTTCCCTGCTACATACAATAGTTTTTTATTCGAACGCAAACTTATACTACTGATACTAGATCTACTCAAATCATGGTTACGATTCTCAAACTCCTTAAATCATTGTCGATTCAAGGTTGTAATTTTTTTTTAAATGAGTACGTAAGTTAATAAATAAATGAATAAATAAATATGCAACAACGGACTAAACAAGCAAAAGTAAACAGAAAATTAAGCAAGAGACTTGACAATAATGGAATGAAACTATTCCTCTTGATAATACTTGAAAGAAGGTGTCCAGGACAATTTAAAGAAGAGTATGTAGCTGTACAGTAAGGCAGTTGTGAAATTCCATTATGGGGGTACTGGCCTTTATACAAACGGCACATGGACACTGTAACAAAAAAGGAGAGGTTGATGCCTCCAAATGCTTTGCAAAACTGATCTTGTATAAAATAAACGTATAATACACACCATATCATTTTTTTTAAACCATCAAGAGCGTTCAAACTCCGCTATTTTCTTTGGCCACGATTAGACGCCAGAGGAAAAGTTCATGCCATGACCTTCACGACACCAGACTAATGTGTGAGACAGAAAGTGAGGCTGAAAAAATGTGGTGTTTTTTCTCTCTCAGGCTAGACAGGGTGTCAGTGTTTGCACATGGGGCAGGGCAATTAGGCACTGAAGGGTTTCAGTAATGAAAGTGATGAATTGTATGTGGTCTCTGACTGGAGATGTGGCAGCTTTCGGTAGTTCATTTTACTGTCATTCTACCCCAACGGGACTTTGAAAAGTGCTTAATTGCATGAAACCAAAGCTGCCAGTGAATTTGGTCAGCCATTCTTTAATGCGTACTTTACATTGTGCACACGTGTATGTATGTACATTACATGTACATGTATCAGTTACTGCTTCAGTGCTGTAAACTGTGGGTACATTGTACTGACAAACAAATACAGACAATGTTCAAAAGAATTGTGCTGTAGATTAGAGTTGGAAAACTTGGAACTTGAAACCTTTCTGTTTGTTGTCGCTGTTGTGAAATTAGTTTCTGACTCGGTTACTATCATTTAAGTTTTATGCTTCACATCGTTGAATGAAGGAACTATTTTAAATATCTTTAAGTGAAGCTTGAACAAGTGTTTTCATGAACAAGGTCACAGATCAGGCTCTAGGAAATTCACACACTACAAATATACAAAATTGTGCCTCTCACAATAACTTGAATACATTTAAGTTTAACAACTTGAAAGACCCACAGTGTACATCACAGCTGCCAAGTCTCCCTGATTCTGCAGAAAGTTCACTGAAAATAAACAAACTTGTCCATGTTTTGTTGAACAAATTTGAAAATCTCCCTAATTTTTTGAAACTTTTCCCATATTATGTTGAAAGTAATCCTACATATTTCCCTGATTGTTGTACAGAATCTCCCTGATTGCAAGATTCAAATCAGAAAGTTCTGCCCACAGGGGTTGGTGCCGGGAAAACCCGCCCAGCACTCAGGATTCCCCAATCACCCACTGGCAGAATTTTCTGTTTCTGACCACCACACATTTTACCAAGTTTCTAAATTCAACTTGAAATCTCCTTTCAAAGGTTTTTAAACTTGGGTATTTACCAGTTTTAAAAAGGTATCCAAAGCCATAAATTTTGAGTACTTCTTTGGTTTAAGTCTATCTTTATGGTCTACCGTGTAACTGGTTTTCAGGGAAACATTTTTCCGCCACTACAGAGATCCTGGGCAGATACCTGGCAAATGTTGGCAGCTCTGAGTACATGAATGTGTCAGCAGTCCCTGTGGTACTATCACACTGATTGCTCCAACACAGAGAAATACCCACTTCTAAGATTCTACTTGCATTCAAAATGTTACAAACTTTGTCATGGAGAAGACGACAATATTTTCTTCCTCCAGGCATGAGTTGATGTACTTGATGTACATGTGTGTACCTAACCAACACCTAAAAGCAAAACTAAAAAAAATGGTGGTATCTTCATGTACATGATGCTACAATACTTGCCTGGCTTTCATTTGATTGAATCCATGTTTCATAGATTCACATGATGGTCAGAGAGAGCTGGATTGTTTATACAGCTGCTATAGACAGAGCTCTATTAAATACATATCAGTTAGAGCCACTGTTAGAGCTCTTATTGATTCATAGAAAACATATTAAGATTTTTACAGGGCTGTGAGGATTGTGTTGTCTGCTATCAATAAGAAGCACACTGGAACCTATATGGAGATTAAACATGCGTTGAATTGCCCGCACACTGAAGTAGTCTGCACAATGAAGCAGGAAGACTTGAATACTGGTAGTGTGCACTTTTGCTACCGAGTTACACTCTGTACTTGACTCTCATGGGAAACTCAAGGCCAAGTTTGTATCCTGACTGCGATACAAATTTCATGTTTTGCTTTGGAAAGTAAAATGGAATTATAAATATGGATTCGAGAGTATTTGAATATGACACCCACCCAGGATTTCAGTGGGAGTGAATTTGACAATAGCTCGAGCAATTTTGTCCAAGTTGAACTATGCTAAACTTCTACAATTATACTGTACTTTGAATCTTGAAACATGACTTTTCAATACACCTTTGTATCTACGGTTTTCTTGAAATTTCTTTTTAACTGTGAACCTTTTTTTTTTAAATCTCACTTTAGTTGTTTTGTCTTGATTTCTCCCTGTTTTGATTTTCTTGATGAGCCATAGGCAATGGCCAAGGGTACTTAGGTTTACAATTGCATCCTACAGTGGCTGTGTTATGTGACGTGTATGATATTATACCTGTTTGTGGTTACCGATTCTGGACACTTCTTTTCCCTCGACAGTCCAGTAGTCATCGCTTATTTTAGCACGGAAAAAACATCGATACCTTTGATCAAATTTGGCCAAAATTACGTCTTATCTCCAGAGGCTCTCTCGTGGTTGTGGCCTGACCTTGCCAAGCCATTGCAGGCAATATGGGGCTGGTATAATCCGATCAGGCCATGATTGCTGCGAGTGCTACGTGAATTAGCAGCGCTTAATGTGAGAGTTATTGGAAATTTACCAGTTGTTAATCTGGCTATGTAGCAGGTAGTGTACAAATGTATATTATATCAAAGCTTTGCGAGGAAGTTCAACTGGGAGAATCTGAAAGGATACATGTATACTTTGTGTGTGATGGACAGGGAGAGTAGAGAACTAGAGTTCATTGAGTTACCAACGACTGTGAATAATGCATTTTGTAATGTACAGCCTGAATCATTGGTACAATTCCTACTTGTTGTAGTATCGTGGTCTCAAGGGCTATTGAATGCCTTCAACATTGTCCATGGTAGAACAGAGACCCCCCCCCGAACCATCAATATTTCCATATTTATTTAAAGGAACATTACAGAATTGGTAATTGTAAAATATACTTTTGATCACAGATTTACATAAAACTTACACGGTCTAATGATGATGATAGTAGAAAACATCCCTTGAAATATTTCTGTCTGAAATGCCATATTTGATGAAATAAAACTAATTTTCCGATTGGAGTTTATCGCTCAGTGAGCGTTTTATTCGTTTGTTGAACTATGATTTCATGCAAAAATGTGTAATCGGTTTTTCACTATTTTCTCGTGACCCAGATGGCGATCGATCTCAAACTTCTACAGGTTTGTCAGTTTATGTGTATGGTGGATTACATAAAGTGCTTACACTGCCAGCAACTGTTTTGCTAGCAAAAACCAATTCTGTAATGTTCCTTTAAGAGGTAGAAGCTGCATGCATTGTACATGTATATGAACCCGTCAAACAAAATTATTAAAAAAACTTTGAATGTACATCATTGATGGTCTTTAGGTGTATGAAATGAAATAGATGAAGCTCTCTCAGAAACAGTTGCTGATAATGACTTTGTCAATAAAACAGGTTATTTTTTAAATGGTTTCTTTTACAAGTGTGTGTATACTGCATACCAGTACATGGATATTCTACAGTTAATCAGCGCTTAACAAAAAGTGCAGCTCTGCTATTGGTTAATATGCATTTCAGGTTCATCTAGTTACATGTCTACATTATAGTAGAGTATACTGTATACTGTAATTTAAAATGAGTAGTGCTTGTTTACAGGTTCATAAAAGATCAATGTATCTATGTCCGTTATGTGCAATGGCCAATCTTACATGTTGATACAGTACAGTAGATCACTGATTCGCACTGATTGTGCCTGCACACATGCACAGAAATGCTTGTATGCATTTTGTATGTTTGTATATATACAATAGATGTATCTGGAATACATTGTAGACTCATTTCAAATATTGCATGATATCAACTATGATACACAATACGATATTGGGAATCAAGTTACACAAAAGTTACTTGTGTGATCTGTCAGTGAACTGTACATTAACACTGAATTATGTTATATTTTCCTGTGTGAGTGCCATGTTTTTCGAACGGATGTCATCACATCTGTTTTATACTAGTCTCATTGGTGAAGTCATGTGATGATTTGTGTCAATTATAAATATGGCTTAAATTCTTAGAAAAAAGTAACAACAATCCATTCAAGCTGATTCTTTGTGTGTTTATTCCCTACAAATCAAGGGTAACGTGCATTAAATAACATTTGTGATGCGATCAAGCTAAACGAGTCGTTTGTCGGTAAATGCATTATTGAAAAACAGGCCAAAATAGGTCGACAGGGGTCTACATTTCTATACATCTCTTGGTGTTTCGACTTCCATAACTTTTTAACCAAAGGTGGTATCAACACTGGGTTTTCATATCCTTATAGCTGAGATTGGACTTCTTTCAAATAGATAAAAAAGAAAATTGACAAGGATCGACGAAAGACTCATTTAGCTTGATAGCATCACATTTGTCATGATACATTGAAATGAATTTAAGCTTAATCTTTAGTAATATTTTTTAAGCTTCAAAAAGTTTTGTTGTTGTTTCTTGTTCCTTTTTTTTTGTTTGGACAATGGACCTGGAAAGTTTGAACGTATCATTTTTTTTAAGATAATGAATGTTACGTTTTTTTCAACAGAGGGAGCTAGACACAACTGCTACAGAACTCGCTAGTCGACAGGATGAGAGCGATTCATCGAGGAAGAAGCTGGTGGAGCAGAGCAGGGAGTTCAAGAAAAATACACCGGAGGTAAAAAGGGCTGGTGCTCAAACACCACAAATTTATCAAATATTGTCTGTATTTCCTTTTTGGACCTTGTTGAATGTAGTAATCTATATCTTTCTGGTAATGAAACCAAGGGTCCCTCAAAAGCGACTAGCACTTTGACCCTTGGGCCTGAAGGTACCTGTGTGGAGAAGACGATGTCAGTTTTAGATGTGGGAGGAAAACCCCAAGTAGGAAAAACCCACAATCAGGTAAAAGGGACTGAAAACCCAATCCACATACAAGGCTCCGGTCCGGGATTCGAACCGGGGCCCACAGAGGTGAAAGGCAGGGAAAGAAACCACTGAGCCAGCCTGACTGTTTTGAAATCAAATTGGCACTCTGCCTCTGGTCTGTGCCATTGTACCTGTGTGTTATTACATAAGACTTGAGTTGCTCTCTGTGCCTAAACTTGCCTTGCTTCTAAGAAGTGTAATTCCTGCCCTATTGAAAGATAACATTGACATAAAAATTCTTTTGTTAAACGGTTCATTTATTCTCCCCTAAAGGTTTTGAAAAACTTGTAGGTTATAGTTGTGTTTGGGGGATGGGTGACATCTGTGGCGTGTCGTGGCCGAGTGGTCTAGTTCACCGGACCCAAGCTCTGGTGTTGTCAGCAGCAGAGTGTGGGTTCGAATCCCAGTCATGACACTTGTGCTCTTGAGCAAGGCACTTAACCATAATTGCTTTGTAAAAAGTTGGGAAGGTAGTGCATTCTGCTCTACCAGCCAGGCTCCTAGTAGATGATACCCATGCCTACATCCTTACGGACTGTGAAGGGGGTAACCCTGTTTCAGCCCCAGGAGTAGGTGGCTACGTGCCCCTGGTGTCAGTTGATTTGGGTCAAAAGCCCAAATAGTTAACCTTCACCTTGAAGTGGTCGTTCGGCCTTGTGAGTAAGGCGATATCACATACAAAAAATAAAATAAAAATAAAACAATCTGGAATATCCAATTCATGTTTTTTATTTGACCGACTTTAGATGCACCTTTGAAGAGACTAACACTGTTAGGTTTCCACTATGCAGTGTTTTAATCCTACATGTATGTTTCATTAATGTACTGACATTTTGGGGTTGAATTACAGGATATTCGCAAGTCTGTCTCACCCCTCTTGAAACTCTTCCAGTCTGAGATTGATGCTCTCTCCAAGCGCAGCAAGGCAGCGGAAGCCTCCTTCTTATCTGTCTACAAGAAACTCATTGATCTCCCAGGTAATTCACAAAATAACAATAATATAACATATTTGTATAGCGCCTACTGCAGGCCAGCCTCTAAGCGCTTAACATTCAGTAGTTTCCTGCAAGGTATTGTGAAGCTACATTTTGAAGTATTAGACCTTCTCCTTTACATAGCATTGTGTAATGGTTTACAAGGTGCTGTGGCGCAATATGCAGCCAGTCAAGCCAGGAACACCGGGCTGAACCCCTTCTCTTTTTCGATAAGTGCACTGGGTTCTTTTACGTGCATTACACAACACACGGAACCAACGGCTTTACGTCCCATCCGAAGGACGCAGCAATAATGGTCAAGTGTCTTGCTTAAGGACACAAGTGTCACGACCGGTACTCAAACCCACACTCTGCTGAACAGAAACACCAGAGCTTGAGTCCAGTGCTCTTATCCGTTCTGCCACGACACAGTGAAGAGTGGAAAGTGGTTCCAAAATTGTTACTTTCCGAGAATATTCACAGGTTAGGAAGATAGTTCTGAGGTTCCAAAACAATTTATCCTTAAAAATGTTGAAATTTGGGAAGTTATGGTCTGTGAAGTTTTTAAACTGCTTTTCATTAGAGACTTTATGAAATAGTGAAATTTAGCAAAAGTTTGAAGGGTTCTCTACCACTTTGTTTTGGGAAGTGTGTTATCAAGAAGAGAAATATTCTCTTTGCTTGTTTGCTGTTTTATTTTGCTCTCCTTGAGACTTGCCCAACCTTCTTGAAGAAAAAGAGAAATCAACATTTTGCAGATCCACGCTCATCCTCCAAAACCTACATTTTTATTGAATCTTCCCATTTTGGATCAGCCTGCTGGCCAAGATGTTTAACATCAACCATTTCAAAATGTCCACTAGATTTGTTATTCATCGAAAAAAACTGGAGATTGTGGTGGTTTTGCAATGAGGATGTCAACCCAATACCGCTCATGGCAAATGTTCTGATCCATATGGATTGAATAAATGTGATCCTGCCAAGTAATTGGATTCCCTACTCAACTGCCAACATTGTGTTCTTCTCAGGTGCATGATGAAAAGAAGAAGGGTTTTTTTTTTTTTGGGGGGGGGGGGGTTGTGCGGGCTTGGGGAGGTTGTTTGGGGCTGCTGGATAAGCCCTTGGCATACAGAAATGAATTTTTATTTGGGGGCTAGCTTCTTTTTTTACATAAATTGAAATTCTTTGAAAAGATTTCATGTGCAAAATTGTTTTTAAAGGTAAAACTGTGGTATGTTGTAACAGTGTGAGCTTAGTGAGATTTTGAATTGGTATCGTGTGAGTACATTGTTGCAAACAATATTCATAGACCATCATTATAGGTAATTACCATTTTTGTTTAATTAGAGACTGGGATTCAAATTTTTAGAGACTTGTTAATTATGTGGTGTCCTGTAAACAATGGAATGTTGTTACCCTCAATGTTTTGTTCGCTCGAGTTGTGCTGGACAGGGCACTCTTTGGGACAACAATGGAAGAACCTCTCACAAACTGCATCCATAAGGCTGCTTACAATAGAGTAACTATTGGAAGAACCCCACAAACATGACAGCCACATCCATAAGGCTGCCTACAATAAAGTAACAATACACAAACTGCATCCATAAGGCTGCTTACAATAGAGTAACGATGGAAGAACCCCATAAACATGACAAGCCACATCCATAAGGCTGCCTACAATAAAGTAACAATACACAAACTGCATCCATAAGGCTGCTTACAATAGAGTAACAATGGAAGAACCCCATGAACATGACAAGCCACATCCATAAGGCTGCCTACAATAAAGTAACAATACACAAACTGCATCCATAAGGTGCTTAAAGTTGGTAGTTAACAAATGAATAACAGCTTAAAATTTAAAAGGCCAATGTCAGCTGCATAAATAAAGAACAATACATGAAATGTCATTGCAAATAGGTAACAATGGAAGAACCCCATAAACATGACAAGCCACATCCATAAGGCTGCCTACAATAAAGTAACAATACACAAACTGCATCCATAAGGCTGCTTACAATAGAGTAACGATGGAAGAACCCCATGAAACATGACAAGCCACATCCATAAGGCTGCCTACAATAAAGTAACAATACACAAACTGCATCCATAAGGTTGCTCAAATGTTTGTGTGTGAGTTGTATCAAATAATTTAAAAGCTTAAGAATTTAAAAGGCAATGGTCAGCTGCAGTAATGAAGATGTAGATGATAATGTCATTTGCAAGATTTGGTTTTTTAACTGTGTGCCTGTATATATTTTTATGTTCACCTAATAAGATGCTTAGTGGCAGTACATGTGGGGGTTACCACATTATGTGCACTATGTGTGCATTCTCTTACTTTTAAAAAGAATAGTTCATGCTGAGTTGACCAATGCTTGACAATGGTACCACATAGGAATAGCACTGGGAACATTTAGTTGTGGCAACAAACATCTTTCATACATGTAGACAATAAATTAGTGCACATAACAGGATTCTGCCCAGGACTTCTTTTGTGGTGGAAAAATGTTTCCCTGGAAACCATTGCGAGATGGATCAGTTACACGGTAGATCATATAAATAGACTCAAACCAAAGAAGTACTCAAAATTAATGGCTTCGGATATCATTTTTCTGGTAAATACCCAATTTTACATTTCGTTGAAAACCTTTGAATGGAAATTGCAAGTGTAGTTTATGAAAATTTTGAAAATGTGTGCTGGTCGGATACAGAGAAAATTCTGCCAGTGGTGGTTGGGGAATCCTGAGTGCCGGGCGGGTTTTCCGGCACCGACCACTGTGGGCAGAACCCTGCGTACAAACATTTTCAGTACATATTTATGCTGTCTGTGTAAGAATTGGAGTCTGCCATTAGAAGCAACCTCTCAATACTAGGAATAGAGGATAGCATCTTCTATTGCAGTATTGATTAAAACTGTGCTGAGGGAATAATCCATAATGCCCTCATGCAGTATTGGTTCCAGCTTGCTCTGTATTGATCACTTCCTCCCAATAGTCAATAGTGATGATTAGCATATTGAATTGAACTAAACCTATCAATCAATAGTGCAAGTTGAGTTAATTGTATTGATTGTGAAAATTCCTTGTCTGTGTATGGGGGGGGGGAAACAAAACAAAAATCAATCTTAAACCCATGGATAAGATAGAAATTTGCAGCATGCAGAATTTACTGTTGTTTTGTATTGATTGGTTTTTTTTGTAGGAGAATCGATATTGTAAATTGGCAGTTTTTTTTTTTTTGAGATTGATGGATTAGGGCCGTGAATGGATGAAGAACTCAATGTTTTCAGTTCAAATATTGATTTCAAGTTGAGTAGGTTAAACAGTTTTGGAACAGTCAAACAATTGCAGGAGTATTGATTAGAAATTAACATGTTGTCCATTAACTACACCTGCTGAAAAAAGGGTGAACTAAATTATGTCGTAGAGGGTACGTGTACACATATTCGTGCAGTGCTCAAAACAATTTATAATGTAATCTAAGTTAGCGAAATCTCTATTCTTGCATCTGTTTGAAATTTTTGTTGCAAATAAAATGAAATTAATTTGAATGGATGTGTTATCCTACAAATATAATTGACTTCCATCCAGTCTTACTTTTAGTTTTATGATTCAGAAATAGTTGCATGTGATGCATGTACTATACTAACATTGATAAAACAACATAACTTGGGCTGAAATAAGTTTGATATGCATTGAATAAAGTATTTAAAACATAAACTAATTATTCAATAAACGGTAGAGTTCAGTTGTTATTTTGATGAACTGAGAGATACTCCAGATTTTAAGAAACTTTCACAACAAAGACAGCTTGCGAAAATCCTGAATGACAACAAAAGAGCGTAATTATTTGTTTTAATTACTTTCAAAAGTGCATTGCCCGTGCTAGTTTGTTGAATCATCACATTTTTCTCAAAATGGCAGTATTTCAAATAATGTTTAAAGGAACATTACAGAGTTGGTAAGAAAAAAACTTGTAAAATATACTTTTTGATCACAGATTTACATAAAACTTCACGGTCTAATGATGATGATAGTAGAAAACTCCCTTGAAATATTTCTGTCTGAAATGCCATGTTTGATGAGAAATGAATAAACTAATTTTCCGGTTGGAGTTTATTGCTCAGTGAGCGTTTTATTCATTTGTTGAACCTAATGATTTTATGCAAATGTGTAATCGGTTTTTCACTATTTTCTTGTGACCCAGATTGCCGATCGATCTCAAACTTTTACAGGTTTGCCAGTTTATGTATATGGTGGATTAATAAAGTGCTTACACTGCAAGCAACTGTTTTGTTAGCAAAAACCAATTCTGTAATGTTCCTTTAAGACTACAAAAAATAGGTTTTCTGATTAAGAGTAAACAATTTTTTCTTTTAGTTAACAAAAAATACTACGCTGTGCTTAATTAGGACAAGTGCATTCAATCATTTAACTTGTGTAGAGTACATCATAAAACAGATGAGATCTGGTTAAAACATAACAGTCAGTGTTTAGACACTATCATGGGTAACTGTTACCAATACTAGTGTCATTGAGTAAATAAGAATTAATAATAATAATAATAATAAACAGTTTTTATATAGTGCAAAATCACAAAAAAATAAATTTAAGTCTCTAAGCGCTTGAAGGAATGAAAACATTAGGAATAGGAAGACAGGGAGCGAAGAAAAGAGAATTGACGTTAGGACTTCACCAGAATCACAGATGTATGACTATAAAATCAGAGTCAACAATTAAACACTAACCACATCTGTTTTATGCATTTCTGAAGAATGTCAGTATTTTATGTATAAAACAAAAAACCTGGTACATGTATTGTAGGTGTACCTTGGAAAGTCTCGCTGTGTATTTTTTTCATCGGTGCATGTGTACAGTACATGCATATACTGTGAATAATTGTAAATTGATCAATTAAACCATAGTGCTTGTCCTATGTGGTTTTTCTTATCTTACTACACGCAAAAGTTATTCAATTAACTGATTGCAGGCAGCTGCATGTATAATTCGGCATTTTGTCTATCGACCATCTGTTTCTCCAAATTGCAATCTATTGAAGTATACTTTGGTGAGGTATCGATTTGTCTGCCGCACTGTAGTCAATAAATCACATTCTTGTCTTTGGAATTAAATTTACCTAACAATAAACACATGTTTATTGTTGGTAATGGTAAGTTTAATTCCGGATGTGAAAATGATGACTTTTTAAAACTTGATAAGGATGGGAGTTGGTCAATACTCCATAAACAGCTACGTGTATTACCGGTCTTTCTTTATTGTTGCGACCGTTTCAACTCGGTAAAGCTCCATGGTACAAGAAAAAAAAATCGTAATATTAAAAATGATCGAGAAAGAAAAGAAAGACAAGTAGTCTGGTTCTTTGTACATGAAATGAAAACTGGAACCATCATTATGAGTTTGTATACAGGAAACCTGACTCTAACATCTCACCTTTGAAATGAATGCATTAACTTAAATATGCATTGTTAATTGCTCTTGAGAATATGATACAAATAAACCAAATCAAACCAAACCAAACTTTGACAATGATCTGGGCCCAATTTCATAGAGCTGCTTAAGCACAAAAAGTAGCTAAGCGTGACAAAATTATGCTTACCAGCCAAACTACCATGTCACATGTACAGGTTGTGACTGGTATCCTGCTCATTTCTGCTTAGCAGACAATTGTTAAGCAATATTTTCTGCTTAAGCAGCTCTATGAAATTGGGCCCTGTTGTTTAAAGATCAATCCAGCCTACAGTCCATGTACATGCATGCTCAAAGGGCTTAGACTGCAGTTGTTGTGTAGTTTGTCTGCTAAGATGATCTTCCTAACAAGGGAACTCGGCAAAGCTCCCATCAAACTGGCAACAGCAGCCAATCTCTCTCACACAAACATTGGTTTAACGACTGTGATTACGAACTACACAAATCTATAAATTATAATTTATTAACTACATGTAGACGCCAGTGGTGTTTGTGCCATTCTGGATTTTGTTTCACAATTGATTTTCAGAATGGAACAGAAGTACAGTTTTTAGGCCTGGACTACATGTACCTGATTTTCTATCCTGGATGGAACCCATTGGATATTGATAGCAATGTTTGTAAAGACAGTAAAACACCCTACTATGTTATTTATCACCGGGGTGGATTACCTTTAAAAAAAGAGTCAATTCAAGCAATAAACATGGATCTAAACCAGGGCCCAATTTCATAGAGCTGCTTAAGCACAAGAAGTAGCTAAGCACAACAAAATTATGCTTACCAGAATAAGGTTACCAGCCAAACTGCCATGCCACATGTACAATTTGTGACTGGTATCCTGCTCATTGCTGCTTAGCAGAAAATTGTTAAGCAATTTTTTCTGCTTAAGCAGCTCTATGAAATTGGACCATGATGTCATTTGTTGTCAAACTGTTGTCAAAATTGAGAGTCGTGTGCTAGATAGAAGTGCACATTGTAATGTAGATACAGCGTACGTGTTCATGCAGAGAAAATGCAAGTTACTGGCACATGAAGTTTGTACAAGTTTTTTTCCTAAGTGGTGTACATATAAGCGTCCTTTAACCAGGGGTTTGATGAGACCAAATAATGAGATAATTATCTCGCCCTTCTTGTGTACTTGACAGATCCTGTACCCGTCCTGGAGCACAGTCTTAGCATGCAGAAACGTGCCCAGAAGGCACAAGACCTCGAGGTTGAGAATCAGAAACTCAGAGAGACTCTAGACGAGTATAATCTAGAGTTTGCAGAGGTTAAGAATCAAGGTGAGGAGTAGGACGAGAGTAATTGCCCCGGAGAACTTTAGGGAGGAAGGAGGGCTTGGAAAGAATGGGGAATGGATGTTGTCGAATATCAGTTTTGCATTAAGTGGAGAAAGAAGAGCCATCTAGATGGTGATCCCGCAATGCGTCTTAATGATCAATTTACTTTCTCATTAGTGTGATACTTAACATGCTTAAAGGCAAAGTATACCTTTGGATTTTGGAACCGTTTGGTTGTTTTAATCCTATATAAATGTAGGTATAATATACAATAAAACTAACCTGTGAAAATTTCATTTCAAAAGGTGGTATCGCTTTTGAGATACCGCCAAAAATCTGGAGCGGTTATGTCCACGCATGAAGAATAATCCCTCATAGGAATACACAATCTGAGTCTCAGATTCAAATTTTGGGGGGATAAAAACTGACATCTTTTTTCATATCCACATTATTTTGAATTGAAATATTTCTCAAAATGCTTTATACTATCGAAAGTTGCTGTACTTCTAACCAAGTAAGTTATATATTTTTTTCAATTTTTAGAGTGATTACCAATTGTGTACCTTCCCTTTAAGAAAGGTTTCATTCTGAAGAAAAGGATGCAGTCATTTTAATTTCTGGGAAATTCAAAATATTGAAGTGTTGCTGCTCCTACTTTAATTAGCTCTTTTTTAACGTATTCTGAGGAGAAAAAGCTAAACGTTAGATGACTAAAGTCATGAACAAGTTGAAGTTGAGTGTAATAAGAATCTGAAGTGTATATTTCTCCACCCTCTTCAGAAGAGATCGGTTACAACTGTGTTGAGCCCCGAGTCATTCTTGCTCACTTGTGTTCACTTTTGAACCCTTTTTTCCTTCTTCTCAGAGGTGACAATCAAGAACCTGAGGGAAAAACTTCGTGATTATGAGGAGCGACTGGAGACTACTGCCCAAAGCAGGGCCAAAGAAAAAGAGAAGGAGCTACAGCGAGAGTTCATCGAAAAAGAGAGGTGAATTATTCGGGGAAGAATTATTCATGACCCAAAAAAAAAAACACAAAACATTCTTATCCCTTTGAGAAATATTCTGCGAGGATCAAAACGTTTTGGCCACTACTGCTTTTTATATTCTTTACATTTGAAAAAGGGATAAATTTCAGAATTCTCATGATTCTAGTCAAGTAATTTTGTGCCCTTTGATGCGGCTCTCTGTACGTGCACCAGCTGCTCTCTCCGTTCATCTGCAGAAGAAAATGAGCATGTAGTTTGGTCTCAGTAGTATTTGATTCAAGTGTCAGTCAGCGAGGAGACTCGTCCCATTCATTTTTTTTTTTACAGAGAGTATTTCCTAATTGTTCATAGAAACAATGTTCATTTGATTTTCAGTGTTAAGAGTTTAACTTAAAGTTTGGTTTAAAATGAAGATTTGGACAAATTGTGAAAATTGTAATCTTTGGTTTACTGATGTGTATTTTTGTGTGTAGGCAACTTCAGGAGACACAGCTGACAGTTGCAACTAAGTTAGGAGAAGCAGAGCTGAAAATACAGACACTTCAAACTGGTAAGTGTTTGTGCCAGAATTCATTCTTCCTTGATGTTACCAGAACCTTGGCTCAACCAGACAGTATCAGTGCTCCCGAGGCTTATGAGCTGAGGCACATAAAGCAAGTCTACTTGATGATTGAGTCAAACGTGTGTTTATGAGAGAGGATAAAATGCCAAACATTACTGTATAACTGTATTGTTGAGAGACCAAAAAGAACTCTCTCCGCGGCAGTGCAGTTAATTACTAGAAGTCCCCCCGATCCACAAAGCTAAAGTAGTAGTCCAGGCCGATTTCCTATCTCCCGCCCAGGTAGTAGTTAATAAGTAGGACAGTTCTTTTCAGAACTGAGAAGTCTCCCGAATTCCGAAAATCTACTCCAGCGGTAGTAGAACAAATAGCAAGACAAGTTCTCTGAAGAACAAAATCTACACAGCAAAGTAGATAATAATACACATGGTGTTACCGCAAACCGAATAAACAGCAATTGACTACTTAGCCTGCCATGATTGTTTTCTTTTACTCCAGCCCTGGATGCCAGCCAGTCTGAACTGTTTGACCTCAGAGCAAAGTTTGATGAACAGTCGGCAGCAAAGTGAGTACAACGTTTTGGGGTTGAAGGTTGAGTGAAGGGCTTAAGGGCTAAATAGCTCAGTTGGTAAGAGTGCTGGCACGCTAATCCCTAGGTTGCAGATTCAAATTCAGTTTCTATCCATTTTTTGTTTTGTTCACCCAAAATTGAAATAGATTTACGTTAGTCAGTTTCCCTTGTGGTTTAAAACTAAACTTGTGAAAATGACTTCGGATGACGGATGTCTAAGGTCTATACACCAGGCCTGGATTTACACTGAGGCCACGGAGGCCATGGTCTCTGTTGCCCCTTGGTCTTGGCCGTGGTGCCCCTTCAAAAGTTTCTCATAGACTTTTAAGATTTTCCAATGGAAGGGCACTTTGCAAACTTAAAACAACTTTGCCCTCTCAAAGTTGAAATTCCAGACTTCATACGTGCCAAATTTTTCTGGACTGACTAATGGTAGACAGTTAATTATGACAGGAACAACTTCGAAGCACCCTCAGTTTTTTCGCTGATAACCGGAGGGCTGGCGGAAATATCCACCCGGAGTTTTCATTGTGTAGTGTGCCACAGGAATGCTACTCTGCCATGCTTTGTTTTTTATCTAATCAAAGTTAGTTCTCAAGAAGTAGTGCATTTTGGGTTTTGTTCTATTTTAGGTCAGATGAAGTGGACATGTTGATGACTGACTTAGAGAGGACCAATCAACGGAACGCTGTAAGTGAGAAGGAGCTGGAGACACTAAGGACTCAGCTAGCGTCAGCAACACAGGCCCTACAGCAAGCAGAACAAATGCAGAAAGCACCAAGTGTGGTAGGTCCCAACACTTTTTGGTTGGTTGGTTGAGTCTGATTCAATTCAAACTCACATTTTATTTTCCATACTTCATCAAAAAAATTTCAAACAGTACATAGCCAAAACATTAATTTTCTAGAAGTAACCAAAAACAGCATAATTTACAAGGCAAAACATAAGATCAGTATGGAGGCATCATGTAGAAGCCGAGGCTTGTAGTGAGATGCCTGATGGACAGACAAACAGAAAGTAAACACGAAGGAGAATGTACGAACAAACAGGTTGAACAAAGCCAGGATGATGAAGATAATAATAATAATCAAACTTATGTTAAGAGTTATTGTAAAAGCTCTTTGGGTTTGATCCCCCCAAGTGCAACAAGATCTAATGTTTGCTATTGAAGCATTAATAGCACAGAAAGAATTTTTTATTTTTGGGGGGGAAGCAGTGGTATCAAAATTTGTAAGTAGCAAACCTCTTGGTGGAACCATGAGACTTTGCCCTAATGCTACATTTTTTAGGTTACACATTGTAATTAATTAAGCAACGCTAACTCATTGTTTCTTTTGTAGGAACAGGCGATTGATATTCTAACAAGATCAAGTCTAGAAGTGGAGTTATCTGCCAAGGAGAAAGAGGTACGGCTGATTTGATTATGACAGTAGGTCTAGAGCTTACTCAGTGGTCATGGAGCTCATGGCCACTGTTTCTCAAATCTAAGAAGAATCCTTTCTTCATGAAGACTATGCAGCAAGATGCTCCAGACCTGTAAAGACCCTGAAATTGCTCTAGTACAAAAGCGAACCTTGAACTGCCCTAAGATTTAAAAATCAGAAGTATCAAATATGTTTACAGGAGACGCAAACATTCATGACCCAGCAAAATAAATGCTTTTATGACGAGGTAGATATTAATGCTGTCTTTGGACGTGATGTAAAGGTAATAACAACGTTATCACGCAGAGGTTTATACAAATGGTCCTGACAAAGTTGAACCTTCATATACTAGTTCTAGTATGAGCTAGTTTTTGATACTTCAACCAGTGAAAAAGTACATCAGATAACTTTTCAGGATAATTGCCAGTTGGACACATTTGAAAGTAAAGCATACTTTCACAAAATATTGATTGATTGGTAATTTAGATGTAAAGTTTGCGATGACACTATGGGATAAAATTATGTGGGGAGAAGACCAATATAGTTCCTGTTAGAACCATACCTGATAAATCACACTTGGCAAAATGAGATTACCCATAAACCAAAGTTCATTGATCAAACACCATGCAAAGCCTCATATTGTTCAATGTTCAGTGTTCATAATAAGGTTAAATAGATGTTAATTTTTATTCTATTTTTTTTTTTGCATCGGGGATAAAGAATTTAATTTGGTATCCTTACACCGGATGTGTAGTAAGCACTGTATACTCAGTACTTTCCCGAGCTCTGTGAAAAAAATTCGGTGGCAAATCACTGGAATGGGATTCGAACCCACAACCTATGCATTGCTAGAGCAGATGTCTTACCACTAGACCACCGAATAAATAGATGTTCATTTTTTGCATCAGGGATAAAGTTGTCACTAGGAATGCTTGTCTCTTCAACAGATTACTCAACTTGTGGAGGATGTCCAGAGACTTCAAGCGGCTAACGCTAAGCTTAGGGACAGCTCGGCAAACCAAATACAGAAACTAGAAGAACAATTGAGTCACAAGACGACTGCCTTACAGAAGCTGGTGAGACGGTTTTCAAATCTAATCCAGGGGTAGAACTTATCATGTTTCCGTCATCTTTGTCTTGTGACTTGAATTCAAGAACCGCTTCCCTTCGCTGAAAGGAAAGAGCAAGACTAGTTTCCTTTCCAGGCTGTTTGGTGTAATCTGGCATGTAATGAGTGTTGGAAAAAGGAACTAGCAAGACTAGTTTTCTTTCCAGGCTGTTTGGTACAATCTGGCATGTGATGAGTGCTGGAAAAAGGAAAGAGCAAGACTAGTTTCCTTTCCAGGCTGTTTGGTGCAATCTGGCATGTAATGAGTGTTGGAAAAAGGAACTAGCAAGACTTGTTTTCTTTCCAGGCTGTTTGGTACAATCTGGCATGTGATGAGTGCTGGAAAAGGAAGAGCAAGACTAGTTTCCTTTCCAGGCTGTTTGGTGCAATCTGGCATGTAATGAGTGTTGGAAAAGAACTAGCAAGACTAGTTTCCTTTCCAGGCTGTTTGGTACAATCTGGCATGTGATGAGTGCTGGAAAAGGGAAAGAGCAAGACTAGTTTCCTTTCCAGGCTGTTTGGTGCAATTGGCATGTAATGACGCGTTGGAAAAAGGAACTAGCAAGACTTGTTTCTTTCCAGGCTGTTTGGTGCAATCTGGCATGTAATGAGTGTTGGAAAAGGAACTAGCAAGACTAGTTTCCTTTCCAGGCTGTTTGGTGCAATCTGGCTATTATGCTGGCATATAATGCTTCACAAAATCTACAAATCTTAGGCAAAACTAGAAGCTGAATTAAAAAGAATTTTTTAAAATCCAGAACACTAGTTTTCCGTTGACGAGTAATAAGAGATTACTTTGTTATTTCTGCTTCACAGATCTGCATCTAGTTTAGATATTGGAAACATTTAAATTTTGTTTTCTTCAATGAAAAGACAAACAAATTAATTGAATAAGACTGTAATTCCTTTTCGTTTCAGGAAGAACAATCTCGAAGCAGGGGTGACTATGATGAGATCAAACGAGAGTTGAGCGTTCTGAAATCCATGGAGTTCAGTGCTCAAGGAAGTGATAATATGTCGGAGAGTGGTGATCCAACGGATGGAACAGCCACCCCTAAATCTCTAGAGATGCTACTTCTGGAGAAGAATAGGACGTTGCAGTCGGAGAACACAACGCTGAAGGTCACCAAGTCAGATGTGAACAGTAAGTTATGTTGACACTTTCAGTTTTGTCCTGTCATTTCAACACCTAACTCACAATAGGAAGAAGAAGAACAAAATTGTAAAAAAAAGAAGACAAGAAAGATGAAAAAACTGTCTTAATATTCAAGAGACATCTTAGAAACTACTTTAGTAAGTTATTTTTGAATTGTTTCCTATACATGTGTCTTTCACATCAGTGCATGTTTTATGAAGTAGGAAAACATGCACAGTTGGCTTTTGTTTTCTTTTGTTTTATAAAAGATACATTTCTATTGCCTTTCCATGCAAGAGCAAGATGATTTGATGAACACTGTTTTGATGAAGGTGACTTCACCTAAACATTGTGTTACGTGTCAGAATTATTGCTACCAGAACCATTGCTACCAGAACCATCAAATCAGCATTAACCTTATATTGAGGTCACTGATCGTGAATTCACAGCTATTGGACTAGTAGTCAGATTATTGCTTTGGCCAAGTCGTTAACTGTTTATGCCACTAATCCAGGGATGATGGGTGGGGCAGATTCTGATTGGTTGAGTTGCCCATGTGACCAACTTTTGATCATCTTTATACAGTAAAGCAGTGTCAAATGTTATGACTTTGGCCGTAATTGTTTATGTAGTACATTCATAACCTTAACCATAATCCAAACTTTTGTTCTGGATGTAAACCTTTAATAGAAGTTGTGAACTTGACTTTTTTTGTAAATTGATATGTGTTGCTGTGGACTTCAAGTTTCAAGTTTCTGAAGTATTGTACTACATGTTTTCAATGCAACTTCTTAACATGCCTTTTCTTGGGCAAGTTCATAGTGCAAAGAAGATTTGTATTTATTGTTGAAGTGCTTAAACATAAATGTATTACAGCAGCCCCAGGTTGGTGCCAGTTGAGGGCAGTGTTTAAGATTAGGACCTGCAGAAAGAGATGAGGGGCAAAATGCATTCTGAGTGTGTTGTATCACATTGTCTAGAGTAGACCTCTATTGTAAAGCATGAGTAGTATCCTTGGCTGTCGATTGTGTAGAGTTGTAGGAATCTATTCTTTGAGCCCCCGTACGATTTCAGTGTAGTTGCATGCAAAACACAAAACTGTCCGGAAAAAAAACCCCCACAAGCCATGAAACTATTTGCTCATTGGATTAGACCATTACGTTAGAGCTGACTCGGCTCAGATTGTGATGTATGTTGTCGTTTGTCTTGTGCAAATTCTTGACCCGAAATCATCCAACTCAGTGAAGTATTTGTGTTGAGACTCTGTGTGAGCAACCACTCCAACCAAAGCATTTTGCCCTCTCTCTCTTTGACAACTGCAGGTCCTGGGGGGATATCACAGGCGCAGGCGTTCGCATCGCTAATCGGTCAGGAGGTAGCCGCCGCCTATAGTCAACAGGTGCTGTACGCCCAGCAGCAGTCACAGAGTGGCTCGCAGATCATCCAACCCATCATCGTTATCCCACCGTCGTTCAGCAGCGCCGCCGGCTCGCCGCTGCAGCACTTGCACATGCTGCAGCAGCAGCAGCAGCAGGCACAGCAGCAGGCACAGCAACAGCAGGGTGGTAGTACCCCGTCTCGGCCACGCACCCCCAAATCTGAGCAGGTCAACCCGGCGGTATCCAATCATGAGTGGTTGGACACTGTACAGATTGCCCGGAGAGTCAAGGAAGTACTGACCGAACACAATATTGGCCAGAGGATTTTCGGAGAGCATGTGCTCGGCCTTAGCCAGGGGTCAGTCAGTGACATTCTGTCCAGGACTAAGACGTGGGATAAGTTGACCCTGAAGGGTCGTGAGCCCTTTATCAAGATGGTCCAGTTTCTATCGGATAGGCAATATGTGGAGCAACTCAAAATACTCTCATCTCACAAGAAAGGTGAGTCCAGACCTTCGTTCTATCCTGATTAATGTGTTTTTAAATGTTGTTTTCATTTGAATTTGTACATGTTTTTCATGGGTGATTTGTTAATATTGTAAAATGTTTTTATCATTTTGAAAAAAAAAATGCTTTAATGCTTTGAGAATCTTCAATACATTTCTTTTAGCACCGATTTCTTTCCTTGTGGGTGGAATAAATGAGTTTGATACTTTGCAGATTGCCCAATTTGTTTTTTAGCTTTTTAGTGTTCACTTGAGTTTAGTTTTTTAACGGACTGTTATTTTCTTGCATTTCAAGGCAAAGACATGATATCAACAGTGCCTCATAGTGGTGGTGCATCAAACAGTGGAGGGACCAACAATGGTAGTGATGCCCCCGTCCCTATGCTCAAGACCTCCACCGAGGAGGCCATTAACAACATTCTCGCTCTAGCTAAGCAAGAGATGGAGAGTAAAAACGTGGTGCCAGGTATGGTTCGACCGGGCGACCGACGCTGCGACAACCCAAACATCCACACCCCCCCGACACACCGACAGAAAACTCCACCAGGCCACTCCTGGCCGAGCAACGGTGGCAGCCCCGCCCGCCACAACGGCCAGAATATCAAACTAGAGCGATCCAAGAGCTCGTCCTGTGCTGTCGCGCCGTCGAATCAACTGGTGGAAGAATCCTGCACGAACGGAGTGTCTTCTGAGAGTGCCGATGAGGGGTCATCATCGAGAGACGAGATGGGCGATATCAAGTCCTCCTTCATGTCGATCAACCCGAGGATGCCTCGTCGCATTATGGCGCCCTTGACTGTCCAGCAGTACGAGATCAACAAAGACCTCGACACACTGGAGATTGCCAGACAGGTCCGAGAGCGTTTGGCGAGAGGGAATATCCCACAGAGGGTGTTTGGCTACCATGTGATCGGATTGTCCCAGGGCAGTGTGAGCGACATCCTCTCCAAGCCCAAGAGGTGGGACAAGTTGACGGTGAAGGGACGAGAGCCGTTCATTAGGATGAAACTGTGGCTGGAAGATCCGGATGGACTCATTTCCTTGAAGGAGGCTGTGAGGAAAGGTTAGTGAGTTCTATCAAAATTTACTCTCATGATTGCTCAATGATAATGCGTCAAGATGATTGTTGTATTTTTACCAAGTATTATTCACAAAAATGCTCTTTCTTGTTTCTGTATTATCTTTTTT
This sequence comes from Pycnopodia helianthoides, assembly GCA_032158295.1. NCBI lineage: Eukaryota > Metazoa > Echinodermata > Asteroidea > Forcipulatida > Asteriidae > Pycnopodia > Pycnopodia helianthoides. The sequence continues at coordinate 6,589,919 of CM063249.1, forward strand.
CAGATTTAATTATATTTCTTCAACCAAGTTAAGAATTATCTTTTTGTAAGCAAATCGTGTCATTGTTTCTGGTTGCCCATTCATACACACTTTGTCATTCATAATTTAGTCATTTGGCAAAACTGATTTATCCAAAGTCACATTTACAACTCTTTGTTTTTCTTCAACAGCATCAGGGTTCTGGATGGAGCAGCAGCGTCCGTCCCCTGCTGGCACAGACAACTCGGATCAACACAGCGCCTCCGAAATGTCGCCAGGTCCTCCTACACCTACCCCATCCCAGACCCACCCTGACCGCACCCCAACGCCTACTCAAGGGTATCTCACCCAGGAACCAGCGAGCCCTCTGAATCTGTCGAGTTCCTCGGCGCCCGGACGACCGAGCGCTCCGAACACACCTGTGAATTGCAGTACCCCGACTGCACCCTCCACCCCACCCATCACACAGACCACGAGTGCCCCTTCTCACATGGATCTGCAGACCCCGTCTCCGCCCCAGCACTTCCCGGAGTTGCCGCCGGTTCATGAACAAGCCGCGATGATTGAGTTCTTGGACACCTTTGAGTTGACCAGACAGGTCAAGGCGATACTCCAGCAGCAAGGTGTTGGACAGAAGGCGTTTGGGGAAGCGGTGTTGGGGTTGACGCAAGGATCAGTCAGTGACCTGTTGTCGAAGCCTAAGATGTGGTTGAAATTGAGCATGAAAGGAAGGGAACCATACATCCGGATGTATCTCTGGCTACAGGATAAGGACGGAGTGGAGAAGGTCAAGAACTATCGACCGATCAGAAGACGTGAGTCTTAACATTTTTTCACTTAATAACTATTCTTATCAAAACTATAGACCATGTGACCTGTGACATCACATGTTTACAAAAGAACCACAGAGCCTGGACTTCATACAGGCACAGCTTGTACACAGCTCAATGGAAGAATACAACAAATCTTATGTTTTATGGAGATTGCACTGTCTGATTTTTCTCAACTATTGATACGAAGGAAGGGGGGACATCTCAAAAGCTGTACAGCTGTTGCTTTTGTAAGTCATGAATTTATGTGAAATTTATGACACAAAATGAAAATTTTCCCATATGGCCTGTGTAGTATCTTGCCCGTCAGGAAACGCATTAGAATGTACAAGGTCACCACTCTGTAAACAAAGGTAACATGGTCTATAGAGAGGTAGCATTAAACAATCTCAACTCCAACAGGGATGCAATGGAGAAAACTAACTCCATTGAGAAAATTGTAGTTTGAGATTGGGGGGGGGGGGTGTCTGGGATAGAACTTGGAAATTAAAATGTTGTAGCTTTAACCTGCTAGCTAAAATAATTTATTGATCCATCCGAATAGAATTGTAGTTTGTGTATGATTGTTTGCTGATATTAAATGCATTAACATAGGTTGACAAAATATGCATTTATATGTTCATGTAAACCTAAAGATTAAAGTTACTGTATGGAGAATTACCTGGGCCCAATTTCATAGAGCTGCTTAAGCAGAAAATGTCGCTTAACATCGCTCTAAGCACAGATGAGCAGGATACTAGTCATAAATGGTACATGAGAAACGGTATTTTGGCTGGTAACCTTACTCAGCATAATTTTGTTGTGCTTAGCTACTTTTTGTGCTTAAGCAGCTCTATGAAATTGGGCCTGGCTTACAAAATCAGGAGATTTTCTCTGAAATTTGATCAACAAACATGCGCCATATTTTTATTGGGTTTTTCAATGAAAAACTCTGTTGATAGTTTATTTATTTATTTATTTATGTTTTTGTCAAAGAGAGATTTAAACCAAATTTTTCATGAAATAATTATTGTGTTTTGTGTTTACTTTTTCTAAATAGCCAAACGATTCAGCTTCGTCGACCCAAGGGAAGTGTCCCTCGTTGGGACTCCAATGAAGAAACCCCGTGTGCTTCTCTCACCGGAGGAGAAAGAGGCCCTCCTTGCATCCTACAACAGTGAACCCTACCCATCTCAGAGTGCCATTGAGCTGATAGCATCCGGTCTTAAACTCCCCGTTTCTACCGTCATCAACTGGTTTCATAACCACCGCTCCAGACTCAAGCGAGGGCACAGCCTCGTCGAAGACACTTCTAACTTCATGATCCAGACAGCAGATGGTAACATTATCGGACCGGATGGAATGAGTGCATCGCACGCCATGATATACAACACCGAGATGACCGAACGAAACGAGTCTACACCGACACCGCCTGGACAAGACGACTCTCAGATGAGCGCGGAGTCTTCTCCGAAGGCCATCAATGGAAGCGTCATGGTGGAGATGGCGGACGGACGATTGATTGAAACGAGTAGCCTGGAACCAACGCAAACCACCCCGAATGGTGAGGATAATAAAACAGCTTTGCCACCGCAGCTTGATGTCCCCCAACAACAGCCGTCACAGAGATGCACAGAGACTGATCGCCAGGCTACATCGCCCAAATCGTCTGCCGAGCGTAAGGTCGTGACAAACGGCGTGACCACTCCATCTCGCCACCACAAAGAGTACAGAGCCGGTCGGCAGAGTAAGAAGGCAGCGAGACGAGAGCAGGAACAGCTCGGTATCATGAGAGGAATGATCGGGATCCCCGAGGATCAAGTAGTCGTCAAAGATGCTTATAGTATCTTAGAGAGGTTGGAGAGTGGGGTCAGGGAGGGGTCAGGGGATGAGTGGGAATTCTAGAGTATTTTAGTCAACCTTGCCAGGAAAAGTTAACAATCATCGAAGATGGCTAGGACAATTGTCCCTTCCCTTTTTAACAAAGCAGTTCTAGATTCGGAAAGTTTGGTTGAATGGATCAATTTTATCATACTTTGAATTTGCCAACAAACTGTTAAAATCATTGAGACAATCACTGCCAAAAAACTGAATATGCTGCTTAACGATTAGCAGAAACCATTATCCTTTGATTTTGTTGTTCTTGATTGTAGTTTGTGATTTTTGATCATTTATTCAAAATGACCCTTTAGTCATCTCAAACCAGATACTTATGCAATTAGTAAACCCTTTTTTTCTTATTTCAGTCTGACGAATTAAGTTTGTTTTTGTTTATGTGTGACTGGGCTTTGAAGAATGCCTGGCGCTCTGTCATCCCACCTTGGAATACACACGTTAGAAGTCAAGGCTTTTCTTGTGGCTTGTGGCTTGTGGCTTGTGGAGTTCGAGTAGAAGCCAGTCATGTAGCCACATCGAAAGCCATATCCATAGCTACAGCCATACTCACAGCCATAGCCCAAATGTATCGAGTTCAGATACCAGCCGTTATCGTGCTGTAGGCATTAACCACTGCATTCCTTGTATCCACTATCCACTAATAGTAATGAATACTGATTTTCAAGGAACAGAAAGAAACCAGACTATTTCACTGACACCTTCTTGAGCTGCTACCAATACATTGAACACAAACAACTCTGCTTAGCAGAAACAGCTTGGCAGCAAAAGTTCTTGTGATTTGTGCCCTTTGAGTCTGTATCCTTGTCTATTTTGTTTTGGTAAATGTGTTTATATCTTAGCAAGTCATGGACAATTACTCTGAACAAGTTACACACTTCTGCAAATTCTTTGAATAGTCAAAGAAAACCAAAAGAAAGTTTGAATGAACAATTTAACGTCAATGAAGGAATATTTTTCTTTCACAGTTCAAAACTAAAGTGTTGGTGTTTTGGTGTAAGCCCATCTAAAGAATAGTTTGTTGGTGTTCTCAGGTAATGACAAATATCTTAAAGTTCATTTCAAAACTGGATTCAAATGGCTATGCCAAGCAAATAACGGTTGATATGCTTTACTGCAGTTATAACAGTAACTTTTGCTTCTATTCTTCATTGGCCTGAAATATAAATTTGCGTGTCAAATGCAATATTTTCACAATTTTGAAACTAACATACATGTATCTTAGCAAGGATTAAGAAATGCCAGGTAACATTTAAGACCTTGATGATGATTCAGTCTTCTTGACTTGACTTTCATTCATGTCAGTGTAACTCAATTAGAGACTGGAAAGGATAAATGGTCTGGTTCTCTGTTGTTAACTTGTAATCTGTGTTCATTATTCAGTATGATGTAAAGGGTACAAGGCAAAGATGGCTGCAGATGGATACAAAACTCTTTGAAACATAGGGTTAAATGAATGTCATACTTAATCTTCCATAAACCTTAAATCTTAATCCTTCCTTCAAAGACCTGATCCGTTGTCCATCTTGATACAAACACACTATCTGTTCCCCTCTTCATTAGGGATTTGTGAATTGTTCTATGATGCCGACATTTTCTCAAATGTTCCAGACATTAAAAAATTTTCTCCTGGAATGTTATTTGATTCAATTTGACTTTATGGCATTACTCCTATGCATTTTGTAATTCGATTTTAACAAATGACAAATTCAGGTATGCAAAGCTTAATGATGAAGTAGTACACCTTATATTTCTCATCCCTAGCTGTATATGTATTCATTCACACTCCCTCCTCACACTCTTTGCTTCAAACCTCTTCTCATAATCTGACTTTTCCGAAGTTTTACAGACACTAAAGCACACTAGATTTCATGAGCATTGAAAAGCTGCTTTAGCACAAAGTAGTCACTAGGCCCAAGTGCCACACAGTGTACCTGGTTTTCTGCTCATTATTTGCTTAGCAGATTAAAGTTCTGAGCAGCATTTCTTGATTTCTCAGCTTTATGGACATTGGTTTTGTATGGGTTCCTAATTTTGTATAGTTGCTGAGGGTTCAAATTTGTTAGCACTGGAAAATGTGACTAAGCGGAAACAAATTGCCAGCAAAAATACCATGCAATTTAAAATGCTGATTTACTACCACAGTTTTTGTAAGCACATTCTTTTGCTCATGAAGCAGCTCTATTTAGTTGGAGCCATGATTCAAGTACAAAGAACTGACTAAGCAGAACTTATAGCAGGGAACATTTTAGAAACAGTGTAATAACATAACACGTTAACCGTTTCTGCTTAGCTACTTTTTGTTATTACTCGGCGAAATGTCACGAATCTGTGCTGTTCTGTCCTTCAGTTAAAAAAAAAAGTTTTCTCCTTTAAGTTTAAGTTATTCACAGAGTTATTACGTAAATACAATTTTTAACAAAGAATGAAATGGACCAAATCTTTAACCCTAAGGCCTCTACCCGACAGTGCAATTGTTATTTGTTAATAACATTTTTTTTCTACAGTATTAAGTGTATTTATTTCATCAACGAATATCGCCCTCTATTGACCATATCTAAAAAAAAACAAACTGTCTTTCAATCGAAACCAAATGTGTAAGATTACGATGAAAGTTTGTTCAACGAAAAGTATTTTATATCCCAACGTTATTTTAGAAACATGTTTTTTTTCCGATGATGTTTCTTTGCGATGCTGTTTTTTTTTCTTCAAAATATCTTAAAGTTTTTTAAATGAAGTTGACTAAAAGTATTCATTGATCTAAGGGAAGTGGAATGAAAGAAAGATTCATTTGTATTGAGATTATGATTCAACATCATTATTGTGATGTGATTTAATTCTTGATGGAAGACAGGTATTTTAAAAACTCTTTTTTTTTCAGCGATAGATATCGTTTCATTTATTGGAGCTCTGGAGTGAAAATGTTTTATTTCATGTTGCAAAATGAAATCCATAGCTGTTTCATCTAGTCTTATTGTTAGCTACCCCATGAAACTTCTCTCAGTGCAATTTTGCATAACTCCATGGAAGTCTTCAAACACAAGGTTATTACAAAGTTTGCTTACAAAGTAACTTATTTATTTTTAGACTCATTCGGTGCGACCAAGTTTTATGAAAAGAAACAAAACTTCCATTCGTGGAAAGTTTATACCTGGGGTTTTAGCAAGGAATTTGTTTATTGGATATGTTAATTTCAACTTTTAATATTCAGTGCAAGCAGAGACTATTGATGATAGAAAAGCTGTTGTAAGCTGTCCCGTCAGGGTCCAATTTCATAAAGCTGTTTAGCAGAAAATAGTGCTTAACACATTTCTTTGCTAAGCAAAAAAATGAGTGGGGTACCAGTTGCAAAAATGTAAACTTTATTGAATGTTGGCTGGTAGCCAGTTTCCGGTAAGCAATATTTTTCTGTGCTTAGCATTTGTTGTGCTTACAGGCTTTATGGAAATTGGGCACAGGTTTGGGTCACTGTGGTCTGGATTGAGCAGAACTGCTCCCTGAACTCAATACACAGACTGTGAAATAATGTTGGCCATTACATTTTAAAACATACACCATTGCTACCTAAACAACCACCTTATTTGCTGGATTCGTTCAACAGCTTTATAATAATTGTCTTTTATCAAACAGAAATTATCTTGGCTTTATTCCATTTAATTACTCAAGGCTGGAACGGTTAAGTAGTCTTAGTATACATCAAGAAACTAGAAAAAAACTAGCAAAATAAGTTTTTATTTTCAATAATTTGTGTTGGCCTGATATTAGTCATATTTAAAAACTCAGATTCCCTGAAATAATTCTTAGTTTGATTGAAGGTGAGATTGTCATTACCTAAAGTGCCATGTTTTATTGCACGCAAAACCCATCACAGAAAAATGGATTAGTTTGCATGAAAACAAAAAAAGTGTTCAAGTGAAAATGTATTCCACTTATCTCAGTCAATTTGAGATAAGAAACCATGAAGTTATTGATTTGTGTATAATGTAGTGACTGTTCAATGTCTTTATTTTACAAGCAGCTCATAATTTCCTAATAGTGCATCCAGTAGCTATATATTCATTTCAATATATATTGGTTATATCTGACTTGTTTCTGATGTTAGCATCTTTGGCTTATCCTCTGTGGCTTATGACTTCAGTAACAATGTTGGATAACAAGAAGTGACGATCTAGCCAAAATAATGGCTAAAACTACAGTTTTGGGCTTAGCCTACAGCATGGAGTGTTCCTTCCTCCGTGCCTACAGGTAGCTTCATATTCAATGCAAATGTGAAATGTAACTTGACATCACAAAATTCAAATTGTATTGTTTGTTGAAGGTGGGAATGTTGTCAACCTTTGCAAATGTTTGGTTGGAATCAGAATACGATTGTTCACTCCACGATAAGTGTGAATTATGAAGCAGGCTTTATTTAAAGGCTATTACTAATTGCTTATGTCTTCAGCGTTGCCAACTGTAGAATCATACAGGTTATACTGTAACTTTAGATAAGCCAATGTAACAAGGATTAAAAGGGACCTCAGCAAGTACAATCATCCCTTAAGTTGTAAATACAAGGGCAACAAGTCAATTTGCTCTTTTATAAATAACCTCTTCATTATTTATCATGCATGCATTGTAAATATAATTTTGTATTTCTATAGTGACTTAAAAAAAACCATTTTACACACGAATCTTGCAAATTTTTTATCTTGCCAAACACTATCAGCTGTACATAGAACAGTATACATACAGAATTAATGACTTTTATATTGTCACATACGTAGTTGATGCATTTTAGAAAGTAAAAAAACAAAACAAAGGAAAAAAAACTACAACAAAACCACAATTTATTTGACTTGATATTTGTTTTAACCAAGAGGCAGCTGACAGTCTCTTTTGGATTGTGTCTTCTTGCTCTTCAATATTGTGTCGATTCCATTCTTCCCCAGTATTTATTAAACATTTCAATTTTCATGGAGTTGCATTGTGTGTGAATGAGTGTTTTTTATTTTGAGTTTGATTCAATACTTGATTGACTGATTGATTCTTAGTACAGGATAAATAAGAATTTTCAATTACATGAGATCATTACATATCCAGCATCTTATATGATATCATCTTCTTAGTACAAAGCCACACTGGAATGTACTTCCACATGGCAAGTCTTGCTCAGCCCTTGGCTACCAGACTAAACATTAAAATTAATCTCTTTTCATCATGCAACAAAATCACCGCTGGCTCTTGGATAATGTGTCAGTGATCCAACCAGGGTTTAGAAATTACTTCGCATCTAAACTATGTTCTTACTTCCTGTTGTATGTGTACATCTTGTGGACCAACTTTGATCTAAGATGCCAAAAAAGAGAGGAAAAAAAAATGATTTGAGAAATGATCAAGGGACATATTTGGGACTTTATGGGAAAGCAGGGGCCAACTGATTGGTTTGCTAAGCTCACAAAAATGGTTGGCAGAAAAGTATGGCCGACTAGACTAAATTAATGTTGGTATTTTCTTCTGAGAGCATTGTCAAATGTTTTTTGCTTGAAGGACCTGCAGTATGTAATGCAATTGTAATTCTCTGCTAAGCAACACTGTAAAGTTGTAGGTCTGTAATATTAATGTGTATTGTGAATACAAATTTCCTACAGGTACTGAGCCAGAAACAAATCTCTCTTGCAATGACAAACGTGTTTAGGTATGAACGATTTTAAATATAGACAGCACAAAGATATAGAGTCTATGGACATGCTTAAAGGGAAGGTATACGATTGGTAATCACTCTAAAAATGTATGGCAATAAAAACTTTCTTGGTTTGAAGTACAGCAACTTTCGATAGTATATTCAATTCAAAATAATGTGGATATGGAAAAAGATGTCAGTTTTTATCCCCCCAAATTTGTATCCGAGAAACGTTTCTGCTCAGATTGTGTATTCCTGTTAGGAATTATTCTTCATGCGTGGACATAATCGCTTCAGATTTTTGGCGATATCTCAAAAACACTACCACCTTATGAAATGAAATTTTCACAGGTTAGTTTGATTGTATATATCTACATTTATATAGGATTAAAACAATCGAACAGTTCCAAGAACCAAAGGTATACTTTGCCTTTAATACTGACTACCAGTGGCTCTTATCTACAAGGTTATTGTTTAAAGATAACCCAAACTTGTAAAACTATAAAATGAGTAATGCCAACTTTAATTTGAAATGTCAGAACGGTTTACTGAGCTTCAATCTCAACATGCTGAGATTGTGAAAGTGGTGGAGAACCAGAGACAACTCATCACCAAGCTGGAGAAGGATCTACTCAGTGTGAACACATTTTCCACCATGTATCTCAGAGGCGAGGGAGAGGTAGGTTAAACCATGTCTGTTATTTTTCTCACGTTTGCATTTATTATCAGTGTAAACAGTATTGGGTTTTTTCAATCTACCTTAACCACTTCGGGTCAGTATTCGGAAATATTTTCCATGCCCACCCGTGGTATTTTGTTTTCCAGAACTTTATTGAGCTTCTGGAGTAATTGTTTTCCTTTAAAATACCGTTGCCTCAATGAAACCCTGACTTGATAAGGGAAATACAACGAAGGGTCTTATAATAAGCACCATTATCTTGGGGAAAAAAATATGAGTCGGCACTTGCCATGATTCGCAGAACCTCGGCCATAAGCCACGGCAGATAATCTGCCATTGTTTGCTGGAATATGTGTAGGCACTCACCATGTTTCGCAGAACCTTGGCCGTAAGCCATGGCCGATAATCTGCCATTGTTTGCTGGAATATGTGTAGGCACTCACCATGTTTCGCAGAACCTCGGCCATAAGCTACGGCCGATAATCTGTCATGGTATGCTGGAATATGAGTATGCACTTGCCATGATTCACAGAACCTCAGCCATTAGCCATGGCCGATATTTTGCCATTGTATGCTGGAATCTATGGAATGCTCAGACCCTACCTCCCATTGAGCCAAATACAATGGTGGCAGCCTGTCCATTCTTGAACGCCACATTTTGTACAACATGACAAAGGTCTGGAAATGGAGATTACTCAATAACCCCTCCGGCCCTAAGGGCGCTCCGGTCGTAAGAAACTGTTCGCCGTAAAATCTTGACAGATGTACACTTCATCCGACTTGAAGTGGTTGAAAGATGTGGATTTGCTCTCATACTGGGTTTCCCTAACTCACCCTCTATCTTATTGTCATGTATGTGATGCTGAACTAGGGTTTTAGAACTATTCTAACTGAATGTGTTTGAGATTCGTTCTTAAGGCCATGACACACAGGGTAATTTTCTTAGACCAACTTGAAGGCAACCAACTGCACTGTATGCACGACGAACACTTCAACAGCACAAGATACATTCTTCTAGCTGTAACTTACTATTCCCAAGCAAAATAATGAAATGTGGCCACATTTTCTTGATGGAGATTGCCTGGAACTCGTTTCCTGTAGATTGCCTCGTGTGGCATGGCCTTAAGAGTTGTATATAAGAACTGTATTGATCAAGGGCTTAATAGGGACCGTGGTCTCTTGTCCCACTACCAGGAGTGATGCTCTCTCGAGTCTAGTGACTGACTCCACCTTTTGTTATTGGATTTATTCACCCGTTACTTTCTTATGTACTTGGCTTGTCCCCTTCATTGCATCTGATGAGGTAGTTGTTGCTATGAAAGCTCATGCGTTTTTTTATGTAATTAGTTAGTCTTTAAGTGCTACCACTACCCTCCTTGTTATATAAGAAAATTAGAGGATGTACAAAACCATGCAACACAGCCAGACAAGAAGCATTTGATGTCCGTTGAGACGATGGTACTGACCCTCCATATTACACTGGTTACTCATGAGTTTACACAGCAAACCTTATTCCAAGTGGACATTTGTATGCAATAGACACAATCGGCAACCGTAGTCACGTGACTCATAGTGGGTATAAAATGTAAACAAACCAAGCAAGCAAAATGCAGTGTGCATGGAAAAGCATGGTTGCTTCCTACCTTACGGCAGAAGCACTCGGGCGCATCCATGCTTTTCTAAGCACACTGTTCGTTGCTTGCTTGGTATGTTTGAATTTTATACCCAGTATGAGTCACGTGACTACGGTCACCGATTGTGTCTATTGACCCATAAGGATTTGTGCCCATGGCGGGTCACAAGCTAGACATAGTGAGAGCTATCTCTAGTTCTTATATATAACTTTATGGATTTGGTCCCTTGTTATTTATTACGTGATTCGGTTCAGTTTCAGAATGGAAATTTATTTTGTGATAAGTCCAACCCTTGCTCTGTATGGTTGGAAAGTTTTAGCTGTATGAACACACACAACGAAAAGAACGGTTTTGAGAAAAGGTGCTACAATTTCAATAAATAACTACTAAAAAAATGCCATGTTAGTCTAATGGATAAAACAAGGAAGGTAGTGGTAGCACTTAAAGACTAACTAATTTCATGCAGTTTTTTTATGTAATTAGTTAGTCTTTAATTGCTACCACTACCTTCCTTGTTTTAATAAATAACAATAAACTGGTGTGCTGGTGTGTTAAAATATCTCTCTGTTTCTTCATCAGGGGCAAGCAACGCCATCGACCACAGAGGCTGGATTTGCTGCAGAGGCTGTTAGAGAAACCTCAACATTAGGTCAGTCAGCTATTAATAATATGAACACTTATAGCGCGCCGGTATCCGTCAAGTCTTGACGCTCATGGCGCGGTACACAATACATACACAAAATACACAGTGTAACAATATAGCAACATACCAAACTACCAATACAAAAATCATTAACTTAAACCAGCCAAAAACTACCAGCATGAGGGAAAGTATTTAAAGGGCACTGAAAGTATTCTGGAATAGATGGGTTTTGATAGCGAGTTTGAATTCACTAAGGGCAGATATATGCTACATATATTGAATGGCCCTCTGTATTATGATATCATCATGGCGTGTCGTGGCCGAGCGGACAAGAGCACAGTACTCGAGCTCTGGTGTGTTTCTGTTCAGCAGAGTGTGGGTTCGAATCCAGGTCGTGACACTTGTGTCCTTATAAGCAAGACACTTAACCATTATTGCTGTGTCCTTCGGATGGGACGTATAAAGCCGTTGGTCCCGTGTGTTGTGTAATGCACGTAAAAGAACCCAGTGCACTTATCACAAAAGAGAAGGGGTTCGCCCCGGTGTTCCTGGTTTGATTGGCAGCATATTGCGCCACAGCACCTTGTAAACCATTGCATGGTGCTATGTAAAGGAATAGGTCTAATACTTCAAAACGTAGCTCCACAATACCTTGTGGGAAAATACTGAATGTTGAAGCACCTTGAGCGTCACTGAGTGACGGATGTGAGCGCTATATAAGAAGCCACTATTATTATTATTATTAGTATTATCATATGACATTAGAATCAACCATGAGATGACAATGAGTCTTTATAGCAATGTTTGAAGTTGTGATGTGTTCGTCTGTGTTTTTTTTTGGCAGTCAAATCATCATCAACCGATGGTAGTCAGGGAGCTGCTGAGTCATTGCTACCCATTATCTCCAGCCAGAGAGAACGCTTTAGGCTTCGTAACCAAGAATTGGAAATGGTAATACTATTGATTGTTTTTGTCATGTTATTATTATTATTATAATTATTTAATCGGCATTAATAACACATACAAAACAACACACATTCACAAAGAATTTGTATTGATGAAAAAAAAGGGAAAATAAAAGCCAGAGGTATATGCCCGGAATTGAAAAGGAGGTATCTGAGGAGTTTACTCCTGTCTTTTTTATCACTGTGATAAAAACGTATACAAATTTATTTTTAGAAATAAATTACTATTGCCCTGTTTAGGAGAATCGTCAACATCAGCAGCAAGTGACTGTTCTTAAAGAGGAGGCAGACAAACTACGCTCTGATAACGTCAAACTTTATGAAAAGATTCGCTTTCTTCAGAGTTATAAGAATAATAAGGTATGTGCAAAACCTGACTGGAGGGATAGGATTTGTTTATGTTGCCTAACAATTCCATAGACTAAAATATGTCGATTGCAATTAGCCAATCCACGTCGGTATTCTGAAAAGCTTTTCTGTGCCGACCAGCGGTTTTGTTTTTCATAAATTTTGTGAGCTTCTTTTATATGTATTCACTTGTATATAATTGCTGTGGTTTCAACCATTTTACATATCTGCTTTGTCATTTTGTCAAATAATCTTTATATTTTTAAATAATTGTATTTATTGTATATTTTCTCGCCATAATCTTAATGTTTTTTTAATTGTTGATGTGTGAATTAACTAAATTTGTTAATTGCTATTAAGGATTGATTAATAGTTTTTTTTAATTGAATTGAATAATTGAATATGAATTGAATTCTTGAGTAATTGATTTCTTTTGAAAATATCATTGCCACTGTGAAACTCTTGACTTGACAAAAAGGAAAGGCAGCAAAGGTTCTGATAATTAGCTCCCGGATTTGATGTTTGTTATCAGTGTAAACACTGGTCGCCTTAACTTGCATTTTAGTGGTAAATTTTGTGGTGTGTGTGCAATTTTGTTATTGCTTTTGTCTAATAGGAATCTGGAAACAACCAGATTGTAATTAGTTGTCTTCTTCAGGTGGCCAATTGTCCTGTCTTTTGAATATTTATTATATATACTTGATGGGTTGGCTCATTGGTTTCTTTCTCTGCCTTTCACCTCTGTGGGCCCCGGTTCGAATCTCAGACCGGAGCCTTGTATGTGGATTGGGTTTTCAGTCCCTACCTGATTGTGGGTTTTTCTTCTTGGGTTTTCCTCCCACATCTAAAACTGACATTTCTTCATTGTCTTTCTCCACACAGGACCTTCGGGCCTACGGGTCACAGTGCTAGTCGCTTATGAGGGTCCATTGGTTTCATTACCAGAAAGATATAATAATAATAATAATAAATAATAATAAAATTGTTCAATTTGTTTTTATATTTTTATATCTCTTGCCTTTTGTAGGATATGTATATTTTTGTACTTTGTATTCTATATTTTCTTTTGCTGCTTATATGTTTGTTTTTTTTGTTCGCCCTCGGAATAGGGTCTTGTACACTAGATAGATGGCGCATTATAAATGCATTATTATTATTACTGTAATGTAAATGTTTTTACTCCTGAAATAAAATGAAGTAAATGAAATGAAATAAAACTTAGTGAGCAGACATGATTTCTTGTTCCTCTTCAGGGTTCTAGCGGTGCTGATGATACAGAGAGTAGATATTCTACACAGTATGAACAACGTCTGGATCCGTTCAACTCATTCAGCCGTAAAGAAAAACAACGCAAATACATGAATCTCAGTCCATTTGATAAAGCGACACTCAGCATGGTAGGTCAATCCAATCATCGTCATGGAGATTACAAAACAATTGCAGGTATACCTGTCGAATCAAGTTCTATTACTAGCAAACATGTTACCTTAATTGTAGCTGAACATAGGCTTCACTACCAGACAAGTATGATTTTTTTTGGGGGGGGGAGAGGGTAGGTCTTGTCTTTGTTGAGTTAACACTTCAGCTCATGGAAATAGAGTCCAATCCCACTGTCAGCCACAGTATCAACAAACAATTACTCAAAACATATCTGTCACTTTGTAATTTCTGTTTCTTTGAACCGAAAGTCGCTCCTCACCATGTATGTTTAACTTAAAGTCAGCCTAAGTTTTTTAATATGTTAATATTGTATAGATATATATTATTGTACTTTCTTTTGTATACGTTTTTTTGTACTTGTTTGTACAGCGCCATGAGCGTCATGCCTGACTGACCTGGGCGCTCTATAAGAAGCCACCATTATTATTATTATTATTAAATGGAGGCCTTCAGAGACTGTGTTATTTAATTGTGATGTCACATCCTCCTTGCCTCTACTACATGTTCGCTGGATGCCTCAAATGAAGAGATTAATTTGTACAAAGAAACAGTAATGTTCACCCCAATGTGTCTTAACCATTGAGGTATCTTTAACAGTGAACAATCAGATCAATATTCATGTGTACATTTTTTATTTCAGGGACGTCTTGTGTTAGCCAATAAGATCGCTCGTATGATCGCCTTCTTGTATGTCATGATTCTACACATGTTGGTATTCTTGGTGTTGTAAAAATGGCATACACATCGGCCTGTAAACGAGACACTGCTACTGAATGTTTTGCAAAGTAAGTATACATCCACAACAACAAGTAGTTATACAAATCTTGCATTTTACTTACTTAGAATTTGCTCATGTTCATAAGATTGCAGTGTATTCCTTTTTCCAATCACCCAGATTGCTTTTAAGAAACTTTTCTCTAGAGGGGCTTGTGGAAGCACCATAAAAAGATGCACTCCCCTGCAGACAACCAGGGCCCAATTTCATGGACTGCTGAAGCACAAAAAGTAGCTAAGCACAACAAAATTATGCTTACCAGAATAAGGTTACCAGCCAAAATACCATGTCACATGTACCATTTGTGACTGGTATCCTGTTCGTTTCTGCTTAGCAGGAAAATTGGTAAGCCATATTTCCTGCTTAAGCAGCTCTGTGACATTGGGCCCTGGGCATACAGAACAAAGTGCTAAGTTGTTAGCATTACTGGTTCTTTAAGAGCAATGGTAACTTTTTAGAGAGGTTATATCACAAGCCTCTCCGATTATATGAAAACTTTCCATTATTATTGTAATTCTTGGTTAATTTGGCTACATGTACATGTTTGTATTGGTGCTGTGCTTGTTTCTGTGTCCTGTTTTTTAAATGATTTATATCGCCCTGTGTTTCTTGCTGTTTAAGTTTTTGCGGTCTAAGTAACTTTTTTAATTACCTTCTGTGTATTGATGTTTTTTACCTGCTGTAACCACTGTGCAATTCAGCCTCCGGGCTGCAATATGGTGTGAATAAACCAACAATAATAATAATAATAATAATAATAATAAATACAAATTTTATTTTTACATCGCCCATCTTCCTTGTGTTTTAAAGTTGTTTTAGTCTAAGTAACTTTTTAATTACCTTCTGTGTATTGTTGTTTTTGACCTACTGTAACCACTGTGCAATTCAGCCTCCGGGCTGCAATATGGTGTGAATAAACCAACAATAATAATAATATTAAATAATGTATGTTCAGGTTTCAGGAACATATGCATCATTTCCATCCTGGAGAGAAAGAAGAAGTTGGATTACTAAACCAAGGATAGCATCGAGCATCTTGAGACAGGATTTTTCTTCTATAACTTATTGGATTGATAAGTTACATTAACTGTCAAGGAGGGGGTGCAGGGCCTTTGATGGCTCATAAATATATATATTTTTTACAGTGGCTAGTATCGGTTGAATTGAAAGATATCATTTCAAATTCATAATGGCTTTCAATGTCTTCTAAAAATGTGACTGTCTTCTCTTTGCAGTCAATTAGCCAGACATTGAAAGTCAAAAGTGAAAGGTTAGATAAATGACTTTCTCAAATACCAGCATGATTTAGTGTTAGTTGAATTTGCAATTTTACTGTTGTCAAAAAGGTATTTGTCTTCTGAAGTAAGAGACGATATTTCCAAGGTACCTCTGCAGTTCTTTTTGGAGAATATAATAGGGGGTGTCGAGAGCCAGACATTGAAAGTCAAAAGTGAAAAGTATATAATAGGGGGTGTCGAGAGCACTGGACTCAAGCTCTGGTGTTTCTGATCAACAGAGTGTGGGTTTGAGTCCCGGCTTTACACTTGTGTCCTTGAGCAAGACACTTAACCATTTTGCTTGGTTATTGGGATGGGGCGTAAAGCTGTTGGTTTCGTAAGTTGTTTATTGCACGTTAAAAGAACTCAGTTACAATTACCGCTAAGAGAAAGGGGGGAGTTTGCCCCGGTGTTTCTGGCAGTGGCTAATAACGCGCCCCAGCACCTGTAAACCCTTACAAGGTGTTACATAAATGGGTCTCATAATTCATAAACTTCAAAACAAGTATATAAGCAATTTGAGATGCCTGTGGATAAAAGCACGACACTATAAAAATTAGTTTTATTTTATATAATATATAATTATTTTTGTTGGATTTTGTTTGACAACTTTTTGAGGTGTTACAAGGGGCACCAAGGTAGATGAGGGATGGAGTGAGGTTTATTGATGTTTCTTATCCAATAAACCTTTTGACTTTAAGGGGATAGTTGAAACAAAGTTTTTAGCAGAGTACATCGCTGTTAAGCGAAATTCTCTGAGATAAATTTATTGTCCAGAAGCCATTCTCTTTTAATATCAAGACGACTTCAAATTAGTTTGTAACATTTTGCTTTGAAAGTTCCTATTTTTTCCTTTAACTTTTCCCCTTAACCCTCACAGTCTTGACATTTATGTATTAAATCCTTGTAAAATATTTGTTTCTCAAATATTTCTTATGTTTAGCATGTAACAATCATCGTAATCGCTTGCATGAAACAATCGCATGAAAGTAAAGCATGAAGAGCCTTTTGATTGGCAAATTAAGTTTCTGTTAACTTTGTATGAAGCAATTACATGTACTCAGGCAAGCTTAGTTTTGAATGAAGCGACTGCATGTGACTGGTTCAGTTTTAAGACTCAGTTTGTTTGTTACAAAAACCAACTCTCCCAAGCCCCAAATCCTTATATCTCTTACTGTATATTAAATATGTTGTATTCTGATGTAAATTCAGGCGTCCTTTTGGCAAAGATTGTAGCCTGAAGCATCCTGTCTTGTTTATAGAGTTCAAATGTAAGGCTTATATATTAGAAACAAACTTCATTTTTTTTCCAATTTAACTAAAATAATATAAATAAAACACTCGCTTATCACACATGTGTTTTGCAGTTTGAGTATGGTTTATTGTTTGCATTGCCACGAGGGAGTTATTAGGGGGGGTTGCTTACATCGTTTGGATAACCTCTTTTCACTGGTTGATTAAATTTGATACATTACTTTGAAATCAACTAAAATTGTGCTTCCTGTGATAGAAGTGGCTAATTTTGCTGATTTTTAAATCATTTTTTCTCTCCCTGAAAATGTTTGAAAAAATATCAGAGTGGAATTTTGTTTTATTTTTTTTTCCCTATGGAAGATACAACATTACCTTTAGCCTCTTGCAGCCATTACAGTAGCTGAAATAAGTATTATTGGTTGTCTTTGGTTTATGGGGTACAACTACATGTACACCAATCTATTTTAAAATTAGCCTTGACAAAGGCATTGGAGATTAATTTGGTCTTCATTTATTTGTTTTCTTTGCGCCGCACAACGGCCGCCAGAGCTAGCGTGCCTGGTGTTTGCGTGCAGTCAATAGCACTGCATGCAGTACAGTATTGTCATGTTATGCGCCCGCTCTGTGTGTGCGTACATGTATCTGGCGGCCTCCGCATGCGGACAGTAATACGAGTGCGGATGACCTGCGCACAGTAGTAGTACGGGCGTCGTGCTATGTGTGATACACACATTACGCACAGTGCTATGTATAGGCAACGGGTGGGTTTTACGGCGTCTTTTTCGGAGTGAAAACTGCGACTGCCTTGAGCAAGGCTATTTTAAAATGGAAATAACTGTGGGGCAGATAGGGGAAATATTTAGGGGAATCGGCCATTGATGATACAGCATGGAATATGTCACACAGTCACAATAAGTGATGAGAAATACATTTGACTATGGGGCAATTGCAGATTTGAATTTTGTAAAAATTATAGGCAGAATAACGACCAATTTAAAAATTTTCAAAATGGCTGTCATTGCTTATTATTCCACCTATATTTTTTAAAGGACAAATCTGCGATGACCCTTGAGCCAAATAATTGTCTCATTGCAAACGCCAACTGGACTGTGTGCCAAACTGTGTGCCTTGTTTGTATCATCAAAGGTGCTGGCCTGCCATTAAATAATAATATAGACTGACAATTAATGTAGGCCAAATGTAAACAAAAACTCCTCTGCTGGCGCATTACCTTTTTAAAATTTGTTGATAATAAATAACATCTACATGTACAGAGAAAGAAAGGATGGATTACGGTAAAGAATATTACAGGTAAAAGGTAAAACTGATTTACAGGAGTACACTTCAAAATATTGGTTAAATTAAAGGACAGTAAAACTCTACAGATTTCTAGGCTAACAACGCTTTTCATGTTGGGATATAATTGGAACCTCTCTGATTATTATCAGTTCACCCAAACCAAGGAAATACTTTGATAACGACGAAACCTTAAACAAGTCTCACATTTGGAAACAATTGTCAACAGTCTTGATACATCTCAAATGGTTTGTCAAAAGCTGCTTAAATTTGTGTACACTAAAAGCAATGGGTTACATGAGTTCAGTTAGAGAGAAAATCTTGCAGAATAATTTTTTATTTATTTTGTATGGGTGTGGAGATGAAGGAGCTGTGAATGGTCAGGGTAGAAACATTTACATTGATGTCTTCAGGGCTTGAATTTTACACTGGACCACTGGCCCAAGGCCAGTGATTTTAGCACCGGGCCAGTAAACTCATGTCCAGACAAGTCCGGCGGTCTTGTGTTCAAATGTTGACTTTCAGTCTGATAAATACAATTATGTTGGTTATGGAAGACTACTCACCCCTAATACATGTATACAAATAAGATAAATCTTCTCGTAGTGCTTTTTCAAATCCAAATAGTTCAATTATTAACCTGTGTAGTCATTTTTTCTTCTCACTTTAAATCTGGGCCCAATTTCATAGAGCTGCTTAAGCAGAAAATACTGCCTAGCAATTGCCTGCTAAGCAGAAATGAGCAGGATACCAGTCACAAATTGTACATGTGGTATGGTAGTTTGGCTGGTAACCTTATTCTGGTAAGCATAATTTTGTTGTGCTTAGCTACTTCGTGTGCTTAAAGCAGCTCTATGAAATTGGGCCCTGGTCTTGTACTTAAAATTCCGGTCCAGTCAATATTTGGAGCTACAAGCCCTGGCAGTCTAATGGGTCCCCCCCCCAATTCTAGCACTGGTCTTGATTTGAGTCAACCAATAGTTTGGCATGTCCCAGGGCTGCTAGTCAAGTCCTACCAGCAGGGTTCCTGTTTGTCCGAGTGCGAGTCCAAAACTGGCCTCGAGCCCTCCTGCACTGTCCTGTCCCAAATTAACCAAACTAAAGGCGGGATGAAGATCAGGTTTCAGGCATGACAGACATTATTTTACAGGTTAGACTTCTTTTAGCCTTCGAGGAAAGACTCTGCTAGGGTCAAAACATCAGGCCATTAACTACTTTTTTTTGCATTCTTAAAAATAACTCAAATATTAATAACCAAACGGGAACACAAACCCTCTGAACTAATGTTTGTACAAAATTTAAGTAATATGTGCATACTATCTCAAAAAATAACAATATAAATGAAGAAAAGACCAAGAAATTGTGGTCTGACCATTATTAAAATTAGAGGAAAAATGTAAAAAAAATTCCCAAAACAAATTCTTGTTTAAAGATTTACATGGCTGTGTAGACACGTATGGATTCATGTGAATAGCTCCCTCAATGTTACCATGTACGGATGCTCATCACTTGATGTGGGAACTTGTTCTATCATCTGCAAACAATCAGGAAAAAAACATGTTGAAAAATACTAACAATAATTTATTTGGATGTTTTTCATATTAGGCGTGTTATTTGACCCTGAGGGAGGAAAAAGTAGGACAAAACTGATTGAATTGAGTTCAAGGGCCCACGTATATATAGGCTATAGGCCCATTGCACAACGCGCAGGGCACATACATGCGCGTCTCCTGTCTGCCATTTTGGGTTTTAAAACGTGAACAAAAGGAATGGACTCCCCCAAAAAGGCAGAAATGGTAGACGTGCATTGTTCGGAGGTGCGTTAACACATGTACCATTCTTTTGTGAACGTTTTGGCACCCCAAAACGGCAGACAGGAGACGCGTGCAAGTGCGCTGCGCGTTGTGCAATGGGTCTATAGGCTTTGACTTGCTTTCTGAGGCTATTTAATAATAATCTTTCCACTTATCTGGGTTAAATTTGGAAATCAGATTAAAATAGGATGAATATCATGTCCGTTATATGCTTCTTCTGTTAATTTAATCATGTAAATAACTAAAAAATGTAACATACTTGTTTGCATTGATCAAAGAGTTCGTCCAGACGGTAGACTTCAGCATCGGCTTTATGCCAGTTTTCTTCCAACACCCGAACCTGAACCAAAACAAAAAAGGAAATACAGTTTGCTAAAATGTGACAACTTCACTCCTTCCTAATATTAAATGAAAATGTATATGTACGTACGTTGCAAAACATGTCAAAAGTTTATGTTTACTTCACGGGTATATGTCAGAATATATTTTCCTCAGGGCTTTGTGGAAAGTAAATTTACTTGATTTCCTTTCGTATGTGAGAGCACTTCAAATTGGAAAAAATATATATAAAAAGAATTGTACACTGTTGGGCAAAGCTGTAACTAACCCAGATCATCTTAAAGGCAAAGTATACCTTTGGTTTTTGGGACCATTTAATCATTTTGATCCTATATAAATGTAGATACAAACAATAAAATTAACCTGTGAAAATTTCATTTCAAAAGGTGGTCGTTTTTGAAAATATTGCAAAATTCCGCAGCGAAAATGTCCACACGTAAAGAATAATCCCTAATCGGAATACACAATCTAGATTCAAATTTTGGGGGAATAAAAACTGACATCTTTTTCCATATCCACATTATTTTGATTTGAAATATTTCTCAAAATGCTTTATACTATCGAAAGTTACTGTACTTCTAACCAAGTAAGTTTTTCTCGCCATAATTTTTTTTAGAGTGATTACCAATCGTATACCTTCCCTTTAAGTCTATCCCTAGTTTTCACCTGGGTTGGATGGATTCAATCATTTATTGCTAAACCATTTTATATTGGGGCCAGGTACATCTATACTAAGCTGAGATGAAGGGTGGGTCAGCTTAGCAGTTCTTATACTTACATTTCGTGTTGCTCTGGTGTTCAATGCCTCATAGTGATCTCTACGCTCAATCAAACGAAGTCGTAGCTTTTCAATCTGTCAAAACAAACATTCAACTTACTTCATGTCCCAATCCAAGTCCCTCCATGCATTTTCGATAATAAAACAAATTTTTTAAGGTACAAGATTTCTACAAAGAAGCCATTAGATTAAGCTAAAACGCATCTGTATTGGATGTCAATGGTTGCAGGCCTTGAATTACACGAAGGCCCTGGAGGCCATGGCCTCTGTTGCCCTTCTCTTGGCCTTGGTGCCCCTTTAAAAGTTTCCCACAGACTTAAAGATTTTCCAATGGAAGTGCCCTTTGCAAAATTAAAATGGCCTTGCCCTCTCAAAGATGAAATTCAAGGCCTGGGTTGTTAAAAAAAATAAAAATAAATGAAAATAGGAAGTGCAAATCAATAAAGTAGGCTACATAGTATTTACCATTTTAGTATCTTGCATTTTCATTCTTTTTTTTTTTTACTATTTAACGAATTTGAGTAATTTTGATAAATGTCAACTTACATCTTTCTTGAGACCGAGGTTTTCTTTTATGAGCTTGCCGTTGAGAACTGTTTTCTTCGGTTGTACTTTCCCACATTCTGCTCCTTCACTGCTGGATTGAGGAGAGCCAGTTAGGATGGAGTCGAGCTGTTCTTGCAAGAGGGCTTTCTCCCTGTGGGCAAGTCTCAGACTGCCGTTTAGCTTGACTGATTCACTTTGGAGCTTCTGTAAAACCAGAATAGAGAAAAAGTAATACAACAAATCCTGTAAGAAATATGTGGACAATAACACTTTAAAGGAACATTACAGAATTGGTTTTTGCTAACAAAACAGTTGCTAGCAGTGTAAGCACTTTATGTAATCCACCATATACATAAACTGACAAACCTGTAGAAGTTTGAGATCGATCGGCCATCTGGGTCACAGAAAATAGTGAAAAACCGATTACACATTTGCATGAAATCATATAGATTCAACAAATGAATAAAACGCTCACTGAGCGATAAACTCCAATCGGAAAATTAATTTATTCATTTCTCATCAAATATGGCATTTCAGACAGAAATATTTCAAGGGATGTTTTCTACTATCATCATCATTAGACCGTGTAAGTTTGATGTAAATCTGTGATCAAAAAGTATATTTTACAAGTTTTTTTCTTACCAATTCTGTAATGTTCCTTTAAAGCATGTTTACAACATTGGCCCGGCGGGCTACTTTACAAAAAGCTTAAGCGCAAGGCCTGAAGGTCCTACCTCAATTGTGGACTTCTGATCAGAGAATCTGCCCAGGTTATCGGCCATCTCTTGTAGACGCTGCTGCGAATACTGCAGTGCCTGCTCTAGCTCACGTCGTGATGTCTCACCGTGAGACACGTCTTGATGTAGTCGTCGCTCTTGCAGCTCGGATTCACGGAGCTGCTCACGGATGAGGCATGCCTCGTGGTCGTGTTGCTTCTTGGCTTTGAGAAGCTGAGCGTTCAACTGGGTCCTGTTTCAAGAAAAACGTTTTAACTTGGTCAATGCTCTATAATACTTATACGCATCTTTCAAACAAGAAAACCTGCAAGGAAAACTGGCTGATTTGCTTTAACCCTTGGAGCGCCGCCATCGTTCTGAAACGTCAAACTGAGTATCCATCCACAGTTCTACTACTCGACCCCAAAAAATATAAAATTGCCCTGTGGATAAAGAAATGCCAAAACACGACCGGCACTGTAAGGAACCCTTCGAGCGCCACCAACGTTCTGAAACTGCATACTGAATCTCCATCCACAGGCCGCCAACGTTCCCTTACGTTCTACTACTCGACACACACAAACATTTAAAAAAAAAATGGCCAGCCTGTGGATACAGAATTACTAAAACGAGGCTGGCACTGTAAGGGTTAAAAAATAATGCTAAGTTTTGAACATGCCATTTCATTAAATTGAACTAAAAGAGGAATCAATGTCTGACAGAAATTGAGAGAAAACTGATCAAATTAAAACATAAAATTAATAATAAAAAATAAAAAAAACCATAGATGACAGAAATGTTTCTCAAGAAACTAAGCTTTGCACTATTGTTTTGACGATCACTAAAAGTAAACCACGTCTTTTTTTTTATTAAAGGGAAGGTACACGATTGGTAATCATTCTAAAAATTGATGGCAATACAAAACTTACTTGGTTAGAAGTTCAGCAACTTTTGATAGTACAAAGCATTTTGAGAAATATTTCAATTCAAAATAATGTGGATATGGAGAAAGATTCTGTCAGAAAGGTTTCTCAGATCGTGTGTTCCTACTGGGGATTATTTTTTATGCGTGGAAGTATTCGCTGCGGATTTTGGCGATATTTCAAAAACGCGACCACCTTTTGAAATGAAATTTTCACAGGTTAGTTTTATTGTATATATCTACATTTATATAAGATTAAAACAATCAAACGGTCCCAAAAAGGTATACTTTGCCTTTAAGACAGATAATCAAATGTGACAATAGAGATTATGGACTACGGAAGGACAATGTTTGAACCTACTTCTCATTTTCAAGGTGCTGCGCTGATGACTCCAATTCCTCAATCCTTGTCATCAATAACTGCAACAGCTTGCTTAAATGCTCCTTCACCTGATCAACCTGATCACCCAATAGCACGTTGTCATCACTACTACTCTGTCTCCCTTTCTCTGGTGGAGAAACGTCAACAGTAGCAGCATTCTGATTGGTGGATGTCTGCACTGCAGAGAATGCACTTTTACCGGGTGATCCACCAATGGTTAGCCTCCTATCTAAGGGGCTCGGAGTGCGGGATCGTGGGTTGTCTTCTGTGGGACGTACGTCTGGTGACGGGGTACCGTCTCTTTGACCGTCTTTAAAGTGAACAGCGCTGAGTATGGACGCCACAAGAGATCCAGACTCGGGGGATGGTCTTGGTTCGTTTGTGGCTTTGGGCATCGTCATTTGATGAGTGTCGTTAGATTGACCGGCAGTAACCTTTAAGAAAAAATAACACAATCTGTTCTTACAGGAAAGCATTTTTAAAAATGTCCTCATTAAACCCGGCGGTCAAAATAAGTTTTTTATCCAGATGTTATGAGCTCTCTAAAGAAGCAGTGGTTGAACCTTAAGGGACCTCTAATCGTATCTTACAATTAACAGATATAAAACTTTATTTTGAGGATTAAATTCAATGGTAACAAAGAAGAGTCTTGGACTGTTTATTGAAATCCTCTTTATCATACCTCTTGGTGACCCGAGTTGTGATTGAGGAAGGAGTAGATGTTCTGCATTCTGGTGACAAGACAAGCCAAGCCCTCTCCAGCTTCTCTCATTTCAGTCACTTGGTTGATGATCATCCAGTGGGCATGGGCCTTGGTGTTGTCCAATTCACTCTGGTAAACCTGTAGCTTCTCACTGTATACAAACAGAGGTAACGTTGTAAATATGGCAAACTTTCACATTGGATTCATTTTGTATCAAGGCCAAGAATCATCAACTAGTAGCTTCTCACTGTATACAAACAGAGGTTACGTTGTAAATATGGCAAACTTTCACATTGGATTCATTTTGTATCAAGGCCAAGAATCATCAACTAGTAGCTTCTCACTGTATACAGAAAGAGATTGGAAGCTTAATGGGAGGGAACGGAAACACTTCAAATCATCAACTTGAACATGATATTATCATTGATAGTGTTATTACATAGATGTAAGAACTCACTATTAAATTATTTTTTGTATTTTTTACCTGAGATTTTCAGCGGCACTTTTCCATTTTGAATTTGTCTCCTCGGCTTGGAAGTGCGCCACCTTGAGACGAGATAACTCCAGTGTTTCAATCTTGAGTTGCTCTTCAGCCTCATGAGCTGACTCAATCAGTACTCCCCTTTCCTCCTCTAGAAACTCAGTGTTCTCCTTGAACTGCCGACGGAGAGTCTGTGTGTAGGCGGAAACAAGTGTGGTTAATAAGAATAATAAATAATACTGAGTTCTTATGTAGCGCTTTATCACACCAATTGGCGTCTCAAAGCACTCAGTATTTTTTCCTGCAAGGTATGTGGAGCTACGTTTTGAAGTATGAGACCTGTTCCTTTACACAGCACCATGTAATGGTTTACAAGGTGCTTTGGCGCAATATGCTGCCGATCAAACCAGGAGCACCGGGGCAAACCCCCTTCTCTTTACGATAAGTGTAACTGGGTTCTTTTTACAAATTGCAAAATCTTCAAACTCTCTGACAGACTATGCAAAGCTGCAAAATCTTTTTAAAAACAATTAAGAAACAACCATCAAGAAAAGATGAACTAACCTGAATTTGTCCTGCAAGTCTCTTAGCTTCAACCTTTGCCTCTCGATGTGACTCCAGTTCAGTCTTCAAGGATCCGAGCTCCCTCATCACTCTCTGCAACGTTTCTTCAGATGCCTCTCTCTCAGACTCCAGGTTAGAGATGTGGCTCTCGTTACTGCCGAGCTGATGAGTTAACAAAGTAACTTCTGCCGAGAGTCTTGCGTTATCGAGGGTGAAGTCTTGGATTTCCTTTTCGTATTTGGAGCGCGACTCTTCAGTGTCGGTCATTGCATCTTGCCACTGTTTGCCTTGGAGAGCGAGGGCAGCCTCCATGGAGGCCTCCGTCAAGAAGTGACTCACACTCTGTTTTTGGAGGTCGTCACATCTGACCTTCAGGGATGTGAAGTCATCTTTGTAACCAAACAACTCTGAAGATTAAAAGAGTGAAATTGAAAAGATGAACAGCAATACATGATTGGTACGGTACAGGGTCAAAGTAAGTTATGTTATTTCTCTCTAATGCATTCTAAAAGATCACTACTAAATAAAAAAATGTGGAGAAGGCAAGACTAATGAAAATTAACAACTTCCATATTTATTTACCCCAGGCCCAGGGTAACAAACAGCTAAAAATCAGGTTGACAAGGATAAGTTTTGCTTTTCTAAAACATTGAAATATATGCCATTATTTTTCAAAATAGATACCCGATGCGATTCCCTCAACCCAGTAATCAGTTACTCATGACTATGAAGTCTGCACATGCAGTTGTCTTTGACTAGATTGAATTGTAACTCTAAATGAGTTTTTTTTACCAAGTTTGGTTGCATGAAGCTCTTCTTTCACCTCTCCCATGGCGTGTGCGGTTGTGTCTAGATCCTTCATGAGCTGACCCTGAAACTCCAGGGCATCCTTCTCGGCCTTGACGGTGTCATCCAACTCGGTTTGCAGTTGTCGTCGCTGTTCCTCGGCTGCGGCCAGCTGCAGTTGCAACTGCTTGTTGTCAGCGTTGGTTTGATTCATTCGATCAACCATCTCGGAGTGCTAATGTGCACAAATATAAAAATATGCATATCTCATAATAGATTCATACAATCAAGCACTATGATAAATGATTGGATCAGAGAATTGGATCAGAACAAATGATTGGATCAGAGAATTGGGTTGGAACAAATTGATGGATCAGAGAATTGTACCAAACCCAGTCCAATCAAAGCAAATTTCTGCCTTTGTATTCAAGGACTGTTTGATAACTGGCAGAGGTTAGACATAGCTTTTTCGGCAATAGATTATGACAATAAACAGTTATACCTGCATTTCAAGTTGATCTTTCTTCTCCATTGTCCTTGTAAATAAGGCATTCACCAGACTGTAGGCCTCTTCAATGCACCCGAACTGCGCCTGTACAATTTCAAATGCCAATGGATTAGAACAAATTTCAGTGAATTATCACTATTGCAAACTATGCAAGAAGGCATGACATTTATGGGTCTCTATTGAACTATATGTGACACTCCATGACAAAAATTAGACTTTAAAAAGTTTACTTGAGCAGTTATAATGTAAAGCAGGAGAAATGAGAGCGCCCTCTAGTGATCAGAATCAGGACTGTCATGACTCGCCTGGTTCCCTGTTTCTCAGCTGGTAACCCTAACTTTAAAAAAATTTTTTTTTTAAACCCTTCCCCTACCCCTCCCCCTACAGCTACCATAGAACGTGCATGGCGGTTGTGATTCGTGGTTTAGCTTCATACGTCTGTTTGGTTATATATCTCCATGACTGCAATCATACTGATGAGGAAAATGATGTCATATGTGCATCTTACCTGCACCTCGGCCGCCTTGTCTAGTGTATCTTTGAGGTCTCTGTAAGCTTGAACTTCTGTCTTGAGTTCTGCAATGGTGGCCAGAGCTCTCTTATAATGAGGTTCATAATTCTTCTGTTCATAGTGTCTATGGAGATCAGAAACCTGGAAAGTCATTCAAGACAAAGAAACTGATTAATAAGAAAGGTAGTGGTAGCACTTAAAGACTAACTAGTAACATAAAAAAACGCATGAGCTTTCATAGCAACAACTACCTCATCAGATGCAATGAAGGGGACAAGCCAAGTACATAAGAAAGTAACGGGTGAATGAATCCAATAATAAAAGGTAGAGTCAGAGACTAGACTCGAGAGAGCATCTACTCCTGGTAGTGGGACAGGAAACCATGGTCCCTACTAAACTGATTAATGTAAGGTGTATACATCAAATCAGCATCAGCTGTGAGTAGAGTAGAGTAGAGTGTTTTACATACAAAATGATCGTTATAAGGTGTGTTGCTATACTGTACGTGGTGAAGGGAGAGGGTGTTGAAGGGTTACCTCATTCTGGTGCTGTTTATATGCAGTTCGTAGATCTTGTTGTAGATTCAGAATTTCTTTTCGGTATTGATCTTTAAGAATGGCCTTATCTTGCTGTGCCGCTGTTAACTCAGATGATTTCTGTATAAAAGTGCAAGAGTATCACCGGTGAACACAAACACATAAATAACCAAACTATTATTTACAAAATCAAAAAATCACTTAAATCAACCCAACCAATCAAAAACCATCAGAACCCAACTGCAGTTGTTGCCGATTATTTTGTTACACGGAAATGCCTTTCTGCAATGTTTACAAACTATGTTTAAACAGGGCATACAAATTTGATCCAAAGATTCTGAGTTACGTTGCCTTTGAAATAGGAATGTGATAGATTCAGACTTTAGGCTGGTGTTTTTCACAACTCTATTGAAATAATTTTACAATATGCTTCTATCAGATACATTCTAATAAATAGAAATGATTTCTCTTCAATGTTTGTGCATATGAAAGCATGCATACTTGTCTGGTATGTCCAGTGTCTAGCTAGTGTAACACAGAAAATAATGTGTCACTTATAAAAGGCTGGCCGATAACAAACAAAAACCTAAATGTAGATGCTTCTCTTTTCAGGCTAAAGATACAGGATGTTTATATTAATAACCCTGAACTGAAGGTATAAAAGAAGAAAATCCAAAAGAGAAATAGAGGAAAATTACTGGATTGGGCCACAGTGCAAGATGTTGCACTGGCTAACCAGAAGGGTCTGTCTATAAGCGCAGAACAGTCAAGAATAGTCCAAAGATGAAACATAGGGGCATTTTATAGGAAAGTTGTGGGGACAGACTAGGTGGTCATTTTGGTCATAAATTTGTCAAGTCCCGGACGGTCAGTCTAGGCACTGGTGTCTGGGTGGGCATTGGATTAATTAAAATGGGGGTGCTTGTGAGATTGGGTGGAGGGGGGGGGGAGTGTGGGACCACTAGTTTTGTCTTACCTGGTCTAAGGTTTCTTGAAGGAGGCCAATCTGGTTCATCTGTTCACCAACTTGAGTCAATAACCCTTCATCTGTCTCCTTCCTCAAAGACACCTGCTAAGGTAATCACAGGAATCAACCCTAGTGTATTGTAATTGCATTCACTGAGTCTGATTGTTACAACGATGATATAAGGTAAATTTATCTTCACTGTACTATAAGAAAAATCATCATGGAATCAGTAAAGATAAAATAAATTTTACAAAATTAGGCTCTGACCATCAACAGCTTCCAGGACACGGTTACTGTGAGAATAGTTTTTGTTTCCACTATTTCTTTTATGGTACAAACTCTATGAAAGAGAAACTGTGGAAGTGCTCACCCCCAAAACCAAGTAGTGAGTTAGCCTAAACTTTAAAACTGAACTGTGTTAATCTTTTGTTTCATCACACATACACCATTTAAAAAAAATAAACTGAAGATAGATTCACTTTACTGACATGTAGAGTAGAGCCAATAACCTCATTCATGTCACTTGTACAAAATACAAAAACGGATTTATCTTTTGCAGTTTTTACAGCCAGTTTGTACACCAGGATGGAGGTTAAAGGGAAGGTATACAATTGGTAATCACTCTAAACATTAATGGCAATAAAAACTGACTTGGTTAGAAGTATAGCAACTTTCGTTAGTATAAAGCATTTTGAAAAAAAATTCAATTCAAAATAATTTGGATATGGAAAAATATGTCAGTCTTTATCCCCCAAAATTTGAATCTTAGAAGAAACGTTTCTCAGATTGTGTATTCCTATTAGGGATTATTCTTTATGCGTGGACATATTCGCTGCGGATTTTGTCGATATTTAAAAAACGCTAACACCTTTTGAAATGAAATTAATGAAATTTTCACAGGTTAGTTTTATTGTATATATCTACATTTATATAGGATTAAAACAATCAAACGGTTCCAAAAACCAAAGGTATACTTTGCCTTTAAACATGTTAAAAATGATGGGGGAAGGGGAAATTCCCCAGGTCTATTTATTATTAATGGTAGTTAACCATAATTGATGCCAATCAAATGAAATCAGTTAATATAAAATGGTTAATAGTAAAGAAATAATTTTAAGGTTACCAATTAATGTACTTTAGTACAAACCTTTGTCTTACGCTGCACTTTCTCCGGATGTTGAGGCAGTTTTTTCCTGACAACTTCCTCCCTCTGTTCTGATTGTTCTTTCCTCGTCACTTCCTCCCTCTGTTCAAGAAGTCTCTTTGCCAAGTCCAGCTGGCCGTTCAGGTCAGCCTGGTTAGCCCTCAGGTTTTGGAGCTCACGGCGTAGTAGCTCATTGCTGATGGAGGCCGATTCCATGTGGCTAAGTAGGCTGGCTTGATCGAGCTGACTAGGGCTCTCTGCCTCCAGTCTGACATGAGGAAATACAAGAATGTCTCAGTCCCAGGTAATGCAAAGTCATTCTTTCCTGAATAAGTCCATGTCTAATGAAACTTATACAGGACATTGACTGTTGCAGGTCTGGAATTTCATCTTGGAGAGGGCAAGACCATTTTCATTTTGTAAAGGGCACTTCCACTAGAAAATCTTATTGTCAATAGGAATGTTTTGAAGAGGCACCAAGGCCAACACCAGAGGCACCTGTGGCCTCCGTGTAATTCCAGACCTTCTATTGTTGCGATACTTTATGAGTGACCTACTTGACCTTGTCTGTTTTAATAATTCACTAGGTCCCTTATAACAGACTGTTTTTTTTATCTACACTCAACTTTTAAAGTTATTTTATAACATTTGTTTAAAAAAAATAATGGATGCAGACAGATTGGTTCATGTACAAGTACCTTTGGGTGAACACTTACCTAAAAGCTGGAACTGCAATGGGTGATGTAAGTGTCTCTGCCACACTTAGTGTCACTGGTGTAATGGAAGTACCCACTTCTGTCATACAATATGGAGAAGTACCACATTGTGTATCAGTAACGTAGACTGGAGACATTCCACTCTGAACATCTGCTGTCACAAGAGGGCTAGTGCCAACAGAAATCTCTGCAACCTTAACAGGAGTGGTACCGATGCATGAATCGGTGATTTGTGCAGGGTCTGTGCACAAACCAATTTCGGCCAACTTGACTGGAGTGGTTCCAGTGCATGAGTCAATTGTTTGTGTGGGGTCTGTGCCTAGACCAATCTCAGCTGACTTGATAGGAGTGGTTCCAAAGTTAGCATCATTGGATTTCACTGGAGTGGTTCCCATGCATGAATCTGCCACCAAAGTTGGGTCTGTGCCTAGACCAATCTCAGCTGACTTCACTGGGGTGGTTCCAAAGTTAGCATCATTGGATTTCACTGGAGTGGTTCCCATGCATGAATCTGCCACCGAAGTTGGGTCTGTGCCTAGACCAATCTCAGCTGACTTCACTGGAGTGGTTCCAAAGTTAGCATCATTGGATTTCACTGGAGTGGTTCCCATGCATGAATCTGCCACCAAAGTTGGGTCTGTGCCTAGACCAATCTCAGCTGACTTGATAGGAGTGGTACCAAAGTTAGCATCATTGGATTTCACTGGAGTGGTTCCCATGCATGAATCAGCCACCAAAGTTGGGTCTGTGCCTAGACCTATCTCAGCTGACTTCATTGGAGTGGTACCAAAGTTAGCGTCATTGGATTTCATTGGAGTGGTTCCCATGCATGAATCAGCCACCAAAGTTGGGTCTGTGCCTAGACCAATCTCAGCTGACTTCATTGGAGTGGTTCCAAAGTTAGCATCATTGGATTTCACTGGAGTGGTTCCCATGCATGAATCTACCACCAAAGTTGGGTCTGTACCTAGACCAATCTCAGCTGACTTCATTGGAGTGGTTCCAAAGTTAGCATCATTGGATTTCATTGGAGTGGTTCCCATGCATGAATCAGCCACCAAAGTTGGGTCTGTACCTAGACCAATCTCAGCTGACTTCATTGGAGTGGTAACAAAGTTGGCATCATTGGATTTCACTGGAGTGGTTCCCATGCATGAATCTGCCACCAAAGTTGGGTCTGTGCCTAGACCAATCTCAGCTGACTTCATTGGAGTGGTACCAAAGTTGGCATCATTGGATTTCACTGGAGTGGTTCCCATGCATGAATCTGCCACCAAAGTTGGATCTGTGCCTAGACCAATCTCAGCTGACTTCATTGGAGTAGTACCAAAGTTTTTAGGTCTAACAGGTGTCACTTTGGTGTTGCTCTCCACTTCGGCAAGACCTCTGCCAAAATATTCTTGGTTAGCTGTTGTTGGTGTGTAAAGACTATTGTCACTCACTCCCATTGAATCGGTGGTTAATATTTCAGTTGAATCGCCAGTGGGTGTGTAAAATACACCAGTGTCTTGGAGATTGGAGTTGTCTTCAAATCCAAGAGCAATGCTCCATAGTTGCTCAGTTGATGGTGTATCAATAATGGAAGGCAAAGAGTCAGGTTCAATCATGCTCTTACAAAGAGGTGAGGTAGAAACTGCTGCCTGAAAAATAAAAAATAAAAGATTTTAATTTTTGTCTCCTTCAGTTTATCTTCTACTTAAAAAAGGTTTGTTTTACTGAAGTTTAGGCTCTTTATTTGACTTAAATTTGGATGTCCTGAGCCATAAACATGCATCATCAAGGGAGACTAAGCCAAACCCTTGCTGTTTCAGTATAAAAAAAGCTAATGAATATAATTCCTTCTTGTGAAACATGTACAACCTTTATGTATCAGGTTTTTATTTCTTACTCTGATGCAGGGAACACAATGCACATTCTGACCACGCTGAAAATTCAGGCTGTCCATTATATTCAATACGAGTGGTTTGACTGTGCAGTACACAAACCTAAAGAGAACTTTTAAATTAACTTCCCTTCCTCTTTAATAGATGTTAGAGGTCGTGGGTTCGAATCCCACCCGAGTGATTTGCCTGTGGATTTTTTTCACAGAGCTCGAGAAAGTAATGAGTATACAGTGCTTAATACACATCGGTATAAGGGTAAAACCAAACAAAAATTCTTTATCCCCGATACAAAAATGAACATCTAATAAATCGTTGCAGTACACGCTGCGAAGGATTCGAACTACCTCTAGCCATCGGGCTAGCTTGGTGGTCTAGTGGTAAGACATCTGCTCTAGCAATGCAAAGGTCGTGGGTTCGAATCCCACCCCAGTGATTTGCCTGTGGTTTTTTTTCACAGAGCTCGGGAAAGTACCAAGTATACAGTGCTTAATACACATCGGTGTAAGGGTAAAACCAAATACCAATACCCTACCTCTTCTTCATGAATCAACTCTGACATTGCTGCTTCAAGTATCCTTTCAACCAGATTGGCAGCAGCACTAGCCAGTTGATTGTTCCGGTCAGCAGGGATAGAGCTCTCCGGTACTTTGTTGTACATCTAAAATTGATTTACAATCCATCAAGAAAACTAAATAATATATGTCAGTTATATGAAGATACCAGCTGGGCCTAATTTCATAGAGCTGCTTTTAAAGCAGAAAATTTAGCTTGACAAAAGACAAGATTGGCAACCTCAGTCACTGACTCAACCAAGCAACCGATGCTCAGTGCCATATGGAAAAGCATGGATGCTTCTTCGGAGAGCATTTGCCGTAAGGTGGGATGCCGATTGTGTCTATTTTCTGTTAGCAAAAATAAGCAGGAAACCAGTCAAAGTTGGTACTATGTCACATGGTATTTGGGTTGGTAACCTTATCCTGGTTAGCAAAGTTGTTTCGTGCTTAGCTACTTTCTGTGCTTAAGCATCTCTATGAAATTGTGACTAGGTAATAAAATATATTTAATTTTGTATTATTTTGTTCAATAATTGTTACAAAAAAAGGCTATAGTAAGTATGAATCTACCATAGTAAGATTCGCAATGGTTTCCAGGGAAACATTTTTTCCACCACTAAAAGAAATCCTTATGCAGATAAAAGTAAAAAGGATGCTCTGGGGGTTGCTTTCACAAAACTCTTCCTAACTTAGGACTAGTCCTAGGCAATGCTAAGAGATAGGACTTACTGGTCCTAACTTAAGACTAGTCCTATCTCTTAGTACTGTCTTAGCATTGCCTAGGACTAGTCCTAAGTTAGGAAGAGTTTTGTGAAATCGACCCCAGGAGATGCTGACCTTTTGGGTAGTTTGAGACACAGTGGTAATCTCCTCAAGCAAAACCTCGTTAAGGAGAGATTCAGCTGCCTCTGTGACGCTCTGGATTGTTAGCTTATTGGAGCTTGAGGATGATGTTGGTGTGACCAAAGAAGGACCTTGGCTCTTCCTGTGAAGATAAAACACAATTTCTCAATGTCAACATTTCTTAAGTTAAAGGCACAGTACATGTTTGGTAATGACTCTGAAAATTAATGGCAATAAAAACTTACTTGGTAAGAAGTACAGCAGCTTTGGGTAGTATAATGAATTTTGAGAAACTTTTAACTTCGAAGTACTACGGTTATGGAAAATATATCACTTTTCATTCCCCAAAATTTGAATCTGAAAAGTTTTTCTGTCGAAACGCTTCTCAGACTGTGTATAATATTCTTCCTGCGTGGAAATATTTGCTCCAGTTTTCTGCGATATATCTCAAAAAAGCGACCACCTTTTGAAGTGAAATTTTCACAGGTTAGTTTTATTGTATGTACCTACATTTATATAGGATTAACACAATCAGTTGGCTCCAATTACCAAACGTATGCAGCACCTTTAAAGGAGGTTGTTTGTTGAAGGAGGTTGAAACAATTTTTCACAAGAAATGGACACTACCCACACTGAAATCAGAAAGGTCTTGGACCAATTTAATTTTGATCTTGATTTTTAAAGGAGTTGGGCTGGGTATGGTTATGACTCTCTTTGGAATTAATGTTTCAGCTGGGAAAAAAAGGAACCTGTATCAGAAACAGTGACAGAACTTTGTTTATTTGCTGTGGTTTACCTGCTACTTTTGTTTTTTTGGCCCTGCTTTTTCTTGTTCGATGACTTTGAACCTGTTGAAGTACAGTCCTCCATGGGTGTCCATATCTTCTGAAGGGACTTCCCTGAGAGGGGCATGCCATGGTGCAACTTGGATGCGGTTAGGTCTTGATTGAGATGAGACAGGGGCTTCCTTGCTGGGGTCGGGGGGTTCAGTGTCTTCCCTGGTGTCTTGGTCTGGGAGGGAGAGACAAGTAAGATGGAAAATGTTGAGCCCTTCTTAGGGGTTAACACGCCGCCTTGACGGCCGCCTACGAGTGTATTTGAACGAACAGGTGTAACGGATTCTGCCACTACGAGTATACTCGTAGAGAATGAAAGGGCTTTGTATTGCTATTCTAACACACTGGCATCACTGAGCATGCAACACATACGCTTCTGGCAGTGGTGAGGACATTGCATCCTTAGAATGTGTATGATCAATTTGGTTGTTGTATAGTACCTATTTGGCATGCGCACCGCACTTGGCAAATGGGAACGCCCTTCGAATATATGACGGCAGTCAACGTGTTAAAGGTTAAAACATCACAATTATGCAATTTGTAAAAACTGTTCATTGATTCCTTTGATGTGGTAAGGGAGTGTGCAACAATTGACTCATTTTTAACTGACATTGGTTGAGAGGTTTGAATGAGCAGGGAAACACTATAAAGGAATTAATAATTACAGATTGAACCGATCAAACATCGGCACGTTCCTGAATACACTATGTAGTTTGTTTACCTCAGCACCAATATTCTCCTTGTCCACTATCTGTCGTCGTCCTGGTGTTGCAAACATGATGGCGTTTCCAAGTGTACAGGCTGAAAGTCAGTTCTAGGGAAAAATAAATAGATGCATCTGTTATTTGATGCATGTTTAACCCTCAGACGAGGCATGTTTAAAATATTTTAATATTTCCATTATTAGCCATATCGTACACACTGGTCAGCTCATAATATGCCATAAGATCAAAAGCTTGACCATGCCTAGTTGCGATAATCGTAACCCTCCATCCTCCCGACGGTCGGAGACCGTAACCCTCCGGTCTCCGACCGTCGGGAGGATGGAGGTTACGATTATCGCAACTAGACCGTGCCGCACATCCTACAGGGGGTTGTCAATCAATATGGGACAGTGGTTTGGCTAAAAAAAAAGGGCAGGAAAAAACTCTGCCAGCATCTTTTGTACACAAAATTGCGATTTGAGCCTCGCCATGATGCCGTTAAATTCCTTTTTTTTCTTTCTTTTTCTTCATCCCCCAAAAGAAAGTTCCTACTTTTAAATGGATTTTACTTTGAATTACACGTATTACTACTTAGTACGTTTTCTTTTTCTGATTTGTCGCTCCCCAAGATTTTTAAAAAGGGAAATATAGTTAGTTCGTACGGTCTGATTCCCTTCTTGTGATTAAACAACAATGTTGTCGCAAATCAGACTTAGGTACCGGTACATTTATCATGGTAAAACTTCTAAAACTTAGTATAAAAAAAAGTCGCCCCAACACGGTCACTCAGTACTCACTCACTCAGTCACCGCCCATGTTCAGGGATGTTTATTTTAAAAAAGCCAGGGGCAGTGCCAGCAAAACATCCACACTGCCTTACTTTCATGCATACATGTATGATTAATCATAATGTGATGATCCATTCAACATGTTCAAATGTAGGCCAAGGAGCCAATTTTTAATGATAAAAGAGGAATATTCTTAAATGTTTTGTAAGGCTGAAGAATATTCCTGTTTTATATCATTAAAAAAATTACTCCTACATTTATTTGTTGATTCAGGATTTCAGGAATGGATCAGATAGCAACTTCTTTTTCTAATTAGTTATTTTGTGGTTTGAGGATTTTTTGTAACCATTTCGATTGGCATTGTCAGAGTAATCCAGTATTATATCAACTGCTCCTTTTAACATAGGGATGTCCTGGTAAGAAATTAAAATATACCTCCATGTTGTATGCAACGCGTTAAAGAAGGAGTCCAACCCATGATCCGGATGGCTAACAACGGTAACACAAAATTCAACAACGAAATACACAAACTGCACTGGTAACTGTGTAGTGTAGTCATGATGACGTAAAAATGTTTAAATGTTTTCACCAGTAC
This sequence comes from Pycnopodia helianthoides, assembly GCA_032158295.1. Lineage (NCBI taxonomy): Eukaryota > Metazoa > Echinodermata > Asteroidea > Forcipulatida > Asteriidae > Pycnopodia > Pycnopodia helianthoides. The sequence continues at coordinate 6,627,189 of CM063249.1, forward strand.
CTTTGAAAATCATGTAGTCTCCTCTGTTATTGAATTCCTCTGTCAAATATTGACTGCATGCATAATTCATAACCAGCTATATCATTATGTTGTTAAATCATCAAACATGTCAAACAAAGGCATTCACGAAAGGCGACGCGTCTCAAAACTTCAGCAGTTGTACAAATGTAATAATAAAATTCGAATTTAGCGCTTTGATCACATGAGGGCGCTGTTTTATAACATTAAACCAAACTGAAGTCTCCAATTAGCTTTGAGCTCAAGGAGCGAGTTTAATTTAAAACGATTTAAAGTTTGTTAATAAATTAACAATTCTAAGTACCAGAAATTAGAGGAAATAATCATTCTTAAGAAGAATGATTTGTTTTCGTAATGTAAGTTCATAATCCAAATAAAACCATGATGCATAGATACCGATTGAGTAAGTCCACATTGTTCACTAGTCCGAACTGGAGTTTGCACTTTAATGTTGCACTGTAAAGACACCCAGGTCAGAATTGGCCCGGAGTTCGGGTTCGGGTGGTGGGCTGACCCATTTTTAGGTCAGGCTGACCCGGAAAGTGTTTGAAACTTTGCTTTAATACAGATTTCTGCGTCAGTTTGACTCATTTCTGGGTCATTTTGACACAAATTCCTGGTCATACTGACTGTGCTTACTGACTGGTCATAGTGTGCTTATAAACGAACACACCGTTTCCGCACTTGCACATTGCGGCGAATACATTTTCGAAAATCCCGCCGCACTATTGCAGTAAGCACAAAGCTAATTGGCCGATTTATGCACATAGGCACCATTAGTAAAAACAGGAACCATAACTATGGAAGTAAACAAAAAAGTAAACTTTTACCCCAACAATTTTATAAAAGTTGTATGGATCAGCGCAGACACTGCTGACCATAACGGCTTTAAAAACATCATTTGCTTGCTGAATAATGGCGTCCATTATTTGTTCACGTTCCAACAGATATTGGCAAGTTTGGGTGGGCGACTATAGAGTGACTAGACTAACCAGAAACAGCGTGACAGTATGTGACGTAGCTCTCGAATCGACTAGTGTGCTCCACCAGTGCATGGTCGATCTAGTCAATCTCCCTGTGCTTTATGGTTTCTGGTAAGTCACTCTAGTCGCCCACCCGAACGCAAATTTTCGTTCTGCAGCACACGGGAAAAAGTAACATCAAAACATGATATATATATGGAGTCAACCGTTAAGGGAGGGAAGAACAGCCTATCCCTTAACTGTTAACTCCATAGCCGACGTGTGCTGCAGAAAAAAAATCGCCACCCGAACTTGCTCATAAGAGCTCTATAATCTTTGGCGCTCTATAATCTTGCGCTTAATCTTTGGCGCTCTATAATCTTGGCGCTCTATAATCTTTGGCGCTCTATAATCTTTGGCGCTCTATAATCTTTGGCGCTCTATAATCTTTGGCCCTCTGCAATCTTTGGCCCTCTATAATTTGTTGGTGTCCTGTGCGCAGTGAGCATCAGATACGTTAATTTTTCTTCTCCACAGGACTTGGAATAGGCATTGACTATACAGTTCTGTTTCATAATTGGTGTAGGGTAAACACCAAATTGTTACTCTTAACCTTTTAGCCACTGGACCGCCCTGCCGCCCAAAGCGATATACCGTAACACTGGCGTAGGAGGAAACGCTCACCAGCTTGTGTTTGAAAAGGGGGGGGGGGGGAAAGTAACATCAAAACAAAAGTTAATAGTCATTTGTACGCGTTGGTCGAGACAATGGCAATCGCTTATATAAATCATTTTGTGAATTTTTGCCCTTCACAGTGTTGAGAGCTGAATTGTAAACATTCTAACGCTAATGATGTAGCTCTTACCAAAACCGCACTCATTTTTAACAAAATATATTTTGTCTTTCATCATGATGATACTTTCAAAAACTAATGCCTCTGCAGTTAATCAGTATGAGCAATTGACGCCAGGTAAATAGGCTTCTAAACCATTGTGTTCATTTTAACCTTATGAGAAATACCGTCCATACAATTAGCGGTAGCCGTTACAGGGAAGCACTTATTGTTAATTTTTGCCCTTCACAGTTGAGAGCTGAATTGTAAACACTCTAACGCTAATGATGTAGCTCTTACCAAAACCACGCTCATTTTTAACAAAATATTTTTTGTCTTTCATCATGATGATACTTTCAAAAAACTAATGCCTCTGCAGTTAATCAGTATGAGCAATTGACGCCAGGTAAATAGCCTTCTAAACCATTGTGTTCATTTTAACCTTATGAGAAATACCGTCCATACAATTAGCGGTAGCCGTTACAGGGAAGCACTTGTTGTTAATTTTTGCCCTTCACAGTTGAGAGCTGAATTGTAAACATTCTAACGCTAATGATGTAGCTCTTACCAAAACCACGCTCATTTAACAAAATATTTTTGTCTTTCATCATGATGATACTTTCAAAAAACTAATGCCTCTGCAGTTAATCAGTATGAGCAATTGACGCCAGGTAAATAGCCTTCTAAACCATTGTGTTCATTTTAACCTTATGAGAAATACCGTCCATACAATTAGCGGTAGCCGTTAGGGAAGCACTTATTGTTCCCGTGGGACTTATCTCCTCCGAAATTGAATTAATATGTTAATCAATGACAATATTAACGAAAAGGACGAAAATTGTAGGCCTACGTAAATAACAATCCTTGTGTATCTTTTAAAATATTTTTAACCACGATTCTAGTAACTTACTTAGAGAGTCGTGAAAACTAAACATTTTAAAGCAAACTCGGGCGGTACTACAGGGACTAAAGGATTGAAACCGGAATGATAAACAGTCTTTGACGGAATTTTATGGCTAGATCCACCAAATACATATCAGATGATTTCACACAACGTACATGAAGAATTTTGTTCAAATTTAAATGTTCTCCTTGAAGTCTATACACTGTGTAATTTGCGAAAAATTTTGATTTCTCATAATATCTGTATAATAGTGTTCTGATTTAATTTCAGTGCGTTTATTCTCTTTGAAAGGTCAAGGTATTCGTTTGATTTGTCTCTGCATTGAAACACACTTGTTATATTGATTGTTGAAAGAATTGCCTATAAACTGGACTCGGAGTAAACCGATAGACTTAAGCCCAGTAATCAGCTGTAGGTACGGTACCGGCCAGGGACACTTGTATCTTCTTCCCCGATGAACGAACGAGCGTGCGGTAGCACACAATAAAAAAAATACACAATAGACTGTGCAAGTCTCGCGCGTATTCGAATTCCGGAACCATTGTGGTCCCAACCAAATGGAGTTTTACGTGGGCGGGATTTTCTTTTGTCAATTTTTAACGTAGTTTATGGCCATGCAAATTATATATGTTGTTGGGAATTCAATACTAAGTGACAAACAGTTTGAAAGTAACATCAGTTCAACAAAATTAAGAAGAAAACCGGTTACTTGTAAACAATTAAGAATTAAACCTGTACTGTGTGTGGACGCACATTTTCGGGCGTGAATCGGCAAATGGGATTTCTAAAACTTAAGCGTCCTCGTCCCAGGTTTTTAGTTTTGTTTCAATGATAATTTGAACAAATTATTTGTATTATATAATTTTTTTATTTATAACAACTTGCTATGGGTATTGTTGTTTAAATTTTTTTTTTTTAAATTTGGATTCATAGAAAATTATAGTCTTCGTTCGAGTTGTTTTCTCGTGTTGGATATGTGCGAGACCAACTTCGTCCCCGAGGTGTGTCGAGCAGTACCAGGTTGACCGAAACATGGTTGGAAATAAAGTAAACCATGGGGACGAGGTTGGTGCGAGACTTGCACAGTCTGTAGAACTCATAGAGCTATATAGAACTACTGCCAGGGTCAAGTTCGCGCAAAGACTAGTGGTTGTTTAGTGACATAGTACGTATAGGGCATGCGCACAGAAATTGAAGTACGAACGCCTCTAGTCATGGGTTGCACCCACTAAATAAACTCCCATAGCGTACAGTGCAAAATACTAAAGATTCAATAATTCACAAAAAAAATACTTAATAATCTCCTCAGCTTTTTACAGTAAGGGGAAATTAACCATACTCTTGAACTTTTATGCTCAATTTGATAGGGGAGTCCCAAGGCCCGTCTATAGTTGTTCCCCCTCCAAATACTAGCACCCCTGCACCAGTGTAATTTTCCAAACGTCCCAGCATCAATCTTGAAAAATCTCCTTTGACCTCTCGGCAAATAGGATAAATTATTTAAGGGCCTAGAACTATGTCATCCTAAATACCTCAAATTGGAGGTCAATGACACCCATGTCACAATTGGGCAAACATTTTACACTGTACCCCGTTTTATTGGGCTCTCAAATCTGTCTAATACAGAATATTTTGAGGGCTACAAAATATTAATGAGGATGACGCTATGTTTTCTTCCTATAGTTGGGTGCACCCCTCAACGTATGTCATAACTTCTGATAACTGGTCCACTCTGCACTGTGGTATAAAACAAGCATTTGATAACCAGCGATGCTACCGTGCCCGGCAGGCTGGTTCCGACTAGTCGACTGGCGTAGTCCCACCGTTGTCGACTAGACAGAGTTCAGGCCAACTTTAGTCGAACTATGGCCCTTTTCGAATTCACGGCTTCGGCTCCAAAATCGGCTCAGGCTAGCTAGGTTCCCTCAATTATTTTAACTTACGCATGCTTTGCGGTCAGTGCTTCAGACAAGAAAACTGGGCCTGAAGCCGAACCCGGAGTAGTCTTGGTTAAGACCTTCTCTTGTTGATTTATCACAGTTTTCCCCACGAGAGGGCGCTACCATTCACGAACTGCTCTCACAACACGAACCGCTTCTCTTGGAGCGGTTCGTGTTGTGAGAGCAGTTCGTGAATGGTAGCGCCCTCTCGTGGGGAAAACTGTGATAAATCAACAAGAGAAGGTCTTAACCAAGACTAAACCCGGAGCCGAAGCCGTGGATTCGAAAAGGGCCTATTGGTCAACGATAGTCCTTGTGCGAACGTGGCCCTGACTGTCGCGTCAGCTCCAATCGCCGGGCGTTGGCACTCGATAGGCCCTACCGGTCGTGAGCGTCGGCACGGTGGTGTTGATTCCCCTGCAGTGGTGAGCCACAGCGCCAAACACTGGACCATGCAGGAACGGGATGTGAATAAGGGCAGCGGGATGAACCTCAGCTTACAGGGGAGGGAGTGAAGTTTTAGGCCGGAGTCTTTATGGTATGGTGGCCCTGAAGGGACATCGCACATCGCAAATATCTTTGCAGATATTTGCGAATTCGCAAATATTTGCAATGATATTTGCAAAGATATTTGCGACATCGCAAATATCTGCAAAGATATTTGCGATGTGCGATGTCCCTTCAGGGCCACCATATTATGGCCTAGAGCGGGCCCTATATTTTTAACCCTTGGTACCCCACAACGAGACGTTATTAAGTACATACGAACGTCGGAGACTGTCTTCAAGTTCAAGTTGCAGTGGTCGTACGCCTTTATTCAATAAACGGTCACGAGTTAACATCAATCAATGGGGAATACAATCATTCAGACAGTTGCACTCTTCAGTGGCGGCACCAGACCTGTTAATCTGGGGGGCAAACTTAAATTTAGGGGGACAAACAAAAGTCTATAATGTACTGTATGTATAAGCCTACAATTCACTCCAGAAATAAGATTTTGCACTGTGTGAATGTGACGTGTTGTGAGAACTGCGTGTACAATGGCTGCTTACGGTTTGGGGCAGACAATGCATTTCTATTTATAGCAAGTTTCCAAGCTTGTACAGATAAATACATCCACATTTTATTAACATTGCCGGAGATGGAAAGTGTATTGGGCTTTTTTGATGGTGCCAGCTAATTATGATGGATGAAATTGAGTTTATTATTTACAGCGCAAACAACATTGTAACAAATTGGGTGCAATCGTTTGAGATTAAACTCAATTTCCGCCACCGGGGAAAACTGGGGGGGGGGGCAAACTGGGGGGGGGGGCAAAACAAATTACTGGGGGGCATTTGCCCCCCGTGCCTCCCCCCCCCCCGTAGCGCCGCCGCTGGCACTCTTATGGTTCTTTCTAGACTCCCAACTGTTCTGATTCCCTGGTTATTCCCTCTTAACTTGACCCACACATCCCATTTTATAGAAAAACCAGTCCTGTACACCTTATTTATCCTGTCCGATTAACATACATTTTCAAGCTGACAAATCACGTACTAAAACGATCCTTTTACACAACAACATCAGTGACCTGAAATCGGGCCGAGAACCTTCCAACAGTCAGTCGAAACAAGATATTACGTCACGGGGGACAGTATATCAATCAACATACAATATGATTTGACCTCAGGATAATTTTAACTCTGAACTTTATACCGTTACAATAAAATCTGAAATTAATAAAACATATTACTATACTTCATACATATTCATGATTGAGAGCCGAATTCTCACTGGTTCATTCACCATCACGTGCCAGATGCTATGATTCATTTTGCTGTCTACCAAGCGCGCGCCAGTATTCACGCACGGGGAAAATACGCATGCGTAATAGATTGTCGCGCGTATATTAGTTTATTACGCATGCACTTTTACGAAGCAGTGGCATTAGATACGCGCGAATCGCTTACGCATGAAAAGATGATCCGACCTCTATGATGGCGAACTAGAGAGAATGATGAGATAGTAAAACAAAATTGACATGTCTGTTTTTCGGGAGGAAAGTCGATGTTAGCTCCCTGCGGTCTCGGAAGTTGACAAATTAGTTCCCTCAACTTCGTCTCGGGAACTTGTTGTAGTTTGTCAACTTCCAATACCTCGGGGAGCAAAGTTGACTGTCCACCCTCCAGCCATGTTACATTTTATTTTGTATATTAGAATCTCTTGATGTTAGAAATTGATAAACTAGTTTCCTCAGCTTCACCGTGGGAACTAGATTGTCAACTTCCAATACCTCGGGGAGCCAATATCAACTTTCCACCCTCAAACCATGTTATATTATTTTTATACTAACGTAATAAACTCTAAGAAATCACGGCAAAAATTAGAAAAACTGTACAAACTCACATTTTCTTATAACCTGCAAAAATAAACAACAGGTCTTTTAACCGATCATTGGTCTCATTATTTTTTATAAAACTAAACCAGCTAAAAAGCAACAAATTCACGCGACCATTAGGCCTATTAGCATTTTTAGTGTATTGTGTAGGTTTTCCCGGTCACTTTCAACCAGAAAGACAAAACGAAAAACCCAGCCTATTTCACTGTCAAGCATTAATATAAAAGCGATTTTACCTCTAGGTCAGCTGACACTGTCAATCAATTTCACTGCAAGGCATGCGAATGTGTTCTTTTTGGCCATGCGAAATCAGCATTCAACTTGGGAAAGTACAGGCGCAACTAGAGATTCAAAAAGCTGCTGCAAAGTTGAATATTGTTCGAGTGGATTGCGAAATTGAAAGCTTATATTTCTTATCAAGACACAAAGAACATTTACTAAGACATTGAGTGAAATTGAGTTTCAATTTTGGTCAATCATTGGTCATAATGTTACATTGAATTCAAATTTCGCGCGAAATAGAATAACGCGACGTTTAAACTGCCCGCTTATTTGCCGAGAATGACCGGGAGAAACTATATAGCGTTTTATTTACAACGCAACGAGCTGCAGTGATAGGTTGAATTTACTTCATTCATTCCTAGCAATAACTATAAAAGATCCAGCTGACAGGTGCATCGTACGCACCTATACCGACATAATTGACCTGCTGCACCCGACGGGTCTCATCAGTCCAGTTCATAAATGGGTCGAGTTGACCCCCTAGTCCCACCTGTATGGTCCCGTTGTCGTAGCTCAGCCAGAACCGACGATACTCAAACTCGTCCATGAGGCCGTTAATGGAAGCTTCCACATCAGCCGGATCGCAAAATCGTCCACAACGGATATATGACTTGGTGTTCGCCCAACCACCGATACCTGTCAGTGATTCAATGCAGAACACTTTAATCTATTTAAAGATGCTTAGCCCGATTTTTTTCAAATTTCATCATAAAATTTAGTTTTAAGTTTTCAAAGATTCGAGAAAGTTATCAGCTTTCATTAAAGGTATTGCACAAATCCACCAATCGGTAATAAAAACCTGCGCTGTGCGGTGGGTCTGCAACCTCTAGACTGAACATGAATTTTCCTTCATTATTCGTAATTTCTTTTTGCAAAAACAGGTCAAAGCCTTTGAGTTCTATCCTCAGACAAGCCCGATTGACATGTCCTATGACCCTGCAGTACGACTCATGGACTCCGAATCTCCAGTTATAAAACACTTTTTATATAGGATAGTGTACAAAAATGTTGCGATTTTGCAGTGTAAAAACATGCTGATTAACAACATAATATTAAACTATCTCTACAACGAAAGGAAAGGTTATTAGCTTCGAAAAAAGTATGAAATCAACATTTCCAAAGAGGTATGCACGTTTTCCTAGCGTGCAGCTCGCTGCTATCCACTCGGGAGTCCATGTAAAACCTAACAGTAAATGGTATCGCAGAATTTTAAAAACTAAAAATTAATCATTTTCAAAAAAGACAAACATTATCTGACGTCCATCAGGAATGTACATTTTTGCAAGTTTCTGTGCAAAATATAAGGAAAAAATTATGTGCCAAGTTTTTGCATGTTTTTGGTTATATGAGCATCATCTCTCACAATTTGTTGTACCCAATTCACGTGACGTCATCACCACAACAATCTTGTGTGAGGCCGAATTAGCGGCTACGGCCGTAGCTGTTGCTAAGGGTGTTGCTAAGGACGTCCTATACTTCAACGCCTGGTGACGCGGTGATCCAGTCCGTAGCCGTAGCCGTACCGTAGTCACGAATTCGGACACGGCTTTTCTAGCACGAGGCGACGCAGCGTTTACAAGCTTTACACTGAAATGTGTCGTGTAATTTGACTCTCAAATGAAAGACATTTCAGTTAGCAGACAGTATCCGCGTGTGACGCAGGTGCAAGGGGTCATCGATAGCCTATCATCTATTAGAGTTTTCTGGTCTCGCTGTCTTGTGTTTTTGTATTTGTCACTATAAAGGAACATTACAGATTTGGTTTTTGCTAACAAAGCAGTTGCTGGCAGTGTAAGCACTTTATGTAATCGACCATATACATAACTGACAAACCTGTAGAAGTTTGAGATCGATCGGCCATCTGGGTCACGAGAAAATAGTGAAAAACCGATTGCATGAAATCATATTAGATTCAACAAATGAATAAAACGCTCACTGAGCGATAAACTCCAATCGGAAAATTAGTTTATTCATTTCTCATCAAATATGGTATTTCAGACAGAAATATTTCAAGGGATGTTTTCTACTATCGTCGTCATTAGACCGTGTAAGTTTTATGTAAATCTGTGATCAAAAAGTATATTTTACAATTTTTTTTACCAATTATGTAATGTTCCTTTAACTTTTGTGTCTGTTCATGAGAATCTGTATACAAATTAAATGTGAATAAAAAGCAATTGTGCTTCACTTTTTCCTAGTTTACATGTTGGCCATGTTATAACACATGTTTGCATTTTACCCATATTGTTATTTTTTTTATTTTATAAAACCTATTTGTCAGTTGATACATCCCTATACCCAATTGAAATGAATTAAATTGTTTATAGTATATTGTGATACTTTTAAACCTATATATAATTATGATCAATTTTAATAGCCGTCTGTTTAGACCCCTTTGCAATGACGTCACACGCGGCTACTGTTGTCCATGGTCTGCCATTTTGGGGGTCGAAATGCATGTGAAGACACAGCGGGCACTATACCCAATAAGACGTACCAGTGGGTAATCTCACTCTCAAAATGCCGCAACCAAGATGTGGCATGGTTGATGACGTCAGGCGAATTGGTTCAACACAATCAATAAAAGTTAAGACTTACCTATATCATAAAATTCCTCTTCATTATCCTGTTGAGAAAGAGCTAAGAAGGCGTCGTTTTTCCCTTTAGCCGCAAAGTCCAGTCTGAATTTGGTGCTTGAGTCGAGTCTCGGGAACACAAACTTGTAATGATAGTCGTTTGGACAGAGTTACCAGGTATCTCAAAACACGGCATTCTATAAGAAATATGTTTAAATAGAAAAAAAACTCATGATTTTATGAACATTATGCAATCCGGTTTGTGTTTGTCAAAGCGTAAGATAATAGCTTTCAAACGTCAATAGACCGAGTTGCACTATCCAAGTCACGTGACCCATTAGTGTGTATCAAACATCAACAAACAAGGCATCCTCCATAGTGCCGTTGTTGTCAAGTACATGATGATTGTAGTATGATTGCAAATTGCTGTGGTAATGAATATTCAAAATGAGAGATTATGCCTATACCCTTTCACGGTTAGAACGTACCTTCATGATATTCTTCGTCGAAGTAGTAACTGCCGTTTGAATGTTGTAAGTCTGATTTATCCGCAGCGTAAACTGCCCAGTTCAACTCGCATAGGCTTTCACTCTCGCAGTAATTGAAGGACTTACATTTGTCCAACTGCAGACAGAGGGCTGCACAAGTCACATGTGACTGTACTGTTGCAGTGCGGTACATCTTACCATGGAGTTTATGATCCCGTATTGGGCCAGGATAAAACTGATGTCGGTATCCTTTGCGCATCTGCTGAGCCCTTTGTGATTGACAATTGTCAACCCGCAAATCGTTAGATGTATTGCAGTCTCCGTAAATGACTGCTGACAGCAGAGTAAGTACCCACACCAAGTAGACCATTATGTTTCTGGTGAGCAAAAAGAACAAAATAACTAATCTTACCAAATTGATGAATTTGTTTCACCACATTACGGGAAAAGTAATCAAACTCAAAGTAACAATTCCAAGTCATTCGAAAAGACACCTTTAAGTAGTGTGCATTTACCGATTCTACAAAATGATCTAGATTGGGTGCAATTGAATTTTCTTTCGAACTTCATTGAAACTTGAAAACTTGTGCCTTTTTCGAAATTCGTAGCTTTCTATCTCCGAAGTCTCTTAATCTCTGCAAGGTAAGAAGTAAATAACTAAAGTCACAACTAATACGACGGGAAGTTTTATTTCAGTCACGTGACTAGGACGTAAGATATAACGAAAATAAGTAAATGTTACCACATTGAGCCTTGAAATTTGGCACATACCTGAACCCCTTTAAGACTGCGCTTGAACAATGACGTCATGATGACGTCACCAGGTGTCGAATTACATTAACTCACTAAGTTTATTACTCAAAAAGATTATAATTCATGGAATATAAAATGGATTTCTACAACCTATACGTCATTGGAAAGAACAAACGTTGCACAAAGTGTGATCCCGTTTGAGTATGACTTCCAGTTCTAACTCATAAAGATTCTGTCCCATTTTGGGTCAGTATACTCGGAATCAGATTTTTTTTTAATCACCCAGAAAAGGGTCAAAATTACGCAGAATACGAGTTAAAATCCAATTTGTTGAACACGTTTCGGGGAAGAAATAAGAACATGGTAAAAAAATTCCATGACAAAACATAAAACAGTGTTGGAAACACTAAAACGGGATGACCCCCTAGTTTGATGATTTGTTTTTTAAGGTTGTTTTCGTGTTGTTTTTGAAAAGATTAGAGGGTGTGGATGAATTTTGCTTATCCCCAAACCAATAACATCATATTCCTTTAAACTTTCAGAGTATAACTGACTAACCTTGATATGACAGGCTTGGCAGTCTTGCCTTTAAAAATTGAGGGGCGAAATGGTGTCCTGGGTGATAATAACAAACTACAAACCTTCACAGCGCTGTAAACGAAAACCACTGAAGAGTCATTTCACGTTAACACTTGACATGATATGATATATGATCACATTATATGTGATCACGGTCATAAAGTCTTCCTCTTTTTGTACTTTGTAGGATGAAAGGACTTAGGGTGCCAGTTAATAAATAGACTTTTAAAATCAATACATACCCCGTTGCCATAGTAATATATCACAAAATCATTGTTATAATTACACTCTCTAATTATCATCATTGTCCTCATAATGGACGTTCAAAACACTCTCCAATGACACCTTGGCCGTTTTCGAAACCACGGCATATGGGCTTTGGCTTGGCTTGGGCTCCGTCAGTTTTTTTTTTTTTTTTTTTTTTTTTAGCAAAGTGACGTTTGTTGTCCTTATGGGGAATCAAACAGGCGAGCAGAGCCCAAGCCGGTGCACAAGACCGAGCTGTTGTTTCGAAAACACCATAGGTTTCTCTACACAGATATTTAAAAGAAAATGCTAAAAATGGTTTAAAGTGGAGGGCAGGCCGGGCAGGGATCGAGAGGGGTTGGAGTATTTTGCAGATTATGGCATTGGCCTTTTTAATCTTCCAATTGGCAGCATCATTTATTTTGCCGCTGTGGGGGAAAAAATCTAAAGAAATCGAAGATGGTATTACGCACATTGTTAACTGCAGCAAAATATAAGTTCAAGAAAAATGATAATGGTCTACCAGTAACAATCTTCCAGAGAAATATTTCAGAAAATGTCATTTTGAAAATAGGAAACAAAACACTATTGCTTGTTTCGGTTTGAAATAATTATAATAAGGAACACGCTCATTATGCATAACCCCTGACAAAACCTGGACCGTGAGCTGACCTGGGCCAAATTTCATAGAGCTGCTTAAGCAGAAAATATCGCTCAACAAATTTCTGCTAAGCAGAAATGAGCAGGACACCAGTCACAAGATGTGCTTGTGACACGGTAGCTTGGCTGGTAACCTTGTTTTGGTGAGCATAATTTTGTTTTGCTGAGCTGCTTTTTGTGCTTAAAGGAACATTACAGAATTGGTTTTTGCTAACAAAACAGTCGCTGGCAGTGTAAGCACTTTATGTAATCCACCATATACATAAACTGACAAACCTGTAGAAGTTTGAGATCGATCGGCCATCTGGGTCACGAGAAAATAGTGAAAAACCGATCACACATTTGCATGAAATCATATAGATTCAAAAAATGAATAAAACGCTCACTGAGCGATAAACTCCAATCGGAAAATTAGTTTATTCATTTCTCATCAATGGCATTTCAGACAGAAATATTTCAAGGGATGTTTTCTACTATCATCATCATTAGACCGTTGAAGTTTTATGTAAATCTGTGATCAAAAAGTATATTTTACAATTTTTTTCTTACCAATTCTGTAATGTTCCTTTAAGCAGCCCTATGAAATTGGGCCCAGTCTGTACGACATTGTTAAGACAATGGGAAAATTATAGGATGTCAGCACGTGCTGATGGAAAGCGGTCCTCGCTGCATGGTATTAACTCTTCAAAAGCTCAATGGGAGTTAAATATGCATGACAACAAATAATATAAGAAACAAGACATTTTACCTTTCGATATCCGCAGTGCAGCTTCTGTAATTTCTTGTACACTTGAGGGGTGCAGAGCGTTTCAGTGTCTCTTGCGTCTCTTGCTATGGATGCAGAGCGTTTTCGGCGTCTCTTGCGAGGGGTGCAGCGCGTTTTCAGCGTCTCTTGCGAGGGATGCAGAGCTTTTTCAGTGTCTCTTGCGAGGGATGCAGAGCGTTTTCAGTGTCTCTTGCGAGGGGGTGCAGAGCTTTTCAGTGTCTTTGCGAGGGATGCAGAGCGTTTTCAGTGTCTCTTGCGAGGGATGCAGAGCGTTTTCAGTGTCTCTTGCGAGGGGGGTGCAGAGCTTTTTCAGTGTCTTTTGCGAGGGATGCAGAGCGTTTTCAGTGTCTCTTGCGAGGGGTGCAGCGCGTTTTCAGCGTCTCTTGCGAGGGATGCAGCGTTTTCAGTGTCTCTTGCGAGGGATGCAGAGCGTTTTCAGTGTCTCTTGCGAGGGGGGTGCAGAGCTTTTTCAGTGTCTTTTGCGAGGATGCAGAGCGTTTTCAGTGTCTCTTGCGAGGGGTGCAGAGCGTTTTCGGCGTCTCTTGCGAGGGGTGCAGGCGTTTTCAGCGTCTCTTGCGAGGGATGCAGAGCGTTTTCAGTGTCTCTTGCGAGGGGGTGCAGAGCTTTTTCAGTGTCTCTTGCGAGGGATGCAGAGCGTTTTCAGTGTCTCTTGCGAGGGGTGCAGAGCTTTTTCAGCGTCTCTTGCTATGGAAGCAGAGCGTTTTCAGCGTCTCTTGTGAGGGGTGCAGAGCGTTTTCAGCGTCTCTTGCTATGGAAGCAGAGCGTTTTCGGCGTCTCTTGATGCAGATCGTGCGCATGGTAATGTTAGGACGAAGTGTGCTAATTTGATCAAAACCAAACACCAATGATTCACAAACTAAAAATCCTACAAGATTTGAGCAGGCACATCTGGTATAAGCGGTCACTGAGTAAAATCATTACGCACGACACACACAGTAGTGACAATCGAGTACGAGTAGTGAAACCTTTTATATTGCTTCGTTGCCAAGTCAACCCTTATCTTTTATAACTATCTCACTGTCAGCCCACTCGGCGTCTCCAGACTAGTTTCCAATTTAATCGATTTAATTAAGCCACCTCGTTGACAGTAATGAGAGTTCACGGTGTAGTAGGCTATATGTAGGAGGACATCAGAAAAGAAAGTCGATAAAACATGGTATATTTTCTAAGCCGGATCTTGACATTTGCAGGTCTTATGATAATGAGTTCGTTGTTTAAAAAAAGGGGGAAAAAATATTTAAAAAATAAACACCACTTTTAAAATAAGTTTTTGGACAAGACAGAAACTCTTTGACATGTTTGAAAACAACTGATTTTGTAACAAATAACAGTATATTGGAAATAATAACAGTATAATAAGCTGGCATTAGGGCCTAATAGAGCGCCCTTTTCCCAGAGGTTGTTAATGTGGCCTCTGCGCTCTGCGACTATACGGCTTTACTCATGGCGAATCTTCAGCCAACAGCAGTAGCTGCGGCAGCCGATGTCGGTTATCGTACTACGGAGCACCTAAAGGGACAGGTAAACAAAAAATGAAAAGAAAAAAAAAAATCCAATTCTGTTTCGTTCCCTCGAATTAGTATTTCGTTCCCTCGAAATATTATTTCGTTCCCACGAAATAGTATTTCGTTCCCACGAAATCATTTCGTTCCCCTGAAATGTTATTTCGTTCCCTCGAAATGTTATTTCGTTCCCTCGAAATATTATTTCGTTCCCTCGAATTAATATTTCGTTCCCTCGAAATAGTTAAGCGGCTACGGAGGCCTTGATATGCCATTTCATTTCCAAGTATCATCACGAGATCGCCGTATAACTAACATGATTTTAATTTGTTCTATGTTTCTATGTTTTGTTGTTGTTTAAGTTTTTTTTAGTCTCAGGTAGAGTGAGAAGTAAAAGATTGATAATGAAATTCTTCGAAGGCTAAATTTTTCAGCGTACAAAGAAAAAACTGTATAGGCCTAACAATCTAATAGGGTTAAAGTTAAGATGAATTCCTGGAAACAAAAGGGCTGTCAAACATTCTGCCAGGCGTTGTAGTATTTGCTTCGCTCAGTTTAAGAAAGTCTTTGAAGTACAACCTGTTGTAGTTGTAAGAGAATTTGGAAATTATACAATAACATAATGGCTTTAATATTCCAAAAATTCTCTTGGCATATCAAGGACTACGTACCAGGTGAATTATTTCGTTCGAACGAAATAAACATATTTCGTTCCCTCGAAATACTATTTCGTTCCCTCGAAATGTTATTTCGTTCCCTCGAAATAATCTATTTCGTTCCCTCGAAATAATAATTCGAGGGAACGAAATAATATATTTCGTTCCCTCGAAATGTTATTTCGTTCCCTCGAAATAATATTTTGTTCCCACGAAATAACTTAATTCGTTCCCTCGAAATAATATTTTGTTCCCACGAAATAACTTAATTCGTTCCCTCGAAAAGTTATTTCGTTCCCTCGAATTAACATTTCGAGGGAACGAAATGATTTCGAGGGAACGAATTAATATTTCGTGGTAACGAAATAATATTTCGAGGGATCGAAATGATTTTGAAGGAACGAAATAGTATTTCGAGGGAACGAAATGATTTCGAGGGAACGAAATAGTATTTCGAGGGAACGAAATAATATTTCGAGGGAACGAAATAGTATTTCGAGGGAACGAAATAAAATTGAACTTTTTTTTTACCTTTTCATTTTTTTTTACCTGTCCCTTTATGGCTCCGTATCATTCGGACACGGTCTATAAAAATTTTCCGATTCCTCGATGAAATTTAATAACAGCTTTTGTCAATCGGTCCAATTTTAGAAAGCTATGTACTCTAGCACTGTTATATATATATATATTGTTTGTTTTGTTGTTGTTGTTTTTTTTGCCTCTGACGAAGGTCCGGTTTGGATCGAAAGCTAAGGCCATCTACCCTACAAATTTTATATATATATAAACAAGCACAAGCGAAAAACATATCCATTTATAGCAAAAAAGAGAGGCAAAGAACAATGGGATGGTATCCAGAAAAATGAGTGAAAATTATAGCCAATCAAAGTTATTAGTTTACAAACAATGGGGCGGCCAAGAACCAATCAGAGTTATGTGGTGGGGACAAAAGGATGGTCAGTGAAAGGGAGGATTACTGGACCAAGCGGGAAACATGAAAGGACAGGATTAAGGGGCACGAGGCATCGGGTATGATGCAATTAACAATAGGGAACAGGACCAAAGTATATACAACAATGAGAAAGGGAGGTAATTATAGAACAAGTCTGAGGAGAGAAGGGGTTATTAGGAAAAGAACAGGTCGATCTCCAAAAAACTTGTTGAGAAAAAGAACGGTAACAGTTAGCCAGTGGAGAAAATATGATTTTTAAAACAAGTTAAGAATGGAAAACAAATCAATAATTGAAAGAACAGGTTATTAGCAGTAATTGTATTTATATTACATAAAATAAACAAGTAAGCAGTAAATGAAGAGGGAATTTATTTGACACCGGTGTTGATGTTAAGTCCAAAGGGTTGGACTGTCTTAAGTTGGTGAATCCAACGCGATTCTCTGAGTTTGCGGTGTGTGTCATCACCATTGCAAGCCTCAATCACCATAAGTTCAACATCTTTGACGTTGTGATTGGGGCTGTTGAAGTGGATGGAGACGGGGTACTGTTTCTTGGTCTTTATGGAAGAGACATGGTTCGCAAAGCGAAGACTAAGTTTGGTCTTAGTCTCTCCCACATATTGTAGTCCACATTTCTTACATGATATAACATAGACTACATTAGGTGTGCTACATTGGGAGTCGGTCTTGATGTTGTAAGAAGAGCCAGTGCTATGACTCTTTACTTTAAGTGCCGGTTTGATGTAGAGACATGTTCTACACTTGGAGCGGGTACATTTGTGACAACCTAGTATTTCTGTTAGGGGTGGTGTTTGGCATGTACCTGGTGGGAGTTTAGCCCTGACTAGGATGTCTCCCAGGTTTTTAGGGCGGCGGAATGCAACCATGGGGAGCTCAGGGATTGCTGAGCATAACCTGTTAGAGGAGTGAAGTATATTAATATTGTTATTGAGGATTGATGAAAGTTTAGGCAGTTTAGGGTGGAAGGTGGTGACTAGGGCAACTCTCTTGATTGGGACTTTTTTCGTTCTCGTGTTGGTCAACAAAGTATGACGAGGTATGTTGAGGGCTCTGTTGATGGCAAGTTGGACCCTGCGTTCGCTGTGGCCCCTTGAAACAAGGTGTTTCCTTAGGTCGGATGAACGACTTTTGTACAAGGTATCTGTGGAACAGATACGCCTTATACGTAATGCCTGACTGTAAGCAATTGCCTTCTTACAGTGACTAGGGTGGCAACTGTTGGAGAGAAGATACTGGTGGGTGTCAGTGGGTTTGCTGTATACATCCGTAATAATGCCATTAGGGGATTTAGTTACGGTTACATCTAAAAAGTTCACACTTGTGAGAGAGCATTCAGTAGTGAACTTTATGGTGGGGTGGAATGAGTTTATATGGTCGATAAACTCATCCAAGCTGTCTTGACCACCACACCATATGGAGAAAATATCATCGATAAATCTCCACCAAACTAGTGGGCGGTTGGGGGCAGAGGACAGGAGTCTGTCCTCTAAGTCAGACATGAATAGGTTGGCATATGAGGGTGCCATTTTAGTACCCATTGCGGTACCCTGTACCTGTACAAAATGTCTGTCAGTAATATATATATATATATATATATATATATATATATTTCATACAGGTTTGTGTTAACTTTTTTCAATGACATAACTCACCATGGCACTTGCTACTGATACCAAGTGCCTTTTCCGAAAACTACGTAAGCTTAAAGAAAAGAACATTCGCTACTTGTCACATCTTGATAACTATCGTTTTTATCGTTTATCCCGGATCATCCCTAAAGGGCTCCAGATCAAGTGTGCCCCTTCCTTTGGGGACCTTGAACCCTCATTTTTGAAGAAATGGAATAAGACACTCACTAACACATCTTTCCATCTGCTCAGGTTACTGGAAGATCAATGCCAACAATACATTGATAACCAGTTACTTGAGATAACAGAGACTGAATCTCAACTCCAAGAATCATGCTCCAATCAAGAGTATGAACATTTACATGATATCCTACGATCTAATGTTAACCACCTACGGTCCACCCTAACGGACAAACAGAACAAGAAACGTATGAATGTCCAAGCTAACCATAAGAAATACATTCATAGACGTTTCCACAGCAAGAGGCCAACTCTTACTCACCCCCTTGAAAGGTCGCCAGATACAACATGTACAGTAGTCAATCTGTCTGACAAAGTCTTAACCGACCCACAGGTTAAACTCCTTTCAAGGGGTCTTAAGTTTTGCCCCACACCTAGAGAACCCAACCAACTGTCTTTCCAACAGGACATGGCCCAGTTCAACCGCAGGTTACGCCTACGTGAATATTTTCATGTAGAGCCATCCACAGATGACGAGTCATCTGTTGAGATCCAACCCACCCGCAACCGCTTCAAGGAAAAGAGTAGTTGGGTACCCCTAAGAACCGAGATGTAGCTCTAGACGCTTACATCAATTCAGTCAACTCTGAGGTTCTTAAGGTCCCCAACACCTCGACACCCAATAACCTCCCCCAAGATGAACGCCACGCCCTAACACAGCTCCGCCAATCATCAGACATAGTGATTAAACGAGCTGACAAGGGGTCCGCAGTTGTAGTCATGAACACACATGATTATATAGCTGAGGGCCTCAAACAGCTCAGCAACACTGATCATTATATTGAATGTGACACTGACCCTACTCAATCGTTTTCCAAACAAATCAGTGACACTCTGGTTAAAATTCACAATGCCAACGGTATCGAGAAAGATACGTTTAACTATCTCCTCCCACAGGACCCCCGTACAGCACGCTTCTACCTTCTACCCAAGATACACAAGCCCAACAACCCGGGTCGACCCATTGTATCTGGTAATGGTAGCCCCACAGAACGCATTTCTGAGTTTGTCGATAGTTTCCTCAACCCCTTAGTCTCCCGCATCCCGTCCTTCATAAAGGATACCACAGACTTCCTCCATAAACTAGAGGAAGTCAAACATCAAATACCTGACTCTGCTATTCTGGTTACTCTGGATGTTTCATCACTGTATACTAACATACCCCATAATGAAGGCATGAGTGCTTGTGTCTCTGCTCTCAGGGCCAATAGACAATCCCGCCCCTCAGTGAGAGAGATTAAGGAACTCATCAGCCACATTCTCACTAAGAACAATTTTTCATTTACTGACAGACATTTTGTACAGGTACAAGGTACCGCAATGGGTACCAAAATGGCACCCTCATATGCCAACCTATTCATGTCTGACTTAGAGGGCAGACTCCTGTCCTCTGCCCCCAACCGCCCACTAGTTTGGTGGAGATTTATCGATGATATTTTCTCCATATGGTGTGGTGGTCAAGACAGCTTGGATGAGTTTATCGACCATATAAACTCATTCCACCCCACCATAAAGTTCACCACTGAATGCTCTCTCACAAGTGTGAACTTTCTAGATGTAACCGTAACTAAATCCCCTAAAGGGCGGGGAAACAAAAAATTAAAAAAAAAAAAAATCCAATTCTTTTTCTTTCCCTCGAATTATTTTCGTTCCCTCGAAATAATTTCTTTCCCCACGAAATATTTTTTTCTCCCACGAAATCATTTCGCCCCCCTGAAATTTATTTCGTTCCCTCGAAATGTTATTCGTTCCCCAATATTATTTCGTTCCCTAAAATTAATATTTCGTTCCCTCGAAATATTAAGGGGCTCGGAGCCTTGATATGCCATTTCTTTTCCAAGATCATCCGAATCCCCGTATAACAACATGATTTTAATTTGTTCTATGTTTCTATGTTTTGTTGTTGTTTAAGTTTTTTTTAGTCTCAGGTAGAGTGAGAAGTAAAAGATTGATAAATGAAATTCTTCGAAGGCTAAATTTTTCAGCGTACAAAGAAAAAACTGTATAGGCCTAACAATCTAATAGGGTTAAAGTTAAGATGAATTCCTGGAAACAAAAGGGCTGTCAAACATTCTGCCAGGCGTTGTAGTATTTGCTTCGCTCAGTTTAAGAAAGTCTTTGAAGTACAACCTGTTGTAGTTGTAAGAGAATTGGAAATTATACAATAACATAATGGCTTTAATATTCCAAAAATTTCTTGGCATATCAAGGACTACGTACCAGGTGAATTATTTCGTTTCGAACGAAAATAAACATATTTCGTTCCCTCGAAATACTATTTCGTTCCCTCGAAATGTTATTTCGTTCCCTCGAAATAATCTATTTCGTTCCCTCGAAATAATAATTCGAGGGAACGAAATATATATTTCGTTCCCTCGAAATGTTATTTCGTTCCCTCGAAATAATATTTTGTTCCCACGAAATAACTTAATTCGTTCCCTCGAAATAATATTTTGTTCCCACGAAATAACTTAATTCGTTCCCTCGAAAAGTTATTTCGGTTCCCTCGAATTAACATTTCGAGGGAACGAAATGATTTCGAGGGAACGAATTAATATTTCGTGGTTAACGAAATAATATTTCGAGGGATCGAAATGATTTTGAAGGAACGAAATAGTATTTCGAGGGAACGAAATGATTTCGAGGGAACGAAATAGTATTTCGAGGGAACGAAATAATATTTCGAGGGAACGAAATAGTATTTCGAGGGAACGAAAATAAAATTGAACTTTTTTTTTTACCTTTTCATTTTTTTTTACCTGTCCCTTTATGGCTCCGTATCATTCGGACACGGTCTATAAAAATTTTTCCGATTCCTCGATGAAATTTAATAACAGCTTTTGTCAATCGGTCCAATTTTAGAAAGCTATGTACTCTAGCACTGTTATATATATATATATTGTTTGTTTTGTTGTTGTTGTTTTTTTTGCCTCTGACGAAGGTCCGGTTTGGATCGAAAGCTAAGGCCATCTACCCTACAAATTTTATATATATATAAACAAGCACAAGCGAAAAACATATCCATTTATAGCAAAAAAGAGAGGCAAAGAACAATGGGATGGTATCCAGAAAAATGAGTGAAAATTATAGCCAATCAAAGTTATTAGTTTACAAACAATGGGGCGGGCCAAGAACCAATCAGAGTTATGTGGTGGGGACAAAAGGATGGTCAGTGAAAGGGAGGATTACTGGACCAAGCGGGAAACATGAAAGGACAGGATTAAGGGGCACGAGGCATCGGGTATGATGCAATTAACAATAGGGAACAGGACCAAAGTATATACAACAATGAGAAAGGGAGGTAATTATAGAACAAGTCTGAGGAGAGAAGGGGTTATTAGGAAAAGAACAGGTCGATCTCCAAAAAACTTGTTGAGAAAAAGAACGGTAACAGTTAGCCAGTGGAGAAAATATGATTTTTAAAACAAGTTAAGAATGGAAAACAAATCAATAATTGAAAGAACAGGTTATTAGCAGTAATTGTATTTATATTACATAAAATAAACAAGTAAGCAGTAAATGAAGAGGGAATTTATTTGACACCGGTGTTGATGTTAAGTCCAAAGGGTTGGACTGTCTTAAGTTGGTGAATCCAACGCGATTCTCTGAGTTTGCGGTGTGTGTCATCACCATTGCAAGCCTCAATCACCATAAGTTCAACATCTTTGACGTTGTGATTGGGGCTGTTGAAGTGGATGGAGACGGGGTACTGTTTCTTGGTCTTTATGGAAGAGACATGGTTCGCAAAGCGAAGACTAAGTTTGGTCTTAGTCTCTCCCACATATTGTAGTCCACATTTCTTACATGATATAACATAGACTACATTAGGTGTGCTACATTGGGAGTCGGTCTTGATGTTGTAAGAAGAGCCAGTGCTATGACTCTTTACTTTAAGTGCCGGTTTGATGTAGAGACATGTTCTACACTTGGAGCGGGTACATTTGTGACAACCTAGTATTTCTGTTAGGGGTGGTGTTTGGCATGTACCTGGTGGGAGTTTAGCCCTGACTAGGATGTCTCCCAGGTTTTTAGGGCGGCGGAATGCAACCATGGGGAGCTCAGGGATTGCTGAGCATAACCTGTTAGAGGAGTGAAGTATATTAATATTGTTATTGAGGATTGATGAAAGTTTAGGCAGTTTAGGGTGGAAGGTGGTGACTAGGGCAACTCTCTTGATTGGGACTTTTTTCGTTCTCGTGTTGGTCAACAAAGTATGACGAGGTATGTTGAGGGCTCTGTTGATGGCAAGTTGGACCCTGCGTTCGCTGTGGCCCCTTGAAACAAGGTGTTTCCTTAGGTCGGATGAACGACTTTTGTACAAGGTATCTGTGGAACAGATACGCCTTATACGTAATGCCTGACTGTAAGCAATTGCCTTCTTACAGTGACTAGGGTGGCAACTGTTGGAGAGAAGATACTGGTGGGTGTCAGTGGGTTTGCTGTATACATCCGTAATAATGCCATTAGGGGATTTAGTTACGGTTACATCTAAAAAGTTCACACTTGTGAGAGAGCATTCAGTAGTGAACTTTATGGTGGGGTGGAATGAGTTTATATGGTCGATAAACTCATCCAAGCTGTCTTGACCACCACACCATATGGAGAAAATATCATCGATAAATCTCCACCAAACTAGTGGGCGGTTGGGGGCAGAGGACAGGAGTCTGTCCTCTAAGTCAGACATGAATAGGTTGGCATATGAGGGTGCCATTTTAGTACCCATTGCGGTACCCTGTACCTGTACAAAATGTCTGTCAGTAATATATATATATATATATATATATATATATATATATTTCATACAGGTTTGTGTTAACTTTTTTCAATGACATAACTCACCATGGCACTTGCTACTGATACCAAGTGCCTTTTCCGAAAACTACGTAAGCTTAAAGAAAAGAACATTCGCTACTTGTCACATCTTGATAACTATCGTTTTTATCGTTTATCCCGGATCATCCCTAAAGGGCTCCAGATCAAGTGTGCCCCTTCCTTTGGGGACCTTGAACCCTCATTTTTGAAGAAATGGAATAAGACACTCACTAACACATCTTTCCATCTGCTCAGGTTACTGGAAGATCAATGCCAACAATACATTGATAACCAGTTACTTGAGATAACAGAGACTGAATCTCAACTCCAAGAATCATGCTCCAATCAAGAGTATGAACATTTACATGATATCCTACGATCTAATGTTAACCACCTACGGTCCACCCTAACGGACAAACAGAACAAGAAACGTATGAATGTCCAAGCTAACCATAAGAAATACATTCATAGACGTTTCCACAGCAAGAGGCCAACTCTTACTCACCCCCTTGAAAGGTCGCCAGATACAACATGTACAGTAGTCAATCTGTCTGACAAAGTCTTAACCGACCCACAGGTTAAACTCCTTTCAAGGGGTCTTAAGTTTTGCCCCACACCTAGAGAACCCAACCAACTGTCTTTCCAACAGGACATGGCCCAGTTCAACCGCAGGTTACGCCTACGTGAATATTTTCATGTAGAGCCATCCACAGATGACGAGTCATCTGTTGAGATCCAACCCACCCGCAACCGCTTCAAGGAAAAGAGTAGTTGGGTACCCCTAAGAACCGAGATGTAGCTCTAGACGCTTACATCAATTCAGTCAACTCTGAGGTTCTTAAGGTCCCCAACACCTCGACACCCAATAACCTCCCCCAAGATGAACGCCACGCCCTAACACAGCTCCGCCAATCATCAGACATAGTGATTAAACGAGCTGACAAGGGGTCCGCAGTTGTAGTCATGAACACACATGATTATATAGCTGAGGGCCTCAAACAGCTCAGCAACACTGATCATTATATTGAATGTGACACTGACCCTACTCAATCGTTTTCCAAACAAATCAGTGACACTCTGGTTAAAATTCACAATGCCAACGGTATCGAGAAAGATACGTTTAACTATCTCCTCCCACAGGACCCCCGTACAGCACGCTTCTACCTTCTACCCAAGATACACAAGCCCAACAACCCGGGTCGACCCATTGTATCTGGTAATGGTAGCCCCACAGAACGCATTTCTGAGTTTGTCGATAGTTTCCTCAACCCCTTAGTCTCCCGCATCCCGTCCTTCATAAAGGATACCACAGACTTCCTCCATAAACTAGAGGAAGTCAAACATCAAATACCTGACTCTGCTATTCTGGTTACTCTGGATGTTTCATCACTGTATACTAACATACCCCATAATGAAGGCATGAGTGCTTGTGTCTCTGCTCTCAGGGCCAATAGACAATCCCGCCCCTCAGTGAGAGAGATTAAGGAACTCATCAGCCACATTCTCACTAAGAACAATTTTTCATTTACTGACAGACATTTTGTACAGGTACAAGGTACCGCAATGGGTACCAAAATGGCACCCTCATATGCCAACCTATTCATGTCTGACTTAGAGGGCAGACTCCTGTCCTCTGCCCCCAACCGCCCACTAGTTTGGTGGAGATTTATCGATGATATTTTCTCCATATGGTGTGGTGGTCAAGACAGCTTGGATGAGTTTATCGACCATATAAACTCATTCCACCCCACCATAAAGTTCACCACTGAATGCTCTCTCACAAGTGTGAACTTTCTAGATGTAACCGTAACTAAATCCCCTAATGGCATTATTACGGATGTATACAGCAAACCCACTGACACCCACCAGTATCTTCTCTCCAACAGTTGCCACCCTAGTCACTGTAAGAAGGCAATTGCTTACAGTCAAGCATTACGTATAAGGCGTATCTGTTCCACAGATACCTTGTACAAAAGTCGTTCATCCGACCTAAGGAAACACCTTGTTTCAAGGGGCCACAGCGAACGCAGGGTCCAACTTGCCATCAACAGAGCCCTCAACATACCTCGTCACACTTTGTTGACCAACACGAGAACGAAAAAAGCCCCGACCAAGAGAGTTGCCCTAGTCACCACCTTCCACCCTAAACTGCCTAAACTCTCATCAATCCTCAATAACAATATGAATATACTTCACTCCTCTAACAGGTTATGCTCAGCAATCCCTGAGCCCCCCATGGTTGCATTCCGCCGCCCTAAAAACCTGGGAGACATCCTAGTCAGGGCTAAACTCCCACCAGGTACATGCCAAACACCACCCATAACAGAAATACTAGGTTGTCACAAATGTACCCGCTCCAAGTGTAGAACATGTCTCTACATCAAACCGGCACTTAAAGTAAAGAGTCATAGCACTGGCTCTTCTTACAACATCAAGACCGACTCCCAATGTAGCACACCTAATGTAGTCTATGTTATATCATGTAAGAAATGTGGACTACAATATGTGGGAGAGACTAAGACCAAACTCAGTCTTCGCTTTGCGAACCATGTCTCGTCCATAAAGACCAAGAAACAGTACCCCGTCTCCATCCACTTCAACAGCCCCAATCACAACGTCAAAGATGTTGAACTTATGGTGATTGAGGCTTGCAATGGTGATGACACACACCGCAAACTCAGAGAATCGCATTGGATTCACCAACTTAAGACAGTCCAACCCTTTGGACTTAACATCAACACCGGTGTCAAATAAATTCCCACTTCATTTACTGCTTACTTATTTATTTTATGTAATATAAATACAATTACTGGTAATAACCTGTTCTTTCAATGATTGATTTGTTTTCCATTCTTAAGTTGTTTTAAAAATCATATTTTCTCCACTGGCTAACTGTTACCGTTCTTTTTCTCGACAAGTTTTTTGGAGATCATTCTGTGTAATATAAATACAATTACTGGTAATAACCTGTTCTTTCAATGATTGATTTGTTTTCCATTCTTAAGTTGTTTTAAAAATCATATTTTCTCCACTGGCTAACTGTTACCGTTCTTTTTCTCGACAAGTTTTTTGGAGATCGACCTGTTCTTTTCCTAATAACCCCTTCTCTCCACAGACTTGTTGTTCTATAATTACCTCCCTTTCACATTGCTGTATATACTTTGGTCCTGTTCCCTATTGTTAATTGCATTTTACCCAATGCCTCGTGCCCCTTAATCTTGTCCTTTCATGTCTCCCGCCTGGTCCAGTAATCCTCCCTTTCACTGACCATCCTTTTGTCCCCACCACATAACTCTCATTGGCTCTTGACCGCCCCATTGTTTGTAAACTAATAACACTGATTGGCTATAATTTTCCCTCCTTTTTCTGGATACCATCCCATTGTTCTTTGCCTCTCTTTTTTGCTATAAATGGATATGTTTTTCGTTTGTGCTTGTTTTTGCCTCTGACGAAGGTCCGGTTTGGATCGAAAGCTAAGGCCATCTACCCTACAAATTTTATATATATATATATATATATATATATATATATATATATATATATATATATATATATATATATATATATATATATATATATATATATATATATATATATATATATATATATATATATATATATATATATATATATATATATATATATATATATATAAAAGGGTGTTTGGGTGTTGTTTATTAAATAAATAAAAAGGGAAAAAAAAGAATAATAATATTAGTAATACTAATGTAAAAAACACAGAATGAATAAATGGTTGTTAAACTGAAACTTGATTTAAAAAAAGCTCTTATTGTCTTGAACTTTGCGATTGGTTTGGGAAGCTCTTTTCCAGAGCAAACATGTCTTTCAACGTGTCCCCCACCCCCGCACATAAATAAATACAACTACTTAAAGAACTCGGACAGATCTGCAAGATGGGTAAAGCATAGAGAAAGGATTTCCTTCCTCCGTGGGTCAAGTCAGTCAGGTTTTTTTTTAAAATGAACATCAGTTAGAGTGACATGATATTTAAACCGACACAGTAAATCGTAAAACTGCTCACAAAAGCCAAGATCTCAAATATTTCGTTGTCATGACATCGTTCAAGGCATCACTTTGGATGTTGAGCCCACGCACGACGCGGAAACATGTAAACATGTAAACATGTAAACATGTATGTTGTGGAACAAGCTTGCGGTATTCATAACAAAACGCACAGTTGTACAGCAATTGTTATTGTTTATTGCAGAATGTTGCTTTACCATTCTCAGTATCTTTTCGCCCCCCTCCCCCTCCCTCTCTCTCCCTCTCTCCCTTTCCCCCTTCAAATTTTACCCAGCGGGGGGGGGGGGGGCACACGTGCCCCCGCCCCTCGGATCTGCGCCTGAATAGGACCATTTTTGTTCAGGGCCTAGGTCATCCAAAATATAGAAGTCAACCACATTAGGCAAAATTTGTACACTGCACTCCTTTTATTTGGCTCTCAAATTTGTCTAGTATTTAATATTTTGAGGGACCTTTCCTCTCTGTATTTTTATAGTGGGACCTGCTAATTGGTATTCCGCCCTCAAGTGTCAACTGGTAGCCAATGTCAACATTTCCAAAAACTAAACATGGCGGAAAAGATTGCACAAGAAGAAGGAGAGATACCAGAATCTTCATCTAAATTGGAAGAGGTGGATGCAAATGATGATCATCTCAACCTTCTTGAAAGTGACTCGTCAGAGTCGGAGTCTGAGGGTAGGAGGAAAAAATCGGAGCCCGGGAAGAAGGCGAAAAAGGAGTACAACGATGAACGAATCAATAAGTCTTTGTCAGAATTAGCGGTAAGAAAAGATTTGCAATACACACATCATATTATCAATGATTCAATGTATGAATTTATTTCCCAAATTCCACCTATGAACTATGATGGATGATGGAGGTAGGTTACTGTGGTGTGTCAGTACTTTGTGTCATCATAATCATAAGATATTTGTGTGTTTTTTATTAATTTTTTATTATTGTACAAGCTGACAAGTGGTCGTTCAATCTTAATTGAAATAAGAATTGAAATATAAAATTAAAATACTTAATCTCCATCTTGGAGTGTTAAAAGAAAGAGTAAAAATACGTACCAGGTACCCAGATTTCTGAATATTCATAAGCGTTGTGGTGGTCTTTTCAGTAGAATTGAACATGAACTGATGAAGTGAACAATTTGTGTAGGCCAACTGATAAACGAAGGGCCAGGGGTGGCCCCAGACCAGGGTTCTGCCATCGGCATTAGATTGCACTGCATCGCATTTGCAAACCTTAGTATTATGTGATTAAACAAATTGTGTATGTATTTATTCCTACTCATTCATCCATATTGATGTAATTTAACTTCAAAGCATGAAGGATAAACAATATTTTTTGGGTTTATTTAGGCCTAAACCCTTACACCGATGTAAAGCCTATTAGCATACTCAGTGCTTTCTGAGTCCCGTGGTAAAGAAATCCACACCCCCATTCTATAAAACGGATTTTACAAAGAGTTAAGATTGATCTCAACTGTCTTTCAATCTTAATTGCAAAGTGTGTCACAAGTCGCAAATGGCGATATTGACAACTACGCTTTAAAAGATGAATCTTTTTAGTGCTTTGTGAGATCGAGCCCAGATGTCTTTAAAAAAAAACCACTAGACCATCGAGTAAATGTAAGTTTGAATCCTGTGATAAGCATGTGGGCACTGCAACAATTTAGTGCAATGTAAATGTAATAGCCTATCATTGCGTTGGGATAAAGAATGTTATGAATGAGCACTCTGCTTTCCGAGTCTTGCTGAGATGATCTGATCTTATTCAGGCATGGAATTACACGGAGGCCATGGAGCTCTGTAGCCCTGATCTTGGCCTTGGTGCCCCTTCAAAGGACTTCCAAGGACTTGACGATTTTCCAATGGAGGTGCCCTTTCCAAATTTGCAGGAATGATGTTCTTCCTACATGTACTTTAGTCTGGTTTCTGGTTTTTTTGCTCTTGGAAAAAAAAGGAAAAAAGAAGAAGTTATTTATAAGGCCAGAAAAGTGTGAGCTAGAGCCTATCGGGTGAACAGGCCAGCCCTTGTCCTCGATAAAATGTTCCTACTTTTTTCCAAGCACCAAATATCATGCCTGTTCTTTGTAAATATTAAATTCCAAGCCTTGTACTGTGTCCTATCTCGAATAACTGCCAGAAGTGGAATTTTGTTTTTCCCTGGACCCAGTTTCATAGAGCTGCTTTTAAAAACACAAAAAGTAGCTTAGCACAACAAAAGTATGCTTACCAGAATAAGGTTACCAGCCAAACTATCATGTCACATGTACAATTTGTGACTGGTATCCTGCTCATTTCTGCTTAGCAGACAATTCTTGTAAGCAATAATTTCTGCTTTAAAAGCGACTCTATGAAATTGGGCCCTGAGCTCATCAACGGCTCTCAGAGAGCAGCAATGGACAGGGACAGATGGGGAGAGCGGGTTCATCGAAAGTCATCTGTGGTGCCCTTACGATCCTACGGTTACGGGATAAATACATGATCTGGTGTGTCATGGCCGAGAGGCCAAGCACACCGGACTCAAGCTCTGGTGTTTCTGATCAGCAGAGTGTGGGTTCTTGACACTTGTGTCCTTTTAAAGCAAGACACTTAACCAGTACTGCGTTGTCCTTCGAATGGGACGTGTGTCGTGTAATGCACATAAAACTTAAACCCAGTAACACAGTAACACTTATCGCTAAGAGAGGGGGTTATCCCCGGTGTTTAAGGCAGTGGCTGGTGAATGCGCCGCAGCACCTTGTAAACCCTTACAGTACATGTAGGTAAACAACAACTCACCTTCAAAATCATTTGAAAATACTTTTAAAAAAATATTTTCAGTAACACGATGACATGAAACAAAATTAACTTGAGCATTTTAGGAAAGTTGGCATACTCTTAATGTCCGTAACGTTTGTGATAGTTCATCATTCATTCTATGAATCTTTTTGTAAGTTTTTTTTAAATGCAAGAGTTAAATTTAATCCCTAAACTGCCCTGTATTTGGTTAAATCTAAACCCTTCAAGCATTAAAGGAACATTACAGAATTGGTAAGAAAAAAACTTGTAAAATATACTTTTTGATCACAGATTTACATAAAACTTACACGGTCTAATGATGATGATAGTAGAAAACATCCCTTGAAATATTTCTGTCTGAAATGCCATATTTGATGAGAAATGAATAAACTAATTTTCCGATTGGAGTTTATCGCCCAGTGAGCATTTTATTTATTTGTTGAACCTATATGATTTCATGCAAATGTGTAATCAGTTTTTCACTATTTTCTCGTGACCCAGATGACCGATCGATCTCAAACTTCTACAGGTTTGTCAGTTTATGTATATGGTGGATTACATAAAGTGTTCACACTGCCAGCAACTGTTTTGTTAGCAAAAACCGATTCTGTAATGTTCCTTTAAGTTTGTTTTGTAATAGTACATGTTTTTATTAAATCACAGTTTTATAAAATGTTCATAGTTTATTTTTATGTTTTTCACATTGTAAATCAGTAACAAAAAAATTAAAATAATCCTGTACGGGTAACAGAAAAGGGTATTTTTTTTATATTCCAGAGGGAACTGTTTAAAACCAGTATGTCTGCTGCCACCAAGTGGCTAAAGAAACTTCCATTGTTGCAATGTGCTACTTACTACATGTACGTGCTTGAAAACTGAATTTAAACCAAATCCTGTAGGATTCACAGTTTGTTAATAATGCAAACCAGATATTTGAAGCAACGCTGGCTTTTAAGGGCTCCATTCAACATTCACCTTTTTTCCCTTTTTTTTTTTTGGTTGCTGTGAGCGGAAACGGAGGGATTTACATGTATCTTAGCACTTCTACTTCCGCTGTCAGAGTCACTGATTCACAGTTGGGTATCGCAAAAAGGGATTTCCCCAATTACAACGCGTTTTATGGTGCAGCATAGACATTTTAGGGTTGAAGATTAATCATAATTATTACTTGTATCCTATAAAGGGATTGTTTATCACCTCACCGCGGAGATTGAGGGAAAACATGTGTCAACGGTTCCCACAAGTTCACCGGGGAGAGTTTTTAATATGTTGGATGTTGTAGCGATCTGCTCCAAACTCGAGAGTGAAGTCATGGAGAGCATTGGCAGACCTTGTTTTTACCTTACTGTACTTACAACAAATGTGCCCCTTGCTGTTATATGCCGATTACCCTTTGAGTGACGTCTAAGGCCTAGAGTTGCACTACAGTTGTACAGTGGGTGGCATGGGGCGGCTAGTGCGTAAAGCGCTCGCCCCTCATCAGTGTGGTCCTGGTTTGATTCTCGGCTGGGGCAGCTTGGCCATTATGTCATGAGTAAAGTTGTGCGATGGTTCTTTAGGCCTACCGTCAGACTATGCTACAAGGGTTTTTCTCCAGTCCCTCTGGCTTTCCCAGACTAGGCCCTAAATGTTTTCCGACCCATTTACTAATTTTACTAAGCGCGGTGCTTAGATTTTGTTCAGGAAAGGACATTTTGAAAAAACATTTAATGGACAACATCTCACTCAAAACAGCATATATAAAAACAAAGTAGGCCAATCCTAAGGAAATTTGGTGTACATATTTTTGAGACATACTTCAATGTCCGTTGTAAGTCTGGAAGGTTGCTCTGGCAATTATTTTTTATTTTTCATTAATTGCACTTTTTAGAAAATGTGAAAGAGACTACAAATTTTGTGCTCTGGGACCCATGTGAGCTTATAGTTTGAGAACCGTAATGCATGGAACTGTTTTTTTTTAAATAGATCGCTACAACTTAGCCTAAGTCCTTTTGAGACAAAAACCAGCAAATTGCAACAAAGTCTTCCTATAAACCTTTCCCGTGAAACTTGCTCACGAATAGATTTAGGTCTCGTAATGAAATTGTTCTGGTTCAGGGAAAGTTCAGAGTTACAAGACCTGTGGTAATTAGAGAAGGTTTTCTTGAAGTTCAAGGCGTTAAGTGAGGTTTGCTGTGAACATAAACAATGTTCACACATACTGAACATATATGCAGAGTAGCAGGGCTCGAATTTGGGGGGAAAAATCCACAAGACCACAGGACTTGTATCTCAAAATTTTTACTGGACCAGAAATAATTTTACAAGACCAGTTTCAAACTGAGAAAAGACTTCCTTGCACAGTTTAACTTGCATTTAATTGAACAAGCACTGAGACATATAAGAGAAGATTTACCTCATTTGTCTTTAAAGGGTATTAGGCCTAAGGCCCCCCCCCCCAAAAAGGGTTGTGTTTTTGGTTCCCCGACCGACCCTAGTTTTTATGCCGCGACCCTAAACTTTTTATTCGGCCTTTAAAAAAACGGGGGAAAACGGGATAAAATGGGGAAAAAACAAAAACAAAAACCTATTTCACCTGGAAGATAATGTCTGACTTTGACCAATTTACCATGTTTTAGGCAACATTTGAAATAAAAACCAGAACATATCAAGAAGAATTTACCGATATCTCCGTGATTTGCGCCTGCGATGCGCACAATTTGCAAGGTCGGGCAGACTAACTGCCAAACCTGCAGAGCGCAAACTGCAGTTTGCACGCAATTTTGCCTAATTCGCTGTGCAAATCCGTTGATTGCGCTCAACACATGAACGATCGTGGACGTATCGTCAATCATATCGGAATAAAAACAAAATCGCAAAATAAAAAAACTTTCCGACCTACCGACCCTATTTTTAAATAACATGTAATCGGAAACAGAGCCCTTTTTTTGTTTGGCCTAACTTTATTTCAAATCATTACTCAAAGTCGACATTTGAACATAGTTTGTGTCTGTTCACAAGATATTATAGAATGCGTTACATAAATTGTTTTAGAATTGAAAACACAAGACCGCTGGACTTGTCTGGTCATGAGTTTACTGGCCCAATACTAAAATCACTGGCCGCGGGCCTGCGGTCCAGTGTCAAATTCGAGCCCTGTGACTGTGTAGTAATACAATTGGTTCCATGCAAATAATTTGCAGTCACAGTGTCGGGAGTTTGAGGTAGGAAATAGGGTGTGGAGGTTTCCGCAAGGTCCACACAAAGGAAGACAAAAAAAAGTTGATCAAACATCAATCTTGAATTGATTTAGGGCCAGCCAATGTTCAACGGAATGATAGAGGGCTTGGTGTAGCTGGAGAGGAAATTTGGAGCACATTGTTCGGAGTGACACCTCCTTGCTGTGTATATTACCAGAGTTGTGTAAGACCGTGTTGCGTGACATCTTCATAAAAAGGCTGGCTTAACCACTTTACTTCAAGAGGTATTCTGAAAAGTTTTTGGGTGCCCACCCGCGGTATTATTTTTCGGAACTTTTTGGAGCCTCTTGAGTAGGTGTTTTCCTCTGCAAATATCAAATATGTTTAACTTGACAAAAAAAACAACAACAAAGGTTCTCATAATTAGCACAGGGATTTGATGTTGTCGTGTTGTCGAAAGTATGAGTCGGGCACTCACTGTAATTCGCATAGCCTCAGCCGTGCTGGAATGTGCCAAATACAATGATAATAGTGGTTGTAGCCTGTCCATTGTTGAATACCACATTTGTTAAACAACAGTACAAAGGTCTGTATTTGGGGGTTACACGATAACCTTCAGAAAAGGGATATTATCAAACCTGGTTTTCCAATTTTAGTTGAAATGAAGCATAGCATTGTACTTGTACAGTGCTTGCCTGTGCACACTACACAATGGAAAGTCTTGGTCGATATTTGTGTCAGCCTTCCGGCTGCCAGCCAAAAACTTGAGGGGGCTCCGAAGCTACTGTCACAATAAACCGTCTGCCAAAAGTCAGTCCAGAAAATGTTGGTGTTTTTACAGGTCATCCAACAAGAAAACACCATCTCAATGGCCTCATCTGAACCTTTGCCTTGGACTTGATTTTAGTTTTCACAAAAACAGTGCACACCTATGAGTTCTTTAAAACCCTCCTGTTGACCCCCTTGCACGACGTGGAATGCACCTCAGTACAATGTGCGCCTACCATTTACGCCATTTTGGAAGTCAATTCCTTCTCGTACATTTTGACTCCCAAAGTCGCTGACAGGAAACGCGCATGTAAGTGCACTGCGGATTGTGAAATGGGTCAATACGCTGGTACCATACACTGCCACAAAGTACCATACTTTCCAGGCTATTCTTGGGTGCATGGGTTTCTTCAGTTTGTACAGCTGGTATTTTGTGGAAACTCACCATACACTGCCACAAAGTACCATACCTTCCAGGCTAGCAATGGGTGCATGGGTTTCTTCATTTTGTACAGCTGGTATCATCAGGAAACGATGGCTTGTGTTCTGTGGACTAACACAGTCTCTTGTAAAAAAAAAAATTGTGGCAAGGGCCAGTTGGCCAGGAGATTGTAGGGATAGTAACAGGGCTTTTAATCAATTTATTAAACCAAATACGGCTACATTAGGTCTTTCCTGAAGTGTAATGGGTCTTTCAACCAAACACAGGACACAAGCAATTGACCCATTGCGCCGACGTACATGTGACTACTCTCTGCCATGCCCGCCATTTTGGAAATCAACCTGAACATAGAAATGATGGTAAGCGTGTGATGCTGTGTCACCTATAGATGCACTCTACACTGTTTATCACATAGGACATTGACTTCCAAGATGGTGTAACCCAAGATTATTGCAATGACGACGCCAGGTGAAGTGGGCCAATGGCAGGGGGCTCAAACTACAAACAAAATATCTCCACTTGGCCATGTTGGCTGAGAACTACAGTATGTCTGTGTTGTTCTTTTTAAAGAATACGTTCAATCAAAAAATGTTTGAGAAAAACACTGTCGGACTTCTTTGGTTTTGGGGTTACTGGCCAAGTGCTAAAAATTACCGGACTCTGACCGGTAGTCCAGGAAGCATTTCAACCCTGACCATTTACCTTGATTACTACCAAGACCAGGATTCAAACCCATCATGCTGATGATGACTCAGCCACCAGAAAATTTGTCTCACATGCCAGACTGCTCGTGTTCCAGTAAAAAATATTGGAATGTTCTGGTACATGCTGTTGACATGAGGTGGCATTTATTGTACCACAAGAGTGAACAATGTAAACGCTCTTCCGTTTTTAAACAGGAAACACACCTGATTGCACCCTTGTTGTCTCGTTAAACCGCATGTCCATGACTTTTAACTTGGTGCATTAGCCTGCTAGGCTACAATTCCTTAATTTGTTCCAGTGGAAATTATACAGGGTGCTGTACTCTTGTTCTTGAAGTAGTCACGGTAGTGAGGCCATGCTTGCGCACACAACCATGTAGAGGTATAAAGTGTACTCTTGTTAAAAAATGACAAGTAATAAACCCCGCCCCCCCCCCAAAAAAAAGAAGAAGAAGATATTGACAAAATAGGACTGGATTCGGGATAGGTTTATTCGGGGTTACGGAAACTGAGAAGGAAACTGAGAAGGAAACTGAGTGAAGCAAGCTGTGCAAAAAGCGATGTTGCTTTGATCAATTGGGCGTTCAGGTAGGCTTAGTGGTTTCTTCCCTGCCTTTGGATCAATTCGATGGACCTGGTTTGAATGCAACAGCCCCCTTCCCCCAGGTTCCAGTTCTCACTCAACAAACCCTCCGTACCCCCCTCCCCCCTTAAGAAGTGTTAGAAAACAGGTGTGAAGTGGGTAATTTCCCCTCCTCCTATCCAACTCCCCTTCATCTAAAAAAACAAGTCCACAGATTTTCCTCTGAAAGAAGGGAAAATAACTCGAGTTAAATGAGTTAAATTTGTAATACGTGCACATTCCTGGTGGCTCTTTTGATCTAGATTGTGTTTCCGAACGTGTTCCATTTTGACAATAATCTAATTAGCGAGCACCAGAAACAAGCTTCATGATGAATGATCACTGAGGGAGTGCGATTTCCAAACACATTGATACGTTTAAGCTTTTTTTTTTTTCTGACTATTTCAGGAATTATCACACACCCCCCCTTTCATTTCACGAAGTGCAATTCCCAGAGCTTGAAGAAAAACTTACATGTTGAGGATTGATAAGGAGTTAAACAAATCATAATATTAGTCGGCTCAATGTCTGAGTTGATTTTTTTTTTATAGTGTACTTTTTTCTTTCTTGATACATGTAGACACAACTTTTTATTGGCGGTTAAAGGAACATTACAGAATTGGATTTTGCTAACAAAACAGTTGCTGGCCGTATCCACCATATACATAAACTGACAAACCTGTAGAAGTTTGAGATCGATCGGCCATCTGGGTCACGAGAAAATAGTGAAAAACCGATTACACATTTGCGTGAAATCATATAGATTCAACAAATGAATAAAATGCTCACTGAGCGATAAACTCCAATTGGAAAATTAGTTTATTCATTTCTCACCAAATATGGCATTTCAGACAGAAATATTTCAAAGGGATGTTTTCTTCTATCATCATCATTAGACCGTGTAAGTTTTATGTAAATCTGTGATCAAAAAGTATGTTTTACAAGTTTTTTTCTTACCAATTCTGTAATGTTCCTTTAAGGAGTTAAACAAATCATATTAATGTATTAGTCAGCTCAATGTCTGAGTCGATTTTTTTTTATCTAGTGTATTTTTTTTTTTGATGGACAAAACTTTTTATAGGCGGTTATTAGTTTTGTATGTTTGAAAAGATTAATATTGCAAACGGGTTGACACACTTGTAAACGGATAGATAAAACGAAGTCCTTCGTTTCTGATCAAGGGGAGGTTGGAGTGACAGCTTTGCGTGACAATGGAGCCACTTTAGTCTCATTACAATAACTGTACATGCTTTTGTACAATGTAGATTGATAATCCATACGATGTTGGTGCAGTTAGCCCTTCCCATTTGTTTATACTAACTATAGATAGTTCCCAGTAGACGCCATCTGTACGGGCAAATTGCATTTTGGCTTGCAGGTTCGTCAAACGCTCAACTTATTAACGCAGCCGCGTTGTTCACAGACCAATCCTGCAATGAGTTTCGTGAAATGCGCGCGTGATGCACGCCGTTCTCACACGAAACGCACAACTATTTGTTCTAAACTGCCCGTAAAGATGGCCGATTTATGTCACACTGCAACCTATCTATATTCATGCATGCGTATAGACTCGATTGCATCTTTTCTTTGTTTCTGTTTTAATGTGGGACTGTCTGTTAAAATTAGCATCTGAATTGATATTATGTTTTGTTTTCATGGGTTGCTCTTTCATGTGAGCTGGGTTGAAGCAAATTTTTCATGCTGACAAATTTGTTGTGGCGGAAGCGTACGTCACAGGTCAGCAAGAAAATTAGCCGGCCTTCTTGCGCGTTTACGATGGATTTGCATTTTAAACATCATTTGTTTGCTTACAGTCGGGGCCGGCAAGTTAGCACTTATTTTCTCGTGCTTATGGTTAGTAACGCTATGAATAGCGTGATGGATGCGAAGTGGTCCCCTTCATTATGTTTCTTGTCGTTTACTAGGAGGCCGATTTCACAAAGCACTTAAGATTCATCTCTTGAAGATGAGTTCGTCGGGTGAGAACTATAAGGTCCTT
Source organism: Pycnopodia helianthoides (assembly GCA_032158295.1). Taxonomy (NCBI): domain Eukaryota; kingdom Metazoa; phylum Echinodermata; class Asteroidea; order Forcipulatida; family Asteriidae; genus Pycnopodia; species Pycnopodia helianthoides. The sequence continues at coordinate 6,664,933 of CM063249.1, forward strand.
AACAAACGTGATGGACAAAAGGTCGTTAACAATTTTTTTTAAAGCCTATAAAACAAAATAATAAAATACAACTATCAGAAATTAATGTTTCCTTATGAAAATCAATTTTCAGATTTTCATAAGGAAACATTAATTTCTGATAGTTGTATTTTATTATTTTGTTTTATAGGCTTTAAAAAAAAATTGTTATCGACCTTTTGTCCATCACGTTTGTTGAGGACCTTATAGTACTGAGCCGACGAGTTGTCAGTATCACCATGGTGATTTGTACCGTGACATCACACTTTGCCCAGCAATTAAGAGTGAGGCCTAAAAAAAAGGGTTCTGTTTCCGGTTCCCCGACCGACCCTAGTTTTACGCCGCGACCCTAAACTTTTTATACGGCCTTTAAAAAAAACGGGGGGAAAATGAAAAAAAACAAAACTGTGTGAAGCGCATTCCATGGGCTTGCGCAATCTGCAGATTGTGCACATTTTTGCAAAATCGGCCGCTTGAACTGCCAATCTAAAGAGCGCAAACTGAAGATTGCGCACAATTCGTTGTGCAAATCCGTTGATTGCGCTCAACACATGAACAATCGCGGACGTTTCGTCAATCGCATGGGAATAAAAAAAAAAAAGAAGGAAAATAAAATAACTTACCGACCTACCGACCCTATTTTTAAATGACATGTAATCGGAAAAAACAGAACCTTTTTTTTTCTTGGCCTGATTTGCAGTTAAGATCATTCTTAGCTCTTTTATGAAACCCATCGTGAAGAGCTGATAAAAGCATGCCAGTTTTAATGACCTACATGTAGATGGCACCCCCATGCTGGATCCTTGTCACGCTACTCCATCCAGGCGCTGCAATAACAATCGGCAGATAATTGAGTACTACACGTCAATTCCTACTCTACCCAATTACCCCATCATTTTTGGTGTGTGTAATACCTGCGTGCGATGGGGGGCTAAACTACTAAGGTAGACTCCTCTGGGACGACTCAGGACTATTTGTGAGTGGGTATTTTCAGAGGGCAACCCCCCCCCCTCCCTGTTTGAACAGGTGGTTCTGCCTTTGATGGTACAGGTGTAGGTGCTTGACTAATTGGCATGTTTGACTAATTAGAAATACGTGTTAACACAGAAACAGGGTAGGGGGATTCGTGCAGACATAAGTCCTTGAATTAGTGCAGACATAAGTCCTTGATTTAGTTTATTGTTATTTTTTATTCAGAACCTGAGATCCATATTTTGTATCAAAGTATAAACAACAGTCACCAACTGTTTTTCAAAAGCATGGGTAGACTAGTCATAATCTTGGTTGATACATGTACTTGCTATCAGTGCAGTTAAAAGCATGACTTAAATTGACTTTTATAAACATGTTTTCACCTGCCGGTATAGACCAATCATTTTTAGCCTGTACACACCAAGTGCTGAGGTTGGCAGCGCAAGCTTTGGGTACACAGAGACATTGGAAAATTGTTGTCTGGTTTACTTTTTACGTGAATTGTTTTTAGGTGTCTTGTTGAACGGTTTACACAATTTTCCTGACAGGACAGCCCCGCAAACCTTGAAGAAAAAATAATGAGCACTTTGAGACACCCTCAGATGTCATAAAGTGCTATTTGCATCAGCATTTTTGAAAAAGTTGATGGTCACAATTTAAAAAAAAAAATTGATTTGTTTTTGGTAGTTTGATACATTTGACATGTTTGATGGTAATTTTTCCATGCCCTCCCTCAGACTCACATTGTGGCTGGTCATTTAGTCACATCCCTGCGATACATGACTTGACCAACCTTAGATGAGACAGATACATGTATGAGTGCTGGAGAAACACAACTCCAGACTGAATACATTGTGTTTTCAAGATGGTCTTTTGGTCCTATGCCACGTCAACCATGGAGAGGCCCATTCTGCACCTGTACACTCACTCGTTCACTTGATGGCCATTTAGCCACACCCCTGTGTCGATATGAGGGACTTCACAAATGACCACTATTAGTCGCCATTAACGGTCACCAGGGCCCAATGTCATTGCTCTGCTTACCGCAGAACTTTGCGCTTACAATGTCAGCCCCCAAGAACCACATGTATTTGTGCTCTATAGTGTGCCGTAAGCGCAGAATTCCACGGTAAGCAAAGCCGTGAAAAACAGACCCTGGCCACACTAATGTGTTGCCTTTGCCAGCTTTAAGCACACTCAAGAATCATTTGATGAGTTTTCACTTGGTCCCATCATGGAGGAAGGCCACCACCCCCCCCCATGCCCAAAGACATTTGCCAACTTAAGACCATTTCTAAATGCTATGAATGATTCACTCTAAGTCTAATATGTTCCCATAGATCTCAGCTTGACCAACTTATGGAATTTCAATTTTAGAACCATTTATGATTCTGGAGGGTTTTATAATATAATAATAATAATAATAATTGGTTTTTATTTTAAAAGCGTTTATCACACCCGAGGGCGTCTCAAAGCACTTCCAACATTATTACCCCTGGTCACTGGGCCATTTATTTCATTCCTTAAACCATCTCAGCTCCCTGGAGAGTATACAGCCTGTGCAACAAGTATGCGCTACTAAGCTAAATCAATCACAAGAACCATCTCTGCCCTCACAGTCACAGGTACCCATTTACACCTGGGTGGAGAGAAACAATCATAGTTAGGTGTCTTGCTCAGGGACACAAGTGTCACGACCAGGACTCGAACCCACACTCCGCTGAACAGAAACGCCAGAGCTTGAGTTCGGTGTTCTTATCCGCTCGGCCACGTTGTGATACAATCCATTCAAAGTCTAGTTTGTTTAAGTTGCTGTTATAACTTTGGACGGGTAATTTTTGAACGATGATTTAGTTTCTTTTTCATTTCATTAGGAAATATTAATCTCTAAAGCTATTCAAATACTTGTCAAGTCAATTTCTGTGTGATTTTTACACTGATGTGTGTATAATATTCAATAACATACCGGATGCATGCAAGTCTCAACTGAGTTATCTGTGACCTGGATGGGGGGGGGAGGAGTTAGACTGGAATGTGGGGGTGGTGCACAAAGAGCGAACGCGAAGAAGCGGCGTGTCAGTCTACCCATCAGCCAACACCTCCTGTTCGTTCCATTTCCTGCCTTATCTAATTAGATTTTTTTGTTGAAAGACACATGGCTAGGGGCGCTGCAGCCTCGCACGCAACCCAGTCGCACGAAACACTGGCCCCGCACAGGCTTCGCACTGGGCGGTGGGGCTCTTCTGGGGCTCCCTCGATTGCAGCACTATTGAGTAATGACGGAAGGTTCACTGTGGGGATTAAACCCTAAATTGATGCTAAACGGTTGCGACAACTGTTTGTACAAGGAGATGTACATTAAATGTTTTAAAGGGGGTTTGCAGTAAAAAACAAATGTTGCGGAGTTACCTCGCTGACCTTGGAAAGATTTCGTTCTTCTGAGAAATGTCGAGGAAGCTATAAGTGCATCGGGATGAAGGTATAATGGCAATGGTCTTGTCACGAAGATACATACACATGACATAAATAGTCTTCTTCCCAATGGTTTTCCTTAAAGAGGTTTTCTTTGGCATGAAGGCCATGTTGATCAGACTCACTCCTTGGAGTGATTCACTAGGATCCTTCCTCACTCTAGCAAAATCCAACACCCTTTAAATGGTAACTCAACCCCCAATTTGTTTGACTCTAATTTATGGTGGTACACGTGTATGCCTGGCCTGAAAATTTCATCTTTGATCGAGCTGTATAGGCCATTTTCCTTTCGTCATTGGAAAATCTTAAAAGTCAATGGGACACTGAAAAATCAAACACTTTCAATCTGTGGCTGTGTTCCGTGATCATATATGGGTCGATATGGCTCGCTGCCAAAGGCGTCCTTGCATGACTGCTGCTCATTTGCGTTGCAGCCACGTCCTTCGCAATTCAGCATCTCAGCTACATGACAAGCCTCCCAAATTATGATTGTTATTATTATGACCGTTGAAGGGGGGAACCAAGGCCCCAAGACCAGGGCAACAGAGGCCTGGGGTCGATTTCACAAAGCACTAAGATTCATCTTAAGATGAGTTATCAGTATTACCATGGTGATTTGTATTGTGACATCACTCTTTGCTAAGCAACTGCGATGGACTTGCAGTTACGATCAGTCTGAACTCTTTGTGAAATCGAGCCCTGGTATGCCTGATCCAATATGAAGCATCAGTTGACTAAAGTTCAATCCTCAGTCCAACAGAAACAGGCAAAACATGCGGTTCAATTTCAAAGGATGGGAATTGTTAGGGGTTTAAGCCCCCCTCACCATACCAATGGGGATGGCACCACATGTGCAAGGGCACATCTCCATCCTGTGATCATCACACCACTGCGTTGAAGCAGTTCGCTGTGACCGCAAGCAACATGTCCGACTCTTTGTCATACCTTGGGGGCATACAGTCGGAAGTTGTGATTGGTTGTTGCAATCTTACGTTAATAAAAGGCAAAGCTTAATGCATGTCGTGGAAGTGGGTTGACCTGTACTGTATTTTGAACAGTTACATTTAGCACTGTTTTATGCCAGACACCTGCCGGTGCACATGTACACTTGAAAAGCTCGACCCAATTATTTATTTTTTGTTTACAATTACCAATGGGTGTATCTCAAAAAACCCAATTGGAGAACAAAGAGAAGTCCTTGATTTACAGGGTTGACAAACACTTATGGGTGTGTGAGGGTGTCTATGGTGTCTATCCCTTAAAATCAAGGACTTTAAGAACTTAGGGGTTTTGACAAAGTGAGGACATTGCTTAAAGGCACTGGACACTATTGGTAATTACTCAAAATAATTGTTAGCATAAAAACTTACTTGGTAACGAGCAATGGAGAGCTATCAATAGTATAAAACATTGTGAGAAACGGCTCCCTCTGAAGTAACGTAGTTTTTGAGAAAGAAGTAATTTCTCAGTAAAATATTTGAACTGATTTTGAGACCTCACGCGTGAGGTCTCAAAATCAACGTATCAAGCATCTGAAAGCACACAACTTCGTGTGACAAGGATGTTTTTTCTTCCATTATTATCTCGCAACTTGGACGACCAATTGAGTTCAAATTTTCACAGGTTTGTTATTTTGTGCATATGTTGAGATACACCAAGTGTGAAGACTGGTCTTTGACAATTACCAAAGGTGTCCAGTGTCTTTTTAAATAAAAGGGGGGGAAAAGTTCAAACAATAGGAGAACAAAGAGAAGTCCTGGATTTACCGATTCAACAAACATGAGAGTGTATGTGAGTATATGGGGGTGGAATGGGGGGTGGGAAAACAAGGAGGGTATTTTTTTTCTTTACATTAATCAAAGTTATTAGTAACGGTGAATCAATGTTGGTGGTTTAACTTGATTCATCCTTTAGCTAGGCCCTTTAGGAAACTTCAGATCGTTTAAAGTCATTCCTAATTCCCCATTTATATAAATTCAGCAAAGTGTCTTCCAAGAAAAACTAATGAATCCTGAAAGTCGTAGATGTGCACCACCTGTTGGACCTGACACTGTTTGTTTACATTTTTTTATTTTGAGTATCATACGAACATTTACATCATCAGACTTTAAAGCGATGCTCAAGTTGTCCACTTGTTGAGCTTTGTCTCCGTTAAACGCCTCCGGCAGGTTGCTAACGAGCGATTAGTATAAATTTACTCGGCTTTAAAGAGGGGGGGGGGGGGTTACCTAGTCACCTCGCATCGGGGGTGGTTCTTGAAAACACAGTGGGACTATTTCAGACGTCTCTCCACCAGACCGAAAAGCCCAATCTGTTTTTCTGTGAATCCACGATGATGTAAACCACACTTGGATTATGACTTGGGATTACATGGCGCTGGCTGACTGTTGAATCCCTGCGGGGACGCTGCTAATTAAGTGATTAATTCTGGAAACATTCCCTCCCTGCATTCGGCTGATCCATCACAGATAACACGGCTGAGGACTTGACAAGTGCCGGGTAAATTGTAGAGATGGTAGCGACACCCTCCCCCCCCCTCTCGATTTGCATTTAGCTGACACTCCTCTCGCCAGTGCGTACATATGTACACATCAGAGATGTTTGCAATTTGGAACGCATTAATTTTTCTGTGCTTGTGTGAGGGCGCCAGGGAACACGGAGGGCATCTCGGGGGAGCTGCGTTAATCAGATGAGACATTCTGCTGGGTGTGGGCAGGAAAGTTTAATGACAGAAACTACTATCAATCCGTTTTTTTTTGTGATGCCCGAAGCCCGTAAAGACTTCCCGTCCCCCCCTGTCCCTCCACAGGTACATGTATTGCTGTTTGAACAGGAAAGGGACATACGTAATAATGTTTCCATTCCCCACACCCATGAACATTGATCCTCGGTCTTGATTAAAAAAACCTACTCGACGTATGTGAAATCCGTGCATCTAGGGTTCCTCAAAATATGTATGCAATTTGGAAGGGGGAAAGAGAAAATTACAAGATGGATTAGTGTAAGAGCAGGAAGACCATTTCATTTAATTCATAAACTAATTTCCTACTTAACTTTTAAGTTCATTAGACTGACGGCAAATTCCTCATTCCTGTAGTCTGTGACTCCAGTCTAAATTGACTTGTGTGTTTCTGGGATAAGAATCCAACTTGCGGCTTTTTTTCAGAAACCCATAAACAGTTCGGGATTTCAGTCCGATGAATGTGGAAACTAATTCATCCTTTTTAATTTTACAAGCAGCAGAACGTGTTGCTTCTTTCGTGATTGGATCAAAAGCTTTTTTTAGAAAGTCCTTAGAAGGGATTAAACCAAATGTTAAAGAGACTTGCAAGTAATCCTCTAGAACTGTCAGTGGATTACAGCCACTTCCCCGGCAGGCCAGATTTATTCAATCTTTCAAATTCTTTGATGGGATTCGTGTAAGTTAAAAGTTTGACTCTCTTGTACATGTACAATAGCCTCACTTTACATATTTGAAAGACTTGAATTTTCTTGGCTAATTGTAAAGTATTCTGGCAGGGTTTAAATTGTATAGAGATTGCTTTTTGGAGGGAGAAATTTGTTGAAAAAATAGAGTGTCCAAAATATTTGTCATAATAGACCATTATAACCTTTGTTTACAGAAAGAGTGTCCTTGTACATTCCAGGGCCTTTAAGGCAGGCAAACTGGTCATATGAGAAACTGTACATTTTCGTTGTGTCAGTGCATCAAGGTCCTATGTCAAACATTAAATTTTGTTAAAATAGACAAAAGGCGCTGTCGTTATTGCTGAATAAACTGTAAAAGTTAGTATTTTGTCCAAAAAATCCAAAAGAAACTTTGACATCTCTCTAGTTCATAACACCATGACCAGAAGACTTAAACTCTTTCTTTGAGTAAATAATGCTTCCTCCACCAGCATGGTTTCCCCGACTCTCAAAACCCAAAGATTTTGATTCTAACATAATTTCTGCCCTCGTTTGGAAGCAAGCACAAGTGCTCACCTTTTGTCAATTTGCGATTTAAATCACATTCCCCCGATTTCACTCTCAAAGTTTTTAACCCGGCCAGAGCGCAGACCTCGCAATGTGAGCCAACATTGAACGGGGGGCCGGTGGTGGGGGGGCCCAACGAGATATGACCGGGGTCGTAGGATGATCCAGTTGAAGTCAAACTACGCAGTGTTCAGCTGACATCTAGACGGACTACACATGTATGGTCAAGTCTAGTCGACTCTAGTTGCCCACCGGAACTTGCTCGATGCAGTAAATAAATTCGTTGGGCTAAAATCTGACAAACCAGGGTATAGATTTAGAAGATTTTTAGCTAGAAGCAGTTTTAGTTTAGAGCTTTTGAGAACTCATATGGCATGTCATGGCCTAGTGCACTGGACTCGTGTTCTAGTGACCAAGTCATCGGGGTGTGGGTTCATGGGCAAGACACCCTTATTTGCTTCTCTTCACCTAGGAGTAGATGGGTACCTGTGAGGGCAGAGATGGTTTCTTGTGATCGATTTAGTTTGATGCGCTTGATACTTGGCAGCACACGCTGAACGTGTACGTTCCCAGAGAGCTGAGATGGTTTAAGGGATGAAATGAATGGCTCAGTGACCCGGGCAGTAATGTTCATGCACCATGGGCATCAACATTGGCTGATACAGTCACCTTAAAGGTGTCCAGTATTGGTATTTTTAACTTCAGGTTATCTTTGAGGTTTTTCGTCATGTCTAAATGTACCTTGAGTTACGAGTCTTGTGGCTTTTGGGGTGTTTTATTTAACCGTTTGAAATATCAGTTTTTTGCATTTGGGCGAGACCTCCTAGTGAGCTTAATTTGGTTAATTGTTTCGCTCCCATCTGGGCCCCACGATGATTAAGATGAAATGGCTGTCAATTTTTTTTCTCTAAACTCAGTGTGGCTCACCGGGGCGTTGGCTCCGAAACCATCTCTTTTGGGATAGACACGCTACTGTACTTCACTGATTGCTAACTGTGATCACCCGAGTGCAGATATCAGTAGTGGTGGTCCCCTGTCGTAAAGTCCGAAGGGATGGGGGGTTAGGGAGAGATAGGCTGGGGGACATGGGAACGTGGGAAATTAACAATTTAAGACGTGCACTACGCCGTTTTTAAGACGTGCACTATGTAGGTTTTAAGACATGCACTACGTGCACACAGTTTTTAAGACATACACTACATAGTTTTTAAGACATGCACTGCTTAGATTTTTTGAAGAGGGATGTGGTAGGGAGAGATAGGCTAGGGTTGAGGGACATGGGAACGGGGGAAAGTCTACCTTCCAGCAACTTTCCCAAGTACGTTTACTGTTAGAAATGAATTTCTTTTTAATTTTAACAGTTTTAAAGCCCAACTTAGAACTGCATTAGACAGAATGATTGAAGTGCTGTGATTTTTATTGTTATATATTTATACATATTTTTTTACCAACCAATTTTTAACTGTTTACAGCTGTAGTGTTTAATGTGTGTTTTTTTATCATTCCATTTGCCGGTACTGTTGTTTAACTGTTCCAGTTTACTGATAGTCCAGTTTTGCTTTGTCTTGCCGTTTGCGCGTTGCATCGCCACATTTGTTTGTTCCTTTTTGTCTTGTTTTTGGTTTTTCTTTGTGTGTCCCCTGACCCTCAAAGGAATCAAATAGTGTTTCCCCTGACTCTCAAAGGAATCAAATAGTGTGTCCCCTGACCCTCAAAGGAATCAAATAGTGTGATCCCTGACCCTCAAAGGAATCAAATAGTGTGTCCCCTGACCCTCAAAGGAATCAAATAGTGTGTCCCCTGACCCTCAAAGGAATCATAGAGTGTGTCCCCTGACCCTCAAAGGAATCAAATAGTGTCTCCCCTGACCCTCAGAGGAATCAAATAGTGTGTCCCCTGACCCTCAAAGGAATCAAATAGTGTGTCTCCTGACCCTCAAAGGAATCAAATAGTGTCTCCCTGACCCTCAGAGGAATCAAATAGTGTGATCCCTGACCCTCAAAGGAATCAAATAGTGTTTCCCCTGACCCTCAAAGGAATCAAATAGTGTTTCCCCTGACCCTCAGAGGAATCATATAGTGTCTCCTGACCCTTAGAGGAATCGTATTGGCAGCTTGGCTCTCAAACATTGCAAAGGATATAAAGTAGAGTGTCTGGCAACTAGAGTGACTGAGTCACACGACACAATAAGACCCATTGGAGGGTAAACACTGTAACAGTCTTTTACAATGTTTTTCAGTCTGTTACAGTGTTTACCTTCCATGGGTCTTATTGTGTGACTTTTGACTTCTAAGAAACGAGATGAACTGACTAAGGAACCCCAACCTAGGGTTGAGACAGTTAGGAGTCCGTTATCCCTTTGTTTTATCTGTCATCTGCCTATTAATTACAGTAATCTGTAGTTAAGAGTATAGACGTCTGAATTGAGTAACAATGCCCAGATGCAGTGTCCAGGAACAAGGATATCCGACACATGGCTGTAATGAGTCGTTGTTTAACAACGAAAGGTACTAAGCAGGACGATTTAATTGGTTCGTCATTCTTTTTCTGGAAAACAGACTACAGCGCTTCCCACTTAATGAACTGCCCGGGGTTAACAAGAGTAATAAACAACAAAAACAGCCCTCCAAATCTCTGCACAGGTCTGCGTTGCATCATATTGGCAAAATGCACTTGTAAACGAAATTGCTTCAAAGCACCTCCCACTGTTAAGCCCGGTTCATACATGTACTTAACAAGAATGCAAAGCAAACTGGACTTCACAACTGTATGTTCACGGTTAATGTTTCGCAAGAGTTGAGCACATTTCAACTTGAGCAAATTGTTCAGTGCGAACTTGTGACGTCAAATTCACTTCGCCTTTGCATGAAGTATGAATCGGGCAATTACTACCCGTGATCGTCAGTCCTCAAGCTTTTCTGAAATATGTTAGAATCCTTTGGAGTATGCAGCACCGACAGCCAACCGGACGGACTGGTTGCTCAGCATTCGTATCACATTCTACCAATCGTAAATCTCGGTGCTGAGAAGTAAATAGTCAAGTGTCTTGCCAAAGGACACAAGTGACTGGGATTCAAACCCACACTCCGATGACAAAAGACGAATGCTATAATTCAATGGCTCAACCAATGGGAGGGGGCCTGCCCCCCCCTCCTTCACCCCAAGAGCCAGGCAGTTTTTCTTTTCTTTTTCACTTACTAAACTGCGAAACAAAATAAACAGGAGGTGGCACCTGTAAATTAATTGTTAACTGAACTCCGCACAGAGAGATATATTTTTAAAAGGAGGATGCAAGTTTTTTACGTGCGTATGATGACTATTGTTTGATTTCTAGTCTTCCCGGAGATGATGAAAACCAAATGTAAAAGTTCCAAACTGAAAGAGTGACACATTGCCAAACACTGACTTACATTGACCTCTTCAACTTCTAAAGCTTTTCATAATTTTGTATGCTGTCACTTTTGATATCCTTTGCCATACATCAAAAATTTAAAGCAAACATTTATCTGCAAAATACTTTAATCTAGCAATAATTGGACTAAAAAGGCAAAAAAATAAACGAGAGGGGGAAAGTATGTAACTAGCTACTTTAGTGCAATGAACTCTCAAGGTCAACATATTCGTGAAGGCAATCTGGTGTTGGTCAAAAAATGTTTCATCATAATCAGATAAATGCTGAATGAAGTAAAGTACTGTACACAAGTTACAGACACTGTAACAGCATACTCCTAAAGCACATGGCAAACATTGGTAATTGTCAAAGACAGGAATCTTCACTTCTGTGCAATCCAACATTATACATGACATAACGAACCTGTGAAAGTTTAAGCTCAATAGGTCTTCAGAGTCATGAGAGAAAATAGTGAAAAACAAAACTACTGTTTTCAATTCAAAAATTTAATTTCCGACTCGCGAGATCACAATTAATTGGCGAAATACAGAAATTATGGGAAAATTACAATTTTCGCCCCAAAATTGGCAAACGATTACAAAAGTTGCCCATCAATGGAAAATTTTTGATTCCATTATTTGTGGTGATTTTCATAAAAACCACAAGAACTTTGGAAAATACTGAGGGGGTGTGTGCACTAGAGCAGATGTCTGACCACTTGACCAAAGAGATTGCCCAGCAGTTGGAGGCAGCTTGAATCCTAAATGTTAGTCACAGGTAACACAACAATTTATTTGATGTTACGTTTGCATCATGTTGAAGAATGCAATTCACTCACAATTCATTGCAAATGATATTGCAAATGTTCAGTAACGCTTCCCAATACCACTACCCAAGATGGCATCCAATAAATAACACCAAACTGCCAAAGATCGTCTGCACATCACATTGTGTAAGTGAGTTGTCATTTCAACGGATCACATAATAAAGGCAACCTCCGGCTAACTTCGATCTCCGGCTTTCAACAATTTCCTCAAAATAAGCACATTTGCAGATGATTTTGTGTTTTCCTTATGACCTAATTTAATTGACAAATCGGTTGTATTGCCCATATGCACATGCACCGTCTTAAAAATATATATGGCAATGCATCTTGGGAAATCAAGTACAGTTAAAAAATAAATCAAGCTGCCAAGACGGACGTCATGCTGTAGTTTACATGTAACTATGCCAGGTTTTATAGTTGTATACCACATTGCTTCAAAATCGGCGTGCCATGATGGTTGACGGCGTTGCTTGGACTCAGATTTCACCCAGAATCCTTGGTGCACTGATCACGAACATTGGGACTTGTGCATAATTGGCTATTGGTCATTTAGGTTGGCTCAGTGGTTTCTTCCCTGCCTATTACCTCTGTGGGCTCCGGTCGGTGGACCCCAGTATGAATCAGGCTCCAGCCTTGCGTTTGGATTGGGTTTTCAGTCCTGATTTTGTGGGTTTTCCACAGTTTTCCTCCCACATCTTTGCTGTACAAGCATCTTCAGGCATGTCAGGGTTACAGTGCATGGCACTTTTGAAGATTGCTTTTTTTCACTACCAGTAGAGGATCGGCACAACGTACTCGTCCGAACCCCTAATGATGTGTCACACTTTTCAACATACAAATATAAAGGAAGTAAACAATTTCTGTTTTTCAGAAACGAATTTAGAGAATGTTTTTTTGATGTAGGATATTCATGTGGACAGATGAGCAATGCGGGTCATGTACAAAAACCATCGCAGAATTCCTGCACGGCGCCATGTTAGCAAAGCCGAGCTAATCTCTCTTTATTAACAACTTATTTAATGTCCTAAAGTGAATCAGTTTCCAGGGAAATTCCAGCTAAAGAAACAGCTGAGAGCCATTGTATTGTTCGTCAGTATGAGTTGATGATTACCGTGATGCTGAAAATAAGGGAAATACTTGGAATTACAGGCTTAAGCTAGAGATTGAAGTCATCAACTACATTATGTGCTGAAGATACAGAAACAGGTGTGGAACATGTAGTTGAGAACGTCAACCAATCTGGGTTTGTAGAAAAGTGCTTAACATTGCCCTGCCATATTTTCTTTTTACTTTCATTCATTCTTGCATTGGCCGCCATCTTTGATGAAACGTGCACGCATGAAAGGCTATCATTGGCTAAGAATTTTGCACAGCGTGTACACGCGTGCATGTTTCCAGTGTTTTTCATCAAAGTTGGTGGTACCATCCATCTATAGATAGACCTGATGCACATGAGGTCATTTGAGGAGGGCCCCTCAGCTAGAGGTCAAAAGAAGGTTGCTCATTGGCCCATCTTGTGCACCGTGCGTGCATCTTGATGTGTATGAAATTGCCATTATTTTATCATGTGACATGTGTGATGGTGTCCACGATGTTCAAAAATGTTGACTTTGATTCTGATGGATATCTTTCAGTTCTGTTGAGTATGAAAGTATTAGCCATAAACCAAACGAGATAGATCTTTTCTCAGTGATTATTATTGAACCATCTAATGCACATCAAAGCCTTTAAATCCTTCATCTGGTTGTGGTTAAAAATTATAACCTCAACCCACCGAACGGCCGTGCATGCCTTCGTCCTTCGGATGGGACAGTGAGCCGTATGTACATTGTAGGTCTTGTGTTTTGTGTAATGCATGCAAACAAAATCGTGTACACTTATTGTTCAGAAAAGGGGTTTGCCCTGGTGTTTCAGGCATGGTTGGCTGCAGATTGCGCCGCATCACCTTGTAAGTCCTACAATTCTATCTCACCATCACCTCCATTCGGACTTGCGTTCAAGATTGTATTGTGTGGTTATGAGGTTACGTCACACGTTCAAAGATACAAAGAAAAAAAAGGCCCTGTAGCCTACAAAAAGGGGTCCTTTCATGCTCCGCTCTTCGGTGTATTTCTGGTGTATTGACACGTGTGCGGATCAAGGCTCTTAAGTTCCTAGTCACACTCAGGTACGATGGCTGATGAGTTTGAGATTCTAGCATGCCTGTCAGAGAACAAAACGCCCATGCAGCTCGAGGGGGACCTAGCGGGTCTCACACATCAGTCTGAAACATCTCGCCTCATCACCTCCTGCCGAAAATAAAAGCTAAAAAGCAGGCTGTACTGTCCAAATGCACTCCAGCTGCTGCAGCATCAGCCCAAACCATACACAGCTCTGCATACCTGTCTTAAAAATAATTAAAGCACTTTGAGACGCCCGTTGGGTGTGGTAAAATGCTATATAAGAACTGCCTGTTATTATTATTGTTCTACATACAAAGTGGTTGCACAGGATTTCCTTTATTTAATTAGCCAGTTCTATACAGGGTCAAAGGTCAGAAGTGTGTACACCAAGTTGGTCATGGAAAGCTCAGTATGTGGACATCTTAAAGTGAATTACAAAATATGTAGAACTGGTTTGACTGCTTACAGACTTAAGGATATCCTTCAATTGATGACATAAAACCACTAAGTTAAGATATTTTGGATCTTCTTGGCAAACATGTGACGTCCCCTGTGTTGAACTAATTTAGTTTTCCCCCGTAAGAAGATCCAAGTATGGTCTAGGGCCCTTTTGGGTTGATTGCCTCAACGTGGAATTACCTCCTGTTTTATATGAAGCAGGTGTCTTGAGAGTTGAGACTAACCATCGGCTGCCGCTTTGGAGAACCCTCGTTGGATAATGGTCAATTAGGACATAAAAGAGCCAGATTGCTAATAATTCAAATAGAAAAACCATAGCTTGAGTCAGTTACAAAACCCACTTGGACCATTTATAACTGGGTGGAGTTATCAATGACGGCAAGAGGAATAATACACTAATCTCATCCAGAGGAAGTGACACACGTAAGTGAGCCCGACGACGAGGAGGGAGGAGAGAGATACATACACATGTATACATTCCATGTGGAAATGCCCATGGATTGGTGCAGAATTCACGGTGGTGCACACTGGCGATCGGGGGGATATGTTGCGTGTCAGTTGCCCGGCTAGTGCTAGACCGTATCTGCATGGTTGCCGCCACCCATATATTGACTCACACCCAAGCGTCTTCGGTGCAGTGCCACGAGGCATGTCAGTTGTCATGTGGCAAGGCACTGGGCTACCTCAAACACCCTACCCCCCCCCCCCTCTCCTCACCAGTCTCTTCAGAACCTCCGTTTCCTATTTAGAGCTGAGGCAATGGATTAGTCCGACAGTTTCTCTTGAGAGTGTTGCGCTGCCAACGTGTTCAGTCAGCTGCTGCCGTGTTTATGGGATCCGTGTGTATTGTTGTGTGGACACCCTCAGCTGTGTTGATATGTCGTCTTGATTACTGGCGATTTACCGTTTAATAAGCGTTCGCTTCTGGATTTATAACACCTTGTGAGCAAGTAAGTGTTTGGTGCGGGCGAGACAGACGCGATAAGCTACTCTCGTGTCAGTACCCCCTTTCGCTCATTGTTACGCAGTTTTTAAAGTCTAGTTGCATGACCATCGGTGTTTTCATTTTAAGATATGTTATATTGATGTACGGCATTGCGTAGTTATGGGAGACTTTTCAACCATCAGGTTTAGATCGACGGTTTATAGCTTGGTGCATTTGAAGATGATTTTTGGCAGAGTTTGGAGAAATCCTGGCTGACCTTGCACTGTTTGATCAATGCAGGTACGGTCGGATCTCCTAACGTACATTACCCAAGCCGATGCTTATCTCTTTTTATATTACTACTTAAGAGCTGAATTGTTTGTGGCAGCTGGCTTGGCGGGGTATCCGCAGTCTGGGAAGCTTTGGACTTGGTTCAAGGTCTCACTGTTGACTTTTAAACATCCCTACTGCCAAGTTGCTCTGAACGAAAATTGTACACGCAACGTAAAATGTTTCCATATTTGTGTCCTGTTTCCACATTTTGAAATCAAAAAACAGCATTTTTTTTAATTGAGCGAGAAAGAACAGCAGTCGTCCGTTTTTGTTTTTGAATAGTTTTCGCAAATTTGTTCTCAATCTGCTGTAGGCATTTTGGCCAATCAGGTCAAAAAGAGTACCACTGTTGACTGTTGAATATTTAAAATGTTGATATGTGATAAGGGCACTGTGCTTAAAGAAAGGTTGATCTCTTTTCCAAGATGTATTCTAACTTTTTGGAAACCAAAACTATCTCAGTATTTATGAGACCACAATTCATAGAGACATATTTCATGTACAGAACAGATACATGTATATGTCAGATGACCGTGCTATTTTATCGGTCACCATGCACGAGTACTGGGGCGTGTTTACTAACGTAAAATTCACTGAGTAAAACAATTTCTGAGAGCTACGCAAAAAAGGGTGGGTACCAGAAACAGTTATTGAAAAACTGAAAAAATAGAACCATCATTTTTTTTGCCAGTAATGGAACTTAGTCTTTGTAATTTTATCAACATTATTTAATTGTTTTGCTTCAGGGTATTTCATTTTAAAAAGAATTCTATTGACATTTTCAGTAGTTTTTTGGGTCCGCCATCTTGAAACCAAGCGTGTAACTGAGCCAACAAGTCGGTTGCAGTTTGGTCGGAATAGCCGCGCCACCGCGGTTCAACCGAACACGTGAAAAACGCTCAACCAATGACCAAAGCTCAAACTTTTTTTTCCGGTCATGGTCGCCAAAACATGCCCCTGACACTTGCATGTCATGTTACCGGAACTGCATGAACACGTGCTACGAAATGCATTGCTGGATGGCCATACACACGTGTGTATCCTACATGGTGTGTATAGTACTCCAGCATGGCAGATCTCCTTTCTCTTGGGGCATCCATCTTGAATTACTCGCATTTAAACCAATGTAATCAAAGTGAAGCTAGAATGTCAAATATAGTCTGGGCCATTTTTGGCACTGGTTGGAATCGGTATGCATTATTGATATTGCACACGGGGGACTTGACAAAGATAATTTCAGCATGATAAAGGTCCAATTGTAATGTGACGTCGGTGAGAATGGTCTACATGTTACATGTATAATGTAAACAAGTTGGTTAAGTTGAGTGAGACTTGCTCTCGAAATGTGTCTTCATCCTTCATAAATAACAACCTGCAATGTAGTACTCTCACTTTAAACATGTTAAACAAGTTGCCAAAAGTTACTTTTACCTTGTTTAAAAATATGCATAAAATTTGTTTTTTTTTCATGAAAGATTTGAGGGCTCGTTTTGATGAAATTCAACCAGCTAGTATTTATTTTATGTTTATGTTATTAAGTATGAGGATCGGAATGAATGTACATGAACAATGCTCGTGCATGCATCTAAAAAACAGGGATGTGAAATGTCGGACTTTGATCTGATTTCAGACTTGGTTGTGTCTGCCCGGTGGAAAGCTCTGTTATTTTCTTCAGATATGCATAAAAATGGTACGCTCTGTGATCTACTTTGTCTAGCGCTGAGGATACTGTTCCCAGAAGCTCTCTGAAATCTATAACTCCATAGGGTGGATACGTCATCACTTGAACATGCCTCCTAAAATTTGGATCATAATTCGGATCAGTACTCTTCCTCTTGTTCTCCTTCAGTTTTTCATTGATTTAAATTTTGTGTTTTTTTGTTTCCAGAAAGAAACTGTCAGGAAGTATCAAAATAAAAGTTGTGGAAATTTTGTGACTGGGTTCGACGTACTATCAAAGGTAAGAAAGTTTGTACAGTCTAATAATTGTATTTTTTTTTTGTTAATTGCATCAACGGTGGAAGTGCCATTAAAAACATTTGAGACATGTAAAAAGTAAAACTTCTCATGTTAAAGTATTGGTAAGTTTAAGAAACTGTTTTATAAAAACAATCTATATTTTGATGATAGGAATAAAAAAAGATAAATTGTCAGTGTGAAAGTGCTTACTTTTTATGAACTTGATACTTGTACCAATTTCGAGACACTGTTTGCCACATAATTCTGTGCTCACTGTGCCTTGTATAGCGTGTGATTCTAGGGATGGTAAGCGTAGAATTCCGTGGTTAGCAGAGCCATGAAATTGGGCCCTGAATGTTCTGAGAAATGTGAAATTATAGTTCAAGAAAAATGTTCCCAAAACCGGGTTTTTATTTTTACTGTACCTTTTATAATGAATGATGGGCACATATAACATTCACAAAGTCATTGGCAACACGTAAATGTTGTTTTCTCACACAGAGTGTGACCATTTTATGGATATTTGTTGAAAAGTAGATTTGGGTAAATGTTTTTGATTTTCTTTCTTTTGAGTTGAGTTATTCTACTCCATATGTTTCAAAAACTCAAAGGAGTCATCATTTGATGCTAAACAATAATGACAAAATAACATGAACTTCTTGTCAAGAAAAGAAATTGCCATTAAGTAGCAGTACATATAAGAAAATAGTAAATACATTTAATATACAGATATAGTTATATAAAAATTAAAGTGAGATATTATCACTTGAACAAAAACAAGATGACACAATTAAAGCAAAACTATCTAGGATAAAGAATATTATTTGGTTTAATACTATACATGTACATATACACACTTAAGAATTAAATCAATAATCAAACATTCATTCTGCTTTTTTCCATAGAAAAGAAAGTGTTTTGAAAGGTGTTTAAATGATTGATTTCCGATGATGTGAATAGTTTTCATAAACCTTTTTACCTTTTAAAAAATGTGCCAATCTTGACTGAGCACTTCGAATGCTTTGACATCCTGGACAGGTTTTCAAATTAAATTTGTAACCACAGAATTCCGTTTAGAGTCATTCAAATGTATATAATGTCCCAAAAACCTTTGATGTTTTTCACCCTCAATCAAATGAATTTTGAAGTATAAAAAGTACGGGTCACTACTGGGGACTGATTTCAAAGAATCATAAAGCTGAAGAAAAAAAAATCACTGAATAAAGAGACAATTTGCTTTAGAGGGTGTGTACAACATTGGTAAGGTTGAAAATATAAATTTTCACAGATTTGCACATACAATGTAACTTACATGGTATAAAGATGGTAATAATGGAAAACTTCTCTTGAAATAGTTTTGCTTGAAATGCTATAGTTTTTAGGAAATGAATAAAACAATCAGTCTTTATCACGCTGATAAAATCCGATGTTTGAAAACAGTGAATACATAAAAGAGGGTTTTTCACCTTTTTTTTTCTCGTAACTGCGATGACCGATTGAGCTTAAAATTTCACATGTTTGTTATTTCATGTATATGTTGGGTCACATACAGTGCAGATACAGGGCCCAATTTCATAGAGCTGCTAAGCACAACAATTTGCTTAGCATGAAATTTCTTCATTGATAAAAACAGGATTACCAACCAAATTTCCAGATGATTTTCAGGATAAGCAAACAACAGCTGAATACCAGTAACAAGCAATATGCAACACATGGAAATTTGGTTGGTAACCCTGTTTTTATCAAGGAAGAAATTTCATGCTAAGCAAATTGTTGTGCTTAGCAGCTCTATGAAATTGGGCCCTGGTCTTTGACATTTACCAATGTTGTACATGTGCTTTAAACGGAAACGGAGCAATGTATATTGTATGACTAGTTAGCTGATGCCAATACAACAGTCTGACATGTCTGATGCCCAAGGTTAGACTAGAGAGGGACACATTGCTTTCAAATATAGTAAAAGTTTGCTGTTAAGAATGGCTCCTTATCATTTTTGAGAGTTGTCCATGCACTAAAACACCCACAGTGTGTTGTAATTTGTGAGTAGTGATTAAAAAAACATCAACATAAATTTGCCTCTGGACAATGCTAGAAATACAACCAATGGAACATACAGTCTGCACTTTTGTGGAGTCCACAAATTTGGTCCTACAAAATGACGGACTGTGCTCTGTCATGAAACTAAACAAAAACCACACATTTTCGAGGTGTATTTTTGTGAATCGTTATAATCTACTCTTAAAAATATCTTTCCAACCTTATTCATTTTATAACAAAACGTTTTTTATAGCCCAAATGCCAAATCCCAAGGCAACATGCCCTTTTAACAAAATCTCAAAAATCAAAGCACCCAGACACAAAGAGAAGTTTATGAAAATTCAGAAAAAAATTAAAAGGCATTAAATCGGTTTTGTTCTCCTTCAAGGAAAGTAAAGAGAAGCGCACGAATCGAGCCAAGAGGTTTGGAATTGAGACTCCGCCCAAACCTAGCAAGTCGGACAACCTCTCCACGGCTGTTTTACCACCAGGATCTACCATCGGTAAGGACTTATCTGAAGACTGTCGCCCCGCATTTGCCCAAATACGAACAAGATTCTTCAACTGAAAAATATGTTTTCTGTTAGAGAAGCAAATCTATGATTGATCTCAACGACCGTTGCATCGATATCAATAACAAGTACATCAAAAAGTCCACGTAACCCCCTGGTAATTCCCTGGTAACCCGGCATTTATCCCAGCATGCTGATATGTGGTGGAGGGTAACATCCCCCCCTATGAAGACCGGTGACTATACATTGGTTAACCCATGACAGCTCGAGATCTTTATTGCCCCCACCTGTTTGCTTCATATTTGATAATCATTTAAGTGTTCCTTCCTACACCCATTGCCTGCCCCAGAGTGTGCGTACCTGTATGGAATTCTGAGTGCCTCGAATTCCCGGCAGGTTGAGATAACGCTGCAGTACAACAATAATCATGTTGTGGTTGTAGGAATAGAGTTGTTTAAGGAGAACGGAGGAGGGGAAAAAAAAGTACATGTAACTTTTTGCGCAAATGAACAGGTGTGAACAGGTGTTCCCCCCTGTTTTACTGTGATAACAGATGCAGAAGGAAATGTGAAACACTGTGTGCGATAACGAGAACAAAACACAAATGAAAGTGCTTTTGTCAAGTGCTTAAACCATTAAAACCACACATATACTAATTGAGTGGTGTGTTCCAATGATCTTTGCATATAGTACATGGAGTAAAGGATCTTTAGCAAGTACCTTGCTAACCATTTGAATGTATTCAAAAGAAATACATTCAATGTAATGTTTTGATCTGCATACTCTGTGTATTTGGGGGTAAACCAGAAAACAAGAACACTTTCTTTTATTTAAGAGGAATGCACTATGTAAAGCATATTATTTTACCTGCTTGTGAGAAGTTCTACTTGCCAGGATTAACATTAACAGTCCATTTATCTTAAAGGAAACTTGAATCCTCAATTCTGATTGGTCGATCCATGGCAACAAGGGTGTGGTATAAACCTATATTACACGGCCCATATCAAACCCTGTTCTATAACGCGCTACTTTAAGCTACACATCAAGTTTCCTTGAAGATAAAATCGTTATCACACGCACGCTTGTGGAATACAGAAAATATAGCATGTCTGCAACCCATATCCAACTCAGCCTTTGGCCTTTTTTGATATATGGGAGGCAGAAGCGCTATACTTTTTGTGCTTGTGTGATAACTAAAAATATAAAGTGTGTCAACCTGTTCCCCTTGTGTGTCTCAAAATGATAATTGTTTCTTGTTTTCTTCCCTTTCTTAAATTTTTAGGTGGGCAGAGAGTTCGGCCTGAAGCTGTTTTCATATCAGGTGTTGACAAAATGAGTACACAAGATGTCTTCAATTACTTTCAGGACTACGATCCTTCCTCCATTGAATGGATCAACGATTCTTCCTGTAAGTTTTGCTTCTCACTCCGTCTACTCAGAGTGATAATTAAGGGAGTCCCAAGTTGTCAAACTTATTTTTTTTTCTCAAGAGTTTAAACTGGGTGATTTGAAAGGGTGGCTAAATCGATCGTCAGCTGCAACCGAGGTCCAGTATCATAAAGGATGCACATTGGCCGGCCAGAGAAAAATATTGCTTTGTCGAGACAGGGTTACCAACCAAAATGTATGTTCGATGTATGCAGTATATAACTGGTTCCCTGCAAATATTTGCTCAGCAAATTCATTTGCATTCAAATATATCTACTAAGCAAAATAATTTGGCGGGAAATTAAGCAATCGTATTGCATGGTATTTTGGCTGATGATCCATTTCTGTTAAGCAAAACCATGGTGGAAAACCAGTCATAAGAATGCATGTTTTATGGTATTTTGGCTAACTACTTATTTCAGCTTAGCAAATTCGTGTGATTATCTCCAAAATTGTCTTCAGGATACCAATACACAGTACTAGACACGCAACAAAACTTGTCTCCGTTTGTTCTGAGCTTTAGTTGGAGTGGCCCGTTCGAGATTCCAGAAACAGTTTGCCTTTTCCTGAAAATTGACAACATTGTCGGCTAGAATTAGTTTGCAGGATGTTTTCTATCATAACTGCCTTACAACCAATTATACCTTTAACGCTAAGTGATATTTATGGTAATCACCATTGGCGTGCACACTCGTTGGCGGTCACGTATACAGCCGAGCCGGTAGGGGAGCTTGGTGAGGCTTCCATCACTATCGTGAGTACCCACCGTCAAACCAGTGTGAAGTGGTTTGCAGCCGTGGGCATAACTGTGGCCTTTTTTCAGGGGCGGGGGCAGCCCGAATAAAAACCAGTGGTGGTAACAAATGATTGATTGTTATTGAAAGTAAATATCTGACTAAGAATACAAGAAAAAGAACAATCAAGACACTACGGGTACAATGTAGGAGCAGTGGCACAATGAACATGATGGAACTAAAGTGTGAAGTGTTTTTGCTTTGTTGATCTGTACGAGATTCCTCTACCATTTTCTTTTGTTTATAACGGCGCCCATGTTTCAAACTGTGAACCGTGAATCCAATACGTGCTTTTCAAAAACATAAACAGCTTGTCAAAGAGTTTACATATGTAAGGTTCCTATTTGAGTTAATTCAAGAGTCTTGACGATGATTAGCTGTAATTAAAAAAGACATCAACGACCATCAAAGGTAATGACTGTATTTCTCGTAATGAAGATATCTCAGCGGTTGGAAGTCATATGTCCGTGGTTATTATCAGCCTGTTCTCTGCGGATGATCCCCAGTTATTATCATCGCTGGAAACTCAATTGACTCAAGCGGGTCGCGTCCTAAATGGATTACCCCCCTGCCGCCTGGATAACGGAGGGTGTCTGCACCGCTGCTGTCGTAGCTCCCTCAGCTTCCATCGCGCCAAGATGACCCGCATACATGTGGCAGATTTTCTTTTTCGTTGCCTTGATTGCATCGCGTGTTGATTGATGGGTTCTGACGTCAGAATGGGAGGTCCCGTAAGTCCGGGGACTGCCCGGTTAATTGGAAACAGAAGACCCCCCGAAAAGAGGTCTGAAATTTATCAGACGATGGCATATCCAAGGATGTTTCAGTACAATGGTACCTTGAAACCAACTTTTTTTTTTTAACAACCCTCCAGTAGTGGGGGGCACTAAAACTAGCTGAAGGTTAGAATGAAGGAATGTTGTGAACTTGTCATGTTTGTTGATTTAATGAACATCGACGGAGTCGTTAAGTATTTGAAGGTAATTAATAGTTCCCTCATCCTCTGGTTTAGAATTTACATTGTTGTCAGTGCCATGAATCACAGTAATGAGCAGTCGGTCACCAAGACCCACAATTCAATTCGCAGGTTGTTTAACAAAAAGAAAAGAAAAGTAAAACACGTCAAATCCACGATGTAACATACAGTTGATGTCTGTGGCTTGTTGGAGTACAATGAGAAGTGCTGATTGAAACATGAAGTACGTGGTTCATTAATGACTGTGGCTTGTCAGTTTCACGAACAGTGGCTTGAGTGTGCTGATAAGAACTGACTCACACAATTACAACTTCATTATTTAGGCCGTTTTCGAAAACCGACGCTTTGGCTTGGGCTACGGCTCAGGCTCTGTAAGTTATTTTGCTTTGGGTACGGGGCTTGCAACAGGTGGATGGAGAATAAGCCAGAGCCCAAACCCAAGCCGTGGTTTCAAAAAATGACCTTAAAGGCAGGATATACTTTTGGTAAATGTCAAAGACTGGTATCATCACTTGGTGTATCCCAACATATGCATAAAGTAACAAACCTGTGAAAATTTGGGCTCAATTGGTCATCTAAGTTGCAAGAAAATAATGACAGAAAAAACACCCAATTTGATCAATTGTTAAAAAGGAGGTCTGCGATAACACCATGTATGGTTTGTTTTGTGAGAGTGTGGTTCTAAAAAGAAACTATGGTTGACAAATGTTGCTGCCATGCTGCATTTGATCAAGCTTTCCCAACTTGCTTCCACGACATTATTTACTTACTTAGTATTTTGTGTTTAATCTGAAGGCAATGTTGTGTGGCTGGATCCCCATTCTGCTGCCAGAGCGCTGTACAACATGAGTCAGCCTCAGAGTCTACCAGCACAGATACCACAGCCACCACCACCACCACAACCCTCTCCCCCACTGGTACGGGAACAGCAGGAACCAGAACCGATGGAACAAGAGGAAGGTACGATCGTAGGAATTGAAACTTTGCATGAAAAGGTTTGCAGTATCACCATGGAAAACAGCAGTCATACTAAATCAAACTTCTAGTCAGAAGGTGGTGCTTAGATTTTTTCTTTCTGCTGAGCAAAAAAAGTAGCAGGGAACCAGTCAAAAAAACACACATTCCTTACATGGTATTTTGGCGAGATTTATTCTGGTAGCAGTTTTTGAGCTTGCTTCAGAGTTGTTTATTAGTTCAGTAAGCAGGGGGAAAAATTCAGATTTAATATGAAATTAATTAACAGATAAAGAACCTGTGAATAAGACTAATCTCTGTTTCAAATTACTTAAAATTAGGATTTTGCCAACTAATGGTCAAGTTGTCATTAAACTATGTGATGGACGCACAAATTCAGCGTATTGCAAACAGGTTTTCTAAAAATAAGTATCCTCGCAAGTTAAAAAAATTGTGAATAGACTTAATCTCTGGGTTCAAATACTCCTAAAAAAATTAGAATTTTGCCCAACTAATGGTCATGTTGTCATTAAACCTATGTGATGGACGCACAAATTCAGGCGTGATTGGCAACAGGGTTAAAAATAGTCTAAAAATAAGTATCCTCGCCAAAGTTAACAAATTTTCAATGTTAATTTGAACAAATTATTTGCTTATATAGAAATTTAAATTGAAGTTATTTATAACAACTTGCTGTGGGTATTTTTCATTTTTAAGAATTGTTTATAAGTATAGTTTTAAAAGAAGATTTGATTTCAGACAAAAAATTAGTCTTTGTTTGAGTTGTTTTCTGTTTTCGGTATGCAGGAGACTTGCACAGTCTGTTGTAACATGTGGGCGGTTCTGGGTCTAAATTAATGGGGAACCCCAGGCCTGTGAGCAATTTACCACGTTCATCAAATGTCGACCCCGCTAATAGTTCAATTATGGCTGGAACAGTGCCGCGTTTGGACGTTTGGCGAGAGAGGAATGACTTCATCCGCCCGTGCGTCGTCTTGGTATCGCTGGTAATGCGAAGCAGACGGTTCCCAGCAACTGGTCGCCGTTGATAACCGATGACGGCTTATTCATAAAGCACTGCTCCGTTGTTTTATTCCCAGTGTTGGTGTCTCACTCCAGTAGTAATCAATCATGCCTTGCCACGATCAAACTACATGCAAAAGAAGAAAAAAAAACCTGGTGATGAAATAAGTTGAAAGGTTCAGATAAGAGTGTATGCCTGTTGTCTTGATATAGATGGTCGTAATTGACATATCTCTGGTTGCTTCGCCTCTAAGACGGCTTGTCTATATAATGACACACGTATGGTATGCGAAATGTTGATAAAATAAGCAGTCTGTCTGAACCCATCAGCATGAGTATAAACACACATGTATGTGTAACCTTTGTTTACAAAAAGAGTCGCCTTGTACATTCCAGGGCCTTTCTGGCTGGCAAGATATACACTGAACATATGAGAAATCTTACATTTTGGGTCATAAATTCCACAGCGATTTAAGAGTTAAACAAGTAACAGTGGAACAAGTTTTGAGATGTGCCCACTTTCTTCAAGACAAAAGTTGCTAAGGATCGTGAATGGTGTCTTCAAGACAAAAGTTGCTAAGGATCATGAATGGTGCAATCTCCATAAAATATGTATGTAAGATTCAATGTTTTCTTTCATTGAGCTGTGTACAAACCGTGCCGGCAGGAAGTCCAGGCTCTGTGGCTCTTTTGTAAGCATGTGATGTCACAGGTTACATGTACACGTACATTGTACATGGTCTATACATATACATCATGTTCATGTATGAAGACATTTGTGAAGGCATACTCAAGACCCAGCCCACAACTCTTCAAAGTTCAACATCATATTTTGTTTGCTCCTGTTGGACTGAGGGGCTGCACTAGTAAGCTGCTTATACTTTACATGGTATCAGGTAAACCATCATAACCAGAGTCCAACAGTTTGGGTTGAGTTACTAAATGGTGTTGGACTGAGGACTGCACTAGTAAACTGATTAAGCTTTACATGGGATCATTCAGAGATACCACCATAATCAGAACTCAATAGTTTGGATGTGGAGTTACCATATACACCATATAATGTTGGATTTTCTTAGAGTGCGAAAAGATCCTTGTATAGCATAGCAAAAGCCAAAATGCTACACAAAATGTATTCAGCTAACTCAAACATCTTCATTTGCTACTCAATAGTTGCATTAAGCGTGCACAAAACAAGTTCTGTCTGAATATTTGGCTCTGCAAAAATGTCTGGACGAAATCTCTCCGTGCCACTGTTTGCACACCACACAGGTCATTTCGGTTGGTATACATGTAGTTTTTCATGTAATAGGCATGGAGTAAGAACAGTTTATGAATGAAATGCAGAGCTGTTTAAAAGAATACTCTGATTATTGTCTTCCTACGTTGAATAGAAGAAGACGACGATGACGTTCTGGACTTGGTCAGCGATCGTGAGACAGGCGAGCAAGAGAGACACCGACGGAGCACCAGCCGCTCCCCGAACCCTTCCTCCGCTCCTCCCAGTCCCCCGCCCTCATTACAGCAATCCCAAGGAAGAGTTGTTGATGATAACAGTACAATGGATGATGACATGGATATGGGTCCCGTCCATCTGAGTAGAGAGGAGGCGAGTAGGACTGCCGTACCGTGCTCATCTGCCCAGAGTGATTTGGTTATAAGATATGCAACTACAGGTACGTGTACAGCTTTGCTGTTATTTAACCTGTTTTAAGTATCCCACACAGGGCTCCAAATTTACACTGGACCGCAGGTTCGAGGACATTGATCTTAGATTCGGGACAGTAAACTCACAACTGGACAAGTCCGGCGGTCTTGTGTTTTCGTTCAAATGTTCACTTCCAGTCTGATAAATCTCTTTCAGTTTGTTATTCAGGTAGAACAACAAGCAATTTTCAAAAATTCAAAATGGCTGCCATTGTATGTTATCTTGATTATACTACCTATATTCTTTTAAAGGACAATGCTGAGATGGCCGGATTGCCAAGATATCTTTCACATACTCTGACTGTGTGTTAGATTCCATGCTTGTATCATCAAAGGCACAATCCACCACCCGGCTGAATTTTAAACTTTTTGCAATGAATCTCTCTGTGTTTTATTCGCATTTCAATCTCTGTTTCATGAAGTACATTGTCTATGGACCATGCAGAGTTCAATGTGGTCTGTAGATGAGTAAGACACGTTGTCTAAATCAGTGACTGTTACTCTTTTCAGATGACAAGAAGGTATTCGACCCTCACCATCGCAGTCAGTACTACATCAAGTATGGAAACCCTAACTTTGGGGGAATGAAGGGCCTCATCAGTGGAACAATGTAAGTAACTTTCATCATTATTCATAATTTTTGAAAATTTCTTGAATAAACAGTTGATGTTAAAGATGGGGGTCATAGATTGGTAAATACTAAAAAAATTATGACCATTAAAACTTGCTTGGTGAGAAGCACTGCAGCTGTGGATATAGTATAAACTATTTTGGGAAAGGATTACCTTTGAAGTAATATGGTTTGGATAATTGTTCATCCCCAAAACAGTTGAATCTGAGAAACGATTCATGCATGAATCGTCTCTCAGATTTGTTGGAGGTGGTGTTTCGTTCAAGAATGCTGCGACCAAAGATGCGGTTGGTACCTGCTGTCACCTCGCTTTTCTTGTGAAAATACTGTGACAGTTTTTTTGCTGTTTTCTCAGCAAGTATACACTGTGTTCAGCTGAAACTTTCACATGTGACTTTTATTGTATCTTTCTTTAAAATTTTGCCTATAAATAAGCATTACATTGACAGAAACCAATCTGACCCTCCCTTTAAATGCCTGCTACTTTTAAAAGTAAAAGTGCTATTTGTTGGCTTAGAGCTTAAATGCTATTACATGTGTTATAACTTTTTGCTTCATTCTTAAGTTTCAAGGCTTAGAAAATGTGTTTTTTATTCTAAATATCTATGACTTAAAAAGTAGTTTTAAATGTTTCTTTGTGATTCTTGTTTTTGTTTAGTGGGCCTTTTAACTCATGTTAAGTTAAAAGGTAGTTAACCCTCCTACTCTTGGTAACATTTTCCAGCAATTTGACCACCCATTTGAAATCACTCAACTGTGGGCGGTTTGTGTAGGGTGGTAAAGCCGTGGAATGAACTAACTGTGTACTGTGTAGGTGCATTCACCTCATGACATCATATTGCGGGCTGGCATAGTTATCTGTCATGCAAAACCACAGTGGATGATATTAAATGGTCAGATAGTAGGAGGGTTAATAATCTATCTGTGGTGTGAAATACGTTGCAGTGTTTCAGGGTCGTCTGATACTGTAGACATAATGAAACTCCAACTGGGTCAATAAAAGCAAAATTATGATTCACTCTGAAGAATTTTTGAAGCTTCCTGACTATCACATTTTAACTACAACTGTACTGTTTTGTATAGTTTCAGTTTGAAGATGGAACTGTCTATAAATCAAGGGTTTGCGGCAACACCATGTAACAGAATTATGTCACTTTAAACCTTAATATCTTAATCGCTTTCAAATCCTACTTGATTTCGAAACGGTTGAAGACTCTTGTCTCTAGAATCTCACAGCTGTGCCTTGCGTTTGGAATCGTAACGCTCTATCCAAAGTGATTTAAAGAAGTCAAAGACCATCCGCAGTAGAGCACGACGCCTTCTCCCAACAGAGTTTTTTAACACTCCCTTGGAATCGGCATTCTACATAGCGTGTTGCATAATTCTCATTTGCCACAATTAAATACTTCCAGATGTAATTAGCATCGGAGGAAAGCATTCAATCACTCTGCTAACGAGTTTTAAAAAAACGTCGAAGGTCATAGATGTCAGAGTCCATCCAAATCGCTGGCACACCTTTATACAGGGTTGGGAGATAATTCGATAGATACCTGTCTTCCGGCAGGTGATTCACAGGCATGCCTACCTGTTGTTGGTATCTACTTGATTTATGCCAGTGTTTTGATCTTCTTCTCTTTCAAATTTTCGTACTGCATTCCTGTGGATGTTTTTACCAGCGATTATAATTTCCCAGATATTTGGAGGGACCCATTTTTTCAGATTAGGTTGTTCTACAGATCAACATTATGAATAAAATATGGCGCCACATCACCTTGTAAACCATTACATGGTGCTGTGTAAAGGAAATGGGTCTCATACCTCAAAAACGTAGCTCCACTTACCTTGCAGGAAAAATACTAAGTGCTTTGAGACGCCCATCGAATGTGATAAAGCGCTATTTAAGAACTGTGTATTATTATAATTATTATTGTTATTATTATTATTTTTGAAATGTGTTTAGACGTTCAGTTGTAGATCAGTCAGATTACATAAATTCATTTGTTTAGTCATCTCTGCAATGATATTCTTCCTCGTCAAATGAGCAAACAACAAAATCGTGCCACAAAAAGTCACATTTGAAGCATGAACACGCAGCCACCCGGCTTAATGCCGAAGGGTGCAAGGACGCTGATGTGTGCGAGCTGATTCTGAAAATAGCACAGGGCGCGCTGTATTTGAAGAGCCTAGTGAGCAAGTCCTAAGCAAATTATGACCGATACACCAAAAGCAAAAATTTTTAGAAAAAATATTATTATTGACTTTTGTTTTTTCACTTCAGATAAAATTCACAAAAATCACAAGGATGAAACCATTTAGAATGCCCCAGATTGCCGGTTGGGGTTTTTAAAACCAAGTAGGACCTCGTTTCAATTCAGTGAGCTTCCAAAACTTCATGAATTGGGTCCAGAATACCCCATATTTTTGTTTAATCCTGGAGAGATCCCTGGCCCAGTTTTGTATTGAAATGCATTTTCTGAATGTCGTAAGAAATTCCAAAGTTTGCTTCATTGCAAGTTGTACATGTATGTAAAACTTCTTAGAGTTGATTTTTTTTTGATAAGACATTTTGAAAGCAGGATAAAGACTGTTATTTTTTTTCTTTTTCTGATAACTTTTAATAGAAAGCTTGAAAATTAATTAAAACAAATTGTTCTGTCCATATGCTTTGAATATATTGCACTGTGTTTATGAGGCTAGGAGAATAACTTTGAACTTCGGTTGGACAGTATTATAAATTTCACTTTTAAAAATCATGGCTCCGAATGACATTCGGTTGTTGACTTTACATTTTTACAGGAAGAAGAAAATTAGGGAGGGTAAAGTTGTCCCCGGTCAACGCAAGCGCCGCTTTGGTGACGAGGACGGCTCGGACGATGAGGAAAGGCAGGAGTACGCGCGGAAACGGCGTAACCACGGCCAGTGGAACGGGGAGTCGGACCGACACCGCAGGATGGAGGAGAGGGATTCGGATGCGGACAGCGTCGAGATGGACTTGCAGTTGTTGACGAAACCGGCAGAGCCCCGGAGAATGATGAGGATGTACGCCGACGATGTAGAGAGCAAGATTCAGAGCAGGTAAAAAATGACATAAATAATCCTTCAGTAATCGATATGTGGCACGAATCAATGACCCTCGCTCGCCGTGCAGCTTCTAAGGAAAAGTGCAGCATATGACAAAAAAATCTAGGCCCGCAGAAATCTGTTTATCAGGAAAATATTACTTAACAAATTTGTTTGCGTGCCCATCAGTCCTTCACTCCAGTTGTTCGCGTGTGTAATTTGTTGTACATGTAGTCTCATGTCGTTTATCATGCACTAAAAGTTGGCCGTAGACCAAGGAATTGTTCGCGTGTTTGTAAACAACCTGTTTGACTAGTGCAGATTAAAAATTTAAGGAAAAACATATAAAGAAGATACTTCACTGGCTTTTGTAAATGTCGTTAATATGACCTAAGAAACCTATACCATAGTGCCCAATTATACAGTCCAGTCGCTCTTCTGACTGGAAATAAAAGTACTTCTGTGAGTCAATGCACTCCCGACCTGAGTCCTTGATTAAAAGGTACACACCTTTGCTCACTTTAAATTTTTTATATTTTTTATGGACGATTACAATGTGAGTCAACTCCCAAATTGAGGGAATCGTTTCGATTCAAAGATGTCAGTGGCCCTTTGAGGTACAGAGGATTTGATGAGGAGACAGTGCCTGACACAGTGACGTACATCTGTACCGGACTCGAATGATTAAACTTGGCCGGTCTATATCGGTGGAATGACATCATATTCTATTAATACACCCCGATTTCAGTTAAGAATGGTGTAATTGGATGGCCTGCTCTGGTCAATTCTATAGTCCAGTTGCATTATGGTCTAATTCTCTCCTGGAATGGAAGCCATCTGCCCAGGGGTAGTTTTTTTTTTCAGCCTCAGCTTTCGGCCACATCTGTGATTTGGAAGGCTTGTCCTATCGGCTAAAAAGGAATTTACAGCATTGGACGGTGCATTACATCTACCTCCATGATTACATGTAATGTAGAGATTTCTGGCCAGAGCTTGCATCTGCTGTGACATGGCCATAATTTGGGACCTAACTGTGGTACGGTTTTGTAACTCGGTGTAACTTGCATGTCGTGGCCCGGTCCTGACACTTGTTTCCTTCAGCCACTTAACCATTATTGCTTCGCCCTTTGGAAAGGACGTAAAGCCTTAGGTACCCTGTGTTGTGTAATGCACATAAAAGAACCCAGTTACACTTTCCGCTTACCGAAGGGGTTTGCCCCGGTGTTTCTGGCAGTGGCAGCTGAATGCGGCACAGCACCAAACCCTTCCAAGGTGTTACATAAATGGATCTTAAAACTCAAAAAACTTCACAAACCTGTCGGGTAATAGATAATGATAAGTGCTTTGAGACGCCCGTAGATAAAGCACTATATAAAAACTGTTATTATTATTATTATTATTTGTTTTTATTATTATTATTGCTTTGCAAATATTTTATAAATTTTATAGCAATCTCAAGCAGTGGCTAAAGTGCAGAATACTGGTCATTATTATTTGTTAATTTGTTATTGTTATTTATTGTTGCGCAACCTCGGAAATACAAAAGTTCACAGATTTGCGCATAACTTACATGATATAAAAATGACTCACGAAAAGTGCGGATACCGGTCTTTGACAGCTATCAAAGTTGACCACGTGCTTTTAATACCGAATAGTTTTGTGATTAGTTTTCTTTGCAACTTTTTTTTCTGAAGGCTCTATAGAGTCGTTAGGCTCACATTCAGAAGGTCAAGTAGACCATCTTGTAAGGATTTGTTATTTAAGAAGAAGACAAACCACAATTTGATGGAACGGAAGAAGGTTTTCTTGGTTGTGTTTTTTTCAATTTCTTTTTTTCAATTAGGATTACTGATAATTTTGACCACATTCTCATGCGACATTCTGTACCTACGCACATGGTGTTTACCGCAATCTAAACTGACATGAGTCACTTCTCTTTATATTTTTTAGAGAAATCATGTTTTCTTAAACCAGAAATTGTTTTTTTTTTCTTTGAGCATGTGCTGTAGTATTTTCCTTGGCAACGTCGATCAAGGTTAACTGGATCGCTTTAGATTATGAAACGGGTGTATGGTTAACATTCACATTCCACATGTCAATCAGCGAGTGGCATGGGAAGACTTTGGGGAGGATGTTGAATAATTTATGAAATGATCGTCACGTGTAAATTATTTCAGAAAAATTGACATGTGTCACGGCAAATCAAAATTCTTAATTTGCGGTCAGTTCTGATCAAATCATTCCCGAAGTTGAGAAGGGACAAGAAAATGACATTTAACAAATTTATGTTTTTGGTTACACGAACCCCAAGCTCCCCAAAGTGATTAACTAGGATCCTTCCTCGCTCTTAAAAAAAAACCCCTGAATACCACATGGTAAGTCAACACCTAAACTGTTGAACTCTGATTAAGGTGGTAACCCTGATTCCATGTCAAGTTTACCGTCGCAGTCCTCAGTCCGAGTGTCCGACAGGACGAGAACAAAACGTGCAGTTGGACTTTGAAGGGTTGTGAAAAAAGGCTTCAACTTCATGAAGTTCTTGAACCCATTGTTTGATGTGCGGGATGGCAGTGCGGTTTGTACACAAAAATGAAAGCAGCTTTTTCCCATATGCCTTCAAACTTAAGACCCCCCCCCCCAAAAAAAATATTATCTAAGTAACAATTTAATTGAATTGGAATCGTGTGCGTTGTCGACTGGTGAATGACAAATTAACCTTCATCTCAGTTTAAAAAGACTTTAGTTTTGAATATGATTGGTAGCACTTTAGGAAATGTGTAATTAAGACCGGACATGATCGGTTGTGTACACAGGTAGGTATCAAGGCCATCGATCGAAGACAGTGAGCATTTTGAACACGCACTTTTCTCGTTATCAGCGAAAAACAGAACGAAAATGTTTTTAAAGGGAATGCTCTACCATCGGTTTTGGAAATGCTCATTCCACTTTCTTCGATATAGGTCAGAAGCAGAGTGAGCGAGTGAGGTCAGTGACTTTTTGTGCTCGAGTCGCTCTAACTTCCCATCTCATTGTGGACTCGGGAACTTTGACTTGGACTTGTCTGAAGTGACTTCCCTGAGACTTGTTGACAGTACACGTGGCTGCTTGAAGTGCAGTCTCTATAAGAAAAATACTTAGTGATTATTGACATATCGTTAATTTTATGAAACTAAAAGGCAGCTACCTTACTTAGTTTTTTTATTTATTGATTTTTTAACTTCATTTTTTGTTTATTCAAAACCATGTTTCATAAGGGTAACCCATCCGATAATGCTGACCACAGCCCTCACATAATAAAAAACATTTTATACATCATAGAGAAAATCAACGATACGGCTTCATGGCAGAAGGGGACACATAATACATATAGTCAAGTTTATAAACAGCCAGTCTTAATGGACAATTTACAACATACATTGTACAAGAATGGATGAACTAGATTGCACCCCTGTCAGCCTACCACACAATAAGAAAATGTGACATTCAAAAATTGAAATAAAAATAATATGTAAACAACATTGTACACAAAAAGTAAAACAAAGATGAACATAATTTCTTAGTGCAACATGGGGAAACAAAAGACTTTCACTCATTCAATTCATTAAATGGTGTGTCTTGGCCGAGCGGTCAAGTGCACTGGACTCAAGCTCTCTGGTGTTTCTGACTATCAGGGAACTAGTCACAAGTAATAAACTTTGATTTAATGTATTTCGACAATTGATGACGTCATCTGACGTCACTACTACTTGATCATCTTCAAGTTATAGCCTAACTACATGCAAAGTTTCAAGTTGATGCAAGCTTCGCAACTGTGCATATTTGCTTGCTGACAAACCGACTCTGAGAAGAAGATAGAAAACTATTTTTGTTAAACGAACAAAAACAAAATAGTTGTTCGGGCTGTATTGCCCGAACACCTAACTATGTACATTACATAGTATTTTGGCTGGTAACCTATTTCTGCTGAGCAAGATTTTCTTTCTGTGCTAAGCATCTCTTTTGTGCTTAACAGCTTTATGAAATTGGGCCCTGTTTAGTAACCTAGAAAAAAATAGACCCGCAAAAGTGTCTCCAGAGTACTGAAGATGGTCGAAACCCCAGTGTGCTTGTTGTTACATGAGATAGCATGCCTCACTAATCAATTTGGCTAATTTCTCAAGGAAATAACAATCATCAATAAGTTCATGTTTCATCGTCGTCTTTTCCTTGACCTGTATGCACTTGTATGTCCTGAGGGCTCATTATTTGGATGCGAAGAGGGAAATCAACACAAAAATTGTGTGTTAAATGTAGCAGAGCTGGCCAACTCTTCCTGATTCTGCAGAAAGTTCCTCGAAGATAAACCACTCTCTCTACGTTCTGATGAAGAGATTTAAAAAATCTCCCTGGTCATGGAAACTTTGTCCCTATTATGTTGAATGTAATTCTAAATAGCTCCTTGATTATTATTTGGTTTTACCCTTTCACCGATGTGTGTAAAGCACTGTATACTCAGTTCTTCCCCGAGTTCTGCGACAAAAATCCACAGGCATATACTCGGGTTGGATTCGAACCCCATGACCTTTGCCATTCTAGAGCAGATGATTTACCAACTAGACCACCGAGATTGCTCGTTAGCTAGAGGCAGTTCGAATCCTATATTTTAGCAGCGGGTACCTGATTGTTGTACCAAAATCTCCCTGATTGCAAGATGCAAATGTTGGCCGCCCTTCATGTAGGAAGAGCAATGTGTACGTGTATGGTTTAGAATTGGAGCTGTCCAAACTTTGGAGTCAATCATCGATTTTATTTTTATCCCTTCTGGTCAGTTCATCAACTGTGGGGAAACTGTGGTCTACCCTCATCCTCCATCTTGATCTAACTGATAAATAATAGGGTCATGTTTCATCTACACTGCTTGAATTGCTTCCATGTTACCTCGGGTTGGCTTCCTTACCCTCAGGTGGCCGGACATGGACAGACAACGACGGTGTCGATTGACGGGGCTGCCGACTGACAGACAGACGGTCCGTGCTTAGACAAAACTCCCATTAGTCATAGGTTCTACCTTTGGCGGGAATTTTTTTTGTCTTGTTTAGAAATATTGTCTGTAAACCGATTATACGAGGCGAGGAATTTTGCTGTGTGTTGCTGGCAACTTTCAGGGGTAAAAGAGCATGAGAATCTGATTATAAAAATATCCACGGGAACCTTTTTTCAGAGGTGCTTCGGCTCAATTTTGAATGTGGCTCAATTTCATAATTGAAACTGCTTAAGCATAAACTATTGCTTAAAATGTTCTTGCTTAGCAAAAATAAGCAGGAGACCAGGTACAATTTCTACACGTGACATGATATTTTGGCTGGTAACCTTATTCGAGTAAGCACAATTTTGTTGTGCTTAGCTACTTTTTCTGCAGTTCTATGTATGAAATTGGGCTTGGTGCAACAGACCCCACTGCTTCTCTCATTCATAATTGACCATTGTTGCATCTTCTGTTTATCACAATAACAAACTACTGGCAAACGGTTATTATATTCTAGTCGACTTAACGGTACAACTTTTTCTCATCTAAAATGTGTGTTTTTCAAAAAAGATCCCGAAAAAGAACACCTTTCTCAAAATTGGCTTCAGAAAAGAAAGAATAAGAACCATCAGTTGCATTGACCAGAAGTTTTTTCCTGACAATTTGTTTTATGTGTGAAAATCCTTGTGGTTTTTTTTCACAGAATAACAGAAGCCATTAAGAGTCAATAAAACAGTTCCTTCTGATTTATGATTGTTTCCTTGTTTGTGTAAGTCATTGATTAGTGGTAATCTGAACCGGACCAATGCAAAAAAAACTCAAAATGGCTTTCAACCTGTAAAACTGAATCAAAATGAGTCTCTTATTTAATAGTCGATGGTCCCCTCCGACGCCATGGGGAAACCAAAACCTTATGTTTTTGCCCCCCCCCCAGTGCACGCATCATGTTTTGCCCAAATTTGATTTAGGAGTGCAGTCACAGGTCAGATCGCCCTTTAAATTATTTGACCGTTGACGTCACTCCTTCCTTAAACCAAATTCATGCAAAGCAAGAAGTACATACACACTGCCGGGCAGATTTCAATAGAGTTCATGATGTCGATCTTATATCAAAAAAATGAAAGTTTGAATAAGTGAAATACACATTAATTAACAATAGATTGGTTTGAGTGGGCTACATTAATTAAAGGGTGTGCATAGCATTTGTAAGATTGAAAATATTAATATTCATACATTTACCCATTTTAGCCTTTCAGAAAGACTCTGCTAGGGTCAAAACGTCAGGCTACTACCTTTCATTTTCTTCATTTATACCATAGTTCCGTTTGGTTGGTAACCAGTTTGCAACAGCTAACTCATTTACCATTTACACATAACTTAAAATTGTACTAAAGTTGTTGATGGTGGAAAACTTCCCTTGAAATTGTTTTGCCCGATATGCTATAGGTTTTTGAGAATTGAGTAAAGCGATTAGTTTTGATCTCGTGAGTCCGAAGTCTGACGTTTGAAAACGGTGATGGGTTTGTCACTATTTTATCAAGACTCTGATGACCTATTGAGCTTAAACTTTCACGGGTTTGTTCTTTTGTGTACATGTTGGTTCAGATAATGTGCAGATACTGGTTTTTCAACATTAGCCAAAGTTGTCCGCAGACTTTAACTTCCAATTTATCTTCAAATTTGTCCTTCCAAACTTATCCCTCACTAATAAAAAACAAAAAATGAAGAGACTTCAAGTGCTCAGTGTCCTATGTCAAGAGTTGCCCTGCACGATCAGCAGTCCTAGTGTTCACAAGTGTAGGATGATTGTCGACAGATCTCAGTGTGGTGTAGAGGTCATTGATCAACGTCGGAGTGGAGAAGGGAACAGGTTTCAAAGATGTCAATGAAGACATCTCGTGTGGAATGAAGTGGTGCGCTTCTGCTCCAGTGATGATTCAATCAAAAAAGAAACAACAATCAATGGATGTTGACGATGAGTCCAGACGTTAACTGCCGGTAATTTTCTTTATAGTTTGAGCGTGATCAGACGCCGCTTGAATTCTGTCCTCGTTCTCATGGAGTTGTATGGAGAAAATAGAGAGGTTTCGCAAGCGTACGGACACATATACAGAAACAGATACGATAACCGTATCCATTCACGCTGGATGCGCGTCAGATTTTGTTTCGCAATCATAGAGTTATATGTCAGGCCTATAGGCCAAAGTATAGATACACATTGGCATAAATTTTGCGAGCAAAACTGTGGATGATCACTGTTAACTTGCCGGTGGTTTTTACCTGCAGATGGGTGATGGAACATTGAAATTGTTAGGGAGTTTGTTCATGCTGCAAAACCCTCTTGATTTTTTGTTTTTCTGAGGTATGGTAATTTGCCCAATTCTATGCTTGTAGTGAGCCGAAAGCTTTCCTTACTGGTGAATGATGGTTTTATGACAAAGGGCCCTACTTTTTTTAAAGCCAGCTCATGTTCATGCTGGTAGAGGTATTAACATGGGGATTACCGCTACCCTCCATCTAGATGTGTATCGTGTGTCGAGAGGAATTAAAATAAAATAAAAATACAGTTGTCAAAAACTTTTTTGTGTGTAATTTAAGTCAGTGCCCAAATTGATTTATACTGAACGCTCTTCATAAATTAATTATAGAACTGTTTGAACCAAGTGTGACCTCAAATTTAATTTGTTAAATGTGCAACTTTAAGCTTGGTACATGCAGATAATTTCCTTTCCATAAGTTAGTAATTGAGCCAAAACTCTTGTACTGTTCCTGATCGTGAACTGACCCGAAGCACAGGTTAGTGGCTAGTGGAACAAGCTTTTTATCAAACAGCTTGTATGGCTAATGGAACAAGCTTTTTATCAAACAGCTTGTATGGCTAGTGGAACAAGCTTTTTATCAAACAGCTTGTATGGCTAGTGGAACAAGCTTTTTATCAAGCAGCTTGTATGGCTAGTGGAACAAGCTTTTTATCAAACAGCTTGTATGGCTAGTGGAACAAACTTTTTATCAAACAGCTTGTATGGCTAGTGGAACAAGCTTTTTATCAAACAGCTTGTATGGCTAATGGAACAAGCTTTTTATCAAACAGCTTGTATGGCTAGTGGAACAAACTTTTTATCAAACAGCTTGTATGGCTAGTGGAACAAGCTTTTTATCAAACATCTTGTATGGCTAGTGGAACAAGCTTTCTATCAAACAGCTTGTATGGCTAGTGGAACAAGCTTTCTATCAAACAGCTTGTATGGCTAGTGGAACAAGCTTTTTATCAAACAGCTTGTATGGCTAGTGGAACAAGCTTTTTATCAAACAGCTTGTATGGCTAGTGGAACAAGCTTTTTATCAAACAGCTTGTATGGCTAGTGGAACAAGCTTTCTATCAAACAGCTTGTATTGCTAGTGGAACAAGCTTTTTATCAAACAGCTTGTATGGCTAGTGGAACAAGCTTTTTATCAAACAGCTTGTATGGCTAGTGGAACAAGCTTTTTATCAAACATCTTGTAATGGCTACTGGAACAAGCTTTTTATCAAACATCTTGTAATGGCTAGTGGAACAAGCTTTTTATCAAACAGCTTGTATGGCTAGTGGAACAAACTTTTTATTAAACAGCTTGTATGGCTAGTGGAACAAGCTTTTTATCAAACAGCTTGTATGGCTAGTGGAACAAGCTTTTTATCAAACAGCTTGTATGGCTAGTGGAACAAGCTTTTTATCAAACAGCTTGTATGGCTAGTGGAACAAGCTTTTTATCAAACAGCTTGTATGGCTAGTGGAACAAACTTTTTATCAAACAGCTTGTTGTATGGCTAGTGGAACAAGCTTTTTATCAAACAGCTTGTATGGCTAGTGGAACAAGCTTTCTATCAAACAGCTTGTATGGCTAGTGGAACAAGCTTTCTATCAAACAGCTTGTATGGCTAGTGGAACAAGCTTTCTATCAAACAGCTTGTATGGCTAGTGGAACAAGCTTTCTATCAAACAGCTTGTATGGCTAGTGGAACAAGCTTTCTATCAAACAGCTTGTATGGCTAGTGGAACAAGCTTTTTATCAAACAGCTTGTATGGCTAGTGGAACAAGCTTTTTATCAAACAGCTTGTATGGCTAGTGGAACAAGCTTTCTATCAAACAGCTTGTATGGCTAGTGGAACAAGCTTTCTATCAAACAGCTTGTATGGCTAGTGGAACAAGCTTTCTATCAAACAGCTTGTATGGCTAGTGGAACAAGCTTTCTATCAAACAGCTTGTATGGCTAGTGGAACAAGCTTTCTATCAAACAGCTTGTATGGCTAGTGGAACAAGCTTTCTATCAAACAGCTTGTATGGCTAGTGGAACAAGCTTTCTATCAAACAGCTTGTATGGCTAGTGGAACAAGCTTTTTATCTTGTTCCAGAAATCCCGGGTTAAGAGGAAGCATCACTCCTACTGACCAAATGTGTCAAGTATCCAACACCTGAATCAAATGTGGCTCGAACACGAACACACCGCAGTTGCTCCAGCCGCACTCTAAACCAAACATCTGTTTCTCCCTATTTCTGATGAGGGCCCTATTCCTGCAGCGCGTATTGCATCGAGGTCTCAATTTCCTAAGTTTGCCATCATGACCAGAGAGACTCGATTTGATAGGACTTAACGACTCTTATCTTCCGATGACTAAATCGGGTACAGTTTCCCAAGGAAAGCCAGGTGGTGAGCTGACTGAAAAATGCTCTCCGCTTTGGTGACATTGTGATCCCCCCCTTCACATTCCAAGGTCAGGGAAGAGATAAAAACATTACACTTTTCAAACTGCAGTGTTTGTTAACAAGGCTGTACTCAACATCTCTCTCTTTAAAGTTACGTGATGGTGTTCTTGCAACTTTTAGGTGACAAATATCAAATGTAGTTTTTGGATGGAATCTTAATGGTATAAATAGATTTGCACAACCTTCTATTTCAGTCGTCCACTTTAAAATTGTTTCTCATAAAACAAACCTGTGAAGAAAAATGAATTGACAAGACTAAATACATACATGTTTGTGATGAATTCAAATGTAAAATAGATGGATTTAAAAAATTTGCTTAAAGGAACATTACAGAATTGGTAAGAAAAAAACTTGTAAAATATACTTTTTGATCACAGATTTACATAAAACTTACACGGTCTAATGATAATGATAGTAGAAAACATTCCTTGAAATATTTCTGTCTGAAATGCCATATTTGATGAGAAATGAATAAACTAACTTTCCGATTGGAGTTTATCGCTCAGTGAGCGTTTTATTCATTTGTTGAATCTCTATATGATTTCATGCAAATGTGTAATCGGTTTTTCACTATTTTCTCGTGACCCAGATGGCCGATCGATCTCAAACTTCTACAGGTTTTTCAGTTTATGTATACGGTGGATTAGATAAAGTGCTTACACTGCCAGCAACTGTTTTGTTAGCAAAAACCAATTCTGTAATGTTCCTTTAAATTCAGTTTTTTTTTAAAAAGGAAAGTTGGTTTTGGAATCCAGTAAGTCACTAAAATAGGTTTAGCTCTGACAGGCAAGGATTTTTTTGAAGGGGGGGGGGGGTTTGGTAAAAAGTTTTAATGGAGAATGAAGGTTTAGCCGTTTGTGAGACTTCCGCGGGAGTGCATGCGTGAGGTTGCTTTGACCTTTTTCATCATCTGTGCTACCTGTTTCTTATCTATGTTTTCACAATCTTAACCCTCTATCATCTTGGGGCTTGAAGAGGAAACTACGTCTTGAGAATCCAACACCCATGCCTCGAGGCTTCCCATTTACAGACCTCCCCCCCCCACCAAGTACAGACAAGTGTCAATCCATACCATGTCTCTGTTACGTTAATACAGAATAAGGAATATCTAACATTGTTTTTTTTACCGCTCAACTTTTTTTTATCGAGGGCTTCACTATTGGGTCCCAGCGCGCTAGGGAGGGGTACTCTTAAGGGGTCGCCGGTTTTTCGGGTACAGGGTCAAAGGAATTTGGCAACGGAGGGAACGTAGTGGGAGTAGAGCTGAGCGAGATTGCTGGGTAATTAGTACCTTCCTTGGGAGCGGGGGAAATGGGTATGTGCTGTCACGCAAATTATACACTTTAGAATGTGTGAAGGGTTGTCTTGGGTTTTTTAAAAAGAGACACTGCATGTATTTATCTTTGTTTGTGTTTTTTTTTTTTAAGGGTTTTTTCCCCCCTGAGTTGTTGAATCAAAAATCTCTTTAATGACAGTCTGTGTGGGTGTGTAAAAATTATAAAAGGGCTGTTTAGATATGTGTACACCTCCTGAATTTCTGATATGTGTTTTGAAAAAAATGTGTTTGTGAATTTTGTTATTTTTTGTGCTGAATTGTGCTTTGCTTTCCCCAACTTTCGGAAAGTGTACCCGTTGATGTATGTGTTTCGCCAATAAATTGCTTTCTTACAATTTGTCAACCTTGATTGTTACTGGTGAAACATTTACTGTCACTCAAGTGAGAAATACAGTAGGATTTTTTTTTTTAAAGAAATGTAGACAGTGATGTTGAACAAATCAATGTTTGTTTTGACAGCTTGTAGTTTTGTAAAGAAAAGTTTCATTGCTGCTTCCGGTCTCAAGAAAAAAGAAAGAAAAAAAACCCAACTCACTGATCTTTTAGTGGTACACACAAATGGGAGGGGCAGGGCTTATTGGCCCCCAAAGGTGTGTAACACCTGTTGGACCTTCATGTTTAGGCCAGAAAAGAGGGCTTTAAACGGGGGCTCAAGTCATTAAGGTTGAACGTACTTTTTATAGTGTGCGAGATAAACTTTCTAGAAGGATTGTCTCTCGTGCCAAGAGGAACGGTATTGGAATCAGGGAAAGGTCAGAGCCAAATTAGCGCTGGAGCCACTATGGGAAGTGGAAATTTCCTGCTCAGTGTCCCTGATGAGTCTACAACTTGATGCTATAGATGGAGCGTGAAATTCAACTTGTAGAAGGTGTTTGTTATGGTGACGTGTAGTTCATGTCGGTGGAAATTAGCTTAATGCAGTAATTCTCGTGTCATTTAGGCGGTCTTTTGAGTCGCTTACCCAAGGGATTGGCGGTGGATTGTTTTTCGTTTTTTTACGTGTAGGAGGTTCAAGTCCAGAGGTTTGGAGAAGGAGATTATATTTTTAGAACTTTTAGATTGTTTTGGGACATGTCCACACGTAGACCAGAGGTGTGTAATTAAAAAAAGGTCAGCTTATTTATATACTCACTTTAAGAATAATTTGTTTGCGCTTCCAATTCGAAACAAAAACTCATTCAAAATCAAACTTTGGCATTGAGACCACGAGTTAGTTTATGCCGTTTAATGTTGCCGTGATTCTTGTTTCTCAACTTTAAACGTAAAATTATTGCGATACAAACATACGTCCACATCCAAAAGACATATATTGTAAGTTCATCGTAAAACATAGGAGACATAACAATATGTTCATCATAAAACATAGGAATACAACTAAAGCTGAATAAAACTTTCAATTGCTAGAAAACACAAGTGGTGTACGGACAATTGCAGTGTTTGTTATGGGAACTACATGTATGACATGTTATTCGTTAATCTGCTATTTTTTTTTCATGAGGCAGGCTCTAGCAGCAAAAAAGGTCAAATCAACTGCGGAATAGTTTTTCTGGTGTCAAATTGCATTTCATTGAAATGCCCACGAAATGCCAAATTGTGGGTTTAGCGATGAAGTAAATAGCTTTTGAGATGTGAGGATTATCGATGACTTCTCCGGCGTATTTCATTTCTGGAAACGTGAATATTGACACTGCTCTTCTGAGCTTAAGCTCATCATTTCCCCGCACTGTTTCCTGCCATTACCTTCCCTTGGTTACAGTGCCGTTCAGCGCTTGGTGATTTATGGAACAGACATCTTGCCCGCTGTACAGGGAGTGGGAATCAAATTAGTTTGACTCGTCAGATTTCAGTTGCACTTTTGAGCGATGGAAATACTTCCTTAGGTTTGTATTTCCCTCTGAAGGAGTTTGAGTGCTTTGTGGGGGGGGGGGAGTGAACCATCCAGTACATTTCAACTCTT
This sequence comes from Pycnopodia helianthoides, assembly GCA_032158295.1. Lineage (NCBI taxonomy): Eukaryota > Metazoa > Echinodermata > Asteroidea > Forcipulatida > Asteriidae > Pycnopodia > Pycnopodia helianthoides. The sequence continues at coordinate 6,708,591 of CM063249.1, forward strand.
TAAAGAATTTTCTGAATTTCTTAGAAACGTGTCACAAAAAAATGTAAATGTCGTAAAAAATTAATGATTATTTTGTTTTTAAAGAGGTGCTTTTGTTATGTAAGAACACAGGTTTTGTCATGTCTTTGTGTACAAAACCTTTTGTTGCCTTGGCATCCGCATACGAGCTAAAAAAGATTGGTTTATACCATCCTTTTACTTTGAATTCACCCACATCAGCCACCGCAACTGCCATGGGTGTTTCTTGATCTTGCCAAGTAGGCTTTCGTAAAAGTTCATGTAGCCCTTTCAGAATGGCAACACAGTTTCATTTTGGTTGGTAATTGTTAGGCACTTTACAACAGTTAAGTTTCTTTTCACCATTTATTCCAATAGAAATTGATGTTTTCCTCAAAAGAAATTCATTGTCCCCTTATCTGTCAACAATTGATTTCATTGCCTGCTGTCAATTTAGCATTTCACTCATCATGTTCAAATTGCACATGCACTTGTAGATCTTCTGTAATCACAATTGAAGGCACCAAGTTGTTACACTAGCTTAGTATTCACAACCTCAGTACATCTTTTAAACTGATAAACATGACATAAAGAATGCCACCAATGCACACCACAAACCTCCTGAGATTACTCCTCAAAAACTTGTCAAGCTTTACAACTCACTGTCACGATGGGAAATTGGCCGATAGACAGGTGCCAATCAAAATCTCTTTGATGCTAATCGAACTTGTAGACACACCCACTAAACTCGCTCAGTTAACGCTTTCAGTATGTGGGTGGCATGTGCATTGGAATGGCCATGGGTGCAGACAGTGTGCTGAGACTGAATTAATTTGGCGAGTGCTGCCATGAGAGGCAGGTAGTGTTGCCCAATCAATTTAAACTAAATTCGGCAGAGCAGATGGGCAGAGTATATTCCTGAATTGATGCTGACTTTACAGCAAAGTTCAAACACTTAAATATTCAACTTGTAAACTTTTTCATCAAAAACATGTTTTGCAGAAATGATAAGGAAAAACCCATCATTCTAGCAGTACATGTATTCAGCATACCGCATATACATGTAATTTTGGCAGATAATCTTATCATCAAATGAATTTGCTTAAAAGCTCAACATAAAACTGCTGTAGTCTAAAAGAATGCTTTGTCTTCATCCGCCCAAGGTGAAGCCCTGTTATAGCCCACATTTTGAAAACACTGGCAGGGCCTAAGCTAGAGCCCAAGTCCACCCCATGGTTTATTAGCTAAGACACACCTTTTCACTCTCGGCAAGTTTTTTTTTCTTTTAGAAAGTTTTGGTCTAGTACTCCAAACCAGTAAATGGCTTACATTGTGTACACTGTAGTAAATAATACAGTTTTAGTGTTTGTAGCAAATAAACTTTCCAATAGTTACCAATAGGTACTGTAGTTACAATAGTACAATAGTTATCAATAAATCGTTATTGGTACCAATAGTTAATATGTATCAATAGTTAATAGGTACTAATAGTTAATAGGTACCAATAGTTAATAGGTACCATAGTTATAGGTCATATTAATAGGTACCAATAGTTAATAGGTACAATATTAATAGATACCAACAATTAATAGGTACTAATAGTTAATAGGTACCAATAGTTAACAGGTACCAACAGTTAATAGGTACCAATAGTTATGCTATTACCTGACGCAAAGTAGCAAGGAACCCGTCTGTACTGTACATTAAATATAATTGCAACATGTTTTGGCTGGTAGCCTGTCTCTTCTCAGCAGACACTCTTTGTATACTTAACAAACTTGGAGGCTTCAAACTGTTGGAATGGTTGCCTGGGGGTTTGTACACGCACAATGGGCTAGCCGGAAAGGTGCAGCAATATGTGATTAGGAGCAAGGTGATTGTTAATTTGGCAATTACAGATAACTGGCTTTGTCCTTGTGGATGGATTACTAGGCCACTAACTCTGTGATGTTCTAACTCTGTGATGTTCAATGTCAGTTGATGAAAGTGATCTTAGACTGATGTTTTGATGATCTTATTCCCCCCCCCCTCCCCCCGAGAGTTGGACAAGAAAGGAGTAGGAGTCACACCTATTCTCTAAGGGGAATTTACAGCATTGGTTGTTGTATTTTTTTTATAGAAAATTTGGATTTATGAGGTAGGATTTAATTTGATGTATCATTTCACCGACCTGTTAACATTTGTGTGTCCGTGACTGCCCCCAAAAAATGAGAGCAAACGATGAGGATTTGAAGCTGTCAGACCTTCTGTGGTCAGACAGACCTTGTTGTATTGAAAAACTCACACATGCAAGCGATGGTCGGCCAACCATTGCTTCAAAATAATACAAAATTGCATTTGAATTTTTTTTATGAAATAACACCGGCAAAACGATTTTACTGGGTACTTGGGAAAAATACATGCACGTACTTTCAGTCAATTCATTTTTTTCTATAGTAACTTGGAAGTACATTTTTGTTCATATCTGCGATTGGTGTAATCTACTGTTATGCTCTGGGAACTCAGAGGTGCAACAGCGAGCCCAAAAGTATGAAGCATGTAAACAAGCTGGTGCCCGGTTTGATTTGCTGCATTGTGCTTTTTGTGTGGTACAATGTAGTTGGCACCAGACTCACCAGGTACATCCTATTGTTTGCGTATTATTCTGATCATTGAGAAGACTTTTAAGAACAATGGATTTACCTGGTGAGTCTGCTGCCACCTAGAGTCTTAAAGTCGCCCATTGGCCTTGGTGTTAGTCTTGGTGCCCTTACAAATTTCCCAAAGACTGTGCGGTTTTCCCTGTTCTCTGATTCTCTTTAAATGCCTTGCAAGAATGAAATTCCAGGATTGCCAACAGGAAGATAAAAAAGTGTTTTTCGTCAGTGATTTTTCTCAAATCTGAAAACTTTCTAATCTTGGATACTTCTTCTTTGCTGATTGCTGTTTTGATGAACCGATGTGTTGTCGGGAGATGGGGTACCTTGGGATTAAAGAAGCGGAATCGACTGGCGCCTGACTATTTTTAGTTGGACTGACGGCACGTATATTTTTCAAAGGTGACGCGAAGAGTAGACGTCTCTTTGTGGCCATATTACAGGAACAAAGAAATTGCCTAATTTGTTTTGTTTAATCGTGCTTTCCTCAGTACTGGTTATTTATACACACTGTTAGCGTTGTACCGAGGGATGCTTTCGTTGTAATTAAAAAAAGGTGTTCCGGCAAAAATTTTAGAATTTAACTCCCATGATGCCCTTTGAATTTAGCATGCCGCCTCCGGATTACCGTCAGCAATGTGCTAAACCCTAAGGAATTCCTAGCGTTATGCCATTGGCAAGAACATGACATATTGTTCGAGAGACTGAAACTTTTGAACACCTCTTGGATGAGATTGAGACAGAGTCAGTTTGTCCCGACAAATTTGTTGGAAATGGCCCTGGGTTGTACTTGCACACATATCTGGACTGCTCCATTTCAAGAGGTGAGGGATGTACCTCTTGAGTGGGGAACTTTTGTGCTAGCCATTAAAGATTCGAGGTCTGATTTGTTGCCGCCTTGACCTGAAAATTTAGATTTAAATTTGAAGTAGCTATTTTTTAAGATTTAAGACAGTTATAAGCCTTCACTAAAAAGCCGCCGTAGTTAATTCAAATTTAAAAAAAAATTCTTGTCGGAACCCGACGTTATCTCATGTCCATGTACAATCAATTTTGCATGTTATATATTTTGTGCATTGTCCGTGGCGTAAGCGAAAGTTTGTGTATGTTTTTTTGTTTTGAAACAGCAACATCTGTCAGAATTTGTTTCGGCGAAAGTCGGGCCATGCAACTTTAAGCAACAGTTTGCGATTTTTTTTATGGGGTGGGAGGGGGGGGCATAAAATTGACCCTGGATTGGTGGGAACTGTTTTGTTGTACGAACATGTAAAATGCAATTAACACTCACTCCCTTACAATGTAAGAGTACATGTACATGTAAACTGAGGTCAAGTTTGAGTCTGGTTTCTGTCTGTCTTGCTCACTTTTTTTCTCCATTAATCAGTGTTAATATTTCGAGAGACCACCTTGAAAGTTTTTTTTTTTTTTTTTTTTTTTCCTTTCTTTTTATAAACCAAAGTGTGAGTGCAGAGTTAAATTTAGAGTCCGGGAAAAAAAATCCATGGAAATCAAAACTGAGTCATTTTTTTAAATACACATGAGTTACATGTAGGCACTGATTCACGCAGTGTTGATTTGAGTTGAGAAAGTGACTAAACGTGCTGAATGTCAGCCAGAGTCTGACTGATTGTTTAAGGCACATTATGAGTTTGAAAATTAAAAAAACTTTAGATTCCTTGCACAGGCCACCATCGCTGAGAACATACAATGAAAATGTGCACAGTACGCAACAAACACAACTCTCAGTGAATGGTCTTTCTTTGACCTTAGTGAGGGCGCTGTTTGAGCGTACGGGTCACACACAACTCTCAGCCAATGAATGGTCTTCCTTTGACCTTAGTGAGGGCGCTGTTTGAGCGTACGCGCCACACACAACTCTCAGCCAATGATCGGTCTTCCTTTGACCTTAGTGAGGGTGCTGTTTAAGCGTACGCGCCACACACAACTCTCAGCCAATGATCAGCCTGCCTTTGGCCTTAGTGAGGGCGCTGTTTGAGCTGGTGACGTCATGTGCAAATGGTCTCTGTCTCCTCCTGGAGTCATCTGTGAGAAAGTGAAGCCTGACCATGAACAATTTAAATGTATTAAAAAAGGTACCTTGAAGGCAAAGAAACATTTCTTTGCCTACAAATAATTTGTGTGAAACGATCCGTTGTCCATTGCAACCTTTTAAAGTGTACACCACGTTGCTGGGCCACTCTGGAAATGGCAGACAGAATAGATACATTTATAGACTGTTTGATTTTTCTCCTTGCACTTTTTGAAGAAAAAAAACCTCAAGATAAATATCAGACATGTATGGGTAGTTTTCGCTGCCCTTGACGAGTTATATAGTCCCTCAAGTACCGGTACAGGACTTGAAGGAATGTGTCAACTGGCTGAAACTTTCCCCAGGACACCTATAAAAAGTACGGTTTGACTCTTATTGGACAGTCAGTATTCCTCGGGGAGTCTTAAAGAGTGATGTTTTAGCTCAGATAAGATGATTAGTCTTTGGGCATCTTGGCCTAATTAGAGGAAACAAACTCGTTCCATTCCAAACGAGTAATTCTGCACACCTGTTCTTTGTCACTGTTTAAAAGATGAAAAGAGGGTCGATTAAGTGGTCATGTCGTAAAAGACGACAGTAAAAAAAGGGTCACACTCACTCCGTCTAAATAAAACTTGTTTGTTGCTTTGTGTATATCTGTTCATAGCAGGTTTAATCATGGTAATGACACCACCATTAGAAAATGGGAATGTCTTTTGAACATTGTTAACTTACACCAAGGTCAAGTCAAGGGCAACATAGAGGCCACAAGGTCGGCGAAATTTCACGCTTTTGTTGATGGCTTAAGTCCGATACTGTTTTTAAACCAAATAGATCACTTGACATGTGATGTCACGAGACTGGGTGACAGTCTGGGTCTAAAGAAGCTGTTGTTCATCATTGCCCCGTCCTGTGTGCTGTGCACAGCTGTGAGTTTCAATTGTTTCATCATTGTTGCACCTCTAACATGTCTGTAAGATGGTGATGGGATGACGTCAATGCATCTGGTCTGTCGTGTTCACCTGACTGAACTTTACGGCAGCTGGATCACTCTGGATCGAGATACAGATTAACAAGTCCTCAGGAGACATTGTCTATCTTGTTGAACATCTACAATACCTCAGGCACTTGTAAGATCTTTCCGAACATGCTGAAGAGGGTCTCGATTATCAGATTATGGAAGTTCATTGCTTGCTGGCTTCACCGATGCCCATTTCAGCCGTCTTCACCAAATCCAGAGAATAAAGCAGCTCATGTGATTTGTGGAGCCAAGAGACGTGAACACATATCTCCTTAAAAGGCTAGGCTTTATACGTGTCCACAAAACGTGCTAATTTTAAATTGCACGTTTTTATGTATCAATGTATAAATGGCTCCTCACCAACATAACTTTCCCCGTACGGCCCATGTACTATGATTGGTAGTGCATGTAAAAGAACCCAGGACGCCCTGGGGTCGATTTCACAAAACTCTTCCTAACTTCTGAACTTAGGACTAGTCCTAGGCAATGCTAAGAGATAGGACTAATCCTAAGTACTGGTTCTAACTTAGGACTAGTCCTATCTCTTAGCATTGCCTAGGACTAGTCCTAAGTTAGGAAGAGTTTTGTGAAATCGACCCTGGTGTTTCTGGTTCCCATAGCGAGCACTTTGTTTACAGTTTTCCCTCAGTCTTGCGAGCTACAGTGATTAAGCTCACTTCTGAGACATTTTTTGGTGCCATTGCCAGAAATACATTAACAATAAGGTTCTTCAACAACCCTTCTATGAATGTTGATCAAACTGGTGCCGCGTCTACAGTTGCTTTCTTCTGAATTGATTTGGAACTCACTCTCATTATGATGATTTGTTCTGACTAGAAAATGATTTTTCTCAGCTGTTATTATCTAGTCATCAGCTCATCTGTCTTCAAATTAACCTTAGCACTTTGTGATTCGGGACCAAACTTAAGGCCATGCCACACGGGGCGATTTTTACAGGCAACTTGAAAGCAACCAATTGCACTGCATGCAAAAGAAGCCCTTAAGGCCATGTCACACAGGCAACTTATAAGCAACCAATTCCAGGCAATCTCCAAGAAGAAGAAGCACATTCTTCTCTAATTGTCATGGTTTTTTTTCTTGGAGATAGTGAGACACTGTCAGGAAAATTAATCTTGAGTTACCAAAATGTCCGTTTGGCATGCTGTGTAGTTGGTTTGCCTCCAAGTTGCCTGTAAAAAATTGCCCCGTGTGACAAGGCCCTAAGAGCAATCTCATGTACTCTGTGACAATCGGACCCTCTGAGATTGACCATCTGAAGATGTTAAATCCTCTTTGAACATCCAGGGCTCGAATTTGGGGGAAAATCCACAAGACCACAGGACTTGTATCTCAAAATGTTTACTGGACCAGAAATAATTTTACAAGACCAGATTCATACCGAGAAAAGACTTCCTTGCAAAGTTTAACTTGTATTTAATTGAGCAAGCACTAAGACATATAAGAGAAGATTTACCTCATTTGTCTTCAAGGGTATTACGTATATTTCAAATCATTACTCAAAGTCAACATTTGAACATAATTTGTTTCTGTTTAAGATATTGTAGAGTGAGGTACATGTACTGTACATGAATTGTTATTGAATTGAAACCACAAGACCGCCTGGTCTGGTCATGATTTTACTGGCCCAATGCTAAAATCACTGGCCTCAAGCCTGTGGTCCAGTGTCAAATTCGAGCCCTGACATCTCAAGACCATCCATCACACTTACTTTATCACATCCAACACCTTGTGTCCTCCTGTGGATACTGTTTACAGGTTACAGCCCAACAAGCGTTTCGGCCATGAATATTTCGACACCTACATGGTTTCATTGGAGTTGACATACTTTTACCTGTGTGACGTTACACAGGTCCAGTCGATCAGTCACTCATGGACATGATGGAGCCCCCCCGTTTTCTCTGTTGCACCCAGCAGATTATATTTCTGCATTCATTAACCAAACAGACATGAAATCCATCATGCAAAAATTAGATTAGCGTTATCTCGGAGTGGAACCTGGCTGGGACACATGTTGCCGATCACAATACCGATGTTACGCTTTCCTGTTGGAAGCACGTTTACTCATTGTGTGCACCTGAGCGCGTAAGATGCTCATAGCGCACTCATGTCATAGCGCTACAATTTACAACTACTCAGCCCACCTTTTATACACTGTATACGTGATTGATCATTATTTTATGATAATCAATAATGATTGATTGCTGAATCGGGTTAACCCAGTTTGCGTCTTCCGTCATGAAAACCTCAAACCGAAGGTAAAGATGCAAACTTAAGGAAATTTAATTGGAGAGCAGGCGGCGGGATACCTTGAAGAGATGCGGTCCAGGTGTGGTTGGTACCGATGAGTCAAGGTGAGTTGGTATCAGATCTGGAACCAATCGCCGAAAGCGCTCAGCAAGTTGCTAAGCTTAGACAAATTTCGCTGTGCCGGACTACCAGACTACAGTGCTTGTGACAGGTGTCCCATAAATTTCCTGTTTAACGTCTTTGTGATATACAGTGCTAGGGACAGGTGTTCCATAAATTTCCTGTTTAACGGGTTTGTGATATTGGTCATGGAATACATGTATGTGTGTACTACAACACCTGTCACTCTTCTGGGCCCAATTTCATAGATCTGCTTAAACACAAATAGTAGATGGGCAGAACAAAAGTTTATGCTTACCAGAATAAGGGACCAGCCAAAATACCATGTCATATGCACCATCTTTGAGTGGTGTTCCTGCTTTATATTTGCTTAACAGAAAACTGTTAAGCGTTGTCTGCTTAAGCAACTCTATGAAGTTGGGCCCTGAAATCATTACATTACCTAGACTCAAGCTTTTGGTGGCCCTTTCTTGAGACCATGTGTTCCGATTTGCCTTTTTAGCATGTTTAGTGCTCTGTGTTCCTTGAGCAAGAAACTAGTTGCTTCTCTTCGCCCAGGAAGATGTATATGTGCAGCCCTAGAACTTCACTCTTAGTCCTGATTAAAAAACATCACTATCGGTATACTCTCCTGCCCAACTGGCTTGTGTAAAAAAAGTCCATGGTGCACAAACCATGGGGTTTCCTAAAAATATTAGCTATACAAAAAGAAGAAACCCATGTACCTACCAAACTGTGGTTTGGGTTTTTTTTTATCATGAGAAATGAACTAAGTTGTATAAGTCCGAGGTGGAATATGTCTACGGTATGGGTCACTTCTTTACTTACATCGACCTACAATCATGACAATTGTAGGTACGACCAATCTTGGACACAAGAGCCTGTACCTTAGAATTTCAGCTGTCGGAAACTGGAGATGGATTAGTAGACCCCTGGCTTTCATCAACTCGGCCGGCCATTGCCGTTGAAGAAGTTTATCAGCCTCGGCAATTGTCAACAATTTGAACCAGTAAGCCTAGAGGCGTAGGACCTTTCACCTGAACAAAAAAAAAACGGAGAGGAACTCGGAGAAGCATTTCACGATGGCACCATTCATGGATAACCTTCTGCGATTCTCCAATGAATACATGCCTTTCATTGCAGCCGGCAACGGCGGCGTACAGAGAGCCCGCGATGAGTCAAGCGCCCTTGTGCAAATGAAATTATGTTTATCGACCGTCTGATCAGCGCAACGTATGGCAGTAATTTGAAATTAAAATGTCTTTTCCTGTAACATTCGGGGGAGACGGTGCCTCCTGATGTTCGTTCGGAGTCGCGTCAATTATACAAAATATGAGTGACGTGTTTATCTCCGTGATTTATCGAAGTTGGATGTTGTCATGGTCGCCTCCCGTTGATGGATGCCCATCTCTCATTGCCATCATTTTAGACCCTGCTTAAAAATAGACTTCAAGTTAAAGGTTATTGGCAGACCCTAAGAATTGTCGGCCGACATTACGTATAGTACATTACTGACACTATTATTTTTTTTTTCCATATTTTTTTTAGGGAGTGTCGTTACTCGTTTCCCTCTCGAATTAGTCTTAAAAGACAGTTATCTAGAAAAAGTTGTGTGAAGCGGATGCGATTTGGCAGTATTCCCAGGCATTCCCTCCCAAAATTTCAGGGAAAGCTTTTAATGGCAAAGTATCCCGCTCGGTTGTTTTAATCCTATATAAATTTAGATATATACAATAAAACAAACCTGTGAAAATTTTATTTGACGTTTTTAACGGTAAACACTGCTCGTCTTCAGTAGAAAAAGCAGAGTACTGTTCGAAGCATCGAGACCAGTTCTTCACAGAGCTAACACTTAACAGAGCTAAAACTTTTCCCATGCATGTGTAGTGCGAATTTGCAGCTTGGACCATTTTTGCTAAGGGTTGTTGCCATGAGCCTGCGAGGCTTCAAGGCTTGTTAAAGTTTTGAGGTAGAAGGGATGGGATAAGAGTTTGGATGGGAGGAGCTAAAGGGACATACATGTCTGAAGCAGTCTTGATTTTCATAATCCTCATGTACATGTACATGTCGTCTCATTTACACTTTGATTTTATCAGGATCCAATACCATGAAGCTGTTTAACAGGAAAAATATTGCCTTCAAAAAAGGTTTAGTGAAACTTTGTTGGCAACCAGTCTCAAGTAATGTTCACTCTGAGTCAACTGTATAGTACTACATTTGTACATCTACGGTTTTTGTACATGAGTCAAAAGGTCTACATTGAGTGAGAACATGTTATGAGTCACGGACCTCTGATTGATATTAAATGATTACACCCTTCTACACATTTATCCAAGATGGCCGATCATTGACCACAGAGAGTTGTATAGACCTTTCTATTGCAACGTCACAGCCCGAGTTTTTGCCAACCGAGGTCGAAAAACTATGGAAAGCCATAAATGCAAAACAATTACACATAGCCATTGTTTGTAACACAATGTTGCACAAACGTTCATAAATAGTGTTGAATTTGTTGGAAACAAAGCAACCAAACACGGGAGGTACTTTATTTAATTGAAAGTTTGCAGAAAATGTTGAATTTGGTTGAACTACCTATTAACACGATTGAATGTTTTGCTAACATTCGGCCTTCCATGCCAACCAGCCGCAGTTTGTTTATCAACAATGGAAAGGTCTATAGTAGTAGAGTGCCACATTATAAAGCTGTTGATTTCTAAATTCTCATCCGGGTAGTCATTTGTGTTACGACACGGTCGCTTCGATGACGTTTTTGTCTTTTCTTTCAAAAGTACAGTCATCGTCCTTTGTGCCAACCCTGCTGTGTTTGCTTAAACTCTGTGCCGAAATTGTATCACAAAGCGGGCTCAGAAAAAGGGAGTGAGAAGTTCCCAAGAGGGTAAAAACCAAAGGGAACATGGTAGGGTCAGTGACTGTGCCCCCGATTAACTTGCTTCCGTCTTGACACCTACCGTGGAGATTAAATCTGTCGATATGGCTCCACCGGGAAAGTAACCCCCCCTGCAACCAGGAGCAGAGTGATAATCAGTCAAATGTGGACATGATCGAGCCCAGGCCCCCCACGTTTATTAATCCAACGTGGAAATCGCTCCGGCGTATTTTGGAATGTCGGATTTATGTATGGGATACATCAGGCTTGTTGCCGTTACTAATTGAAAAAAACAAAACCGTAAGAAGTTTCAGGGTAGCGTGGGGGCCTTGATGACATATTGTTTTTTTTTTTAATGGAATCCCTGTATTTTGGTTTCGTGATAGGGATCACACACCCGCCACATGTTCGCGATGTTTCCAAGTTACCGGGTCTGGGTCTTGCCCGAGCAAGGCGGCCACACTCCCTGTGTTCCCAATTTCCTGACCTGTGCCAGTAAGAAAAAGCGCCTCCTTGACACACGGGGCCCCGTTGTGAAGCTTCTGAGTGATCTGAGAGTTTCCCCTGACTGACAGATTGCACCCCTACCACCACCTCTGTCCCGCTCCTGGATGCGATGCCGCCCTGGCTCTGGTGACAGGCTTCCCCTTAATCAAGTTCCCCTCCTGTCCTCCCCGCAGACCAGGTCTAACCGCTTCCAGATGCGCTCAACTTCCCCATGCCACATCATTTGCGTTCATCCGTAACACCGGCTGGAGATTCAACGGCAAAGCGTGAAGCATCCCGGCCTTGTTTTGTACTCGCCTATTATGTTACGCTTGCGCAACTCTGATTTAAGGCTGAAACTTGACCCTAAACAACAGCAGGTTGAAGCAAAACAAAAGAGTTGGTTTGAAAATAGCACTCCTCTGAGTAACCTCCCAAAACCATTGTCTGTATTTAAAAAAAAAATAGAGTTAGATCATACAAACCTACACTGCATAGATCTGTATCTGCACTGGTTCAGTTTTGTATTTGTAGGTTTTATTGTACATCCATTTTGATGTAGTTTTTTATTGTTTGTATTTTGATTGAATTTTTGTTGTAATTTGCGCCTTCGAACATCTTCGGATGGAGAGGGCGCACTAGAAATGTAATAAATTATTGTTATTATTAATTTCAGTATACCGCTTTCTAGCTTTGGTCATTTTTCATAGCCTCTGATAGAAAAACTTCTGTTAAAGTTTGTCTTTTCTGTATAAGATTTCTTTACTTTAGGATTACTAGTTTGTAACAACATGTTATGTAACGGTCCTGTTCAAGGTACTTGGTCAGGATCCAACCATCTAAAGGCTCTGAAATAGAAAATTGTAGAAATTTAGTCATTTTCGTGTGGACTCATCAGTTCAAAGCTAATTAATGACGTGTTTGATTAGAAGACGTACCTTATTGGATAGACTCAGAAAGACAAATGCCTGTTCGGGGTTGTCAACATACAGATGTTTTGGATGCTGCAGATTTAGACCTAATTGTATTTTTTTGGGGGGGGGATGTCTTGTACAATTCTCAATTATATATAAGTTTAAAAAGACAGGAAGTGAAAAACTACTGTATTCACATATTATCATACTTTGTGTTTATTTTACAACAGAAAAGAAGCAGCGGAGTCGACCCCGCAGATTGCAGATGCGAGAGAGAGAATCAAAATCGGTCGCCCCTCTTTGAGCAGCAGATTGGGCTATCAAGCAGCGAGCAGCAGCGACAGCAGCGGGAGCGACAGCGACACCGGCGGTGAGTTCGCTTCCGGCAGCATCCCCAACCTCAAGATCATGGTAGCTAACGACCCAGACTCTTGGGATGATGATGATGAAGACGACGACGACGAAGATGGCGAGGATGAGGAACAGCAGCAGCAGAGAGGGGTTCAGGACCTTCGGAGCCGTCTTGAGAGTCGTCGCACAAACAGCAAATTCCTCACAACTCTCCCGTCACTGTCCATACAGGTGGAACAAGATCATTTCTAGTGTTTGTGAACCGTGACCCACTCCCACAAGATTAAGAGTACAGTCATGACCCGACAGTCACAAAATGTAAATAATACCAAGGCCAAAGTTCATAGAGCTGCTTTTAAGCCAAAAAGATTGCTCAGCAATTTTCTGCTCAGCGGGATACTTTCATTGGAAAATCTTAAAGTCTACGGGAAACTTTGAAGGGGCACCACAAGGCCAAACCAGGGGCAACGGAGACCTCCGTGTAATGCCAGGCCTGCCAGTCACAGATGGTACATGGCTGGTAACCTTATTCTGGTAAGCATGGTTATTTGTGGTTAGCTACTTTTTCGTGCTCAAAGCATCTCTATGAAGTTGGGCCCTGGTATTGCCTTGAAAATTCAAAGGTTTAACATCAAAACATTTTATCATGTGACTTTTCCGTGTTCCGGCATATTTTGGCTACATTTGTATCCCCCAAGTGTTATGTAGATACATGTACCAGTGAAAAGCTCTTTTTATATTCGATTCAGAAAAAAAAGGTGTGCCCCTGAAAACAAAATAAGGGAAAAATGCAGACTTTAATCTTATTTTGTGGCAGAAGATCACAAACGAACCAATAATTAAAAGTTTTGGAAACTACTGACGAACTGTAACATACATTCCCCTTTGTTTTTAAAAGTTTGGTACGTACACAAAGATTTGTAATTTTACACTTTTATTTGAACATGTGTACAAACTTTGTACATATCGATCCATGTACACAACTCCACAAAGTATGTTGAATTTCCATTTTACATAACGGACGAATTTGGAAGGGTTTATACCAGTGTTAAGAGTGAGTAAGTTGGACAGCTAACTAACGATAACTTGTGTTACCAATCAGTAAGGTAGACCGCTAACTATTGTTAACTGATGATTATTATGAGCAAGTTGGACTGCTAACTAGTGTTAGTTAGGAGCAAGTTGGACTGCTAACTAGTGCTAAACTATGAGCAAGTTGGGCTGCTAACTAGTGCTAACTATGAGCAAGTTGGACTGTGCTAACTAAAGTTAACTAGTGTTGATTATGAGTTGGACTGTTGGACTGCTAACTAATGTTAACTTATGAGGGAAGTAGACTGTTGATGATTATTGGTTAACATAAGTTAAAAATGAACGAACTTTTTGGACTGTAAACTAGTTAGTTGTTAACGTTGTAGTACCATTGATCAAGTTATTTAACAATTGTTAACTGTAGATATAGTAGTTCAACCTACCTTTGTCCCAAACCGGGAGGCCTACACCCAAAGCAATCTAGTCAGATCACCTTGTCAAGATTTGTTAGAGAGACAAATTGCATTCAGTTACTAGACGAGACAGGGATCAAGCACCAGCAATACAACCTGGGCGTGAGGGCTGGTTCCAATTAGTTAACCAGACCAAGCTAACCACTGTTGACTAGACAGGGTTCGGGTGTAGATAGTTCAGTTCAGCTATAACTTTAGTTCTACATACTTTCGCTTGGAGATAACAATTGAATGTACTATTTATTATCCAACTGTAAAACATGCAGGTGCACAAAAAAACATTTTCAGAACATTTCATGAAAAGAAAGCAAGTGCGTACGATTTGCTTTCTAGAAATGAAAATCTCAATTGTATAATTTTCATATCGTCAACAGTCTTGTTTTTTTCCACTCTCTCTAGAATCGGGCTACTAAACTTCGTTATTTTGGCGACGGTTTCTATCAAAGTAGACATTAAGAATCGATAATGAGAGAATCTCATGCAAATTTCTCTTAATAATAAACCAAACATGAGAATTATGTGCAATCCTGAGTTTGTGGGAATTTTGTGATTGTTTGGTTTCAGAAGATTGTGGAGCATTGTGTTCGGAGATACTGGGTTTTTGCATTAATTAAGTGCTTGATTATGCACACTGTAAAATAACTTCTCTCATGATTGTTATTTTATTTTATTTTAAAGAAAATCTTCTGGAATTATCGACCCCTATACCATCTATAAACACCGTACTTAAGTTGAATGGCCAGGCTTAGTGCATTCACCTTCTGTGAGTGATTGCATACACCAACGCTGGAGTGTACTGTTACTTTAGTGCATTTTTTGTCTATGTTAATCTCTCATCCTCTGGGTCATGACCTTTGGGAATTTAAACATTGATCATTTGTTTCCTGGTTACTTGAGAAAAAGCATATCCATTTTGGTCTAATCCTGTTAGAATTTATCAGCATTTGATATTTTCAAAAATAAGATAAAAGTAGTAGCTGTTCTGCTCTCATAAATACAAGTTTTGTACCTTTCTTGAACTATTCCAATCGCACCGGCACATTAATCCGGAGGTCGTTGGTTCAAATCCCCCTCTGTTCAATGTTTCTTTGTTCAACCCCCAAATTATTACAAAAAAGTTTACCCAGGCAGTTTCCCTTTGTGGTTGATAACTTGCCAATTGAATCTTCTCATGAGAAATATTGAAACTCCTCATGTCAACACATTTTAAATCAAGATAATGATTGTTTTGTAACCGGTCACAGTAGCCCACGTTATCGCCGGTGAAAAATACAGGCAATAACCAATTAATATTTCCCGCTTTGTTGCCAAATGTTGAAGTTTATTCACCAGTGGATGTTTTTCTCTGGACCCCCTCTGTGGTGTAAAATTTGCATATACACCCCGAGGATGAACAACAGCAGTGATTCATAACAATAATGTAGCACGTTAAAACTTGCGAAGAAATTGCTTGGGAAATTGACTTCAAACGCATCCTGTGCCGACAGAAACGCTCCCCTTTAAAAGCCCTGAAGGAGCATGCTGTTTGTGAAAGAGTTGTTGAGAGTTTAGTGAACATGTCGGTGGCAATGTTTTTTTGGAAGGTCTGTGGTTTGGTGTTTTGTAACCGAGAGTGCAAGCCGGGGCCCCCCTGAAACCACAGATTAGCAGCACTTGGCATTGGAGCTTGTTAACAGTGCAATGTTCTATTTTGGGGGAATATTATGTGTTTTTGTATTGTCAGTCAGGGTTATAATGTGGTTTTATAGCATAATATTTTTCGAGCTAGGTACAGCGTACTTTGTTGACTTGTCCACACATAGCTAAGTTCGTTTGATAGGCTTAAAGTTAGGACATCAGACTGGTTTTGGTCAACGTAATGTCGTTTGTTCACCATAAGTGTCATTGTCATTCCAACAATACACTTGAAAGTGCAATCCTTCCGGTTGTTCAAAAATAACTTGATTAGATTGTGAATTTCTAAGCACAGGAAAATCTTGCTTATGGGGAAACAGGGTACCAGCTAACATTCCATAAAGTTTACATTGATGCGACTGGTACACACTACTCATTGGTTGCCTACATCATTACAAGCTCAAACATCACCTAAGATCAAAAGCGGACTTGGCCTTGGCTGACAATTATTAAATTTTACTCTTTTTTTTGCATTTTTATTTTAAATTTGTTTTCCTTCTCACAGCTACTGTGGTGTATGCAAGGGCTCTGTAATGCTCCACTCACTGTCCTCACCATACAGTTGGTGGTGGGTTGGCGGCCATGGCTGTCGCTGTCGTTAGTGTGTTGCTATGGGGCATCCTATACTTGCACACGCATACACATGACGATTAAGCCGCAACCGCAAATTCGGCCAGGGCTTTACATTGTTGACTGACTGAAGTCACAAACATGATGGTGGATCGTCCAATTTTAAAGACAATTAAGATGACTACATTTAAATAACTTTGTATGACAAGTGTACTTTAAAAAAAGGAAAACAAAATCATTGCTTATAGGGACTTCTTATTAAACAGGAACTGTTGTTTATAGACTGCATTAAACATGTGGTGATTTACCTGTACATATTAAATTAAGCGTATCTCTGTGAAATATGAGCAGATGAAGTTAAAAGGTACAAGAAGTTGCGGAAATATTGAGACTATGTTAAATAATGTGTACAAGAAAATATGGATTTGTCATTGTAGATGCTGTAAGATTGATCAAATGTGGACACATTTCAGTGTGGGAAACACGATAGTTGATAGGGTTGTACTTTATTTTTTTATACTTGACCAAAATGGTGGAAATAACGGCATGGTTGCTATGATTGATTTTAACAACCTTGACACAAGGCATCATTGACATCACAAGACACCTTGCATGTGCGTGGTGTGTGTGTGGTGGGGGGGGGGGGCTTAGGAAGGGCCCTTGTTGGGTCTTTTCCACAATGGAACAAACCCCACAAAGTTTTTCTTTGTTCAACTTGGACCTTACACAGGAATTCTTAAGAAAAGGGCTGAGAACAAAAATAGCACGACCCCACAAACCCGGTGACAGATTTCAATGAAAGTAAACCTGGATTGAAGTGGGACACCATACGGTCCATGATCTGTTGCCCTGGTCTGACCTCAGTGCCATTAAAATATTCCTGTAAAGACTCAGGGTTTTTTCCTAATTTCCCACCCCCCCCCCTTCCAGAAATAATCTTGCACCCTTCGAAAATGAATTTCCAGTCTTGAAAATGCCTGTACTGTGAAGAACGTCTGTTGAAATGATGCAGAAAACAGTCATCAGATGAACATGCACCTGTACATCTCAACATCCGCTCTGAAAGTCAATGAATTTTATCTCGGGTTGGGGAAACTAAAAAAAATACAAAAAAAGAAGCTCAAGAGAAAAAGGGGAAATCAGCTGAGCTATTTCGACGTGCCTCGGCGTGAAGCCAAACTGTACCGACTAAGAGAGAATTGGGGCACATGTGTAGAGGTGTTATGAGCGGCCGTCACACCGAGCTAATGTGAGACTATGACAAACATTGTCTGTCATCATCTCATGTAAGGAAACTATTGGGGGGGGGTGGGGAAACACCCCCATGCCGATTGTATTAAGGTGTGAATGTTTCATGGTTACTGTCATAGGCACTGACTCATCAGAGTAGGTGCTTGAATGTTGACATGGGAATTATGCGGTTAAGAGTCGAAACCTCATCGTGTGCCGTGGGAAATGAAGTGTCGCAACGCCTCACTCTGTGCGAGTACTTTGTATAGGGTTGAGGCGTCTTGAGGTGTCGCGCTGAAGAGTCAAACTTCATCAAATTTGTTTTATGTTTCAACACCTCGCTTTCTGTGAGTATAAGGTTTAGGCACCACGAGGTATCATGCTATTGAGTTAAACCTCATCGTATGTTGTGAATATACTATTTCAACACCTCACTTTTTGTGAATATAGGATTCAGTTAGCACAGCTTTTGCTTAGCAAATAAATTTTTGTTTGGCAAACTTTCTGGTGAGACGTTTTATGCTATTGGTTCTAGGAAAGGGTTTGAAGGCAAGAATGTCATGTTTGTGCCTGGATTCATTTACAAAATAAAGCTGTAAAGGAAGTAAATTTAAGCAATATTTTCTAGTTTTATGCAAGTTGGTCGGGGGGGGGGGAGGGGACCACCAGTTGGTGCTCTTGGACTTGGCTTTGACATTTGAATGTAACTTGATGTACACGTTTGAATCATTGACTTGTACAGTTCTTAATGTGCTACTATTTGTACAGCCGTATACCTCAATCATTTCCAGAGAATGACTTCAGTGTAAATAAAAAAACGAAAGTCATACAAAAACTGTTTGCCTTCAAGAGTTGCATTTTATTGCGTTGTTTCTGACCCTACTCATATAAAAGAAGTGCGATTAATCCTCTATAATTGTAAACTTTTTGAGAAACACTTTACTAGTTCATGTTTTTCTCCATTAATGACAAAGTAAGGTGGAACAACTTCCCAGCTTGTCTGTCACTAGAGTTATCTTTCATCAACCCTATCCCTCCCAAATCCTTCTACATGTACACATTTTTTTCGTGTCCATGTTATGAACAACAGTTTGAAAACCAGTGATGTAACAGTTATTTCAATGTTTTTTGCAAATTAATTAACCAGGGCTGTGTCGGAATGAAGAGTAGAAAGTACTTGAGTTTGACGGATACAAGATCTGCAAAGAGTTACTCAATATTTATGTGTTGTTCATTTGGTGTCTTTGTAACAAAAAGTGTACCCATGATTGTGGCTGTGCACATATCCAAAATGAAAGACTCAAAAGGACTGATTTAGAACTAATTATGGCAAAACTCCAGAAAGGGGTTATGGTAGTCACACTTGCATAACGTTCCCCTACAAACTAAATCAACAATATTTAAATAAAGCACTTTTTTATTCTCAGTTTCGATTTGATTCACTGGGTGATAATTTTTTAAGGATGATGTAACAGAAAAAAATGATGGGTCGTCAAACCAAATAAATTGTGAGCTTTTTGGTTCTTTTGTAACCGTGTGATGTCGAGTCATCTGTGCCCAATTGCACAGAGCTGCTTAACGGCTGTTTTTGTGCTTACTATGCGAGTTTTCATTTCATAGCGCTGCTAACCGTAAGCGAACGAAAAAGCATGCTAACCTTCCAGTGCTATGAAAATGAATGACGCAACAATGCAAACCCATGGTCAACGCGCAGGCTGGCTGCCCAATTTCATGTGAAATACGCTTACGCTTAAGCAAATTTTTCTGCTACAGTAAGCACAAAAATTTGCTTACCGTTAAGCAGCACTATGAAATTGGGCTCTGTGCTGCTAGCAAAACAAATGCGACAAACAAGAGTAATCCGACCCAGCGCCAGTGATGTTTGCTTAGGGTGTCGCAAAATGATACAATCTTCCACTCAGCAAAGCCTCAATCCGTCAAGTTGAAATCTCTATCTATGAACGGTTTCTTCGTCAGAAAACAAAAAACAAAAAAACTCCAACATGAGCTTTGTCTTGTCTGAAAAAAACCTAAATCAAAGCGGACTCCTGAAATAATTTGATTAGTTTATTTTTCCGCGTAATTGAACGATAACTTCCAAAGCTTCATTAGTTTTGATCTAACTACATCCTCTGATAGTAGAGCATGTAAGCCTTCTGCGAGAAGACTTCCTTCCTCGTTGATGCGTAGACGCTCTCATCGGAGACGCACAGCCAGTTGTCACTGAGGAGTTCCGTGCCAGTTGAGGGCGCTCTTCTGAATGTTAGGAAGTGTCCGGAGTACGCTGTTCCCTGGTGTACAACAGCTGAGGCGAGTCTGTACAGTGAATCAGCGGATCGCCAGCTTTAAAAAGGAAAATGCAAATCAAAGACCCAGTTTCAGTTCGGATAAAATAGATCGTTGTCATACATGCATTTTTTAATCCATTGCACCACATAGTTTTTTTTTCTTGGCTTTGTCAAATGCTTGATGGAAATTATTATATTTCCTTGTACCTTTGGCTTGAGATTCTGCCCTCCATTCTCTCGTGTCGTGTTGTTCCGTCCTGCGCTTTAGGAAACCCAGGTGCCTGATGGGATATTCTAGGTGACAACTGAGGTGCAGAAACGCCGACCGGGGACTTGCTCCCGCTCTCTGCCAAGAAGTTGCTTCCAATGAAACCATGACTAGTCTTCCTGCAGACAAAAGTTCAATTTTCAAAACCTTTATTAAAGCGTGGCCACTGCCGTTTACCTTTGTGCATTTACAGCACTGGAGGCATTTGTCTCCAATCCTTGGGTCATTGCTTTGGTATTCTTCTTGTCTGTGCTCTGTGTATTTTATGCTTGTTGTAATACTGTCAAAAAGCCACACGAACTTCCCCTTGGTGGGACATCAATGTTTGATTTGTTCTAGAAGATATTTTTATTTTCTTCACCAAGGAGAAAGTGCCTTCCCCTTACAAGAATGAAATATCAGGCCTGATGTTTTACAAAACTGGAAAAACAATCTAAGCAGGGTGACTGCTCTATGTTCCAACACCCTGTGTTCCACTGACCCCTCGTGATCTACTTGCTAGGGTTGGGGTTAGCGTTAGCACGGTTAGGGTTAGGGTTAGGTTAAAATTAGGAAAATACATTAGGGGTGTTGTAACAATAAACAAGGGCTGTCAGAACATAGGGCTGTCAGAACATAGGTGTGTAACTGGTAACCACTAAAAGTCTTGCATGAGTCACTGCCTTTGATGCCACATTCACATTAAGCTATTTCAGTTACACACCTTTTGGGCAGTTGCTTCTGACTTGGGGGCAATTTCATAGGCCTGCTTGAGGGTAAGTGCTTTTTTTCTGTTTGCTTTAGCAGAAATGTTTGCTGAAGCATATTTTACAGGTTAGCAAAAAAATAGGTGGCCAGCTTGAGTGTTCACTCATTTACTTACAGAAAGCCCTGGAAGGTTAGCATGCCTTCACCCGAGCTTTTGCTTAGCAGCGCTATAAAAATGAAATCGCACAGTAACCACAAAATTTACCCAAATAAGCAGCTCTATGAGATTGGGCCCTGCACAGTGCACACTAACAGTTACAAGGAAAGTTTCCTTTATCAATTATTGTGTAATTCCCAGAATTAATAAAGTAGTCACAATAAACAAATTTCCTGTTTAAATACGACATACTTCCTCCGACATATTAAGAATTAATTGTCCCTTCCATACAGGGGGGATATACTATTAACTATACGAAAAATGACAACAACAAAAAACAACGACGACAATAAAGAGACAAACAAGTAACGGCACACCCAACTGTCCCTGAGATAAAACAGTACCTATGGTCTAGACATCTTAAAAAACTTTTCAAAAGTTTTAAAAGGTATGAAGTATTGGAAGAACGAGAAGGACTGACAAAACAATTTTCCAAGAATATTGTTATAATTTTAAAGGAACATTACAGAATTGGTAAGAAAAAAACTTGTAAAATATACTTTTGATCACAGATTTACACAAAACTTACACGGTCTAATGATGATGATAGAAGAAAACATCCCTTGAAATATTTCTGTCTGAAATGTCATATTTGATGAGAAATGAATAAACTAATTTTCCAATTGGAGTTTATCGCTCAGTGAGCGTTTTATTCATTTGTTGAATCTATATGATTTCATGCAAATGTGTAATCGGTTTTTCACCCTTTTCTCGTGACCCAGATGGCCGATTGCTCTCAAACTTCTACAGGTTTGTCAGTTTATGTACATGGTGGATTACATAAAGTGCTTACACTGCCAGCAACTGTTTTGTTAGCAAGAACCAATTCTGTAATGTTCCTTTAAATAAATAACATTTTGCTGTTGGGTCCAAGTCCCAAGTCCGAGTCAAAATGGTCAAGTTCGAGTCTTGAGTCCGAGTCATTGACCATCAGTACTCAAGTCCGAGTCAGAGTAAACCAAAACTCCAAAATGTACTCGAGTCCGAGTGTGACTCACCAGTCACACAACACTTTATGCGCCACACAACAAAACAGACAACAACAGAGAGTATTCACAATACCTTTGCAGTGGTGGCTGTGACGGCACGGGACCTTCCTCCGACAGTAACCTAAGTAACTTGACACCGCTTTGGGTTCTAGTTTGAGCCGTGTAGTTGACGGCGGTTGTCTGTTTGTAGAGGCTCATGTCAAGATATTCTGGGAATACAATGTGCTCTTCACGCCTTGAGGGGAGACCATTTGAAAGCCACGTCACGCGTTGGAGGTGGATACAAAGGCATTGTGGCAGCTAGGAGAAGAACATTGGATGAATACAGTAAAAAAAACGGCTCTTACTTTAGTGCACTTCAAAAGAAATGATCATTGCGCTTCGAGCATTAATACCCAGTAAGAAGATAGTGGAACTCAAGGTCATGACCGGGATTTGAACCACATCTGATGATTTAGACATGTTAGATGCCTGAACTGAGTCCCATGTCTAAACCAAGGCCTTGCGCTTAAGCTTTTGTGAAGTAGCCCGCCGGTGCCATTTTACTTGCCCCCAGGAAGTTTTAGTAGCCCAGATATAAACAGGAATTGCCATATAAATGTAATGTTCTGAGTGTTAATGATTAATGATCAAATGAAGTTAATTCACACATCAATACGAATACACAATTTTATACATTAATACTTACATTTGAAAAGGAAGAAATTAGCATTTAAACAAGTAGGTTCACAGTTTTTAGTAGCCACAGGCAGTTGAGAATGGTGTTTACTAGCCATGCATTTTTTATAGACAATGTACGCAGGGCTAATGTTAAGGTGACCCTGTAAACTGCTTGGCACGACACATATAGAAGATATTCATCTAATGGATCATTTCACATTCGTGTGTGGGACATTAGGAATCAGGAATCAACAATCTGCATGCAAAGTTAATCAAAAGATTTAAAAAAGACGTAATTTCTCCTTCTAATTTTTGCCACAACTAATTGTAGTATTCTGGCGTGTCGTGGCTGAGCCTTTTAGTGTATTGGACTCAAGTTCCGGTGGCTAAGTCATTAGGGTGTGGGATCGAATCCCGGTCATGACACTTGCGTTCCTTTAGGAAGACACTTAACTATAATTGTTTCCCTTCACCCAGGGTAGATGGGTACCTGTGAGGGCAGAGATGGTTCTTGTGATTGATTTAGCTTAGTGCGCTACATACTTGGCAGCACAGGCTGTATGTGTTATGCTCCCCAGGGAGCTGAGATGGTTTAAGAAATGAAATAAATGGCCCAGTGATCGGGGTAATGATGTTTGAAGCGCGATGATCACCTTAGTCCTTTTGTTAGACAAATCAGGATTACGAGAGATCGTTAGGTTGCCGCCATTGTCCTCGGCATTGGAGGTCAGTCTGAGATTTCAGCATGCCATGGTCGATTGTCAATTACAGCCATGGCTTACGAGGACAAGGTTTGGCTGATTCACAGTGAACAAAAGCTCCATTTTCTTGAATGTTGTTGTCTTTACTTGGTTAAGTCATGGTTTCATTGTAACAACAAAAATCCCCCAAAATTGTTTTCGGAAATTTTGAAAACTAATCCCGCCTGTGAGCACAATAAAAACACTGTTTTAACTTGAGGTTTGGAGAATTGTAATTTGTTTGAGTTTTCACTTCCATAAGGACACCATCTATTGAAAAATGAATGCATCATAAAACTGAACTTGACCTTGGTGCTTCTCTTTACCTAACTATCCTCAACTCTTCAAACTCCAAAAGCATGGTCTGCTTCTGTTGGATGCGGACTGCACTAGTGAACTGATTATGTTTTACATTGAATCAGGCAAATAATCAGTGTGTTCAAGAGTGGGCGTTGAGTTACGTGTACGTGTACCGTATGGTGATGGATTTTGTTAAAAGTGAGGAAGGAATCTCAGCAAAAATCCCTCAGGGTTAAACAGACGTCAAGTAGTAGTTTTGGTGTCAGGAAAGAAAAAAAAGACAACCCAAGACCAGACAATGATAACCCCACTGCCTCAAACAATCACTTCCACCCAAACCACAAGATCTTCCACCTGAAGGATAAACTGAGTAACTTCCTCTCTACCAATTAAGACGCTACCTTTCCAAGGGTGAGCTGTTTCCTGAAGATCCGTCGACACTTCGGTGATAAATCCTCATTATCGATGTCATTAGTGACATTATCTGATGGCGTCAGGGTCGGCCCGTCTGTACCAGGTATCTTGCCGAACACGGATGGACTGGGTTGAGGCGTGGCTTCTGAAGCGATGCTCCGAAAGGCCGATGACGATGCTGACTCGAGAGGTGCAGGGCGGGTCTTCGGGGTTGAATGACATTTGGGCGGGGCGATGCTCGATTCGTCGGCTGGTTGCGACGATCTATCTGTGCTGGAGTCTGCATCGTTATTGCTGCGGAAACCGCTTCCCATATCTCGATCTAAATGCTGGCGATTCGTAGGATGATTACCGTTCACATGTTTACCAGTTGGCAACGACCGATTTGTGGTTGGCACCTGATGGCTTAAGTTTGTTTCTTGTGTTGACTCCAAGGTTTGCAAAGAATTAAGTATCTCCATTTGATCTGATAATTCCTCATGGTCACCATTTGCTAACGGACCTTCTGGAGACAGCTTTGTAACTTCCTGTGTCGTTGATTCATTTGTACGGAGATTATGTAAACTGCTCTTTGGGTTTTCAATTGAAACTTGTCCACCATTAAGATCTTGCTGTGGTTTGTCTAAATCTTGCAAAGCCCTTTTTTCAACAGATCTTCCCGTTTGTGGGTTACTGGTTTTCTTGTGTATACTTGTAGCACCCTCCTCCGCAATACCGTTAATAGGTGGCTCGGGTAAATAATCTGTCTCAGCAACAGAACCATTATTGTCATGGCAACTAGTTGAAGTAAACTCAACTCCCATCTCTTGAGATGGTTTTTGTATAGTCTCTCCATTGTTGGGTTTCCGTGACAATCCTCCAGTCCAGAACTGCCCGTGTCATACCCAGTGCTTGACATATCGCTGCAGACCTTTTCTGAGGGCGAAGTTCTCGTATGCAACTCCTCATCAGAGAGGCTCCTCCCACTGGGAGAAACGACACCACACCCTGGCTCACTAGCCGGCCGAGCTATCCCGCAACGTGGCGGAGCTAGTGTCAAAAGGGGGGTGTGTCTTCCGTTGAACAGTGCACCCCCTCGGGCGTGATCACTGAGGCTAATCCTGACAGCCCAGGAGTAGTTCCGAAATGGGTGACGCTTTCTCCGAAGTCTGCGTGGTGGTCTGGCGAAGTGACTGCCGGCGTCGTCGCCGCCGAATTTGATAACCTTCTTTTGATATCTCTCCTCAGTTTTGGTGTCTGAGCCAAGCTTTTTAGCTTCCTATTTGGTGGCTGTTTGGTTCTGCCCGTGAGTCTCTTGGCACATTGGGTGCATTCAACATCATGGACTAATTCCGACTGTGTGAACTTGGCCAGGACAATTTCCAGGGATAGTGTGCCGAACGCCGACACCGGAAGGGGGACGGTCAGACAGTCAAAGCTGCTGTATGTCACTGGATTCTAAAAAAAGACAAGAACAGAATACACATATTTTGAAACTTTTAATCGACAATGAAGAGATGTCAAAATACACTGTGTTATTATTATATATTTCTGGTGATGAAACCTAGGATGCCTCATAAGTGAGGAAACCTGTAAACAAGGGTGCTTGCTATGTGAACCAGAAACACCAATGTTATCCCTTCTCTTCCACTATAAGTCTTTCAGGTTCTTTAAAAACTTTCAGCAGTTAATGTCAAAGAGTCAAATAGATCTATGTTAAATTTGCATCAAGGGCAAAACCAAATAACATTCTTAATATCCCCGATGCAAATTTAACATGATTTGGGTATGTTTTACACATACTCTCGCGAGCAGCAAGTAAGGACTGGATAATTCACACCTGGCTAGGGGGTCTAATTTACCTGGCTAGGGGGTCTAATTTACCTTGTGTCCACACACTGTACATGTGAGATGGTTGGCTAACAGTCCCCTGAATGGTGACTCCCCGTCTTTATTGGAAATTTTGGGTAAATCAGCCTCAATGTTAGAATGAAGGTCTGGTTGTTGGGTGAAGACATTCCTGTCAAATTCCTATCAATACACAAAATATAATCAAATTAGAAAAAATATGGGGCTCCGGGGTGCTGGTAACAACATCTTTGTTCAGAGGGTGCCAGTCAGTTTGGTTTCTGAACACAGATATTGACAAAATAGGGAGACCCCCAACCATGCCAACATTAGGGCTAGATGGCTCAGTTGGCAGAGTAGAAGGTCACAGGTTCCATTCCCACTCTAGTCAAGTTTTCTTTGTTCAACCCCAAATCAACTAAAATTTATCCGACCAGTTTCCCTTGCGGTTTATTACTTCAAATAAAATTAATTGGCGGGACAAGAGGATGATCCTAAGAGTCTTCCAAGAAAAGATTATAACATGACTGTCAGTGTTAAAGGAACATTACAGAATTGGTTTTTGCTAACAAAACAGTTGCTGGCAGTGTAAGCACTTTATGTAATCCACCGTATACATAAACTGACAAACCTGTAGAAGTTTGAGATCGATCGGCCATCTGGGTCACGATAAAATAGTGAAAAACCGAATACATATTTGCATGAAATCATATAGATTCAACAAATGAATAAAACGCTCACTGAGCCATAAGCTCCAATCGGAAAATTAGTTTATTCATTTCTCATCAAATATGACATTTCAGACAGAAATATTTCAAGGGATGTTTTCTACCATCATCATCATTAGACTGTGTAAGTTTTGTGTAAACCTGTGATCAAAAGTATATTTTACAAGTTTTTTTCTTACCAATTGTGGACAAGGTACAAAGTATTCCTTTTTAGATACTGACCAGTAACACATCATAAAGCTTCAAATCTTACTTAGCAAATTAACAGATAAACTACCAAAATCCTTCAAAATAAACCAAGAAAAGTCAGATCCTTAGTATCTTTATATTTCAAAATCAACCAATATTGGTTTTGTAGGATGTCTACTGCTTCAATTCATCAAATCAACCAAGAGGCGTTTTGTAGGATCCCTGCTGTCTCAATCCTTCATTATCGAGAACTTGACTTCCCTTTTTTTTTTTAGAATGGCCCGGGTTGCTGGAGGGCCTTCCCCGGCCGAGACCAAACCTAGACTGCCTCCAATTGACCCCTTGCACGCACACCACACGCACCTCACACGCCACACACGGAATTAATGGCAAGCATGTCTGAAATGCACACTACACTAACACACACACCGGGACACCGACTCCCAAAATGGCATCCCAAAATGACATCCATCTCCTCCAGATGGTTCTGAAGGACTGAGAAAAATTATGGGGAAAAAAAACATTGTAATGACAAGCTTGGGAAGTGGAGAGAGACATCTGTTGCAGAAACGTGTACAAGCAGAGAGCTCTGCCCGAATTGTTCCCCGATACCTGATACCCTCACACATGTTGCAGTGCAAGCTGTCGATACAGGTACAAGTATCGATACTGACAAAGCGTTTCCATGGGGGAGGGTGCAGTCACTTATCCCCAAAATTATTCCAGAGTCACAGTTTCAGATCAAATGCAATTATGCGCTCCTCAATCTGACTCCGGCCCTGAATATTCCTGGCACCCACAACAACCTACAGATGTACCAGCTACACAAACTGGAACTGCTAAGGTCCCAGTGGAGGGGGGAGCCAGGTTTTGCTTTTGTAGAGCAAAATAATTGCTCGCGGCACGGCGACCCAGAAAGCAACTTGTAAAACAAAAATGTCTATGGATCAGGAAGGGGAAATTGAACACATGCTGTCTTCAATGCTGATTTCTCATTAGATTATTGCTAACCTGCGAATGTAATGTGCACAATGTGGATTATTTTTACACCGGCACGTATGTACATATGATAATTATTGCTATGTGATTCATACATAGCCTAAGACAAAAAATTGTTTTATTTGAAGTTTAGGCAACATGCTGTCTGACCTGCTAGCCGGCAAACCTGAGAGCTTAGACGGCTAACCAGCTAACCAGAGAGCTAGCCGGCTAACCAGTGAGGTAGCCGGCTAAACTCCGCTAACGTGAGCTAGCCGGCTAACCAGTGAGCTAGCCTGGCTAACCTGAGAGCTACATGGCTAACCAGCTAGCTAGAGAGCTAGCCGGCTAACCAGTGAGCTAGCTGGCTAACCTGAGAGCTACATGGCTAACCAGCTAGCTGGAGAGCTAGCCGGCTAACCAGTGAGCTAGCCGTCTAATCAGTGAGCTAGCCGTCTAACCAGTGAGCTAGCCGGCTAACCAGTGAGCTATCTGGCTAACATGAGAGCTAAGCGGCTAACCAGCTAACCAGAGAGCTAAGCCTGCTAACCAGAGAGCTAACCAGACAGTATCAGCCAGCCACCACACAAGCCGATCACTACAGTCAGACAACCAGACAGCCAGTTTGGCACCAAGAAAAATACTACAGCAACAATGCCGTAATCTTTTGTCGTTTGTGGCTCCAAACCTACAGCTACTAAATGACAGACCAGTACACTGTGGTGAATAAGATGTCAGATTTATCATCGTTCATCACACTTTTTGATAGACCCCACGCTTCGGCCCACATCGTCGAGGTCAAACAACGGAAAACTGCACATGCCACACATAACTCTCAGCCAATGATAGGTCTTCCTTTGACCTCGGTGAAGGTGCTGTTTGAGCTATTGTCATCATTATACAAGAGGTTTATTGTCTTGAACACACCAGATTCCAACGATGGTACGTTTTTTACTAATATTCTCACCTAGATGGACTTTAAAAGGTATTTTATGACTTGCTCTAATATCTTGGCTGACTTAGCTTACGCAGTCTATCAAAATCAGGCGAACAGTTGCTATTTGATTTGGACTGAATCGGGACATTGACAACTTGATTGTGTTCACTCTGCTAACCGTTATTTAGCAGTGGACATATAGAAATCATTTGGTAATCTGTTTTAGCTACTCAGAAACTTCAAATAACTCTTTTTCTTTTAAATCAAGTTTGTGTGTTTAGCACCTTCGCATGCTCTGTGAAAATGGCTGCTTATTCCACCAAAACAACATTTCTGGTCATGCCTGCATTTTTGCTGAACATTTCAAAAGTAGATAGTAACTGTCAACTCACATGACGTACAAGCAAAACTATATCAATAATTTCAAACAAAAGTGTATTGCCTTAAATTTGGCCCTTAAACAATCCTTGCTCCAATTGCAAATTGCAAGATTGAAAATATAAAGTTTCACAGATTGGCACTAACAATGGCATAAAGATGGTCATAATGGAAAACTTCCCTTGATATATTTTTGCTTAAAATCTTTATTTTTTGATAGAAATTGAGTAAAACTTTCAGTTTTGATCATGTGATTTCCAACACATTGAAAACATTTCAAGGTTTGTTGTTTTTTCTTCAATATTTTCTTGGAACTCTGATGACCGATTGGGTCACATGAAGGGTGGATACGGTCTTCGACAACAACCAATGTTGGCTGTGTGCTTTCTATCAGAAAAGTTTTTGTGTAGCTGCCCAGAACCTCTGATATGATCCTTCTAAAGAATTCTGAATGTGCTGTTCTCTTCACTCAATTAAAGCATCATTTTAAAATTCAAGTGTATTTAAAAGATTTTGAGATATGGTACACATTACTAACATGTATAGGGCACTATTGGTTTGGTGTAAATTTGTCTGCTGTAAACATACAAAATGCACTTCTATAGTGTCCGCCATACCTCAAAACGCTAATTTCCTTTGTTCTTTATTTTTGTTTATGTTACGACTAAAGCATTGTGATACCACATGTGTCTGGGCCTTGACACACACACACAAAGATAATTTTTACAGGCAACTTGGAGGCAACCAACTGCATACAAGGAACACTTTGAGAGTTTTTTAAGAGAAACTCCTCTAACTGCAACTCACTAACGGTACATGGTCTATACAATGGCATTTTAACAGGCCTGGAATTACACGGAGGCCACGAGGTCATGGCCTCTGTTTCTTGGCCTTGGTGCCCCTTCAAAAGTTTCCCACAGACTTCAGATTTTCCAATAGAAGGCCCTTTGCAAAATGAAAATGGCCTTGCCCTCTACAAGATGAAATTCCAGGCCTGATTTTACACCCATTTAACTTGTTTTTTTCCCCCCATTTTTCTATACATATATCAGATGATGATGTGCATGGCTAACTCGAATATGATGACCTTAGAGGCGCTCTTTGAAGGATTTCTTACCGTGAATCTTGAGGTATCACACAGGGGCAACGGGGAGGAACTGGTTCCTTGTCTTCACCCAAAACAGACAAGAGAAACTGGAACAATTCATGCGCATCCTAAGACAAATGAGAAGGTTTAAATTAGAAGGGTAGGTCTTGATTGGTGATAATCCAACAAAAAACCCTTCAAATCCATCAAAACCCAGCACTGTGACCCTATCTCTGCCAGTGACACCAAAATGCACCAAATGATAAGCGAAAGAAATAGCCCCGGCCGATTTCTACCTCCCGCCCAGGTAGTAGTTAATGAGCAGGATAGTTCTTTTCAGAACTAAGTAGTATCCCGAATTCAAAAGAATTTACTCTGCGGCAGTAGAATAAATAGCAAGACAAGTTCTCAATGAACAAATCTACACAGCATAGTAGATATGGTGTTACTGCAAACTGAATATACATAATTGTTACAGTTAGCAGTCAACTCAAATCCTATACTCTGTTGCACTGTGCTGCATTCAGCAGGGTTCTACAAGGCCTTGACAAGTCCATGTGCAATCCCAGTACCCAGCAAACCTTCAATGCGTATGGGTGCATTCAGCAGGGTAACTACCCAGTGCCACGGCTGGCGTAAACCAGTTCACTTCACAATGCAACAGATCCTCTGCCCCATCTTGCTTCATTTAGCAGGGTGCCTAGAAAACACCTGATGGTGGTTAAGGAAAACCGTATACAGTGGAAACAGATCAAATTGGCTGACAAGACTCAATCAAATATCAAGCACAAAGACTTTAATACTGATCAGTGAAAAATGCTTAGCAGAGATACAATGTATGTGTACATGTACCTGTAACGTGTACCGGACTTTTGCCCTGCACCAATGTGATGCTTTTTTTGCCAGTTGGAACAATGTGATTTCTTATGACTGTTACCCACAAATGTTTGCTTACTGCAAAATTTTGCAAGCAGATTAATGGAACTAGGCTCCGGCATACATCTTGGGAACAACTTCATAAAGCTGTCTACCAATTAGCAAGTTTTTGTGCTCACTGACTGAAGCAGAAAAATGTGCACCACTCACAATTGTATTTCATAAACGATCAAAAAGATTTGACAGCATTGTGTGCACTCTCAAAGACTTTGCACTGTTGAGTCACACATCTGCTTACAAGAACCTCCGGCAAGTTAGCTTGCCTTTTTCTTTGCTGAACGATACAGTATGAAAAAGAAACTAAGCTAACGACCACTCTGTAAGCAGACAATGTCTGGCCCTATAAAATTGGCCCTTGGCTTAAATAGATTATATCTTATCGGGTAATGAAACCGAGGGACCCTTCAAAGTGTCTAGCACTGTGACCGGTAAGGCCTGAAGATACCTGTATAGACAGAGAAGATGACAAAGATGTGGGAGGAAAAAATCCAAAATAGGGATAATCCGCGCAAATCATGTAAGGGGACTGAAAACCCAATCCATATGCAAGGCTCCCGTCCGGGATTCGAACCAAGGTCCAAAAAAGGTAAAAAGGCAGGGAAGAAACCACCAAGCCAATCTGAATGCCCTGGACGACTGTGTGGCTGGGCGGTTTCAAACTAAAACTGGCGTTGGATGAAACATACATTATCAATTATGTATTGGGTTGCGATGTATACTCGCCTGTTGGTCCCTGTCAGACTTCCAGCTGCACCTGTACAATGCATGCAGTACTTCGTGGGGAGAATAAACCTGGGAACCACTATGGCTTGATGAGTAGTCATTCACAACTACACAGAATGATTCAAAAGATGACAGATTTTTATTTTATTATTATTTAATTTTTTCATTTAATCAAGAAATACAGTGAATCACAATTTCTTCAGAAAAGTCAGTTTGAATTGATACATTCCATTAGGACAACAACAAGTAAAACTGTATGAATTAACCAAAATTAAAGTCAAATACAGATGAATTGGACATATATTTTAATGTACAAACAATTTGCTTTTATGTGCAACTTGCTCCTGTTGAATGAGCTGGCCTTAAACTCAACTATGACATTTATGGCAAATGCCATTGTTGTTGCCGTGGTACCCACTGTAAAATCTCCTAAAGAAACTTGGTGTTTCTCTTATAGAAGTGCCTTTTGCCGGGGGAGGGGGGGGGTGGAAATTGCATGGCTCCTTCGAGAACACAGGTTGAATTAGAATCAAGTCAGCAATCTTACTGCAATTTTCTTTTTTAACTGCAAGACATGCATTAGGTCTTAATAAACTTTAGTCGGGATTGTGGAACTTTAAAAGTTTCCCAACTGACCATTATGTGGTTGACACCATTTAAAAAAAACACAACAATTACTGTTTTTCATAGAATTACTGTCAGTTGGTGAGATTAAAATCAGCAACATTAGTCACGCCTGAGCATTTGTAGAAAAAACATGTCTCTGAATCCTGACTTTAAATGCTCTTGTTAGAAGGTCATGTGGCGTGTCGTGGCCGAGCGGTTTAGTGCATTGGACTCAAGTACTGGCACTGGTGGTCGTGTCATCAGTTGTGGTTTCGAATCCCGGTCTTGACACTTGTGTCCTTGAGAAAGACACTTTGACCTATAATTGCTTCTCTTCACCCAGGAGTAAATGGGTACCCTGTGAGGGCAGAGATGATTCTTGGGATTGATTTAGCTTGATGCGCTACATATTTGGCAGCACAGGCTGTTTACTCCCCAGGGAGCTGACGAGCTGGTTTAAGGAATGAAATAAATGACCTACATGTAGTGATCAGGGGTAATAATTTAGGGGCGCCATGAGTGTCACTGAGCAACAGATTTCAGAAGACTCTATTATTATTATTATCACCTTCTATAGTCTTTGAGAGCTTGTACGCTAACTCATTGTGTTTCCCTTTGAAGAATCCTCTTCGGAGAGCTCGACTGAGCCACTTGACAAACCCTGGGCATGCTGCCAGACTCTGTAGAATGGTGTTCAAGTAACAAGTGTTGCCAAGGTTTTCCAGCCCTGCAACTTTCCCTGTGAAAAAAAAAAAACATAAATTGTGATTCAGTAACTAGATGACAATATAGTGTAAGAATTTAAGTATTGCAATAGGGCTTACTTTAATTCTAATCATTGTGAAATCAGCGGTTAGCTTGGTAGGATTTGAACCCACAACCCTTTGATTGCTACGCAACAGTGGTCGAAAATTTATGCGTTTTATAATGTCGGCTACTCGTCTACGCATCAAAGAGGACGATGTTAGATTTGCCGGGTTAATACTAAATGGTTGCCAGTACCGTCACCACACTAGTCTAAAATAAATGGATGGGACACTTCACACTTAGTTAATCAATCATAACCCTCGATCCACTTCAAGCATCAGGAAGATTGCGGGTTTTAATTTAATTACTGCAACTAATGTGTAATTGGGGAATGGTGGCTCAATTGAAGGATAATTTCCTTATCCTACAGTAACTTTTTCATTCGTTATGAAATAAAATAGAATCTAATTTACTCAAATGAGATATTCCTTTTGGTAAAAATTAGTGAAAAAGTGGTGGCACTGCAGGATACAGAAATGTTTCCCCCAGAGACAGACCCAATTGAATTATATACAGTATCTGTTTTAGCCCAAGGCCCATTCTATTTGCAATCTGCAATACCACTTTTTCAATTTCTATTACTTTTATTGGTAAATATTAGTTGGTAGGTCTAGCATGGAGGAAGGGGGTCAAGTATTACTAACCAGTGTTACTTCATAATCGATCAACAAACGATTGTTTTTATCAGCCATATTTGATTTTTTTTTCTTTCTTTTTTTCATATTGAGTGAAAAAGTGGCAGTCAGATTCGGCATCTTTCCACCGGTTGGACACTTATTCACGAGTAGTTTATTTCCCAAATAAAATAACTTTAAAATAAAAGTAAACAGTTAAAAAAAATGTAGCGCCCCCTACGTTTCGATCCAGATCTTGAGTTAAAACCTCGATTGACATCCGGACCCCAAAGAATGTAGGCAAATGTCACCACAGCGGCAGCACCCGCCCCCAAATACGGCAGGTACTTCTTCGGAATAACCAGTTTCCATCCTGGATCAACCATGGTCAATTCCGACGTCCAGTAACTGAAACAAAATCTGGGAATCCTTCGCTCAATATCTCTAATATGATCCTCCTCTTTTTAGCTCATGGGAGCTGCCATTTTGTTTTGTACGGATGGTACCCTGTCGTAAATCATGGGGAGTGGTCGTACGTTAGAAGCGTGACCAGTGAGGGTATTTAATTGAACTTTGACCCAAAAGAGAAGACAGCATCACACAGACGAGAGGAACAGACAAGTCGGTGGTTGCATCAGGCAGAGAGAGAGGAAGATAATGATGCAATGGAGCAAAGTAACGATCAAGCAGAGACATCAAGCAATGTCAATGAGATAACTACCAACAATGCTTTGCCTAAGATAAAAGTGTGTAAGCTGGTACAATTTTTATTCAAAAAATAAACCCAGGAAATCACAACAATTGCATTGAAATTAAATAATCTTAGATTAAAGAAATTGTCTGCACAAGAAATAACTGCTGGAAATCTTGTTTGCGTGTTCATCTTTTGCGGGGTTAAGAAAAATCATCTCAGAAAAGAAGGCAGTTGCGCACCTCCATTATAGTCCGAGGTGAAAATTCAGCACTCTGCATTGCCAGCAAGATGTTAACAAAGACAGACATCCAGAATATAAAAAGTTGTGAGCCGTTTAAGGTCCATTTGATGCTCAATGACTAAATAAACATTTACTTGAGCTTGAAGGAAGCCACGTTTTGCACTTGGATGTTACTGACTGGCTCTATCAATCATCAAGAAGATATCGCATCAAAAGAAAATCAGATGAGCTATTACTAATGCCTTGTCAGCTTGTCAATGAAAATTCCAATTGTGTTAAAGGAACATTACATAATTGGTAAGAAAAAAAATTGTAAAATATACTTGATCACAGATTTACATAAAACTTACATAGTCTAATGATGATGATGGTAGAAAACATCCCTTGAAATATTTCTGTCTGAAATGCCATATTTGTTGAGAAATGAATAAACTAATTTTCCGATTGGAGTTTATCGCTCAGTGAGCGTTTTATTCATTTGTTGAATCTATATGATTTCATGCAAATGTGTAATCGGTTTTTCACTATTTTCTTGTGACCCAGATGGCCGATTGATCTCAAACTTCTACAGGTTTGTCAGTTTATGTATATGGTGGATTACATAAAGTGCTTTAACTGCCAGCAACTGTTTTGTTAGCAAAACCAATTCTGTAATGTTCTTTTAAACATGTATTTAAAAGAGCTGGAACTCTGGAGTCTGGTATAATGTGAAATGTTCATGTTGTCAGCAGATCAACATGCTTCCGAAAATAAATAATAATAATAATAATAATAACACACAGTTCTTTTATAGCGCATAACACATTACAGGATAGCGTGTCCCTATGCGCTTTACATAGAAAGGAAAAAATTACAAGAAAAAGTAATGCAGATAAGAAAATCCACTTAGAAGCAAAAAAGTACATGTAGTGTTGGACACTGAGTTCATGGGTGTACACTTTTAACATTGAATAAATACGTTTTAAGAGAAATCTTAAACTTGTTTAAATAGGCCTACATGTACTTCATGGGTAGATTTGTTGATGTCTGTCTTCAGTAATTCCAAGGAGGGTTGAGACGGACTTCTCACTTTTGCAGCCGGTGTTAATTTTTATTCAATATAATTTAAAAGAGTGCAAAGGTGTCCTCCGAATAAACCTACATCCTTATCCATAGTGTGTTGAGGGGAAGCATATTTAAAGGAACATTACAGAATTGGTTTTTGCTAACTAAACAGTTGCTGGCAGTGTAAGCTCTTTATGTAATCCACCATATACATAAACTGACAAACCTGTGGAAGTTTGAGATCGATCGGCCATCTGGGTCACGGGAAAATAGTGAAAAACAGATTACACATTTGCATGAAATCATATAGATTCATCAAATGAATAAAATGCTCACTCAGTGATAAACTCCAATCGGAAAGTTAGTTTAATAATTTCTCATGAAATATGGCATTTCAGACAGAAATATTTCAAGGGATGTTTTCTACTATCATCATCATTAGACCGTGTAATTTTTATGTAAATCTGTGATCAAAAAGTATATTTTACAAGTTTTTTTCTACCAATTCTGTAATGTTCCTTTAAGGTGTACCCAGAAACCCAATAGAAGAGGGAAATGTGCAAGAGAAAGTTTAATGAATTAAAATAAAAGCTGAAAGTTGATTACAATGTATTTGCCACTGGTGATGGTTAACACTGTCAGTTGTTGCCAAATTTGACAATTGTTCACAAAAGTTTCAGTTGACATTAATTGAATCAAGATAAATTTCCAGTAATTTATTCATATTTTGTTTTTTAAAATCCTCAGACCACATCCATTGTAGATGACTACACCATCAACTGGAATCAGAAGCTGGGGACAGGGGTGAATGGTCCGGTATGGCCGTGTAAGAAAAATGGAACGAATGAAAGGTACGCCTTGAAGATTCTCCCGGATAAAGCAGCCTCCAGGACTGAGATCCATCTTCACTGCCGGTGTAGTAGGCATCCAGCTATTGTGGCAGTTTATGATGTCTACGCAAATGAAGTAAGAAATTGTTACATAACTATTAAAAACTGATCCATCAAGCTCCACCCCCCTAAGGCATTGACCAATCACAACTGCGAAAGCACACCCTGAAGTCCGAAAAAAGTTTGACTTGCTCAAATCCAATTACTTCAAGTAAACACGTTTCCACTTCTTGGAGTGCTGCGTCTTGTCTTTTGTGAGTGGCACATTGCAGAACAAGAAGCATGTGTCGTACATGTATGCACTACTCAAGTGGGCACCATTGATAGACAGATGGTGGGCGGGGCTTAATGGATCTAGGGGTATTGTAGGCACCCACAACGCATACCCAGGTCCAGCCTGGTGATTTGCGCTGAAAAATACGACACCCAAGGGTTTACATTATCATCATTTTAATGTTAGTGACAGCCCCACCGGTAGACACATGTACATGCATGTGGGGACTTTCCCAACTTCCTGAAAAGATTTGAGATGCATGTATGTAGTATACATGTGGGGAATGGATTGTAATTTATAAGTCACCAAACATGTACATGTACAGGGGATGCCAAAGTCAGATTTCATGTTGCCTCAACGGATGGGG
This sequence comes from Pycnopodia helianthoides, assembly GCA_032158295.1. Classification (NCBI taxonomy): domain Eukaryota; kingdom Metazoa; phylum Echinodermata; class Asteroidea; order Forcipulatida; family Asteriidae; genus Pycnopodia; species Pycnopodia helianthoides. The sequence goes on from CM063249.1 coordinate 6,746,162, forward strand.
CCAACATGTGAAAGGTAAACTACAAACCTCTGATTATATCTACTTGGTGTCTCTAATCGGCAGAGTGTGGGTTCGAGTCCCGGTCGTGACACTTGTGTCCTTAAGCAAGACACTTTAACCATTATTGCTTCGTCCTTCGGATGGGACGTTAAGTCGTAGGTCCCGTGTGTTGTGTAATGCACGTAAAAGAACCCAGGTACACTTATCGCTAAGAGAAGGGGTTCGCCCCGGTGTTCCTGGTTTGATTGGCAGCATATTGCGCCACAGCACCTTGTAAACCATTACTTGGTGCTATGTAAAGGAACAGGTGTAATACTTCAAAACGTAGCTCCACATTATACCTTGCAGGAAAAATACTGAGCACTTTGGGACGCCCATCGGACATGATAAAGCGCTATATAAGAACTGTGTATTATTATTATTGTTTTAGCGAATTATTAAATTTCAAGTAACCTAAACCACAAGGGAAACTGACCGGGTAAATTTGAATTAATTTTGGGTTGATCAAAGAAAAATTGGATAGAGCGGGATTTGAACCAGTGACCTTCAGATAGCGTGCTGGCTCTCTACCAACTGAGCCATCGAGCCCTAATGTTGGTGGTCTCCCTATTTTGTCAATATTTCTTTGTTCGGTTGGCAATCAGAAGCCATTCAACATGTATACATGGTATATCCGGAGGTCTCAAATCCTGCTCTAGTAAATTTGTTCTTTGTTAAACCCAAATTTAATTCAAATTTACCCAGTCAGTTTCCATTGAAGTTTATTACTTGATAGTAGACCTGTAAGGGCAGAGATGGTTCTTGTGATTGATTTAGCTTAGTAGCGCATTATTTGTTGCACAGGCTGTATACTCCCCAGGGAGCTGAGATGGTTTAAGGAATGATACTAATGGCCCAGTGACCAGGGGTAAGAAGTGTGAAGCCCTTTGAGACGCCTTTCGGGTGTGTAAAGCGCTATATTAAAACCGAACATTATTATTATTATTATTAAAAAAGGCGCATCCCCTCATCAAGGTGATCCCTCTGCTGCCTCTTCACAGAATGTATTGTAAACTTGGGTGTGATCCCTGATTATACGGCAGTTACAGGTTGAATGGCTTCTGACTGGCACCCTTGAACAAAGATATTGATATAATCATTGGAGACCGCTAGCGTTATAAGGCCAGATGGCTCCAATGGTAGAGCACCGGCACGTTAATCTGGAGATCTCAGGTTCAAATCCTGCTCCAGCAAAATTTGTTGTTTGAACAACCCAATATTTTTTATTAGACATTTGTTGATTGTTTTAATAGTACAACAAATGAAAGTTGCAATTACAAATATGTTCCCAATTTCAATGTCATTTCCTGGAATACAGACTGGTTCACCAATCGGATGACAATCGACATTATTTTGTTGGCCAAATTTTCTTGTGGCTTCTTCATGAGGTGAACTTTTCTTCCGGTGAGATAAACTAAAATGTTGAAGGAAAGTTGACGTAAAATTGTCAGGTTCCTCATACAATCTGAGTGTAGTTTTGCATTGTATGGTCAGACCCCTTGCATATGACACCACAAACCCAAACAGCGCCCTCACTGAGGTCAATGAAGACCTACATTGTATCATTGGCTGTGAGTTGTGTGTGGCATGTACACGCATGCACGTTTCCATTATTTGGCCTCAGCATTGGTGGCCAATGCAAGGGGGTCTAATTCCAAGCTGATGATGTGCCTTTGTATAATGATGGATTCAATCCGTAATCGGCACATGCACTTTCAAAGCTATACACGGTAGACCCTAATCAATGAGGAACTACCGCTGCACTTCTGTGCCCTTAAATAGAAGAGCGTATTTTTAGTAATCATTGGATGGTTCTTGAAGGCTTTATTTCTCAGCACAGACTGATTTATTGTGATTGATAATTGTCCATGGTTTAATTTCAGGTGCAATTCCCGGGCGAGACTCAGCCCTGCCCAAGACTCCTGATGGTGATGGAGCTCATGGATGGTGGGGAGCTTTTCGACCGCATCAGTCAACAGAAAGGCTTCACTGAGTCACGAGCCATCAGATATGCCATACAGGTGACACACAGGGTGGGGGAAGGGGTAGGGGTTTCTGAACCTTGGTTATCAAAGGAGGCTTACATGTAATACAGTCTGACTAGTTACACACAGGGTGGGGGAGGGAAGAGGGAAGGGATCTAGGGGTTCCGAACCGTGCTTGACAAAGTGGGGGGGGGGAGGGACCAACAATCAGATGGGTGGCACACTGTGAGGGGGAAGGGGTAGGGGTTCCAAACCATGCTTATCAAAGGAGAGACATACAGTCAGACTGGTGATACAGACGGTGGGGGAAGGGATATGGGATCAGAACCTTTTCGCAACAAAGGAAGAACAAAGAACCAGAAGGTTGACATGCAGGGTGAGGGAGGGGTAGGGGTAGGGGGAAGGGGTTAGAATCAGAACCTTGCAGTGACAAAAGAGGGTCAAACAATTAGACAGGTGACACAGAGGGGTTGAGGGTTGAGGTGTAAAGGCCGAGGTGACAAACGGGGCTTAGAAGGGGAGAGAAACCTGATTTTGTCACTCAGAAGCACAAGGCATCACGGCGTATTGTAAACGTGTTAACACTGCGTTGCCTAAACTACACTGTATAACACACAGGGACATTGACTCCAAAAATGGCACAACCAGTATTATTGTGATGATGACGTCAGGGGAATTGGGTCGAGTCACAAGTTTGTGATTGTCATTATTCATAAATGTTCCTTTATGTCCAATAACTTCCTACAAACATGCTACAAATTTACCCAGTGAAATTCTATACTGGACATCCGCAGTGTTCTTTTAATTACCGCAGTCTGTGGCAAAGTTTGGGTGGCACAGTTTTTGCAAACTGTGACTAAAAGTTTTTTTCGTTTGAACACACGTTTGCCGTGCCTCGGATTGTCTCCCACTATTAACAAGTCTGCGATTCGGTTAATCTCCTCACTTCCCTTTAATGCAACCCGATACTCAGGAAGGACTTGTTAAATTTACTGACAGGGGGGGGGGGGGGTGAGGCGGGGGGAAGGTCGACGATAAGAGACCAGGATGGAATTCGAGGCGATTCTATGGAGAGAGCCCGGGGTTCTTTCATAGTTTGCTGGAAAGTCTGAGACATGATTTACGATGTGATGAAATGAGGATGGATTGGTGAGGGAAGGGGCTGGATGAGACATGGAGGGTGAGGCTAATGTAGACCTAATAATACCCAGTGTCCAGGTAGATGTGCTTCTTTAAGATCATGCGAAAGGAAGAATCAACGTCGGGTTTGTCTTGGCTTAATGTCTTACTTCCTTGTAGTAGAAGTTAATCACATACAGTCGTGGTGATTTTTATTTTTTTTTAAACCGACACACGGAATGTAGGTCATTCCTACTGAGATATTTACTTACTTTTGTCAAAATCAAAGCTGCATGGCCTAATTTTCACTAAAAGAAATTTGTTTAATGATAACCTTTTTCTTTGAAAGAATTTTCACAGATGATCCTGGTCCAAATCGAAAAACGTACACAAACTTTTGCGCATTCCACGGACAATGCACATGAGCAATCAATGTTTGTACTTGGCGTATGGATGTGAGATGATGTCAGGATCCTGGCAATGGTTTATCTTTACTTGTCAATTGACTACCACTTGCAAGTGGTGGATTTTGTTGTGCACTACCTTAAATGAAAGCTTACAACATTCTCGAATTTATAAAAATAGCTATTTCAAAATATAAATCCAAATTTTGAGGTCAAATCAGCCAAAACTCAGAGTTACAATGACATCTTTAAGAAGTTATTCTTTTTTTACTTTATAAAGTTCTTTAACTTTGGGACTAGGAAGTGAATTTATTCACATTTCCTGTGGGTACATTGGCTAAGTTCACAGAGTAACCCAGATCCCCTAGTATATTGGATTGTGCATAACAGAGACAGGTTACCAGCCAAACTGGTTTCTCTTGACTGGTTCTCTGCTAACTTTTGCTCAGCTGATAAATTTGATAATGCTTTTTTTGTACTTGAGCCCGAGAAGTGCCCTCGTGTAAAGCTATTTTAAGCTTCAAATTACTACATTTTTTTGTAGATTGCAAGCAAAAGTACTAGAAACAGTGCCGAAACTACGGTGAAATTGTAATTCTGATAGCACTTTTGTGTACGATCTGCACTCCACCAACAATTAAGCACCCTTGGCTTAACGTCCTGACTTACGGATCCTGCCGAGTTATCCACGTAAATGTAAGGGGGCACAAAGGGGTGCACCAATTTTTTCTAGGGGGGGGGGGTGCACAACTGGCCAATTAAAACTGTAGTTTCTGTTTGCATTTTACTTAAACAAGCCCCTTTTCAGCACTCTTGTTATGCCATTTACTATTTTTTATACGATGTTCACACGTGAAGGCAAAACCAAAACATTGTCTATGGAAACATAGTTTTAAATACATTGAAATTATTACATTAAAGCATTTCAAATGTGGGGGGGGGGGGCACAGACATCAATTGGGGGAACCTGCCCCCCCCCTCCCCCCCTTTTAGTTACATCACTGTCTAGAAACAATGACTGCATTTAAGGCATGCACACAAAGCTGACTTCCCAAACTTTTATTGGTCACAACTTTTTATAATGGTCATTTGATGGTCACACGGTATGTACCAACCAATACAAATGTTATACAAATAGGGCCAATATACGGTCTGAAAAATTGGTTGTTTTAACCGATCTATGACACTGCTGGGTTAATCACTTCATAACATAACGTGGAGAAAAGGTCATGATGGTGTAAACTATGGTAAGATTTGAAAATGTGAAATTTAAGTGGTATTTAAGTGTTTTCTATTTCTATTTTCTAATTTTAGATTGCCAGTGCCATCCATAGGTGCCATTCCTTGAACATTGCCCATCGAGATCTAAAGCCGGAAAATTTACTTCTCAAAGACAACTCTGAGGTGAGTAACAAGGGGCGTGGCTTCAATCAAGCAATGTGGGGGAGGTGGGGAGGGAATTCCAATTTACATTGGACTATTAAAGTAGGGCAAAATGGGACTAAGCCGTTGCGTTCGGCCGGCGCGCCTTGATCAAGCCTAGTTGTGGAGTGACAAAGGAGTAGAGGAAATGGAAGGATTTGGGTCGCAGTCCAGCAAAACTGTCCATAATGAAATCAAAACTATGATTTGGATAAGGTACACAAAATTTGGGTGTAGTGGGCTAATCTTGTTAGTTTCATCAAATTTTTACAATTGTTTGCACCTTTTTGTTTTGGTTTAGAATTCCCCAGTGAAGCTGTCTGACTTTGGCTTTGCTAAGGTTGACGATGGATCCTTAACGACACCCCATTTTACCCCGTACTACGTCGCACCACAGGTGAGAAATGATCAGGGACCTATTTCATGGAGCTGCTTAAGAACAAAAAGTAGCTAAAGCACAACAAAATTCTGCTTACCAGAATAAGGTTACCAGCCTCAAAACCATATCACATGTACCATCTGTGACTGGTATCTAGCTTATTTTTGCTGTAATTGCAAGCAGAAAATTATTAAGCTTTACATGTATGTTCTGCTTAAGCAGCAAAGGACCTTATGCATTGACGTCATCACGCCGCCATCTTGGAGGTAAAATGATGATGAAACAATGAAACTGCATACGTACGCGTGGCGCTCAAGATGCGCCAATGGGCAGCCTTTTTTAAATATCTACCTGGGGGCGTCCTACTCAATTGACGTCAAGAATATGTCGACCAATAGAATTCCAGAGGCGGGGCCATGGTAGTAGAGAGTGTTCATAGAGTAAGATTTGCGTGCAAAAGGGATATACAGATCATTATAAGACCGTGTATGAAACGCTTCTTGATATTGATTGATGACTTTTTACTAAGTGAGAAAAATAGAATTAGCTGTTGCAAACTGCTTACCAACCAAAAGGACCTGTAGTATAGATGCAAAAAAACAGTTAGTGACCTGACGTTTCGACCCTAGCAGAGTCTTTCTCGAAGGCTAAGGATGGATGCAGACGTCTTGTGAGCTCGACAATTTTTTGTACGTTAGAAGGGGGAGACAATTTATGATTTTCATCTTGTCTTTCTTTTAGGTTTTGGAAGCGCAGAGGAGACAGAAAAGACAGCAGAAGGGAATCATACCGACATCCCCAGGCCCTTATACGTATGACAAGGTAAACATACTTTCCTTTTACAATAGACTTTGCAAGTCTTGCGCAAATTGAAAACATGAAAACAGCTCGAACAAAGATTTTTCCTGAGTGCCCTGAGCACATTAAACAATCTCCCTCAGTAGCCACCTTCAAAGCCTTACTTAAATTCGACCTTTTTCGATAGCTTATTGTACGGCGCTTTGAGCAACGACCTTTTGAATTGGCGCCTAACAGATTTTCTGATTGATTGACTAACTGATTGATTGATGATTAATTGATTGATTGATTGACTGATTAATTGGATTCACCTGCAGCTACTTATGTGAGTAACCCTTTGCCTCAAATTCCAGAGTTGTGACATTTGGTCCTTGGGTGTAATCATCTACATCATGCTTTGTGGCTACCCGCCATTTTACCCCGAGACGCCCAACAGGAAGATATCACGAGAGATGTGTCATCGCATCATGGCTGGCCAGTATGAATTCCCATCTGAAGAATGGTCACAGGTATCCGATCAAGCTAAAGATGTTGTCTCCAGGTAAAACAGTGCAACAAACACACAACCCCTTTCAGAGGAGTTGGTTCTGCGGTTCAGCCATAAAATTAACAGTTTTGTGTTTGATAAAAAAATAGTAATATTAAGAAATGTATTGTGAATTACTTTTTTGTGAGTTATTACCGTTAATACAAGCCTAGCTCCTCCCGTCTCCCCCGAAAAAAAGAGGCTTTACCATTGTAGGGATTTGATTTGAAATAAAGAACTTACACAGCATAAGGTAAAGCCCCATATATTTTCTAAATGGAGCCACTTCAAGTTATCTTTATCCAGCACTTATAATTAGCGCACCTTTTATTCATTCTTTCTTCTTGATTCTTAATTGTTCTGGCTGTTGATGGCGCCTGATTGCATTAACATTTTAGTTTGTTTAGCTCAAGCCGAGTTGTATCAGAGTGGGTTCGAATCCTGGTCATGACACTTGTGTTTTGGGGGCAAGACACTTAACTCTAGTCTCTTCTAATCACCCAGGAATTAATGGGTACCTAAGAGGGTTGAGATTGTTGATGTAAATGATTAGCGACCACCGGTTCGATTTGGCAGCCGGTGCTGCATACTCCAAAGGAGTTGAGGATGTTTCAGGACTTATTAAGGACCAATAAACTGGGGTAGTAATATTGTAAGGCGCTTCGGTTGAAAAGCGCCCAATAAACGCCTAATATACAGACTTATACTACCAAGTTTCAAATCCACTAAGCTTGTTTGTTCATGTTTGGATTTATTTTGTGGTGGATGCAGGTTATTGCAGGTGAACCCCATGGAGAGGATGACGGTCGATGAACTCATGGATCACCCATGGCTACAAGAAAACAGATCATCAAACATTGAGCTCAGTTCACCTGCTATCATGCTGGACAAGGTAGAACTTTAAATCAATTCAAATGACTGTTTCAGTCATTTTCCTACTGATTGGTGCTAATGTTAAAGTTGCATCGTTTAAGAAATAAACCACCACAAGAAAAACTGACTGGGTAAATAAATTTTCTTCAGTAATTTGTTTCACTGAAAGAACAAATTTTCAAAATGAAAAACCTTAAAAAACTTTCGCTTATGCCACGGACAATGCACAAAGTGCCTGTAACATGAAAACAAAATTGCACAAGGCTGATGGACTTGATACAATGTCGGGATCCATACAATTATTATTATTATTATTTTTTTTTCATTCTTGTCTGTGGTGGTGTGCTCGGGGGAAAAAAATACAAAATTTGTTTGAAGAATCAGCCCATTTAGGTTGGAGGGATTTGAAAACCTTGCTTTGGTGGTGATAAGGTTTTCGAAACACCATTTACAACAACATCAGGTAGATAGTTACTTGAAAATATTTTTGAGTAACTCAAAATGGTGACTGGCGTTACATTGACCACAGGAAGTAGAAGTCTGGTTTTTGGAATTAATTTCTTGAGTCTTGTATTTTGAGATTTGTTGTTGGGGTGAACTACCTTCAACTTCCCTGAGTTTTGTTCATTGTAGCCCCTTACCAAGGTTGGCTCTTAGCCTTGTTTGGGGGTGAACTTGCATTAAAAACAAAACAAAACAATGAAAGATTTACTGCAACAGAATTGAACTTGCTACCTCCGGGTTTATGTTCTGGTCATCGTACCAACTGAACTATCTAGTCGTGTGTTGGCGGTTTCCCTATTTTGTCATTATCGTTGTTCAGGGGAGCCAGTCAGAAGTCATTCAACTGTGTACGACCTTATAACCAGGGGTCATGTCCAGTTTATGATACAACCTGACTTTGTAAAGGGATGACCTTTAGGGCTATGCAACTTTTTCTTTTAAAGACAAAATTCAATGTCAAGAATTGCTTACCAAATGTTACCTCAGACAGTCACACAAAGTACTTTTAAAACTGGATTCCTGTTGACATTGTTTGACATGACCGATTGCCTGTTTTTGTCCAAGCTATGTTTGTTTTTTTTGCTTGTCAGAATTTAATGGAGGAAGCATTGAGGGTTCATTCTGAGCAGCTGACCTCAATGCGTCTACCACAGAGAAGAGTGGTGTTGAAGCCCGTGGCCAAGGCCAACAACCCCATCCTCAGGAAACGGCTCAGGTACGCGTCCTGTCTTCAGACATCAGTCACATCCAAAATACAGAAAGTCAAATCGGGACCATTTCCCCCTTCCACTTCTCATACTTAAAAAAAAACAGGATCCAAGGGAAATGAACTGATTACAATCTTTGGATAAATTCTACCGTTTGAAACAATTTTAGGGTTACAGTTTATGTTTGATGTCAAACTCTGCTCGGGGCAGTACAACCATAAATGTGATTTATTTTATTTAAAATTTTGCTGGCTATGAAACCAAGGGATCCTCAAAAGTGACTGGCACTGTGACCTGTAGGTCTGAAGAGACTTGTGTAGAGAAGATGAGGAAGAAATGTCAGTTTTAGATGTGAGAGGATAACTCCAAATAGGGGGAAACCCAATCCCCATGGGAGGCTCTGGGCCCAATTTCATAGAGCTGCTTAAGCACAAAAAGTAGTTAAGCACAACAAAATTATGCTTACCAGAATAAGGTTACCAGCCAAACTACAATATCACATGTACAGTTTGTAACTGGTATCCTGCTCATTTCTGCTGAGCAGGCAATTGTTAAGCAATATTTTCTGCTTTAAAGCAGCTCTATGAAATAGGGCCCTGGTGTGAGGCGGGATTCACACCGGGATCCACAGACCTGAAAGGCAGGGCGAGATACCAAGCCAACCTGGGCCCAATTTCATGGCTCTGCTTACTGTTCATCAAAGAATCAACGCTTACAGAAGCAGGGAATTCTGCATTTACGTTGAGTGTATTTCACGGGTTAGCAGGTTAGAGCCATGAAACTGGGCCCTGATCTCCACATATTATCTAACAAGAACCTATAACTTACAACGTTTTTACTAACCTGCACTCCATACTTTATTAGCAGACGATTGTACAAAGAAGTTCATAGAGACTAAAGTAATGGCAATTTGGTGCACTTTTGGCATGGTGTTCCATTAATTTTCAAAGAGAACCTGTTTGATTTTAGGTAATCGTTTTGGTAATTTTAGGTAATCGAAGTGTATCTTTTGATATTGCCTCTAACCTAAAATCAATTTCTCTTCCACAATCAAAACAGTCCTTGTAATAATTTTTTTAGTCGCTCCTATCTCGTGAAGTACATGTAGATAACCAGCATGTGGTAGCACAGATCAGCGTCGTTTCTCCACACTCAGCTATAATCATTTACCTTTCAGATGTCAGTCTTTGGATAACAGGGTGACAGAAGGACAGCCAGAGGCTAAACTTAGGAAGGAGAGTGATGCCATAACTAAACTCAGGGATGTCGTTGCGTATTGTATTCTCCCTCCCCAAGGTAATTCATCAAATGCTACTTTTTTTCTTTCTTTATGGTTAAAGGAGTAAATAAATCGAGCCTAGCCAAAAATCAATTTTACCCTCCTGGAAGAACCAAAACAAACAGCTCTCTCTGAAGTATTCGGAAACTCCATCCAAGATCCAAGATCCCATTTTCAATGATAAACACTTTGATTACACTGATCTTTGATTTTTTGTAAAGTTTAACTGAGACCTAAATTTGTTAGTGTGTTAACCTCTGCCACTTTTAACTTTTGTGTTTATTGTTAATAAATGTTTGAAGATTTTTAAAGATTTTTATTCTATATATATTTTTATGTGTGTAGCCAGAGGTATTGGAATTGAAGGCCTTTGGGCCACAGTTTTTGCGTAAACTTTTCATTCCGAGCATATTGCCTCTGGCTTTTGTTTAAAGGAACATTACAGAATTGGTAAGGAAAAACTTGTAAAATATACTTTTTGATCACAGATTGACATAAAACTTACACAGTCTAATGATGATGATAGTAGAAAACATCCCTTGAAATATTTCTGTCTGAAACGCCATATTTGATGAGAAATGAATAAACTAATTTTCCGATTGGAGTTTATCGCTCAGTGAGCGTTTTATTCATTTTTTGAATCTATACGATTTCGTGTAAATGTGTAATCGGTTTTTCGCTATTTTCTCGTGATCCAGATGGCCGAACGATCTCAAACTTCTACAAGTTTGTAAGTTTATGTCTGTGGTGGATTACATAAAGTGCTTACACTGCCAGCAACTGTTTTGTTTTTTAAAACAAATTCTGTAATGTTTCTTTAATTATTTATTTTTATTTTTTAAATATTTTGTGAATGTTTATTGTCTGTATTTGTTTTATGCCGAATAAATATTAATAATAATAATAATCTATGATATTTTGTTTCACTTACCAGGGGTTGTTTCGGATGAGAGTGTTTGTGAGTTAATTGAAACAGCACTGGAGTACAACATTGATTGTAACACACTGAAGCACACACTGCAGGCATTCCAATGGAACGGTAAGAATAATAGACTGTGCACTTAGGCGTTGGGACTCCTTAAAGGCACTGTCCACTATTGGTAATTACTCAAAATAATTCTCAGCATAAAAACTTACTTGGTAACGAGCAATGGCGAGCTGTTGATAGTATAAAACATTGTGAGAAACGGCTCCCTCTGAAGTAACGTAGTTTTTGAGAAAGAAGTAATTTCTCAGTAAAATATTTGAATTGATTATGAGAACTCACGTGTGAGGTCTCGAAATCAAGCATCTGAAAGCACACAACTTCGTGTGACAACTGGGTGTTTTTCTTCTATTATTATCTCGCGACGACCAATTGAGTTCAAATTTTCACAGGTTCGTTATTTTGTGCATATGTTGAGATACACCAAGTGAGAAGAATGGTCTTTGACAATTACCAAAGGTGTCCAGTGTCTTAAAATTGCACTGTCAGTTTCTTATTTTTCTCTTTTAGTTTAATGGATTGATGCTCTTTTTCTTTTATTTTTCTCTTTAGTTTAATAATTGATTCATTCTCTCACTGCAAAGTTAAATGATTGTCACATAAAACAGAAACTAACATTATTGTTGAATTACTCATTAATCTGTTAATTGTGACATCACTTGCGACTTCCACTAGAGAAACAGTGCTACGTATGTTCAAGCGACTCAAACTGCTGAACAATGGAAACATGTAGCCAAACAATTAACATGTAGTCACTGAGTGGCGCCCATGCTCTACACTCACACAGACGTCACCATACATTCTATTCTTTACATCCCTGTGGAGACATATTTTGTTCTTTCCTCTGTCCCTGTAGTTAATATCCTCTCGTAGACTTTGTACACAAACTTCCTTGTGGAGCATCCCGGTCTTTAAAAATTCCCCTATGGAGATCTTTTCCTTTTCCCTTTTTTTTGGTTTTGTTGTCGGTCTCCATAAGGTAGAGAACACTAAAACATGATGATGAGGATTGTAACGTAATGTTAGACAATAGGCATTTGCCCGTGGTCTCCTCCTCCAATAGTACCCCACTGGGACCATTGGTAACCGCTCCCACCACAGCCCGTCTTTCCAGTGCTGCTGCTTTCAGATCGTTGGTATCACAACCTGACCATTCTCGAATGTGTGTGGATATAGGCACATGTGTGTGGATGTAGGGTGTCATGGCCGACCGAGCATTGGATTCAAGTTCTGGTGGTTGAGTCATCGGGGGTGTGGGTTCGAATCCCGGCCATGACAGCAAGATGCTTCACTACAATTGCTCCTCTTCACCCAGGGGTATAAATGGGTACCTGCGAGGGTAGAGGTTGATATTGTGTTTGAAAAAGCCTTTGGAGCACCATGGCAGCCCAGGGCTGTATACTCACCAGGGAGCTGAGAAAGAACAGGAATGCTGTTGGCCCATAGACCAGGGCACTAATGTAAAGCGCATTGATACGTTATTGTAAAAAGAACTAGTTATTATTATTATTATTATATATCATTACAGGGAAGTCATTTTCATCCCCTGTGGATTATGCGAAGTTGGCTCTGGCGTTCGGCAGGATAGTGGAAGAAAGAAATAGAACCCATCCCTTACAGTAACTACAAGACTACCACGGCTGTGGAGATGACATCGATAGAACCCATCCCTTACAGTAACTACAAGACTACCACAGCTGTGGAGATGACATCGATAGAAACCCGTCCCTGACAATGCCATCAGCATCAATTCAACGTATACTCTCGACTTCAACTGAATCATGGATGTATGTATACATATTGTTCATAGTTATTTATGCAAAACATTCACAAACTCAGAAAATATTCTCGCAGTTTTAACAGTCGTATAAAACAGAATAACTTTAAAATTCAAATCCTGTTGTACAAATAGAGCTGTATTTGATATTTGATAACAGAGCTGTGTATAACCATATTCATTTTCAAAAATTGTGGATTGTGACAATTACTGTTATTTATGTCACTCTATCTTTCAAGAACTCAATGTGGAATTCACGTGTCTCATTTTAAAAACAGGTCCCTTTTTTTTGTACTAGCCAATGGCTACAGTGATAGCCAAAGATGTTCTATAGTTATAAATAAGTGAATAAAACAGCAGGCGACTAGATCTTAAATAAGGGAATAAAAGGGTAGTGACGCGGTCTTAACCGACCGTTTAAAACCGGCAGGGTCGTGGCCGTGCGGTTTTAAACGGCCGGTTAAGACCGAGTCACTACTCTTTTATTCCCATTCATAAATGCCCTTTTTGTTAAAAAGCGTAATATTGTTGGAAAATCTCAACTTTTCTGTAAATTAACTTTCATTTCCTGTCACGTCCTCGAGCCCTGTTTCGCGAAGGATATACATGCCACGCTCAACAGTTGTTGGTATTTATGAATGGCTGTTTAAAACCGGCAGGGTTGTGGCCATGCAATTTATGACCGAGCTGAAAGAAGGTCCTTTATTACACGGCCACAACCCTGCAAGGTTATTAAAGGCTTGTTTAAGACCGAGTCACTACTCTCTCTCTTTTTTTCCCATTCATAAATGCCCTTTTTGATAAAAAAAAAGCATAATAGTGTAGGAAAATCTGTTTTGTGACTAATTTTTCAATTCCTGTTACGTCCTCAGGCTCTGCTTCGCAAAGGGTCAAATTGCATGCAATGTTCAACGGTTGTGCGTATGCACGTGTGCTATTAGATTTTACATCGAGGACCGGTATTGTATTATTGCTTGTGCGCCAACATGCTGAGCTGAGCATTGAACGCGTATTCACAGCTCGTTATGTCTTTATCAGCCGTTTAAAAAACGGTCTTTAACCGTCATGTGACTACTTGTCAACCAATAGGACTGCCTAAACTAACTGGAGTACTTATGAATATTTGTTTATAACACACATTGATGACACAGATTTGATACTGATCTGACTTCATTTAATTGCATGTTTTTCATGGAAACCATTTTTGAATCTAAGGGGCTAAGTTCAATAGCTTGCCGCGAAAATCTGCACCAGTGATGATCACCTAATTCTTGCCAACAATGCTTGAATTTCAGTACTAGATGCGGAAGTGAAGGAACCATGGGCAACCTGTTAACATTTCTTGTTAACTTTAACAGTTTTGGGAAGCCAAGGGCTTAATTAGGGGATTTCTTTAAGAAAAGAAAGAATCATTGTTTTTCACCTTTCACATATTGGGTAAAAAAATTTAAGGCATTGTGAAAGTTTTCAGTTTCTGTCCCAAGAATTGTCTATGAATGGTGAAACTAGTGGGTTTGTTTTTTATGACAAACGTTAAAAAAAATGCCAGTTTTGGAGCCAGAAGTTGCAAACTTTGCTCCTGCAACAGATGCAGCACTTGTGGTGTATACCAACAGCGTAGGCTGAAAGGGGCCAGTGTCTGATCATACTGCTGCTACATAGGTATACAACTGTAATGAACAAAGAAATTGTTGCTCAGCGAAACTGTTCACCAGTCAGAATACCATGCAATGTATACTGTCTCTAACTGGTCCCATGATAAAGAAATATTTCCAGGTGAGCCACTCTCTGAACGTTTGCACACATTTTTTTATTTATTTTGCTACAGAACACCGTGCTATGATTTGTATATCATACAGTATTGAAAAACGTTAATTTTAAGGAACACAACATTATGTAAATATTATACAAGTACTAGTTCAAGGTTATTTATTTGCAGCTTTTCTACTTCAACTGTTCAGTTGTCTTGTTACAATCAGCACCAGTATTGTTTCAAAAGTTATGGACTTGTGGTTATTTACGTGTTACAGATCACTCTCACTGCCTGATGATTGTTGTGCTAAAACTTCTAATTTTGTACAGATTTTATCACATCTAAATTTTATACAAAACTCTGTTCCACCGCAACCAAAACTTGAAATGTTTAGAAACACTCAAGATCTCGACACTCAAGTTGTAACTGTCAAAACACCAGGCCTGGAATTTTTAGTCTTTGAGAGGACAAGGTCATTTTTATTTTTGTAAAGGGCATTGTAAAATCTTAAGTCTATGGGAAACTCTTGAATGGGCACAGAGCCAAGACTAGGGCAATAGAGGACGTTGGCCTTTTTTGAGGTATGGCGGACACTCTAGGAGTGCACTGTTTGGTTTGGGTATGGTACAAACGAGTTTACCCTAAACAAATAGTGCCTTTGTAATGTGTCAAACACATCTCAAAATTGCTCATGGTTGACAATAGCCTCTGTGTAATTCCAGGCCTGAAACATAAGAAGAAAAATCAAACAAACAAACAAACACCCCAACGAACAAACAAACAAACTTCCCCAACATCCCAAACAAACAAACAAACATACAACTAATTAAAAAGCTTGGTTGATATTGTATTTGTATATTTTCTGAGTAGAATGTATCTATTTTAACTGTAATATCAAGAAACATCTAAACATGGTGTAACAGATTTCTATATTAAAC
Organism: Pycnopodia helianthoides; assembly: GCA_032158295.1. Lineage (NCBI taxonomy): Eukaryota > Metazoa > Echinodermata > Asteroidea > Forcipulatida > Asteriidae > Pycnopodia > Pycnopodia helianthoides. Next base: position 6,761,650 of record CM063249.1, read on the forward strand.
AATCAGGAGGAATAACAGTATAAGTTTCCCATTTGAAAATTTATAAAGCATATTTTTGCCAATTTCAAAAAACTTCTTGCCTTTTAAAAACAAAATCAACAGCAATTCTTATATCGTAAGATTTCTTTATTTAAACAGTGTCTCCTTTCATGTCTGTATTGTTTTGAGCTGACAGGACGCCCCTCTGTAATTATGCACAGGGCCCAATTTCATAGAGCTGCTTAAGCACAAAAAGTAGCTAAGCACAACAAAATTATGCTTACCAGAGTAAGGTCACCAGCCAAAATACCATGTCACAAGTACAATTTGTGACTGGTATCCTGCTCATTTCTGCTTAGCAAACAATTGTTAAGCAATATTTTCTGCTTAAGCAGCTCTATGAAATTGGGCCCAGGTGAGAGCAAAGAGTTGTGCAGAGTACAAACATGGCTTAACGGAAACAGGCGTGGTTACCGTTCAAATGCCATTTGTATTTTGCTTGTGCATGGGTTCCCAATTCATAAACAAATAATAGTAATAGTAATAATGGACATTACAGCGTCGGTATATTGACGCTCTTTGTGCATGAACGATATTACCCCCGTCATCGGGCCGATTGCCTAAACCATCTCAACTCCCATGGGAGTATACAGCCTGGGCTGCCAAGTATGTAGCGCATCAACTAAATCAATCACAAGAACCGTATCTGCCCCTTCCAGGTGCGCATTTACCCTTGGGTGAAGAGAAGCAATTACAGCTAAGTGTCTTGCTGAAGGACACAATTGTATCATGACCGGGAATCGAACCCACACCCCAATGACTTAGCCACCAGAACTTGAGTTCGGTGCACTAGACCGCTCGACCATGACACAATAAATGATAAATTTTGTAAGCAGTACTTTGTTAGCAGTGTGCTTTAGCAGCTCAAGGGCCCAATTAAAGCTGTTCATCAGAAGAAGACAAAATTGCTAAGCAAAAATAAGCAAGGTACCAGTATTAAGTAATGTTACTTGTTACATAACATCACTATTTGGCTTGTAACCTGTTTTTGAGAAGCAATAATTTTCTGTGCTAAACATCTTTATGAAATTTTGCCCTGACTGCTACCAGCTAAACTAAAAGAAAACAAAAAGTTGCCTATTTTTGTTTACTATTTCAAAGTAAGATTTTTTTTCTTCAGATGAAGAGCAATTTTTAATGATTTGTTGATTGAGTCACTCTATTTTGCAACATTATGTCCAAATGTCTATATCTTTGATCCATTCCGGATTGATGATTGCGTCATTGCTGTTTCCTGCGCTCCAGAAGTTTGAAGATGTTCCCCAAGATGAAGGCATCAGCTCATCATCAGAGATCAAGAGGACCCTTTTCAGTGATGACACAAGGTCATGACCTCTGGAGGAGATTGATTCCTGACCTCTTGAGACCGGACCAAGACTGTTTAAGACTTTGTCATGAGCTCTTGAGACTGTCTCATGACCTGATGGTGGATGCATTTCATGACCTGGGTCATGACCTCTCCGGGCTGGGTCAAGACGCGATGAGGTCGGACTAAGACCAGATGATGAGGTCGGGTCATTACCGATTGATGGCACAGGGTCCCGACTTTTAGCAGGCTCTTGCCATCTTGAGGTGGATGGAGTTGTCGTGTGGGCAAAGCGTGCGGTGACTATTGGTGGTTGTAGACTGGTGGACTTTGTTGTTGTCGTGATCGCAGCTTGGGCGTTTGGCAAGTTTGGAGAAAGCTTTCTCTTCAAAACATTTTGTGATTGATCACTTCTGATTAAATCTGCATTCATCAAATAAAGAAAAGGGTTCATCAATTTAAAGCATATTATGTATTCAGGTTGTACAGGAAGTTATTGAATGGTCTTTCAACCTAAATCCTGCCGTGCACCCTGGCACCACCCCCAAGTCTATTGATCAATTTGTATTTTTCGAAAATGTATAACATTTTGAGAAACAATTCCTTTTTAAGAGAGAATTTTGAGGGAGAATTTTGTTTTTTGAGAGTTTCTCAGATTGTTTATTCCAAATAAAGATTATTCTTCCTGCGTGGACATAACCGCTCCAGATTTTTGGCAATATCTCAAAAACGCTACCACCATTTGAAATGAAATTTTCATGTGCTAGTTTTGTTGTAAATATCTTTATTATAATGGATTAAAACAATAGAGCGATTCCAAAAACCATAGGTATACTTTGCCTTTAAATGAACTGCCAATATTGTATTTGATTTACCTTTGTAGTCACTGTGCAGTTTAATCAGAGGTGTTTCCTTGTAGAAGACACTTTTCCATATTTGGGGGTTGTTAGTGATCCAGTTTAAGGATTTATGCTTCACAAGAGATAACAACAGAGGCAGAGAGCCACTGTGGAAGCTGTTCATCGTCATGGCTGGGCGGACCGTTCCATCTGCGTTCAGTGAGGCTGTGCCTAAAATATGCTTCTGTAGGACAAAAATAAGTGATCAGCAAAATCAACTGATTACAATTAATTTATAGGGTCTGATTTATGAAAAACTTGTCATCTTGGATCTGGAGACTATGGTACTGCACTGCATTTATTGTACATGTACCTTTGGTTACACTTAGTGTTATCGCTATATTGTGTCTGCCAGTTACCTTGCCCTTTATTGTAAGCACATTCTCGCCCGGTTGGATGAGCTTAGCCCGTAGTAAATCCATCAGGGATGGGATACGTTCATCCTCACTGGGCTCCTTCTGCTGGGTACTTGATCTAATTAAGGATGCCAACTGGGTGCTGGAGAGAGTCTGGGTTACTCCTTTCGGGTGTCTGACTATTGTCCGGTTGTCTCTGGATTTGTCTGCAGGAGGTGTAGCTGTGGATTGTATAAGTTCCATTGCCATGGAAACCTCGGACTGTGTAACTGATGCAGACCTGCTGGAACCCACTGAATTATTTGCAGTTAACAATTTTGCTGCTCCAAGGGGGATTTGTTGAAGCTACCTTCTGGGCTTTCTGCGGTGTTGTTGAAGTCTTAGGAGCTGTATTTTGTAATCCAACTGGAGCTACCGGAATCTGGTTCTTTTGTAATCTAACTGGGGCTACTGGAACATGGGTCATAGTTGGTGTGATGGCTGATGGTATGGTTGTTGACTTTTTGTGATGCATAGATTCTTGGATAGATTTCTCTGGTATGATGATGTATGCTGCTGGTTGGCCTGCTTGTTGTTTGGCTTTTAGATTGAAGGAGCTTTGCCCTGCTGCAGATGATCTGCCTCGCATCAATGATTGACATCCAGATAGAGCTGTTCCAATTTGTGCTTTGGAAACGGTTTCCAATGAACCGCGACAGGACTCTTGGAGATGATGCCGATGTCCATAGATCTGGGATTGTCTTTGGTGGTGGGCAGTAAACTCTTAGGAGCTCTAGTTGTTAATCCTTGGTTGGCTTTATTGATGGTGCCATAATTAGATTCGGTATCTCGCCTGATGTTATCGCTAGACTGACTAAGATGGGGATAGCTCATTTGGATGCAAGTGGGCTTTTGGCTAGGCCTGTCTTGTGTTATGTTACCACTTGGGTTGATCGGTTTTTCTCTCTCATTACCTGCTTTGTTGGGAAGGATGTTTTCATTACTGTTACCGGATGATTGTGAAAAGGGAAGGCTTTGAAGAGGGATGCTGCCTGGCCCTAGGCTGACGATACGGCTTTGTGCTTCAAAATCAGGCGAGGAGGATGTTTTTTCTGCTCCAAGTGAATCTAGTTGGGGACCAGGTCTTGAGGGACTATCTGTCAAGATGATAGCAGTGTTTTGTTGTGCTGATGGCATGCATAAATCCTGCTTCGCTTTGAAGGGTGGCTTAAATGACCTTGTTTCCTTACTTAGAAGTGGATTCTTACAAGTGTTTTGACTTGCTGTTGTAATTACGCCTTGAGACTGAGTAACAGGAGTGTTGGCTGAACTTGATTTTGCTGCATCTTTCATTTTTGTCACACATATGTGTGTTAAATTGGACATTGCTGCTTCTGGCTGTTGGATTGTTTTGTTGGTCGATCTGTTGACACCTGATGCATCCTGCGGCAATTTGCAATGTTTCTGGCTAGTTTCTGGTGGCTGCCGCTGCGAAGCACGATGTTCTGCATACTGGGTGTGCAGAGTGGCAGCGAGTTCCTTGTGTGACTGCAGCAGTTTCAGTAGCTGCTGTTGTCTTCGAGCCATGTTTTGCAGCTGTGCTTTTACCTCATGCTGCTGCAGCTGTGACTGTGACTGGCTGCTGCTGGATGGTGCAACTTGCTGTTTCATTATGACACTAAGTTGACGCCGCTGCTCTTGTTGTTTGGTGACAAGTTGGCGGAGTTTGCCCTGCATGTCTTGAAGACCTTTTTTGATGTTTTCTGTGTGTGGATAGCATAAAACAAACTATTGTTTGGAACCTGATTAATTAGTATTACATGGATCATTATGGACGGAGTGCATTCTATTTGCAATTAGTCATCATATATTCAAATGCGATTGTGTGTATAAATTCTGAAAAAAGGTTTTGTTTTAAATAATGTCAAACGATTTAATGGTTTGAGAAATGTAACAACAAAACTTGCATTACTGTTTGCTTTCCAAAAGGGATTGGAAAAAGGGCTTCAAAAAAGTTAAAATTCAACTACCTTTTGTTATTGTGAGTGGTTTATCGATCCAATACTGTTGTAAGTAGCCATGAAGCTGAATTGCAACAATATTACAAGTATAAAAAAAATGATATGTTAAAATTTATAAAATTAGTGATGCCTAAGAATACTTACCATTGTTCTTATCTTGCTACTGTGCATCAGTTGTTGTCTTATTCCTGCTGCATCTTCTTAATCTCAATCACTGCCTCATCCTCTTCCTGGGATACACAGACAGAGAGGCTCTCATCATAAGAAGAACTGCTCCTTGTATCAGCAATCTCGTTTGGTGTCTTGCTCTTGGGAAGCGATTGTGTTCCAGAGGCGTGCTGCTCATCAGTTGGTTTTGGTTGGGAATTCGTTGGCACAAGACTCGGCATCCTCTTGTAAGAACAGTCCCATCTGGTGTCTTAGTGTAGGGAAGCAGTTGCATTGTAGGGATGTGGTGCTGAGGGGGTGTAAGATGGGTATCTTTATGCACAAGTCTTGTGCTCCTCGATTGAATCGTGATTACTGCTTGACGCTCTGAAGGGTCAGTTGGTTTATCATCATCTGAATCAAGGCTCAAATTCTTGGAAGCAGTGGGCGTGGTTAATGCTTGACATTCTGAAGGGTGGGGGGTTGTCTTCTAACTCAAGACTTGTACTCTTGGAGCAGTTGGCTGGTTACTGCTTGACATTCTGAAGGGTTGGGCGGGTTGTCTTCTAACTCGAGACTTATACTCTTGAAGCAGTGGGCGTGGTTACTGCTCGACATTCTAAAGGGTTAGGGTTTTATCGTCTAACTCCAGATTTGTACTCTTGGAAGCATTGGGGGGTGTGGTTTCTGCTTGAAATTCTGAAGGGATGGGTTGGTTATCTTTCAACTCAAGACTTATTATCTTGGAAGCAGTGGGCAGAGTTACTGTTTGACATTCTAAAGGGTTGATGGGTGGGTTTTCTTCTAACTCCAGTCTTAACTCTTGGAAGAAGTGGGCATGGTTAATGCTAGAAGTTCTGAAGGGCTCAGCAGACTACCTCTAACTCAAGGTTTGTTGTCTTGGATGCAGTGGGCGTGGTTACTGCTTGACTTTCTGAATTATCTGCTGGGGTATCTTTTGGCAAAAGACTGTCACTCTTGGATGAAGTGGGTGTGGTCACTGTTTGACTCAAGTCAGGGATAAGAGGATGCACACAGTGTTGAGATGGGCAGGTAGTGTTGCTTGACTGCATTGGAGAAGGCTCAAAATGCAAGGCTCCCGCCATAGAACTTTGCAGATCTGTAAAATTGAAATTTAAAAATAAACATTGATTTTGACAATTACCAAAAAGAATATCATGCCTTTAAAGAAAATCATTTTTAAAAACTACATCAAAATACACGATAAAAAAGTGGTTCATATCAGACCAAATTAGGGAAATCACCAACAGTGATAATTTTATAAATCTGTATAATGTCAAGAAATCAAACTGCAATCCAGATGCCGATAAGAGGTTGAAATAAACTGGAGTTTGAGTTCATGACAAAGATTTATTTTGATAAATAATTTTGTTGAGGGTAGGACTTTACCATCACCCAGAGATTCCTCAGCATCATTTGATGAAGTCACGTCATGAAATCTTGGAAGCTTTGACGATAAAACATGTTCAAAGACTGGCGAGTCTGGTGGACTGATGGTTGAGTGCATTCTCTTCTCTGGTACCCTGCAAGATGTTCAATGGAAAAAAAAAGAATAAACAAAAAGAATCAAATTTGAAAACATTCTCTACACTAAATAGGGTGCTCTGGATCTCAAAGCTGTTGGGCATTCTGGACCCAAATTTTTGAAGTTAACTGGCCTAAGAACGCTGAATCAAAATAAAATTGTTACTTTGTGTTTATCTTTTGTTTTAAAAGCCCTACTATGCATTCTGGTGAATTCTAAATGGTTTTATCTTTATGATTTTTGTAAATTTGATCCGAAAGTCAAAACTAAATTTTAAAAACTTTTTAAAGTCCCAGCTACGCTTTTACCAGACTCTCAGACAGAGGTTTCCAAAGTAATGCAGAGACATATCTTGCCCCAAACATAGCCCCAAGGATATGGAGGAAGTCCAGCGGACTAGCCCTAAATTGAGGCTATAAGACATACCTGGATGTGAGTATGGAGACGGACATCTCACTTTGGCAATCTGCTGAGTTGGTACCCAGCGGGTCGCTATCTGGATTGGTGGCTTCATCTGGCATTAAGAACACAAAATGATTAGGTTCTCAGTGAAAATGGTTGGACACTGACATTCACACAGCAAAAGTTCCTTTTTTTAAATAGAAGCCAAAAGTGAGCACAACTATTTTGTATAAAATACCAAATCAGGCATGATCTTTGACCTTTAAAAAAAGTAAAATCTCACCAAGTACAACAGCAAGGGTTTATTTATTTACAGTGGTAGAGGTTTTGATATGTTTTTGAATTTAAAGTCTGATCTTACTTATTTTTTCCTGAGGGGAATAAAAATGGAAATAAGATGAAGAATATAGGCCCCGCTATAAACGCCTACAAAGGAATTAAAAAGTTTATAAACAAATTGTAGACTTAGTCCTAGCTCCTAACTAACAAGTAACACCAAATTAGTGGTGTAATGTGATCCAGGGTATTTAAAATAAAAATCTTGTAAATGTACTTTGTACTTGTTACTCGTCGTAGTAAACATCATGTTCAGTGGATGTCTTACATATTTGAGCAGAAGATACTTCAACCTCATCATCGACATTGACGATAGGACAGTCTGTTGCAGTCTCACGGGAGTTTTCACCATCACTGATGTACATTTTGTTCTCTTCTGCTGTTTTCGTTTTTATTCTGATGCTGAAAATTTCATAAAGATAGTTCAAAAACCAATCAGAACTTACGAAAGGACAGGCCTAAATTATTCAACACTTGAGAATTCGATAGAACAAGACAGGGAAAAAACTTGTTCTTAATGTTTAATCTGGGATTTACAAATTACAATAACTGCAATTTTTCCATAAATTAAACTTAAATTTGAGACTGATAATTATAGGCCTATTCTAAGAAAAGACTTGGTTATCGATTTACACTTGACTTGACTAACTAAACTCGACAATTGCGGCAGCCAATAATGTGACTGTGCCACGCCCACCTGACCGATGCATGAATTTTACTCAACTGAAAAAGCCCTTCGAGAATGGAAGGCGAGTCGTAAATGTCCAAGGAATCCTCCACTATCGTTTCTGCGTCACTGCAATCCATGGGGACTATTTAATGTGCAAAAAAAGTAACTGTAAAAAGATGAGCTACACATCACATTCTGCATGACCTCCTTTCTTTGAAAACAGCAGACGACACAATTTCCCGCGAGGTAGTGACCAGCCGGCCGACTTGATGAACACATTTGAGAAGCGCCCTCTGTTGAGCAATTATGCTTTGTACTAAATTTCGAGTAATAAGGGGGTCAACATTCCCGTACTAAAAGCTCTTGGTGGCGGTATACCAATGAGCAAAGCAAAGTGTCGCCCTGACGGTATCACACCGATTTTGAAAACTCAGGTAAACTTTCTTTTCTTTTAGAATTGTAATTACCAATTACCAAGTCGGGTTTAGACTTGAGTCAACAAACCACTTAAATGCTAGTAATGAAATGAAAGATTAACCGAAATTTATTGATTGGATTTTATTTTTAAACCAAATTGATTTTCATGTTCACAATAATCAATCATTTATTCTTTCACTTCCCAAGTCAACTCAGAATTCTGTGGTGGTAGAGCAGACAGACTCTAGAGCTAGACTAAGTAACTGAGGCACTGTACTCGGGTGATCTGGTGATAGTTCAACATTTGTTCCATTCTGGGTTGTTTTGTTATGCAGCGGCGTAGCCGGGGGGGGGGGGGGGGAATTACGATAGTGCTCACAAAAATTTTAAAAAATAAAAAAAGAGGAAAATGCGTGTATGTATTTATAATCTAATGTAGTGAGCAATCGCGATCGCGATCGGGATCACTACCGCAGCCACAAAATGCCAAGAATATAAGAGGATGGTGGCCCCCTGCAGGGTCCCCCTCCCTAAATAAAAGCATGACCCCCACCACTGACAAACCCATTCCCACTCCCCCCACTTGAAAGCAATTTGCCCCCCTTCCCCACCGTAAAAAGTTGTGGCTACGCCTTTGAATCTGCAATTTTTCTCCATTCCCTGCCTAAGCAGATAAAACAACAGAATCTCCAAGAATTAAAGCACAATGTCAGGTAGGAAGGTACGTTTCGAAGAAAAAAAAACCTCCACCAGCTGGAGGAGGAGCAGGAGGTGATACAACAGGAGAGAAGAGCTGGAATCGAACCTTCAGCAAGAAACACACTCTGGATAGCGATGAGGAGGATGATAACAAAGAGGAGGTTGATAATGAGCTGAAGGAGGATGACGTAGAGGGTAGGTCTGAGGGGTCAGTCAGGGTCTGGTTGCCTTGATATGACTAGATGAAATCATTTCGCATTGAGCAGGGCTCGAAATTTACACTGGACCACAGACCCTAGGCCAGTGTTTTTAACACTGGGTATGCTTTGAGTAAAGTTCGGCGGTCTTGTTTATAAAATTGAATAATAATACTTCACTGTGTAGTATTTTCATTCTGGTGTTGTAAAAAGATTTCTGGTTTAGAAAACTATTGAGCTGCAAGCACTGAGGTCTTGTGGACTTTCCTCGCAAGTTCCAGCCCTGATGGTGCAACTCTAATTCCAACTACATTATCTTGCACATTATCCAAAATGAAGCATACAAGTTGTTCTTTTTAGCTAAGTAAAATTAATTTACCATGAATAACTTATCGCAGTAGATGTTGAATTTCACTGAACTAAAAATCAAATGTCCATATTACATGTATACTTGCAGGAGCAGAGGAAGCTACCGTTATAGCTGAAGGGGGTATCCGTGTGACTCCCTTCAATCTATCGGAGGAGATGGAAGAGGGTCGATTTGATGCGCATGGAAACTACTATGAAAAGAAAGACAAGGAGGTCCGAGACAACTGGCTGGATAACATCGACTGGATGAGGTACTCGGAGAAAGGAACAGAAGAACGCATCGGAGAGAATGAGATCCTTACGGAGAGTCCAGAGCCCGAACCGAGTAGACCCGAAACAAAAATCTTGGCAGACATCATTGGGTTCCTCAAACCTGGCGAAACGATCACCAAGGCACTCCGGAGGCTTGGCGGTGGGAAAAAGAAAGGGGTAGCTGCGACGAGAAAGTGGGGTCCCAAGAAGGCCAAGACGGAGGAAGGAGACGGGACGGAGGTGGACAAGGAAAGCATGTTGAAACTGACGGGGTTTGTGGACGAGCTCGTTGCCAGTGGCAACTATGAGGCATATCAGTACACATTTGAGAAGATTACTCATTTGTTGAAAGAGGCAGGACCGAGTAAGAAAGATGAGGAGATGTTTGATATGTTTGGGGATGAACCAGCAAAGGAGGACGCCTCAAAGAAAGATGGACTCGCCAGCTCAGCAGATGGTGAGCTGAAGTTGAACTTGTTTTTCTAATCTGTAGTAGTTTTCCAAGAGTGACCAATAGGGAGGTTAAAAAGAGTTGAAATTACACTTCTCGGCCTGTGATTAAAAAAATGAAATCCTTTTTCATTCCAGGTGCAGCCAGCAAAGACGCAAATGGAGCAACAGACAACCCGAGTTCCAATCCCACTGCTGCCACCGTATTTGACCCCGACAAAACCTACTGGGTGTACAAATGGGAGAACAAGGAGGAAGCAGATAAATACGGACCCTATGAAAGCCAACAAATGCAAGACTGGAAGGACCAGGACTTCTTCGCCGATGGTGTGTGGGTTCGGAAAGTTGGATCGGAAGGGAACTTCTATCAGTCTAAGAGAATTGACTTTGAAATATACTTATGAATACGTTCAAGTAACTCGCACTTGATATATCCCAATAAAGGTATTGTTTAACCCCTACTGGAACCTTTTTCTCCCAATTGGGATAGCGATTTTCCCCACAGAGAAACCCTTTGGTGATATTCAAGCTTGTTCTCAGCCGAGCTATCTCGATTGAGTATACTTTGTTCAAACCATTTTTTCTTCCTCTATTGTCCGTCCGCAAATGGCTGCATAATATAAACAAGAAATTAGAGAAAGATTTTGTTTTAATTGCACATCCAGGCACGTTTTAATATCACTCTGATATTTTTACCCTCATCCAACCTGTAAAAAGATGATAAAAGCTTGTGTAATCTTAAATCATTTGTAGGCTCTCATTAAGATATTCTTTTTCTTTTTTCAAGGATCTAATTTCAGCCTCGGGGAACAATTTTGTCTAGCAATTTTGCTTTGCAAAATACTGGACCGATTATGTATTGTACACACATAATGAGTTAGCAAGTGATATATTTTGTGCAGCATTTGCTATGCTATACAAGGGAAATTGTTCAAGGCCTGCACTTTTCCTGAATTGGCCAAAGCCCTGTCGAACTGCCTGATTATTCAAGCCCAACATATTTTTATGACCTTTAACCCTTTAGAGACCGTAGCGGCCACTAGGGGCATATGTACCAAAATTACCATAGCAGCTGCAAATGCAAGATATGACCTATGTACTTACACCATGGAGGAATTCTACCTCCATGCTTACACTCAACCCAAAAGGTCAAAGTAAAGGTCATGTCCTGGATAAACATTGTCAACATCCTATCTACGCACTCTAAAACTAAATATCTAGTTAAATCAATATTTTCTCGAAAATGTTTGTGAAATGCATGTATCAACACTGTTATCCATACCGGGGACATTGGTGGTGATTATTCAGAAAGAAAAAAAAAGGTATCTAAAGGGTGTCCTCTGTATGATTCGGTTTTTATATTTTAATAACGTTGGGAAAACAGATCTGTTTGAATGAAGAGAGGGCTTGCTTTTGTCAAAGTTCAAGGGGGGCGGGAGATTGTTCCAGAGTTCTGAGGTAGCCTGGGAGAAGGACTGATGACCCCAAGAGTGATTGGTGCGGGGGACAGTCTATTTAAGTAGTTTTTCTGATAGGAGGTTACATGCAGTGGCTGGTACAATGGGATAAGTCATTGTGTAACCGGGTGAAGTGCCTTGCAGTGAACAGAAAACACAAAGGAGAACATTGACGGTAATGGGATCAGTGACCTGGTGAAGTGAAGAGACCAATAATGTTGTAATCATGAACACTGTTGATTCCTCATTCTTGGAAAGTAACTGAAAATGATTTTTCGTGGTTTTTTACACGAATTTTAATATTTTTGACTTTGTTTTATTTTGTATATTGACTTACATTGCCCCTACCCCATATACTGTACATCATTGCACCTTTATCTACATGTAGGAGAGAGTATTTAGGTCAGTTTCATTCTTAGGAATTCTACTTAGCTTCCATCATTCCCACAGAGTGAGGTGATCAGATGATTTGGTCAGAGAATTGTCCACAAATTGCTCAAAAGGAAATTTACTTTCAGGCTTCAATTTTTGAAACAATTGGTTTAAAAAAAATATTTCATGTAAGATGTTAGTTTGTATATAATTTAGATTGATTCATGCTTGTTCATTACGGTGAATACACATGGGTGCTGTATTATTTTTTAAATAGATTGGTGTCTGTTATATGAATTAAGATTCAATGAGATATTTATTGATTACAAAATTCCATTTGGCTATTTCATGTGTATATTCACAGTGACTATCCTGGGCATAAGTGTGATGTAATTCCACTGTAAGCCACGCCCACTTCACACAAACTGGCTCCACTGATTACCAGATCAATGGCTGGCTCTTTCTTTGATGATTTATGCAATAATAATTAAACTTGGCTCTTACATGTGTTCGTCATAGGCTAAGGTCTTCACAGAATTACAAAATTTTGGTTTTTGAACAGTGAAATAGGTGATTTTTGGTAACATTATTCGAGGACGTACGCCAGTTTTGGAGCCAGAAGTAGTGAAAACTTTGGGAAAGCGGCAGATATGTAAGGCCTGTGTGACACCATAACTTACCATCAGGATTTAGGTCTAATTCATTAGTGCTAGAGGTTTATGGGTCTCTAAAGCATGCTAGACATTAAAAATGAACATTACAGAATTGGTGAGAAAAAAACTTGTAAAATATACTTTTTGATCACAGATTTACATAAAACTTACACAGTCTAATGATGATGATAGTAGAAAACATCCCTTGAATATTTCTGTCTGAAACGCCATATTTGATGAGAAATTAAAGACACTGGACACTATTGGTAATTGTCAAAGACCAGTCTTCTCACTTGGTGTATCTCAACATACGGATAAAATAACAAACCTGTAAAAACTTGAGCTCAATTGGTCGTCGAAGTTGCGAGATAACTATGAAAGAAAAAAACACCCTTGTCACACGAAGTTGTGTGCTTTCAGATGGTTGATTTCGAGACCTCAAAATCGAATTCTGAGGTCTCGAAATCAAATTCGTGGAAAATTACTTCTTTCTCGAAAACAATGTCACTTCAGAGGGAGCCATTTCTCACAATGTTTTATACTGTCAACCTCTCCCCATTACTCATTACCAAGTAAGGTTTTATGCTAATAATTATTTTGAGTAATTACCAATAGTGTTCCACTGCCTTTAATAAACTAATTTCCTGATTGGAGTTTATCCTCAGTGAGCGTTTTATTCAGTTTTTGGAATCTATATGATTTCATGCAAAATGTGTAATCGGTTTTTCACTATTTTCTCGTGACCCAGATGGCCGATCGATCTCAAACTTCTACAGGTATGTCAGTTTATGTATATGGTGGATTACATAAAGTGCTTACACTGCCAGCAACTGTTTTGTTAGCAAAAACCAATTCTGTAATGTTCCTTTAATATTGTTACAATAGATTTCAATAATTGAATCTATGAAATGGATTCAAAGCAAAGTTATTTCCCGAGTTCTTATTCGGTAAAGCCATAGAGAACACCGAGTATGTTTTACGCAAATCATGGAAATCTGAAGAGTACAATTAGATAGACTTGTTTTAATTATTTTTTCTTTCTGACAAAAAGAGCCACGTCATTGGGGGGATTTACATACCCATATATTTCAAACTGCAGGTTGACCAAAATCCATTGCGTTGCAGTACTTGCAAACTCTTGACAAAAAGGTTTCCATAAAAAACGATTGCTCTTCAAGACTTCCTGATTTGTCATTTAACAGCCTGCTCAGATGTAAGGATTTCAGAGAGAAAAAAAACCCGATCCTTTTATTATCCATTGTAATCTTTTAAATATACACTCGGAGATGTACTCATCAAAGTTTAAAATGAAATGGAAATGAACTGGTATTTGTTGTAAAGATTGGTTTATTTACACTGGAAATTGGCAGAGTAATAAAATTATATCAACATTAACTTGGATGTAAAACTATGCATTTTCTTAAATAACCAAAGTTTAATAGAGGTTGATACATCTTATCTAGAGTGTGGGAATAGTGGGTTTGAATCCTGCCAAGTGTTTTTGTTTTTTTTCCACGAGACTAGCCAAAAACTTTGAGTACAGAGCTTAATGGCCATCAGTTCAAGGGCAACAGACTAAAAAAAAATAGGAACAAATAATAATAGATGCCCACAATGCGACAGATAATTTGACAGACAGTAGTAATTTTTTATATAAATGCTATTCCAATACACATCTCATCATTTAAGACATTGTGTGGTAAATGTGTCTACACAGTCAACCCTCCTACTGTCTGACCACTGTGGTTTTGACTGATGGCTAAACTATGCCAGCCTGCAATATGATACCATGTGGTGAATACATCTACACAGTCATGACGGTTTACAGTCAACCCTCCTACTGTTTGACCATTCAATATCATCCAATGTGGTTTTGACTGATAACTAAACTATGCCAGCCTGCAATATGATATTATGTGGTGAATGTGTCTACACAGTACACCCTCCTACTGTCTGACCATTCAATATCAACCACTTCGGTTTTGAACAGATAACACCACTTTGTTGCAACATGACATCATGTGGTGAATTTATCTACACAGAACATACAGTTTAATTCTGTGGAACCACATACAACCAATGCAACTGAATGGTTTCAAATGGTGGGTCTACTCGCTGGAAAATGTGGTAAGCCAAGAGTCGGAGGTTTCATTATGAAAAGTACTAAACTATTCCACTTTTTAAATCGCTGGTAACTCAGTAACAGCTCACAAAAATGTTACAAACATACCTCTGTCTTACTGCAAAGAGCTTAACCATTATTTTCACCTTGAGCAAAATACGAGGCTAGCACATTATAAAAGACTGTTGTCAAGCATTCAAGTAGTGACACTGAGCAAATACAAAATGACAGTTGATATGAGGTCCTTTGATACTGTACATGTACAATAATATTTAAGGCGCCATTCAGAATTATAAATTTTTGTTGGTATTTCTTTTTTATGTGGATGGTCGGTTAAACAAAAGAAAATTTATAACCAAAGTTTAGTTTCCAATCAAAAACAAGAAGAGAAAAACGCAGAACATTTTTTTAAACTAAAAATTTTTAAATAATAATTATGAATGGCCCCTTTTCATGGTGTTTGAGTATTTGGATTTGGTCCTCCGTCAGTCCGCTGAGGTACTTTTACTGGACTTTTTCTTGGATTTCCGCTTCTCCTTTTCAACTTCGTGGCTTGCATTTTGTTGCTCATTCATATCACGTATGTGCTTTGCCTGTAGTTTTTATAAGACAAAAGAAAAGGTCTATGAAAACTACTGATGGCTTAAATCTGAAACTTGATTGAAATAAAAAGTATTAAGTCAGTCAGTTGATCGATGACAATGACTGATGATGATGATCTAGTTGAATAGATGGTATCTTGCCCAGTTGCCCTGCCTTTCACCTCTGTGGACCCTGGTTCGAATCCCGCCTCGCATCAGAGCCTCAGAGTGGATTCGGTTTGCCAGTCCCTACCTGCTTACGTTAGTCTTTCCAAGCTTTTCTCACAAATCTAAAAACTTAGCAATTCTTCAATCATATTCTTTACACAGGTATCTCAGCCCTATGGGTTAAAGTGCTAGTCACTTTTGGAACCTTGTTTTCATTACCAGAAAAATTACTCATAAAATTAAATGATCTGGTACACCCAAACAAAGATGTTGACAAAATAGGGAGGACCGCCAACACAGGGCTAGCTCAGTTGGTAGAATGCCGGCACATTAATCTGGAGGTTGTAGGTTCAAGTCCTGCTCTAGCCAATTTGTCTTTGTTCAACCCCCAAAAATTACATGATGATCTGGAAACTTGCGTCAATTTGAAGTATTAAATCTGTAAAACAATATGGAATATCTTACAAAGAATGACTCCAAAATTCAAATTCAACAGGGTTTAATTCAAGGTCCCACCATACCATCTTTCCACCTTAGTTCAATTTGTACAAGTGGTTTCAAAACCGCATTTACTTTGAAGTGATTTAGCAAGTGCCATTGTCAATCAAGGGGCTTGCTGAAAGAATTGGAACCATTGATACTCCCATTGGGAGAAAGGGTTCACATCAGGGTAGAAGTATACCCCGATTGGGATAGTTCAGAAGATAATGAATGGTAACATACCAAAGGTGCACTCCTTCGGGCTAACAGTTTAACATCATCAGCATTGACGACCGATCTTTTACCATGTCTAGAAAATCAAATGTAACACAGCGTTATGAAAGAAAAATCTAACAAAAGAGTGCAAAATTTCTGAATTTCTTTACAAATGAAACCAAAAATGACTTACTGTGCGAATTGTTCCAGATCTGTAGCAAAGATAGCTGTAACAAGAAAAATGACAGAAGAAAAAGGGTGAGTTTTTACTCTGACAAATAGAGAAAATTATCTACTGCAAACTGTCTTGTACAACAATTGGGTCTTACCACTTTGTTTAAAAGTTGCTTCTGAAAGAACGGCAATAAACTGGCGAGAAAATGTCACATCCAGCTCTTGAGATAGTTCTTCACAGACCTGACCTACGCTGTAATGGACTGCAGCCTTCAATCTCTGAGTTAAAAAAAACAAATTGAAATATCATTGATTAAGAGAAATAAAAGAGTGGTGAAAAGGTCTTAAATGGCTGTTTAAAACCGCAGGATTGTGGCCGTGTGATAAAGGACTAAGTCAAAAGGCGAGGCCCTTTATCGCACAGCCACCACCCTGCAAGGTTGAAATGTACCAAATTCTTCAAAGAAAAAAAAGTGTGATCACACTTTTATCAAGTTATGCAATGTACATGCATAGCACTCCACACTAATGCTAAAAATAGAAGCTCAGGACGGTATGTCAGACAACAGGGCAAACATCACTAATACTAACAGACGTGCATGACATGCGCATACATATCCAAGCTTAAAGGAACATTACAGAATTGGTAAGAAAAGAACTTGTAAAATAAACTTTTTGATCACAGATTTACATAAAACTTACACGGTCTAATGATGACGATAGTAGAAAACATCCCTTGAAATATTTCTGTCTGAAATGCCATATTTGATGAGAAATGAATAAACTAATTTTCCGATTGGAGTTTATCGCTCAGTGAGCGTTTTATTCATTTGTTGAATCTATATGATTCATGCAAATGTGTAATCGGTTTTTCACTATTTTCTCGTGACCCAGATGGCCGATCGATCTCAAACTTCTACAGGTTTGTCAGTTTATGTATGTGGTGGATTACATAAAGTGCTTACACTGCCAGCAACTGTTTTGTTAGCAAAAACCAATTCTGTAATGTTCCTTTAATGTTACAAAGTCATGAATGTTATTACTTTAGCTAACTCCTCACGTCACAACATTCTTGGAGAAAAAAATTGTATAAGAATATTACCTGCACATATGCAAGATTGTCACTCTCTTCTTGATCCGCCATATTGCAAGTAGAAAGGTAAATAAAACTGTGCTGTTAGTACAAAATTTAAAAAGACAACACACAACTAGCCACACAGCAACTAGAATTAATCTTAATCTTCACCCAATTTCAATCGTGTTTATGTTAGAGTGAGACTCCCCGAACTTGGTAACAATTTGTTTGACTGGTGTCCACAATTCATGCACTGTGAAATGTTGCTTATATATGGGTACCAGGGAAAAGTTTGGCGCGGTATTTCAACATGGCGCCAGTAAAGTTGAGAGAAGTCATCATGTGTAGTTCACAGGTTTGTAACATGTTTTGTGTGAAACCGTTGTTTTAAGTTAAAGTCATGGTGACCATTTCTTGAAAGGAAGTATTTACTAAGATGACTTCTTACTTTCGAGCTGTAGTGGGCATTTATAGTCAGGCATAGTACTATTTACTAACTGTAGCATGTATTGCACACACACGACGAATGCATGATCAATCCAATCCATAGCCCCCCACAGCGTAGTATTGGCACTATTTTATGGGGCTAGACATTTTTACCTCCATGCTGCACCACTCAGCTGGGCCAGAGTAGCCCCATTAAATAGTAGTCTCTTGAAGAAGATTGTCAGTGTCACTATAATTAATACATTACTAGCAAGAGGTATTACAGATAAAGATGATGACTGGAATGTTTTATTGATAATTTTGAATAACTTCTAAGTCTCAATAAAACTTGATCATATAGACTATAATACTATAGACATAGAAACTAGAATGTGATAATTATTGGATGTTGATAACATTTTGAAATAATTCGTCTCAGTTGGTCAGTTATTAATTTAGGACTTGATTTCCCTTAAAGGTATTGTACACTTTTGGTAACAGTTCAAAATCAGTGTCCACATTTTGTGTGGTTAAACATATGCATGAACAAACAAACCTGTGAAAGTTTGAGCTCAATTGGTCATCGAGGTCACGAGAAAATAGGAAGAGATTCTATTTTTGGCTGTTTTTCACATTATCGCGCGTGATAATTACTAATTGTTTTACTCGTTTCTCAGAAACGATAGCATTTAGGCAGAAATTTTTTAAAGAACCTTTCTACCATTACTTATTTAAATCATGTAAGTAGATGTGTTAAATTCTGTGAAACATTTGATTTTCATTTACCAATAGTGTCAGGGCCTTTAATCCTTGGGATCTGGTTACATTCACAATTTCATAAATCCTTAAATGTGTAGACATTCTTAATTCCTGTGTGGTTTCCAGGATCCCATTCACAAGGTAGAGAATCTATTACACCAGAGCAGCCAATGGAAACGATGGCTGTGTGCGTCGGGGGACCGATCAGGTTCTTTACAGGCAGAGTTCCAGCTGGAGAAAGCAGCCAAGATTGGCTATGTGGATCTTGGTAGGTATTGTGGATCAATTGTCTGAGTGTTCACGCCTGACGGGCCTACAGGCACGGACGGGCCGGACAGGTCTTCAGGCCAGATAGGCCGGACATGCCTACAGGCTGGACAGGCGTATAGGCCAGGCAGGCGTATAGGCCAGGCAGGCCTCACATTTCCTTTAAGCTGTCAATTTTTGCAGCAGATGCCACATTTCATGAATCGTTGACATTTTTGGCTGACTGCAAGGTTCTTATGTCTTATTTCTTAATTCATTACATTTATTACTTTCATATCCACATCGTCGTACCCTATGTTCCGTCTCTACACCTCAACTCGTCCTGCCCAACACTTGTACCATTTCATGGTCATGGCTCATCCTTATTCACATCACCAGAACTCCGGAACCACACATTTCAACATATAAGAACTGCACCCTATTGTTACCCAATTCTTTTGACTAAACTAACAACCTCTGGTGCCAACTTTTTTTGACCACTCAAGCACACATTCTCACACAACAGAAAGCTTGTGTTCAAAGCTCAATTTTACATAATCATTTATTACTTTGAAGATTTCATTTTGGAGCGTGATAAGTAATAAAAGATTTCTTACATTGTACTTCTTGAACTTCCTTCCATATAATCACCAAAATCATTGACTTATTTTAGTTAAATCAATTTTAATTGTTGTTCGATGTGTTTGTTTCAGGTAACTATGGATCTGCCTTTGTGGAGATACTTGTCCAGAAATCTTCCTGGTCCAGTAGTAAATACGTCACCTTGATCCCTGCCACTATGCTGATGTCTCCAATGGAATGCAAGAGTGGACAGAATAAATGCGGCGTCAAAATGTTCACCAAAGGTAAACTCTAAGATCGGTTAATCCGTTGAATAAATAGAAGGCAGGCAAAAGCTGGCATTGCAGTTGATATGTCTCCAACAATTTTCACCAACCTTTGTGCATATCTTTTGAATTTTGTTGGCTTAAGGACAATGAAGCAAAAATATTCAGGAAACCAGTTGCAACTGGTACATATGCAATGGTATTTTTGGCTGGTAGCCTTTTTTCTGGTAAGCACAGTTGTTTTGTGTTTGACTAGTTTTTGTGGTAAAGCAAATCTATGAAATTGGGCCCGGGTAGTTAGTTGTTTTTATACATCAGTCTAAATATCCAACATTGTATTTATTTGCCCACAGGTTTTGTTAATTGTTGTCTACATTACTTTTACAGATACTTTCTTATAATAATTCTCTCTTTTGTTTATAACAATTAGTTTTCTAAAGTTGTTTTTAAATCTGCTCTTTGGGAATTAAACACAATATTTATCGGAAGGCAAGAACAATAAGTTATGTTTCCTATCTCCCAACACGACCTAGACAAATCTTGCAAAACCTAATATCTTTCTATTCAAAAACTCCATGGTTATATTAATTTATCATTTGTTTGTTTTCCCCCTGTAAGCCAACTTGACCGAGGAAAGTCTAGTCGATGAATGGGATCGCATTAAAATAGTCTGCAGTCAGCCATTTAAGAAAGATTCTCAGTTTGGTCTAGCCTTCATTCGTCTCCGATCGCTAGAAGATAAGAAAGACCAAGACCAAACTGTCAGCCCAGGACCCACAATGACTAAGGTATTTTCTAGCCCAATTCCTTCTAAATTCTGCCTCTAGTTTTGCCATGGTTTTGCCCACGTTGTGGCGACTTTTACTGCTTTTACTTTGACTCCTCAGCCCAATAGGCTGGAGGGGTATTGTCATTGCCTTCGGCATCCGTCCATTCGGCTGGGAACATTTGTTTCCGGACCAATACTTGAAATAGCTCTCTTTGATTTGGGGTGGTTCTGAAAAGAACCTGTGATGTAACAACCCGGTTTCAGTCAGTATGCTTTGATCAAAGAAAAGAGAAAAAAGAAGATGATCAGAGCACACTGATCAGAACATTGAGGTGAGAGATTTCGTGCACAAATCACTTTATCAATCAGGCATGATATTTGTCCTACTTTAATCTGAATTCCGATCGTTTTGCCTTCAGAAAAACACAGCAAAATTGTAAGTTTTGTAGCTGGATAGACATAGCAAAAACTTTAGAATGCTTAGGTCAGCCCTTGTACTCATTAACATTTTCTTACTATTAATTCCAAGTATTTGATGTCATCTTTTAACCCTGTTTTTTCATCCTTTTGTTTGGTGCTGATTTAATTTGTACAATACCTTGAGATCCAGTCATGGGTGTAAGGCACTTTGTTATTATTATAGTTTACTATAATATGGTAATTTTTATATAAAAGAAGAATGTTTTGTCTTGCAGCTTCATCATAAGTCTGGGACCACACCCACCACGAACAAGTCACCAAGAGGACGCATGGTTCTGTCTCCTTCTTGGAAGACAAACTCTAGCTTCCAGAGGCAAGTCATGACGGCTACCAACAGCAATAAGTACAGGTAAACACAAAACCAGTTATTCCACCTCTGGGTTTGACATGTTTTATGTGTCACAATTGTCAGTGCCATTTAAACATTTTTACAGTGAAAAAAAAATGTGTTAATGTCAGAGCAACTCAGCACAATTTCATACTGTGTCACAGCTGAGCGGTCTTGTGGACTGGACCAGGTTCAAATCCACTTGTTTCCTTGAGCAAGACTCTTTGCTATAATTGCTCCTCTTCACCCACGAGTAAATCGATGCATGTGAAGTGACAAAATGTCGAACAAATTGTACAAAATTGCTTCAAAAAAATTGGGTGTGTGTAAATTTCTTTATTTTTTTTATTCCAGTGATGCAGAGACTGCAGAACTGAAAAACCGACTCCTGAAGATGGCGTCAACTGCCGACAGTGGATCAGACAAATCAAACTCCCTCAGCCGGTCAGCCAAGATGGTTCTTGCCTCTTCCAACAGTAAAGGCACCCCAAAACGAGAAACTCCCTACAGAGGTGACATCATGAGTAGCAATACAGCCAAGAGTCCGGGCACGGGCATAGAAAATTTCAGGCAAGAGGAGATTTCTGCAAAGCAGCAGCGACGGGATAGTGATGCAGAAAACCAGAGAATGAACTCGCCTCCTCCTTCGAATCACCATGGCAAAAAGAACTCAACTCATGAAATATCGCCCGAGTCTAAAGGTCAGCCTAACAATGTTAGGCAGAGGGTCACGGGAGAGAGCAAGAGAGAGGTCAAGAAAGGTCATGCAGAAAGTGAGAAGACAACCGGTTCAAAGCTGCCGACAAAAAGAGCGAGTAATTTAACTACAGAGACATCCCCAGACAAGATGAGATGTAAAGGGGTAAGTAGAACAGTTTACCAGCTAAGCTCAAATTGACAGTGAACCACTGAAAAACAATGTGCATTATGAGATAATTTGGCTTGTATAAACTGTCTTTACTAAGTGAGATTTTTGTTCTGTTAAAGCAATGCTAAATTGGTCGTAGGTCTGTGAATTTTGGTGCTTGTAATTTTCTTAATATACTTGATTACTAGGCAGGCTTCTTTTTTAGCTGATTTCCTTTTACTTCAGCGTGGTTCAGACACCAAGTTCTCACCAAGTGGTCCGGCTGGCTAGTTCAGAATTGCAAAGTATCCCTTACATAATAGGAAATACGCACCGGTGAAAAAGTTTGTGGACTATTGGAATGACAAGCCAACTGGTCCCACTGGCTGGTTACCAATAAAGTCAAGAGCAAACTATCAGTAATAGTGTCATATAAAACTGGAAAAAAAACCTGTACAAGTGAAGTATAGTTTTTTCTTTTTTGTTAGTGCAAAGTTGCATGTCTGGAATACAGTGAGCATTCATGATATCTTGTGCCAAAATTTCTTCAGGAATGGAGCATTCTCCAAAAACAAATATTCTCTCCTCTGTGCTCTTTTGTATAATAATCCTGATTGATATAAGCAATACATCAATTTTCTTTTTATTTAATTGTTTTCAGTTCGAGCAAGTTGCTGCAGAATTCCTTGAGTCTCATGGACGTGTCCTGTTAGATTCTAAATTATCTGGTAAGTCAGGAGAAGTTAATATCTCCAGCAATTCCTTTCCGTTCTTTCCTTAAATCTATGGTTTTTGAAAATACATGTAACTGATTGTATTTTGGTGCCACTTTTATGTTGTTCTTATACTTTGTGTCCCTTGTAAATATCCCATTCTGCTTTTAAGTCTGTGTCAACTTTTTGCTTATTTGTGTTGGCTGTATTTAATTGTATCTTCCCTGTATTGTGGCGTGTCATGGCTGAGCGGTTAAGAGCACCATACTCAATCTCTGGTGTTTCTTATCAGCAGAGTGTGGGTTCGAGTCATCTGTGTCCTTGATTGGGACATTAAGCCAGAGGTCCCATGTACTGAGATAGGTAGTGCATGTAAAACAACCCAGAGCACTTATCATGGAATAGAAGGGGTCAACCCCGGTGTTTCTGGTTCACATAGCAAGCACCCTTGTTTACAGGTTTTCAGGCTTGCAACTTACAGTTCACTTACAAGGCATCCTTGTTTTCTAATACCATAAATAAACATGTATATTTTAATAATAAAAGTACATTTAGGCCACTCATTTGTATAAGTTTTTAAAAACTTGTGTGTTTATATTTACTTTTGATTTTGTTGATATCAGTTGTTCTGCTTTTGTTGAGTGTTGACTGCATGTTTATTACTAAGATGTGTATTGTTAGGCCTATGCCATTTGTATATAAGACTTATTTGTTAATATGTATACCTGGCCTGTCTGTTTTTTAATTTGTTGGAGAAGTTTATGTATAATTTGACCTTATTGGTTTTATTTATTTTTTTTTTTTTAATACTTTTTTACATTGCTGTTGTCTATAGCTATGTTTTTAGTTACATCCTAATGTATTCTTTTAAAGGTACTGTGCATTACCGCATCTGGTTTGAGCAAGACTGTAAATTTGTTTTGTCTTTTCAGATATTCGACCAGGTTTGGAGAGACTTCTTGAACGCAAACTTAGCAAGCAAGAGAAGAAAGTCTTCAAAGAGCTAGCGGTGCAAAGAGTAGATGAATTAATCAATAACAAGTGAGTTTCATTCCTGATTTTCAAGAGACACTTCATTGACAATTTTAGTAAATGAACACAGCCAAATATAGCATGTCCAGGCCGAGCGGTCTTGAGCATCAATAATTTTGTTTGAATATGGATGAGACTTCCACAGTCTATTGCCATGAACTTGAACCCTGCTGTAATTCCCTTAGGATTTGACTCGTGTCTCATTTCTTTATTTGTGTACTCAAGGTCTCCTCCTGCGGTCCCCAAAGCAGTGAAAGACTCACAGCCAAAGCCATTGCCCAAGACAAAGCCAAAGAGGAAGCCAAAGGGCCAAACCAACGGCGCACCCTCACCTCACTGCAGCTCACTGACATTAACGGATCTCGGCCCAATGGAATTCAGAGACTGTCCCAAATGCTTCTGTAAGTTGGACCTAAAAGATTTATCACTCGTATAAAGTTTTGCCGTTTTACCTATGATGTTCTCATGTGGTATGAAATAAAAATTTCTAAAATTCCCAGATTTTTCTTTTTACCGGAAATGATATGATATGAAGTGCGTATTGTGTCGTAAAAATAAAAATAAACTTTTGGTAAAATTATTTTCAATTTGAGAATTGATTATCAAAGAACGCTTGTTTCCCTCCACTTTCCCTTCCCTCTACTTTCAGTGAAGTTCACGGCGAGGCAAATTACAGGCCATGTGCTGGACTGCCAGGGAATCAAATCTGCAAGCAGCATTACTAGGCCACAAAACAGTTTTACAGATTCGCCACCAAGCCCTATCCCTTTGGCAAACACAGCCCAAAGGAGGGGTGGAGGAAGGGGGCGGGGCAGGGGCAGACGAGGTGGGAGACAAGCGAGAGAGTCGATGCCAACCGCAGATCCTCCCCCAATGTCTACTCACATTCCGACGGCTGTCATGCCGAGCTATCAAACCGAGGGGGCTGTTTCAACACGTAAACCAGCCAGGAAGCAACTATCTCTTAACTCGTCACCCCCAAATTCAGAAAAGATACCTGTCGATTCTCTCCAGACACTGCCCGGGGGTTACATTACAGCCCCTCAGTCTTCACCGGGAGAGACCGCAGTGGACACTGACGAGGATGAAGACTGTCTGCCATGCCCAGTGTGTAATGTCAGGTACCCGCTCCAGATCATCGAGACCCACGCAGATCTCTGTCTGGAAAGGAACGCCATCTTGCAGGAGATGTCGAGGAACAACTGGACGGAGTCCAGTGACTCCACCTTGCTGTATTGAGCGTCAGGCTAATAGCTATTGCCAGAAATAATGACTTTGGCTCTGGCTATGACTGGATCACTGCTCAGCACTTATGCCAGATGTGTGCTTTGTAAGGATTTGTCCTGATTTCAGGATTTTCTCAAAACCTCTTGTCTATAAATTTTCAGAAAAGAAGTAAAGTAATTACCAAAGGGAAAGAGAAATAGCCCATATTGTGTCCAAACCTGTAGCTTTGTCTTTCTGGTGATGCGCAGGGTCTGTAAACCTCCTGGGGGAACCCAGGCCTGCAAGCCATTTTTTCAGGAATTTTCAAATACTTCCAATCTCATCCCTGGTATGCACACAAAGCCAACAAAAACAGCCCCAAAACAGACACTTTTCAATTTCAAGCCCCCTCCTTGAGAAAATGTTTTTAAAAGGCCCGTTGAACAGGCCTTTGATTTGTCAGGATTTGTCAGTGATTTCCCTCACCATCTTTAGATTTTCTAGTTAGAGGTAAAGTTGTCATCACTCATATGGAGGACAGACATAGCCCTTGTTATGACCAAACCACAAGGCGTGTGAATTGCCCTTTTCTTTTTACAAACTGCAGTTGCATGCCTTTAGTAACTCGGTGTTTATTTCATTTGGGGTTGAACAAAGAAAAATTGACTTTGAACCAACAACCTCCCAATTAAAATGCCGGGGCTCTACCAACTGAGCTATCTAGCCGTATGTTGGTGGTCTCCCCCTAATTTTAGTTAATATCTTTGTTCGGGATGCGAGTCAGAAGCCATACAACTGTAAACTGCCGAGTGGCCAGGGATCTCACCCAAGTTTACAATACAACCTGGGAAACGGCAGCCAGGGAATCACCTTAGCGGATGCAGATTTTTTCCTCTTCAAATGTCAAGTAATAACCCCCTAATAAAGTTGGTAGGGCGCCAGCACGTTTATCTTGAGGTCGATGGTTCAAATTCCTCTAGTCAACTTTTCTTTGTTCGACCCCAAATTATTGACAATTTACCCAGTCAGTTTCCCTTGTGGTTTATTACTTGACAGTGTTTATTTCAATATAAACTGCTAAAAGCATCTTTGTAAGCACAACCTTTCAGCTTACAGGCTTTATCATATTGGAACCAGATTTTAAAGATTGCACTTTTTCTAAAATCCATGTTTACAATTTTTAAATCTAGATACATATGTACAGGCTTGTTTACATGCCTTGGGCGTTAGTTTTTTTTTTACTCGGACAGAGGCAAAAATATTTTCTTTTTCGACAATTGGTATGCATGAACCAAATTTGCCTGATGCAAAACAGGTAAAAACAAACTGGGTTTTTTCATAGTTATTATTTGTTTGGCCATTGATACAATGATACACCATACAGGCAGTCAAAATATGATAACACTGTATTTTTGTGTGAAACGGTGAAATTCTCCATTGAAAGCGCCCTCATGCATGTCATGCAGGGTGGAAGAAGGTCAATTACCCCCCCCCCACACCCCACAGTTACCCGACCCTAAAAGATTTGGGTGTTAAATTGTTGGAAAGAATTTCCCCTGACCAACTTTTTAAATTTGATTTGTTGGACTAATGCTGTTCACAAGTATGAAACTTTTATTGCGATACAAATTTTAACAATAACGTTTAGAAACACAACATAAGAAACTTATAATACGTGCCTTGACTTGTCCAAAATGTGGATTTTAATACCTTTTATTTCTTGTAAAAAAAAGTGTTCTAAATATACAGCAATCAAATGTTCTATACACGTAACTCACTCATTCATGCACGGAATTTGAAATTCATATCAAATCTACATTATACACACACTGCTCACAAGGACGGAATGCTGATTTTTGTTTCATATTTCTTAATTCATTCAATTCTGACCTGATTTTAGAACCCCTATAACTTTTATGTAGATCGGTATAAAACTTTGTATTTTTACAATCAACTATAAAGGTTTATTACTAACAGCTCAAGTCACAAGGGAAAGTTTGTTTGGTTTGAAAGGTTTATCACTAGGGAATGTGTTGAAGAAAATTGTTACATTACATTTTATAAATTCAGGTAAGTTTTTGAATAGTCATTTCCCACAAAAAGATTGGTTCAAGAGGGCATACATACTTTAGGTAGCGTCTCAAAAGGTGCTGTGAAGGAAATTTGTAATTGGATCGAAGAAGTATTACTATACTAATGCGAATATGCACTTGTGTAGGATTGCTCCTGTACTTTGGCAAAATGATGTGGTCGAGCAGAACCTTTTGGCGGCCAAACGAATTGCGGGTGTGTGCCCATGGGAATGTTCTTTTTCATGAACGAGCCCAACTTTTGGGATGCAAACCAAAGATAAATTCAAACTTCAAGTGAACCTGAAGCATTCAATGGGAAATTTTTACTTTTTGTTTAATCTTTAAACTTATTTTGCCTTTGCCTCCACTCTTGGGTGTATACAAGTAAGCTGGAAGTGTTCTTAATTTGATGCTGATCAATTATAATGCTCAACAAAACTTATGTAAATAAGTTACTTTGAATAAATTATATCCTTTGAATAGTATTTACAGATCATGTACATTTTTTTAAAATAAAAAGTTTGCCTTTTCAACTTTTTGCTGGCTGCGCTGCAAGTACTAATTAGTTTTGAAGTAGAGAGTTTGCCCGTCCTTATTTAACTCATTATTACTCTCTCTGATTCAACTCATGATATTCTGTCAGCTTGAAAGTTTCACTTGGAAAACAAACGTATGTGTAACATGGAATTGGTCTAGCCACGAGAATAGCACATAATTCAGTTTTTAACACAAAACAGATATGTATTAGCCTTTTTGAGATATGGCAAAAGCTGTGACCCCATCTTATTTTATTAGTGATCTTTGACCCTGTTTTCTACTGCCTTTTTATTTGTGGATGTTATGGTCTCTAAAGAGCGATAAATAAAATATTGTAACATGTAAAATTTTTGGGCTTTCCTGAGAACATAAAAATGTTGTTAAGGCAGTGTCACTAGTTTAAAAACAAATTAAAATAAACAAATTTAAGGAAATTTTGGGGGTATTCTTTGGAGGTCTACAGACTGCAAAAAATGTTGCACGTCGGTGAATACTTTTGGGAACCTGGAGTTCACACATACAAAACACATTACTTTAAGCAGGCATGATATTTGGTCCTTGGGAAAAAGAAGAAAATTTGTAATGAGTACAAGGGCTGACCTACATGTACCAGGCCTGGAATATCATCTTTGAGAGGGCAATGCCATTTTCATTTTGCAAAGGGCACTTCCATTGGAAAATCTTTAAGTCTACAAGAAACTTTTGACGGGGCACCAGATGCCATAGCGTCTGTGGCCTGCCTGTAATTCCAGGCCTGATGTACACGCGGTGTAGGCTCTAATAGACTTTTCAAGCTTTTTAATCACAGTTTTCCTGATTTTTCCCACGGCCAAATAAAGAAAAAAGAAATTCAGACTAAAGTACAAAGAATATCATGCCTGTTTAATGTGAGAAGTGAACAACATCTACACCTCGATGGGTCCAAACATTCTCATATAGTTGAGACGTCATGTCAGTGCAACAAGATCATAACTTGACACTGCAACAAAGTCGTATCTCGCACAAAAACACGCTACGTGCAACAACATCGTATTTTGGCGTACATTGGCGTTGTGTGTACATCCGGGTTATTTTAAGCAGAGAGATATGACCTTGCGTTATACTTTTACGCTATTTTAAGAGATACGACCTTGTTGCACCGACATGTCAACTTTCCCAGTTTACTGTACTAACTACAGTGGACACTGTAACACACAGCAATCATGAAAACACACTCATCTTAAATAAATTAATCTTCCATACAATCCTACAGCACCATTAAAGCCACCTTAAATAATGTGGCATCTTTAAAAATAAAATAAAAAAAATATCCCGATTATTGGAAATGTCCATCTGTTGGTTTAGACCATGCGCAGTTGACGGTGTTAGACCGTGGGCCAATTATTTCACAGAGCTGCTTATCAGTAAGCAAATTTGTCTGCTTACTTTTAGCAGAAAATTTACTTAAGAGCAAGCATATTTTACAGGCTAGCGAGAAAGTTAGGCAGCCAGCTTGCATGTTCACCATGGATTTGCATTGCTACATCAGTCACTTGCTTAAAGTAAGTGCCACGAAGGTAAGCATACCTTTTCCCGTGCTTACGATTAGCAGTGCTATGAAATGGAAATCTCACAGTAAGCACAAAATCGGCCATTAAGCAGCTCTGTGAAATTGGGCCCATGTAGAATCAGAAGACAGAATTACATGAAAAATGTTACAGTTAACCAGCACACAGTGCAAGAAGAAGGATTCAAGACAAATAGACTGCATTTCTTGTGTGTACTGAGCAATGCTTCCTTTACACATTAAAAGCAATGTACTGGTACCCAGGAATCCAAGGTTCCCCAAAGTGGTCAAATACACACAAGACTTGCACTGTCTGTTCTGTCCATGTTTTGTACACCAACCTGGTGTGCTTTGGTTGTATGCTATAATCAATCTAGGTACATGTAGTGACTATAGTGAGATTGCAGTAACTTAAATCGTAGTCGATGCTCGTTGCATGAAGTCAATTAGTTCCCACTCATTGTTACACAGTGTAAAGTCGGCAACCTTTACGGGCAATGATTTGGAATTTTTTATTGCTTTACAAAGTTTATCAAATTCCTTGCTTAACCACTTCATGTGGGTAATACAAAATCGTTACAGTGTCTCTGTGTGGTATTTTTATGTTGGCGGAAAAGACATCCGACGTGAAGAAATCAAGTTGCCCATATCCTAGTGTTCACCATAATAACAATGTATCGGAAGCATTTGTTGCTCTGAGACGTAGATGCACAAGGTCTAAAATGCTTTGTGTCCATATCACCTTCATCACATACTCATTTTCTCGGCTCGTAGTCCGGCTTGTACCCTTTACTTACAGCAAAATCCTTCAAAAGTATATCCTATAGGAAGGAAACATGGATTCAAATTTAAAGGGCTGTTTTAACATTATTACTTTGACATTCTGAAGTGATGCTTGGCAACCTTTGACAATATGAATACCAGTAGTAGCCCCCTCTTTTGTCAAGCAAATAATACAAAAAATATACAGTATACTTAATATTTTTTAAGTGCAGTGCTTGAATTTTACACTGGACCACAGGCTCGAGGCCACTAATTTTAGTGTTGGGCCTGTAAACTCATGACTGAACAAGTCCGGCGGTCTTGGGTTTTTCATTTGAATAATACTTCACTGTGTAATATCTTGAACAGAATTTTTTTTTGTTACACTGTTGAGTTTGAGTCTGATAGAATACCTTTCAATTCTGTTGAGTAATGAAGTATGCTTAATACCCAAAAGACAAATGAGATCAATCTTACACCGTGTTATGTCTTAGTGCTTGTTCAAATAAAAACATTTAAATGCCTGTTAAACTTTGTCGGGAAGCATTTTTTTCTGGTCTTGTAAAAATGCTTTTGGTCCAGTAAACATTTTGAGCAACAAGCCCTGTGGTCCTGTAGATTTCCCGACCCCACCTCCAAAAAGAATTTGAGCCCTGAAGTATCTCAAACTGAGCAAGAGGCACGGACATCTGAACAAACTTTGAAATACATCATTGAATACATACATTTGTACATACCTGTTGCTTTAGTTGTGTTTCAAATTTCTTACATACTGTGTTGAGTTGTTGAAGAGTTAGCTCCTTCTCTGATAATTTCTTAGTCTTCTTCTCAAGCTCTGCTTTCATGTGGCTGCAGTTTTGGCAAGACTAAGATTTAGAAACCAAAACAAAGATTAAATTAGGATGAGACTGTTAAAGACTGGCAAAGTTTCTGTCAAAATTGGAAAGGCAAAAAAAAAAAATAAAAATCTGCCGGTGGTCCCTAGATAGATATGCTTTTTGAAAATGATGAAAAGAAATTTTGTTATTGCAATTGTTCTGTATAAGAACTAGTTATTATGAGACAAATATCGGATGCATATGAGTACAATATAGCAGAAAATAATTAATTGTAATTTAAAAAGATTTGTTTTCATAGAAAAATATAGTCTTAGTTTGAGTTGTTTTCTTGTTTTCGATATGATTGAGACTTGCACAGTCTATAGATTGATTGCAATACGCGTCATTGACAGCCATCTTTGATTTAAAATGATAGAAAAGTGCACCCGTGTACACACACGCACAACTCTCAGCCAATGATAGCTTTTCATGCGTGCACAATTCATCAAAGATGGTGGTCAATGACGCGTATTGCAATCCATCTATTGCTATAAACATTAATTAAAACTGTATGATGAAATGATGGCCCGTTTTGAAACCATGGCTTAGGCTTCTGGTCTTGCTTTGGATAAGGTTCCTGTTAGAATCTCTGTACCAAAAAACGCACGTTTTCAAAACAAGTGAGCCTAGTGAGAAGCCAAAGCCTTGGTTTGGAAAAGGGCCAAAGTCCGGACCCAATAGTTTCCATACCTGTGATTTGGAAGTCATGTTCTTATATTTGTATCTCAATGCTGAAGCTTCATCAGACACCTTGGTTAACTCTTTACTCAACTCCTCCAGCTGTTGCTGACGTTCCCTGTTAACAGGAATTCAGAAGAAACAGAAGAAAATCAAAACCAGCTAGTTGAAGAAGACCTTCGTTGTACAAGACAACTTTACGTCCCCTAGCTAATGGAGTATTGTTATTAATTTGGACCGGAGCTTACACACCATTTTTCATAAAAACTCAATCTATTGAAATATCAGTGGATCATCACAAAAATTGAATTTGACCATGGGTTCCCCTCATCAAAATAAAAGCAGGCTACCAGTTACCAATTGTACATGTGACACTGTGTTTGGGTGGTAACCTTATTCTGGTAGCATAATTTGTTTATACTCAACTGCTTTTTGGGTGCTTAAGCATGTAAAGCAGTTCTATGAAGATGGGCCACTTTGATTAAATGTCAATAATTATTCAACTTAATAGTGGAAACACTTTTGTTCATGGGCAACTATTTTTAACTATGCAAAAGTACATACAGCAAAAAGCTGACAAACCAGTTGTTAAAATATCAAAACCAAAACATCAATTTTTAAAGATTTTTTGTGTGTGACTGCTTTTGCCTTAAATACAGAGTACAGGCCTGGAATTTCTCCAATGAGAGGGCAAGGCCATTAGCATTTTTGTTTTGCAAAGGGCACATCCATTTGAAAATTGTGGGAAACTTTTGAAAGGGGCACCAAGGCCCAGAGCAGACAAACAGAGGCCATGTCTTTGTGTCGTTCCAGGCCTGAAAGTAATTATTTGAACTGAAATTTGCAAGTTCTGTGAACACACCATGAGTTATCCCTCAAGATGTCACCCATTTGTTTCTTCATCTTCTCGATTCTTGCATCACGCTCGCTGATTTCTTTGTCTTTCGCAACTCGAAGTGAAGACATGTTCTGCTCATGCTGGATAGAGAGAAAATAGAAAGCTAGTTGATGTAGGTTTGCCGTAACACCACATGTGTAAAATCTCAATTAAGTGTATGTGAATCTCAGAAATGTTGAACCATTCCTTTAATTTTTTCAAAATGGCTTCTGGCAGGCCATATTTTATTGCCTGGAACAACTTTGGAACGCCCTCTATTTTTTGGCAGTCAGCTGGACAGCTGAGGGGGTATATTCAACCAGACATTTTATTGTGTAGAGTGCACATTCACCTACTGTGCTACACTTTGTTTCCCTGTACAAAAGAGGGACAGAGGGTACTGTGCTACACTTTGTTTCCCTGTACAAAAGAGGGACAGAGGGTACTGTGCTACACTTTGTTTCCCTGTACAAAAGAGGGACAGAGGGTACTGTGCTACACTTTGTTTCCCTGTACAAAGGGGGACAGAGGGTACTAGAATTCATGCTTAAAATGTCATTTTTTCCAGGGTTATTTTTCATCCCTGAGTTCGAACCATTGTCCTTTTGTTGTACAAATGTAGCATACAAAAAATGGACAGGCTGCCACCATTGTTTATCAATGTATTCGGCTCAATGAGAGGCAAGTTCCGAGATTCCAGCGTACCATGACAGATTATCGGCTATGGCTTACGTTTTGACATTCACATTGAATGCATACTCATGTTTTCTCCAAAGAGAACAACAAATCCCAGTGCTTATTATGAGAACCTTTGCTGTCTTTCCTTTGTCAAGTCAGGGTTTCATAATGCCCGCAGAGGCACAGAATGTTTTTTTTTAAATAACCCACCGGAAGTGGGTAAATTTTGACAAAATTTCTCAAAGACCTTTGACTCACCATTGATTTGATATCCACAAGCTGTCGTTCATGCTGTGTCTTCAATTGCTCAGCGTAGACGGTTTTCTCCCTGAGTTCATCTCTTGTTGTGCTCAGTTCCTCCTTCGTCTTACTGTGTGCTTGCTTTTCTTCTTCATACAAACGCTTATAGTGTTCCTCCTGTGATACCAAACAAATATTACTCTAAAGTCAAGATATTATCACAGAATATCCTCAAGTTTAATTTGTGACTTCTGATCAAACTTAAGGGAAAGTGATATGGAATTTATGTTCCCTCAACATCAAGTATCAGCTTATGTCAGGATGCATTGAAAGAGCTACATGCTGATAATAAAACAATCTTTTTACTGATTTTTTCTACCAACGAGCCGGACAACATTCCCATGAAAAAAATCAGAGTTTAATCAACATTCTGTAATACATGTACTGTACTGATCCATACAACCAAAACATGTTAGAAATATTAAACAGCCATTTAAGGCATCAGCTGCACATCGCATGGTCTTGTAGTTCTGAAAAATATTTAGATTGTCCGCCATTTTGTTTTCGCATGGCGACAAAATCTGGATATTTTCGCATGGCGACAAAATCTGGATATTTTCGCATGGCGACAAAATCTGAATAGTAGTGATACTTTAATAAGCCATGCGTTAGTTTCAATAGAGCAAAGGTAATAAACTGTTGATTACAAAGACTAAACCGCAAATGAAGCGAAAGCAACTGCGAGAGCCTGCCTGCCGTGAATGTGATGATTTTGTCCCCGTCTGCTGACCCAAAATAACGGCACAGGCTGGGTCTTGTTCATTCGCTTCATACACTAACGATCTTTGACGTTCTGATTTTTGATTGAATTCTGATTTTAAAAAATCATATAGAAAAGAAAGCTTGAACAAGAATGCTTTGCCTATTTGGCTTTAGGTTTAACAACCCCCAAAGTTAAACATTTTGTCACTAAATTTAGGAAATTATTTACTTCCAATTCAAAACCTGTTTTCCGTTTCAAGAGGCAGAATCCGCAAATTCCGTCCTTTTACCGAGATCGCACAAAATCGTTGGCTTTTGCTGGAGCAGGGAACATTTTGACTCAGTGTTTTTCTGGGTACACAATAGTTCTGTTGGATTGACCCCTGCTGGATCAGCCTACATGTTTCTTCCTTTCTTCACTATTTTGCCAACAATCAAACCTACTAGTTAATGATTGATAGTCTGATGACAATAACTCACAATTTGAAGTAGCCGTGTCTGCAGGTCAGCAAGCTCATCCTCCTTGAGTCTAAGCTCAGCCTTAAGCTGATCAATCACCTTCTGCAGGGATTGGATGCGATTACGATGCTGCTTGTCTCGTGTCTTTGGATTGATAAAGACGAGTAGATCTCAATAGGATATATTTATGACTAATGCAATTTTAATTCAAGAGTAAGTCAAACACAAACAAACAATTTCTTAATCTACTTCTAAATATTTTAGCTTTTTACATATCAAATTCATCTGGCTATATTTATAGCGCATTTGTAATGGTTAAACACACCACATGACTTTAATATGACACTTGGGGAAATTCAAGTTGTGACCAAAATACAGTTTGGAAAGTCAGTTTTGACCTCGTGTATGCGTGTTTGACCTTGTGTATGTGTGCCTTGACCTAAAGTCATTGTTTCAAGAATGTTTATTATGCAATTTCTCAACGTAAGTGGTAAATTAAATGGCTTTACAATATTTAATACAAGTTACTGCTATATCAGGGCCAATTTTCATGGAGTAGTTAAGTAGAAAATACTTATCAGCAAATTTCTTTGCTAAGCAAAAAAATGCAGGGGGGCACCAGTTGTAACAATGTAAACCTCATGGAACTTTGGCTGGTTACCAGTTTCTGCTATTAGCAAGATTTGTCTGTGCCCTGGCCCGTTGAGATTACTCACATGAAGGTCTTTCATCTCCTCTTGTGCCCTGCTGCTGGGATCTGATCTTGAGGTCAGGGGTCGCGATGAGGTCCCTGACCTTGGGGATATCACTTCCTCTTTCACTGATACCTTGGATGGGGTGGACAGTGCATCACCATGGATCATAAGACGGTGCTCTTGGAAGAAAGCCTTCAAAAAAAAGAGACAAAAAACTACTTTGAAGAGTTGAACAAAACAAAACCCTCAAATTTAATTGCACTCTGAAGGTACGATAAGTAGGTTCTTCACAGTACAGTGATAGGGCAGAACAAACCATTACTCTCAAATTTAATTGCACTCTGAAGGTACGATAAGTAGGTTCTTCACAGTACAGTGACAGGGCAGATCAAACCATTACTCTCAAATTTAATTGCACTCTGAAGGTACGATAAGTAGGTTCTTCACAGTACAGTGATAGGGCAGAACAAACCAATACTCTCAAATTCAATTGCACTCTGAAGGTACGATAAGTAGGTTCTTCACAGTACAGTGATAGGGCAGAACAAACCAATACTTTCAAATTTAATTGCACTCTGAAGGTACGATAAGTAGGTTCTTCATAGTACAGTGATAGGGCAGAACAAACCAACACTTTCAAATTTAATTGCACTCTGAAGGTACGATAAGTAGGTTCTTCATAGTACAGTGATAGGGCAGAACAAACCAATACTCTCAAATTCAATTGCACTCTGAAGGTACGATAAGTAGGTTCTTCACAGTACAGTGATAGGGCAGAACAAACCAATACTCTTACATTTAATTGCACTCTGAAGGTACGATAAGTAGGTTCTTCACAGTACAGTGATAGGGCAGAACAAACCAATACTCTTACATTTAATTGCACTCTGAAGGTACGATAAGTAGGTTCTTCACAGTACAGGACGTGATAGGGCAGAACAAACCCATACTCTCAAATTTAATTGCACTCTGAAGGTACGATAAGTAGGTTCTCCACAGTACAGTGAGGGCAGAACAAAACAATACTCTTACATTTAATTGCACTCTGAAGGTACGATAAGTAGGTTCTTCACAGTACAGTGATAGGGCAGAACAAACCCATACTCTCAAATTTAATTGCACTCTGAAGGTACGATAAGTAGGTTCTTCACAGTACAGTGATAGGGCAGAACAAACCATTACTCTCAAATTTAATTGCACTCTGAAGGTACGATAAGTAGGTTTCTTCACAGTACAGTGATAGGGCAGAACAAACCAATACTCTCAAATTCAATTGCACTCTGAAGGTACGATAAGTAGGTTCTTCACAGTACAGTGATAGGGCAGAACAAACCAATACTTTCAAATTTAATTGCACTCTGAAGGTACGATAAGTAGGTTCTTCATAGTACAGTGATAGGGCAGAACAAACCAATACTTTCAAATTTAATTGCACTCTGAAGGTACGATAAGTAGGTTCTTCATAGTACAGTGATAGGGCAGAACAAACCAATACCTCAATTCAATTCACTCTGATAGGTACGTAAGTAGTCTTCACAGACAGTGATAGGCATAAAAACCAATCTCTTACATTTAATTGCATTGAAGGTACGATAATAGGTTCTTTCACAGTACAGTGATGGCAGAACAAACCAATACTCTCAAATTCAATTGCACTCTGAAGGTACGATAAGTAGGTTCTTCACAGTACAGTGATAGGGCAGAACAAACCAATACTTTCAATTTAATTGCACTCTGAAGGTACGAATAAGTAGGTTCTTCATAGTACAGTGATAGGGCAGAACAAAACAATACTTTCAATTTAATTGCACTCTGAAGGTACGATAAGTAGGTTCTTCATAGTACAGTGATAGGGCAGAACAAACCAATACTCTCAAATTCAATTGCACTCTGAAGGTACGATAAGTAGGTTCTTCACAGTACAGTGATAGGGCAGAACAAACCATACTCTTAATTTAATTGCACTCTGAAGGTACGATAAGTAGGTTCTTCACAGTACAGTGATAGGGCAGAACAAACCAATACTCTTACATTTAATTGCACTCTGAAGGTACGATAAGTAGGTTCTTCACAGTACGGGAGTGATGGGCAGAACAAACCATACTCTTCAATTTAATTGCACTCTGAAGGTACGATAAGTAGGTTCTCACAGTACAGACGTGAAGGGCAGAACAAAACAATACTCTTAAATTTAATTGCACTCTGAAGGTACGATAAGTAGGTTCTTCACAGTACAGTGATGGGCAGAACAAAACCCATACTCTCAAATTTAATTGCACTCTGAAGGTACGATAAGTAGGTTCTTCACAGTACAGTGATAGGGCAGAACAAACCATACTCTCAAATTTAATTGCACTCTGAAGGTACGATAAGTAGGTTCTTCATAGTACAGTGATAGGGCAGAACAAACCAATACTCTCAAATTTAATTGTACTCTGAAGGTAGAAAAAGTAGGTTCTTCATAGTATAGTAATAATGCAGAGCTTTTTGGCGACCTTTTTTCAATATAGGCCTACTGTTTTAAACTTGGACACCCTGATTAATCTGTCATACATGTAAAAGTAAGTTACTGATTTGGAACCATTTTTAAATTTTTCACAAATTTCATCCTGGCCTATTTATCTTGACTCAGCTAAATCCAGGCTATATTAGGATTATTTTCTATCAAAACATCAGCAACAGATGGGTTGGTATGAAAACTATAATAGCCAATAAGCCAAATTGTCAGTGGAAAATAGGACTAGCTGAGCTGTTTGAGTTGACTTAAAAATTGATTAAGATTTCAGAATTATTGCAAGTCGGTCCAAGCCTTGGCACCCCTGAAGTTAAACGTTTTTCTTCCACTTTTCGGTTTAGGGGACGGAAGGACCATAATTATTACCAACAGTGCTATTCCTAGATCAGTGGCAATTTCACTGACTGGAACAAAAACATTGCTTAAGATAACTTGAAACATTGCCTTTTAAACACTTAAAAACCATGTTATTTACAGTAATGATTTCGGGCCGCTTTTACTGACAGCTAGGTTTTCTTTCCTCCTTAAAATAATTTTCCTTCAATTTCGAACGGGAATGAATGAAAAACAAATTATATTGAGGGAATGATGTGTGGGACTTTTAAATCCCACCATAACTTGAGTGCACTGTGCGCGGTTTATGCGCGTGTAAGATTTCGCTGTGTAGAACTCGCGTATAGGACAAATTTGTACAGTGTATAATGGTGGAGGACTTTTGAATTTTATGAATGAAATAATTCTCATCTCTGAAACTGAAGACAAAAGAAATACCTTATTGGAGTCACTCAGAGTCTTTGCGAGCGGTGGGAAGATCGTCGTTTTGTTGCCAACTCGAACATTCCCCAATGTTCTACCAGTGTAATTTGACCTCGGTGATGTCATGGTGATGCTGTCATCATTCCTTTTGTTGGTTCTACTGTACTGGATTTAAGATGCGCAACACTGAATCCATTTCACCAGAAGGCAGAGATCATATAAAATCGCCTTGTTTATTGTACCGATGAATTGCATTGTTGGATAATGGTTGACCCTTGATGGAGTTTAAATAAAAAAAGAAATAATTCAATTCAAGTATTGATTCAAGCATCGTAAAGATGACATAATACCATTCTCCCCTTATTTTTGAAAAGCTCTTTCTCTCAATATGGTGGTGGTGTAGTTAAGCGTTGTAAAGAAGCAGTAAAGCTCTTTTAACCATCTACCAAAATGTTTTGACATAAACAACCACTAGTGACCTCATTCTTTGACCACATCAAGCTGAAAGGTTCCGCTCAAAGGTCAGTTTTAAAACTCTATTAAAAGTATTATCACCTTGAAGTTTTTGTTTTGACAGCAAAACCAGTAAATAATAGAAAATGCCTTATTATAGATCCGCCAACTAATTAATGTTCTTTGTTTCATCACAGGCCTGAAATTTTTGATCTTTGAGAGGGTAAGGCCATTTTCATTTTGCAAAGGGCACTTCCATTGGAAATTCTTAAATTCTATGCAAAACTTTTGAAGGGGCACCAAGGCCAAGACCAGGGCAGTAGAGGCCATGGCCTCTGTGGCCTCCGTGTAATTCCAGGCCTGCATTAAAGCAGTGAGTTACAATGGAGACATAGACTTATATTCTATTTTCGAAAATAAAGTCACCCAACCCAGTCCCAAGAATTAGATTGACAATAAATATTGTCTGAAGCTTTGCATGGTGTGGACAAATAGAAAAAACTATAAATAAATAATAGTAAACTTGCGGGTACAACCATGTGTAAATCTCTTTTGTTTGAGTGTTGGCTCTGAGAAGAGCCGGTTTGGTCTCGACGTTTCGAACAGTATACTCTGCTCGTCTTCAGGAGAATGCTGGACTGCTGGGAGCTTAAGTAGGCTGGATGGATGCACATGGTTGTACCCTCAAGTTTACTATTATTTATTTATAGTTTTTCCAGATTGACAATTATTGGAACCTAGCACTCATGCCTCCTCATGGCCTTGTTCCGCCCCAACTTGACAATCGTCCCTGCTATAGATGGGACTGGTCCCAACTTGAGTGTTAGTGTTACAGTTGGGGCACCCCAACTATAGGCTATATAGCTGGAATCGCAGTAACTGGCTAGCTGTCGGAATATTGTTACTCTCAACCAAAGGGCCTTTTCCAAATCTTGTATTGAGTTGAGCTCTGGCTGCCATTAACTCCATCATAAATTTTGACACAAGCCGAGGCCAATGTATATTTGAAATAGAAAATCTTGATAAGCCTTCTATTTATTGTGTCACTGTCACACAGCATGTAGTACACGCACGATCGATCACGGTTATCACTTTGGTGTGGAGGTTTATCCTGTACAACTTTCTCCTGTAGACCAAGTAACTGGGGCGCTGTACTCCTTTAAAAAATTTTGACATTTATTTTCGGTCCCGCAAATGTCGAAACAAATTTTTAAGGAGTACAGCGCTCCTGTTATTAATGGGTCTAGTTAGTACAGCTGCATGGGCGATCCCAGCCAAAGTTGGGGCACCCCAACGGTGTAACATTTACAGTCACTCAAGCAAGTTGGGACAAGTCTAGACCCAGTAACTGGGGCGCTGTATTCCTTTTTCGAAATTTTGACATTATCTGTCACTCATACTATAGCTAGTATGACAGATAATGTCAAAATTTCGAAAAAGGAATACAGCGCCCCAGTTACTGGGTCAAGGACAAGTCCTAGCTCATGTCATGAGCTAAGACGTAAGTTGCGGCGATTGTCAAGTAGGGACGCAATACATGCAATTGCAATTGCATGGTGGTGGAAATGGAATGGCTCGCTCTGTGAGTCTGTGTCTAATTCTGCCATGTCTGCACTCTGCAAACATGAAATAACAATCGACATGATCTGATGATCGAGGTAGCAAGTCGTTTCTGAACTTGATATGCAACTGCACGAAAACTGCACTAGCACTAGCACTAGCAGTTTAGCACTGCAGAGTGCAGTAAAAACCGCACTGCAGTTTACTGTAGCACTAGCACTGCAGTACGTAACGTAGTTGGCAGTGCAATGCAAGCAGAGAAAGAAAGTGCAAAAGAATCCAGAAAGCTCAAGCACTGACTTCACTTACCGTCTCACCACCATTGGAGGAAGTCAATAAAGAAGCTTGAGTGACATTAAATTCTATACATTAAAGAAATCGTTTTCAAAACCAGTCAGAGTCTTGCCCGTGCAACAAAATGGCGACAGAAATGAAATATACAACGGCGATTACAATTGGCCAGAAGTTAGAAGCCGTACAAGGCACACCGGGAAAACGAAGCAATCATCGATACCGTTAGAAATGTCATTCTTTATGTACAAACACCAAGCAACCAACCTTAGCCCCACAAAAGAACTAGCAATGCTCAAATCCTCTTAACAATTCAGGCGGGGGTCGAGCGAACCAATGTGTCACTTGCCCAGCTAGCAATGCGTTTTTTGTTTTTTGAAGGGGTGGGGAGGGGGGG
Source organism: Pycnopodia helianthoides (assembly GCA_032158295.1). NCBI lineage: Eukaryota > Metazoa > Echinodermata > Asteroidea > Forcipulatida > Asteriidae > Pycnopodia > Pycnopodia helianthoides. The sequence continues at coordinate 6,802,843 of CM063249.1, forward strand.
GGGCGGAGGAAGAATAATTCTAACCCTTCACTGTTTTCACTTTTGTCGAAAATATGAAAAATGCATTGGAAAAATATATTTCAATGTGTGCAAGGGGGGGGGGGACTGGCGTTTTTCATATACAGTTTAGTCAACTTTCTATATATACAGTTAAGTCAACTTGTATGGCTTAGATTTTTCCAGCCAAAATATGTTGAATGTCTAATACATTCCAGATGCACCCCCCTCCTTTATAATCATACAATTTATAATTTTTGTGAATGTTTATTTTGCTGTATTTTTATAAGCCTAAACCAACCATTGTGAAAAAAATCAGGTGTCCCCACGATTTAGAGCCCTACACAAAAAGTAACTAAAAGGCACGACACGACAACCACCATAAGATAGTTTTTACCCCTACCACTGAAAAGCAATGCCGGAGGGGGGGGGGGGGTTTGTCGAGTTTGTGGGTGCCGAGTTTGCAAGGTGCCGAGTTTGTGGTGCCGAGTTTGCAAGGTGCCGAGTTTGTGGGTGCCGAGTTTGCAAGGTGTCGAAGTGACCGGTTACCGTCTCCCTTCAGCCCCCACCCTACCCGTCCGTCCCCGCCCAACATTAAGTGGTACTGCACCATACTGCACACACTGCACATAAGGTCGAGTTGTCACTTGCCAGCTTAGTCTGGTCACCAACGAACTTTTACTGAGCCACGACATAGGAGTTCCAAAGAACACCGATTACCAGACAAAATCTGTAAAAATAATTGACCGCGTCTTTTCTCAAACAGACGAACCACACCATGCACGTTCTATGGTAACTGCCACTGGTTCCCTGTTTCACAGCAGAATTACAAAAATATGTGTTCTTTTGGAACCAGCGATTTGGTTAGTCTTTTGCCCGTGTCGTTTTCTCTTTAGTTGTGATGAGAAGAATCATGAATATTAATGCTCATAATTCTGGCTGATAGCTGGGGTTTGGGACGGGTCTAGGGTTTGGGCTAATATATATAAATTTCAATTACCCCAAAGCATTTACGTGACAGAATACGACTGGGTTGAAAGTGATTTGGCTCCGAAAATAAACTCAACATTATGTCTGCAAGAGACTAACAAAGCTTTGCGCATGCGCATATTATTCACAACCGTTCGTGGATTACCGATTAGCTTCGTCGTGCTGCATTTATGCCTCGTTTCTTTATAATTGCGTTTCTTGCACAAAATTTTCCAAGCTAGGCGATGGATGACCCTGATTTTTCAGTTTCTTTAGTGAAACTAGAATCTACAAATCAAGATGAGCATGTTGATGAAGAAATGCAGACCACCTCGAGCTGGATAGGCAATTCAAAAGGTAAACAAGTGAACATTGAATTCCCAAACTGCATCTTTTTCGTGATAAAAAAGTTTTTATTTCTCATTTTTGTTCAATCTTTGTTCCTAATCTTTCAGTGTTTACTATTGTTACTGGTTCACCTTCCCCCCCCCCCCCATTTTGACAACATACTATTTTATGACTTAGTACTGGGCCTATTTTATTTATCTAAAAAAATAAAACTATCATTGACATTACTAATACTATATAGTATTAGTAAAGTAACAGTAGTAATGTTGGGCGCGATCGGTCAATCTGAGCGATCAACCGATCGCGCTGCGCTATCGACCGATCGCGCTGCGCTATTGAAAGATCTATTGGTCGCGCAGCAATCGGTCGATCGCGCAACAATCGGTCGATCGCGCAACAATCGGTCGATCGCGCAACAGTCGGTCGATCGCACAACAAACATGCGCGATCGACCGATTGTGCAGGGTTAGTTTGGCGCGATCGACCGATAGTGCAGGATTGGTTTGGCGCGATCGGCCGATTGTGCAGGAATGGTTTTGCGCGATCGGCCGATTGGGTTAGGGTGGTTAGGGTAAGGGTAGGGTTAGGGTTAGGGTTAGGGTTCCTTCCTCCTTGGTTAGTTAGTGTTAGGGTAAGGGTTAGGGTTAGGGTTAGGGTTAGGGTTAGGGTTAGGGTTAGGGTTAGGGTTAGGGTTAGGGTTAGGGTTAGGGTTAGGGTTAGGGTTAGGGTTAGGGTTAGGGTTAGGGTTAGGGCACGATCGAATAAATTCCTGCACGATCGGCCGATCGCGCCAAAACAACTTGCAGCGCGATCGGTCGATTGCGCAAAAATGTTCATTGCGCGATCGACCGATTGTAGCGCGATCGACCGATTGTTGCGCGATCGACCGATTGCTGCGCGACCAATAGATCTTTCAATAGCGCAGCGCGATCGGTTGATCGCGCAGATTGACCGATCGCGCCCAACAGTAATACTAAATACTAGACTACAAATCAGAAGGCTATCTCAGCGCAGCTCATCTGGGGTGCGTTTTTGCAGCCGTAACCAATAACTGTTTCGGTCATTGCCAAGTGATTAACCAAATGGCAAAGTCAACCGAAACAATTATTGGTTACGACTGCAAAAACTCACCCCTGGCTAGGGCGATTCCTTTTGTTTAATAGAGCCATGTCACAGAGGTCTAAATTAATTAGAACATTTAGTAGAAATAACATTTACAAATACATGTATGTTTTTAGTCATCAAACGCCCCTTATGTAATAGTTTAATAACTTACTTTACTAACAGTATTAATGATATTGATAGTGATGAATGAACATACACTTTTTTTATTTACATGATTTGTTTATTATGATGTGTGATAATGAAGCACGGTGCATGCACCATCACAGCTCATGCTGTGTGTAGCTAGCGGTCCGATGTCGGTCACTTCGCACCCAAGTCACTTCGTACCCAAAATATCATACCCAAGTCACTTCGTACCCAAGTCACTTCGTACCTCAAATTGTTCGAGTCATGTGGCCGGCCAGCTGAACAAAAGACCTGTGAATTACGGGCGTGCCTGGTTATTTACGACGGTTGTTTGTTGGTAACTGCTGAATTCTGATTAACTTAGCAAAAGGTATTCCTAATCAAAATGCCTATTAAAAACGAGCGCTACTTGCCCATCTGAATAGAGTAACAACGGGACACTTTAAGTTTTAATACACGAAGGTTGGTTTTAACATGGAGGAAGAAACCCATGTCCAGAGTACCCAGAGTACCCAAGTCACGTCATTATTAATGCGTATGACTTGACTTGGGTACGAAGTGACTTGGGTTCGAAGTGACTTGAGTATGAAGTGACTTGGGTACGAAGTGACTTGGGTACGAAGTGACTTGGGTACGAAGTGACTTGGGTACGAAGTGACTTGGGTACGAAGTGACCGACATTCCTAGCGGTCGGGTTGGCAGAGTGGTTTCTTTCGTCGCCCTTCACCTCTAGTGACCCTAGTCAGGAGCACTATATCATGGATTGGGTTTTCAGTCCCTATCTGATTGCGTGGGTTTTCCCTAGAATATTTCTCTAGCACTGAGTCACAACAGGTAGCAATGCATTTTTGAAGTAAACAATTCTGCCCCTACTCTCAGTGACTCTTGGCAACATTTTTTAGTGAGTTGACCAACCATTATGATTTGAAACCATTCAACCGCCAAGGTTGTGTACGGTGGCACAACTGTGCACAGAACTAACTGTGTACTGTGTACATGCATTCCCTCATGGTATCATATTGCAGGCTGGCATAGTTTATCTATCATTCAAAACCACAGTGAATGGTATTGAATGGTCAGACAGCAAGAGGGTTAAATTGAACAAAATGGCGACTATAACCATGAAAAAGTGCATAAATTGTGTCTTTCCTCTTCCTGGTCTGTACCTCTGCGTGTGGACTGTGAAAAAAAAACTCTACAAAGTTTGGGAGGCTGGAGGGTTGAACCAAATTCATCTTGTACACATTTACACAATGTTGGCAATTTTTTTGATTTTTTTCCCCCTTAAATGTTCAGATTGTATCTGTGATATCACAAAAGTGAGCTATCATGTTAGTTAGCATTTATAAATCTAATTAAATATTCCAAAAAAATTAGGTAAAGTGTGAAAAGAGAAAGAAGTATGTGTACACATACGATAAAGCGTTGAATCATTGCAGTTACAGGGCTCGAATTTGGGGGAAAAATCCACAAGACCACAGGACTTGTATCTCAAAATTTTTACTGGACCAGAAATAATTTTACAAGACCAGATTCAAACTGAGAAAAGACTTCCTTGCACAGTTTAATGTGCATTTAATTGAATAGGCACTTAGACATATAAGAGAAGATTTACCTCATTTGTCTTTAAGGGTATTAACTATATTTTTAATCATTACTCAAAGTCAACATTTGAACATAATTTGTTTCTGTTCACAAGATATTATAGAGTGAGTTACATAAATTGTTGTTGAATTGAAAACACAAGACCACCGGACTTGTCCGGTCATGAGTTTACTGGCCCAATACTAAAATCACTGGCCTCGGGCCTGCGGTCCAGTGTCAAATTCGAGCCCTGAGTTATATCACAGCTGATCTGAACGGATTGCCTGAGTACTCTGCTGAGAGGATCGATGCTGTTTCACGTATCAGAGACACTGTAAAAAACCAACCGACTCCCTGATTGTCAGACCAAGGGTCACGCGTGGTTTCATGGTTCTATCAGGAAAAAAATCAAAATGAGTTCCTGTGGTTCGTCGTAACCCTCTGGTCTACAACCATTGGGAGGATGGAGGGTTATGATTATCACAACTAATAATCATGTATGTCTGGATGTACTAAATCTGAAAATAAGAAATGAATGGTTGTTGAGATCCTACTACTAAGTGCTACATGTACTGACAACTTGCTAACAAACCACAAAACTTACTGAAACCTCGTTGCAAATTCACATTCACTTACATAATGTAAAAAGTCAATTTTTTTCCGCAACATTTGTCACTCAATCCTGTTGAAAAGCCTATTGTTATGATGAACTTCACAGTCATTTCCCGTATGTGTAATTTAAATATGGAATCAGATTCTCTGTGATACACTTAGGATTTAACTGCCTCAATGCTTTTCCTACATTGTACGTCATGGACCTGGTACTTGGGAATTTTTGGTTGATAACCTCCTAAAGCATCCACGTTAGAACGTCTGGCTGTAGTTCTTTGCAAGCTGCGGACAAAACACATCCAACCAGCTAGAAGTTAGCGTGGATGTTTTAGGAGGTTATCAACAGTCTCTATATGTACAGGTAAAAACGTTTTTTTTTGTTTCTCCTCTAATGTATTTTGTTTCCAGATTGTCACCTGCTTTGGGAATCGTTACGGAGACAGGGTCAGCTGTGTAGAGTTCTGGACACCCTGGCCAATAAGACTTCTCGTTTGGTTACTAGAATCCAGACTCAAACTGCATCTGAAGATGGTAGGTTTTTGATGTAGAGACACGGGAAGGAGGCCGGTCCTCTATTTAAAAAGGATTCACCAAAATACATTAAAAGCAAAAAATTCCATAAGATGACATCAAAAATATAGATCTCCTGTACTGATTTTAATCCGTCAATGCAAAACAGTACATGAAAGACAAAAATAGCAAACAAACAATTACTCAGTCACTTATGTACAGACTAAAGGGCAAAAGGTCATAAAGCATGTGTAAAGGTAAGCACAACTGAACAAAGTGAAAGTCTAATTAAAGAGCAAGTACTTTTATTGTCATGTGTTTTCTCTTTTGTTTTTCAGATAGTGAGATAGCTGTCCAACTTCTTTCTCAACTTGGTGTTTTGTTTGTGGAAGTGGAAACAAGTGAAGACGGTGTCAAAGAGAAGAGATACACTTTTGTAACTGACGTTGGTAAGAAGAAAACAAAAGCACAAAGGTTACATTGATGGTTATCTTTTGATTTGATGACTTAACCTTCCTACTCTTGGTACCATTTTCCAACGAGTTGACCGACCCTTTGAAATCATTCAAACTGCATGGGTTGTGAAGTTGTGTATGGCACAACTGTGCACAGTACGAACTGTTTACTGTGTAGATGCATTTTAAGTACATGACATCGTAGTGCACGCTGATACTGCATTGGTTGCCAGTTAAATGTTGCACTCATTTTAAAGATTACTGCTTGTTTTTAAATGTATACACTTTGTAGCTCCTGATTATGTCTGTGACCTTTTTACTGTCAAAAGACATCACAGATACAGCCTGAGGTCAACAGGTGAAATACATGTACATTGTACTACTTGAGTATCCTAGGGGTAGGATGCTGCACTCTTTTGGTGATCTGAGTTTTAGAATGCATGACCTTCCTTTTTTACAGGGGGGTTATTTCGCTGGGGTCTTTCAGGGCTAAATTAAAGACTCGCTTGTTTAGGGAGGCAGAGTCTGTAGTTACATGTTTACATTTGTTTTGTTCCCCCTTTTATAGGTGTGTGGGTGTCTGCTTTGTAAAATATTTGCGTGTGTAATTTTTTGCTGCATCTGTATGTACTGTACTTGGTACATTTTTGTATTTTTTGACTATTGTATGTATTTTGATGGAATTTTTATTGTAATTTTTATTGTTATCCTGTAACATCCATTCGTACATGTTGTAACATCTTCGGATAGAGAGGGTGCACTATAAATGTAACAGATTATCATTATTATTACAGCTATTTTTTATGTTTACCGCTTTTTCTCAAAACACTTATTATTATTATTTTTTAACCAAGGTTTTTGAAAAGTGAACTGTTTATAAAAAAAAATCTTAACATGGATTTAAGGGAGTCCTTCCCGTTTGGTTAAAAAAAGACAAATACACAGTGAAAAATTGTGTTGAATTTTGTAACATATTTTGGAGAAACAAAGTCACTCATTTCACCCAACCAGAAGTGAAGATGTTCTCTCCAAACCCATAACATTTTTTTGTTCTTTAAATCTCTTGGTTTAATTGGCAATCAAACTCCTCTTTTTCACCAACAGAGGCACAACAGAACAAACAGACAAAGGCGGAAACCGTGCAAGACATCATCCAGCCCGAGGCAGTCTCAGCAACCCCAGCTCTTACCGCCGCCAGTACCACAGTGGAACAAGAAGAGAGTGATGACGACATGGCAGACGGCTTCGAACAGGATGACGGCAGCGAGAAGGAGAACACCGCAAACAATAGCGACGAGCAACCACCCAAGACCTCCTGTGACCTGTGTCATGAAGATCTTGGCTCTCCCGTTATGCTCGACTTCCACAAGCTGCGGTTCTGCGAAGTCATGAAGAAAGCGCGCGTTCGCAGCCGCTCAAAGAGATGCCCGTCTTGCGGTCAGAACTTCAGGCATCAGACGCGGCTGTACAATCATCTCGTGGATGAGCATGGTACGGAGGTATCCGAGGCGATGAAGATCCTCAACGAACTTGAGACTCAAACAACAGATCCGGTGAATGATGAACCAGTTCTGGCGAAAGAACCAAATTTGGTGACTGAACCAGTTCCGGTGAATGAACCAGATCCAGTGACTGAACCAGTTCCGACGCCTGAAAAATCCGGCTCATCTAAAGCGGTCGGCATGGAGACGTCCCCCAAGGTGATGAAATGTGAAATTTGTGAGGAGTATTTCCAAAACCGTATCCAGCTCCGCACCCATCTGATAGAGGAGCACGATTTCTCGCGACAGAAAGCAGTTAGTAGCGTCTGTGAAGCAGTTAAATTGGCGCAGCTTCGGTACCGAGAAGAACCCGTCACTAAGAAGTTGGATCCCAGTGGACAGTTTCACTGCGTTAAATGTGACTCTGAATTTGATGAAGGTCAGAAGCTTGTACGCCATATGATGTCGTCACATGACATGACTTTTAATCGGTCAGAAAAGACGGCCAACAAACAGCGCCTTGAGCTTGATAGTTCCAAATATGCCTGCGATCTCTGCCGGAGTAGGTTCAGCGTGCGGGGAAGACTATCAAAGCACTTGGTTGACGCTCATAAGCTCCTTATAAAGGCCGTTAGGAGAAAGTTAGAAGAAATGTACCCTCGGAAGATTGATGCTGTTTTTGCTTGTGACCTATGCTCAACGACGTGCTGTAAGCGCTATGTGCTGTCACGCCACCTGGTTGCAAAACATGGCCTTACGAAAAGACAAGTTAGGAAGAAGACTAATAATCTGTACCCATTGGTGGATACTAATACTAAAGCGACAAGTGTTTTGACAAGAAGCAAGATACGATCAACGAGAAAAAGTAACGCTCAAGACAAACCATGTAAATCTCCAAGAAGTTCCCTGGAAAGAGGAGTGGAATCTAACAAGCCAGAGCGTACCTCAAGAAGATTGGCCATAAAAGAAAAGGGCAAAATCAACGACGAGGAGGTGGGCGAAAAGGCTCATAGTGAGGCAACCGAAGATGAGACAAGTGAAGATAAAACCATGAAGCATGACAAGGAAGAGCTAAATGGGAAGGAAGTCAAAACAGCCGATCAAGATGAGGCAGGAAGTGATGACAATGACGAAGATAAGGCAGACGAGGAAGACGTTGATGACAGTGAAGATGATGAAGAATATGTGCCATCCGAGACAGAGTTTGACGTGGAAAGTTTGGATGGTACACAAAAGACTGCAGAGCAATTGCCAAGGAAAAGAGGGAGACCGAGAAAGAGTCTCGATGGAAACGGCAAGACATCATCAAGGCCAGATGATAAAGAGAAAGAACCAGCTGAAAAGACCACTGAGGAGTTTCCCAGAAAAAGAGGGAGGCCACGGAAGACTCCAAACCCCGATCAAGAAACCGAGAAAGCGAAACAAAAGGTCCCCAAGAAAAGGGGAAGGCCCTGTTGGAAACCTGATCCAGATGGCAACTACAAGTGCCCGAAGTGCGATAAAACATTTCAGAACTTATACTATGCGAAATCTCACATGAACTCGAAACACAGAGATCAGCCGGCCTTCAGTTGCAGCACCTGCAAGAAAGATTTCCATTTCAGAAACACGTTCATGCGCCATCTAAACTGCCACAAGAATGAGGAAATGGGGATAAAGTTCACCTGCGAGTTGTGTGGCAAAGTGTTCTTTGATAAATATAATCTTGGGACGCACATCAAGACCCACAATACCGAGAAGCCGTTCAAGTGCGAATTCTGCGGCAGGGGTTTCTTTCACAAGTCGCTCCTGGTCCGCCATCGCAACTTGCACACGAAGGATGTCGAGTACAAGTGTAACGTCTGTGATAAGGTGTTCTATCGTAAGGGAGGCTTGAAGTACCACATGCTGTCGTACCATGAGAACAAAAGGACTTTGTGTGCCCGGTCTGTGGGCAAGCCTTTGCCACGAAGAGCTCCCTGACCGCTCATGCGCCAACGCACAACAACAGTCGCCCCTTCCAGTGTGACATCTGCGGCACAAGAGTGAAGACCAAAGGCAACTTGAAGGAGCACATGATGTGCGTTCACACTGACAAGAGGGATTTCAAATGTGACATCTGCAACAAGACATTCAACCGCAGCCACCGCTTGACTCTACACATGATGATGCACCGGGACGAGCGACCGCACAAATGTAACCTCTGCGATAAGGCCTTCCGCACCAGGACCAACTTAAGGGTCCACATAAAGTGGCACCAGGATCAGCGGGACTACCAGTGTGAGCAGTGCGGCAAAACCTTCCTGATCTCTGGCAACCTCGATCGCCACATGCAAACACACAAGAACGGGAAAGTTCCCCGCAAGAGATCGGCTAGAAAAGCGTCGACATCGGACGACATCAAGACGGACTTGCAGAGTCCCTCCACTGCTCAGCTCCCGCTAGTAACAGATGTGGTTCAAACAGAGGACACTCAATATCAGACTGTCCAAAATTTAACGGGGTTCGAGTCCGATCTCCCCACGCTCGCTTCCATAGCTCAACACCTGTCGAACATGAACATCCCGGTTTTCCAAGTTCCCAATAACAACGCTCAAGGTACCATCCCGGTGACAATCAGTGGTCCTATACCAGTGACAATCCAGACAAATGATAGTACGTGTACTCCGCTACCAGGGTCGGTGATAGCCAGCGGGGCTTCTATTGCCATAGCTGCATTCGGTCCGGTCCCGAGTCATCAACAGCTGCAGAATACTCCTGCCACTCAGACAGTACAAGGTGAATATGAAATGGAGTTGACGATGTAAGTAGTGCTGAAAGTGATGTCAAAACATCATTATTAAAAGACACAAACACGTAGGGTCATAATTTGTATGTAAATGATTAAAACCCTTGTCTGCTAATAGACTGTGCAAGTCTCGCACTCATTCGAACTTCCGGGACCATAGTGGTCCCAACCATATGGAGTTTTACGGGGCGAGATTTTGTTTCGTCAATTATTTTAGTTTAACGTAGTTTATGACTATGAAAATTATATATGTTGTTGGGAATGTAATACTTAGTGATAAAAAATATGAAAGTAAAATCAATTCAACAATATAACGAAGAAAACCCGAGAATTAAACTTGACCTCAGCTTCTGTTTTGGATGCGCGATGATAATTGCCAGATGCTGTAATTGCAACGCCAGGCCTTTTCATTGCAGTCTATGGTTGTTGAGGCGTCAGCGTCCTCTATAAACTGCGCCAAGCGTTAATTTTACGACGGTGTGACCTTCGCGAATCCGCGTAAGGGGTTTATAAAAAGTTAAGATCAAATAAGCATCCTTGTCCCAGAGTTTTTAATTATTCTTAATAATAATTAACACATTATTTGTGTATTTATTATAAAAGCTGAAACTAATTTTATAAAAATTGTACTGAGTATTTTTGTTGTTCAGATTTTGTCATTAGATGTATTTTAAAACACAGATTTGATTTTAGAAAAAAAAATGTTCTTCATTTGACGTGTTCTCTCGTTCCGATACGCGCGAGACTTGCACAGTCTATTAGACAAGCGGTCATTCCAATTACGAGATTTGGGGGTTCCCAGTTGGGAGACTGAGGGTTTGTGAGTTAGATTTATACATAAGTTTTGTCTGGTAGGCTGACATGCTTAGTCACAAGTTACCGCTTAAATTTGAATTCCTCAGACTATACAGACAGTGGCTATGTCAAATGGTTCGGGGCGAGCTTTTGTATAGCAACCCTCCAGATGAGCAAACCCTGGTACCATTGTGCCGTACACATTCATTCAAAATTGTGTATAGAGTGTTTTCCCTCACGTAACCACCCAAAAGCTTGCATCGATTCATGAGACATAGAAATGTATAATAGTAGGAACAATTTCTAAATGCAATGTGTGCATTTCAATGTTAAGTTGCACCTTGGGTACAGTTTATAATTGGCAATGAATGCACGTAATATTTTATTGATGTAAACATCAAAACTTTGTAAAGGTTTTTTTTTTGTACAGGCCTTTGTTTTCTGACGCTCTTTTGACTTTGACTATCTTTTAAAGATGTGTACATACAGTTTAACTTTTGGAAATTGGGTTTCTTTGTGAGAGATAACTGAGCTGTACATTAGCTTTTCAATTTGTAAGAAATTAATGCACATTGTTGTTTAGAGATGGTGGAGGTGAAGCGATTAGATGTCATACTAACATAATTCACAACTTTTGTTTAACAATTTTTTTTGACCCTCTTGCATATGACGTCACAAACTCAAACAGCGCTCTCACCGAGGTTAAAGAAAGACCTTTAGTTTGTTGAGAGTTGTGAGTGGTGCAAACGCGCTCGCACGTTTTTATTGTTTAACCTCGTCAATGGCGGCCTACATGTATGCAAGGGATCTTGTTTACTAGTTTATTGTTTTACAAGGAAAAAAACCTAACACAGTATTGTAAAAAATTTGCTCTCTATTGTAACAGACTCAACTGCTGTCCATGGTTTATTTATTTTATATTAAACCCAATGGCCTTAAAAAGGTGTTTTCTAGACACCCTGCTAAATGCAGCAACAGAGGGCATTGTTGCATTGTCATAAAATGTCAAGTGAACTGGTTTTATGCCAGCCTTGGCACTGGGTTTTTGAATTTTTTGCTACCTGATGGAAACCAAAGACAACAGGAGCAAAAGGTCTCCACGGGGAATTCTAAAAAGAGGGATGTTCCACAAGGAATTTTGTGTAAAAAGGGAGGATTCTGTGCACAGGGACAAAGGAAAGAACAAAATGGATCTCCACAGGGAATGTGTGCTAAATGCATTAAAGTTTGCTGGGGACTTAAAGGGGCACTGTCGTAGTGATCACAGCGAGTCTGTGGTCAGACATTAAATTCTGAACTCTAACCCAGTTACTGTGCGCGATAGTAATGACGGCGCCCTTTAAAAGCTTTTGCTTGTGATGTGACTGTCAACGAGCGTGAGTGTAGTGACTGGGTGAGAGTTCATGTTTCCATGTCCAGCCACAAGCAGACTATGATATGATCACGATGACAGTGCCCCTTTAAAGTGCACATGGGCATGTTAAGGCTATGCACGTTGTGTAGAGCACTGCTCTAGTGCACAGTGCGGACAACAGACTGCAAAAACTTTTACAATCAATGGTGCCTTTTGTTGAACCTGGCAGGGTAAGGGTTAACATAGTTAAGGGCACCTTTTTTAGAATATTTGTTTTTCTGAGCATGACCGCTGCCACCAATGACCAAATGTTACAAAAATTCACCCTTATGTGCATCTAGTTTGCAGAATTTGGGGTTAGCGACATTGTGCTTTAATCTTGGAGCCCTGTTAGTTCTGTTTAGTGACAAAACTGTAGTTGAAACTAGAATTCCATCAAATTCCTTGCATGATTGATCTGCGTAGAAAAGTAAGAATGCTTGATGCAGCTCAAACCCAAGTTGCACTTTAAGATTTTGTCTATCACTTTATCAGGAGCTAGACACAACTTTGATCTCAACAGAGTTGTTACGCGTTATATTTGTTCTCAATTAAAGACACTATAGATAGGTTGGAACATGACGTAAATCGGCCATCTTTACGGGCAACTTGGAACGCACAGTCATGCGTTTCGCGTGAGAACGGCGTGCAGCACGCGCACATGTCACAAAACTCGTCGCACGATTGGTTGGTGAACAACGCAGCTGGCGTTAATAATTTGAGCACTTGACGCGCCTGCAAGCCAAAATGCAATTTGCCCGTAAAGATGGCGTCTATTGGGAACTATCTATTGTCCACTATCCATTGGAATAAGTTTTATATTCAGCATTGTTAAGTCTTTTTTCACCTATATTGTACATTTCCTTTTTTGTTTATATTGGAAAAAAATGTAGATATTAATTTTATTGTTTGTTGTGATGATATGCGAGAACAAGCCCATCAGCATCTGTGAAATATTAACTTTGTTTGCTATAAATTAAATAGAGGATCTATTCATTTAAAGGCACTGGACACTATTGGTAATTACTCAAAATAATTGTTAGCATAAAAACTTACTTGGTAACGAACAATGGAGAGCTGTTGATAGTATAAAACATTGTGAGAAACGGCTCCCTCTGAAGTAACGTAGTTTTTGAGTAAGAAGTAATTTCTCAGTAAAATATTTGAATTGATTTCGAGACCTCACGCGTGAGGTCTCGAAATCAAGCATCTGAAAGCACATTAACTTCGTGTGACAAGGGTGTTTTTTCTTCCATTATTATCTCGCAACTTCGACGACCAATTGAGTTCAAATTTTCACAGGTTTGTTATTTTGTGCATATGTTGAGATACACCAAGTGAGAAGACTGGTCTTTGACAATTACCAAAGATGTCCAGTGTCTTTAAGAGTCAGGTGAACATTATGGACCACATCAATGAACTGAATCTGTTGAATATAATTAACAAAACATGGGAAACTAGCCTTTAAAAAAACACGTTCGTCTATTTCATGGAGTTGAACGTTCTCAAGTTGGTTTAATATAACTATCAATCAGTAATGATTACCGCAGGGGTAATTCAAAATATTTACAGTATAATTATGTTTTAGGTACATGTACTATCACTTTTGCATTGGATATTTCAAGGCATGTGTGCAAAAAAAAGAACAAGTTTTATCTTGATTTTGAATTAAAGTTTGATCATTATTATTTTTGAATTATTATTGTTATATTATAATATTAGACTTGTTTTTTGAGGGGGGGGGGGGGTGCAGGATAATAACAAAAATCTAAAATTGTTGAGTCATTTTTGTTTTCAACAGGGGCCAATTTCATAGAGCTTTTGAGCAATATTTTGTGCTTATACTGTAGCGAGTAATAAAAAGTATGAATTTAGCAAAAGTGTGCTTCAAAAGCTATCAAAAAGATTGAACAGCACATGTGGATCTGCATGTCAGTAATTTGTTGACCAACACCCCCCAGACTATTAGAGTGTCGTTTTCTTTGCTCGCGGTAGTAGTAAGCAGAGATTATGAAATGAAAAATCTGCTAAGGACAGCTTTATAAACCAAAAATGTCTGCTAAAATAACAGACGTGATGATATTGGCTCCCTGCTACATGGACTCTGTTGGCATTTTTTTGAATGGCAGTATGTATGAATGATGTAGCGTATTGTTGTGAAGGAGTTGCATACTAGTACATTATATTTGAACTAATGGTTCAGGAAGCATTTAAAATCTAAGGCTGATGTATAGACCAAATTGTCAATAATAATACAACATAAATCACCTGTGAAAGTTTCAGCTGAATACAGAGTCTACTTTATATTGAGAAAACAGCTAAAAACTATCACAGTATTTTCATAAAAGAGTATCGAACCCATACATGTTTAGTGAGGTGAGGCGGGTACCAACATCATCGCCGCTGCAGCATTCACAAACGGAAACCGGGGAAATTTGAATCGCCTTGAGGCGAGTTTTGGAGATTAATTTTTCAACATACTTAACACTGATTTTTATCGGGCACTTTCAATTTAAGCGAAAGAATTTTGCAGGATGCTTACCAACATTATCATCTTTATAACTAACAAGCTTTTGAATAGGCATTACACAGTTTTATTTCAGGATCATTACCAGTATGACCCTACCTATAAGGCCATTTGTTTTGTCATTTGAATTATAAAATAATACACACCAACAAGTTGTACTAACCCCCAGGGAGTATGCCACATGCACTGGATCCTAAAATGACGGGTGTACACTGGCTTTAAATATCTTCATTGAACACAGCAATGATAAGAGATTAAAATATCGGTCAAGAAATTTCAAAAACGGGAGTAGTTTATCACTCTAACTTCAAATAGAAAAGATCTCCAACTGTGAGAACCAGTGCTGCTTAAGCACAGGCATTCAGGAACAAGAAACAGGTTACCAGCCAAAACAAACATGTGATGTTCAGCCCTTTTTTCGAAACCATTCCTTCGGCTTCTGCTTTGTCTGTCTATTTGAAGCACTAACCGAAAGTGCAAGAAAAAAAAAACTGGCAGGGCCTCAGCTGGAGTTGTGGTTTTGGAAAGCTTCCATTGACCCCCTTGCTTGATGTGGAACACACCTCTGCACAATGCGCGTCCACCATTTCAGTAATTTCGGGAGTCAATTCCTTTACGCACATTTTGACTCCCAAAATGGCGGACGGGATACAGGTCCGTGTTAGTGTGCTGCACATCGTGAATTGGGTCAATATGTTTATGGACTGTGGCTAGGCAATTACTGACTGATGATATTACAGCAACTTTTCTGTCACTAGTTTTACAACATTGGATCTTGGCGGTGGGGCAAACATTGGCTCACGTGAAAACTCTTAACACGTTCCAAGGTTGGATGTACATGTAAATGTAAGACATTAAAAACTGCTATTGAGAAAATAAATTACTGCTATGAACAGGGACTCCAAGGTCAAATTCAGTTTTGTGATACATTCATTTTCCAAATTTGTTTTTATAAAAATGGAGAAAAAAAACCTAATCTCACATTAAAATGGTGTAAAATGCCACTGTGTTTGATACCCTTCAAGTGCAATTTTTTTTCAAAATACAAACACGTTCGATGACGTCACATTTTAAATATGGTCCGTACATTTTTGCACAGAGTTTTTTTTTTAGTTCATTCCTGAATTTTGATGATATTCAAACAAAACGGCATTGAAAATGCCTCTTTGGAATGTACAGACCCATCTGTTTTGGATGTCCGATGGTGTTATGTTTCAATTTTCACTATGAAAGAGTATTAGATGAAATGACATTTTAACGTGAGGTTAGAGACTTGTAATTTTCCCCCCCGCTCTCATGAGAACTCTATCTATTGGAAAATGAGTGCATCACAAAACAGAATATGACCATGGAACCCCCTCTTTAACATACAACGTACATGTACTATGTAACATAAAATATAACACAGTCGTGATTTGATTGTCAGAAATTGTAAAAAGTCGGAGGAATATGAGGCCATTACTGAATTGGCGGCTACGGCTATGGCTGGATCACGCGTCCATTATGCACTGAAGTACAGGACAACCGTACAGCAACACCCTTAGCAACAGTCGTAGCTGTAGCCGCCTATTAGGATATGGTCGAATTTATAACATAATGTAATGATGTAAATAGAGTAGAAAACCGTTTTCATCCGGCGAATTAAATAAAATATGAATTTTTAAAAATGTTTCTGAGTGTTGAAGATTGAACCATAACTAAAAGTGATCAGGTTTTGAGTTTGAAATGGCTCAGAGGTGAGTCAATGCAATAATTAACAGTGTTCACAGAGCTATCCTAACAAAGGCATATTGTCTTTTGGAGGTGGCATAGAGGGTGTCTCAAAAGAAAATGCACCTAAACCTTTTCATTTGTTTTCCTCGCATAATATTTATGAAGAAAATCAAAGTTAAATATCAAACTTAAGCTTTTATTGAAATGGTATTGGGTCTGGAACAAAACTTCAGATTGAAACGGAAATTTTATGGACACTTTTGACAAAACGCTGAGCATCGACTTCATACCATTTATGTTTTGTGAGACGGCATAGTGCAAAATCTCCGTTTGCTAATATGTGTGAACTCTGTAACTAAATTCATTCCTGAAGGAAAGATTTAACACCAAAGTCTTAGTTTCCTTTCTCCATCTGACAACTATTGTACATATTTATTTCTTGCTATAACACCAAGCTTACATTATTTAAAAAGAGATTCTGATCTAAACAAAGCGTTCATCCATTACATACTAAACCCAAACTTTTGTCAGTGCTCAGATCAAATATAGCGGAATAATAATTTGGACTTGTGAGATCAAAACAAACTATTTCACTCGTTTCTCAAAAACCTAAAGCACGTCAAGCTCATTTCTCAAAAACTACACCATTTCGTGGGAAGTTTTCCCCAACATAACCGTCTTTGTGTGCAAATCTGTGATTGTTTATTTTCCCATCTTATTGATGATGTTAAACAGTCTGTTTTGAACAGTCTGTTTATAAACAAATGCTGGGTACTCCCCCAAAAATATCGGTTAAAACAATCTCAAAATTTCTAAGTTCCCAATCGAGACCTAGCCAAATAGCACGACATTATATCCAACTACCCCGGATTGATCCTTTGACTTAACAAAAAAATCCATCACTGAATGCCCGGCCCTTGAGGAATTCCTACAGGAGTTGTGAACAAATCTCTCAGCCGAGTCTAATAGCCACTCCTGACTGAAATCAATCATGTCTTCCACAGATGACTTCCAGATGGCTTGAAAATATATTTTATTGAGTCTAAAGGCTCTTATCTTATGGTTTAGAATATTTGAAAGGGATTGTGTTCACCAAAACCAAAATACTTACGCTAATGTAAAATGTACTGTTGGAAACAGTATGATGGTGTAAGCGTATGCGTCGATTATAATGGTGTCACAGAAGGTCGACTACAACGCCTCAATCTCAGGTAAGCAATCAACATTAAATAAAGTTTGACTGGAACTGTAACGTTTCCCCAATGTCTCAAATTTCATAATAAAGCCAGAACCGATCTTAGTAACTGGAGATGCAAAAACAAAAGAACCGTTACGTTAAACTTACGAAGTAAAACTTGCACCATAATCCGACGACTCGGTAAAAATGTGCCTTTCAGACAAATCTGGAGCCATTTTCTCGAAACGTTATTTCTAAATAATTTCTCACTTCAATATAAGTCATAACTCTACTGACTAGATCCCTCTTTTTCATAACGTGGTATCGTCTTCACACTCGGGTTGAAGGAGATGTTGATTTGACTCACTGCAGTGGTGAGCATGGCAAGGGGATCATGACTCTAGACTCCATCTTACGGATGAGAGGAACTGTAAGAAAATAACAACAATTCTCAATTATTCTCATCGTGATTTTGTTCCCTGTACAAAATAAATCCGAGATGAATTGCTGAGAGAAAAAAAAGGAAAAACTTCCCACACAAAAAACTTTAATGAAAAATTTCATAAATAAATTACTTTGATGGTTGGCAAGTACTCAATAGCCCCACAATCTACAGCCATTGTCCGTAAATGAGCTGGGGCTAACAAAGCACCAAGATTCATATTAACCCTTCCAGTGCCGCCAACGTTCTGAAACGTCAAACTAAGTATCCATCCACAGGCCGCCAACGTTCCCATACGTTCTACTACTCGACCAAAAAGTATATATACTTGCCCTGTGGATAAAGAAATGCCAAAACACGACCGGCACGGAACTCTTCGAGCACCGCCAACGTTCTGAAATGTCATACTGAATCTCCATCCACAGGCCGCCAACGTTCTGTTACGTTCTATTACTCGACATAAATTTTTTTTTTAAATGGTCGGCCTGTGGATACAGAATTACTTAAAACAAGGCTGGCACTGTAAGAGTTAAGATGATTTGTTAATATTACCATGCATTGTGACATCACACTTTGTTTAGCAATTAAGATTGATAACATCTTATGATCAATCTTAACTCTTTGTAAAACTGGCCCCGGGTATAATATGTAAGTGTTGGAGCATGTAGAGAGGCAGGTGGCCCAACCATATGGATCATTTTTGGTCGTGAACAGGGAACAATACATCACCGAGCCAAGCAGCCCAACCATCTATGGATTTTACTGGTCAATGAACCAGGAACAACCATCAATGGGTCTTGTTAATAAGTGAACCCAGGACAATGTTCAGGGAGGCAAGCAGCCCAACAATCTATGGGTCTTAGTTGATAACTGAACCCGGACAAGGTTTCAGGGAGGCAAGCAGCCAAACAATCTATAGGTCTCAGTTGATAGCTGAACCCGGGACAATGTTTTCGGGAGGCAAGCAGCCCAACCCATCTCGCTAATCAGTTACTTGTTTAAATACTTGCCTGTGTAGGCTACACAGCGGTCCCAGCCTGGATTCTGCCACGCCTTCTCACGGATTTCCTTCCTGGTCTGCAGGTCATGATAGGCTAATGAAAGAAATCACAACAAAATATCTTTCATCATTTGATGGAATAAAAAAAAATACATAACAATTAATCATGGTTGCACTGTACTTGCTTTTGAGGAGAAGTCTTCCCAAAAAGTTGTCAAAATTTGCAGTTAAATTTAATCTTGAAAAAACGCAGTAGCTTACCAGCATCACAGAAGATTTTAGTTGAGAAATAATTGAACCGTCGTTTTAAGCCAAACAGACAAGGGACACAGAAGGGCAAAACATGTCATGAAAAGTGTTGTGTTTTGTTTTTAAATTGTGCCCTAGAGCAAGATCTGGAGCAAGATTTAAAGGTCCATGACAAGACTAAAGACCCTACAACCTAGGTAGTGTAGGTTTTGTGGCATGTCATGGACGAAGCGGTCAAGCGCACTGCACTCAGGCTCTGGTGCTTCTGATCAGCAAAGTATGGGTTTCGAGTCCTGGTCTTGACACTTGTGTCCTTTAGCAAGACACTTAACCATTATTTCGTCATTTGGATGAGATGTAAAGTCTATATTAACCGTTACATGGTGTTATGTAAATAAATGGGTCTATTATTTCGAACAGAGCTCTGCATACTTTGTTGAAAAAAAAAACTACTTGATGATGGTTCAGCTCAAGCTGTTCAACACCTGGTAGAGCTAACAACAACTAATCAGCCTTTCTATTGTTTATCTTAATTAGCATTCCCTTTAGGTTTATTACTTGTCAATTCATATTCATAACATTACCCCATATGTGGTGCACCAAGTAGAGATCTCCAACTTGTGTAAAAAGACCGGCAACTGCCTCGTTGTTCTCTCGCCGATATTTGATGCCATTTTTCCTGTGAGACAAAAATATTGTAATCTTTAAAATGTATTCAGTAGACTATTATTCTACTGAAGCCATGCATCAACGTCACATGCGGCAACAGTCTATCGTGCTCACCATTTTGGGAGTCAAATCGCACGTAAAACTATGGTAAGCGTGTAAACACCGCATCGACTAAAATGTGCAGTGCACTACACTGTATAACACACAGGAACAATGACTCCCACATTGGGACAACCGAGATTGTTGTACTGGGCCCAATTTCATAGAGCTGCTTAAGCACAAAAAGTAGCTAAAATTATGCTTACCAGAATAAGGTTACCAGCCAAACTACCATGTCACATGTACAATTTGGGACTGGTAACCCGCTCATTTCTGCTTAGCAGACAATTGTTAAGCAATATTTTCTGCTTAAGCAGCTCTATGAAATTGGACCCTGGTGTCAGGTGAATTGGGTCAAGTTTAACACTCACCAGTTGTTTGCCCACTCTATCAACGTGCCAGGCTGCAACAAAAACAAAAAAAAACACAAACTGGTTTAACACTATCACTTCTTACTCTCAGTGTAGTGGCAACAAGACACAACGGTTTACATGAAGTTTCTTCTCTGTTATTTTTATTTTTTTAATGGCAATGAAAACATTTGAATTCTCAAGTTTATCGATGCAAATATATAAACAAGTACTGTGCGTATATAGATAGACAATGGGGCTCTGAAAAAAAGGGCGCACATCATATATTGGAAGTGGGCTTAATTTCTTTTAGAAAATGTCCTCCAATATGATCTTGCATAATCTTGTATCCCTTCTAAGAACTAATGAGGTCATTAAATCCATACACTAAGGTGGTCGCTCCTTAGTTTAAAAACAATACACATAGTAGGTGTCATTTCGTTAAGAAAATAATCCCCCAAATAAACTTGATTCATGAGGTGGTACCTTCGCCTTACTCGTCTATATAACGCTGTGTTCATATTGTACCCATATACAATGCTTACTTAAAGGCCCTGTACACTATTGGTAAGATCGAAAAACAAAAACTTCACAGATTCACACATAACTTACATGATTTAAAGTAAGTAATGGAAGAAAGGGTTCCTTAAAATATTTCTGCCTAAAATGCTATCGTTTCTGAGAAACGAGTAAAACATTAGTAATTATCGCGCGGGATAATTTGAAAAAAAACAGAAAACACATAAGATCTCTTTTCACTATTTTCTCGTGACCTCGATGACCAATTGAGCTCAAACTTTCACAGGTTTGTTTGTTCATGCATATGTTTAATCACACAAAATGTGGACACAGATTTTGAGCTGTTACCAAACGTGTACAATACCTTTAAAGGCCCTGTACACTATTGGTAAGATCGAAAAACAAAAACTTCACAGATTCACACATAACTTACATGATTTAAAGTAAGTAATGGTAGAAAGGGTTCCTTAAAATATTTCTGCCTAAAATGTTATCGTTTCTGAGAAACGAGTAAAACAATAGTAATTATGGCGCGTGATAATTTGAAAAAACAGAAAACACATAAGATCTCTTTTCACTATTTTCTCGTGACCTCGATGACCAATTGAGCTCAAACTTTCACAGGTTTGTTTGTTCATGCATCTGTTTAATCACACAAAATGTGGACACTCATTTTGAGCTGTTACCAAAAGTGTACAATACCTTAAATGCAGGTCTGATGCTTTGTTTTTGAAAGGGCAAGGGCACCAAGGCGTTTTCTCCTTTGTAAGGGGTAACTCTATCGGGAATTTGTAAATATCTATTGGAACGTTTCAAGGGGCTCCACGGCAATGACTAAGGGCAATGGTTGATGCCTCCGTGAAGTTGATGTTGTTACCAGTTAAAGGTATTGTACACTTTTGGTAACAGCTAAAAATCAGTGTCCACCTTTTGTGTGATTAAACATATGCATGAACAAACAAACCTGTGAAAGTTTGAGCTCAATTGGTCATCGAGGTCACGAGAAAATAGTGAAAAGAGATCTTATGTGTTTTCTGTTTTTTCAAATTATCGCGCGCCATAATTACTATTGTTTTGCTCGTTTCTCAGAAACGATAGCATTTTAGGCAGAAATATCTTTAAGGAACCCTTTCTACCATTACTTACTTTAAATCATGTAAGTTATGTGTGAATCTGTGAACATTTGTGTTTTTCAATCTTACCAATAGTGTACAGGGCCTTTAATACAACTACATGTAATTGTAATTGTTAAGATGGAATAATACTTGATTAAAGTTGATATTGCTTAATCTTCTACCCCTGGTAAGAACTGATGAAGTCATTATTATCCTTACCCTAAGATGGTAGCTCCTTAGCTCATAGAGATTTCCCTTATCCGTCACTTGTGGCTCTCCCCAGAAGCTGAACGGGAGAAGGAGAGAGTTACTTCTGTCCATCAGCATCTCACCTCGTAGTTTCTTATACTCGTTATATTCCTAAGAATAATATAATAAGGTAGATTGCATTTTTTTAGTCTTTTGTTCATTATATCCTGCTTCCTTTAGATTTCTATTTTATATGTCTCTTTTAATCTCGAATTCTTTGTAAAAAATTAACCCCAAAATCTGTTGCATGCAAACATCACAGAAACAGAGAAAAAAGAGTTGAAGCCAAGAACAGATTTGAAGCTTAGCATGGTGCAGGATGCAAGAACTGAAAAGGTAGAGGGCAACACCCATGTGAAAAACAAAAACTGTCTTGAGAAGAAGTGTTGGTTCATGAGATGAACCATGGTTGTCGTAAAAGTTGAAAAATCTTGACGATTATAATAAAAAGTAAAAATTTAGGACGATCGTACCTTGTCCTCCCATAGTTTTTCTGACATCGTCTTCACACCATGGTACCCAGTATCGTAGAACCAGATGTGAACTACAACAAAAAGAAACAAGATAGACCAAATAATGTTGAGAGTGAGACCAAGAGTGGTTTTCTAATGACAAACACGGTTCAACTTTGGTGATAGACAGAATACATTTAAAGTTAGGGTAAAGGACTGGGTTCAGGATAGGGTACAGGACTGGGTACAGGATAGGGTACAGGACTGGGTTCAGGATAGGGTTCATGCAAACTTAAACAGGCGGTATAACTCAAGGCTAACCTTAATATTTTTTTATGGTTAAACGATTTAACCGTTTAAACATTCCAACCCTAGGTATGCCTGAACCCATGCAAAGCAGGGTGTTTGGTGGTGTGGTTCTGAATCCATTATACCGAGGGAAAATGAGTGAATGCAGTATGAAGGACTTGGGGGTTGGGGGAGGGGAGGGACTGGGTAAGGCTGCTCACCTGCTTGATAATTTGTGGGGTGTTTGGTGGTGTGGTATTGAATCCATTATACTGAGGGAAAATGAGTGAATGCAGTATGAAGGACTTGGGGGGTTGGGGGGAGGGACTGGGTAAGGCTGCTCACCTGCTTGATAATTTGTGGGGTGTTTGGTGGTGTGGTACTGAATCCATTATACCGAGGGAAAATGAGTGAATGCAGTATGAAGGACTTGGGGGTTTGGGGGTTGGGGAGGGACTGGGTAAGGCTGATCACCTGCTTGATCCTGGTCCCCAAAGGCCGTACTCCAGCTGCCAAACAATCTACAAGGAAAGTCTGGATTCTCATGAATTCTCTTCAGACAGTGTTCTCTGGAAATCAAGACATACAGAATGACAGTTAAAGAATGCACAAAACATTTGATTCATAATATTGCCAATTGTCATTATTATTACCTGAAGGAAATTCTGGGCTTGCACCCTTGACTAGATTTGTCATTTAAAATCATCAAAAAAGACGTCATTTGATCTATATTTACTTTTGTGAGGCAGGGATAAATTTTGTCCAACATTTAGGCACGTAACCAAAGTAACCAATGCATTGATGACGTCACGCCGCCATCTTAGAGGTAAAACTATGATGCAACAACCCACATCTATGTAGGGCAGCGCACATAATAAGCCAATGAGCAACCTTCTTTTGACCTCTAGCCGAGGGCGCCCTACTCAAATGACGTCATTTGCATACGGTCTATTGAGACTGAACATGTCAGTGAATGATTTCCATTGTATGGCACAGCAAGCTGCACAAAAAAATCTAACAGTTGCAGCTCAAAAACCATCATTTGCTCCCTATCGGTGTGGACAAAACATGTTTAGTCTGAACATTTTGCTATTCCAAATTGCTAGACGAAATCATTCCTGCATTTTGTAAGCATGAGTGCTAATATCAAGCAGCAAATGATGATTTTTGAAAAGCAAATGATACATTTTGTGTAGCATTTTACTATAGATAATTTGTGACAGTGAGGTTTACCCAATGATGCTTCCTCATAACTTAAGAGGGGTCCAGCAGTGAACAATTACCGCTGGACCCCTCTTAACCCTCCTACTGACTCTTGGCAACATTTTCCAGTGAGTTGACCAACCATCTGAAACCATTCGACTGCCAAGGTTGTGTACGGTGGCACAACTGTGCACAGAACTAACTGTGTACTGTGTACATGCATTCCCTCATGGTATCATATTTCAGGCTGGCATAGTTGATCTATCATTCAAAACCACTTGAATGGTATCGAATGGTCAGACAGCAAGAGGGTTAAGTTATGAGGAAGCATCATTGGGTACACTCACTGTCACAAATTACCTATTTAGATTTAAGTCAGCAAAGATATTACCATACTAGACCTTTGTAAAAAAAAATGTGTTAATAAATTAAACACTTACGATGCTTGAATATAATCTCTCATCCTGTCCGGTTTGATATTATGTACTGAAAGAACACAGAAAGAAAGGAAACAAAACTTGATATTGAAGAAAAGAATATGTAACTTAAACAAAAGTAACCCGCAGCGTGTGCAAATATCAATATCAGGTCCGGTGACCTTTTTAGATGTATCTATTTTCAACAGTGTGCACAAGACAATTTAATTTTGTTTTGAGCATTTCCTCGATCAAAAAGAAAGGCGGAATCACACAGAGGCCATGGCCTCTGTTGCCCTGGTCTTGGCCTTAGTGCCCCTTCAAAAGTTTCCCGCAGACTTTTTAGTTTGAGAGTTTCCAATGGAAGTAAATGCCCTTTATAAAATGAAAATGGCCTTGCCCTCTCAAAGATGAAATTCCAGGCCTTCCATTAATTAATACCAGTCTGGGCATGTGGTATATACTCCAAGCACAATCGGTTCAGTAGTAAGAACATTGATGTCTGCCAAACAAGAAAAACAACCAAACAAACAAAAACCTGTGCATGATTTAAAACAAGACGGATAAAATGTACGTCAAGGAGATTGATCAATGACTCACTCTGCATTTCATAAACAACTTCTTTATTGGTGAGCGCTTCTGAATGTGCCGCCTTCGCTGGTTCTACTTTCTTGACATGCAGCAGGTTTTTCAGCCATCCCTCATTCTGATTGTCTTTAGAGTATGGTCTGAAATCAGTGAAAAGTCAACAGTGATCTGTTATTTACACATAAAGAAGGGGGGCTATCATCATGATCATGATCATTTTGCGTGTCGTGGCCCAGAGGTCTAGTTAACTGGACCTAATCACTGGTGTTGTCAGCAGCACAGTGTGGGTTCAAATCCCGGTCATTGACACTTGTGCCCTTGAGAAAGACACTTAACCATAATTGCTTCGGCTCCTAGTGAAGCGGACTGTGAAGGGGGCACCCCTGTTTCAGCCCCAGGAGTAGGTGGCATAGTGCCCCTGGTGTCAGTTGATTTGGGCCAAATCAGTTAAGTGTAGCCCTCACCCTGAAGTGGCCATTCGGCCTTGTGAGTTAGGCGATATCTAATTATTAAATTATCATAGTGCTCAGGCATTTTGGCTGTGGCTGTACATGGAATTATGAAACCTCACCCAGTTACAACAACTCTTGGCCGTATCAGATCTACGTCCAGTAACATTGAGTCAGAGCTCATAATATGCCATGTACAGCTACAGGTCTGCTATGATCATAACGACAGTCCCCAATTTGATGGAACATCCTAAAACATTATAATGCATTTTGTACTGAACGATGTTGATGTTTTGGGGTAAACATCATGTAAAATTTACCTGTTAAAAGCATTAACTTGTAATTAATATTAAAATTATCAAGTGGTGTGGGACATTTATTTTTTCCATGTTTTTCATGGTAGGCCTAAGTCCTAAAATTTGAGGGGAAAAAAGGCATTGCAGCACCCTTTCCTCTCAGTCTCTTCTCTCAGCCATGAGGATGTGAATGAAAGTTTCTGTAATTTCTTACATAATGTCGGCTACTCGTGTATGCGTCAAAGAGGGCGCTATAGAATCTTTTTCCGAAACTTTCCGTATCCTGCCACCACTTTTTCACTCATTTTTACCAAAAGGAATATCTCATTTGAGTAAATTAGATACTAATTTATTTCATAATGAATGAAAGAGTGGTGGCAGGATAAGGAATTTTTTCCTGGGGGGGGGCCTACCAAACAAATATTATTTAACTTGACATTTGAAAAGAAAATGGGAATTAAACAAGTCCCCCCCCCCAAAAAAAAAAAAAAACTTGAAATAAAATTAAAAAGAAGACCAAGGCCGTCCCATTCAATTTATTGTGCTAAAGCACATAACTTAACTTTTAAGCAGGATACCAGTCACTAGCACCATGGAGGAAGAAATTCTTCCTCCATGCTCACAGTCAAACTCAGTCTCAAGTCAGTCACAGTCACACGCTGTGTGACACAGTCACACACTGTGTGGCACAGTCACACACTGTGTGGCACAGTCACACACTGTGTGACACAGTGGTAAGTCTACCTTTTTGTGCCTAGCCTTCTTAGCTACCCTTTGTGCTTAAGCAGCTCAAAGAAATTGTGCCCAGATTCATCAATCAAAATCAAAAGGCTCTCAATCTCATAGTCATATTTCGCCTCACACACCCGAGAGAGAATGTGGAGAAAGTTTGCAAATTAAAAACCATATTCAAGTTGTAACCACCGATGCTAACACATTGAAAGTTACTGAGATACAACTTTAAAATGTTCTCTATGAACAGTACCTTTGAAGAGCCTGTGCATGTTTAGCAATCCCTGCATTCCGCAGAAACTGTGAAGAGCGAAGTGCCAGGAGCCGTCCATTAATCGCCATTTTTGCAGAAGTTTTTGGCAGAAGTGAGTAAAGCGCCACCAAGTGCCAGACATTCGCCAACCAAGTCGTGTTGCTAAGTGATTCCACACGGAAAGGTTTTCGTGCAGCTTTGGAAGAATTGCTATTGAGAAATTTAACCGTATTTTCTTCTTTTTCAATCTTTCAAGTCAAAGAAATAATTGTCAAGATGACTGTGAGTTTAGAAGAGTACTTCAGGACGACATTTGAGGACAAGCTCCTCGTGTAAGTGATTCATTTGCTGAAGTATTTATCGAAGTAGCCGTCATTTCTAATTTTTGTGCTGTGAACTTGTAATTGTATGCAAATACTATGTCATTATGTGATTTATATTTTTTGACGAAAATAATGGCATTACTTTGCAAATTCAGTGGAAGTAGATGTTAAGTGTAACATAAAGTTGCAAATA
Organism: Pycnopodia helianthoides; assembly: GCA_032158295.1. Classification (NCBI taxonomy): domain Eukaryota; kingdom Metazoa; phylum Echinodermata; class Asteroidea; order Forcipulatida; family Asteriidae; genus Pycnopodia; species Pycnopodia helianthoides. The sequence continues at coordinate 6,830,307 of CM063249.1, forward strand.
TTAACAATACAGATCAGTATTGCTGCATTATGGACTCTTTGTTGTTACTTTGTAAGTGTAACAACTTACAAGTAATTATTTACAAATTCAAGACAACTTTCTTAGTTTTAGTAACTTTTTAGTTTAGTTTTGTCTTACATTCTTACTAGTACTACAGTCATATGACCAGTTCCGGATCATTGACCAGTTCCGTATCACTTCAACTTTGCAATAACCACACACTTAAAATTACTTCTCACTTTAGCAATATGTGTTGATAACTTGATACATGTGAAGAATAGCACAAAATAAACCAACAAACCCCAAATAAATTATGGCAATTTTCCTGGAGTTTGTCTGCAGTAATAATGATCATTTTTTCAACAACAAAAATGGTGGTTGAAATATGCTGTTAAAACTTCTCACCTTTCAAATTTGAAGACCAGGGCGAATAACATGTAAAAAGCTAAGCATTTGTAAGACAAATTTTACATAAATACTGAGCAGTTGTTTTGTTTTTTAGATGAGATAAAATTACCAAATTGTTTTTTTTTTTTTGGGGGGGGGCATCGTATCCTTGAACAGTTTGGAATCACTCAACATCTTGCTGCATCAAATGGTGGCGCACTCAATTAGGTAAAATCATACGGCTGCTGTCCTGTAGAAAGTTTATGATTTAATTATTTTTTCCGCCCTTTTTTTTTCCTGTTTCAATTCCCACCCTGTTTAGTAAAATGCCGGAGCGTGAAGATGACCATCTGACCCCAGCGACCAGATTACTTGAGAAACGAAGAGAGATGTCTGAGGTTGAACAAGCATTGGCCGCCCAGAAAGAGGTAAGTTTAATTCTTTAAACTCACATTTACTTCATTACCCCTCCTACAATCAGTTCATTTTGTTCAAAAAATTAATTTATGCCGCAGAATTCCACAAAGTTGGAATTTTAAAGAATATTATGTGTATTGCTATATCAAATGCACTTCCACACAAGTCCACAGCAGATTGTGGAGTTTTTAAAAACAAGTTTGCGAGCTAGAAGAAGAAGAACAATTCCACTTCATCTAGTACCACAGCAGACTGTGGGATTTTGAAGAACACAACTTTCCACATACATGTATGTAGTTAGTTCCATGGCCTCTTGAAAAACAAACAAGACACTGTGAGAGCATCAGGCCTTGAATTACATGCAGGCCACGGATGCCATGGCCTCTGTTGCCCCTGGTCTTGGCCTAGGTGCCCCTTCAAAAGTTTCACATAGACTTTAAGATTTTTCAATGGAAGTGCCCCTTTGCAAAATCTGAAATTGTCCTTGCCCCTCTCAAAGATGAAATTCCAGGCATGGACATAGCAGGCCAGTGCCTCATAGTCCTACAGTGTATGGATTTGACTTTATTTTTACTTTTAAGTTTTCTAGGAATTGGCCAATATAAGCCAACGTGTGAATCCTTTACACAAATCTTTTTTGTTTTTGTTTTTTAATCTCAGGAGTTCCAGATGAAGATGGAGAGTTTGCAACAGAGAAGAGAAGAACTGGACAGAAAAGAATACCAGCTTAAAGAATCTCTCCTCAAGTTTGATAAATTCCTCAAGGTTAGATTAACGTTTTTATTTTTACAATTTGATAAATTTTGATTCATTAACTGGACAACAATACTTGCATGTATTCTAGTCATTGTGAAGGGAGCGGTTAGCTTGGCCGGATTCGAACCCACAACCCAGTGATAGTAAGTCCGGCAATCTAACCATTTGACCACAGTGGCACAACATATTTGTGTGCATATTGTATCATAAAAATTGCTGTATATGATTTTCTGATGTGTTTATCCTTTAGAATTTTATGTTTGATTCATTTTACAAAAATGCTATGCCCTGTATATTTGAGTTGCATTTTAAAACTGTTTCAGTTGTATTTTAAAACTGTCTCAGTTTATGTATTTATTTATTTTTCATTTCTAGGATCCAAACACCAAGTTTATCCCATAAAAATATATTCAGGTCTTTTGTAAACATGTGTTATCACAGGTTACATGGTCCACACTTGTGTAGTTTTTACATTATGTGTTGTGCTTTGCATTGTACAATGTGTATTTAAACTGAAAGGTGACTCATTCAAGTCTAAACCATTTGCCTGATCCCCCCTCCCCAATTTTATGTTTGTGCTCTCATAATCGATGATTTAAACTATTGTTATTGTTGAATATTTCTTTCATATTTGTATGCCATTGCATTTTAATTGTTATTTGTAACGGGATTATTTTGTTAAATTTGTTTGTCTCCTTCTTTTATCTTGCTTACTGTAAACTTTTAACTCCTATTTTCATTCTGATTGATTTGCTGTTGAGCCTCTTTGCATACTCTTCCACTGTCTTCTCATTTTTCTCTTGTATTGAAAGTAGCTACGCTGCCACCATTGTTGTCATGTTCCTTATGTATGTGCTATAAGAAACATACCTCAATCTCTTGACACCAAAACGGTGCCAGACAATTTTCCTTCTTGGTCCTAGAGTGCATGGGTGACCTCCATGGTTAGAGTAAGCAGATACCACACGAGTTAAAAGTATATGTTCAACTTAGTCTTAGGATATAAACAATCTCAGGCCTACACTTATAATATCACTAAATTGTATCAAGGAATTTATACTTGATTTAATTGATGACTTGTGTCTTTCAGAGTATTATTAGAAGATACTTTTTATTTTGTTAACGTTAGTTTTTTTTTTTTTTTTTAACTTAATGAAATTGGATATTGTCTTTAGTTTTCGAAATGGCTCCTTAGAGTCTTTATAAAGTAAATTATTTTTAGTCGTTTTCTACAATAAATGTAAAAAAGAACAATTATATCAAATCAAGTTCTATTTTTAAGGCTAAATTCAACGACATTTTGCATGAGGTTATATAAAAAGGCTTATTTTTTCTGATAACTAATTAAAAAAAAATCTTAATGTTTGACAGGAAAATGATTCCAAGCGTGCCAGAGCTGTCAAGAAAGCATTTGACGAGAGAGAGTTGAGAAAGTCTAAAGAGAAGGAAATCTTCAGGTGAGGGAAAATTAATCACGGGGGGTTTGAGTTGAAAGGATAAGGAGAAGCTTATCAAGTAATCTGAAAAAGTAAACGGAAAATGTGGCTGTTGTTATAAGCCGATGTTTCCCCGCTGGTAAAGGATGGTATAGTGCACTGGGTGCCCAAGGCGTACTGTGGCTGAGCAGTCAAGCCCACTGGACTCAAGCTCTGGTGTTTCTCAACAGCAGAGTGAGGGTGGGAGTCCCGGTCTTGATGCTAGTGACCTTAAGCAAGACACTTAACCATTAGTGCTTCGTTCTTCGCATGGGACGTAAAGCCGTAGATCCTTTGTGTTGTGTAGTGCATAGTGAAATAACCCAGTACACTTCAATGAAGAGAGGGTTTGCCGTGGTGTTCTTTGGCATGGTTGGCTGCAGATTGTGCTGTAACACCTTGTTTTACATGATCCTATAAATGGGTCTTATAATTTACAACAGCTCCGCGGACCTGTTGAGAAAAATAATGAGCACTTTGAAATGCCCTTCGGGTGTGATAAAGCGCTTTCAAGAACTGCATTTATTATTTTGATGTAACGCTAGTCGTGTTTTATAATACACCCAGTGCCATGCTATTAAAACAAGGAATAATCATACCTTTTTATTGTATGACATCATCAACGCTGGTTAATTTGAACTTGGCACAAAAACTGTTTCAACTGCAAAGGGGCACTGTACGGCAGGTCATGAGGATTTTGAAATCAGTCACAATTTTTAAGACTATGTTACCAGACTCTTTCAACAGTGTGCACAGTACATATGGTCACCGCAAACTTTGGGAGCAGGGCCCACTTTCACAAATCTGTTTATTAAGCAGAGAATGTTGCTTAACAATTAGCTGCTAAGCAAAAATGATAAGGATATACCACAGATGGTACATGTGACATGGTATTTTGGCTGGTAACCTTATTCTGGTAAGCATAATTTTGTTGTGCTGTGCTGATTTTTGTGATAAGGATACCACAGATGGTACATGTGACATGGTATTTTGGCTGGTAACCTTATTCTGGTAAGCATAATTTTGTTGTGCTGAGCTGATTTTTGTGCTATTAAAGCAGCTCTATGAAATTGGGCCCAGATCTTAACTAAATGAATTCCACTTTACAGCATTTTAGGCAATCGGGATAGTGGATCATCAAGGTGTACATGTAAATATTTTGCCCTTTAACACGTTGACTGCCGCCTACGAGTATATTCGTAGTAACAGGTTAGACAGATTCTGCCACTATGAGTATACTCGTAGAGAATGAAAGGGCTTTGTATTGTTATTTAAATACACTGGCATCACTGAGCCTGCAACACATACGCTTCCTGTCAGTGGTAAGGACATCGACCTTAGAATGTGCATGTTAATTTTTTTTTTGTATAGTACCTATTTGGTATGCGCGCATGCGCATCGCACTTATGTGCGCATGCGCACCGCACTTGGCAAATGGGAACGCACTACGAATATAATGGTCGGCAGTAAACGTGTTAACACCATTTCATAATAGATCTTTCTATTGCATTTTCACAGCCCGAGTTTTTGCCAACCAAGATCAGAAATCTATGGGAACCCAAAACAGATGGCCAAAGTTTGAAACAATTGTTACGCAGATATTCAAAAATGGTGTTGAATTTGTTGGAAAGAAAGAAACCATTCATGTGATGTCTTTTTTTTATTTGAAAGTTTGCAGAAATGTTGAATTCGGTCACATCTGTTAACATGTATGCATGTTTTGCTAGCATGCAGCGGTTTGTTTATCAACAATAGAAAGTCCTATAAGCACTTTTTTTAAGTGCCTTCTGAGTCCTGTTGGGGGCGAGGGGGGGGTTCTTAATATAAGACTTCTCATTTAATGTTTTTTTTTTCTTCTTTAGATTACTGGATGAGAAGAAAGACCTCCAGGGGTCAAAGGACAAACTCCTTGGTCGTCTTAACAAACACAAAATCTATCACCGCTACTTGGAGCGAACGCTGGAGGCCGCTGAAGAGTTTCATGAAATCCGAGAGATTATCGCTCGCTATGAGACGCTGGTCGCAACGCATAGTGTAAGTACGAAACTGTGTCCGGTGTTTCTCTCCACGCGAAGTTCACAAATGATCCGGATTGGTAGAGCTTTTAAAACCAAACCTAAACATTAAATCTAAAATCATTCTGAGGATCTTGTTTTTTAATAACAGACATGCAAGAAGGGGCGTTGTAACAAGTCAAATTACTGTTCATGGGAATTATGTAGAAAATAACTAAATACACCTCAGGCTCCACGCACTGACTCCCTCTTCCTCCCTTCTCCTCCCGTGGACATTCTTGACTCCTTAGGATCTGCTGGATAAGGCTCAAAAGACGCAAGATGCAGTGGAGAGAGAAAGAGGAGCTCTGGTGAAGTTCACGGAGGAGAAGAACAATGAGATCCTTCATTATAACAACAAGCTTGCACAGTTACAGACCAGGCTAGACAGGGCTCAGAGTGAAGCTGTCAAATGGTATGTAGTTCACAACACCGGGCTTCTGTACTGTGACAAACGGTTCAGGTTTGTCCGTGCCTCTGTGCAGTATTATTTTTCAGAACTCTTTGGAGTTTGCGGTGTAATCATTTTCCTTTCGAAAAATATTGTTGTCATCGGAACGAAACCCTTGACAAAGGAAAGACAACAAAGGTTGTGAGGGCCCTCACTGAGGTCAATAAAGAGCTATCATTGGCTGAGAGTTGTGCCTGGCGCGTACATGCGTTCACATTTGCCTTGTTTGACCCCCAGCGATTGTGGCCAATACACGGGGTCTTTTTTAAGATGTTGTCAACTAGTACAGATAACGGGCCTTTACTCTGCTTGTTGTACTCCCTCCCATATCCCCTCTTCCCCAATCTGCTCCCCTTCTATACATTTCTCATCCCCACCCCTATCTCAATCTTACCTACTGTACCTCTATTACATCTATTCTGTTTATTGGTATTTGTTATACGATTAATCTTTCATCATGACTGTCTTTGATGTATGACATTTCTTACTTTGTATATGTATGTTTGTATTTTAGAATGTTTTGGCCGAATAAATAATAATAATAATAATAACTCAGGAATTTTACAAGACTGATTTTCACGGGACCAAATAATTTTTTTCATTTGATATAATTTACTGAGCTGCTAAGGAGACAGATCAGACTTGCAAAACTGAAGTATTTTTGAGTAAATTTTTTTAAAATATGTGTTTGGAAAAATACTAGACTGCAGGACTTGTGACTTGTGAAGGGTGGATGGTCAGAACCCTTGCCCCCTCCCTACAAATTATATCGAAAAAATACACAAATAAATGATTTGATACAATAAAATAGCCCCACCAATTTATGTCTTCCCTGTCTTGCCCCCCTCCCCCCGAATGAAACTGTCTGGTCACGCCACTGTTGTGATGTTACTTGCCCAGTGCTCAAATGACTGAAATCTGGCCAGTGGTGCAGCGGGTAGTTCAAGCCCTGCTTCGCCAGAGCGTTATTTTTGCAGCCTGTCTGTATTAATTCTGTTTCTATCATTTACAGGGAGTCCCAGTGGACGCATATCAAGAACACAGCAGCCAAGAAGACTCTGTTACTAGGAAGAATTAAAATGTGAGTTTGACAACAAACATCGGGGCATTTTGTAAAAAAGATCTCCCATAGCTCTTGTGGTCTCGGTGCTTTGAACAGTAATCTGGTCGTCCCCTGAAGACGAGCAGAGTATACTGTTTGAAGCATCGACACCACACCGGCTCTTTTCAGAGCCAACACTCCTCCCAAAGGAGATTTGACACATGGTTGTACCCGCAAGTTTACCCGTTATAGCTACTTCACACAATAAATTGCTTATCGGGAAACAGCTTTAAAAAATTGAGCCTCGTTTGTTTTCAAGAACAAGCTGTAGGAAGAAAGAAGAAGAAACTAACACTTTTTGTCCACAGCTATTAAAAGGTTTTGACCAATGGTTTGCATCTGTGATAAGCAGCTTTAAGAAATTGGACTGGAGCCTGCAAAATTCTTTAAGTAGATTAAACTTATTGTGCTTTTGTCGGCCACGACCTTCGAGAACTACGTGGCAATGGTTTTCATTCAATAGAAAATATAATCCCCTCTAAACATTTTTAAAAACTTGGTTGGAATAAATGGGATTAAATCTCGAGTATAATGTCTTCTTTTGTGTTCGTTAGGGCAACACACAATCTGTTCCAACTCGTCAACAAACATCTAAAGCAGCAGACAGTAGCCGAAGACACCGCTGATCAGCTGAATAGAGTAAGTGGATTATTTTTTTGTTTTGCTCTTTCGTGAAATTGCTCGGAAGGAAACGGGCACAATACGGACCAATTTCTCTGAGAGATTCATCTTGAAATGAGTTTTTTTTCTCTCTATTGCCCAAGGGTCTCTCATGAACATTTGAACACATATATTTCTGAACCTTCAATTTACATCAATTTAGCGTGAGGCTAGAGACTTGTAATTTTTTTTCTCCCACTCATATGTGGAGTCCATCTTTTAGGAAAATGAGTACATCACAAAATTGAACGTGACATTTCCCTTCCTCTTTAACTAAGAAGGAAACAAAATTGGGCAGGGCTTCATCAGCGCCCAACATTCAACTATGCGCGAGACTTAAATGGACTATCACCATAGCGATCACTCAAAAGAGGTCAATGCAAAGAATGCATCTGTTACAGTAGAGATTTCAATAACTACAATGTAGATGGATGACACTGCAGAGGAATCCAATTTAGAAGCTGGGCTTGTAGGCACTGGTCTCCAATGGTATATGCATTGAGACGGAGAGAAACCATAGAGGTCGGAGGTTGAGTCGAGCCACCAAATGAGCAAAATATTAAATAAGGTTTCAATGCACATTCATGTCGGCAGTAACACTAGACAGTAGACACTCATTATACAAAACAGACGGCGGACAAAGACAAACAGTGGACTAAGACTTTAAGCACAGCGGTCTTGCTGGTCAGCAAGTACATGCAGTGCCGACCGAAACTGAGTGATCCCACGCAGGGGGGAACCCTGCGAGGAATTGGCATGGTAATGTGCAATGTTAGGAGGGGACCAGGAGGGGACCAGGAGGGGACCACTCAAACAATCCCGGTCTGCACTGAATCATTGAGTTTAGATCATACAAGGGAACCCTGCGAGGAATTTGCATGGCAATGTGCAATGTTAGGAGGGGACCAGGAGGGGACCAGAGGGGACCAGGAGGGGACCACTCATCAATACCGGTCTGCACTGAATCATTGAGTTTAGATCATACAAGGGGAACCCTGCGAGGAATTGCATGGTAATGTGCAATGTTAGGAGGGGACCAGGAGGGGACCACTCATCAATCCCGGTCTGCATTGAATCATTGAGTTTAGATCATATCTGCACTTTTATCCACAATGATGTTCCAATGTGTCAGATTTAAAGACACGTTTAAAGATGAGTAAACGTTTTGGAGGCTTTAAGTTGATCATTAAGCATGTTCCAAAGCATGGGTCTCTCATGTTTAACCCTTTAGCCACTAGACCGCCCAGCTGCCTAAAGCGGTACACTGTTACACGCGGTAGGAGAAATCGCTAACCAGCTTGTGCTTATTTGGGGAAATAAAAGTAACATCAAAATGAACTAGGTCAAGTTTTCGTAAACAGGCCTTAGGTATCTTTTAAAATTTGAACCAAGTTTCTAACAATTTTCTTCAAGAGTCTTGGTAACTAAACATTTTTCAGCAAACTCGGGCGGTGCAGGGACTAGAGGGTTAACAGTTTTATGAGCAAGGGAAGTACGAGTGTAAGGAATGTGGAAATTTGAAGCTTGATGAGTGAAATGGGATTGTTCATCTGAATTTAAAGAAAAAATAGGTTTAATGGCAGGAGGTAAATTTTCGCATGTCAGCTGATACTGTACATCAGGGACCCAAGCTGAAGGCGATAAATATCCTTCACTTTTAAAGAATTATATTTGAAGAAAAGGGGATCTGTAGGTGCGTTAATATCTGCAAAATTAATTATACGAAGAGCTCGCTATTGAGATTGGTAGCAGAACTAGCTCCCCATGCAAGTATTTCATAATGAAGTTAAGATCCAATCGATGTATTTTAAAGGGGAATGTAATACCACTTCAGGAAAGAATTATTTGATCCTATGAATCACACCAATGTTTCCACCAATAATTTCTACAAATGGAATCCACATGACTATTTCATGTTGGTCCGGGGCCATCAAAAAGTCCCAGAAACTTACAACAATCATCTTTAGTGATGGTGAAGTCATTCATCTTTACAGGTCCCCGATCGAGTTGCTGATTAGTGGTAGTTAGTTTTAGCAACATTCATAGATAATTTGTTGATCGTAAACCAGTTAGCAACAAGTTTAAGCTTGACATTAACAGTATTAAGCAGATAATCAAGGTTGCTTTAGAAAAAGAATATATTTGAGTCATCCGCAAATATTGTAAATGAAAGCACACTAGAGGAATTTGTAAAATCATTAAGATAAATAACAATGGCCCAAGGATGGATCCTTGAGGTACACCATAAGGACATCAGAATTTATGCCACTTAGAGAAACATATGGTATTTCCTGTCTGTGCGATAACTCCTAAACCACTCTAGGGGAATTTCTCTGGATGCCGTTGTTGGAAAGTTGATACAATAGTATTTGAGGGTCTATCCTATCAAAAGCTTTTGAAAGGTCAAGGAACATCCCCAGAGTATAGTTGGAGTTTATCAATTGTATTAGAGTCTTTATCAGTTAAGAAGTTGTTGTAGCCCTTGTGTACAAAAAGGGTGACCATTCACATTCCAGCTTGCAGGCAAGATACTACACTGGTTATATGGGGGATTTACCACTTTGTGTCATAATTTCCCCATAAATTCAAGGGTTATAAAGATAACAGCTAGCTGAACAAGTTTTGAAATGTGCCCCCCCTGTGTTCTTATCAAAACTCGTTAAAAATCAGACCGTGCAATCTCCACAAAATATACAATTTTTTCTTCTTCTTTCAATTGGCTGTGTTTAAATCGTCCAGGCTCTGCGGCTCTTTTGCAAACATATGATGTCACAGGTTACACAGTCCATTGTAGAAAGTTTAACTGTGACCAAAAAATGAGCTCAAGGAGAGCGAGTGTGTTATATAGTGGTGAGGATTATGTGATCACCTGAGCGTGCTAAATGTCGTGCGAAAAAGAATAGTTATTCATGGTGAAATGCAGTACCCCCTCAAAGCAAAGTTGGAGAAAACAAACAAAAAACTCATTCTGTCAAATCACTGTGACTTGTGTGATTTTGCAACAGCGCATTCTTATACTTAGACCTTAGATCAAATTTTATGGCTCTGCTTGCCACAAGCGACAAATTGGCGCTTCTAGATTGCAGAAAATGTTGTGCTCTATTTTATTCACAAAGGGCCCAATTTCATAGAGCCGCTTAAGCAGAAAATATTGCTTGCAATTGTCTGCTAAGCAGAAATGAGCAGGATACCAGTCACAAATTGTACATGTGACATGGTAGTTTGGCTGGTAACCTTATTCTGGTAAGAATAATTTTGTTGTGCTTAGCTACTTTTTGTGCTTAAGCAGCTCTATGAAATTGGGCCCAGGTTAGCAAGGAGCTTTTGCTTGTGCATGTGCATACTTCACTTTACTAAGCACTCTTCGGTTACACAGCTGGCGCAGAAATTCGGCGCTAACTTTGTATGCCGAGATTGGTGACTGTAAGCGACGAATTCCGTGGTGAACAGAATCATGAAATTTTCACAAACATCACATTCCACATAATTATATACAATCATCATGGTTGGCATTTGCACATATTTCAGTTTTGTTGAAAGTTGCCCCACACACAACTCAATGTGTGGCTTGACGTCATTACTTGTTAATAAATGCATATTTACTTGACTTGAGGTGGCTGGGAATACACTGTGAACAAATACAATAAAGCGCAGTGGTTCAAACAGTTTTCTAAGTTGCATAAATATTTGAAATAATTCAATATTTATTTCTGGAAAGACTATACACAATGGATGACGTTAGGACTCACTCATTGACAACGAGAATTAAACAAAGGGAACTTCAACCATCATGTATTTTTTGTTTTACATAAGTATACATGTATATTTGTTTAGACTTTTAAAAATTGAAGTAACATTATTAGTGACAATCATGACGTGTCTTCGATTCCAAGCGCAGAGCTAAATTATAATCAACTTTAAGAATGGTTTGTAAATAAAAATGGTTAATCATTGCTAGAATTCCCTGGCAACTAAAGTTTGAAAATGTCAAACCATTTAAAATAAAAAAAAGTATGTTTAGACAATAGATTAGTCTTTGAATACACAAGGTGCTGGCCAAAGCAATCACATTATTATTACAAAATGTAACAAGATTAAAGTATTGGTATTGGGTTTTTCTTCTTCTTTTTTTTATATATATATTTTTTTATATACATATTTTTTTAGAGAACAGGGTCTTAATCTTGAGAAAAAACTGTTGTCTCTGGTATGCAGTACTCTTTGAATCAAGTAAATATATAGCTTCGGAAATGTTTATGAAACTGCTGTCTCTGGTATACAATACTGCCTTTGAATCAAGTTAAGGTACAGCATGTGCACTGTTGACAAAACTTCTGTCTCTGGTACAATACTGCCTTTGAATCAAGTTAAGATTTTTGTATTGCAATGCTGATAAATCTGCTCTCTCTGGTACAATTCTGCCTTTGAATCAAGTTAAGGTACAGCATTGGCAATGTTAATAAATTTGCTCTTTCTGGTACAATTCTGCCTTTGAATCAAGTTAAGGTACATTATTGGCAATGTTGATAGAACCTCTGTCTCTGGTAAACATTAAATTAAGTTAACATTGACAATGTTCTTTGAATCTACTCTTTGAAAAAAATAATGATGCCCACCTTAAAGAACAGTAAGCAGGCCTTGCGCTTAAGCTTTTTGTAAAGTAGCCCGCCGGGCCAGTAAACTGTGTATTTTACTTGCCCCCAGGAAGTTTTAGTAGCCCAGATTTGAAACAGGAATTGCCGCAAATGCAATGTTCTGATGTGTTAATGTTAACGATCACAACCAGTTTAATGATCAAATGAAGTTATATTCACACACTCAATAACGATTAACACATTTTATACATTAATTATTAACATCTGAAAAGGAAAAAAATAAGCATTTTAAACAAGTAGGTTGCACAGTTTTTAGAAGCCCACAGGGCAAGTTGAGAAGTGGTGTTTACTAGCCCATGGCATTTTTTACTAGACAATGTACGCACTGAGTAAGCTATAGTTATTATAATTTATTCAGCAATTTATACATAGAATATATACCAAAAAAATTATGTACATTTTACATATCGTAAAAACCTCATAAAAGTTACATTTGGTAAAAGCCAGGGTTGTTTAAAAATGAATCAATCACAGACAAACAAACGTGAAGGCACTGTCACCATGAGGTGTGCCAGTCCAGTCTGGATTACAATAAACAAAACAAAACAGAAACAAATCACAACGACATGACGACGCCAGACAGTATGTCTTTAGTTATTAATTAAAACAATCGATAAAATGTGTAGTTGTGGAGATTTAATATTTTTTTCCATGGGATAGACAGCTGGTATGAATATTTTACAGATTGGGATATTTTAATCAGTGGATCTGTCAACTCAGCTGCTTTTATCAGCTAACAATAGTTAGTGAAACCGTATTTGTTGAATGGCAACCACTCTCAGACAGTAACTTGTCATTTTGTAAAAAATCAATCATTTCTTTCTCACCTGACAAGCCATGGGGACAGTTTGAATATCTTTAAGTAGAGATAATGTGATATTTTTCATTGGCGAACTTGTCAAACCAGCTGGTCCTCAAGTGTCATTTATGTAGTTAAAGGGTCGGGCACCTGTCTCACGATCTTGTTAAGAGCTTCAGACCTTCATATCAGTGTAAGAAATGCCATTGTAATTAATGAAGAAGCGGAAGTCCTTCTTCACATTCTTCATTATCTGCTTTAACGTGATCATAACTCTATCAAGGTGTGTCAAGTTTAGGAACAGATGGTCCAAGGGCCATGTCACGCGAGACAAGCGGTCATTCTTAGGTAATCACTAAGAAGTAAAGCAATTCAAATCAATTCTGCACAGTTTTCTTAGGGCTAGTAAGACAGAGGGACTGAGACACTGTTCAAACATGCATCTTGTGCTACCAAAGTGTTCCTCCTGCTACAAGTGTTTCTTTTGCATGTAGTGGCGTGTCGTAGTCAAGCGCACTGGACTTTAAGCTCCGGTGTTTCTGATCAGCAGAGTGTTGGTTCGAGTCTGTTCTTGACACTTGTGTCCTTAAGCAATTGGACACTTCACCGTTATTGCTTCGTCCTTTGGCAGTTAACAGTTGTATGGCTTCTGACTAGCAACCCTGAACAAAGATATTGACAAAATAGGGAGACCACCAACATAGGGCTAGATAGCTCAGAGAACTGGCAAGTTTTATCCGGAGGTCATTGGTTCACAGCCCGCTCTAGTAAATTTGTCTTTGTTCAACCTCAAATTATTTAAACAAGTAACAAATAGCTCCCAAAGCTACTCATCAGTTTGATCTGTTAGTTTCTTTAAGAAAAGCATTTGGGTATTTGAGGCAGTAGCTGCTGTGCAGTAGACTGAATCTTCCACAGGTCTTCAGTTCCAGAAACCTTCAAATTTGATCACTTTAAAGGAAAAGTATACCATTGGTTTTTAGAACTGTTTGATCTTTTAATCCATCTAAATGTGAAATACCATACAACTAACCTGTGAAAATTTCATTTCAAAAGGTGGTAGCGTTTTTTGAGATATCGCCGAAAATCTGGAGTGGTTATTTCCACAAGGGAGAATAAACCGTTAATTGGAATACACAGCCTGAGGAAAGTTTCATGCAGAAATTTCTCAGATTGAAAAGTTTTTGAGTACCTCTCTCTAAAACCACATTCCTTTGAAGGGAATTGTTTCCCAAAGTGTTATACATTATTAACAGCTGCAGTGCTTTTACGAAGTCAGTTTTTATGGTCATTAATTTTGTTTAGTAATTACCAAAGGTGTACCCTCCCTTTAAAGAGGCTCTCCAAGGTTGAATTCAGTTTGGGATGCATTTATTATCTAATAGATGAAGTCCTTAGAAGAAATTACAATCTCCAGCTTCACGTTGAAAGTGTTTAAATTGACATTATATTTATAAGTCTTTCAGAGCAAAATTTGAAACATGACATAATTAGATATAAACAACAAATGGGTATGTTATGGAGGTCGAAAAGTGGACATCAGCTTTTTAGCTTTCTAAATTATGCAAAATCAGATTGAACGTTGTTTTCTGGTGCATTTTAAACTTTTCTGCTTTTCGTCACTCTGAAAAGGATATTAAACATTTTCGTAGTATTCATTTTTCTACTTTTTTAACTTTTCAGTTTTGAGGAAAGCAGGTTTGACTTATTCACCTACACTTACGGTCAAAAAATTGACATTTTGTCTCTTGGGTTTTCTAGAAGCAGGTTGAACGTTTTAGATAAATCTATTTTTCTACTTTTCCGCAAAGCAGATTGGAAGTTTTGACACAGTGGCACAAAAGCGGACATCTGCTTTTACTGGTTTCCAACATCCCGAAAAGCCGATCGTACGTTTTTGGACCATTTCATTTTTCTGCTTTCCTGCTTCCCGGAAAAGTTTTTTAACAGAAGTTTGAATTCGACCTTGGAGCCCTCTTTCATTGCCCAAACACTGGAATACATCTCACTCACTGAAGTTAGTCTGTGGCCGTGCCCGATTTCGCGGCTACAACAAGGGCTATGGCTGGATCCCCAATTCATCATGTGTTAAAGTACATGTTTAGGACGTCCTTAGCGACAGTCGTAGCCGTAGCTGTAGCCGCCAATTCGGATTATGGCCTGTCACTCACCCAAGTCACTCACTCAAGTGTACAAATGGTATCAGTAGTGGCTTTGATATTTTGTTTTTGTGGGATAAAAAAACAACATGTCAGGGATATCACAAATAAAAAGCACCTGGTGTAAAATCTGATGCTGATTGGATAACGTGGACAGGCTTAAATTTGTCCGGAATTCTCATTAAAATTGCCCTGGCACTGCTGTTAAGTGAGAGCGGGTTGTTAGAATTGACGTGAAGGCTTAGATAATGCGCTACTGAAGTGGTATTCATGTCACATCGTCCTTGTCCATTGGAAATCTGGTCCTTCTAAAAAACAGCTGTTGCTGCTGGAATGAATATTAAGGGCATCGTTTGGGTTTTTTGCAGTCACTGACAATTTCTTGCATTATCTGTAAATTCTTAACATCAGAACAACTGTTTTGTTTTTCTTTCCCCGCCTTTCACCTCCATGGACCCGGTTCAATCCGGAACTGGAGCCTTGCATTCACTGCCTGATTGCTTGGGTTTTCACCACCATTGCTCCGCCCCCCCCCCCCCCCCCCCCCCCCCACCACACACCCCACTGCACCCATTCCCCTTCCCTAAAAAAAACTTTTACAATATTTTGCACATGTTTACCCGGCCTTCCCTTTCCCCTTCCCTTCCTAACAGTAACATCCCCTCCAAAATGTCCTCCCCCTTGACCCCACCCCTTTTTTCATCCAGTTTCGACCCCTTCCTATGGGTGACTTTTTTTATTTATTTCTTTATCTATTTAGGTAATGTTCAAGCTTTTCATCATATTGATAACTTTTATCTTTTTCTGTAACCTCGCCGCTGGCGGCAGCGTTGCAGTAGTTGGTGTTTTGTGATACACCAATTAATAAATGAAGAGACAAACAGGGGCCAAATTTGTGCACAAGGACCACGCTGGGAACATAAAAGTCAAATTGCCTGGTACTAGCAGCCTGTACCAGGCAACATCAGTCGGTTGTCAGCAAATGGTCGCCGTGCGAACACTGACAAAGAATCGAGTTACCCCAGCTGGAGTAACTTTTTGTTCGCATAGTTTCTCGTTAAATTTCACTTAGCTTCCAGATTGCACTCTGGATGTCTTTATTAAGTTATAGCCACTATCATAACTTGCCCCTACCCAATTCTAGCAGGACTTCGTTCCTTATTTTGTTCACGTTTATTCTTCTCAAAATGTAATAACATTGTTCTGTTTTGGCTCCAGCAGTTTCTTTTGTGCCACAATTAAATTCCGTCCACCTTCCTTTTGTTATCGCGATAGATTTGATTACAGATGTTCGCTTCCTTCCCTCAAACTACTGAGAGGGATGACTGAAAAAAGAAAGAACGTTCGGGGAGGGAAAATTAAATTTTGCAAAATGTGTACAGTTTAGTGCTTGCCGAAGATTTGATTTTCTTAGTGTTTTGATGCTGTATAACTCTCTGTAGAGGAAAATGCGTTTATCGTTTCCCCGTGGACTGCAGCTTTAAATTAATAAAACAATTGTTTTTCTGGAAGTACAATTATTCCTGACCTCAAAGTCCAATGTGTGTTAAACACTGTAAACACAATCAGTAGGCTCCAATTTATACCAAACGTCTACTGTGCCTTTAAGGAAAATCCTATTCTTCAACACTGTAAACAAAAAAAACACTGTGCGGACGTGTGTAAGTCCACATAGTGTTTCAAAACCTTGCCTTTTTTGGACTTCTTTTGTTCTCAGTTGCCCACACTCACACAAATTTTGGGTCATTACCATAAGTGCCAGCCACAATCATGGGTACACTTTTTGTTACAAAGACACCAAATGAACGACACATAAATATTGAGTAACTCTTTGCAGATCTTGTGTTCGACAAACTCAGTACTTTCTAGTCTTCATTCACACACCGCTGGTTAATTAATTTACAAAAAAACATTGAAATAACTGTTACATCACTGGTTTTCAAAGTGTTGTTCATAACATGGACACAAACAAAATGTGTACCCATGATTGTGGCTGTGCACATAAGTATATGACCCCACATTTAAGTTTAAGAGCATTGATATTAGAAAACAGGCCTGATTTTTCAGCATTTTTCCTGATATCTTGATTTTTCAGCATTTTTTTCTGAAATCTTGATTTTTCGTTGAGCCCCCCCCCCCATTAAGATTCTGTAAGGATGGTGAAACTGCCATCACAGAGATGAATTACTCAACCCGTGTCCAATCTGATTAAACCTTCAAATTTCGATTTGAGATGATGTGGACCGCGAAAATGAAACATCACTGTGTATCCAGGGCCCAATTTCATAGAGCTGCTAAGCACAACAATTTGCTTAGCGTGAAATTTCTTCCTTGATAAAAACAGGGTTACCAACCAAGTTTCCATGTGTTGCATATTGCCTGTTACTGGTATTCAGCTGTTGTTTGCTTATCCTGAAAATCACGTGGAAATTTCGTTGGTAATCCTGTTTTTATCAATGAAGACATTTCATGCTAAGCAAATTGTTGTGCTTAGCAGCTCTATGAAATTGGGCCCCGGTAGCTTCCTTTCCAGAAGAAGAGGAACTGTATCAAATTTTCCACACCTGCCTGGGGGAAAAAAACAAAGAATTATGATAATAGTACAGTTAGCATTGAAAGTAGGCCATACAATGCGGATAAAGGAGACCCTGCCAGACTTCAAAATGTTAAGTGATTGAGTAGGCCAGCACATTCAGCATACAGCGCAAATTGTATTTTCTTGCTTCTTCCATTCAGATCTTGAGAAATGTCAAACAGGATTGGGGACAGAACATTCATAAAGGCCATCCAAACATACACGTCTTCACCTGTTTATTAAAAAAAAACCCAGAAAATGTCCCAGCAGCACTCAGTCACTTGCTTCATTTCATTCCTCTAATCTATTCTTATTTTTTCATTTAGGCTGGCAAACCATTAAAGGTTCTGAGAGCACACAGACAAAAATCATTACGGCCTGCACATAGATCAAAATGGCTGCCATTGTATGTTAAATATATATTTTTTTCAAAGGATAAATCTGCGATGGCCCTATAGCCAAGTGCCTTTCTGATGACATACTGACTGTGTGCCAGATTCCATGCCTGTATCAGCAAAGGCACAATCCCATCACCTACCTGCCTGTAGTATAAAGTCTCTGTGCCAAACAAATAAACAAAATAACAGAGATAGTAGATTTAGAAAGTCTCTGGGAAAAAAATCGAAGTAGCCGTTGCAAACTGCTTATCAGGTATAAATAAAAAAAAATTAAAAACATCAACAACAACATAATAACAACAACAACAACAACAAATGACAATGTTAATAACAGGCATGATATTTTTTCTGCTTAAGTCTGATTTCCGATTTTGTCCATGAACACAATCTGAAAAATTGTGATTAAACAGCTCTAAATGTGATGGTCTGTTACAGCCTACACCATGTGTATGTAGGTCAGCCCTTACTGGGCAAAATGTTCCTAAATTTTTTCAAGGACCAAAGTGTCATGTTCGTATGACCTGCAATTGTTAATGTTAAAAAGTCTGTATTTCCCTCTTTTCCTTCGCAGGATGCAGAAGACACCGATTATTAAGCAGTGGTTATCAATATATGGAAAACTGTCTCCTGTTGTTCTGTATAGCAATTGCAATTACACCTGTTAAAATGTAAAGTAAGGAGACCGTCAACATTAGGGCTATAGATAGCTCATTTGGTAGAGCGCCGGCATGTTGATTCGGAAGTCGTTGGTTCGAATCCCGCTCGAGTCAATTGTTTCTTTTGTTCAACCCCAAGTTATCTGTTAAAATGTCTAAACATATTTTTCCCCCCCTGCATTTCCTGACAGATTCAGATGTTCATCATGGACTTGACGCAGATTACAACAGAGATCAAGAGAGCTGAGGCAGCTGGTTCATCAACTATTGCAACCCCAAGCTAGGAAAATATGTTTAGATCCATTGAGTGTATGTAAATTAAGTAAGTTTATTCACAAATTTGATCTAGACAAACTCTACAAACTGGTTTTGCAGGAATTCCTGAAAAGTGTTAATGGGTTTTTTTTTTTTTTTTTTACACTCCTGCATTGTTTACTTATTCAAACAAAATTGCTCTAAAAATGCATTTAGTGAAATGCCCTTGGAACTTACATTAATAAAATGAAGCAATGTGATGCACTTCAAAAAATAAAAAACCCGACCCATAAACTTTCTTACTTTTAAGAAAAATTACTGCAGGGTAGACCTCCGACATCAACCCAACTAGTTCCGGTCTTAGACCATGTTTGTATTTTTTTTTTTTTTTGCCACACTGCCAAGGAAGAAGGTTGCAGTCACAAATTGTCTATGACTTGAAGTAGGTGATTCGATTGTGAACGAATTTTCCTACATGAAAAGTTGTGTGGACCCATGTAGGTTAATTGGAGGAGAAAAAAAGAAGAAGATTGCCTTGGGAAAGTCAGGTCAGTATTAGAACTGTCTCGTTATTCAACCGAGTCAGTATTTGCTGTAACCCTTAAAATCTGCCAAGAACATTGGGGGAAAAAATAAAATAAAGGCCTTTAAAGACACTGGACACCTTTGGTAATTGTCAAAGACCATTCTTCTCACTTGGTGTATCTCAACATATGCACAAAATAACGAACCTGTGAAAATTTGAACTCAATTGGTCGTCGAAGTTGCGAGATAATAATGGAAGAAAAAACACCCTTGTCCATGTTGTCACACGAAGTTGTGTGCTTTCAGATGCTTGGTTTCGATTTCGAGACCTCACGCGTGACGTCTCAAAATCAATTCAAATATTTTACTGAGAAATTACTCCTTTCCCAAAAACTACGTTACTTCAGAGGGAGCCGTTTCTCATAATGTTTTATACTATCAACAGCTCTCCATTGCTCGTTACCAAGTAAGTTTTTATGCTAACAATTATTTTGAGTAATTATCAATAGTGTCCAGTGCCTTTAAAGGCAGTGGATACATGTGGTAGTTACTCCAGAAATACATTACCTATAAAAACTTACTTGGTAAGGAGCACCTGTGAGAGCTGCTTATAGTTTACAACATTGTGAGAAACAACTCCCTCTGAGGATGTAGTTTTTTGTGAAAGTGGTAATTTCTCACTGAAATATTTGAATATGAGAGAGGCTTCGGGTATGAAGCCTTTCTCAGGCATTTGAAAGCACACAATTCTGTGCAACAAGGGTGTTTTTCTTCATTATTTTCTTGCGACTTCGATGACCAATTGAGCCCATATTTTCACAGTTTTTCTTTCTTTTATGCATATGTAGGGATACACCAAGTGGGGATACTAGTCTTTGACAATTACCAAAAGTATATCCTGCATTTAAAGCAGATGGCAATTAAAAGAAGGAACAAAGCTGGGGATAGCCCCCAAGGATGAAGGTGAAACAACATCAAGCAAACAAACAACATCAATAAAAAAAACCATGATTTTTAGTGACTGTAAATCTGCCCTGACATCAAGCCCCGACTAGGCCTACATAAAAGCTATTTAGAATTTTCTAAAGGACGAAGTAACTATATAAACCAAAAATGATTATTGAAAGCTCATTGGCTATACAATTCATAATTGTTCAAATCCTCCATAGAAAAAAGAAGAATAAATATATATCTTAAATACTGCCAAAGTGAAGGAAGTAGTATTTGAAGACCCCACACAATCGCCGTTGCATATTTCGTTCGCCCAAGATGACCGTTCACGAAAAGATCCCTGGCAAAGCATTAACCGGGTGTGTTTTTCGTGGATTTCATTCAAACGTGGCCACCGAGTTTGATAAAATATTCACAGGTTTGTTGCGTGGTGTTTTTTATTTATTTGTTTTACTTTTATTTAAACCTAGGAGTGGGATTTATTGATTCCTCAAAAAAAAAAAACTGTTAGGTGTTTCGCTTTAAAACGACATGTTCGGTTCAGGCAGACATGTTTCTCAGGTTGCTGCGAAATGTTGAAGGCAAAATTACCAAAGTGTTTTGATGATTCACTGTTAAAGTGGAAGTTGGTAGAGTTCATTTTCACCCCGTGCTTAAAGGTGAGTTTGAAACAACGGCGCATGTTTACAGAGTTGAACTTTCACAGGTTTTACACATTGATTTAAATAGATTTGGTGTACCTGTACATGAATGTACTCTCAATGTAACCATCTTTTGTCAAAGTGTTCTCAGTCAGACGTTTTTGGAGCCACTGTTTCCTAAGTAAGTGCCTGTATAATTCCCCAGTTAAAACGTGTTATCTGAACGGATTCTCTAGACCGTTAGCAAACCATCAGCACTTCACAAGGAACCCGATTTCGCTCCGTAAATTTAAATGACACCCAATCGTTCCCCTACTGGAAGTTGTAAGAAAGAGCATGGAGGTAGAATTAAGGAAGAACTTCTGAGAAGGCGCCTCTTTAAATGGTTAAACTCATCTTTGATCAGCTCAGTGGAGCGTTAACTGACTTGACTTCCTGACTATCAATGTGATGGGATGTTTCGAATGTTGAGAGCATCTTCATGAACAAACCTAATGCAGCATAAACGCTTTGAAAACGAGTCTGTGAAAGATATTTTTAGAGTGGGGAATTTATCTCAAAGGTATGACCGATCAATTTTAATTTAGCATCGTAAAATGTACACAAACTTACAAGACATGTATGTATTAAAAGCTGTTTTCTTAATAAATTTGAGCACATTTTAAATGGAACTTCATATAGTACGGCGGGTAGGTGATGGGATTGTGCCTTTGATGATACAAGCATGGAATTTGGCACATAGTCAGAGAATGTCATGAGAAAGATACTTGGCTATAAGGTCATCGTAGATTTGTCCTTTAATAAAATATAGGTACAAAAAAATGTAGTATAACAAGCAATGGCAGCAATTTTGGAACTCTTTAAAATTGATTGCTATTCTACTTTTTATTTTTTTTTATTCAAATCTGCGACGGCTTTACAGCCAAATATCTCTCTCATGAGACTGACTGTTTGTCAAATTCCATGCTTCTTGTATCATCACAATTCCCCAAAATTTTGCCCATAGATTTCCACCTCTCCAAGTAACCAGGTACCTCTATGTAAATAAAAGCTAAAATCCCATGAGTTTAGAGTTCTTTTCTCATAAAGTTTTATGTTATTTTGGCGAAATGATGCTGTGTATAGTACTGTAAATATTGTAAATTATCTTTGTATGAAATTAAAAATCTAATTCAATTGGTAGTTTATTCAAGACTAATGTGTCAACCCCTGTGCTTTTTTTCCCTTCATTTCTTTCTCTTCTTTTTCTTTATTAATTAATTTATTTGATTTCATTTTTAGTTTATTTTTTATATTCTATTAAATTGTTTTCTTCATTAATTGTTTTTATTTGATTTTTTTTATTGGGTTTTTGTATTTTATTGTTTTTTTGTTTTTTAATTGTTTTTAATAACATTATTTTTTTCTTCTTAAAAAAAAAAACTGTTTTGATTTATTTATCTCCCCCCCCCAAGAAAGATACACTTTTGAAAACAGTTTTATGATGGCTGCCGTAGAAGAATTTCGACCTCGGCTTAATTGCCGATATCTAGCTTAAATTTGACGATTGAATACACGGTAATGTTGACCAATACAACACATCTGATCGCGGTCCGAGACGTTTTATTTTTTAATATAAACCTGAAACACAAAATATAAAAAAATCATCAGAGTAACCATTTTCCCTGGGGCTCAGCTCGAGGGCTACGTCTCGGAATTGCCCCTGGTTGGCGTCTAAACAAACGTCATTAATACGGTTTGTTTAGCTCTCTCTAAATACGACGAGATCCCTGGTGATCTGCGGAAGAATGGCAGGAGACCGACGAAGGAGACTGTAATTCGCTTCAGCAAAAATTGATTCACCTTGGCTTGGCTTATATCAGACAAAGGGGCTAAGCCCACGAGAAAACAGTGTTGTCAACAGTATTTTGGTGTAACAAACATCTTGAAGGTGGTATCGCGTTGTTGTCCACAGTCTCAGGATTTCTTCTACTCGTCTGATATTTGTTTTAGTATTATTTAAGCTCCTGAAATGACAGCATTGTTAGTTAGATGCTCTAGGACTAAATGCTCCCATCCTGTCAATGTATTTGTTTCTGGGAAAACTTTTAGTCGTTGAATAAAGTATGTAAAAGCCAAGTCCGGTGGCTTCTGGTAATAGTAATAATCATAGTCTTTTATAGCGCAAGTATCTGCCTATAAGATACTCAGTGGTGCTCGAACAAACAAACATTTTAAGGCGGGTTTTGAGGTGTGTTTTTTTTTTAAACTATGAGACCGACTTATGTATCACCTTATAAGGATTTATAAGGTGCTATCAACGGCGCATTCAGCAGCCCCTGCCAGAAATACCGGGGCAAACCCCTTCTCTTAAGGCGATGAGTGTAACTGTGTTTTTGACGTGCAAAACTTGAGTCCGGTGCTCTTTAACGGTAATCAACGGAGCCAGTTTCTTGTAAGTATAGACGTGGCTTACAGTGGAACTTCGTCACCTGCTCTGTCCTTGCTCCATGCTTGCACTAACCTCACACGCGGGGGACAGTCTGAGTATTTTGGAGAGTCAAATTGCCAGCGGCGGCGCTAATGGGGGGGGGGGGGGGGGCAAATGCATTTTTTTTTTGCCCCAGTTTGCCCCCCCCCCAGTTTGCCCCCCCCCCCCAGTTTTTTTCCCCGATGGCGGAAATTGAGTTTAATCCCAAACCATTGCACCCAATTTGTTACAATGTTGTTTGCGCTGTAAATAATAAACTCAATTTCATCCATCATAATTAGCTGGCACCATCAAAAAAGCCCAAATACACTTTCCATCTCCGGCAATGTTAATAAAATGGGGATTTATTTTTATCTGTACAAGCTTGGAAACTTGCTATAAATAGAAATGCATTGTCTGCCCAAAACCGTAAGCAGCCATTGTACACGCAGTTCGCACAAACAGTGCAAAATCTTATTTCTAGAGTGAATTGTAGGCTTATACAGTACATTATAGACTTTTGTTTGCCCCCCCCCTAAATGTAAGTTTGCCCCCCTCTTGCCCCCCCCCCCGATTAACAGGTCTGGTGCCGCCGCTGCAAATTGCATGTAATAAGACTCAAGAACCAAGGAGGGAAAATAACACAGGGCTCGACTCGACAATGAGCTAAGATTGTTCTTGCGAATCCACCTTAATTGATAAGCAAAGTATGACGTCACGATACAAATCACTCTGGTAGTACTGACAACTCATCTTAAGATGAATCTGTGTGCTTTGTGAAATGGCTCGATATCAACGAGCTACAGATTGATCTTAAAAAGTGTGAATGAATATTAACTGCTGGCAAAAGTGTGGTTTCTCAACACAAAACACTATGACAATACTGACAAGATGCATCTGTGTGCTTTGTGAAATCGAGCCCACATCCGTCCAAAGTGACAGCATTTCCCTATTAAGAAGAGTTTCTGGTTAACCAAGTTACCAACTTACTCCAGGTGTGCGGTGTGTGGGACCCCCCCCCCCTTCTTCTCACACGAATCACGGGCTACAGAAAACGAACAACACCACATGGACTTCCTTTCGACTCGCAGGGTGCTACCCTTCCTCCATGGTGTGACGTTCCCGTCATCGGTATACCCTTATGGATCTAGAATCGACGAGTGAACGCGAATCACCAGTGCGCCCCTTACCCATCCCGTCAGTTTTCCCACTGGATGATTATTTTCAGCAAGGGTGTAGGCGTGCTTTGATGTTTCGACATTTTTGGTTAGTTTTTTTAGAACCTACCTTCTTGAAACCAAGTGCAACCGATCGAGCCAACAACTCGGTTTAGGGTCAGTGGCGGCACCAGACCTGTTAATCTGGGGGGGGGGGGGGGCAAGAGGGGCAAACTTAAATTTAGGGGGGGCAAACAAAAGTCTGTAATGTACTGTATAAACCTACACTTCAATCCAGAAATAAGATTTTGCACTGTGTGAATGTAACGTGTTGTGCGAACTGCGTGTACAATGGCTGCTTATACGGTTTTGGGCAGACAATGCATTTCTATTTATAGCAAGTTTCCAAGCTTGTACAGATAAATAAATCCACATTTTATTAACGTTGCCGGAGATGGAAAGTGTATTGGGCTTTTTTGATGGTGCCAGCTAATTATGATGGATGAAATTGAGTTTATTATTTACAGCGCAAACAACATTGTAACAAATTGGGTGCATCGTTTGGGATTAAACTCAATTTCCGCCATCGGGGAAAAAACTGGGGGCAAACTGGGGGGGGGGCAAAAAAAATTACTGGGGGCATTTGCCCCCCCCCCCCCCATGCCCCCCGTAGCGCCGCTGCTGTTTAGGGTTTGCTTGGAACAGCTGCGTCACCGCAACTGCAACGAACACGGGAAAACGCTCAATGACAGAAGCTCAAAGATGTTTCTGGTCTTGGTCGCCAACAACGCGTCCCAGATACACTTGTACCACGTCTTCATTTGAAGCCAGGGCGCAATTTTCCGGATCTGCTCACCCACAAAAAGTAGATAAGGACAACAAAGTTATTTCCTACCAATAATTATAAGGTATCTGTGACTGGTATCCTGCTAAGTTTTGCTTAATAGCAGAAAATCGTCAACCAATTATTTTCTGCTTAAACGGTTCTCGAAAATGGGTGCTGATGTCAACGGCACATCACTGAAGCTTTTGGCCAGGTTTGAATAAAACATTTAATGTCAGAGTTCTCTTCGATGAGTAATAGGCCTGTCAGTTTTGATGTCCCCCCTCCCCCCCCCCCCTCTCTCTCTCTCTTCAGTGGACATCAAATGGCATTTAGACAATGTCACTTTGAACATGGCTGTCTGCACACTCGTACCATTTTAAATTGGTTTAGATTGGTTTTATTGTGTCAAACACACAAAATGTCACACACATTGAATGTCATCTCAAGGTTTGAACCGTGGAGCCTGAGGAGACATTATTATTATTTCCACATCAAAAGACACGCTATCAAGCCACCCAGTCAATTACTTTAGTTTAGTAGGCAAAAAAAGACCCCCAAAAATCACAAAAACCTAGATGTTAAGCATCCTGCCTTTTCGAAAAAAGGAAGGAGGAGGGCTTAAAAAAAAGTTACTGGCAGCCCGACATATTTTTCAAGACAACCGGCCGGGCTATTTTTCTAGATGGTTGTCAGCTTTTTTCTGGTTTTTTTTGATGTGCTAAAGTCTAAAAATACGATCTTATTTATATATATATAAAAAAAAACAAAGTTCGTCAGAGATCGTTAACATTTTTCCTTCAACCCTTTAGTCCCTGCACCGCCTGAGTTGCTATTTTTTGTTTAGTTTTCAAGACGTTTGCAAGGCTTGTTTTTACCTACAATTTTCGTCCTTTTCGCTAATATTGTCATTAATTAACATATTATTTCAAGTTCGGAGGTGAGAAGTCCCACGTTAACGGCTACCGGTAATTTTTATGGCGGTTAATTTTCATGAGGTTGAACACAATAGTTTTTAAAGGCTGTTACATGCATCAATGCTCATTACTGACTAATTGCTAAGGCATTAGTTTTTGACAGTATCATCATGATGAAAGAAAATTACGTTTTTGGTAACAAATGGGCATGGCGTTGGTAAGAGATATAAGTAAATTATTCAAAATGACGACATTGATAGAAACCAATATACGTAAAGCTGTCAGAAAATTCAAAACAGAAACCAAATTTCAAAACTGGCCACCGGCCAGGTTTGTAGTATTTTCAGTTGTTATTAAGGAGCGTGGTGCATGCTACAAAACATTTCTTTCCCCTGCGTGGTAAATCGTCAGAAATAGACTCTGCTGATGTTTGTCTGGCAAACCGCGGCAGCAATTAATTAAGTTGTTTTCGTGTTGCTGCGAAGGTGAGCAGTTTGTTATCATAAAACACCATTTCGCTCCTCCAAATGTAAAGGCAAGACTGCCATGGTTAATCAGTTGTATTCGGAAAGTTTAAAGGGATATGATAATATTGGTTCGGGGATAGGTATAATTCATCCACATCAATCTTTTTAGAAACAACTTAAAAACAACTTTAGAAAAAAAATCATAAAACTGGGTTGTCATCCCGTTTAAGTGTTTTGCAACACCGTTTTATACTTTGTCATGTTTTTTCCCCCACGTTCTTATGTATTTTGATGGTTCTTAAGAAGCTATTTTCTAAAATTGACATTAGGGGGCCTATTTCAACACACAAATGTTTCTCTGGAAAATTGATATTACTGGTAAGAACTTGAATGTAATAGAAGTAAGCAAGAATGGTTTGAGGTTCTCAAAATGTTTTGTCCTCAACTGTGCCAGACAGACGGAAATATTCCTGGGGGTGGGGGGTGGTGCGGATAAGAATCTAATATCATACAAGTGAGTTTTTATAGATCGAAACTTATACGTTTCAATTCTTAATCCATCTCTCAGTATGCAACTCTGCAAAACATACTGCTATTTGTGTTTGACTCAGGAAAGAATGGACCCGGATGCACTTTTCTTCAAAATGATGTTCTCAAAACAAACAATCGCTGTATTTACCGAATGAAACTTACTCTTAAGAAATGTATCAACATTGTTTGGACTGATATGCCTAGCTCATTGGTACTTTTGGACAACATGTGTCAAAAAAAAAAACAGTACCCTAAAACTGAAACAAAGCACCGATCCAAAAACTCAGTTACGGTTCGGATCGAAACAAGTCATCCTGGAGATGTCAACAATGATTACAGTGCAGACTATGATGCACCCTTAGCCGGTTAAAACGGAAGCATTGATTGTTTTGTAAACGCATTTTGTAGAGAAAGATATGTTTATACCGAAACCTGTATTAATTCATACGCAATACGTCTATGGATATACTTGGACCTGACAAGATTAAAAGATCAAATATTCATTTCAATTCATTTGTGCTCATTCAAATAACAGTTTAATTGTGTTTGACTCTCAGATGGCTTCAAAAAATTCGAATTACAATGAGGCGTTTCTTCTTTCCCGTTCGCGTTAACCCTTAAATAACAAAGTAGACAACTGTTGATTTTACGGATGTGCACTTGTAGGCTACTGACGGAACAGGAAATCTAACGTCAATACTGCTCAACTCTGGGCCTTTTCGAAACCATGGCTTTAGCTCCGGCTTTGGTTTCGTCAGCGTTGAAATAGTGTGATTTTGGCATGAGGCGTCTAGCAGACGTAGCATTATTTCAGAGCCATGCCGAGGTTTCCAAAAGGCCCTATGTATTAGTAAGAGTGTATATAGGACATTCTGCTTGTTAAGTTTTACACTAATTTCGTGTGCCACACTGTTAACAAAGTGCTGGTAAAAATGATTTGAAAACATTATACTTTAGATGATTTTGTGACATAATTTGTGTTCCAGATTATGCAGCTAGACTTTCCAGTAGTCGTGTTCCCTTTATACAACATCAAAATTAAATACTAACTATCGTTACACCCGTGTCAGACTCTACTTTACCCATCCTTTAGTTTCATTAAACTGGAATGAAAGGGTGTGCACAACATTAAGTGTTGAAAATATAAATGTTCGCAGATTTCACATAACTATGGTCATGGTGGAAAACTTCCCTTGAAATTGGTCGCGTTCGATTCAAGCGACTTCGGCTACGGCTATGGCTATTAGCTGTGACAGCGTTGAAGAATATGACTTCTTCTGCGTTCCAGCCATAGCCACTGCAAAAAGCAGTTAATTCAGACACGGCCTGTTTTTATTAGGCCATGCTGCAGTTTTTTTTTTTACGTGAATAAATGAATTCGATCTAGCGATGTTTGAAAACAGTGAAAACAGGTAATGTTTTTTCTCCACTTCACTATTTTCTCGTGACCCCGGTTACCAATAGCCTATGTGCACAAGTGCCATCTTAAAAATATACCGCATTGCATCTTGGGGGAAACCGAGTACTGTTAATAGGGGTGCGTTTTCGCGGCCATAACCAATAACTGTTTCGGTCATTGCCCAGTGATAAACCAATGGCCAAGTCAACCGAAACAATTATTGGTTACGACCGCGAAAACGCACCCCCCCCCCCAGCATAAATCAAGCTGCTAAGATGGACGCCATGCCGTATAGTTTACATGCCAGGTGTTATAGTTTTGAACCGCATTGCTTCATATTCAGCGCACCATGCTGTTGTTGCTTCGGCTCATCAGATTTCACCCATATCCTTTGTGCGCCAATCATGCACATTGGGACATACATACTGTGATAATTATTGGCTATTGAGCTTAAATTTTCACAGTATGTATATGTTGGGTCACAAAAAGTGCGGATAATTACAAAAGCTGTCTGCGCTTTAAAGCACATGTACATTGGTAATTTTCAAAGACTAGTATCCACACTTTATGTGACCCAACATAAACATGAAATAACAAATCTGTGAAATGTTAAGCTCAGTCGGTCATCGGAGTCATGAGAAAACAGTGAAAAACTCCATTATATGTTTTCACCGTTTTCAAACATTGGATTTTATCACCAGTGATAAACTTAAATAGTTTTACTAATTTCCTAAAAACTATAGCATTTCAAGCAAAACTATTGTAAGGGAGGTTTACCACCATGACCATCTTTATACACTGTAAGTTATGTGCAAATCTGTGAACGTTTATAATTTCAATCTTACCAATGTTGTTACACTGATGTAAAGAACTTTTAAAGGTATTGTACACTTTTGGTAACAGCTCAAAATCAGTGTCCACATTTTGTGTGATTCAACATATGCATGAACGAACAAACTTGTGAAAGTTTGAGCTCAATTGGTCATTGAGGTCACGAGAAAATGGTGAAAAGAGACCTTATGTGTTTTCTGTTTTCTGTTTTTATCACGCGTGATAAAAACTATTGTTTTACTCATTTCTAAAAAACGATAGCATTTTAGGCAGAAATATTTTACGGAACCCTTTATACCATTACTAACTTTAAATCATGTAAGTTATGTGTGAATCTGTGAACATTTGTGTTTTTCGATCTTACCAATAGTGTACAGAGCCTTTAAGTCACAGGCTAGAGTTAACAACTGTAATCAAAGAAAAACATGTCAAGGCAAGATGATGGGACCTTTAATTATACCAAAGCTACGTGTAGACAGTGTCATCTAATTTATTTACAAAGAATGCACTGTGAATTTCAGGGCAATTCCTGTGAAAAACAAAGCAGTGCAATTGTAAATTGTTTAGTATATACGTTTTATTTCTTGTACCGTAATTCTCGCATGAAAGTATAGAAAACGAACAAACGCGTCCCACTTTTAAAATATAGTGTATATATGCCATCTTCATAAAATCTGTCTTCTTCCATTAAGGTATTATTATTTCTGTCTGGCATTGCTGAGGTATACAAAGGAGTGTTTCGACAAAATTTAATTCATTAAGCAATACAGATTCATTACTTTTATGTCAAAAATAATAATCTTCCGCACAAAAACTTCCAAGAATAATACTGGCACTTTATGCCATTGTAATAGTAATAAAATTTATACAAAATACAATATAGTATAATATTAACACGTAGTTCTTATATAGCGTTTTATCACATCCAAATGCTACAAAGTATGCCGAGTTGTGTTTGAACAAGAGTAATTCATCTACATTACGTGTAACGGTTTACAATGTGCAGTGGAGCAATCTGCAGCCAACCAAACCAGAAAGCACCGGGGCGCGATTTTTTTGTTTGCAGCATACTTCGTCAATGCAGTCAACAGTTAAGGGATAGGCTGTTCTTCCCTATCCCTTAACTGTTTACTCCATAGCCGGCATGTGCTGCAGAACAAAACTTTGCCACAGGGGCGTACTCTTTTACATGTATTACACAACACACGGGACCTTCGGCTAGGACCAAGCAGTAATGGTGAAGTGTCCTGCTTTAGGACACAAGTGTCAGGACCGGGGCTCGAAAGCACTCTGCTGATCAGAACGCCAGCGCTCGAGTCCGGTGCGCTTGACCGCTCGGCCATTGCCCGTATAAAGCGCAAGATTTTGTGTGCCGTATAATATTAAAGCGCAGAATCCAGTGAAGTGAGTATAAGGTCATGAAATAGGGCCCTGCTTGCAACAAAGGGTCTCGTCAAGTGGTCTCATCTGTGATATCATTCACATTAAACACACCCGCTTTCGCCAAGTACCAGCCACTTATCTCAGAGTTAAGACAGAGTTACAGGCTTTGACGTTAATACTAATACTCAATTACACCATTCAAAGATAACACCAGGTTGTATTAATCCTTTGTAAAAAAAAAAAAGAGAAAAATGAAAGAAACCATAACCATCGACTTTGAGTCCCGACAGTAGTTTCTTTGATCTGTTAAATGTACGGAGCCCCTAAAGGGACAGGTAAAGGAAAATATTACAGGGTGAAAAACTAAAACAAATAAAAACAAACTATAAACGATACTGTAATAATAGTTTTCATTTGTTCCCCCGAAATATTATTTTCCCCCCTCGAAATGACATTTCATTCCTTCAAAATATTGTTACGTTACCTCGAAATACTATTTGTGTTCCCTCGAAGTAATATTTCGAGGAAACAACATTATTTGTTTCACCTTTTCGTTTTCTTTTTCTCACCTGTCCCTAAAGGGGCTCCGTCAAAATGAGATATTCAAATGTTTGCTTTCCATTGCGCGTGCAGTAAATAAAGTAGTTACATTGGCTTCTCTATAGAATAGTTATCATAGCAGTTTCTCTTTTTGAAAGTAGATAAACGAGTTTACAATAGTTTGTTTACTAATAGTTTTTTTGAAGAGGTATCTTAAACTGGGATTTTGGAGACAGTCGCAGAACCACCCCTGGTGACAGTTGAGGACGGTGCCACCGTTTTCCTGCTCCACTTACCCGTTCCAGCGACAGCCATCAAGACAAGGACGACGATCGACACTTCGAGGAGACGCTGGCAAGTCTGAAAGATCAACCACCTCCAGGGGCTGATGTACCCGGCACGGAACGAGGCTATATAGATGGACACCACGGCGTAGAGGTTGGTGACGGTGAGGGCAAGTCCGATGAGCGAGCAGGATAGAACGATATTGTTCAGACGTTTCAGACGACCCGTCTCTCGCACGCCGACGTCCTCACTGGTGTAACACCCGCTGGTGTTTGCGACGATGTGGCGCATCTTCCACGCCACGAAGAGGAAACCCGAGCACAGTAGGGCACCCCACATGATGAACATCACCTGGCACACCAGGAGAGCATACTTTGTTGAGTTGTCGTAGGCAACAAGAAAGTCAGCCACCAGTACGAAGCACAGGGAGGGGGTGACGATGCAGGCGAGGACAGATGGCCGCTGAAACTTCGGAGGGGCCAGAGACATCTTTGTGGTTTCGAGGAGAACAAGAAGGAGCACGCTGATTGATGCCGTGATGCAAGGCCAGCCCATTGACCACAGGACTGGTCCCAGAGGACACGGGAGGAGTTTGCGAGTTCCGTAGGGGTCAGCGTACAGAAAGACACATCTTGAGCTGCACGACACGAGGACTAACCCGTGCAGTGTGGCATTCAGACGGGGGGTCTTCTTGTTTCCGCGGTACCCCCCGTCGCCTCTCGAACCCCCGCTGAAGCAGCCGCTTACGAACCACACGATGATGTAGATGGTCAGAAAGAGATATAGCGTGGGGAAAGTGTAGATGTGCGCTTGCCACCACCATTGCCATTCTGCAAATGCCACCGGCCAGTCTGGAGTAGGTGCCGGCCAACGGCACCGAGGCCCATGCACCGGCGGCCTAGCTGTGGTGGTAGTGTAAACATCAGTAGCATTAGTGAAGTCTGCAGCGTCGGCTAGCGAGCTGTTCACGGTTTCCGTTGTCATCTCGTACAAAAACTCTTCACAAAGGAATGAGTCCGAACTACAGCAGTAAACAACTCCAATTCGAATGCCCTTAAAAGCGTCAAGTTCACCCACTTTAATCACCGAGTCCACCCCCGTCCAGGAAATGCATAATGAATAGTTTTTCCCCCACGAACTATGAACTTGGGGTGTCGATTGCTGTCACTGCCAATTAACGAAGGTATCTCTTTCCAACATCAGCGGATTGCTCAACGTTTCAATTGCAGGATGCTAGGCACGGTCTGTTGATGACATCATTGTGTTAATTCTGACGTGCCTTCTCAAAACGTCCTTGGCGTCAAGATTGGGTGGAACAGGGTGCCGTAACCAAAGCAAACAGCAAGCAATGACCCAAAATGACACTTAACTAGATTAAACGCGGGGAAACAAAACACGTGTGAAGCGATGTTGTTACTTTTTGTAACTGTCAATTTATGAAATTCACACCACCCCTCACGTGTTGTCATGGGCGTATTGACACAACACAGGCAGTGGAACGCTCGCAGTGGATTTCTCCCACTGATCGAAGTCACTGTTCTACGCCACCACAGTAGTTTGATGGCGCTTGTAACCTAAAATGTAGGCCAAGCAAATTAATGAGGGCCTTGTGTGGTCTTCTTAATTGCGACTCCAGGCTTCATTGTCCTCTTCAACTACAGGACGGTGTCGCCAGCATGAAGTCAGATCTCGCTGTCTCACCAACACTTAGCATCACGTTAGTTCACAATCACAATACAGGATGGTCTATCCATTGACGCGAGTTGATCGTCCCAGTGAGCTATAAATAGACCAGCCAGTAATCTTTCGGTTGCATGACGTCGATTCGTGACGCGCAGCGGGTCGATGCCACATCAATGTCTCGCTCACTCTCAGCCTGTGGAAACAAATTCGACGATGTGGACTCTTTTAAAGTTGATCAAGGATTCCTTCTGTGTTGTCGGTTGTGTAGTCCCCTGTGTCAATGTCAGATCATTTCACTACACAGTAAGGGGTTGTCGAGTGCGTAGTCTGCCGAGCTCACCTTGCAATACAATTGTTTATCCTTTTTTGTGATGGGATAGGCTAGATGTAATCCCTACTGGGTTTTGTTCTGCTTGAAACCCATTTTGTTGATTTTGTCTTTGTATCTTTTCTGGTTGCATATTGACATAAAAGAAACAAAAGTACTTCCACATTTGTACTACTTCGTAATAATCCCGTTGTTCCACCGTGACTGCATGGAACTTCTCTTCTGACGACAAACTGAGCATCACTGGTTGAAAAGTGGTGTATTTGGTTCCTCTAAGAACCACACATAATTCAAAAGAGAATATTCAAATAGTGCCGCAGTGCAGAAACCCTGTTCTTCATTAACTAAACCACCATGCATCCATCCAACTCTAGAATTCTCGAACTTGTAACGGTTGGTACACCACCAGTTCTTCACAAAACCGGGCGCGGCTCAGAAGAGTTTTCTGTACAAAGTGACGTCACTGCAGACATTATTTTCGAAGACACATGTTTTTCTCTTTCAATTTAATACATGTACACTGTATTTGCAAATCGCAATGCCAACTCACAGACGTCACTCGTGGCAGTTACATTCATCTTCCTCAATACTTCGGGAAAAGTTACTTCCCCTTTCCTTCCCCGTTCTTTGTCGCATAACCATGGAACAAAGGTATAACGGACGCACGAAGTTATCAGGAAATTCTAATCGGCCAAATTCTTTGAAACCGTATCGACCTGGACATAAACAAGTCGGCTTGGATGGTTTCATCTGACTCAACAGCATTGTGTAGTCAGGTAAACTCTTTATGAGGTTTAGTGTGTAACAGTGTTTGTTACACCACTCGGTAATCCTAATCGTTAGGCGAACAACAAGCACCAATAAGCCGTGTTACGTGTGTTGTAAATGAAAACCCAAGGGGAGGGTTTCGTCATAGAGCAAGGACGTCCTTGCTCTTGCTCTACGGTTTCGTGAATCAACTTGGTAGAACATAAGTAGGATTTGAAACTTTGCATGGTGGAAATACGATATGGAAAAAAAAGGGTTTGCGGTGACAACCATGTAATACTGTCTCTTATTGAGTTGGGGTGGTTCTGAAAAGAACCGTTGGTGAACTCCCAATAAGAGACAGTATTACATGGTTGTCACCGCAAACCCTTTTTTTCCATATTGGTAGAACATGTTCACTCATCCCTTCTGAGGTTTATTTTAAGGGGGGATGAGGGGGTGAGATTAGTAGGGCTTAATTGGTGAATTCATCACAGTGTCATGGCGTGACTTGCCCAAACCCAAGGCTGGAGTTTTCGACAGCTTTTCGCCCATTTTAGTCTTTAGTCAAGGAGCTCGCGGCTGCCCGGATAGCGTACAACACGAACAGCGCCACCATGACTAAAGGCGACTGATTTGGAGAAGAACTATTGTCAAATAATCGAGCCCTTCTGTATTTGTGAGCACTGTCACGATTTAATTTCGTCGGGGTCACCTGGGGTGGGAGGGGGGGGGGGGCACTGGAAATGTGTGGGCCCCCTTCCCCCCTTGGCTACACCGCTGGTTGAGAGTCAGGTTTAAGTCAAAGTTCGCCGTTCGTCTTCATGCCTAGCGATGTTAGTCATCGACCATGTGGATCGAAAGATAAAACAAGCAAGCACAATCTAAACCCCTTCCTTTGTCCAATTTTTCATTAATCACACTGAGCTTTTTTTTTTTTTGACTGCATTCTGTCGCTATATCTCTCTCTTCACTTCTTTCTACTGTACTGCTTCTGCTTCTGTTACACAGGAATATACTTGCAATCATTTTAGCCTCTGCGAATTACTCTGCTATAGAGGGTCAAAATATGAGGCCATTTCAAAAATATTCGCAACATATTTTGCCCGCAGGGGTTTCATGTTGAGTACATAAGTACAGTAGTTATCACACATCGGTGTTAAAGGCCCTGTACACTATTGGTAAGATCGAAAAACACAAATGTTCACAGATTCATACATAACTTACATGATTTAAAGTAAGTAATAGTAGAAAAGGGTATAGAAAGGCTATCGTTTCTGAGAAATTAGTTAAACAATAGTTTTTATCACGCATGATAAAAACTTGATGTTTGAAAAAACAGAAAACACATAAGGTCTCTTTTCACTATTTTCTCGTGACCAATTGAGCTCAAACTTTCACAGGTTTGTTTGTTCATACATATATTGAATCACACAAAACATGAACACTGTCTGCGACTATTTTGTCAGCTCTACCAATCCTGTATAATACCTTTAAGGTAACAGACAAGAGAACAAACAAGACATAGGCCTATAAATTTATTTATAGGTTCCTCGTGAAAACGTTGCCGGTAATAATGTACAAGTGTATGCTTATTTTGACTTAAAGGTGCTGCATACGTTTGGTGATTGGAGCCTACTGATCGTGTTAATCTTTTATAAAAATGTAGGTACATACAATAAAACTAACCTGTGAAAATTTCACTTCAGAAGGTGGTCGCGTTTTGTAGATAGCACCGAAAAACCGGAGCGAATATTTCCACGCAGGAAGAATATTCCCCATAGGGATACACAGTCTGAGAAAGTTTCTGTCAGAAACGCTTCTCAGATTCAAATTTTGGGGAATAAAAAGCGATATATTTTTCATGACTGTATAGTACTTCGAAGTTTAAAAGTTTCTCAAAATTCATTATACTACCCAAAGCTGCTGTACTTTCTAAAAAAGAAGTTTTTATTGCCATTAATATTCAGAGTCATTACCCAACGTGTACTGTGCCTTTAAAATAAGTTGCGTTTTATGTTGTTCTTTTTTTAAAATGAAGAATGGCTTTTCCAACAGAACAGTTTCTCTGGGGTAATATTGGCACTCTACCAACTTTTAATATCGAGTTATCACCTACGGGCCTTAAAGATTTGTAAAAATTGCTGTCAAACAACAATCTGTAACAGAAGGAATGTTATGATACTACGACCAGGGCTTTTGAGGGTTTCTTCTATCTATGATTTTTGTTTCATGAATTTGTGACTCATACTTTTGTATCCGTGATTCCTTGGCATACATAGGAAAAACAAATTATTGCCTATATAGGCTTAAACAGAATACAAGGCCCTTTCTTGCGGGGATTTGAGTTCACAGATTAGTGGGTTGGGAAAACAATTATGTCAAAAAAGTCTCGGTCGAAAACAACCACGTGATCATAGTGAAACTAAAGTGGGAATGCGCAGTGATTTTCGAAAAAATAAATATTAATTCCTACCTTATTCTTTACAACTCTGCGTCAAAGTTTCATCGAAAGACAACTTTTAATGTGTGAGCATATTTTATTTCATTTTTAAAAATAATTATACTAAATTGTTCATTTTGTCTTACAAGGGGAATTAAAATGCGATGACAAAACAAAACAAATTTCGAAAATGGCATTTCTCAGGACGAAGATTGCAACTAGAATTAACCTTTCTTCAAATTGCGTAACTAAAATCAAACAACAACTAGTACACTTAACGTTTGTGTATTCTTGTACAACATTGGTAAGATTGAAAATATAAATATTTACAGATTTGCACATAACTGATTGTATAAAGATGGTCATGGTGGTAAACTTCCCTTGCTCTAGTTTTTAAGAAACGAGTAAAACTATTAGTCTTTACCACTGGTGATAAAATCCGATGTTTGAAAACAGTGAAAACATATAATGTTTTTTTTCACTGTTTTCTCATGACTCCGAAGACCGATTGAGCTTAACATTTCACAGGTTTGTTATTTCATGTATACGTTGGGTCACATAACGTGTGGATACTAGTCTTTGAAAATTACCAATGTTGTACATGTGCTTTAAATGAGACCCCGTCACGGTGTTTTAGACTGGCGATTTATTTGTAAAAGAGTAATGAAGAACCTTTCTGTGGTTTTCACGATTCTTTGAAATGATGAGCTGTGATGACCCTTTGTTGTTGCGTTGCTATGGGGAGGGGAGGGGGGTAAAAGTACTATCCTAGCTAGTCATCTTCATTAAAAAGGTCAAACCTCCCGTTTCTCTAAATCGTGAGAACGGCGGCTGACTAATGTATTTAATTGGTTTCGGAAGTAATGGAAATCCACCTTTAAACATAACGAGCCAATTTTCACTCTTGATTGGGATTCATTATTGGTTTTTGTTTTTGTAAAAGTAATGATCCAGCACCGAAACTAGGGTGATTTTAGGGGGCACCATTTTTTTCCCAGAGGGGCACTTCTGCAGTTTCCGTTCGCATTCCTCAAAGCCCGTTTTCAGCGCCTTGTATGCTATTAATATTTATAAGACAATCTGACTTGAGTGTTAAAATAATCATTGTCTGCGTGTAAACGGAAAAAAATAGTTTTTAAAACATTTTATTTTACTCTGATTAATTTTTTGATCTCAGAAAATCGACATGATTTCGAATTGGAATTAATTAAACAACTGAAACATCACACTATGTCTAATTAAGTATATAAGTTTTAATGACGACATTGCAATTTCTGAAACATGATCTCTGATTTCATGATCACTGTGGGTTAGATTTAACATGATATAAACTCAAAACTGGAGACAGATAACATTTTGGGTGATAGGCTAGTGCAGGCAGAGTTTACGCAACAATGGACCTCATGCTAGGGCGCCCTCTTCTTTTACAAACCTAAACAGAACAGGAAGTTTGCAGACTTTTCAACGGTCTCCTGACTTCATTTCCACATTTTGAGAAGTCATAAGCAAGTATAAGTGGATTCACACAGTCACCCCGCCACCTGTTTTAATTTGCAATTTATTTCATCTATTTAATTATTTATTTGTTATTTTCATTTTTTTTTTTACTTTCGCATTCACCCCCGCCACCAGTTTTAATTTGTAATTAATGAGGGCTTTTGTGTGTTTTTTTATATTTTTTATTTCTATTTTTAATCGGTTGATTTTCGCAGTCATCCCTGTCACTATTTATAAGTTGATGTTTGTCCGGGCTCGGTTGGGGGGGGGGGGGTCTGGACGGGGCAATGAAATATTTCTAATGCTGTTTAATAGATAGGGTCATGAAAATGGTTTTGTCAACATAATGCAGATTTATAGGCAACATTGCAAATAACAATACAATAAAAGTCATATATGAAAGTTTCAGCTGAATACATGTGAGTGTCTACTTAGGAAATCCACCCACATTTAGCGAGGTGACAGCGGGTATCAACATTATCTCTTGTGGCAACGTTCGCGAACGGACACCGACCCTCTGAAATCTGGGAAATGGTTCATGCATGATGAATCGTTTCTCAGATTCAAATGTCTTGGGGTGGAAATCTTTTCCAACCATATTACTTTGAAGGGATTTCTTTATCAAAATAGTTTATACTTTCAACAGCTGCAGTGCTTCTCGCCAAGTCAGCTTTTTATTGCCATTCATTTTTGGAGTATTTACCAATCTATGACGTACCTGTCTTTAATTAATAATACAAAATGAACTTTGGTCAGTTAACGTTCACCGGAAGCGTTTTTGTTTAAAATAACTTAAACTATTTTGAAATTGCATTTTGTTTTTACCCATTAATAAACTGATCAACCAGCGAAACATTTTGAAAGTTATCTTCCTTAATTTTTAATTTGATTCCCCGCCCCCTTTCTCCTATATCTATAGTTAACACAATAGTTAATGCAGAGATCGGACACAACATTTTACCTAACGTAATATTTTAATCTAAACAAAATATTGATCAATATAATAGTTATGCATATTTTGTTGGCCTGTTATGGTATAGGGAATTGTCAACTCTGTATAAACTTCATATCAATTACTAATTATTATATAATGATGACTTTCATATTATAAAGAGAATAAACATACAAAAAGGAAACGATTTATTGAGAAGTTCATTCAAAATACACCACCAAGTAAATGGATTTAAATCAAGTTAATATTTCGTTTTAATTTATTATTTGCAAGAACGCGTTTTATTTCAGATTTGTAGGATTAACAGACATCCTTAAGCTTAGCGCAAAAGAAATGTTGAATGCAACGAGGTTAGTCAATTTAACAAATTATATTTATCTTTACCGCTAAAGGCAACACAATATGGCCTATTTTTTTGAAATTATATTTTAATAAGTTTTAATATACACGTTTCGTTTTCAAAGTCATAAACATATCTTTTCCTTTACATTAGTTATTGCTGTATAATGGAAGTCTTAAAGACTTATTGGTTGCTTTGTTAAGCTGACTATGGGCAACTATTTTACATGGCAATTGTATGTACATTTGATAACATAAAAAAGGGAAAAGAAGTGAGTTTGTTTTATACAAAACCCAAAACACCACCACCACCACCACCACCACCACACCACCAACCCACCACAACACACCAAAACAACAAAACCACCACACCACCACCACCACCAAACAAAACACACTCAAAACAACAAAACACCACCACCACAACACACCAACCAACACAACAACACACAACAACAACACACACACAACAACAAAACAACAACAACAACAACAACAACAACAAACAACAACAACAACAAACAACAACAACAACAACAACAACACCAACAACAACAAACAACAACAACACCAACAACAACACCACACAACAACAACAACAAAAACAACAACAACAACACAACAACAACAACAACACAACACAACAACAACACACACCACAACAACAACAACAACAACAACAACAACAACAACAACACAACAACAACAGCAACAACAACAACAGCAACAACAACAACAACAACAACAACAATCACTTCATGGGCAATCTAGAATAAAACAGGAATAGGAACTGCTTCTGATCTCTTCAGAACAAACAATAAAAGACCATACAAATATATTCCAAAGCAGTCTGGCTCAAGTAAAACTTCGCTATATGCATATCGTTTTTGTCTGAGCCGAAGTAGGTCAACCCCCAAACCACCTCAATTTGCTTAACTTAAATGTGCACACTGCCAATATAGATGGATGCGACTACAGCCACGCCCATCATCCATTTCGTCATTTGGGCTCCCAGACTTGCAGCCCCTTGCAGCTGGGTGGGCGTGGTTCCAGTACACGCACACTGCAGCCCCTCTGTCGACTGTGGGCAAGTCCCGCCTGTGCTGCACAGGTACGCCTTGTCCGCTTCCCTCTTCCCGCTCTCGATGGCACCCTGGACATGGCCGCTGAACCGTAGACTGGTGTACTCCCCGGCGAAGAGGAGTCTCCCGAGACGGGACTGGATCTTGGAGAAGCACTTGGGTTCCACGGCGGGGGACCAGAGACTGTGCGAACCCATGGTCAGTGGGTTGGAGTTCCAGCCGGATACATGCATGGCCAAAGGCTCGGGGATATTAAACGGGAACATTCGACGGAGGGTGCGCATGATCTCCTGTTGGGTACGGGATACTGGTTGGGCGTCAATCCGGCGGGCTTCGTCCCCCGTCACTTCCACCATAAGGACGTGCTTCTCGAGACGGCGAAGTTCTGGAACTAAAGTTTACAAAAAAACAATAACAAACAAATTACAAACAAGTCAAACAAAACGTTTCTATTGCTTGTTTTCAGATCCCCCTGAACTTAGCATCATTCATAATACGTGTCTCGAATCTTGATAACAATAGCTGCAAGTAATTCCTAACTATTATTTGATGATATTGTAATGACGCTTCGGCACTCTCACCCATTTCTGCCATATCCAGTGACTGTTTTGTTTTACGCTCAACTATCCACGGTATTTACACCGATTATTATACACCGATGGGGTAGAAAAACTGTCATGATATGTGTATTGTACGTGCGTCGTCGTTCGTGGTCTCTGTCCTTTTGGGTGCGCCACCAAGTCTTCCAGCAATCAGTTTACTGTTTTGTAAATACGAATTGTGTGTTTCAATAGAACACCCCAAGTTGTAGAATTCAAAGAGAACTAGTGTTCAATTTGTGATATTTGACGATCCCTTGGGCGGGTTGGCTATGGCGGCCAAACCGTCCCTAACAATGTTAAAGGTCAAATACTTTAGTTCAAACAGTGTGAGTTGCGTGATAAATTTCTTCAAATTGTCATAAGGCGCTCTTCATCTTGACAATAGTTCCATAAAGGCAATAATAGGCTCGTAGGCTTTATCGTGTAAGTACATT
Organism: Pycnopodia helianthoides; assembly: GCA_032158295.1. Taxonomy (NCBI): domain Eukaryota; kingdom Metazoa; phylum Echinodermata; class Asteroidea; order Forcipulatida; family Asteriidae; genus Pycnopodia; species Pycnopodia helianthoides. The sequence continues at coordinate 6,872,112 of CM063249.1, forward strand.
AGAAACCGATCCTTTCAGATATCATCCCATTCCACTGTTTGTTGAAAGTGGTGCCGGTGTGGAAGGAGAATCTGTCCCCACTCCTTGCGGCGTATTGTGTAGAAATTTCGTCTGATGATGGCGCCCTCTTTTGAATAAACTTCCTTCAGCCCGTGTTGATTATTTCCAGTGTGGGGGACTCACACCAGGACAAAAACTTCCCTATGACATCGGGAACGGGGGAAGGAGATGAAGACAACATAGATCGCCATGTTGCTCTGCCTCTTCACGTCTTTTGAATTCCTTTAATTTGTTAAGAACTAAGGCGATTAGCAAAGAGGACGCAAGTTTATCCCCCAAGCCATGGCCCAATTTCATAGAGTTGTTAAGCAGAAAATGTTTCTTAAAAAAACTTCTGCCAAGCGACAATAAGCAGGATACCAGGCACAGATGCTACATGTGAAATGGTATTTTAGCTGGTAACCTTTTTTTCTGGTGAGCTAGCTTGTATGCTTAAAGCAGCTCTATAAAATTGGGCCCAGGGTCCATTTTCAAGAGCTGTTTATTCAAGCACAAAAAAATGCTCAGCACAAGACAATTCTGCTTACCAGAATATGGTTACCAGCCAAAATGCCATTTCTCACGTACAATCTGTGATTGGTATCCTACTAAGTTTTGCTTAACAGAAAGTTTCAAGGTAATATTATTTGCTTAAAGCAGCTCTATGAAACTGGGCCCTGGTCTTGGAACAGAAAGAGTGTTTGTGGTTTTGACCCCCATCTATCGGGTAAAACATCTGAATGAACCTTGACCCCCCTCACTCACCCAACCCAATGGTGGCACACATGGTGGGGTTAGTTAACCTTGACAACCTACTTCTACTCCTGAGGTCAGTAAGCAGTGGAAAGTGTCCCCTCCTCTCGGCAACACGCAGTATAAACTCCTTGTTCCCCCAGAATGTGTTCGGAAACTCCAGGAAGATCTTGGTGTGGGCGCCCATGACGAACCGGTTCAACTCTCTCATCTTCCAGCCGGGGAACTCCGGCACGAAATTGACGACCTTGTGCTGGAGCACACCCAGGCTGAATGTGCTGATGACCCAGTCGGCCTGGTAGACGGTTCCATCGGTGCACCGGACCGTCACCGCGACAGGGCTGCCGTATTCTACCTGTGACACGTACTTGTTGTATAGAATCTTACTCCTGTTGAGAGGGTCAGATAAAACATGACAAAGCTCGAGTTATTTTCAGGAAATCGAAGAAATTGTTGACTTGTAGATCTCAAAAGCACAGCCTTGAAAAAAAGTTTTACTGGTTTCCAACGAACTGTGAATTATTTTTTCCTGATTTGCTAATGTCATCGTGAAAGCCCAACTCAGGCTGCTGACATCTTGGCTCAACAAACGTTAATAACATTTTTGTGTGTGTATACAATCAATAAACTTCCATCTATTTCAGAAATGCGTTTCTACGGAAAGAAGTGGTTCAATAAAATTGACACATACGTCACTCCCTTTTTAAATGTTAATTTTTAAAAATTGATAAATTTGAAGAAAAAGGATGTTGATAAGTCTGTTCCATGGCCCAGCTTTAAATTTTTACTCGTAATTGTAAAGTACAGCACATACTGGAACTTTGCAGAACCGAGGGGTACCGCGCTAAATAAGAACTTTAATTTTTTGTTTTTACTTCACCTTGACGAAATAACATATGTTTTTGATGACACCTATATTTCTTGTTTCTTTTGGAGGTGATCTGTTAAATATTTGGGCAATGCCCATCCAGAATGAGAACAGCACTGAACGAGTGAACAGGCCATGGCTCCGTGTTGAAAAGGGTCATACGTTTGTGAGCAAAACATGGGGCAATTTTCGGGGCCTAGTAATTAAGTATACCCGAATTAGCCCAAGTTGGAAGTAAACATTCCAACGGCACAATGCTGACCAGTATCTGATTTTACGGAAATAACTTGTGGGCTTACAGATTATTCATGAGACTTTGGCGCATGATTGAGTCACTATTAGAGAGACCACCTTGAATGCAAATGTATGTTCTGCAGCACATGCTGGCTACGGAATCAACAGTTAAAGTGACACATTGCCTTTGATTGGGCTCATCACTGCATTGTCGTCTGTGTCTGTCGTGCACGCCCTCTAGGTCAGCTATGGACGTAGAGTTCCAATACCACGTGAAATGCCCATAATTATGACAAAATATAACCAGATCAACCAATGGGAAAGCTTAAATTTAAAATGGCAGCACGTACGAATTGCCTCAGAAGAAGACACGCACGTGATAGGAACAGCGCCCTCTATGGCATAACATCTCTGCAGTAATAACCACTGTAAAGCCATTTTCTGAATTCGTTTATATATTCGTTTAGTATAATTGCAACGTGAGAGACAACACTGTTCTCTATTTTTATGAACATCATTTTTTTTTACGAATTCAAAAAGGAAATGAATTAGTCGTGGTTTGGCAGATGTTGGTTGCATCAATAACACAGACTTCCGCTGTGGTAAAAATACGAAAAAAGTCTTGAGAAACTGTCATGTCCATTTATTGTACTTTGGTCGTTCTTTCTATTGATGGCAATATTGATTTACGGATCCCTTTACCATTAATCTTACTTACAGCAAATTATTATGCCCGTATGTTCTTTCAAGATAACCGACGTTCTGTAATTACTAGCTTTCATAAAATTGAAAGATACATTGATTAAACTAGACAAATTTACCTGTACGAAATTTGTATTGCGGAAAACAATGATTTATTTGTCTATTATAGTAAAAGTCATTCGGTACTGAAATGAATATTTTACGTTTGACAATTCGGTTTCCTGGTCCCTTGAACGAAGAAATGTAGTTAATGTTTTGTACCGCATTGAATAATTGTTTGTGACGTCTTACTTTGCTTAGCAATTAACATTGGTCCGTAATTAAGCTCAATCTTAGCCCTTAGCGAAGTCGAGCAGGTCTATTGGATGAAGGAACTTAGTTCTCAATGTTAGTCTCTCACAGACTTTAAAACCTCATCTCATCTGTCCAACTTCTTTCGGAGAAAAACATCTCTATTTGTCGATCTTTCAGCGAAAAGTCGGGCCATACAACTTTTCGAGCTTATGATGTAATAATGATAACAGGGTAGACATTATGTAAGCCCTCTGGAACATTGTTTCAAAGCAACTTACTGTATAGCTAACCCTGTTAATTGGGCATTAAGCTTTTTTGAAACTCCTTCGGAGTATTCTCTACTTGCACGGATCCGCCATGTGCGTGTATGAGCCTCGACTTCATGCTTCATTTTGTATTGTATGTATAATTTGGATGAAAGTGCCATTACATTATCGTGACAGTACGTTGTTATACAATGCTTCTATTCATTGATGTCTCCAATTCGAGGCTCTACACGCAAATGGCTGACCGTGGGAGGGGCGAATACAAAACCGGCAGCCAAGTTGGCGCACGGGTTCCTAATCATTCACATCAGCAATCTTAACCCCCCTCGGGTTCCCATTTACTCCTGGTTGATGAGAAGCATTTATAGTTAAAGGAACATTACAAAATTGGTAAGAAAAAACTTGTAAAATATACTTTTTGATCACAGATTTACATAAAACTTACACGTTCTAATGAGGATGATAGTAGAAAACATCCCTTGAAATATTTCTGTCTGAAATGCCATACTTGATGAGAAATGAATAAACTAATTTTCCGATTGGAGTTTATCGCTCAGTGAGCGTTTTATTCATTTTTTGAATCTATATGATTTCATGCAAATGTGTAATCGGTTTTTCACTATTTTCTCGTAACCCAGATGGCCGATCGATCTCAATCTTCTACAGGTTTGTCAGTTTATGTATAAATGGTGGATTACATAAAGTGCTCACACTGCAAGCAACTGTTTTGTTAGCAAAAACCAATTCTGTAATGTTCCTTTAAGTGTCTTTCCCAAACACAATTATTAGTATCACGACTGGGATTTCGAACCCATATTCTGATGCCTCAGCCATCAGAACTTGAGTTTACTGCTGCAGACCGCTCAGCCACGACGCGGCTGCGAACTTACCTGTGGACGGGGGTTCGCATAAAGAGAAGCTGTTCATCAAAGTACGACTTGAAACCTTTCTGATCAGTTACTACTCTGGGCGGGTCTGCGTTAGCTCCTCGCTGTATGATCAACTCCGGTGCGTCGAAGGCATGGGACTTCAATGAAGTTACCTGTAACCGAAACAATGAATTAGAGGTCATTAGTTTTGTGTTCTTTTTAGCTGTCAGAATCTGCTTAAATTTTTTTTTTAAGTTTTCAGTTTGCGATTTAAGGAACATTACAGAATTGTTTTTTGCTAACAAAACAGTTGCTTGCAGTGTAAGCACTTTATGTAATCCACCATATACATAAACTGACAAACCTGTAGACGTTTGAGATCGATCGGCTATTTGAGTCACGAGAAAAATAGTGAAAACCGATTACACATTTGCATGAAATCATATAGATTCAACAAATGAATAAAACGCTCACTGAGCGATTAACTCCAATCGGAAATTTAGTTTATTCATTTCTCATCAAACATGGCATTTTAGACAGAAATATTTCAAGGGATGTTTTCTACTATCATCCTCATTAGACCGTGTAGGTTTTATGTAAATCTGTAATCAAAAAGTATATTTTACAAGTTTTGTTCTTACTTATTCTGTAATGTTCCTTTAAGTATAACTAATAAAACAATAATAAGCTTAAATCAAATTATTGTAAATAATTTATTTATTTTTGGATGCAACTTTCAGCTGTTTGCATCTAACAAGACCTTCCTAAGTGAGTCAAAAACACACAAAGATACTGTTATTTTAAACCTACTTTCGCCTTTTAAGCTTATAGTTTGAAAGGCTGATTAGAATAGTCCGTTTTTTTTAACTAGTGTAAAATCCCACAGACCATTTGTTTTCTCGGCGTACAGTTTAAACCACCATCTTGAATTGGTTGCCTGAATTACACGCAAGTGTGTAATGCTGCTACACGGGCAACAACGTCCGGGTAGGGCAAGTTCGGGTGGGTGACCAGAGTCGACTAGAATTAACCATAGTCGATCTAGATGTCAGCCGAACGCTGCGTGGTTTGACAAAGCTAGTCCAACTGGATCAGCCTAGCTCCAGAGCACTGTTTCTCTAGTCAATTTAGCGGGTTACGTAACAATTAAGCATAAAGCAATCCTGCACGCTTGGGAGTTTCTCAAGAAAACTTAAAACGTACTTCTTAAACATGTATATTTACAAAGCCAATAAGTGATAATGTCATTGGTAATCATATACATTTTACTTTAAGCAATGTAACAGTTGATTTATCTAGCTGGTCTCATCTGTCAGTTTGTCTAACTGTCAAGTGTTTCATGTCCTTGTCCAGTCCGAGTCTTTGTTTGTCAAAAATCTTAAAAGCACTATGCTTCACATTTCCCCCTGCATAATTAGTGGTAATAACGTTAACAGTCCAGTTATCTTAAATTTATAATAATGATGTTTCAATCGCTGTTTGTAGGTCCGTATGTAATGCTTTAAAAAATATTTAATACATTTGTTTGTTGTTACCAATATTTGAATAAATATATGTCTAAACTAAAAACTAGTTGACACGTATAGCCTATGGGCATTATCGAAACCACGCCTTCTCATTCGGCTCCAGTTTGGACTCCGTCAGCCGTTATGAAATCATACACTTTTGAAATGTTGATTAAGTCAGTTGGACGGAGCCTATGGCAGAGGCGAAGCCGGAGCCCGGGTTTTGAAAACGCCATATTCAAAGTGCACACTTACACGAGGGACATCCCCCAACTGGTAATCAAAGTGCAGCCATTCCATCGTCCTCTCCAATCCGTTCCTCGGGAACCAGCCAATACTTCGAAATGCTGCCCTCACCGACATGTCCGTGTCATGTGACTCCCATAGCTCCTCCGCCAGATTTAATCCTTCGACCACGGCATGTGCAGTCTGCCAAGGAGAAATCAAAAAGGCATTCTTGTAAAAGTCAAACATTGCACAAATGTAATCTCCATGTAAAATATACTTATGATCAATAATCAAATTACAACTTCAATAAATGTTGTAGGAAGACAAACTAATTTATCTGGATACTCAAGAGTAATTTGTGTTATATTCCTTAGAAGCATTTTATTGGATGATCATGATCATACCAACGTGGTATTCACCTCATTTTACGCTTGCACATGTGGCTTGGCCCATCAAGAAGATGACACTGTGCTCTAGTTCTAAATTCGCCTTGTTAATGACACTGAGCATAAAGCTGTCTGTGTGATCAGCGTGATTCACTGTCATAACAACACATTGAACCAAACAGTGCCAAGACTACAACTCAAAAGAGAGAACACCGACCGAAATATCACTTTTGTTTTACAATTCGTGTCTAGACCTTCATTTTTGTAAGGAAAATGACCATTAGAAATTTGGTGCGCCCACACCACCTCACTGTACCCTTTGCCACTTTGCGCGCGCGCCCAAGTGACTGTGTTCGGGGTTTCTCAGCTTATACTAGGGTTGTCTTTTCGGCCGTGAGTTGGTACAGCATGACACAAAATAACAGGTCCACAACCTTCCTTTCCAGACCCCTAGATCAGGCAATCTAGAGTTGATTGTCTTTCCCATTAAAGTGCCGGGCTTGGCTGCACATAGCCGGGTTGAAACTCTACGATGTTTTAAATGCAGAGCTGTGAATATTTATAAAATATAAATTAAATTCTAAACAGGTTCATTTTTATTTGCAGATTTTAATTTTTCAATTGTTGTCAAATTTACAGCATACAATTATCATTATAGTCCGAAAATTGCTATCAAAACAGGATTTTAAAACAACAAATTTTTCGTTTACCATTTCCTCTCCCAAACTGTGAAAAACATGTTCCAGATATTACAAATAAATCTCAGTTTGCAATGCTAAAAATCGAAATATCTATGAATTCTTACTAGTGATTTGTTAAAAAATATCATGCACATTGTGTGGTTTTTGTGTAAACATCAATAACATTTCACAAGAAGACGTTTAATTTGAGAAAGGATAAACAAATATATCCCTTCCTCTTTTTAGCTTGGTTTCCGGAACAAAGGGAAACAAAATATATCCCCTCCCCTTTTCGGCTGGGTTTGAGGAACAGGGGATACAAAAATCTATCCCCTCACTTAAAAAAATTCGATATTATGATGCAATCACATTTTTGAGTATAACATGTGACCATGGGAAAAAAATTCAAACCTTTTAAAAATATTTTTAAAAGTGCAGCGATTTCTTATTTTGTTCTTGCAGTAATATTTTACAAAGAAAAACAGCATGATTTTAACATTTTGAAAACAAGTTGTGAAATATTAAACAAGTGAAAGATTAAAAAGTGTAGTTAAAAATGAACCTGTTTCTAAGTGATTTTCAAAAAACGCAGCTGTTTGTGTCGTCGAGTCGATTAGACCAAAGTTCGATAAGCAGCTCACGCAAGAAGGGATTTATATAACACTCGGAACCCTGCTACAGATAATTTTATTTCATAGTAAATGTGCCACCAGTTTGTCCGACCTAGTTCCTCCTATCAGGATGTTTGAGCGTGAAACCACGGCTTTCTGCTTCTTCTCACCCATACACTAGTTGCTTTGCTGAGATCTAGAACAAAGAGCTATTCCAACAGCTTAATTCCACGTAGATCATCTCTTTGGAAATCCTTGCCTGGTGCATGTTTCCCTCCATCCTACAATCTATTAGACTGTTTTAAGAGGAATATCAATTTCTACCTTCAGCTCCCCTGAGTTATAATCTCTAATATTTTCTTCTTGTAGCCAATTACCAAGAGCGGCTTCTAGTTTTAGCCTTGTTTTGGGGCAATCTTGCATAAAACAGCTGTAGCTGTTGCTGTCACACAAAATCACTAATTCATTTTTGTAATTGGATGTTTTCATTGTTTGTATAGTTTAGCCTCATATCAGCGCAAACAAACAGTCCAAAAATTCACTTGTCTTAGACTCTTCATTCAGCCTGTTTAGCTTGCGTGAATACTTCACCCCATAATGCCTTTGTTGACCATTGCCGCCATTTTGGGATTTAACAGTTTGCGTATATTTTGACTGACAACATGGCGACCACCAGGATAGGCGCGTGTATAGTGCGCTGCGCGTCGTGATATAAGTCAATACAGTCAATAAAATAACTCAATAATTACCCTTGGCCAGAGGTGTGTGCTCCTGGCGACGTTAGTCAGGTTGGTATGTCCTTGCTCACTGATGATGGCAAGAGATTGCCAGTCTGGTTTATGTATCCTCATTCTTGCCCCTAGCCCCCTTACAGCGCTATCCATGGCGTCCGACTTGGGTCGCGGGGTATCAGCTCCAGCTTCCACTCGGACTCCCGCGAACGGGATATCACGAACTCGCCCCCCATAGGTAGCGGTAGCTTCTAGTACGAGAAAGTTATATTCCCCCTTGTTAAAGAGAGTTTCAGCAGCCTGGAGACCCGCTGCCCCAGCACCAAGAATGAGGTATTTAACGTAGATGGGTGCGGATGGTTGTACTGGGCGTTGTCCCGCTGGCTCCTGTGCTGGGCCCTGTGTCGTCGGCGGCTGTTGTACCCCCGGTCTCTGTGCCGGTCCATGCTGGCCTGGTACACCCACCGGTCCCTGTCCCGGTCTATACCCCTGCCCCTGTGCCTGACCCGTGCCCGGGAATAAGTTCAATCCTTGCGGTGAGACAAGCACAACCTCACTGATGAACAACAAACTCCCAAAGAGGAGCAGCAGACCAAGATTTCTCCGCTGTGACATGGTCTCAAGGGGTTGCTTTATTAGAGGAGGACAAAATGACAAAAGAGGGATGCTCTCTATCGACGGCAGGGCAATCAGAGCATACTCAAAAACTGTTCTCTGTTTGAGGTTCAGGAAAAACCCTTTCGTCTCTTTAGAGAAGGAGCAGAAAGAGAGAAAGAGCAACTCTTGTGTTGAACTACGAGGAAGTGATTCATATCTCCACGATACTTACTCACCACATAATATAGAATTTATCTAAATTTAGAACAGATGTTTCCTTCCCAAGTCAAACACACTGGAAACTATAAACAACAAAAAAATGCAGCTGCCCAGAGAGTTCGTTTGCCATTATAAAGGAACATTACAGAATTGGTAAGAAACAAACTTGCAAAATATACTTTTTGATCACAGATTTACATAAAACTTACACGGTCTAACGCTGATGATAGTAGAAAACATCCCTTGAAATATTTCTGTCTGAAATGCCATATTTGATGAGAAATTAATAAATTAATTTTCCGATTGGAGTTTATCGCTCAGTGAGCGTTTTATTCACTTGTTGAATTAGATGATTTCACGCAAATGTGTAATCGGTTTTTCACTATTTTCTCGTGACCCAGACGGCCGATCGATCTCAAACTTCTATAGGTTTGTCAGTTTATGTGTATGGTGGATTACATAAAGTGTTTATACACTGTTTTGTTAGCAAAAACCAATTCTGTAATGTTCCTTTAAAGGGATAGGGTAACAGGGGAAGGTTTCGTATTAGCTTTTCAGTGGGGTGGGGGGGGGGGTGTCAAGCCGTTTGGCACCGTCACAAAACGAATGCACTGTAAATACTTGTTGTGCTATTTATACTATCATTCAACGGCTATTAATTTCAATTTATTCATTTGAGGGTCCCAACATTTTAATAAATCAAGACTGCAGTGACTATGTATAAGAAAAAATGTTTTATGATAGAGCAAGTCATTAACCTGTTTCAGTGTTCTCTCTCCCCGTTGATGAGTTCTGGCGATCTCTTATTTTAGTATTATTTTTTCTTTTCTCATGGCTTCTTATTCCGTGTTTTGTTTTAGGGATTTTTTTAATATTGTTCATGTTGTTAATAATCGATGTTTTTATGCTTTTGTTTTGACTTTTTATGGTTTTCTACACATTAAGTTATTATTTTTGGTTTTAGTTTTAGTTTGCTTTCGTATAGCTAGGGTCATATTTTGTTATTCTTTCGTGTAAAATGCCCCCGTTTATAAGAAAACAATGATGTGACAAATTTGAGTCTCCACACTTCCCCATAAGGCGACTTTTGGAGATCTAAATTTTTGTGGTGTCCGTTTGTGAATGCTGCGGCCGGAGATGCGATTGGTACCCGCGTCACCGTGCTAAACATGGATGGGTTTGACGTTCTTGATAAAAAAAATACCGTGGTTTGGTGGTTTTTTGTCAACAAGTAGACACCGATCCAGCTAAAAGTTTCACAGGTGACATACATTGTATCTTTATTGACAATTTGGCCTAAGACCCTACCTTTAAGTACCTGGCTTGTTCTCTTTTTAAGTGACTTTTATGTTTTTTAAATCATTTTTTGAATCAGTTTTATTGCCTAGGTTTTTATAGTCTTTTTTTTGTGAGGCACTGTTATTGTTATTAGGGCCTATTAAGGGCCACTATTGATATATATTTGGAAAAACTGTTGTAGCTAAAAGTTGGAGATTGGGACCCGGACGTGGTTGTCAGCACGCATGAGAATATAACCGAACAAAAAACCCACACTGACTACAGAACGACAAAGCTATTATAAGATTCCCAATCAAACCGGCATCTGTAGTGTTAACACCCGCACCCCCACCCTCCACTGGCCCCATGTGTGGAATTTCTTAAAATAAAAACTGCTTTACGATTACGCAGAAATTGTAATTTATTCTGAGCTGTCTTCACATCTAAAAGTTTCCTGCAGACCTAAACAGTATATGCCAACGGGTTTATAGGGAAAAAATCATTATGCATGAACCACCTGATGATTTGAATTTAAATAGAAATGCGTCACCTCCGGTGTCCTCTGTGACTCGGATAGTAACATGAAAAAAAAAAGCCTTCAGAAACCGTTGAGGCTGTGTTTAATTTTTACACTGCAGCATTTACAGTTGAAAATACCCCAGCTTGCGTGCCTGGAGGTTTAATATGACCAGGATGCAGTTGCCGTTTGGGGGATTGATCTGTTCCCCGGGTAACGCAGCCAAAATGACTTTGCCTTAGACGCTTGTATTTTTCACCTGGTGTATACACACGTGTGACCGGCACGATTACCCCCTTCCGGTGTGATGATTATTAGTGGGAGTTTGCAGAAAAAATGCCCCCAGTTTCTTACACACGTCTTTATTAATACATTTAGGTAAAGGTTGCACTGGGATATATTTCGTTCCCTACACTTACCTGTCGAGTCTTGGCAGAGGCTGTCATCACGCCTGTATCTCTCAACGGCATTAAAGGTACACGTTGCCTTGGAACGGGCGGTCGGTCTATAAAAAGCATTTGTAACCAGGCCTACCTTTAAAGATGCTAGGTCCGATTTTCGGCCGAAGTGACCCAAAAATAAAGACTGACTTTTAAATAGCTAATGCTATAGATTGGAGAAAGTTTGTATTTTGTGACCATTAATGCACAGTATTTTGTGAAAATCTAATGTAATTAAATTCTTTGTAGTAGTTCTTTGTAACGTTGTATTGTTATTGCTATTACAGTAACTGCGGTTATTCCACTGTTGGTTTGATGAAGTAAAAATAATATTGCAAGGAAAATGAACGGGGTACGGAGGGGGAGGATGTGGGGGGACAGAAGAAAAAGGAAGAACAAGAATAACTAAAAAATAAATTTGGTTGAATTACTGTGACATATACTGTAATCCGCCCGGCGAAATACATAGCAATCCGTCCGGCCGAAATAGCATTTTTGTTCACGTTTTTCCTTTATTGATTGAAAACATTGTGTTTAATAGGTGCAATATGAGCACGAACACCTATCATTTGAGTTCTTTTGTTTTTAAATAAGTTTCAGCAAAGATCATAAAAATTGTGCCGTTGTCGTTCAAGTTGGTCTTAAAATAAACTTACGTACGTTTGCCTTGTTCTAAGTATAAGAGCAGAGTACACTGTTCGAAACATCGAGACATACCAATGGTCTCGGAGCCAGCAATCCTCCTTCATTCGAGTCACTCTACCCAAACTGAGGCTGGAAGCTACAATAGTCAGGTACCTTTTTAGATAACAATGTCTAATCCAATTATCAGAGAATACCAGTTGGGAGACTCATAAAGATGTCAAAGCGCGGTGACGATCTATTTTAAGCCGGAGCCGTAGCCAGAGCCAGAGACGGTCCTGAAGCCGAAGCCAAAATTGCTTTCAACATGACTTATTTTCTCAACAGCTGTAGCCAACCCTATCCTCCCACTAATCAATCCAGTCTCTTTAATTAATTAGTTCCTGACCAAGCCGCCTCAGATGGACAGAGTTTGGTGTGACATTTCCACCTTAATCCTGGCATCACCTTCATTTGACCCAATATAAGAATAAATAAATAAATAAATAAATAAGTTTATATACTTTAAATAAATAATATATGTTTTTATTTGTTTTTAGCAAAGTAATTCGCAGTATTTTTGACTGCGTGAGGGCGTGTGTGCACCAAATTTACGCGATGCGAAACAAGTAACACGAACCGTTTTTTCATTGTTATAACTATCAACATTCTTATTTATTTGGCCATTGATACAACACTACAACACACAGGCAGTCGAAATAAGATCAAACAAGGAAATTTCCCGTTGAAAGCGCCCTCATACGGTCAAAAATATATAACGGTCAATTGTCGGCGGGGTGGTGGGTTGGTCCGCACGCAAATTTTTGTTCTGCAGCACATCTTTGGAGTAAACAGTTAAGGGATAGGGAAGAACAGCCTATCTCTTAACTGTTGACTGTATTGACGAAGTATTCTGCAGAACAAAAAAATCGCGGTCCGCACGTGCGCAGGGATATTCATCCAAGCCTATTCGAGTTTGCAGGAAACGTGCCCGGAAAAAGGAACCTGCGTAATCACTCCGGTACAAAAGCGCACGATTTGAACAGCTGGTGTTCATTTACAACATTCTTAGAGCCTTCTCGTAGTTTGAGCTGTGTATCAATTCGTTTTACTCGTGGAATGATGTCACATCCAAACAAAGTTCACGGAGCGATGGTTTCGGGACACAGGAAATGCCTTCTCAGATTCAAATTGGCCTCGATCCTCTTTGTGTAATCGCAGAGCATGTACCACGTTTCTACTTTAATGTGGGCAAAGCGGCGCCATTAGAGTCTCATACGTCAGCGACGCTATAATTTAATACAGTAAGGGTCCAATGTCGAGCTGGGGCAATTCATTCAGCGCCAAGTGAATGTTTCCAGTCATCCGATTTGAGTAGAAAAACGAAACCGGAGAACATGACCGTATTTTCACTTGAACTAAAACTTTAATTTATTAAAACCGGATGTCTGCTGCCAAACATCGTCTGTCTTGTCTATCTTACGGAACATTACTGGAATTACTTTTTTGGGGGGGGGTGTTATATAACATTACAGACGAACTTGGTGTCTACATCCTTTATTTTTTCACTCTCTTCATTATTTTATTAGTGCTGGAACCTGAAGTTGAACTAATTTACGCACAACGTGAATGAGAAACAACAATAAATCACAAACAAGTCGTGTCAATCCTAGAACAATTACAAGTTCTGCATGAACAAGCAATTCATTACACTGTTAACAAACTGCAGTCTGATACACTGCCAATAAACTTCATTAACACCACGTAAAAATACAACCTTATAACTAAGTCAGCCCTTAACGTACATACCCAAGAATTAGTCATTAATGTGTAACAACACATATTGCAAAAAAAAAACCACTTTGATTCCACCGGTTCCCAGAACCGCCAAGATCGTTATTCATCCAACACTGACAATACAAGGTAAGCATTGAAAGAAAATTGGCTAAACTACCGGTGTTTTCCCCCAGGCAACGGAGTGACTAATTGGCCTTTTCGAAATAACGGCTTCGTTTTGTTGGCGTTTTAAACATCGTGCTCTTCTGGCACGGGGCTCCAGGAAGGCGGTGGGATTCTCTACGGAGCCAAAGCCAAGGTTTCGAAAAGGCCTTGGGAAAAAAAATCCACCAATTGTTCCAGTAAATTAATGAAGCACAGTTAGGTATCTGCTACAGTTATACCAGTTTGGAAACGGTTCGATTACTGGTAAACAGTGTGAGTACAATATCGATTCGTTACAATCAGCACAAACACAATAACCCATAAACAAAACACACTAAACACCAATAAATATTCAATAGTTGGTAAGAGGAGGTGCATTTTGAACACTTTTCACAGTCATTGGTGGTACGTTTGCCATATCTGCCATGACAGTTTTATGTTTTTTTGTTTCGTTTGCACAATACTTCGGTGCAAGTGTTGTTATTCTTGAGTACTTTTAGTGCTTTCAGCGGCTGGGCAAACTTTACTTTACCAAGTGTGGACCTGGGAACAAAAGTGTTTGCACCGTTGTTGAATGTTGAACAATCACAGAGTGTATGTAACAAAGAGCTATATAAAGTTTGTTATAATACATTCGCTACCTTACGTAGACAGAGAACAAAACAAAAAAGGGAAAAGAAAACGTCTCCATAGGGGAATTATAAAGACTAGGGTGCTCCACAAGGTAGTTGTTTACAGAGGCTATGTGAAGATGTTACCTACAGGGACAGAAAAGAAGGAAAGAACAAAAGATGTCCCACATGGATGTAAACAGTAGAATGTGTGTGTGAATGTGTTTGAAATCTCTTTGCATTTTTACATGCTCTAGGCCTACTGTTTGCTTTCACATTCCCATGTTAATTTTAATCATACTAGTTTCTTCATTACCACAAACTTGACTTTTGTTTTTATTTGGTGTTGATTTAGTTTCGGGGGCGTGGTTGTGGTGCAATGACCCCACAGCAACCCCCAAACCCCCAAGAGCCGAACCCCCGTGGGCTCGATTTCACAAAGCACTAATATTCATCTTAAAATGAGTTATCCGTATCACCATAGAGATTTGTACTGTGACGTTGACACTTTGCTTGTAGCAGTTAAGATCGATTCGCACCTTTAAAGCAATCATAGATCTTTGTGAAATCGAGCCCGCAACACACCGATGATACACGGGATCAATTTACGAAATTTTCTCATAAACTGTCACAAGCTTTATAAGTTGGAATCCGTTTATAATTATGCCATAATACCACAATGGTGTACTATGCCGGCTGTTCGTTTGTTTGCCAACCGGCCTACTAGAACTGCCCCAGTTATATAACCCGATCCTTATTTGAACTGATTTACTCATATCATTTGAAATCAAACACCATCCAAAACGATTGAACTGAAGATTTGACTTCGTCTTGGATTGCTCAAAATTTCTGTAGGCCGAGGCTATGGCTCAGAATATAATTATACAGGGCGGGTTAGCATCGTGATGTTGGTAGAGGTAAACCTGTCACGAGCTCCTTCCGGAGCCCTAGGGGCCCAATTTCATGGAGCTGTTGGCCGATCGGTCTGGCGCATCGTACTCAAGTTCTGGTTGCTCCGTCACGGGGAGCGGGGGGCTCGAGTCCTGGTCGTGAAAATCCGTCCCCGTTTTCTCGAAGAGCCACTCATGTCCAAACGCTTGATTGAGATTTACATTTTACGCTTAAAACTGCAATCTGCAAGCCATGGAGTTTGCAGTTTAAGACCGTTCATTATTATGATTCTGTGAACGTTTAATCTCCCCCTTGACTAACTAATTTATTTAAATATACCGGCTAATTGCCATATAGTAATTAGTCAAAGATACGCGTCTCTTCGCAAAACCTAAAAAGTGAGATGACCTTATTAATCACCTAACTGAGTAACGTATTTTTACATTGGAATGGGGCGTGCGTGTCACATGATCAGGCGCACACTGATATTAAAGGCTCTTCGTGATCCCAGAAAACGATTTGACCTACATTTTACGCTCTTCTGTTGCAATGTATTACATGCATCTTTGGGGACTTGTGGCTCTTCGTCGAAACGCGAAATAGGGTTATTGAAATAAAGGCCCCTTCCGTTATCAATCAATAATTTGTCCTTTAAAGACACGTGGCTCTTCATGAAAACGGTGACGAATTGTGTCCTTGAGCTAGACACAAATGCAACTCATCACCGAGGAGCAAATGGGTACCTGCGAGGGTTGAGGCTGTTGGCTTCAATGATAAGCAAATGTAAAAATATTCGATTACCGGTGCTGCATGCTCCTAAGGAGTTGATATGGTTTTAGGAATGTTTAGGGCCCGTTGAATAATGCTGTAAAGCGATTTAAGTGGCCTATACTTGGCTTCTAAAGGCGCACAACATACACACTATTATTTTGTATGATTACTATAAAAGTATGTAGTACCTTATAAAGGTTTAAGTTCAGTAGCCACTGCCAGAAACACCGGGGCAAACCCCTTATATGTAACTGTGTTCTTGTACGTGCATTACACAACGCACGGGAGCTACGGCTTCATGTCCCATCCAAAGGACGAAGCAATAATGGCTGTCTTGCTTTAAAGGACGCACGTGCCATCCCACGAACGGGACTCAGACCCACACTCTGCTGATCAGTAACGTGAGAGCTTGAGTCCAGAGCACTTGACCGCTCGGCCACAACACACCACGCCAATGATGTACATACATAATTTTCCTCTGGATGTTGTCATTTCTTTCTAAATGCACTGTTAAAAAACCACATCCATTAGGCCTATACTTTACCCGATTCACAAGCTATCTAAAGGAATAAAACATGTGAGAGACTCCGCTGGTGCCACGGTGTGCTGCAGTCGACTGCTGCAGTCCTAACCATCGGGCTGTAATCTACCATTGTTGGATGAAGCCCTCCTCCAGCAACTTCTTCTCTCACTTGTCATTCTACTCCATGTTGCCGTGTTCATGTGACGATTTTATCACTCCATCTCCTTTATTGTCTTCCCTCTTCTTCTCCTGCCCATCCTTGGTTGCCATTCTGAAGGTCTCTTAATCCAACTGTTGTATGGCCTCCTTGCTAAGTGCCCTGCCTAACCTCCGTTTCATTTTCCTGATCGTGTCCACGTTATCTTTGACCATATTTTTGTGGCTTGTGAGAGTCTGACTTTGTCACGTAATGGTAGATTAACCATACTGGTAATTCCATCACTTAGTACTTCTTTGTACCTTCCAAACCATCTTGATCTTCCCTTGACTTTTAAAACTGTTGTTATACTAAATGGATTTGAAAATCGACTTATTGTTGATTTTAAAACTTGACTTGTTACAATTTTATACCTACTGACGGTGTAACAAGATGCTTGGTGCCGTCACATTCTTGTAGAATATATTTCTGCCTAAAGAACCGTTTTGAAAATGTGATATATCAAACGATGGCACAAACAAAATATGCCTTTTTATTTTTTTTATTTCTACTTTTTGTAACGACAGCTGCAGTTTGATACAAAATATCTCAAAAGATCTCGGGAAAAGGTGTCAGCCGTTTACAAAGATTTCGAAATACACAGACCTCTTTAGAAACTATGAAACAGGTGTTACTGTCATTTATACTACATTATCAAACCGATTCACCTGTGACGTCATTATCACAATAATTTTGGTTGTGTCATTTGGGAGTTAATACTGACCCTGTGTGTTATACAGTGTTGTGCGCAAAGCTAGTGAGCGTGCCTCAGTCATTGTGATTTGTGTGTAACGTGCATGGAATGTGTCAACATGTCCACATTATTATACAATGTGTAGTACTATTCAATGCAAAATGAGTGATCATAAATTATGTAATCGATAACATATCCTAGAATTAACAATCGGTACTTTATTGATGATCGGTGAGGTTAGAGTTTTGTTTTAGGTCGGGATTCTGCTGTGTTCTCCGGTAAGGCTCTCTACCTCACCGTTGCCATAGTGCATGGACATTCCCATAGCAACACCAGCCACAGTGGTACCCAGCATCCCACCTCCCAAGCAATGCTTAGAGCAGCATGGGAACAGTTTACATATCGTTCGCTTGTACGCCACCCTGAAGTCCTTCCCATATGCATAAATGAAGGGGTTTACAGCTGAATTAACGTGCGATAACACAATAATTATATTAAATATAGTCGCAGAGGGTGAAGTGCAAGAGGGACACAGTGCAGTTCTGGTATTAATGATTGAGAGTGGTAACCAGCAAAACGCGAATACCAGTATGATGACGCCCACCGATTTAACAGCTTTGACGTCACGTCTGTAGGCTGAGAAGCGGCGTTTCCTACGCACATTGGCGTTACCCACTGCTGTGACTCCGCTAATGGTGCTTGGTGGGTTGGATACCACCAGACCACCCGAAGGACCAATACGACGTAGCTAAAAAGTGTGGAAGAAAAACAAAAATAATGTTATCAGTCAATAACTTCGACTGCATAGTTATGCCGAAAACGTTTATTATGCATAATAGAGCTCGAATCTGAGGTGTTTTTTTCCACGCAAACCCAGTAGAGTTCCGCACTGGGAAAGCGTCTCTAAGTCTTGCAAATAGTCGTTTTTTATACGCCCACAGAGAAAAACACAATTAAAGTGACTTTTCTTTCCCCCAAAATGAACTTAAACTTTACCTAAACTAAACGTAAGTTTTTTGTTCGACTAACTTTAACTTCGCACTATGTTAAGCCATGGTTGAGCCGTGTCCGAAATGACGGAAGTGGCTGCCGTTTGGGTGTCACGTGAACATGCGTTGAAGTGTAGTAGGATGTCCATAGCAACACAAGTAGCAACAGCCACAGCTGTAAGCGCGCCCGGACACGGCCATAAGTTGGGATTAAACACATAAATTGTTTCCGCAATTGTTTCCAAAGGGGAAACGCTTGGTGGCGCCCTTTATTTTGAAGCTTCCGTAGACCCGGACCAAACGTGTTTCGTGGCCAGCAATCAACACACGTTTTTGTTCGATAGCCTCAATTTAAACGACCCTCACTGGTAATATCCAAAGAAAATCAAAAGTGGTTAAAAGAATAGAATTTCGTTAAAAGAAAAACAATCATGGCACGAGAAGTCGTGTTAACTTTTACTTGAGTATTGATTTCCTTTTATCCAAAAACCACTTCAAGCTCAAGGCACGACTTAGAATGCTTGTTGTTGTTTTTTGTGGATTTTGTTTTAGGTGTAGACATATGTTTTCTGAAAAGTAAATAGTTCATAATCTCTACTTTTCAATAAACAATACATTCATATATCACGTGTGTAGCATAAATAGTTGTCACAGACCAGTATTCGCACTTCACCTAACATATCTTTCAATCCTGTGTAAATTTATATAAGTTAAGTCACCGGGGAGGAGTCACGAGAACGAGTGAAAAAAACCTATGTTTACATTGTTTTCAAACATTGAATTAAAACTCATAAAACTAATTTGCATTTTAGGTTCAAATATATTTCAAGGAAAGTTTTACATCAGGACCCCCATTACATGCCATGTGAATTTTTGTGCTAATCTGTCAATAATGATTTTGTCAACCTTACTGATGCTGTGAACACCCAAAGGAGATGCCGTTTCAGTTTAATCAACGAAACTTTTGTCAGGGATTCCGGGTACTTTTGTATTATGCCGTGCTTATTCGATTGCTGCCTTCGAAATAAGCAACCTTAATTGGTAGAGCTTTAATTGCTACGTATTTCAGCCGGATATATTAACTGTCCTGGAGGATTGGTACTGTCCGTGTCGTGACACGCGGTCTTGTGCACCGGAGTCATTTCTAAATGTTCTGATCGGTAGAGTGTGGGCTCGGGTCCCGGTCTTGACTCTTGTGACCTTAAGCAAGACACGTAACCATGATTTGCATTGTCCTTCGGATGGGACGTAAAGCCGTTGGTCCCGTATGTCGTGTAATGCACGTTACCCAGTGAACTTCAGATGTTTCCCCCAGTGTTCCTGGTATGGCTGGCTGCATATTGCACCACAGCATCTTGTAAACAAGGTGCTATCAAAGGGTCAAATATACCTGACATAACTTGTTACAGCGCTTTAAGCCTGCGGAGAAAGCGCTATATACAGAAACGACTGATATTAGTATGAACTGCATACCCAGTGAGCTTTCATACTGAAATTAACATTCCCCGATAACTGTTAATTCTGTATGCAGCCTTTAAGTTTAAGGAGCACTTTCCTTGATGCTTACATGCGTGTTGTATGTTGTGTTTGCAATACGTGAGTTGAAAGGGAGTTACCGTCGCGATGTTTACACTGCAAGGCTTGATGAAATCGGTTACTAGGCAAATACCAGCCCAGCTTGTATGCTAAAGGAATTGACGCCACCCGAGGTCAAAGGTTACACCGCAGTATCTGTGCACGGTGGCCCAGTTGGTACGACTTTTCCTCGACGCCTCTTGAATGGGGTGGGATCTGTTAATATTTGAAATGAAGTGACTATCTGCCATTAGACGAAATCGACAGTGCAGTGTGCATACATGGACGCTGTTGTGTACATAGTGGTTTTTAAATCTCCCCAACGAGTTGACTTTAGACCAAGTAGGGTCGTCTATAAAATGAGTTAAAATTCAATCAGAAATAATCTTATTGGCGTCAATAACATTCCGTACCAATACGTGATATAACATTGAGTTTGGTGTTAAAGGTAAGGTCATACTATTCTGGTAATGACCCCTAAAAAAATGTGTGAAACTTTTATCTGATAGTCTACTTGTTATAAAGATGGTAATGGTAGTAAGCATCCTGCAAATTTATTTCGTCTTCTATCAATAAAAGTATGTCAACAAAATGTGAATCATGAGAGATTGCCTAAACGTGGATGGATTCGACGTTCTTGAAATATGTGACAGTTTTTGTTGTTGCTGTTTTTCTAAACAAATTAAACGAGACACTGTATTCAGCTTTTCGTTACCGGTTCGTCCTTCTTCAAGGTAAACGACGATATCCCTAATCCATGGAGAGAACTTTATTCACGAGAATCTGAAAGGGCTTTTTGTCTTTACATTGTTTAAACGTTAGTTTCAGCTACTTTGACGTTGAAAAACAGTCGTTTATGAGAACAACAAGGGGACAAAAATCAAAATTTAGCTTAGGTTCTGAAGTCGTTTGAAAGTTTTTGAGCCACACCACCCCAAAAATTGAAATGTACAAAACATTTACAACAAATCTCAATAAGTTTGTTAAGAGATTAGACACAGTGTGGTGTCAACATGGATGGACTAATGGCTGGAAACAACCTCTGTGAAATACAAGGGATCGAGCAGGTGACGATAGACTGGGGACTTCATCGTCTGGTGTCTGACCAGACCCGGGGACGTCTATAACCGAGAAATGTGGCTACCGTGATGAAAAGTTGGCGAGAGTCTGCAGTCAGCAGTGAATTTCCTCTTATATTTGTTTCTTCCTTTGGTTGTCTATATTTACTTTGTTGGGGGGGGGGGGCACCATGCACTACATTGTTGTCCATGGTATTCAGGGAAGTGTTTCTAACAATATTTAATGATCTATAGCCTACTTTTAATGCCTTTCTGCCATGGACAGTTCACCGCTGATGATAATGAAATACAAATAAAAATAAAATTTAAAATTCCACTTGGTAAACAACGTGCCTTATTATCCATTTGAAGATATTGATGAATCTTTGGTCTTTTGAGAGCATATTTTAAAGTGCAAAATGGATAAAGGACAGAGGAAGTTTTAGCAAATGCAACGACAGAACCTGCGTATCTATCAACTCGTTCCAGTATGCTACCGGGGTACTTTATTTTAAGATGACAGATAAATTAAAATACTTGAGGTGAAGGTACACCACCCTTGAAAGACACGAAAGAGCAGTTACTGACCATCTCTTTCAATGTATACCAATTACATGACCAGCCGAGAAATGCATTTGTTCTTCTCTTACGACCTTGTAGGCAGAGTGCAAAGGCACCGTTCTCGTTAAGCCAAACTCTCAAGAGACGAATAATTACCATGCTACATTGCAACACACCTCATCAACCTACCCACAATCAAATTAAATTTTTAGACATTGCCCATGTAAACTAAACGATTTATTCCTGATGATATGAATCAGTATTACTAAAATAAAAAAAAAAGAGGGGAAGAAGAAAATAATTTCACAGAGGCGCCATCGAGCTTTTGAATGAAAGAACAAACATACCGGGTGATGGTATAATTGATTGTGACGTCTACGAGGAGACTTTCAGTGCGCGTTGCCCATTAACGTACACGGGTTCTTTTCCGGAGATACCGCGTGCTGGAAAGTGGATATCAAAACAATAATTGCGTAATAGCTATTGCTGTACTGGGCTGACACTATCTGACAGTGGCGTGTAATTTCTGAGCGTGATTCTTTCTCTGAGCGATTTCAGATAATGTCCTCTTCAAATCCACCAAAGTTGTTCATATATTGATACAAGACTATTGAAGTTTGCCTAATGTATACACACATCTCAGAATGTGATTCTTGAAAGTGTTTGCGTGGATCTCAAGTCTTTGTTTTGCGTTCACATTAAAAAAAAAACTTCCCCGGTTTAATGTTGCATGTTCTGTTTTTTCGCCGAAATGGATTGGTCTAAAAATGTTTTTTTCTCTGAACGAATTTAGACAGAAAATGCTGTCGAAACGAAAAACTGTTGCATATGCCACGAGCAGTGAACAAAACACACACGTAACAAGCATGTTGTACATTGCTGATGTACGTGAGATAATGACGGGATTCCGAGGGTTCATTTTCAGTTTTCAATTAATTAACACCTATCATTGGTGGATGCTTTCGTGCAAGACCTTAAAGCTTGATACTTTTTTTAATCAATGAGAATAGCTTTTAAAAACTTCAGTCAATATTTATGGGTAATTTCAGCCCAAAATCGGACCTAACATGTTTAAATTTACATCGCCAGGTGTTTTTTAATTTTTTTTAAACTAATCATGTTAACTGTGGAAATCAGCGATAGTAAATTGAATGAATCCCAACAGTATTTACGATTTACATTGATATTAACTTAAAAAATCGTGTATATAAATAAATAAATGGAACAAATACATAATATTAGTAAGAGAGGGAAAAAGGTCAGTAGGCCTATGTAACAAGTTTTATTTAATTTCATAGATCATGATTTTGTTATACGCATTTTTTGTAATTTGATTTGATTTATAATAAGATCGGAAATTGAAACACGCAAAGTGTCATGCCGAGTGGCCAAGCGCACTGGACTAAAGTGTGGTGTTTCCAGAGTGTGGATTCGAGTCCCGGTCTTGACACCTGTGTCTTTATACAAGCCACTTTATCATTACTGCTTCGTCTTTCGGATGGGACGTAAAGCCGTAGGTCCCGTGTGTTGTGTGATCCACGTAAAGAACCCAGTACACTTATCGTTAAAGAGAAGGGGTTCGCCCCGGTGCTTTCTATAGTAAGGTTGGATGCAGATTGCGCCACAGCACCTTGTAAACCGTTACATGGTGTCATGTAAACAATGGCTCTTATATTTCGAACATAGCTCAGCATATAACCTTGGAGAAAAAGACAAAGTTCTTTGAGACGCCCTCGCATGTGATAAAGTTCTCTATGTAAGAAATGGGATTGTATAAAAAGGGTTGTTCTGTTTTGCTTTTTAAATTATAGCATTCTTGACGCACTCTCTTTGCTTTCTCGACCCCAATCAATTGTTCATCTGACAGACCTAAACAGGATTGTTCATAGAGTTTATTGTCAAACGTTGATTCTCAACAAATTCAAGGAGAGCAAGACATTCGAAGAAACCTCCCCCCCCAAAAAAAAACACAAAAAAAACAAACAAACAACAAACAAAAAAACCAACAACAAACAAACAAACAAACAACAACAAACAACAAACAAACAACAAACAAACAAACAAACAAACAAACAAACAAACAAACAAACAAACAAACAAACAAACAAACAAACACAACAAACAAACAAACAAAACAAACAAACAAACAAACAAACAAACAAACAACAAACAACAACAAACAAAACAAACAAACAAAACAAACAACAACAAACAAAAACAAACAAACAAAACAACAAAACAAAGCAAAAAAAAAACAAACATACTTGACCTAAACAAATAAAACATACAGACACTATACATTCCAAACAACAAGTCAAATAAGCTATGCGTCTACACTTAAGACAAACCTAAACAAAGAACCAAACAGAACCAATAAACCAACAAACAAACAAACAAACAAACAAACAAACAAACAAACAAACAAACAAACAAACAAACAAACAAACAAACAAACAAACAAACAAACAAACAAACAAACAAACAAACAAACAAACAAACAAACAAACAAACAAACAAACAAACAAACAAACAAACAAACAAACAAACAAACAAACAAACAAACAACAAACAAACTAACAAAACACACACACACACACACACAAACAAACAAACAAACAAACAAACAAACAAACACATGGAGGGCAAAAAGGGGGAAAACAACACATGACTTGTAGGCCTCATACGTTTGTTGAATGAACATCACTGTACTTCGCTGTTGTATTACATTTCCCATTACAACAAGTCAGGGAGATAATTGTGTTGCTCGGATGCGTTCCTACACTGTAGGTGCCAAACGGGGCTTGTGAGTTATACATGAAGATACCAAAAGAATCCCAATGTAATACTCCATTTGCAAATATCCAATCATTAAAACAACTGAGGTGATACCACAGCAGCTAACGATGTGCATCACTTTTGAGTACATTTTAAATACTTTTCGTATTGCAGAGATGCCCCATACAAATCTAAACCCACACTAGGGCGAGGGGGCTACGAGAAGAAAACATTTCAGGTCATGAAAATAACCCAAGGCAGCCGAAGGTAGGAATTGATATTTTGTCTTAAAACAGTCTTTATTGTTGGATGGAGGGAAACATGCACCAGGCAAAGAGTTCCAAACATATACAGTACGTGGAAAAACAACCCTTGGTCTACATTGCAGCAACGTGCGGGTGAGAACAGGCAGAAAGCCCGGTTTCACGCTCAAACAAACCTGATAGGAGGAACCAGGTCGGACACACTGGTGGCCCATTTACCATGAAAATCATATTATGCAGAAAAGCCAGCGGCTAGCTATACAGACCTACGGTGGTAAAGAGGTTGTAATATTGAACCTAACCTCCTGATAAAGATGAACCAGGTTGGACACACTGCTGGTGGCCCATTTACCATGAAAATCATATTATGCAGAAAAGCCAGAGGCTGGCTATACAGACCTACGTTGGGAAAGGGGTTGTAATATTGATCCCAACTCTTTTGCACTCTATCTCCACAAATGACAGGCAGACGCTCCGGCCCAAATTTGGAAAAAAAATGCTCCGTTTATAGAGGACGTTATAGTTGTCGTATACAGGTAGAGTGACAAAAAAATATATTTATTTACCTTATAACCAGTTCTTCCAGCATATTAAATAAATCGTTGCTGTGTACCCGGCAACCAGAGCCACGGGTTGCCAATGATGGCCTTGGTCACGTCAAGTATTTATTTATTCATTCATGGCCGCCATTCGTCGAAGTAAAGTGGGTTAATTAAAATGGATGTATTAAAAATCACGTAGGCAAACGTTTAATCAGTAAGTTATTCTAGGGCCTCAATTAAATTATTAGGATCATATTTGGTTAATGAGTTGTGGAAATTGATGTGTCTTTCATAGAAAGATATATAGATGAAACCTGTTTTTTAAAAGTTTGTGTTGCCCTCTGAGAGTGTTAAAACCCTGCGAGCAGCCAGCTTAGAATTTTTACGCGCGTCCCCCAGGGTGCTCACGCGGTAGGCGTTTTATGTTTGGGTGTAAATAACTGTGTTTGGGGCACAAATCTTGTTCTAATGGTTTGAACAGATGAATCTAAGTTCACTGAACACACACACCAAAGATTTTAACATTCTGGCAATTGCATATAGGTTCACAACTGATTTGCCAAAGCATGTCGAAATCCGCGATTTTGCCAAAAAATAGTACAAATGAATGCCGCCTTGGCTCCACCCACATTAAATTGTGACAACTGGCCTACCCGGTAAATGACCTCTAGGGCAAAATCGGTTCAGCCACTTTGTTAAGGACAGTTCAGGGTTGGATGAAAATTAATTTCAGCGAAATTGAACACAAAAAAGTGTTGTAATTAACAAAAATATAAAAAAGTGCCTACGGCGTGAGCACCTTCGCTGACCCCAGGGTTAAAACAAGCATTAATTACACAGAACACTTTATGCAGTAATTATATTAGATAATTTAATGAACAATTGAGTTTCTATTAAACTTCACCTGACAGAACAAGGGTGTTGTGGATTGTAACTTTTTTTTACAAACAACAAACAAACCAAACTATCTTAAAATCCTTAAGGACGATTGCCACTTCGATCACCTGAACCGTTCACATATTTTACTTTGAAAAAATATCAATATTTCGGCATGTTGACATTTCGCTTTACTTTTCTTACAGAGAGGTGATATGAATTCTTTGCGATAAATTGCAATTTGTAATTTACATCTATCATAATGAAATCTATAAACGTATTCCTCTTTCGCTTTCAAATGACGTGTCAAAATTAATCAACAACAGCTGCCAAGCGGACGCTGTTTTCACTCTGTTTAATGTTTTGTTTAAATAACGTCCAAACTAATCAGAAGTTCATTTGCATTTGGCCAAAGAATCTAATTTTCTTCGAGAATGGCACAACTAAAATTAGCATCAACTTAAGCATGACTCGTTACAACTTCTTTTTAACAAGTCGTTTTTTGCCTGATTGGAAAGCACCGTGGAATCAAAATAATTCAATGGACTGAATTGCGATACTGCTATTATCATGTCATGACGTCCAGCACTAACACGGGCCGAACGCAAAGAGCGTGCACTCACAACTTTTTGGCAACAGCTCCCATTGCTTTTTTGTACAAACTTTCCAGCTGGGAACCTTCACACAGCCAGGGGGATCTATTGTCTTCTTTTGTTCATATCCCCGATTTTGTACACACCCACCCACCCACACAGCTCTGTGTTGCATTCCTTTGATCTGTACACTTCAGAAAAATCAAGCCAATGGTGGCTCTGGTCACATCAAGTATTAATTTATACATTCATGGCCACCATTCGTCGAAGTAAAGTGGGCTAATTAAAATGGATGTATTAAAATTCACGTAAGCAAAAGTTTATTCAGTAAGTTATTCTAGGGCCTCAATTAAATTAGGATCATATTTGGTTGATGAGTTGTGGAAATTGATGTGTCTTTGACAGAAAGATATATAGATGAAACCTTATTTTCCCACCAGAGGACATTTGTGTTGCCTTTTGACAGTATTAAAACAAGCATCAATTACAAAGAACACTTAATGCAGTAATTATATCATACAATTTAATGATCAAGTGAGTTTCTATTAACCTTCACCTTCACAAAGGTGTTGGTGATTAAAAAAAAATACAAAATACAAAATACAAACAACAAACAAAACAAACTATCTTAAAATCTTTAAGGACGTATGCCACTTCGATCATCTGAACCGTTCAAATAATTATTTTACTTAGAAAAAAATATATATTTCGGTATGTTGACATTTTGCTTTACTTTTCTTACAGAAAGGTGATACGAATTCTTTGCGATAAATAACAATTTGTAATTTACATCTATCATAATGAGATCTATAAACGTATTCCTCTTTTGCTTTCAAATGACGTGTCAAAATTCATGAACAACAGCTAGGCCAAGCGGACGCTGTTTTCACTCCGTTTAATGTTTTGTTTAAATAGCGTCCCAACTAACCAGAAGTTCATTTGCATTTGGCCAAAGAATCAAATTTTCTTCGAGATGCCACAACTAAAATTAGCATCAACTTAAGGATGACTCGTTACAACTTCTTTTTAACAAGTCGTTTTTTTCCTGATTGGAAAGCACCGTGGAATCAAAATAATTCAATAGACTGAATTGCGATGTCAAGACTTCCAGCACTAACACGGGCCGAACGCAAAGAGCGTGCACACACAACTTTGGTTTTGTACACACTCTCCAACTGGGGAGCTTTACCCAACTGAGAACCATGAAGTCCTCTTCTGTTATAAGTTCCCACCATGAATGTGCATCCGTCACCACAAAAACGTTGTTAGGGTGATGGCAAATTCACATGAACGCCGAGAAAAAAAAAAAACCCAGAGGTACACCGACATGACGGTGTATATGACTTGATATATCAATAGAGCTACTCGACATCTAAGTTCGTGACTGCTAAAACTGGTGTCCAAAATGATAAAATGTTATCTAGTCTGCCAAATATTCATGGCAGCCGTTGTCATGGCAATCAACGTTGCTGGCCAACCAATGTTGCTCTAAATAAATCATTGAACAAGATTAAGTCAGATTAAGGGCTTTCAAGTAAGGACTGAGTAGGGACACGTAATATAACAACTATGTGATTGAAATCTCGTTTGAGTGAAGTGTTGATTCTGAGAAGAACCGGTGGGTTGAGATGTAGTAGAGTCTGGACGTTTCTATCAGAGTGATGTACTCGACTTCATCTCCGTTATGCAACACCAAGATCAGCAGGTAAAGAGTTCAGCTTCAAATGAGGCCATTTTGTGGTCTGGCTATTGCCTGTCGTGATGGAGGACATGAGCAACATTGTGGGCTAACCCCATGTGTTTTCTATTGTCCCTTTTCTTTAATCTTCCCTGTACACAAATTTGTGGGGGTTAACCCCACAGTATATCAAAACACCCACAATGTCTATCTTGTAAGCACGGGCGGACAAGGATGAAAGAAGCGAGTTAGATGGTGCTAAGAAAGCTCCACACAATAGTTGTATGACGCAAACTTTCCAACAACTCTTATAGTCTCGTCTATTCTTTGTTCTTGTCTTTACTAAACGTTACAGCTTGTCCTTGAAAGAGAAATGGCGGGGCAGATAGGGGAAACGTTTGAGGGAATCCTTTGATGGTACATTGGCTAGGGGAAGTGCCATCGTAGATTTTGTCCTTCGACCTTTGACATAAAGGATTCGAGAAGCCCACAGTTCAAATAAATTACATGATAATGACTCTGTCTCTAAACCAGTTCAATGAAACACACTTCTTATTGTAGCTACATTGGTTAGGGCTAGTTAATCTACACTAACATCATCATACGTTTTCGAAGCGTAGCATAAAATCACGAGCCAATGAAGATCCACAATGTGGAAATGTGGAAGGGGGGAAATGGCATTCATAAAACATTTACTTATTTTCCTTCCCGTTTGCATGTAGACTTTCCAAAATAACAGCAGACTTTAAAGTTGAGACAACTTGGCTTCTAGCAAGGGGAGGCTGAGAATCACGTCGCTTTGTGCATGGGGAATTTGACAAAGCTGATGATAGCATGATGAAGTTCTACATCGCAAAACCAGGAAGAAATGTCCTTTTCCCCAATGAATAAGTCATTTTGTAAATTCTCACTAAAAAGACTGATCATTTGGCTTTTAAGTCACCTTGATTTCCCCGACCGTGTGAAGATTTCAATCAGTAAAAGAAACCGTTTCTAATGTTTTCACCACGGCGATTCCGACAGCCTTAAGTGATAATGGCTTTGTGGAGCTGTCAACAACACACCTTGGAAGGTCGCGAGTGAGCGTCTAACGGATTCACTTTTATCTAGATCCAAGATCTGAAGTGATGGTTTGAATTTGATACCCTCGGAAGGAAGGTCTGAGACCAGACTCGGTGTTTTGGTTTCTGTCTTTAACATTGTGTCTTCTCCCCCCTCATACAATTGGCGTTGAAAAACACAGACTAAACAGACTCAGACTGTGACCGTTGGGTCATCTGAGGATGTCAAAGAATGCCCACAGCGTGACCAAAGCCGTGAGCGTGACGGTGACCGTGACCCTAACCCTAACGGTGACCGTGACCGTGAAGGCGACGTGACCGTGATCACATAGCTGGAATTTTGTGCGTGTATATATTGACAAGGTTAGTATTTTTTTTATAGTACAATAGTATTTTGAAACGCACTTTTAGTTTCTCTCTCCCCAATAATAAATATTAATAACAATAAAAACAAATATAACAAAATTACAACAGTTTGTGAACTACGAAAACTACTACTTTTTTTTTTAAATAGTAGTCTTGGCATCATTTCGTGTGGATTAGCTCAAATACTGGGTACACACAGTGGATGGGGTGGTGCAATCTGTAACACCGCTAAAAGGCTCCGGTACACATCAGTTATTATGGCTCAGAAGTCCAAGGTTTATCTGCCATTTTAAAACCCTCCGATGGCATACATGGCCCAATTTCATGGCTCTGCTTACCGTAAGCAAAGAATCGGCACTTACGGATGCAAGGATTCCGCACTTACGTCAAGCGTGTTTCACGGGTTAGCGGGGAAGATTTGCATGTGCGCGCGCATACTCCACGTTGCTATAGATAGGTTGCAGTATGACGTAAATCGGCCATCTTTACGGGCAGTTTAGAACAAACAGTCGTGCGTTTCGTGTGAGAACGCCGTGCAACACGCGCGCATTTCACGAAACTCATTGCAGGATTGGTCAGTGAACAACGCGGCTGCGTTAATAAGTTGAGCGTTTGACGCACCTGCAAGCCAAAATGCAATTTGCCCGTAAAGATGGCGTCTACTGGGAACATAGAGTTATATAGAAGAACTAGAGGGCGCACTAGCCAAGTTACTTGACTCGTCGCGCGGGTGGTGCGGCCATGTTTTAGGTACCACTACCATTAATTTACTGTACGCAAAACAACAACATGAACACCGAGCGCGTGATGCGTGCATTTACCATACGCACATCGTATACTTCGTACTCAATTTTGCCCTCTATTAAATGGCGCTCGTGTCTCCTTGCGGTCCCGGCGCGTTTGTGCACGCAGTATTGCCAGTGCGCCCTCTAGTTCTTATATATAACTCTATGACTGGGAACTATCTATTAGGCATTCTTCCCTTACACAGCTAGCTCAGAAATTTGACGCTTGCACAGTAAGCGGAGAATGGTGATTGCAAGCGCAGAAATCGGCGGTAAGCAGAGCCATGAAATTGGGCCCTAGTCTCCAACCAATAGACCGAAAACACATTTTCCTTAATTACTCGTTCATTTTTTAAAAGCAAAAACAGGTGAAACTCTTTAAGATCTATCCCTAGACAGGCCCGACTGACATTGACATTGACTCCGAATCCCAAGTTATAAAACACTCTCTACAAAGGGTAGAAACCATTTAAAGGAACATTACATAATTGGTTTTTGCTAACAAAACAGTTGCTGGCAGTGTAAGCACTTTATGTAATCCACCATGTACATAAACTGACAAACCTGTAGAAGTTTGAGATCGATCGGCCATCTGGGTCACGAGAAAATAGTGAAAAAACCGATTACACATTTGCATGAAATCATACAGATTCAACAAATGAATAAAACGCTCACTGAGCGATAAACTCCAATCGGAAAATTAGTTTATTCATTTCTCATCAAATATGGCGTTTCAAACAAAAATATTTCAATAGATGTTTTTTACTATCATCATCATTAGACCGTGTAAGTTTTGTGTAAATCTGTGATAAAAAGTATATTTTACAAGTAGTTCTATCCTTAGTTCTGTCCATAGAGAGGCCCGATTGACATTGACTGCGAATCCCTAGTTATAAAACACTCTCTACAAAGGGTAGTTTAAAACAAAAAAGCGGTTTCGCAATTAAAAACATAATAATTCACCCACAAAATGTAAAATTGTTATTATTATTTTATTATCAAAAAAAGCATGAAATCAACATTGTAAAGGAGGTATACAAGTTTTCCCAGCATAAAGCACGCTGCTATAACCTAGGGCGTCCGAAGACGGTCAATAATTGGCATCGCAGGGTTATAAACTGTGTCTAAGCGGATGGCTTAAGCTTCAGGCTTATAATGTCGACTTCATTGCACATCGGTTTATAAAAACCAAATAACAGTCTTTATCCTGATGCAAGAATATTAAGATCAGATAAATACTTTAATGCATGCACCTGCTATACGGTTCATCAGCATATTACAGGCGTACAGCCAGAGTCCCTCATGAGCATAGAATGATGCCGAGCAATCGGCTCAGCCCTTGGGCCGGAGCAAGTCCGTGGAAGGTGTTAATAAGGAGGAAATTAGCAGCAGTGGATACATCTGGTACATGATAGTGACATTGGGCGTCCTATTGGCCGGTAATTACTCACAGACACCCCCGGAACTCCACAGCTATCATTCATATCCGGCGGTTCCTTAATCATCCATTATCATCAATCTAGCTGGAATCCACAAGCAGCGGCGTATACTGGGGGATGATTTGCAGGGGGAACGGGTGAACTTGAGGGTTTACCTCACTCATCCGTGTTGGTCGTGGGGGAGGGGGGAGGGTGCACAGGGGCAGTGCAATACTACCCAAGAGAAGTGGGACCGGGGTTAAGTTTCCATAATTGCAGACTAGCCTGAGAAGGAGAATGTCACAAACAAGTACGTGTTGTTTGTGTTGTCGTTTTAGTTATTCATTCCGTTAGCTTTTTACTGGTTTTGTAACACGTCCTACCCCCACACCTATAGTAATGTATATACCTTTACCACCGGTAGAACCCATTACGTTGCCCCCAAATAATGTCCATGTATATTAGACTGCAGCACGCTGTCACCCCCATTTATTTTTATCCCCCCCCCCCATTCAAAACAAAATTGTTAGAAGAGAACCACTAGAGTATAACGATTGAGATAATCTCTTTATCGGTATATTGACAAAGCATTTTGAAACCTTCATTAGAAAATATCAAAACGACTCGGTCTTTGGTGGTGCATTTGAAGATAACGACGGGAAATCCAAATTATCCGGTGTTTTGATTTTGACCCATGTGGCGTCTGGACAGTGAGTGTGTATGTGTATAGTTGGAACAGATTGAAAGAACATTATATGTATTTCAATTTGCTCTATAGAGTTTGTCCGTGTTATTCACTACATGAAGCTCAGACCCGGTGTCGAAGTACTTTCGCTTAACAAACCGTGCACAATGCAGAACAAACTTGGCTGTAAGTGCCGTGTCGTTTGAAGTCTAATTTTATTTTAAAACTTAGTAATATTTCGTTACTTGACGAGAATTACCTGTGCATGTGGTCATCACACAAAGACATTGTTTAATACAAACGGATACACGGTGTAGAATGATCTTAACTAAGTGCCGGGTACTTTGCAAATTGAATTTTCCCAATTTGTTGTGCGTGACTTGAATGAGAGATATTGTGGCACTACACAAAGATCTTTTGTTCATACAAACCGGATATTCGCAGAAAATATTCGCCAAGTGCTGGGTAGTTAACAATTTAATTATAAATCTTGTTATGCATGACGGAACCAGACGAGGATGTTGGATCGTAACACAACGATTTTGGGGGGGGGGTGTCCTTATGCTCAGGATGGTGGGTGTAGGTCGGTATGGTGTTCTTTTAGGCAGAGGCATTTTGGGGTCTTTTAAAAGCACGATACACTTTTGGTAATTGTCGAAGACTAGTATCCTCTCTTGGTGTATCCCAACATGTGCATAAAATAACAAACCTGAACATTTGGGCTCAAATGGTCATCGAAGTTGCAAGAAAATGACAGGAAAAAAACCCTATATTATTGTATAGAATTGAGTGCTTTCAAATGCCCGAGAAAGGCTCATGTCTGAACCTTTCAGGTGCTCCTTACCAAGTTTTTATGGTAATGTATTTCTTGAGTAATTACCAAAAATATCAATAACAGAACTCCACAAATCACATGAAGAACAGAGAGCATTCAAACCCCACAGGTGAAAAACGTAAGTTTCAAACACAAAAGTGACCAAGCGTTTTGACAGAGCACGTACGTTCTCGCTGTGCAATCGTGCACAAAACTAGGACGTGCCAAATTTAATAGTCAGTACAATGAGAGAACACTGAAAGAGAGATCCTCGATGTACGTACGGGGTCGACAAAATTTGTGTGTATGTACAAGTTAGGTTGTGTGTATGAGGTTGGTTCGAGGCTGCCGAGGACCCTTATTCTACGCTGAACAGACAAAAATAGTGAACTCAGGGACAAGTGTAAAATATTCATTGCAATGATAATACCAAACATTCAGCTGAATTTTACCCTTATACAATGTTAAACGTGAAAGCTATAAATGGGGGAGGGGAAGGTCTCTATACTCGACAAGCCATGCTTTCCACTTAATCAACTTTTTATTCTTTACTTATCCATGTGCGTGCATGTATTATCAATTGATTGAGTGGAAATACAGTATTGCCTTTATATAGGCCTACATTTGCATTTTTGCCGCGCACTGGTGACAAACTGAAGTTTCAGACCGTGGGCACTCTCCATTATAGATCTGTCTTCGCAGCCCAACAGGACCTAAAATACGATCGTTAAATTCATCATCATCGTATTCTCTCTTCAAGACTATCAGGTGGCCCTGGAGGGACATCGCACAAAATATGTGCACATCAATATTCATGACAAAATTTGCGACATCGTAATTATACGCGTATAGGCTATACATTCACTGTGAACATTCTCGGCAATTGTACGCGCATTGCAGTTTAAGTCGTCACTTTTGGGCCACCATAGTAAAATGAGCCCAACACCTTTGCTTAGGTGAAACAAGCCCGATGACCTTCACAAAATGTCAAACACAACAAAAACTTGATAGAAAAGTGCTGGCTCTATCCAGTTCAGTGACACTCCACTACTGTTGACTATGGAGACACAAAACAACTGTTCATGTTTTTTTTAACATGTTTTATGTGTTGTAGGTTCTACGTCTGGGTAAGAAGTTCGCATAATAAAATTCTGCTATATTGACAGTGGTAATTCAGATCCTTTTCGTTGTTTTTACACAAACTTGAACACTGAATTTTGGTTTTATTTTTTTGCATTTAGGTTTTTTTGTATGCCAATAAAATCCACCCTTTCACTGACCGTCCTTTTGTCCTCACTACTTTACTGTGATTGGTTCTTAGCCACCCTACTGTTTGTAAACTAATAACTTTGATTGGCTAAAAAAAAAAAAAAAAATTACGGATACCTTCCCATTATTCTTTGCTTCTCTTTTTTGCTATAAATGGATATGTTTTCGTATGTGCTTGTTTATGCCTCTGACGAAGGTCCGGTTTGGATCGAAAGCTAAGGCCATCCCCCTACTAGTTGTGTAATATATTTTGTTCCCCCTTTTTAAAATGTTAAATTGTTTTTATTTATTCATTATTATTATTGTGGGGGGGGGGAGGGGGGTAGTGAATAAAGCAATCGGAGAGCTACGAATGGCAACAAGATGGTATTGGTATAAGCATCCTGCGAAATCAGTTTACCCTATGGTTTATTATTTGATACTAGAACAAGGGAACAATTAAACCTTCAAAACAAATCTTCCTTTAAAGAAAAATTACATAATTGGTTTTTGCTAACAAAACAGTTGCTGGCAGTGTAAGCACTTTATGTAATCCACCATGTACATAAACTGACAAACCTGTAGAAGTTTGAGATCGATCGGCCGTCCGGGTCACGAGAAAATAGTGAAAAACCGAATACCCATTTGCATGAAATCATACAGATTCAACAAATGAATAAAACGCCCACTGAGCGATAAACTCCAATCGGAAAATTAGTTTCTTCATTTCTCATCAAGTATGGCATTTCAGACAGAAATATTTCAAGGGATGTTTTCTACTATCATCATCAGTAGACCGTTTAAGTTTTATGTAAATCTGTGATCAAAAGTATATTTTACAAGTTTTTTTCTTACCAATTCTGTAATGTTCCTTTAAAGGTAGGGTCATACTTTGGTAAAGATCCCCCAAAATGTTGTAACTTAACCCATAACTTCACCACACAACTGCTGTTGAGCCTAACTACAGAAAAAAAAAAACTCGTAGATGAACAAGGAATGAGTGTCTTTCTCCGTGCTCTCATTACAAGTGATATAAGACGGCAAACATGGCAAAACATACATCACAAAAAGAGAACGAGTTGCTTTGTATAATGGCAAACAATTTGTTCGCGTGTGTTTATTTTCAAGGCAGTAAATAATGAATGTCCAATGAAATGCAGCAATAAATACTACATGCATTGTGCTTAGGCAGGAACAATGTTTAATGTACTGTGACCATGCAGTCAGACGAGTATGAGTTACATTCGAAAGCCTATACGTTGTACACAGATGGTCATGGTAGTAAGCTTCCTGAAAAATTATTTTGTCTGAGGTGTCCCCGTTGGTTTTCAATCAATACAATGTCCCAACATTTTGAACCTCCAACGATTTAACCGCCGTCACCTTGCTAAACGTGGATGGATTCGACGTTCTTGATAGACTGGACACACCGTAACACTTTGTGCATTTATTTTGCTCTTCGAATATATAGATGGGTTGCCACATGACGTCATTGACCACCATCTTTGATGAAAAACAATGGAAACGTGTGTACGCGCACAACCCTCAGCCAATGATAGCCTTTCAAGCGTGCACATTTCATCAAAGATGGCGGCCAATGCAATGGGGGTCTATAAAGGCACTGCCAACTCAACACAAACTTTCAAACGTGGCTTTTATAGTATCAGTCTTGATATATTTGCCTGTAAATCAGCATTCATTGGCAACAACCAAACGAAGTCACGACCATTCTCGTCACGACCAAGATTGCTCGACCACGCAACAATCTGCTCGGGTCACGTATTCAGCAGACTACATGAAAAAGTGCAATCTGCAGCGCGCAAATTGAGTGTAATTTACAAGACCAACAATTCGCTAGTTGCCATAGATATGCAAACGTATATAAATATCTTTCTGGTCTCACTTAAATGGTTTGATAATTTGCGTCGAGTTGAATATTTTAATTAACGTTGAAGGGATAGAGGTTTTTAACCTCTTTTATTTCAATAAAGTGTTTTGTTAATACTAATTGCTTAATCGTGTTTATCACACGTAGTACTCCGATTTGAACTTTATAATGCATCATTGTTTTATAGGTTTTTCCAGTCAATTTCAGCAACAATTAATTCAGTTTCATTAACACGCATTCAAATTCACGCATGTTTCCCTTAGAGATCAATCAAACTGTGATTTTGTATAGTTTTTTTACTATTGCATCTAATTTCGTTTTCGTGCACACAATGATATCGTTCTTCTCAGTCATTTTAATGTGTTTTAGACATTGAAGAATGCATTTTCGCCATTCTTCAGTTGAATTTCTACTATACCTATTTACAACTAATAAAGTTGAATCAAAAACTGAAGACTGTTTAACTAATAGTCTTCTTCAAACGAATGTCAACTGTTCACAATGAAAAGAAAATATAGTGTTTCGCAATCAACAGGAACTTGAGAAGAAATAAAACCCCAACAAACACGCCCTGAACTTTTAAAAATGATTTCTACTGCCATTTTAGACAATACTGTTTTTTTTTAAACAGAAACAATAACAAAAACGGAAACAATGTGGCGTGTCGTGGCCGAGCGGATAAGAAAACCGGACTCAAGCTCTGGTGTGTCTGATCGGCAGAGTGTGGGTTCGAGTCCCGGTCGTGACACTTGTGTCCTTAAGCAAGACACTTAACCATTATTGCTTCGTCCTTCGGATGGGACGTAAAGCCGTTGGTCCCGTGTGTTGTGTAATGCACGTAAAAGAACCCGGTTACACTTATCGCTGAGAGAAGGGGTTCGCCCCGGTGTTCCTGGTTTGATTGGCTGCATATTGCGCCACAGCACCTTGTAAACCATTACTTGGTGCTATGTAAAGGAACAGGTCTAATACTTCAAAAGTAGCTCCACAATATACCTTGCGCTTTGATACGCCCATTGGACGTGATAAAGCGCTATATAAGTGTATATTAACTGTGTATTAACAATACCGGTCATCAACATTTCAGAAGAGATGAATCGCTGAGGCAATAATATGGCACTAACGATTAACACGACAAGAATGCTGTTTGTCATCACGCAAGACTGAAACTTGATTACAATTTGTAATGATTTATTGTTGTCAAATAATTGAGTTTCACAGTTACTGGATCCCAATCAAAAATTGCTTCAATCGACCGTTAACTTGCCTTGGCCTTAGCCACTCTAAATAAGTATTTTAACCCTTAATGTTACAGCTTCAGTCACCATGAACTCATTGACTTTATGAAGTCTACTTTCAACTCGAACACAATCTCCCAGCATTAATTGAGATTTAACGCATGCAATCGATATCACCTAACGCAAATAATTGATTTCCACGGTTGGTGAATCCCATTTGGAAATCTCTTCATTCAACCATTAAGTTTGCATTGGCATTAGCTAAAAAACAATAAGGTCTATTTTGATAGGGCTGTAACTTAAAGTCAAATTTTACCATTGGTGTAGTTATTTCGACCGACTGACTCTGTGAAGTCTACTCTGAACTTGTACCCAATCCACCATTAGATGCCATCGACCCCGCCGGTCAGGTTTGTTGTTGCTGTACGTTTAAAACATCGCCATAATGGCTTGGGACTGGAACATGATCCTGACGGTAACTCCCAGCCTGCTCTGTCAACACAAAGGTTTGCAAAGGTTTTGATAATTTACTTCCGCCACATGGCAGGTAAAAGTGTGCAGTTCCTCCCGCCAACAAATTTGTAGTGGTTGTGCTTGTGTCGAGGAGTTCAAAACCGATTAGTGTTTGGTGTCACCTTCCTTCACTTTCTTCTCGTTTTAAACCCCTATACGTATAAAATTACACAGCGATAATATATTGGGCTTTCGGAGTGTGAAATGACATATATTTTTTTCTGAGAAGTCAGGGTGGGTAAATGGTGTGCCCCATACGAGTTAACCGAGGCCATTATTTATGAAGTCTTGTATCCGCTTAAATCTTTATATTTGGCAGACTTGCCATGCGAATCTTAATGTAAAACGTGCATGCCTGCCGCAAAACCCAGTTAGGCCTATACTTAATGCAATCTTTCTAGCCCCACACTTTGGTGGAGACTTCAGATGAAAGCCTCGTCGGATGTACCAAACGTAAAGACTGTTATCGGACACGATTTGTTGTCTAATACAATCCACCCTTCAAACGCTAAAAGAGGATTTCACCGATATCATTATTTTACACGTCGGCATATGGAGAAGTAATCATTACCGGTTTTAGCTATTTTATCTTCTTTGTTCATCACTTGCTTTTTCAGTGTGTGCTTCGCTCTCTCCTCTCTCTGCCTCTCTCTCTCTCTCTCTCTCTCCTCTCTCTCTCTCTCTCTCTCTCTCTCTCTCTCCTCTCTCTCTCTCTCTCTCTCTCTCTCTCTCTCTCTCTCTCTCTCTCTCTCTCTCTCTCTCTCTCTCTCTCTCTCTCTCTCTCTCTCCTCTCTCTCTCTCTCTCTCTCTCTCTCTCTCTCTCTCTCTCTCTCTCTCTCCTCCTCTTCTCTCTCTCTCTCCTCTCTCTCTCTCTCTCTCTCTCTCTCTCTCTCTCTCTCTATCTCTCTTCATTTCTTCCCACTTGACTGCTTCTGTTACACCATTATACCTGTTTACTTTGTGTCATTTTAGCCGTCGCGAGAGACTCTGCTGGGTTCAAAACGTCTGGGCATTTAAACAAAATGCGCTGTCGTTTGGTTGGTAAGCAGTTTGCAACAGCTAGTTTTACCTTATCATCTCTCTATCCAGTCATTCATTTATTTATTTATTTATTTATTTATTTATTCAGGCTTTAAACATGCACAATGCAAAAGAAAACAATAAAGATAATAAAATTACCCCCCCCCACAAACAAAAACAACCGAAGCGGGGGCGGGGGGGGGGTGCCCAAAGGTGAACTAGATCACTATCTGAAAGAGCAATCCCCATACAATTATTTTAAACAAAAAGACAATGTTTAACATTAAACAAATGAAATGCCACAGTATCAAACTCACAAAAGACCAGCTCCAGGGGAAAAAATACACGACAAAAGTATAAATAAACGTATAAAAAAATGATATCTGAATGATTGTGATGACGAATGATAAATGATCGATTTTCCCCTTGTCTCTAAAGATCTAATACGGCCAGTGTGCGCGTGCAGAAACCGGGTGAGATTTCACAATTCCTTTCACGGCCATACCAGTGTTCCTAAGAAGTCTCCGTTTTAGTTCAGCAATTGAAAGAACCAACATGGACGCATACAATGTTG
This sequence comes from Pycnopodia helianthoides, assembly GCA_032158295.1. NCBI lineage: Eukaryota > Metazoa > Echinodermata > Asteroidea > Forcipulatida > Asteriidae > Pycnopodia > Pycnopodia helianthoides. Next base: position 6,912,097 of record CM063249.1, read on the forward strand.
CTAGCGAAGCATAAGTTATCCAGACACATAATTTGATGAACGTTGTAATGGTCCATTGCCTGATGTGCTCATTGGAATTGTACCTTTTCTACAATCCAATTAATGCCGCTCCGTTGCAGTTGATTTATGTGAAACCGTTTTCTTCTAATGGTTAATTATATATTACAGTTTTAACCATGACCGTCTCCCGTTATTGTCTCTGTGAATAAAATTACGGTTGCTGGTTTTTTCATCAATAAAGTCTTACCCGCAGGAGAATAATATATATATTCGTTATTGTTTGATTAAGTACGACGTGGATTGTTATGACATGTGTATCTTTTAAGGATGACTTGTAGATCTATCATTCTGATGAGAAAGACTGATCAAGACTTGTGGGTCTATCATTCATGATCAGAAAGACTGATCAAGACTTGTGGGTCTATCATTCATGATCAGAAAGACTGATCTAGACTTGTTGGTTTTTCATTCATGATCAGAAAGACTGATCTAGACTTGTTGGTTTTTCATTAATGATCAGAAAGACTGATCTAGACTTGTTGGTCTATCATTCATGATCAGAGAGACTGATCTAGACTTGTTGGTCTATCATTCATGATCAAAAACACTGATCTAGACTTGTTGGTCTATCATTCATGATCAGAGAGACTGATCTAGACTTGTTGGTCTATCATTCATGATCAAAAAGACTGATCTAGACTTGTTGGTCTATCATTCGTGATCAGAAAGACTGATCTAGACTTGTGGGTCTATCATTCATGATCAGAAAGACTGATCTAGACTTGTAGGTCTTTCATTCATGATCAGAGAGACTGATTTAGACTTGTTGGTCTTTCATTCATGATCAGAAAGACTGATCTAGACTTGTGGGTCTATCATTCATGATCAGAAAGACTGATCTAGACTTGTTGGTCTTTCATTCATGATCAGAGAGACTGATCTAGACTTGTGGGTCTATCATTCATGATCAGAGAGACTGATCTAGACTTGTTGGTCTTTCATTCATGATCAGAAAGACTGATCTAGACTTGTGGGTCTATCATTCATGATGAGAAAGACTGATCTAGACTTGTTGGTCTTTCATTCATGATCGGAAAGACTGATCAAGACTTGTTAGTCTTTCATTCATGATCAAATGTTTAGACGGCTGCTTATCTTGAATAGCACATACTTTACATTTTAAATCCACGAGAGTACATTCTTTAAACTCTCGGGTCAAAGTTGGCCCGGATTCTGGGTCGCGGTGGCCAGGGCCCAATTTCATAGAGCTGCTAAGCACAACAATTTGCTTAGCATGAAATTTCTTCCTTGATAAAAACAGGGTTACCAAATTTCCATGTGTTGCATATTGTTTGTTACTGGTATTCAGCTGTTTATCCTGAAAATGACGTGGAAATTTGGTTGGTAATCCTGTTTTTATCAATGAAGACATTTCATGCTAAGCAAATTGTTGTGCTTAGCAGCTCTATTAAATTGGGCCCTGATTCGTTTATGGGTCAGGCTCACCATGAAGCTGGTTACAATGGAGAGATGCTGCGTCACACCGACCCAGAAATGGGTCGGGCCCTTAGGTCGACTACGTTGCGAAATTTTGTTCAACTTGATCAAGTCAATATTGAAAAGGAGAAGGAGAAATTTGACTTTAAAAGGGCAGCTCCAAATTGCCGCAAGGCACTTTTTATAAAGATCATGTCATTTAACGGCAAACTCTGTCAAGTAGGAACAAACCACAATCCAGAAATTGCTATACGCTGTTTGCTTCCGAACTTGAACAAGTTATTCCCCCCCCCCCCCAGTAGATTTACTTGGAAAGAACACTCGTTTTTAGTTCTCCAAATTCGTCAGTCTGACAACAATTGTGTAGAATGCACCACGGACGTAATAAAAACGTCAAAATTTAGGACTATTTGTCCACTTATTCTTATGTTATCGACTGTTATGTTTCCTCCCATATATATTGAGTCCCACAAAATTATATCGAGTGCTTCTAAATACATAAAACATCATAAACGTTTCGAGGATTATACGATACTTTAGTCCGGTCCAATTTTTAATGTTTTTTGGGTCAATAAAAACATCTAAGAACCAACTTTTGATGACTTCCCTGTAAATTAGGAGTCACCTTTGTCAGAACAAAATAATGGTTTACATTTTTGAAAGTTGTTATGCACTTATAATTTTTTTATTTGTTGTTTAAACTATTTTTATTGGCAAGAAAACCCAAAGCAAATTGCTCCAGTCAGGCATTGAAGCTCAACGATGTTCCCATTAGCAAAGACGCGTAGAATAAATAGCCCTTTCGTTGGAAATATACAACGGCATTCACAGCCAATACCACCCTAGTGTGTAATTGTTGTTAATAGATTGATGTGCCAATCAGTCTTTGAAAAAAAAAAAAACTACAACGGCTTTAGTTTGTCCAATCATTGCGGTCATTATAGTTATCCTGTCCTGTTAAACTGACCAATTAAATCATTCCCAATCTCTGTGCAAAGAATGCTCTACATTTTAAACGACCCTTTGCGTCAGAGTGTACCACGTAATTATCTTAATCGAATGGATAAGTCGACCCAAGTGGAACTAATTTTTCTCTTGCAATATCCCATGCAAACAAACTATTGGCTTGATCGGCAAAAGGTTAGATCAGGTACTAGCCCAAGACCTAAATGTAGACCCATTTCATGCACGGGCAACAATTAAGTCGGGGCTAGAGCTCTGGCTACATTAGGGGCCGCACAAACGTGAATTTAGTTGTTGTTTTTTTTTGATTGGTAAGAAAACGAAAACAAAGTGCTTTAATCAAGCATTGGAGCTCAACGATGTTCCCATTAGCAAAGACGCGTAGAATAAATAGCCCTTTCGTTGGAAATATACAACGGCATTCACAGCCAAAACCACCCCAGTGTAATTGTTGTAAATAGGTTGTTGTACCAATTAGTCTTTAAACAACAAATAATACAACAGCTTTAGTTTGTCCAATCATCGCGGTCATTAATATTCCTGTCCTGTTAAACCGACCAGTTAAACCATTCTTAATTGCTATGCAAAAGAATGCTCTACAATTGAAACGACCCATTGAGTTAGAGTGTACCACGTAATTATCTTAATAGAATGGATAAGTCGACCCCAGTGGGACTAATTTTCCCTTGCAATATCCCATGCAAAAACAACTATTGGCTTGATCGGCTAAAGGTTAGATCAGGGCCCAATTTCATAGAGCTGCTAAGCACAAAAATTTGCTTAGCATGAAATTTCTTCATTGATAAAAACAGGGTTACCAACCAAATTTCCACGTGATTTTCAGGATAAGCAAACAACAGCTGAATACCAGTAACAAGCAATATGCAACACAGGGAAATTTGGTTGGTAACACTGTTTTTATCAAGGAAGAAATTCCATGCTAAGCAAATTTTTGTGCTTAGCAGCTCTATGAAATTGGGCCCAGGTACTAGCCCAAGACCTAAATGTAGACCCATTTCATGCCAGGGCTACATTTAGGTCGGGGCTAGAGCTCTGGCTACATTAGGGACCGCAAAAACGCGAGTTGAAGTAAAAGTTATGTTTCGTATAGAGGACTGGCTCAGAATTCAGTGATGATTATGTTTCATATTTTCTTAAAACGGCGAACGATGTTTCTTTTTTCATAAAACAGCAGCGGCAGCACCAACAACAATAATCAATAAATAACATATTTTATAGAAATATCTTAAGATTCTTTTTTCTTTTCTGAATCCATCAATCGCTGGTTATTCAAACCCATTACCCGTTGGCTCTTGTTGACGCAAACTCCTTGCCTTTTTGAATACATGCCCCTCCACTGAACATCTTGCATCGGTACACTTTTACTTTACTTCTTGACTCTAAAATCATGTCAAGCGTCGACATTGGCTCAAGTAAAACCCCGCATTGAATATTATGGATGAAGTTTGATTGATCTTTTGGGTTTAGTTTATATAAGCCTTCACACGCTTAACAACCAAGAATAGCACTTAAGTTAGAGTCGTTTCTCTAGCAAACAACTTAAATTGACCGTGTTTATTTGGATCCTTTGTGCAAGCAAAATAACAGTGCTGCGTTGATTTATAGCAGTATTGGCGTAAACATTGAGTATCGAAAGCCTCAAAGCATTCAATATACGTATTGTAAACCAATGCATCTTATTAGGGAATGTTGTTACAATTTCGATCCCTGTAGGATGATAAATGGCCCCTTGAACCGCCATTGAACCGCCACGGAGACAATTGTTGCGTCGTCTGCAACCTGTTTGTCTTATACTCAATTGGTATGGCAGGTCATTTCTTTTACCCCGTTATGGCTATACTTCAGGCCAATAGTCATGTTTATCCCATCAGGAGCTCGGCCGCTGTGTTTACGTCATCATGCTGCTTCCTCGGTGAATTTTGCTCAGGGTCCTTTACAAAGCAGAGTGCATTTTTTGCTGGTTGTGTAAACACGGACATTCGTCTATTATTATGCGTGGTACATTAAACGCTAACATGGCATGTCGTGGCCGAGTGGTTGCCTCGCACGGAAATCAAGTTCTGGTGGCTGAGTCATTCCAATGTGAAATTCGTATTTCAGTCCCCAGCACTTGAGCCCTTGATGAGCGAGACATCATACGGAAGGTTAAATCGTTTTGAACACATGACCACAAACAAAAAAAATACTTCCAAGTTACACTACAAAATAACTTACAATGACTAAAAGTACATAAAATTCCAAAGTATCCAGTAACATCGTTTCGCCATGTGCCGTTTCATTTTAGAGAAAAATGCAATTTTGTTCTCGATCCTGGCAGCTTCAAAATCGTCCCCGCTTCTCTTATTTCTCAGCAGTCCCGGAGGGAATGTAAACAGGTCTGTGGATTGATATTTCATACTACATCCTACCCCCCAAATCCCATATTTTCTCGAAAAATACAATATTTACCAATACATTTAATTTCCCTTTGACTAAAATTGCTCCTTGACGTTTCTGATCCTTACTTACGTTTCTGGAACCCTCCTGGTAAATGGAGTGGAAGAATAATGATCACATGTACATACAAATTGAATGATCGCGACATCCTGAAAGAGCTTCGGGGCTCAATAACTACGTTTCTCTCGATATTGGTCCGATCCGCCCGAGGACTTTCCCTATCACAATAAAACAGTAATGCATTTGTCATTTGATTGGTTGATTTATTATTAGTTTATTAACTTTAATTTTGTTTTATATTTGAAATGTTAGTAGTGAATCTTTTGGTGCGCCTTGAGTGCCATTATAGGCAGATTTGTGCGCTATATACAAATTTTAAATTATTATATTATATTATAATGCACAATGCACTTATTGGGTCCCAAACTTCGTGTGCCGGGCTGAAGGACGTCAGGAAATTTCACCCGGCAAAAAAAGGCTGTTATAATGTGCTAAATTATGTTCCGAGAAAACCGAACGAGAAATTGTGGTCGTTCCTTTTTTTTCCCCCTGCCATTAATGAGTCGTTATTATTATAGGGAATGTGAATTCCGCGCAGGTTTGGAGTAACTCAACAACAAACATGATGCGGTACCTCTAGCTCAAACTAGGCACGTCCTCCCAATACTCAAAACTGGGTTTATTTGGGCATCAGAGTGAGAAGATCCTTTAAATAGCACCTCATTTCGGCTGATGGGGTAACTTTTCCTCAACATGTACCTTGCATGAAGACATCACATCGCAATGATACCATGCCTGATGTGCTGTTGTCTTCGCTTTACAATTCCATTTCGCTGCTATTTCCGAGAAGTGACTGATTTGGCATTGAAACTAATCTGTGAAAACTTCATTTCAAAGTTGGTTAGAGTGTCTGAGATATCGTTGAATATCTGTAGCGGTTATGCCCAACACGGGAAGAATAATCCGTAAAGTGGAATACACAATCTGAGAAATGTTACATGCAGAAAGGTTTCTCATATTGAAATGTTTTTGACCACAACAGATGCCCTCAAACTACAGTGAGCGGGTTGGTGGCCGGGTTAAATGTAGCTCGATAAAGAAGACATATACAATTAGCATGATATAGTATTACAAAATGGCCTCTAGTCCATCTACTCGGAGTTTGAATTAGCCCCAAATGGCCTAAATATGATAGGGAATTAAGATAAGAAAATTAAAAAGGCATGGTCCAAAGTTTGGAATCAGTTGCATTAACTTCATCAGATGATTACAGTCTGTGTATTGCAACCAGCTCGCTATTGAGATTGTGTAATTAAATGAACTTTTGCCCTGGAGAGTTTCCACTACAACTGTATCCAGGTCTACGCCAGCCTCTCCCTAACCGGGAGAAGTACCGGTGAAAATGCTTCAAAAGCAGCAAAATACACCATTCGAATCATATGAATAATTTGCCTCTACGGTGTATCCAAGCTCACAAAAGAATCATCTATGACTTCCCAAAATGTCTCAAACCTCAACATAGAAATGGCAAGTCTTCGCACAGAGAATAAAATATTCATTTTTTTTTTATACTAAACTGCCTGCCACGAAAACCGGGTCAGCTCGGTTTCAGAAATTCAATACAAGATACATTCTGTCATAACAATCCCCTTCGTACTTAATTAAACAATAACAAATATGTTTTCATATTATTCTCATGAGGGTTAGTCCTTATTTATTAAAAAAAAAAAAAAAAAAAAAAAAAAAAACACACAAAAAAGAAACCGTAATTTCATTCACAGAGAATTAAAACCAACTTTAATTTTACTGAACTAAAACCGGGTCAACTCGATCTCAAAAAAGCAATAAAAGATACATTCTGTCATAACAATCCACTTCGTACTTAATCAAACAATAACAAATACGTTTTCATCTTATTCTCGTGCGGGTAAGTCTTTATTTATAAATACAAATTTAAAAAACACAAAAAACACAGCAACCGTAGTTTCAGAGACAAAACGAGAGATGGTCATAGCTAAGCTTGTAATATATTAACCATTCAAAGAGTAAGGTTACAAATAAATCAACTACAACGGAGCGGCATTAACTAGCTTGTAGAAAAAGTACCATTCCAATGAGCACGTCAGGCAATGGACCATTGCAAAGTTCATCAAATTAAGTGTGTCTGGATAACTTATGCTTCGCTAGCAACATTGTATGCGTCCATGTTGGTTCTTTTAATTGGTGAACTTAAACGGAGACTTCTTAGGAACACTGGTATGGCTGGCGCTAAAATTGACCACTCCGGGGATCGCCGAGGTAGTCGAGTTGTTTTAAAGGAATTGTGAAGTCTCACCCAGTTTCTGCACGCGCACGCTGGCCGTATTAGATCTTTAGAGACAAGGGGAAAACATCGATCATTTATCATTCGTCATCACAATCAGTCAGATATCTTTTTTTTTTCTTTTTAGGTTTGTTGATACTTTTGTCGTGTATTTTTTTCCCCCTGGAGCTGGCCTTTTGTGAGTTTGATACTGTGGCGTTTCATTTGTTTAATGTTAAACATTGTCTTTTTGTTTAAAATATAATTGTATGGGGATTGCTCTTTCGATAGTGATCTAGTTCACCTTTGGGCAACCCCCCGCTTCGGTTGTTTTTTGTGGGGGGGGGGGGTAATTTTTATTATCGTTGTTATTTTCTTTTGCCTTGTACACGTCTAAAGCTTGAACGATCGCGATCGGATCACTACCGCGGCCACAAAATGCCACGAATATAACAGGATGGTGCCCCCCTGCAGCGTCCCCCTCCCAAAATAAAAGCATGACCACTACCACTGACAAACCCATTCCCCGCTGCCCCCTCCCCCACCTGAAAGCAATGCCCCCCCCTGTTCCCCTTCCCCCGCCGAAAAAGTCCTGGCTATGCGCCGCTGGAGGGAAGTGGCTGATTAAACCACAGAGGTGGGAACACGAGTGTCAAAATACAAAAATCAATGGTACGCAGAGGGGGGGGGGAGCAATTAATTAGTGAACGAGACAGACTAAAACGGGGGATACCTGTGGAAAAGGAGAGGGCCAAGACAACAAGTTGTGAATCATTTCTTTCTTGGGTGTTCAGACCATGGGGGTTGAACGGTCTGGAGGCCCCTTATCCACAATCATAATAGACTGAGATAATTGGGTTGTAACCATCCAGGGTATTAAAAGTCAACAGTTTCATAAAGCTGTTAAGCAGAAAGTAAAATTGCTTAGCAACAGCGGGACACCAGTCGTAACAATGTCAACCTTGTGTTAATCCAAGAATGATGTTTTTTGTCTTTGCTTACCAGTGACTTACCGTGAGAAAATAAGCAGAAGTAGGGAATTCCGCGCCTACGTCAAGCGTATTTCACAAGTTAGCAGGGAATTGTTGCTTGTGCGCGTGCGTAGGCATTCTTCGCTTACACAGCTATTCAGCCGTTTATCCTGTAAGCGAAGAGTGGTGATTGGAAGCACGTAATTCGGTAGTAAGCAGAGAGCCATGACATCGGGCACAGGTGCTTCGCTGCAGGGTTAAAGCTAAATCGCTTGCTAAAACGCAAACACGGGTGACGTAAAAAAAAAACAGGATTCGATTCGACACAGTGCACTATGTTGGACATAAGCAATTTTTATGCGTGAACACTCAAGAGCAAAATTTCCCATCAATGGTACACCGACTAAAATCCTGCTCTTCCAGCAGCGCTTTGTTTGAATAATTGCAATAACCTTTTGAATGAAATAGCCAAAAACTGTTCCGTCTGATAAGGATATTGTGCATTGTGCTGACACTCTGGAGGCGTTTGCATCGTGCGTCATAACCTTTGTTTTCTAGGCAGATGTACTTTTAGGCCTATCAGTATGCTTTTAGTCATATATTATCAATTTCGTTCAATTCCTTTGTGCAATTATAATCTTACCTGTTTTCGTATAGCTCTGTAAATAAATCCATACAGCACGAGCATCACCGCGAATGGAACAAATATGACAACTAGACAATTAAAAGCCATGTACTTCATGTCAATGACCTCCATGAAGATACACCGTGGCACGGCCGGCTGTCCCCTGTTCCACCCAACTACTGGAAGAAACCCAACAATCCCGGCTAGAATCCACGACCCAACGATGGTCGTGAGTGCCCGTCTTGCTGTCATAATCGCCGGGTACTGCAGGGGGGAGGACACGGCGATGTAACGGTCCACTGTCACCCCGATCAGACTGAAGGTTGAGGTGGCGCACAGCCACAACAAGAAAGTCAGCATTATCAGACATCCGTAGAAGTTATGGGGTTGCCCCTCTCCCGTAAGAAGAGCAAAGGGAACGCCCACAAGTCCAACTAAGAAGTCCGCGATCGCCAGGGAGACGATGAAGTAATTGGTGACGGTCTGGAGCCGTGAGGAGCGGGCGTACGCCACCAGTACCAAACTGTTACCAACCACAGCTGTGATGGCGATGCAAATCTCCGCCACGAAGTACGGCACACTGACTTGCATGTTGCTTTTTTATGTTTCTATCAGACTTTGAGGTAAATACAGTATGCCTGCTGATGCACTCAGTTCATCTTTGCAGAGCAGAGTAACCGAACTTGGATGTGACACCAGTCTTACAGCTTCTCGAGTCATTGAACGGAAACGCCCCCACGCAGGCCCTTTAAACACAGTAACGCACGTACATCTGCAAATCAAATATACAATACAAAAATTGCGTGAGACAATTACCGAATTAAGGGCCCAAGTGTTGTTAACTCACCATTAAGCCACATGTATGTTACCGTAACCTGATATTAATGAACAAGAAGAGCCTCGTGGTTATCTTGTAAACAATCATTTGGGGAAAAAAAATTCACTAATGTCTCGTCAAATTACTGTCAAATTGCAAGTTGATCTCATCACAAATCTTTTACCGGATGTACAAATGCGATTAAAAAACGTTAAATATGTCATATATCATGATACTGGTTTTCGCAGGTGTAGAAAATTCACGCATGATAGTACACAGGGCACTGACACACAATGAGCAGCCCACACTGTAACTCAGGGCCTTCCAACTACAGTTCTCCTTTCAGAACAACCAATAAGAGTATTGTTGACTCTACACTGAAACCTCTAAACCACTATAAAGAGACCAGTATCTCACTCTCCTGACGATGACTTTGAGCAGACGAGTCGAAACAATGAGACCAATTAAGAACTCACTCCGCAGCAGTGAAGTTAATCATAATAATGAGAAGTCCCATGGATCCACTAAGCGAAAGTCGTAGTCCCGGCCGACTTACAAACCGCCGCCCAAGTAATGGTTAATAATTCAGAACTAAGTAGTCTCCCGAATTCCGAAATCTACCCCGCAGCAGTGGAACAAAGAGTCAGACAAGTTCTCAAAGAACAAATCTACTCAGCATAGTAGATACACACACATGGTGTTACCGAAACCTAAATATACAGTAGAAAATTTGCTCCCATCCTTTTATTTTTGTTTAATTAAAACTCCATGCAACCAAGCCGTGTAAATTTCATCAAACAAGGGGACACGTTTAACTGAAAACAATTAGAACGAGTTATGTTCTGGGAGAAATATCTCTCAAGTTTATACCAACGAGTCTACGTCACTCATACATTACCTGTAGAGCGATTGCATATTTCCCTAGGCCGAGAGGCATTTAAAAATGCTAAGAATTCGCTCGTAGACCCCAACCACACTACTGTGGTGGGGGTTTTACCTTCTACTAATCTTTTGTTTTCGTTTATACTAAAAGATTTCTTCTATTCACTTATTTTGTCTTCATTTATCTAATTTGATGAGCATACGAGGATATGAGGTTTGGAAATAAATGCCGTATTGAATTGAACTAAATTGAATTCAATTAAGTTGAATTTGGCAAATCTTAAAAAGAGCCGATGAGGACAAGCTGGCACACCAAAGTCAACCAAACAATCAATCAATCACTTTATCTTCCCATACAAAAAAAAATACAAAGATACATGTTCAAACCAATTAAAAAACCTTTTAAAGTGAATAGGACTCGACCAACGGTAAGCTTAGAACAGAAGATCATCAAATATGTTTTTGTTTTCAATTTGTTTGGGTTTTTTTTTGGGGGGGGGGAGTAGCAAAAAGAAAAGTAAAGCTAAGTAATCCAAACTCAATTATATCTTCGGAACTTTGGTAAATAGTGTCCAATAAATGAAAGAACAACAACAGCAGCAGCACGGGCAACAACATACAAAAACAGCAGCAGCAACAACAACAGCAGCAACAACAACAGCAACAACAACAACAACAACAACAACAACAACAACAACAACAGCAGCAGCAACAACAACAATAACAACAACAACAACAGCAACAACAACAACAACAGCAGCAGCTACAACAACAACAACAGCAGCAGATACAACAACAGCAGCAACAACAACAGCAACAACAACAGCAGCAACAACAACAACAACAACACAACAACAACAACAACAACAACAACAACAACAACAACAACAACAACAACAACAGCAACAGCAACAAAAACAACAACAACAACAACAACACATTTCTAGAAAAAGTTGTTGATTGATCAGGTTAATCATCCATACCTTAAAGCGTGTATTTTCCACAAGGCGAAATATATTCCTCGATCTTTATGAGAGGATGAGGTCGAAGATGAATATTTGGATCAGTTACGAAGAGAGTCCTTGGAACCGAAGATGTAGCCTGAGCCAGAATCCACTCTGCTCTTCTCAATCGGCCTGAGTCAATTGGTTAGTGGCACTGACCCTACAGCGAAGCTCTTCCCGCAGTGTCAATAAGATCCTGTCATTGGCTCATGTTGTCCATTTTATTTCCCCCGATGATATCGAGGTTGAAAGGACACGAGGGACGCTAATCAGTCCCAACCATCAGAAGCAGAATAACCATCGGGTAGACCAAAGTAAATACCGATTTCGTCGACTAAGTCTTTAAATCTTGAGTATCGCGGAACCGATAGACGGACGGTGTGGTAAAAACATCACAGTATAGTGCAGGAGTTGAAACATTCCCGACTTGTGGAGCTGTAGCTGGTTGGTTGACGTGTATATACGATCCGTATATTTGATTTTGACGCGGCATCAAATTAGTCTCTCCTCGTGACACTAGAGACGGTGGATGTTGGTACCCATCCTCAATCCATCACCGCTTCGATGGTAATGGAGGACGACGGAGTTGACCTTGGTGTGTTACCCGTTGCGACATACGTGACTTTCACTGCGCCCTCTCCCTCTCGCTCGCTCACCGGGGGTTGACTTACAGTAAGCAGAAAGGTCATCCCTGGGTACGTATACTCATCCAGGTAATGGGATCGAGGTGGGATGAGCATCGCCACATGAATCTTGCAGTGGTGGTTTTTGTTCGCAGTGAATGGTATCATAAATCATGGACTTTATAAACACGGTGAGTTGAAGAGTTCGTCCATTTGAAGATTTTGATGAATGATTCTCGAACGTTAAACCATCTTGCTTATTGTTCTTACTGTGCCCCCCCCCAAAAAAAACTGTTGAAGTACACAATGTTTAGCTTATCCATTCGGTGTTCAACTATGATATTTTTAATCTACAAAATAAATCTGAATTCGTATTTTTTTTTAAAGTCTATGTCATACTCTTTCGAAAATTGGCTGTACTGAACTATATTGGGAGGTAAGTTTACGACTCACGTACAAAACCCAATTAAATTAGGCAGGGTTGACTTTACACCACAAGTTCTGACCATAAAAACTCACTTGGTAAAGAGCACTGTAGATATTATAATTCCTTGTTAGAAACGACCCCCTTTGAAGTAAAAAAAAAGTAGTTTTAAAGAAAGAGGTCATTTTCACTTAAACATTTGAATCTGAGAAAAGCTTCAGGCATGAAGCCTGCATCTGAAAACACACAGTTCTATGCATCGAGAGTGTTTTTTCTTTCATTATTTTCTTGCAACTTCAGTGACCTATTGAGCCTATATTTTCACAGGTTTGTTACAAGTAAGGATACTGGTCTTTTAAAATTACCAAAAGTATTCCCTGCCTCTGAGGCTAGATATTCATAACATTAATTCTTAAAATAGTACTGCAAACATCAATTTTCTTTTGGGGGACTAAACTCTAGTCAAGAAAGTGTGATTGTTTTGATAAGTGTCTTTTAGACACGAGTACATCATATTTTTTTTTAACCAACTTCACTTTTACAGTTCCCATAGCTATATTCCCGTATGCCTGGCAATAACACACATAAATGGAAGTGGAAGGGAAAGTGGTAATTTGACCACGAATACTTAAAATCGGAGAAGTACATCATTTTTCAGTCAAGTATCGAGTCCATGACTTCGAGTACAGATTGTTATTCAGTCGATTATCGAGTATGGACTTCGAGTAATTTTCACGCCGAGTATGAGTACGAGTTCCAACAAATCGGTACTCGGGTAGTACCCGAGTACCAACAAAACGGTACTCGAGTAGTACCCGAGTACCAACAAATCGGTACTCGGGTAGTACCCGAGTACCAACAAATCGGTACTCGAGTAGTACCCGAGTACCAACAATCGGTTCGAGTAGTACCCGAGTACCAACAAATCGGTACTCGAGTAGTACCCGAGTACCAACAAATCGGTACCCGAGTACCAACAAAACGGTACTCGGGTAGTACCCAAGTAAGAGTACTGAGCATGAGGGCTAAAACACTGGCTTTGACAGTATTTCAAACAATATTCCTCTCGAGTATTAGTTTGGTGAGAGTTTCATAAATATATTATGATATTTCAGAACGAAGCTTAGCACATTTACTTTTTGTAGTTCGTCTTCAAACGTAATGCTAAAATACATAAATAATCGTATCAGCAAACCAGATAACTAACTTTTTGTATAATTTTGTGCAACTTTGAAACACCCCCCCCCCCCATCGAAGGTCATGATATGCTGAAAATATTGTAATTTTCAGAAAATTACAGCAAAGCATACCTCGCTTATTGTGGCATAGCAGTATTTTATGCCATAGTATGATTCATAAATTTTATTTCATAAAGTGGTTGCGAGATCAGCACATTTTGAAATGCGAGGAAATCAGGCAGCGTTCGTTCAAAAATGATGATCCAAATTAATTCAGAGACTAGAAATTGAAATCCATGGGGTTGTTTTGAGAGCTTCCTTTCTGTCCATTGATTAAAATAGGTCACTCGCTTTTTATAAGGTTGATAAATAAACACCGAGTGTGGCTTCCTTTGTGGATGAATTTCAAATTAATCAGAGGGGAAAGTCATGCATTGTCTCCAAGGTCTCCGAGAGTTTTATCCATCCTCCATCCATTAATTCACCCATTCAGTTCCTACCATTCGTTCATCCAACCATTCATTCAATAAAGACGGGCTTTAAGGGCAATTTCAATTTTTGTGCTGCACTCATTTTCCAACATATAGAGTCATTATGACAGAGGACATTTTTTTTGTACGAGTCTTTAAACCTAACGTAAAAAAATAGTGTAAATGCCAAACTTTTGTTAACATTCAAAAACATCCAATGACGTCACATTTGTAAACATACTGATCTGGCCCCAATTTCATGGCTCTGCTTACCGCGGAATTCTGCGCTTACGGAGCCCTTGTAGCACATAATTATATGATACGTAAGCGCAGAAATCCGCGGTAAGCAGAGCCATGAAATTGGGCTCTGTTCGTGTCTGTTGGGGAACGTTTGTTTCATTCCTGAGTTTACGAAACATTTATACAAAGCGATTTAATTGAATTCGAAATTTACTTAGTCAGTTTCCCTTGTGGTTCATTACTTGACAACCAAATTATTGTTAACATCCAATGACGTCATGCTTGAAATTTCGCTCTGAAATAAAAATAGCATTTTTACAATTTTAATTGCTTGTCCACTTTCAGAAGGACTCCTCTATTGGAAAATGAGCGCGTCACAAAAATGAATTTGACCTATGACCCCGTCGGTAAAGGTTTATGAATATTCATTGTATAATCCGTTTGCAGTAACACCTTGTGTACATAATCTAATTTGCTGCATAGATTTGTTCTCTAAGTCTTGCTATTATTTTGTTCTACTGCCGCGGAGTATAGTTCGGAATTCGGGAGACTACTTAGTTCTGAAAAGAACTGTCCTGCTTATTAACTACTACCTGGGAAGGAGGCCGGAAATTGGCCGGGATTATAGACATTTCCTTTGTTGATCAACAAACGGCGCTGGTTGGCATGGATGGCCGAATGTTAGCAAAACATTCAATCGTAGGTACAGATGTTGTGACCAAATTAGACATTTCTGCAAACTTTCAACAAGCAAAATGTACATCTTATGGTTGGTTGCTTTGTTTCCAACAAATTCAACACAAGTTTTGAATAATTGTGTAACATTGCTACAAGCTGTGGCTATCCGTTTTTGCTTTGCATTTATCGCTTCCAATAGTTTTCCAAACTTGGCATGCAAACCTTGCCCAGCTCTTGTCTAAGATGATTTGAGCCTCTTGATCTGATTTCTTTGTTTAATTGTTTTTGTTTTAATTAGTGACACGAACAGATGGCTCCACTTATCATATAGGGTTTGATCTGGGTAGGTCTGTATTTGACATGGCATATTGCACTAAATCCTGAAAAAAACCTAAATAATAATAATAAAAAATACAAAACTCTGGGACCTTTACCCCCCCCCTTCTCTTAGATGGAGTGGTCCAGTCTAGGATATCAAATACGTTTTAGCTCCCCCAGGTCATCGCACTTTTTGAGAAATTGGCGAAATAAACAAATTCATGTGTCATGATTAAGGGCACATTTCATTCCTCAGGGGTTAACTTCACTACCGCTGAGTAAGTTCTAATTGGTCTCAATGTTTGGACTAAAGCCTGCTCTAGTCATCGTCAGGAGACTGATGAGTGTTTGAGATGCTGGTCTCCTTAAAGGGATTCAGATAAAACTGACATTTCTTCATCGTCTTCTCCACACAGGTACCTTCAGGCATATACGGGTCACAGTGCTAG
Source organism: Pycnopodia helianthoides (assembly GCA_032158295.1). Taxonomy (NCBI): domain Eukaryota; kingdom Metazoa; phylum Echinodermata; class Asteroidea; order Forcipulatida; family Asteriidae; genus Pycnopodia; species Pycnopodia helianthoides. Next base: position 6,927,995 of record CM063249.1, read on the forward strand.
TTGCTTTTGAGGGTCCATTGGTTTAATTACCAGAAAGATATAATAACAATTCAGGTTTGCTACCAGCAGGCAATTGCAGTGATAAAAATCATAAGAACATCACATCGGATAAGCATGTCAAATCGTTAACAGGTAATGTTAGATTTATCCCACCTTGGCAGAAGTTTATAGAGGTGAATTATAATGACCGTACCGTGTGTCTAAACACACCCAAAGTTAATTGGATTTAAGCATGATTATAAACGGTTTCTTGTTGGGATTTGAACTCAATATTTGTTTATGGTATTACAGTATAATGAGGCAAAGAGAAGCACAAGTCGTTGACGACTTGACTAATCAAATTAATCCTGTGCACGCCAACGTGTTTTCCGGGGGTGGTGCAGTGTTATCGAGCTCTGCATGAATCCCTCTACAGTCCAGTGATGAGAGGTCTTGATCACTCTGCACTCTACCCCAGAAGTCCAAGCAGCAGTGTGAATGGGGGTCAAAAAATGCAAAGTCTTTGCATGTATGTGTTCCTGGTCGGGTTGGCGCAGTGTTCAAACAAATTAATAATACAACGTATATGGATACACCAACTATAACAACAACACAGCAGCAACAACAACAACAACAACAACAACAACAACAACAACAACAACAACAACAACAACAACAACAACAACAACAACAACAACAACAACAACAACAACAACAACAACAACAACAACAACAACAACAACAACAACAACAACAACAACAACAACAACAACAACGACAACAACACCAACAACAACAAACAACAACACCACCAACAACAACAACAAACAACAACAACAACAACAACAACACCACCACCACCACCACCAACAACAACAACAACAACAACAAAAACAACACCACCACCAACAACAACAAACAACAACAACAACATTGCTTGGACGCTGGCAGCTTAAGTTTTGTCGAAAAGATTATGGGAAAACTGTTTTAAACTTTTTATGCGATTTAAGTGTCTTCTTCTTCACAACGGCTTGCATAATTTCCCCGACTGGACAGCATGACACGACGATGTAGAACGCTGACCTTAAATATTTGCAACTGTAGGGATCCAAAGTGCGCCCTCATTGTTCAACATGTAGGAAAGTTTACTTTTTCCTATAGCTCCGTCTTGAAAGAGCACATTTTATTTGAGTGGTATTTCTCTCTACTTTTTGTAGGGAGCATGGCTCTGGCCATGCTCCAAAACCTATTTATATGGGAGCAATAGAGTTGTAGAGATATCTGTGATTATTATTTTGTATGTAAACCCTCTTTGGGGTTGTGTACCTGAATTATCGTGATTTGTAGGACTCTATTTCTGATCGGATTATTGTAATTGCCATGTGTGTATTGCTATGTGCGTGTAGCCATGCGCACCTCATGTAGTGGCCGACCTTTTTGTGAACTTTGACTGTGCATTAATATACATGAATTGTTGTGACCTTTTGCATTGTATTGTATGGGGTATTTTGTATTCAATGTGCGGTGTTGCATTGGATTTGGATTAAATCAGTACAGGAGATTGTCTTTATATTTTAAACGTCATCTATAGCATTTGTTGCTTTTGTTGTATTGTCTTTTGGTGAATCCTCGTCCTTTTTAATTAGAGGACCGGCCTCCTTTCCGTGTCTCTACACAACAAACAAAAACTAATCTTGAAATACGGCACAGACAATAGATAGTTTGCAGTGTGACGTAAATCGGCCATCTTTACGGGCAGTTTGGAACAAACAGTCGTGCGTTTCGTGTGAGAACGGCGTGCAACACGCGCGCATTTCACGAAACTCATTGCAGGATTGGTCAGTGAACAACGCGGCTGCGTTAATAAGTTGAGCCAAAATGCACTTTGCCCGTAAATATGGTGTCTACTGGGAACTATAGGTGAGTTATGAATCATTATGTCATGTTGTCCTGTCAGGAAAATTGTGTAAAACTGTTGAGGAAGACACTTCTGAATTTGCATAGAAGGTAAAACAGACAACAGTTTGCGCATGTCTTTGTGTATAAAATCTTGCGCTACCAGCGTCCAAGTAATGGCTGCGCGGCGTGCATCACTTGTGCGTACAGATGGATCCGTCGAGAGAGTTACCACATGGAGGGACCAGTTTTATTGGGTCACGTGGTTGCTTGACCCCCCTCCCCCCATAATTCAGTCCAAATGTAGCACAGCCCAATATCCGGTCTAGTCTTGCACCCTTTGTGCACACATGCGTGTCTGGGCCGAAAATGTAGCAATTGTCTCAATATACAGCTCTGCATTATGGACCCATGGTGGTACATCTTTTTACCGTGACCGTCTGAGAGCTGACAATCTTGTCAGAGTGAGAACCCGCTTGCCTTGATCCTCTCTGATTGACGCTGGACATTGACCGAATCAGTTTAATGATTTCAAGTGTTAGGTGGAAAATGTGTAGCCTCAACTCGCCATACGTTAGTGGCTGTAAAGCATCGTTATATAGGTGGGATAGCTTTCACCTAAGGTCATTACACGCGACGTCTTTTGGGGCGATTTATTTCCTAGGAAACTCATTCACGGTTAACCCCCCTCTGTTGACTAGCAAGTGTAATAATTGGTTCCAAGAAAACATTGAAGAGGGCGCTATTCCCTCTCTCTATTACTGTACAACGTTACTGTAATTATCTTGAAATGAACAAAAATTATATAAAAGGTCGCGTTTAGACCAATCGGAATACATTGATGATGGTGCTGTAATGGTTTACCGATTCCTTGGCTGTTCTTTTTGTTTCTTTTTTCTTTTTTCAAAAGCGTAGACTTTCGTATTCATTTCAGTTTTGGGGTACACTTAGGTATTGAATGAGTTATTTAAACCTTTTGTAACTTAATTCATTTGACAAGAATCAGTCATAGACAGTTTCGACAAGTATGACCGAAAGCAGTCGGTCGGAAATGAAAACTTAAGTGTCAGCCCTTATTCGGGCATGGTTTTAGCGTTGAACAATCCACACAAGTGCTCTCAACAACCTTTTATTCACTCTTGGCATAATGGACTGGATTTTCTTACCTTAAGATGGCATCACTTTCTGTTATTTGGAACTGTAATTTGCATCTATAGCGATTAAGAATAATGTGGGAAATATAAAGAGACGAACTCTTCCACTTCAGAGTAAGCTGTTTTATTCGCTCTTGTATACAAATGACTGTCATTGGCATGTTTTTATTTCGGCTTTGTTGTGTGATGTAATAGTTTAATTTATTTCAATGTTTCTCACCAGTTGAAGTTGGAATGTTTTGTTACGTAATGGAATTTTTTTCGCAGTATAACATCCAATGGGCACACAACCTATTGGTCTGTCGTCCAGAGGCGCGTGTGCCGGCTCATCATGGCCTACTTCATCGTCATGCTGACGTCCGTGCGCTTGCGGCGCACGGGCGTTGCTCAGTGGCTGATAAGTTGTTCATTTCCATTGTTTGGCATTTTAAGTGGCTTGGTAAAGGCTGGTCATCAGACAGTTACTGTCCAATCAGTTGTAGGCGCTGCTTGTGGTGTGTTGTTGATGGCTTCTTTACTTTGTTCAAAATGGTCGAATGCTTTACAGGGGAGCGTTTGGTCCCGTTCTTTGGGTTGGAGATTCTGTAACAAAGTAATAAGTTAAAACCCTTTGATTGCCCACAGGTTTGCAACCTCTAGACAGGAAACACATTTTCCTTAATTACTTGCTTATTTTTTTTTAAAGCAAAAACAGGTGAAGCCCTTTAACTTCTATCCTCAGATAGGCCCAATTGACATGGCCTGTGACCCTTTAGGCAGTATGACCCATGGATTCCGAATCCCCATTTATAAATCACTTTTTATACAGGGTAGTGTACAACAAAATTGCAGTTTCGCAGTGTAAAAACATCAACATTTTCACAAAAATTGAAGATTTTTTGTTATTAATATTATTATTATTTGGCCAAACTATTCAACGTCTCTTCAACGTCTTGAAAGGTTATTAGCTTTAGAAAAAAAAAATCAATATTATAAAGGATGTATACACATTTTCCCAACGTACAGCATGCTGCTGTCCTGTAGGGCGTACGAAGATAATTTAACCCAAAATGGAAACGCAGAGGTAATTGAACAAGAACGTGTACTCTTATGTCTCATACTGGTCAATATGTTCGCGTTTGGTTGGAAAAGCCTCAACCGCCCCAGCGGGATTAAATTTCAACATTCGCAGAACATTCTGAGTTAATACCACCATTCCCAATGTGTAGATGTTTCAACTAACGGAGTAGCATTGGTTGGTCGGTAAAATTACCGCCGCTGATGTGAATTGAAAGCATCATTCTATTGTGATAAAAGTCAAAAAGTATTTGACAATACTTCAGTAAGACCTCGTCCGAATTGAAATTGTTAATTTATAAAATCTGTTTCATATAAAAATTAGAAAAAATACATGCGCCGTAGATTTCTAAGCACGGTAAACATAATCAATTTTAAATCCCACGCGAAGTAAGAGTTTTATGCCGACCCAAGCAAACAATAAAACACTTCGTGGAAATAAGTGGAAGGCTAAACAAGCTGAAATGCGTGTGTTACAGCCGAGTCATTGGGTTATGAATGTGTAGCAGTCAAGGCATTAGATTTGTCCCTTTATAAATTCATCTTTGGAATGTAAAGACCCATTTGTTGTGGATTTCCAATAACGTCATAAATTTCAATTTTCGCTCTGAAAGAGTATCAAACAAGAAGGCACGTTGAAATAGTTTAACGTGAGTTTCGAGACTTGCACCCCCCGTACACAAACACACTTTCATAAGGACTCTATTTATTAGATATTGCATCACAAAACTTAATTTGACCTTGGAGCCTCTATGTAATAAACGCAAAACATTATTGTCAACATTTCCGTACAAATAAAAAGCTAGAATGTATGAAATTATTAGGATGCCTTGACAACAAGAAGTGAATTTAATTTGATTGCTGAGTTTGAATCATTTAATAACACAATCATAATTGCAGGGAGGGAGAGAGGCAAGACGGGCGGGAAGAGACGGGCGAGAGAATCGTTTTATTCTGGCAAATTTTGGAAGCAATCAAGGCGAAACAAAACACAATAACCTTGAAAAACAGTCAGACAAATGTTTTGGATGGTAATATTCTCAGAATCCGTGATAGTGCTTTTGACTCTCAGACTATGGATCAAAATTTTGAAAAATGCTAACCCTGACCATAACCGTAACTCTAACTCCAACCCCAACCCCAACCCCAACCCCAACCCCAACCCCACCCAACCTCAACCAACCCCAATCAACCCCAACCCCAACCCCAATCCCAACCCCAACCCAAACCAACCCAAACCCAACCCAACCCCATGTCCAGGTAATGATTAGGTTAGTTTAAACTTATTTGTTAAATAAGTTATTCAGTTTTATCATTTTGTTTCATCTACCATTGACATTTGACATACTGATTTTGTACATTAAGGATGCTGGCAGGGTTTTCTCCTGGCCCCTTCTGACCTCTGTTGATTGGCACCCCCTCTAGGACGTGTGGCATGGTCCAGCATAGAATTATCATGGCATATGAGCTCAACAGTTTTTTACGACGTGGTTATAAGACAAATAATAAAATATTCAGCATGTTCTGAAAGCAGTCCTCACTGCAGATTAAATCTGGAAGCTCCATGACCATCAAACTAATACCAGAACCGCAAACATAGTCTGTCTAAACTACACGGTTTAACGGGATGACAGAAAACTCTCCAGTTAATAGTTCCATCTAAAAGCTTCCACCGGGGATTATCGTTGCACTTTTTTACTGCAGTGTTAATTATTAACCGAAAGAAGATTTGCCAAGAAGTGAATAATTAATGCATTCCCATTTTAAAAGAAATCTTTAAAGTGAGATCCTTCAGCATAATCTTTTTTTTTTTGCGCAACTGACGAACTTGAGTAACGATAGTGCTCTTATTTTTTTTATTTATTTAAAATTTCGGATATAATTCATTTTTACTTAAAAAATTTGTCCGGTCCAGAAAAAGGTTACAAACAAACTGTCATCATAGCTGTGACCGACCTAATAAAACCTCTACTATCAAGATATAGAAAAACAATTTTGTTTTTTTAAAGTTAAACTAATGTACCTTTTGGAGACTAAGACAAATAGAGCAACTACCTAGACAAAACAAGAAAATTGAAAATAAATAAAAACATTATGACGCTATTATATATTATTCAAAAAAAATGTATTTGTTCCAACAGCGATTTTTAGGGGGCTAAAGGCATGAGAGCAACAGTAGTTTAGTTTTTTTCTTTTTTAGTTCCTGTTTGTGTCTCTTGTATTGTATGTTTTTTGTTTTGTATTTTTTAGTATGATTTCAAATGTTTAATTATTAAAATTGTATAACTACAATTATTACATTATAACCATACTGTATACCGTATTAGATACACTGTATGCTGAAAAAGATGATTTGAAGATTGTGAATTAATAAATTATTTTTCATTTCAACTTTGTAAATCTAGATATTTCACTATTAAAGTTACCTTTTAGCCACTTTTAACAAATGTTAGAAAAGAAATGGTAATATTAAGGCTTATTAAGTTACTTTTGTCCCTTTACAGTTTTCTTTTTCTTTGTTCTTCTCAGGTGTGAAAGGGTGTGTTGGAAAAAAGCAACCCTCGACTGTCAAGAAGGGAGAAGAGAGGCACTTCTTTCGACAGAGTAAACAATCTTGGAGCAGCTGCGCCGGATTCCACAGGTCTTCCCCCTATCGGTGCCTTAATTGCATTGTAAGGACACTGCGACACAATCATCTCCGAATCTCAAGTGCACTTTTGATGTCATTAAACTGAAAACGCAAACAAAATACTGAAATGGATACGGTTTTGATGTTGGAGTCGTGTATTGAAACACTGGCCACAAACAATCTTTATTTCTTTATTAAATGTTCCGGGTTTTTTTTTTTTTTTTTTTTTTGCAGATCGCATTTCGGTTTGATTTTGAAATTAACAGACTGAGTAATTTTTGTTTGATTTTTAAAATGCGAAAATTAGGCTAGATAACGAAAATTTATTAAGGGGTAAGTCCAGAATTTTGTCAGATTGTGGTCGAATTCGAAATGTGACAAATAGCAATAAAAGGCTATAACTATAAAACACAAAGGTAAACTTTATATTTGTCAAAAATGGCAAAAAGGAATCACAAGGGGTAAGGCTTACAATTTAATCAAAAATGGGCTATAATCGGTAAAATCACAAGGGGTAAGCCTTGCGATTTTTGTCAAACATGGAAAAAACGGGTAAAGTCACAGAAGTAGGCCTTGCATTTTTGTAAAAAAGCTATAATCGTATAAAATCAAAAGGGTAACCGTGCATATTTGTCAAAAATTTGCAAAAATCGGGTAAAATCACAAGGGTAAGCCTTGCATATTTTTAAAAAAATTGGCAAAAATCGGTAAAATCACAAGGGGTAAGCCTTGCATATTTGTCAAAAAATTGGGGAAAATGGGTAAAATCACAAGGGGTAAGCCTTGCATATTGTCAAAAATGCAAAAATCGGTAAAATCAAGGGTTAAGCCTTGCATTTTGTCAAAAATGGGCACAAATCACAAGGGTAAGCTTGCATATTGTAAAATTGGAAAAATCGGTAAAACACAGGGGTAAGCCTTGCATAATTGTCAAAAAATTGCAAAATCGTGCAAAATCAAGGGTAACCTTGCATTTTTGTCAACACTTTGCAAATCGGTAAAAATCACAAGGGGTAAGCCTTGATTTTAATCAAAAACGGGCTATAATCGTATAAAATCCAAGGGTAAGGCCTTACAATTTTAATCAAAAATGGCTAAAATCGGTGAATCACAAGGGGTTAGCCTTGCATTTCTTTCAAAATTGCAAAATCGGTAAAATCACAACGGGGTAAGCCTTGCATTTTGTCAAACATTGGCACAAACTCGGGTAAAGTCACAAGGGTAAACCTTGCATTTTTGTCAGAAATTGATAAAATCACAAGGGGTATGCCTTGTATTTTTGTCAAAAAAGGGCTATAATCGTATAAAATCACAAGGGTAAACCTTGCATTTTTTCAAAAATGGGCTATAATCGTATAAAATTCACAAGGGTAAGCCTTGCATTTTTGTCAAACACTTTGACAAACTCGGGTAAAGTCACAAGGGTAAGCTTGCATTTTTATCAAAAACGGGCTATAATGTATAAAATCACAAGGGGTAAGCCTTGCTTTTTGTCAAAAATGCAAAATCGGTATTCACAAGGGTAAGCTTACATATTAATCAAAAATTGGCTAAATCGGGTAAATCACAATGAGGTAAACCTTGCATTTTTGTAAAAAGTTTGCAAAATGAAATCACAAGGGGTAAGCCTTGTTTTTGTCAAAAAACGGGCTATAATCGTATAAAATCACAAAGGGTAAGCCTTGCAATTTTGTCAAACATTGGCACAAACTGGTAAAGTCACAAGGGTAAAGCCTTGCATTTTTGTCAAAAAGGGCTATAATCGTATAAAATCACAAGGGGTAAGCCTTGCATTTTTGTCAAAAAATGGGCAAAATCGGGTAAAATCACAAGGGGTAAGCCTTGCATTTTTGTCAAACATTGGCACAAAACTCGGTAAAAGTCACAAGGGGTAAACCTTGCATTTTTGTCAACAATTTGTATAAATCACAAGGGGTAACCTTGCATTTTTGTCAAAAGCTATAATCGTTAAAATCAAGGGTAACCTTGCATTTTTGTAAAACTGGGCTAAATCGTATCACAAGGGTAAAGCCTTGCATTTTTGTCAAAAACGGCTATAATCGTATAAAATCACAAGGGGTAACTTGCATTTTTGTCAAAAATGGGATATTGGTAAAATCACAAGGGGTAAGCCTTGCATTTTGTAAAAATTGGCAAAAATCGGGTAAAATCAAAGGGTTAAGCCTTGCATTTTTGTCAAAAATGGCAAATCGGTAAAATCACAACGGGGTAAGCCTTGCATTTTTTCAAAAATGGCTATAATCGTATAAATACAAAGGGTAAGCCTTGCATTTTTGTCAAACATTTGCAAATCGGGTATCACAAGGGGTAAGCCTTGTATTTTTCAAAAATGGCTATAATCGGGTAAAATCACAAGGGTAAGCCTTGCATTTTGTCAAAAATTGGCACAAATCGGGTAAATCACAAGGGGTAACCTTGCATTTTTGTCAAAAAACAATTGCAAAAATGGCAATGGGTAAATCACAAGGGGTAAGCCTTGCATTTGTCAAAAAATTGGCAAAAATCGGGTAAAATCACAAGGGTAAACCTTGGATTTTTTAAAAATTGGCTAAAATCGGTTAAATCACAAGGGTTAGCCTTGCATTTTTGTCAAAATGGCAATATCGTGTAAATCACAAGGGTAAGGTTCATTTTATCAAAAAGGGCTATAATGGTAAAATCACAAGGGGTAAGCCTTGCATTTCTGTTAAAATTTGCAAAAATCGGGTAAATCAAAGGGGTAAGCCTTCCATTTTAGTCAAAAATGGGCTTTAATCGGTTAAAATCACATGGGGTAAGCCTTGCATTTTGTCAAACATTGGCACAAACTCGGGTAAAATCACAAGGGGTAACCTTGCATTTTTGTCAAAAATCTTATAGTAAATCACAAGGGGTTAAGCCTTGTATTTTTTTCAAAAAGGGCTTATAATCGTCAAAATCACAAGGGTAAGCCTTGCATTTTGTCAAACATTGGACAAACTCGGGTAAAGTCACAAGGGGTAAACTTGCATTTTTGTCAACAATTTGATAAAATCCAAGGGTAAGCTTGCAATTTAGTCAAAAATGGGCATATAATAGGTGATTCACAAGGGTTACTGCATTTTTTATCAAAAATGGGCTTAAAATCGGGTAAAAATCACAAGGGGTAAGCCTTGCATTTTTGTAAAACATTTGCAAAACTCGGGTAAATTACAAGGGTTCCTTGCATTTTTGTCAAAAATGGGTATATGTCAAAATCACAAGGGGTAAGCCTTGCATTTTGTCAAACATTTGCAAAATCGGGTATATCACAAGGGTAAGGCTTACATATTATCAAAAATGGGCTTATAATCGGTATAAAATCACAATGGGGTAAGCCTTGCAATTTTCTAAAAATGCTAAATCAGGTAAATCACAAGGGGTAAAGCCTAAGTAAGCCTTGCAATTTTGTCAAAAACGGGCTATAATCGTATAAATCCACAAGGGGTAAGCCTTGCAATTTTGTCAAAAACGGGAAAAAATTGGGTAAAATCCCAAGGGGTTAGCCTTACATTTTTTTTAACAAAAGGGCTATAATCGTATAAAATCACAAGGAGTAAGCCTTGCATATTTGTTAAAAATAAACGGGCCAAAATCGGGTAATCACAAGGGGTAAGGCTTACAATTTAATCAAAAATGGGCTATATTTGGGTAGAGTCACAAGGGGTAAGCCTTGCATTTTTTTCAAACATTGGCACAAAGTTTGGTAAAGTCACAAGGGGTAAACCTTGCATTTTTGTCAAAAATGGGATAAAATCACATGGAGTAAGTCTTGCATTTTTGTCAAAAACGGGCTATAATCGTATAAAATCACAAGGGGTAAGCCTTGCATTTTTGTCAAAAATTGGCAAAAATCGAGTAAAATCACAAGGGGTTCGCCTTGCATTTTTGTCAAAAACGGGCTATAATCGTATCAAATCACAAGGGGTGCCCTTGCATTTTTGGTTAAAAATGGGAAAATTCGGGTAAAGTCACAAGGGGCAAGCCTTGCATTTAAAAAAAGGCTTTTTAATCGTTTAAAATCCCATTCGAATATAGCCCGTTTATGACAAAAATACAAGGCTTAACCTTTGTGACTTTAACCGAGTTTGTGCAAATGTTTGACAAAAAAGCAAGGTTTACCTCTTGGGACTTTAAACGATTATAGTCTTGCATTTTGTCAAAAATTGGCACAAATCGGGTAAAATCACAAGGGGTAGGCCTTGCATTTTTCTCAAAAATTTGCTATAATCGTTTAAAATCACAAGGGTTAAAGAAGCCTTGCAATTTTGTCACAAACGGGCTATATTCGTATCAAATCACAAGGGGTAATTGCCTTGCATTTTTGTCAAAAATCGGGTTAAAATCACAAGGGGTTAGCCTTGCATTTTTGTAAAAAATTGGCACAAACTCGGGTAAAGTCACAAGGGATTTTTGTCAAAAACGGGCTATAATCGTATAAAATCACAAGGGGTAAGCCTTGCAATTTTGTCAAAAATGGGAAAAAATCTGGTAAAATCACGAGGGGTTAGCCTTGCATTATTGTCACAAATGGGCTATAATCGTATAAAATCACAAGGGGTAAGCCTTGCATATTTGTAAAAAATGGGCTATAATCGGGTAAACTCACAAGGGGTAAGCCTAGCATTTCTGTCAAAAATTGGCAAAAATCGAGCAAGCTACAACGACTAGAAGTAGTACGGTACCCAAACTGCGCAAAATATATCTTTCTATTGCAACGACACAGCCCGAGTTTTTGCCAACCGAGGTCGGAAAACTATGGAAAGCCATAAATGCAAAACAAAAACAGATCGCCACAGTTTTTAACAATGTTACACAAATATTCAAAAATAGTGTTGAATTTGTTGGAAACAAAGCAACCAATCATGAGAGGTACTTTACTTAGTTGAAAGTTTGCAGAAAATGTTAAAATTTTGTTGAAACATCTATTAACACGATTGAGTGTTTTGCTAACATTCGTCCTTCCATGCCAACCAGCGCGGTTTGTTTATCAACAATGGAAAAGTAGCCGTTCTCACTTAGAGTCCCGATTGAAAATGTTACCTAACTTCGGTCTGTTAGTGCAGTCGACACCGTTTGCGTAACGCAGTTAGCGTATTGATATGACCGTAACATTTGCACTCATGTTTCTTCAATTTTTCATGAGTTTGTGATGTTATTTAAAATGTATTTATTCCATTGTAAGTTGTAAAATGTAATCATGCCTCCAGGATGTTTTTTTAGGGGTGGAAAAAACTGTGACAAAAAAATTAATCTGCGTTAATCTTCCATAACTGATGGCTCAGAGGTGTCTTGAAAATCAATAGTGACCTTTCCTTGGCAAAAAACGTGAACGCCCAAAACGTAACTCGGACTCCACGGTATCTAAAATTCACCCCAGGTGAAATGGACACAAACAATGGAAATCCAGCTTGGAAAAACACGTCAATCTTACTTAACTTTAATTTGACAGATTGAAAATGACTTTTCGTTTGATAACAGTCAGGTTGAATGGGCCTACTTGATCGCGCTCTTTGTTTAGCTAAGTTGATTATCCCAGGGGTGATGACAAACTCGAAATCGCGCTTGTTTTTCAGAGAACATGGATTACAAATAAGGGGGGTGAATAGACGATGCAAACAATTCCTCGCGTAATCAAACTATTCGTTCTCAGACTGCGCAATCTGTTTCTTTGGCACGAGTAATGTACGTTTGAGCCACTGAACTCTTGCTGACCCCTTTCATAATCGACTACTTCGCAATTACTCGGTACGCGTGCATTAGCCGTGGAATGAGGTGCATGCTGGTCTAGGTAACGACAAAATTTGTCACTAGCTAGACCAGCATGCACCTCATTCCACGGCTATCGCATGCGCACTGGGTATTTGCGAAAAAGGTCTATTATTACTTCAAACACTCAAACAGCGCCCTCACTGAGGCAAAAGGAGGTCAGCTCAGTGGAAGAAAGCTGTCCTCGGTAAAAACGTGGGCGTGACTTCAGCGTACCGGCTGCGTTGCGCATTATGCAAGGTAATGACTGAATAGCGGATTGCGTGTGGGCGCCATTTTGAAATCACATTATCAACGCGTGCCGTGCGTGTTGTTATGCAACTTTTCAAAAGAAGTATACAATGAACTTTTTACATTTTTTATTTTCCAAAACGGCCACAGTGCGGTGTGTCGGCGACTTCACGGTCATAGACCCGACCTGCTAACCAGTCAATATAACTATCATAGAGATCTGTGGACGTACACAGTCTTTATCCATTATTTGAAATCTTGAAATGGGAATTAGGAGGTTTTGATCAAATTATTGAGAATGGCCTTTTTTGAGGGACAATCCTTAAAGCTGAAAGGTTTAACTGTAATGCATTTTGCGGCTGGGATGTGCTGGACACGAAGCCTGTTCTACAACAGGGTCTCCAGGGACAAATTAAAGTTTTGCTCAATGCACTCAGTTTCCCAATTATAGGTTTAGTCATAATGAAAATGGAAAGAAAATTACAAGTCTCTAACCTCACGTTAATGCAGTGCAAATTGTAATATGATACTCTTTCAGGGCGACATCTGGAACAAAACGTCATTGGATATTAGCAATACATGGGGTCTGTACAATAAACAAGATGAATAATTGCGTCAGCCAAAAGGTCAAATTCAAAGCTTTTTTTTTCATTGAATATCATCAACATTCAGGGTGAAGTAACACTTTACAAAAATGACAGATCGATATACTTGAAATGTGACGTCATTGGATGTTTTAGGATGTTGACAAAATTCCAATGGAATGGTATCTAGTACACTGACATTTTACACCGTTTTAACGTGAGGGTAGAAACGCAAACTTCTTTCGACGTGTAAGCCACTCTAAGTGATTAGAATTTACGCCTGTACGAACAACTTCTGAGATGAAAATGGAGGCATTTCAACTTTATCCCAATTTGTGTGTCACTCATTAGTGACACTTCATTTAAATAATTTGACACGTATTAATTTGTCAACAATTGCCTACGTAACTAGAAATGCAGCATCATAACGTGATTGTCACATAGAGTCACTTTTTTTAAAGAAAGTATTATGGAATGATTACCCGATAAAAAAAACATATACTTTTGGGGCAAGAAAAAGTATGTAAATCCCTGCTGTATTATTGGTTAAAATTGTTGGCCACTGGTGAACAAATTGAACTTCCGGGTGACATGCAAAAGATCAAGTTCCGTTCAAAAAATAATGAATGTTGTTGACCATTAAAGGTTGGGTCATACTTTTGTAATGATCCCGTAAAAAAGGGTATAATTTTTAAGCTTACTGTAAAGATTGTCATGGTAATATAAGTATCCTGCGATATTATTTCATCTGAATTGCCCAAGTTGCTTCACTAATCTAAGTAACCTAAGTTTTTCAAAACATTGGAATGTTCAAAGATCGCCTTCAGTCGACTTTTGGAAATTCAAACTTCCGTGGTGTCCGTTTGTGGATGGTGCAGGCAGAGATGCGGTTGGTACCCGCTGTCACCTCGTTACACTTGGACGGATTCGACTTTCTTTATGAAAATACCGTGACCGTTTTTTGTTTTTTTTCCTCTCATCAAGTAGACACAATATTCAGCTGAACTTTCATATGTAACTTGTAGTGTAAATTTATTGACTTTTGGCCTATCAATCAGCATTATGTGGAAAAAACAATAATCCTACCTTTTAAAAACGAGCCTAGCCTTGGGCCATGTATCCTGGTCAATATACTTTAGAGTGGCTTTGTTTACTTTTATAAATATAAATATAATATGCGGCTCCTTCTTTATGAAAACAGTGCTTGAATTACAACATTTTTAGAAGGATTGTGATTGAGTAAACATCAATGCAATCCCTTCAGTTGTTATAATTCTTTAAGTGCAATTAGTAAACAGTGGCTTAATATATTTTTTACACAACGTCAAATTTAACTTGCAAAACTTTCTCTTCAAGGTCTGAATAGAAAATGCTGAAACTAAATAAATTGGTTAAAAGTGCCAACATTTATTTAGTCTTAAATATATTTATCTATTCTCTATTAATATTTGGGGGACATTGAATGGCTGCAGTCGTGACTGCAGCCATTCCAATGTCCCCGTGAATAAATAAAGCCTAGAGAAAAATATATTTAAAGGAACATTACAGAATTGGTTTTTGCTAACAAAACAGTTGCTGGCAGTGTAAGCACTTTATGTAATCCACCATATACATAAACTGACAGATCTGTTGAAGTTTGAGATCGATCGGCCATCTGGGTCACGAGAAAATAGTGAAAAACCGATTACACATTTGAATGAAATCATATAGATTCAACAAATGAATAAAACGCTCACTGAGCGATAAACTCCAATCGGAAAATTAGTTTATTCATTTCTCATTAAATACGGCGTTTCAGACAGAAATATTTCAAGGGATATTTTCGACTATCATCATCATTAGACCGTGTAAGTTTTTTGTAAATCTGTGATCAAAAAGTATATTTTTACAAGTTTTTTCCTCCCAATTCTGTAATGTACCTTTAAGACTAAATAATGTCAATCATTTTACTCGTGGATTTACTGTTCAGTGAAGAATATTTCTATCTCTCATTTATGACGTGTTGAACATGTATTGCAGGATGGCATAGTGTCTTTAACCTACAAAACCAACTAGACCTTTCTATTGTATACACTAACTGACCACCGTTTTTATGGGCGGCCTTGGGCTGGCACAAATTTGCCCTTTTTTTTAAATAAATTATATATTATATATATATATTTTAGGGGGGCAGTGAAGGCTGCCTCTACTTTTGCCAAACGAGATTGAGAAACATCTTGGCTAGGACGTTTACAAAAGAAAGGTTTACTTTTCATTAGTGTTTAGTCGATGGGAGGATGGCTGTGCAGTTTGTAGACCATCGTCCCAGTCACTACATTATACCATCATTGTACTTTCAAGTTAATTCTTTGTAACAAGTAATGAAAGATACTAAACTCAAACGACCCGTTTCATAAAACTTATATTAAGCGCTCACCACAGAATAATCTTGCTGACCAAAAACAGGTTACAAGCCAAGTTGCCAAAACCATCAACATGTTGCCTGGTATCCATTTTTTTTTTTTTTTTTTTTTTTTGCGTAGCAATTTATTCTGCACCATTTTCTGCGGAAATTCTTTCTGATATTGTGAGCAGTCAACTTGAGTAATGCATAAGTTGTTAGATGTGCGAATGCAACTTCTACATACAGTCAATAGGCAATCGTACACAACTATAGTGAGTGCATGGTCGGACCCAAGGGGCGTCAAGGATGCACCTCAGGTCTTGTTTTCACCTATAAAACCATCATCAAAAGAGGAGACCTCGTGGGTACTCGAGAGGCACTTCCTGCAAAACAGTCTTTTCAATGCCTTTCTGAACTCCAAACTGAAGCCGTACAGGAAAGGGTTGAGGGTCGAATTCAAGTAGGCCAACCAATAGGAAGCCTCGTACAGTTTCCCTGGTATGCATTTACAAAACCCATTGATGGGAAACAGGACAACGAAGGGGAGCCAGCAGATGAGGAACAGGATCACGATGATGCCGAGAGTTCGGGCAGTTCGTCTGTTCATTTCCGCGTGTTTGGCTCGAGTCTTGCGCATCCTCAACTTTTTCATCTCTACTGCAGTCGACTCGGGGTTCATAGAAGCCACGCTGAGCGACAACGACGTCACTACTGTGTCGTTCATTGGTTCCAGACATGCAATACTGTCATCAAGTCCGCCATTTTGTCCCGTAATATCCAAGTTGATCGCTTTTGGTTCGAGTGAACAATTACATTGAGACATCTGGGTGTCGGCTGATGATACCTGTCTTTGTACCGACTCGTTACCGGTGATAAATCCTTGGTTCTGATACGCATGCGTAGACGCAAGCTCCAAAGGTTCGTCGTTGGGTTTATAGGTGCGATGCGATTGTCCATTCGTAGAATCTGGGCTAGCAACTTGACCTGTGTTGTACGCATGTCCTTTCATTTCCTTACAATCTTCAAGACTCTCGATATTTCTAAATTGTCTCTTCACTGCGAAGTACACCTTCATGTACAGGAAAACCATTGCAAACATTGGGATGTAATATATACCTATAGAAGACAGAAGTATATATATGGGATCAGTCAAGTACGAGCATTCGTTTTCTGGCCCAAAGTTTCCTTCAGCAAAGCGGAAAGAAATAATCGCTGGTACCCAGCACAGGAATGATGTAACCCATATACAGGCAACAAAGAACAGCGCCCTCTTGCGGCTTCTCCGTCCCATATGTTTGAGCGGTTGAGTCATGGCCCAGTAGCGGTCCAGCGATATCATGCATAGACTCAGCATCGAGGCGGTACAGCACACGAAATCAAACACGATCCACAGGTCGCATATGAGACCTCCCAGAGCCCAGTAGCCCAACACCGAATAAGAGGCCATGCAGGGCATGGCCAGAGCTCCCACAATGCAATCCGCAGCTGCCAGGCTGATGATGTAATAGTTACTGAGCTTGCGCAGTTTGCGGTCGACGACAACCAATATGATGATGATGGTATTGGGAATGAAAGTGATCAGAAATATGAGGGATGCAACGGTTACCGCGAGGGCGTATCTGTACGTTAGAAAAGGCACATCGTTAGCCATATTTGGTATTGGTGACGTCACATTGTCAACCTCATTCCCCATAGTCACTGAAATGTGACTATGTGTGGCAAATGTTGCCATGGTGGCAGTTGATGTTGCATTATCCAGCATAGATGTATTCGGTGATGTCATAGTTGATCCAAACATTCGGATGCTATCACTGTACTCGAACACAATTCATCGTTGTGGCGAAAATAGTGAGTTGTCCACAATGCATGAATTCAGCGTTTGTTATTCAATAAGAGTTCTGTACTCTGATGGGCTGGGCCAGCTTACCGAGAAGGTAGTAACCTTTATGTGCGACCTCAAACAGTTCAGTTGCTTTATCCAAGTCCGAAGCCTACGGTAATACACGGTCGTTCTTCAACATCCTGTAACAAAACAACAAGAGGATTTTTAGACGAATAACTTATACTGTACAGTCAAATTGTTCTTCAAAACAATAATTCACTCATATTTTGAACGGATTTCGGTAACATAGGAACTGCCGGTACACCGCTCTTCGATTTGAAAAGATTAAAATGAGAATAGCTTTTTTTTTAAAGAAATACTCTGAAACGCTATTAAACACAATGGTGTCATTGTTATGTTTTTTTTCGCTTTCGTATGATGCGTGGCATAAGGCTCACCTAGTAAAGATGGCGTCTACTGGGAACTATCTATAATCTATGCATTTCATTTTTGTCTTCAGTCCGGGAAATCGGTTCAAGTTTTAAAAATTAAACACAACGCAGTCATTAAACCTTACGCGATGTGCTTACAAACAAAACCCCTTTTCACGATTAAACGTAACCATGGGCATCAATCCGGGGGGGGGGAGGGACACGTCTCCTCCAACTTTTTAAAGGTTGGGTGACAATTAATGTCCCTCCCGGTTTCTTTTAAACCTCGTGTATCTCGTATAGGGCACTTGTGTGTGCCATCTCTGTTCTAAACTCTTGAAGCTTCTCATGTTGCAGGCAAGATGACATTAAAAGGCTACTGTCTTCTGTATTGTTTACTTACAGCGATGCTCTTTCTGTAAAGATTAACCCTACAGTCATTGTACCGCCCAAAACCGCTCGGCCGCTCGAGAGAGCGGCCCGTATTATTTGACTTGAAACTTGGGGAAAATGTTAATGGCAATGATAACGTGCAAAAGCCCGGCAAAAGTATTTAAGCATCGTCGCTGTTGTAGTATACATGTACATTATGGTGCATAAAGCAATGTACATGTACAGGTCTGCACCACACAGAGAAACATCGTCGCTTTTGTAGTAAGTATACATTAAAGTGCGTAAAGCATTGTACATTAACTTATAGTTTCATAATTACACTATAATAAGCACAAGGACCAAACCACAAAATTTTAAAACTCATGCCCAAGTTTAAGTTTAATATAAACGATTATTGTGTGACGCCACTTTTGCAAAATAAAGGATTATTGGTAGGACACGGGTTTATTGCTGCCCACTTATTCAAAGTTACGTCCATGTGCCTCGCAGTCTAGTTGATTTGTGAGAGTAAAATTTCATTTGAGCCAGTTGATGTTACAGAGATATTTCCAGTAAAATTGAAGATCGATATGAATCAAAAGTGCTTATAAAGTGCGTCTATTTCTCTGTTTTTAGACATACAGAGGCTTAATTTCTCACCACTAAAACGCCAAAGCTCGAAGCTTCCTGGGGCGAAGCCCCCTAAACCCCCATCAGGGGCCGAAACGCCGGCCCGGGTCAGCTCCCTCACCCCCCCCCCCCCCCACAAGCTATAATTCCGGGGCGGGCTGTTGCAGTCGGCGTTGCGAATCTAACAAGTAATGCAGAAAGTTTGTCAATGCATAAATATTAATTTCAAAACAGTTTTTCGATTCATCGTTAACAAAGAAGAGATGTTGAGGGATAATTCATGAAGGACACCGTTAACCCCTTTATCCACTGGACCGCCCAGCCAGCCAAAGCGGTACACTGTTACACGCGGTAGGAGAAATCGCTCACCAGCTTGTGTTTATTTGGAGAAATAAAAGTAACATCGAAATTAACTATAGGTCAAGTCAATAGCAATCATTTTAAATTTTCCCCTTTCACAGTTGCCTTGCTATTAAAATGTAAACGCTAATGATGATTACACAATTGCAGCTCTCATCAACACCAAGCTCATTTGTAACCAAAACTTTAATTTTCTTTCATCATGATGATGCTGTAAAAAAACTAACGCCTTAGCAATTAATCAATTGATACCAGGTAAAAGCCTTCACAGTATATTGTGTATTGCACTAAAAATAACTGCCATAAAATTTACCGATAACCGTTAGCGAAAGACACTTATTGTTCCCAGGGATTTATCCCTTGCCGAATTGAAAGAAGCTGTAATTAAATGACAATATTATCGAACAGGTCAAAACATTGTTTTCGTGAATAAGCCTAACAAGCCTTGGGTATCTTTTAAAATTTGAACCAAGTTTCTAGCAAGTCCAAAATTTTGTTTTACAAAATGTGATAACTAATTTTCCAGTTGTACTTGTGTAGAAAGACCTTAGCAATGCTGTACATTTATGAAGTTTTAAAAGTACGGTTAAAAAACATACGGTATATACATACGTGTGTTTGACAACCAGTTGGTTATGAGCATAGAACGATGAACTTAATATGGTATGAGTTGCGAAATTGACCCCGTTACGTTCCTTTTACAATACGATTTTGTAGATCTAAGGTGGTTAATCGAATTATTTTACTTCACCTTTCGACCCAAGGCTGTGCTCCGTAATATATGGGTTGATGTGACTGGCTGCTTAATGGATCGGTCTGTTCAGTTTCCAGTAATGATGATTAGCCTCCCCAATTTACCTAAATTAAGGGACGCGTGCAACCGACAGTTGACAACCGTTGTATGGGTAAACAGCAATAATTCCTGGTTTAAGTATTAATAATACTGGTTTCTGGTTACGGATGATGTTTACACGTCGTCATGGACAAAATGTATTCACGGGAAATTTCTGTTGACTTACTGTCAAAGATTGGGAAATGGGGCAACAGCGAGACGCTGCGTCGCCTCCCTATATAGGGCCGGGGGCAAACGTCCATGGAGCAAATCTTAAACTGCATTTTATTTGTATTTATAACACCGCTTACCAAGATTCTGCATTTTGATTGGTTTAGAGAGCAGCGCGTCACATGATATGTCTTGTTTTTATTAGGAAGCCGTGCGAACGCTCCGCGCTGCACACACAGCGAACAAAGTACTTTACCCGTAACAACCAATGTATTATATCCACAGCAACCCGTGCACTATACCCATAGCAACAGCAACCTCTTAGTATCTAAACGTATAAGCAAAATATATGTATGGGGTGTTATATAAAACAAAAACATAGACCTTATGCAATGATGTCATCAAGCCGCCATCTTAGAGGTAAACTGATGATGAAACGATGGAAACGCACAGATTAGTACGTACGGCGCATAGGATTGGCCAATGAACATCTTCCTTTTGACCTCTAGGCTAGGGCGCCCTACTCAGATGACGTCACGTGCATTAGATATATTGACTGCTTTTACTCGTACTATGGTTAAAACAACTCGACTCCCTCGGCGATCCCCGGAGTGGTCAATTTTAGCGCCAAGGGTCACATTGGGAATAGCAACTTTTACCATATTAATAATAATAATAATAATAATACCTAGTTCTTGTATAGCTCATTTTACAATAATGTACCAATGCGCTTTACATTAGTGCCCTGGTCGTTGGGCCAAAAGCATTCCTGTAATCTTTCTCAGCACCCTTGGGAGTATACATCACAGCCCCGAGCTGCCGTGGCGCTCCGAAGGCTTTTTCAAACACAACATCAACCTCTATCCTAGCAGGTACCCATTTATACCCCTGGGTGAAGGGAAGCAATTATAGTAAAGCATCTTGCTCAAGGACACAAGTGTTCGAACCCACAACCCGATGACTTAACCACCAGAACTCGAATCCGATGCTCGACCATGACAACATAGCACTCAAATCAGTCAATGTATACATGTTGTATCTAGAAACGAACGTTCTTACTAGAATTTCTTGCTCAAACACATCATCAAATTACCCTAAAAGGGAAACACGAATAATTATCCGTACATCTCTCCTTTTACCTTTTATCCAAATCAAAGTAAATCGATTTGCTTTCACTTATATCCGTTGACAATCCTATACAAAAACATAAAGATGTTTGTTCATCTTTTGTTGATCGCGTATTTAGTGACAAGTGACAAGTGATGGTCCGTACATCTCTCCTTTACCTTTTTATCCAAATCAAACGTAAATCAATTTGCTTACACTTATATCCGTTGACAATCCTATACACAAAAAATAAAGGATGTTTGTTCGTCCTCTGTTGATCGCTTATTTTAGTGACAAGTGACAAGTGATGGTCCAGCACTAGGAAACTAACCCAATTGCAACCTAAAAATGGAGAAAGAACAAGAGGAAAACAGACGAGAAGATGGAGAGACGAAATCTACACGGAACACACGACAGCTAGAATAGCAACAAGGAGAAGCGAATGACATTGCACGAGGAGAGCTTCATCCAACAATAGACGAACACAGCATGGTAAGAAAACACAAACAATTGAGGTTGGGCAGGTGTTTTTTTTAATGCAGGTTTGCCCCCCCCCCCTTCCCCCCAAAAGAGTCTAAAAGCTAGTCTCGGTAAGGAACTATAGGAAAGACAATATTTAAGATTAAAATAATCCAGGGGAGCTGAAGGTAGGAATTGAATATTCCTCTTAAAAGAGTCTAGATTGTATAGATTGGAGGGGAAGTATGCACCAGGCAAGGACTTCCAAAGAAACACAGCACGTGGAACAAAGCTCCTAACAGCTGTAATGCTTAATACTTAACCTTAATTTTACACACACAGATTAAAGGTGTGTTTATCTTATAAAGTCTCAAACGAAAACTATCAAACGGACCTTTTCTTTTTAAATGCTCGCTCATATTCTTTAGAATGACTTGCGGTTCTACTTTTGGTGGATTTGTGTTTATCTGCCAAGTTAGGTTGCAAGTAGGCTGCTCATTTGGTAGTCTGAATAAAAAGATATTCAAACATAGTTTTGCTATATACGTTATCGTTGGAACATTTCTAACAGATGTTTACTCTGGTGAGTTGTACCCAAACAATCTTTGTTAAAACAAAGAGGAGGGTGCTAAGTGTTTTTATGAAGTTGGTTGTGCACCACTTTTTTTGATTGGCCATACACAATCCCCGACGCTTCTGGTTTGTTTTGGGTGGGGTTTTTTTCCTTCAAAAGTTCTGCTAATGTTGCTATGCGTGCTCAAAGTCTGGGTTTCTTCTTTTTCTTCTGTCATTTTCATTAAAATGGCGACCCAAGGTGTGTATGCTATTTCGTTTAAACCTTGATACCGTCTCCAGATTATTGGCCGCGGTCAGGGTGACAACGTTGCGGCTGCGTTTGAGCTTAGGCTGCCCTGAGCGACAGCCGTAGCCGCTACTGCCAATTCGGAAACGGCCTCGTGATCTACAAAAATAACTCTCACACAAAAACGAACGATGATATCATAAATATTACATCCATCATTTACATTTACCGTCTCCCCAAAAAATTCAATCCTGCGAGCTCAAATTCAGTTTTGCGATCCACTCAAAACTAAATCAATCATTAAAAAGAGTTCAATACACATTATTATTTTGGAAAACTTTTATATTTCATCTTAGGAGGCTTTTATAATAGCTGTTTTTTTTCTTCTTCTTTTCTTTCTTTTATTTATACGTTATTTAAAGGTATTAAATAAAGGTAATTGTAAAAAAAAAAAAAAGACACTGTGGTAAATTATTCAAACTGCTGAATGTTCGTGTTTGTTTGCGTTGATCCTATGGGAATAGACTGTACTATACAACAAATAAAGATATTTGATTGGTTACGATCTAATTAGTGATGTTGTGGGCTCAGCTACAGTAGGGCTTGCGACGACCATGCATGCTTTAAAAGGGCCTCTACGTTCCACACGGAGTTACCTTGTACAATCCTTTCAAAACAACTATGGGTTCTAAAATTAAACCGATGAAACTTAAATAGTCCACTCGTTTGGAACAGAGAGTAATGTATCTGCTCATTGATAAACGGTGAACCGTGCATTTTCATTTAGTATGCTATTTATAACATACGGGTACACATACGAGAAGTGATTGCCAAATTGAACGAAAGACCTTTCTGGGCAATAATGGTACGACTATACCAGTCATTCTTAATAAGATTGCTGGCATTTTAAAAGAAAATATGGCTTCTAAATAGGATGCATCACTTTAAGTTAAAGATACCCTTTTGGAGTTGAAAACTTTCAAACTTAATGCAAAAATTTACTACTAACTGTGACCTTGGCTATCTGTTATTTTGCTCGCAGTTATATTGACATTTCAGGTACATTCAGAGTATGTCAAGCTATCGCAGTTTCCTTTTCAGTAGATGGCAGTCATTTGAATTTTGTGAAATTGCTTGTTATTCTACCTGATTTTTCTTTTCGAAGTTCAAATCTGCGATGGCCCTCTTACCAAATATCTTTCTCATGACATACTCTGACTGTGTGCACACATTCCCCATATAATCCCCATTATTTGCCCCACTATGCCATAGTTTTTCTTTTCATTCAAAAATATGTGGCTGGTTGAATGGTCAGGTAGAAGGAGGGTTGACTGTGCACTGAGTGGACGCTTTCACCACGATGTCATAATCACTGGATGTCTTAATTGTATCTTTCATTCAAAAACCACAGTGGATGATATAGAATGATCGGACAGTAGGAGGGTTGACTGTGTACTGTGTAGACGCATTCACCACATGATATCATATTGCAGGCTGGCATAGTTTAGCTATCAGTCAAAACCACAGTGGATGGTATAGAATGATCGGACAGTAGGAGGGTTGACTGTGTATTGTGTAGACGCATTCACCACAGTCATGATAGCATACTGCACTTGGGATTTTGCACTAAATCATAATGACTGCAAACTATTGTTTCGCCCTTAAATAAATTACACAAAACTGGGACCTGACCCACGCCCCCTAAGAAATGGGAAATTGTTTAGTGTAGGCTATCAAGGACTTTGGCTCCCCATTAGGTCTTTGCACTTTTGAGAAACTGGCAAAATAGACAAAACAATCATGGTTAACGGCACGTACCTTCATTCAGGGTTAAATTACGAACGACTTATCGAGGCAGAATAACGACTGTTGTTCATGTATAATTTGTCAGATAAAGTCAATATCTAAATATTGTCAACCCCCTTTCTCAAGAACAATTTATTGTTCGTAGCAAGCAATATACTGATGACCTACACTAATCACCCACATAATTATTTATAATTTGAAGTCCAAGGCTTTTTGCTCTATAATCTCTAAGAGCTATTTTTTTATGGCAGTGCGACCCTTTCTTCCTAGCTGTTTTAATCCACCATTAGCCTACGTAGGCCTGTTCTGCGATGAAAAGAAATTGGGCTTCGAACACTGAATGAGAACGCTTGTGTTTAATTGCAATTTCCAAAATTGTTGTTTTCATTTAGAAACGTAAATAGAGTTGTCGCCTACATTCTGAAAATAAACATTTACAGTCCGAAATCCGATTTTTGAAAACGGTGATGGAGGATTTCAACATTTTCTCGTGACTCCCGATGACCGATTAAGCTTAAACTTTCAAAGGTTTGCTACTTATATATGTGTATGGGCACATAAAGGGCAGATATCTTTGGCAACGGTACTATTGTTTGACACGTGCTTTGAGACATCTTATTTGTTACAGAAATTGCCATTCAGAGAGACCACCCCCCATGTCTCCTTATTCATTGTTTACCCCCTTTTTCTGTGTGCTTACTGCTTCTCTCTCTATTCATGTATTTCCACTTGACTGCTTCTGTTTCACTTGTATACCTGGTTTGTGTGTGTTGTCATGTCATTTAGCCTTCGAGAAAGACTCTGCTAGGGTCGAAACGTTTTGCATTTTTCCTTACAATTATTTAGTCATACTTTTCATTAGCCATTTTTTAGATAATTTACGTTGGACACATAATTGCAAAGTTTGGTTCGGGTAAATCTGTCTGAATAGAACAGAACCAAACGGTGTGCTTCTACGGTGTTCGACATTATCTCATTATCTCATCAATTTACCTTTAAAGGCACTGGTCACTATTGGTAATTACTCAAAATAATTGTTAGCATAAAAACTTACTTGGTAACGAGCAATGGAGAGCTGTTGATAGTATAAAACATTGTGAGAAACGGCTCCCTCTGAAGTAACGTAGTTTTTGAGAAAGAAGTAATTTCTCAGTAAAATATTTGAATTGATTTTGAGACCTCACGCTTGAGGTCTCGAAATCGAAATCAAGCATCTGAAAGCACACAACTTCGTGTGACAACATGGACAAGGGTGTTTTTTCTTCCATTATTATCTCGCAACTTCGACGACCAATTGAGTTCAAACTTTCACAGGTTTGTTATTTTGTGCATATGTTGAGATACACCAAGTGAGAAGACTGGTCTTTGACAACTACCAAAGGTGTCCAGTGTCTTTAAGACATAACTTTATCCCTAAATGGTTCTCAAAGGTCGTTTAGCTTCATCGATTAAAAAAAACAAGTTTCGGTATAGCTACCGAAACGGAGCCCTTCACGAATGTATCTCAGTACGGTAATTCATACGTTTCAAACAACGGTCCCCTAACCGGACAAGGATAGTAGATATTAAGTCATCTTTTAGATGAATTAAAAGGTCTTAACATACTTTTTTTTTTCTCTTTCTCAATTTAGAGATCAATGTAGAGCCCCTAAACAGAAAGGTAAAACAAAATATTGAAAAGGTAAAACAAATATTGAAATTATTTCGTTCCCTTAAAATATCAATTCATTACCTTGAAATACTATTTCGTTACCTACTATTTTCTCTCTCGAAATAATAACATTGCGAGGGAACGTAATAAAATTAATTCTAGGAAACAAAATAAGAAAAATAGTATTTCGAGGGAAATTGTTTAACTTTGTTTCCTTTTTAAATTGTTTTTTTACCTGTCCCTTTAGAAGCTCCGTAGAATAACAATGTTCATTACTTTAGAGTGTGATAATTAAGGTACACTGATGCCACAGGAAAAAATTACGAAAAGGCAACGACGGGAAAATAAACACCAAAAGGGAAGTTAGGCAAGGTGAGCCGTTAACACCAATCTAGTCACTGCATGGATGGAGGCGGTTACAAGAAATACGCCCCTGGAGGACAGTGAGGGCGTAACATGGGTCGTGAACTTGAACTTATTCTCCACAGTCTCCCGTGAAACTATGTGGTACGGGCATGTTGGGGGGGGGGTTAAGCCAACCGTATATATATTGAGGCTAGAATGATGTGCAAGACACGGTATACGGGTATATGGATTACCGATTTGGCTTTCAAGCTCTTTCTCTACGCCAATCCTTCGGTGTTAGCCCGCTGTTTTGATTGCAAATAGCAGTAACGCAAAGAGATGGCCTTTCAGATTATAGTACACACTTATAATCAATCCGCTGCTGTCTCTGACTTTCCCCGTATAGAAGAAATAGTTGACCCTATAATCTCACCCAAGCTATCTCTTTCCACGTCCTGCCCTCTGTCTAATTCACCTTGCGATAAAATCTGTTGAATTTTACGTGATACGATTGGAAATCTGTTGACCATGGGATGTCCATCTCAACGTATTTTCATGTTATTCATTGCAACCAAACCGAAGTCGGGAAGAAAATAGTCATGTCCCTTTATACGACATGGGATGTAGAACTAACTTTGCAGCTGTTTATACTTGGAACCGGGCAAGATCACCACGTGACGATAAAGATCGTTTTGGGCCATATTTTTTCTTTTAAGTAAGAAAACACAAGTCTACAACTTAGGCCTATGCATTGAGGGCGTTACTTTTCCCTCAATATTGCCAGAAACCTTAACACTAACCCTAACACCAACAAACTTCAACACATGGGCTAACCTGCACGGAAACAGGTCAACTTTTACACCAACCAACTCAGACACCAACCAACTCAAATCCTGCACCAGTCAGCACAACTAAACCAATCAAATTCCAACAGTACTAATCAACGTGACAAACTCACACAAGCCTTATGCTGGTTGATTTTGATTGACCCTATGCAAAGACAAATCAGTCACAGTTACTAGATGCACACAGTTTCCAATCCAGCATAATAATAAAACACAATGTTTTCTAGCACAAACCCTCCCCCCAAAAAAACCCCAAAACCCCCAAAACAAAACAATAACAACAAACACACAAATAAACAATAGAAAAACAACAGCAAAATAAATATAAATTTTGTTTTGTAAGTCTTTTTGTGACCTTTTTCTCAAATTGTTGTTTATTTTTATTTCAGGCCTTGCAACTGCATGGAATGGCGTAATTCGCATATTCGTTCCCCTAAAAACATTTGATACTAGCATACAGTCTAAAGATAGTATTTAAAAAAAAACAATAAAAAAAAACACACACAAATGATGTTAGCAATAATAAATAGCTCACTAGATTTTCAACTAAATTAAAACATGAGCTCATTTCTATGCAGGAACTGTGGTTAAGACGAAATATATTCTCATCGGCTCAATGAAAGTCCTTATTTGCGATTTCGTATCCTTAGAGGGGGGGGGGGTTCAAGGTCATATCCAGTTTTGTGATTTCATTTTCCAATAGATAGAAACCTCATGAGAGTCGGGACAAATTACAAATCTCTCAGCTCACAATAAAATGGCGTGAAAGTGCCATTTAACTTGATACTCTTTCAGAACGAAAGCTGAAACATTACGTCATCGGAAATAAGAACCAATTTGGTCTGTACTTTAGAGAGATGAATTTTTGCGCCAGTCAAGAGGTAAAATCAATGCTAAAAAATCTCTGTACAAAAATTTACAGACCATATGTTTATTTAAAATGTGACGTCAACGAACGTTTTCGGATTTTGAGAAAACTTGCACGAGAAGGGTATCTAACACAGTGGCAATTTACACCGTTTTAACATGAGTTTATAAATGAGTAATGTTTTTTTTAATATACTTTCATAACGACTCTATCTCTTGGAAAAATGAATAGATCAAAAAACTTAATTTGATATTGAAGACCTTCATTAATAATCAATTAACTATAAAAAGCTCATAAATATGAGAAAAAAAATATGATGGGACCACTCTATTATATGCAAAAGCTTTTGTCTGTTTTTATCTCATACAAACTGTACTAAGGACCAAGTTGTAGTATCGAGTCTACGTTTTGTTCTATAACATCCAGTATATATAGTAAAATCTAGACTTAATAAATGAAAAACCTATTTATTCAACGGGTCTTGTTGAGACCACCCCTTAGACGACTGGTAATAGTCTAAGGTCACTGTTTGAATCCTTGAAAATATTATATATATATTATATATATTGCGATTCAATGTAAACATTATCAACAGGAGTCTTATAATAAGATTTGATTTGGATCGTTGTGGCTTTGAATGACTGAAGTTGACAGGAAGTAGTTTCTGCACAAACCCCGAATGTTGTCAACCTATGAAATGCAACCCTGCCCCGTCGGCCGAAAGGGACCAACAAGCCTGCCCAGCCACTCAACTCATTGCATGCTTCGTTTTAATTCAAAACATTCCCAGCAACATACAGTCTTGTATGTAAGATTGTTTTTGATTTGGTTGGTCATATAATTATGGCTTTGAATGACTGAAATATCCAGGAAGTGGTTCTGCACAAACCCTGAATGTAGTCACCCTATGAAATGCAACCCTGCCCCATAAGCTGAAAGGGGCAAACAAGCCTGCCCAGCAACTCAAATCATTGGATGCTCCAATGATTTGAGTTACTATTAAAATATGTTTAATTTCCACTACGACACCGTAAACTATGCTTACAACTTTCACCGCTGCCATTTCCTGGGGTTCTCTCCACCTCCATGAGCAAAACAACCAATTCAGTTGAAATCAATACAGGCATCTAAATAATATCACCATACCTTGTAACCGTATGTATCCAGTCTTTCGTTCGGAGTAACTTCATGTCAATCTCAGCAGGAGCAGCCTCCCTAGGATTGCGAGGTATATCTGTCGGTAGATCAGCAACGGGGTACGGTAAGTTACTACGCTCCGGCGAAGACGCTCAAATAATACGAACCCTGGAAGGATGTACCTAAAACAGGGGATTCATTGGCGTTAAAGATATCAGATGTACCATTAGTGTACATCGCCCCCACGTGCTTCATGCACGACCATGGCCGAGTCAAAAGCCTTGGGGATGAGTACGAGCATGCGCTTGCTCTGAACAGTCACCGATATAACATCTTAAACCCCATTAAGCTGATGCCCACTCCCTCAAGAAGTGGCCGTGTAATTAATTGAATCAGAAAGACTGCATGATTGGCTGAATCGGATAATCCACTCACGCGTGAAAATACCAGAGAGCGACCGTAGAGCAACAACCTTTTGTACTGGTGCAAGAGGAGTTAAAGCCCACTATTGTGCAGGGAGAGAGCTGTCACTACCGAACACACCATACAGGCAACCT
The DNA here is from genome assembly GCA_032158295.1 of Pycnopodia helianthoides. Lineage (NCBI taxonomy): Eukaryota > Metazoa > Echinodermata > Asteroidea > Forcipulatida > Asteriidae > Pycnopodia > Pycnopodia helianthoides. Next base: position 6,957,889 of record CM063249.1, read on the forward strand.
AGCTGCATTCTTGTATGGCTAACACGTTACCGGGGATGATCCGTCTTTAAATACAGAGCCAAATTTGCATTAGTTCATTGGCAGAAGCAATCAAATTTGCGAACTAACACGGTCGGCTATTTTGTGGAAGTTTGACTCCACAGAATGGCCGACCGTGTTAGTTCACGAGGTAAAAGGAAAACCACGCAAATTTGAGGCGTATTTGTGTGAATCATTGTATTCTACTTTTAAAACATCTTTCTAACCATATGCATTTTTTTAAAACAGTTACAAACGCTTTTGATAGACGAACTCGCCCGATCCAAGACAACGTGTATCTTTAAAATATTCTATATTAGACAGATTTGAGAGCCCCGAGAAAGTGTTTCAGTGTAAAAAAAAAATGTTGCCCAATTGTGACCTGGGGGTTGTTGACTTCCAGCTTCAGGTATTCTGGATGACATAGGACCTGAAATAAAAGGTCCTATTTTGCTGAGAGGTGTAGGGACATTTTTCAAGATTGATGCTCGGACGTTTTGAAAATTACACCCGTGTAGGGGTGTGTTTACTTGGGGGAGAATAACTTGATGGGCCCAGGGAATCCCCATATAAAATTGAGCCGAGAATAAAAGTTCAAGAGTCAATTAATAATTTTCCCTTTCAAGTTAAAAGCTGTGAGAAGTATTTGTTCGTGTCTTTTTAATATTTAGCATTTTGCACTGTGTGCTATGGGAGATTATTTGGTGGGGTGCACCCTCAATGCTAATACTAATGGACCCCTTGCATTGGCCGCCATCTTTGATGAAACGTGCACGCGTGAAGCGCTATCATTGGCTGAGAGTCGTGCGTAACGCGTACACGCGTGCACTTTCCGTCGTTTTTTTTTCATCAAAGATGGTGGTCAATGACGTCATGTGCAATCCATATATAGTTCCTAGCCGGTGGTTAACGTCCCACCATTGCTGAAAATAAATTTACCCGCGGCTTGGGAGGTTTCTCTCTACGTATAGATAGTTCCCAGTAGACGCCATCTTTACGGGCAAATTGCCTTTTGGCTTGCAGGTGCGTCCAAACGCTCAACTTATTAACGCAGCCGCGTTGTTCACTGACCAATCCTGCAATGAGTTTCGTGAAATGCGCGCGTGTTGCACGCCGTTCTCACACGAAACGCACGACTGTTTGTTCTAAACTGCCCGTAAAGATGGCCGATTTACGTCATACTGCAACCTATCTATATGCTGTGAGTCAAAATCGAGCGACTTCGGCTCACGGTGGCTAATGTATATAGCCGTCAGCTGCGGTGACAGCGCAGTGGAGAATAGGACTTTTCTGCATTCACAGCCATAGCCACTGCCGAAGTCCGTTTCGTTCATCCATAAAAAAAAAAAAACAATAAAGAAGTACTAAGGATCTATGCTACTAATTGTACACGTAATCCAAAGAGACTGGATAATCGAAAACCTTCTGAAACACAAGAATGACTTGTTTGTTATCTGAAACACAAGAGTAACTTATTTGTTAGTTTTTTAATTTGTGGAGGGAGGAAGGGAATACGTCACCCATCAATAGTCATCTCAGTTTGAGGTTTAAAGGCCCTGTACACTTATTGGTAAGATCGAAAAACACAATGTTCACAGATTCACACATTACTTACATGATTTAAAGTAAGTAATGGTAGAAAGGGTTCCTTAAAATATTTCTGCCTAAAATGCTATCGTTTCTGACCTCGTGACCTCGATGACCAATTGAGCTCAAACTTTCACAGGTTTGTTTGTTCATGCATATGTTTAACCACACAAAATGTGGGCACTGATTTTGAGCTGTTACCAAAAGTGTACAATACCTTTAACTAGATAATTTGAGTGCAACTTTGCACATTCTTTTTTATTTACAGACAAATTGAGAAGAAGTAGATTTCCGATAATTCAATCTACATTCAATCAACAACAAAGGACATGGAAGAAACGAGGGGGGGGGGGAAGGAACATCAAATCAAAATTAAATCTGCCATGGTTTTTTTTTTCATTAAAGATCAAGAAGATTTGATAACGTTCGCTGTGATGGATTCTTGAATTTTGCCGTCAATCATCTACTAACAAAAGCCGCCTGCTTCGCTTGCATCATTAAAATAAGCAGTGCTTATGAGATTACGACTGTGCCAAGGGCCTTTCCCCAAGCCCGGCTTTATGCAAACTTACCACAGACTGGGTAACACAATAAGTGTTGACAGTTCTTCGGGTAGGTCTTCGTTGTTCGTGTCTTTTTTGACGGTATTATACAGGATTGGTGGAACTGACAAACTAGTCACAAACTGTGTTCATGTATTGTGTGATCAACCATGTACAAGAAACATCAAACTTGTGATAGTTTTGGGCTGAGTGAGTGAAAAGCATGCACAATTTTCAGCACAAACGCATTGTCCTTTTGTTTTTTAAAGGCATTTGCCACAGAGGGCAATTTTTACTGGCAACTTGGAGGCAACCAACCGCACTGCGTACACAAGGAACACTTCTAAAGCACAAGAGACACTCTTCTAGCTGTAATTCACCATCCCCAAGAAAATAATGAGAAGACTGAAATGTGAATGGATTTTCTTATTGGAGATTGCCTGGAACTGGTTGCCTGTAAATTGACTCGTGTGACATAGCCTTAACAACCGAAATCAGCTGTTGCGGGTTTTTTGTGTTTTTTTTTTTCCTTTTTCTTTTTTTACAGGTTTCCAGATATGGTGTTCTCGAATGATCAGTAAGCTTTCAAACTAAAATTGAACAAGGATGTTTTTATCCGTTCCAATACCTGTAATTCCTTAAACCCATGTCAAACATTGTGACGGTTTGGTCACCTTACTTTATTTCGATGCTGGGGAGCACATTTCAAACGGTTATCCCAAATCTTCGTAAATTAAATAAATAAATAATAATTCAATAAATAAATAAATAAAACAAGACTGCCTATAATTTTAATGTTCAAGATCGAGGCGAATGCGAAGTTTATATTTGCAGAAATGTATGTACAAGATATTGCATAACAAGATCATTTTGCTCTTTACTGCCCTGTTCACATTGACCATAAGCTATTATTTCAAATTGCTTTTTGATCACTTGAGCAGCGAATTATTATTATTTTTTTTTTTACAGTTTTTAGAAATTTTAGGTTTTTTTTCTCGGCAATAAGACAGCACTTCCTGTCTCAGCTGATGCATCCTTACTAGGCCAATCTTAAAAGCTGCGACACCCAGCGTCTTAAGCTACCGATTTTGTAGCGAACGATTCAGAAGTCAGCTTTTGTGATCGTCTTAATTCTGATTGTTCATTCTAGTTTTCTATAACGCATAAAACCAAATCAAAAATACGTTCATGAGCATGTTCATAATATCGAGCTTGTTTCAACTACGGCTTTATTCACAGAAACTCATACTATTGTGTGAATTTTCTTTATCATTTTCAATGTTTTTTGTTTTCTTCAAGCTTCATGTAAAAGCTATTGGAGATGTGCAAAATAGTAAAGACGTCACAATGAAGTCATCGGGTGTTGCGTGACATCCAATTGAACTTCTTCATTTTTTAATCTTAAAACACTGTATCAATTCAAGCAAACGTGCTTTGAACGTGGTTATTTGTGGCTTTGATAATTGTAGATTGTGATAGTATTGTATTTGATTGTGACGACATCATGACGTCAGAAAAATACTCTCTTTTTTGCACACCGGCCGACATTCGATCTCTACAGTCCGTAATTATGACAACAACAATTTGTGTGTCTCGTGCATTTGGTACAACGAGCGTGGCGAATCAGCGTGGCCGATTAGACAAACTTGGGGGGGGGGACGACAAGTACAGGCGCGACGCGCGCAGCAATTAGGACTCGCAGCAGAACCTCTTGCGGTAGGGTGACATGTCGCAGTCGTCGGTGCAAACAACAAATTGCACATTCATACCGTCAAGACCGTAAACTCATCGCTTGAAACTATTTTTCAGAAAAAAGGGTCAGAGCATGTAATAGCCTACCGGTATAATACTGTGTAACATGCCAACAGTGTCACACATCGAAGCGGTATCTTTCTTGTCTCAACGTGTATGTACGGCGTGACCTTGACGTCAAAGGTGCGGTCCGTTGCCCTACTCGGTCGAATCGCACTTGACGTGACACTGCATGTAACGTCGCTACGTCGCTACCACGCACTGCAATCCCTCTATAATAGAACTAGACTTGAAATGTTCAGATTAATTTTATTTCGATGACAGAATCTAGTCTTTTCGGCTATTTTGGTGGTAATTGCAGCACGAACCGGTCCTGCGACGAGATCAATATAACAGAACCGGTCGTGGGTGATGGGACGCCCGCTATCGTCTCAAAAGATTCCCATATACACGTTATGATGTAGTCACTGAGCGACGGCAGTGTGCTGCACGTGTGCAGACGTAACCATGATGGTGAAGAAGATTTGAAACTTACAATCTCCTACAAGTTAAAATAATGTCATCATTAGTATTGAAATTGAAACATGAATTTGATAAAATATTTATAAAAAACTCTAGGACCTATTGATTTTGTGTTATATATATATTTAAAAAAAATCGTTTAGTTTATGGTTTACACCATCTTGAAGACGTCTTGTACAGTCATTTATGCAACAAGAATTTGTTGTGGGGGCATGTGTATTTGGTCACGCTATTTTAGGTGCGTATCTAATTTCTTCAATTTCTTCCTACATGTTTTTATCAACGCCTCTCAGCGATCTGAGACACTGACCTAACAGAGTACGGCCATTACCCTCAATGACATCTCCCACTCCTCCCCCGAAAGTTAAATAAATAAAACCGAATAGAAAACAGCTATTATAAAAAAATAACAGTAACGGTAATAAATAAACGAAACCTGAATAAAATAAGAAAAAACAAAAAAACAAGTAAGAGCATGTAAATAGGCAAGTACATTAAATGTAAGTAAAAAGGGTCAGTGACTATAAGAACCGTAACTACGACATCAATTAGTCAGTTTGGAAACTAGTAAAACAAATGTTCCAAAATAGTTTTATAGACGATTCCTAAAGAGCAATAATCTTGTTTTGAATACCAGGGACCCTTCAAAAGCGACCAGCACGTTGACCCGTATGTCTGAAGGTACCAGAGTACAGAAGATGGTGTAGAAACTGTCAGTTGTAGAATGATGTGGGAGGAAAACCTTATCAGGAGATTAAAAAAATATATGTATATAAGTAGTGCAACCAATCAGCATGCAAAGATCCGTTCCTTTCAATCAAAAACAAGATCAAGTTATTATTATTATTTCTGGTAAACGATGCATTTGTAGCCCAGGCTAAAGTGCAACAAAAAAGTTTACAATTTAAAAACATTACAATGTACATCAAAATGCTACTTCAAAAATAGTTAGAATTCATTATCAAGAATAACAACAAATGAAAAGAAATTAAAAATCCTACTATGCTACCAGTTTTGGCAATTGAGAAATTATAAACAATATCTAAAATCTACCATCAGCCAAGGATAAACAATTATTCATTATATCTTGAGCGATGATAAACGCCATGTCATGGCACATTGATTTTTATTCATTTGTCTGTTTTCTTCAAAGTGCAATGATCTTCCCAGTAGAGTCCCTGATAACCTAGACTGGCCTATTCAATCTTAGAGGGGGATTGTTTTTTGTTTGTTTGTTTGTTTGGGGTTTGTTTTTTGAGAGGCTGCCAAATATTTCCACTCAATACTTCGTGCACAAAATTCTGCATCCATTACAGACCTACCCAGATCTAACCCTCTGTTAAAGTGGAGTCATCACTTCTTTGTAGCAGGCTTCTACTATGTTTAGAAGAGCGACATTGTGGGCTTTCAGCATGTGTTTTCTATTGTCCCTTTCCTTGTTCTTTCCTGTTAAAAACACCCCACAAGTATAGTTCCTACCTAAAAATCACTCCACAATGTATATCTTGTATAAACAGATGTCTTATTGAGAGCCTGTGCTAGGTTCTGAAGTTTCCAACACCCCTCCATCTGCCAATCAAACTGTTTTCAAGCCAGTATTTACTGGAACCTTCCTGCATTTGTTTAACTCCTGAAGGTTACTCCTGCACTTAAGGGTTTTAACGAGAAATTAATCCAGACTCGTTGGTTTGCCAAGGTTAGAAGATAAAGACGAACTTATTAATCATCCTCAGTTCATTTGTGTATGATCATACCCTTAGAAACTACCTCCATGGTCTGATGTATTAACAAAGATGACCTTTAAAGTACAAAGACCGCTCTCGATGCTCCCATAAACAACCTTTTGCTCCACTCAAGAAAAATGACAAAAATGAAACAACGGTATAAACCACACTGCTCTCAGTATTCAGAAGTTGGACAATGCATTACAAAAGTCAGCAGGGAAAAGATTTAGTATAGAAGAACGAGGCACAATTTGCAAACCCTAAATTGGAGGGAAGTGGTACAAAGATTGTAAAGAAGATGTCATTGTCGGTATTTTAGTCTTTTGGAGGAAGTGCTTAAGCGAGGTGAATTTCCCTGCTTCAAAATGGTACAGCATGTATTGATTATTTGCATCCTATAATTCGCTTTGGAACTCGTCTTCGCTCCAGGGACGAATACAGTTTTCCGAGGGTTTAAAAAGGTCTCGGGGAAAGGCATGGAGGAAAGAATGTCAAAGGTAAGGTGTGAGATACGGTTTTAGGTGCGGAGTTATATCTAGTTTGCACTTGTTATAAAAGGTGAGTGTACAAATTACAGGTACAGTTTAGAAGATACAAAGTACAAGGTCAATGTTCATGTAAATATCTGCAAGGATAAAGAGTCAATCGCACAAGTTGTAAATAAAAACAGCAAGGCAAAAACCTACAATCAGCCACTAAAATAAAAAAAACTCAGGCCAGTCTCTTTGCTAAAAAATACTTTCTTGTTTCATTGTTCATCCCTTCATTTCTGTGTCTCTCTCTCTCTCTCTCTTCTCTCTCTCTCTCTCTCTCTCTCTCTCTCTCTCTCTCTCTCTCTCTCTCTCTCTCTCTCTCTCTCTCTCTCTCTCTCTCTCTCTCTCTCTCTCTCTCCTCTCTCTCTCTCTCTCTCTCTCTCCTCTCTCTCTCTCTCTCTCTCTCTCTCTCTCTCTCTCTCTCTCTCTCTCTCTCTCTTCTCTCTCTCTCTCTCTCTCTCTCTCTCTCTCTCTCTCTCTCTCTCTCTCTCCTCTCTCTCTCTCTCTCTCTCTCTCTCTCTCTCTCTCTCTCTCTCTCTCTCTCTCTCTCTCTCCTCCTCTCTCTCTCTCTCTCTCCTCTCTCCTCTCTCTCTCTCTCTCTCTCTCTCTCTCATGGTCAGGCCATTAACTATTTAACAATAATCGCAATGTTTACAAGCTCATTGAGGGAATGATAATGCTCCCTCTTGGCTCTCGAATACTCGTACTGAAAAGTTTCTGTACAGAGTGAAAACGTGACTGCATTTATCAATAATGACCCACGTGCACGATGAACACTGAACACGCGTGATAACATTCGATATTGACATTAATAATGTGTTTTGATTCATGACAAAGAGAGTGTGGTGATCCCTAAGGAAAACCATATCATCGTAAATAATCCCGATACGCTCACGTATAAATATACTGGTTTATTTAGAACGCTAACATAAGTGTTTTATAAGTGGTGCGTTTATACTTGACGGTGGTTGACCGTATGGGATGTGGCTTCTGATGCTGTTAAAGGGACTGTGTTTGTTCCACAAAAAAGGGCAGTTGAAGTAAACAATCTCCCCCCCCCCATGTTTAGATCAGGGAGTTCCATCAATAGCTTCAGATGTTTTTGACGGTACAGTGTTTTATGATGAGAATAGACTCGACATTGACGACGATTTTGTCAAAATCTGTCAAAGATCTTTCAAAATCTATGTGATGTGCAACCGGTTACTAGCGGCAGACCTTGCTGCAATATTTGTAGTTGATTTTCCAATCAAGCAGATCCTAGTTATGAAGGAAAGATTCCCGTGTCAAGTTGGGATGATACAGACTTGTAGACCAGTCGTTATACATTTTTTTTCTCGCGGTGATAATAGCGTAAAGGCTCTCATGCGTGATTGCTTTTCTCGCGATACTGCTGCTCCCGCGAGACTCCTGTTGGGGCAGTAGTCGAGAGCTAGTAGTCTCGCGAGAGCAACATAGTCGCATGAGAGCCGGAAACGCTTAACATTAAAACTACCTATCAACAAGTCTACGAAGTTACAGGCGCCTTACGGATGTATAGAGGAGTGAGGTCTACTTTTTTGTTTGTCTATCCTTCTATACTATTTTGCATGGGGTGGTTCCACCTGGGTCACTACTTTTATCTAGGAGTGGGTTCCCCTGTTTAGCTCCCTGACCCTCATACCACTTTTATTAGTTGTTGTAGCAAGATGCACCAGTCTATTTTCTTTGTCATGCACTGTCCACAACATGTGCTAGCAGGTCAGTTAGCAGCTGAACAGCTTTGAGTTAAGGCGTATGTCTTGTAACACCTAAAAGTAAGGACATCAAGTTCCTGTTTTTTCTTTGTTGCTCAATAATTCTGGTTTACTCATCTGTAATCTGTCCTGATTGCGCTTAAAGATTCCTTCGCTTTTAGGCCTAGTGCTGTGCTGTGTTGGATTTCTTCCCTTTTTTTTCTTTTCGATTTTGATTTTTTTTTTTTTTTACTTTGATTTTTTGTATTAATCTTGATTGTTATCATTGGTCAACATTTGTTATGGCTTAAGGTTTTTTTCTATAGCAGTACTGGAAGATTGATTAAAGTTCAGTTTGTTGTTGCAGTACAAATTTAGTGTCTTTGCCCAAGTTGTTCAAGGAAAGTCTGCGGCTCGTCACTTAGATCTTTGGTCTTCGTTGCATCCCCAGTTGTATGATTCGAATTTTTCAAGTGATCCATTTTTCAGGGTTACAGGTGCACCACAGTAAACAGGGAAAAAACAGAGCGACGACCTCATGAATATTTTGTAGGCCCCTCCGAATATTCCACACATGACAGAATTGGACAAAAAGATTTCTCCTGCCCCTAACCATTTTATGCAGTACTTTGATCAGCCCAATACAAATTCTTTCTTTCTAGATCCAACCTCTTTTTTTGAGGAGATTTGTCAAATTGTCAGGTCTTTTAAAAATGCAGCAGCAGGTTTTGATCATATTAGTCCGAGGGTAGTCAAATCTGTTATTAGGAGTATTAGTGTACCGCTCTATTATTTTATTAACTTGTCTCTAACCACCGGTATTTTTCCAGACAAGTTCAAAGTGGCTTACGGAGCCCCTCAAAAAAAAATGAAAAGGTAAAAAAAAAAAAAAAATTATTTCGCTCCCTCGAAATATTATTTCGTTACCTCGAAATATTATTTCGTTCCCTCGAATTATTATTTTGAGGGAACGAAATAGATTATTTCGATCTAACGAACGAAATACTATTTCGAGGGAACGAAATGATTTCGAGGGAACAAAATGATTTCGAGGGAACGAAATAATTTCTTAAACTTTTTAAAGTTTAGGTCCTCTGCCTTTAAACATAGCATTCGACACTCTGGGCCTCTCCACTGGAATGAATTAACTGTATGTTTAAGGAATAGTCAGAATCTATTTAGTTTCCAACGTAATCTTAAGTCATACCTTCTTCAAAATTGACTTTCTTTTTTTCCCCTGTAATCTTGTTTTCATTTTTATTCTTACTTGAGTGAAGGACCTAACCAATGGAATGTTGTGTGTCTTTGTTGTCCATGTCTTTGTTAGTCATGCTTTGTGCTTTGTCTGTTCTGTCTGTATTAACTCTAATGTGATTGTTTTTTGTATGGGCACTCCATAACACAAGCTGTGCTTCTTTGGCTGTGCCCACAATTCCTAAAATTCTTGTATCACTTTGCTTACGTTGTAGTTATATTGATTGAGTAATTTGGAAATAAGTGTTGTAATGAATGAAATGAATGAATGAAAAGTACAGTGTAAAATGTTTGGCCAAATTGTGACCTCGGGGTTGTTGACTTCCAGCTTGATGTATTTTGGATGACCTAGGACCTGACAAGTTTTCCCATTTGCCCGAGAAGTGTAGGGACATTTTTTCAAGATTGATGCTCGGACGTTTAGAAATTTACACAGGTGTAGGGGTGTTTTTATTTGGAGGGAGAATAACTCGACAGGACTTGGGACACCCCATGTCAAATTGGGCGTCAATCGGTAATTTTTCCCGGTATTGTGAAAAAGCTTTGAGACTTTTAAAGTATTTTTGAAGTGTTTTTCACTATTTAGCACTTTGCACTGTATGCTATGGAAGTTTTCACCTTGACAGATGTATGAAAAAGTTGATCTGTAGCATCTTCGGTTATCTGGTGTCCAAGGTTATGTAGGTGGAACGAAGAGCTCATTAGTAACCGCCGATATATGATCATTCAACTGCCATATCGGTTTTCTTTACACTGAGTCCATAAAGACACCGACCAAGAACCTACACGTTCATTTACTTGTCACATGACCCCCGTCCACATACGAGCAGAGTGTTTTAAGTTGTGGCGGAGTGCGTACGAGTGGTCTTGGAATGTTTGTGTACCACTCACTTGACTGTTAAAAGCGAAGTCATTTGTATTAGCTGTACCCGGGGCAGGGAGTGCGTAGCCTATTGACGGCTTGAACTCGCTAGTCAAGGTGTCAACAACTTGTACTTTTTGGGGGGTGCCGATATGCTGGGACACCATAGAAACAAGATACCATGTAAACAAATATAAAAACCATATGTAACACAAGAACACACTTAGTGCTCATGTTTAACGTGTTTTAATCCACCCGCTACTTGTAAAGTTCAGTTTCACGAGCTTATGCACAGGAGCGCGAAGGACATGCCACGGTTGTCGAATCACGGAGCCAAATTTCGCAACTTTTGTATAGTGGCAGTAATACGAGAGACACCAACACGAAAAAATGAGGAATACCATCGTGTGCAGACTCCCTGCTTCAGATTGGTTTGAGTTAAACGATTTGAGATCTGTTTGTCGTCGGCATAAAGATTTTTATAGTTTTATTGTTGTTCGTGCTTTTTTTTCAATTTACAAAGTAGTGGCTATAGCTCAATATTCTGCTTAATAAAAATTTGGACCTAGTAGTTGATGCTTTTGAAATGTATAAACTAAACAAAAGAACGAGGTTATCCACAATTGAAATTAACGCAAGTAAACAAAAAATGATAATGGCCGAAATGAATCATTCTGGGTTTCTTTTTAAAACGTTTTCGAGAGTGAAAAAAATTCTTTGGAAAATAATAGTTGGGTACCAGTTTAGACTTGTAAATAAATTGCCTGGTAATCTGCTTCTGCAAGATTCTTTTCTATCCTAATGCAATGGGAGCAACTTGGAACGCTACATATAGGGACCAGGTAAATTTCCACTGTTTGCGTAATTCTGAACATAGGCACTTTTCCCCCAAGAGCAATGGATACCAGTTAAAGTCTGCTTCCACCAAGAGTCCCGAAAAATCTCACTGTTTGCACTTACTATATTTCAAATATGTATATATACATATTTAGTTTCTCTTGGATGTTAAAACCAGTTGGTGAAAACAGGATATCACGTTGGAAGTGCAAAATCCACACTTTACATGTGTCCGATTCATTAAAAAAAAATCATAATAATACTATTCGTATTTTTTCCCCTAACAATGGAAATCGACTTCAAAGTTCACGGAACGAATTGAACCCTAACCACTAATAATAGGAGAAAGGCCAATGTTTATTTTGTGGACACCTAATGTACACGTATTGACACATTAAGTGACTGATTGCCAGTCGTTCACGCCTGTACAACCCACTTGGCTTGTCAACACCTCTCTCGGAACTGGCTCTGAAATTGAGACTCTTCCGTTTCGACCATCTCTGATGATTGAATTGGAAGCGTTTTTTTTAGTTTGACGGAATAGAATAAGCAATTAATTAGCTCGAGCAATTAATGCACGACTGTTTCACGACAATGGAGACAGCAGGAGACAGAGGGGAAAATGTTAGTTAGAATGGAGAAGACCTTTTGTACTGTACAATGATTTACGATGATAGCTGGAGGGTGTCAATTATGTAGAAGGCCAAGTTTATTGGCACAGAAAGGCAATCACCACCAAACAATGGGACCCACGAGGCGTGTGTTTTGAAAAGCAGAACTCGTTAACATGCAAATTGTGTGGAGAATGTATTATTTTGTTCAGAGCGTGTTTCCAAGTGAGACCAAGGTAATCAGCATTTTCTGCTGAGTTTGTGACAGTAAAGGGAGAGGGGCTACCTTGCGAATATTTTTTGCTTTTAAGTATCACAGAAATAAATAAAACATTTACGATAATTCCTTTGAAATTATTGTAAACGTGGCATTAAAACCCCTATTTTTTTAGCGCACAAACTAGCTTGCAATTCCATCTCGGTTTCTTCCTTTTAATTGTTAAGACAGGGCTAGGCTTACTGATAAATACCGGGAGAAAACAATACCTGGGCCCAATTTCATAGAGCTGCTAAGCACAACAATTCGCTTAGCATGAAATTTCTTCATTGATAAAAACAGGATTACCAACCAAATTTCCACGTGATTCTCAGGATAAGCAAACAACAGCTGAATACCAGTAACAAGCAATATGCAACACATGGAAATTTGGTTGGTAACCCTGTTTTTATCAAGGAAGAAATTTCATGCTAAGCAAATTTGGTTGTGCTTAGCAGCTCTATGAAATTGGGCCCAGTTTCCACCTGTAAGCTCAGTGATTCTATAAAAAAAATAGTGTTCTCTAGAGACAAATGAAGCCAAAGTCAAAGCAATGACATTTGAAGCCCCTATTTTATGATCGTTGCAATTCTCTCGAATACAAGTTAACAGGCAAATTTAACTGCTGTTTTCTTCTCCAAAAAACGTATACACTTCTTTGCTCGTAGTAGTTAACTGAAACCTGCATGATGTTATAAAACAAAAATCCCCTTTCCGAAGCTCTACAGTGAATATTATTTTACTACCGAGTAATTTCCAAGGTGCAGCATTCCATGGGATAATAAATAAACTGAGTGGGCTTCTGTCTAGGTGAAGTGACTCGGAAAATTGGTAAAGTGGCGTCTAAATAAGCCATATTTTGGCGCGTGCTGTTTATTTATTAAACTGGCTTAAATGCAAAATAAGCTATACGTTTGAGTCACGCGTTGTTGTTATAAGACTTGATCGTGAGAATATCCATTGTAGGTTCAAAAGAGCTACTGCTGTAAAAAAAAAAAAATAATAAATAATAAAAAAAAAAAAATGCTGCCTTATTTATGAGGGCGATGCTTTGAGTATTATGACACGGGCTACAATTAGTTTAGACTTGGTGGTTAATTCTCTACCCTATACAGATACATTACAATTTGAAAAGCAGGTGTCAGTTTCATAATTGCCCTCTGCGGCTTTCCTGTTGCACGCATCGTGCAGTAAGCAAATTGTGTTGACAAACAGCTCACCGTTTCATTCTTGACACTGAATAAACAACTGAAAAAACTCATTAGTTCGTATTATTCGATACGAATTTTGGACATTATGAAATTGAGGTTGCGTCTTCAATCACACATGGTTAGTCTGGTTACCTCATTTAGCATTGTACATACAGAGTATGCAAGACACAAGACTGCAAACTTTTTGTTATACAGATTTTGCCGACCAGTTTCAACAAAAACTAATTCAATTTAACACCCGGCTCATTTCCATTTTGTTTGAAAATGAATGCTGCGTTGGATTAGCATTCATTAGTAAAAAAAAAAAAAAAAAAAAAAAAAAAAAGGAATTCAGTTTTAACAGTTTAGCATTTAGTCAAATAAGATTAGTCTCATTAGGTCGCAAAGATCATTCAATTGTACAAAATTCCAAAAAGCAAGAGGCTGGTCAACTTTTCAATTTTATCGACAGTATAGGTAGTAGAAGTTCAACTGAAAATTGTGAAAATGTGGTCTTGATTGTAATTAAATATATAATGACCAAAACGAACCTGAATGAGACAAACGAAATCATGTGTGCACAAAAAACGAAATTGATTGCATTAGCTATAAATACACCCTAGTTTGAATGATAAAAGGGAAACCGTGCGTGAACTTGAATGCATATTAATAAAAACTTAATTCGTTTTTGCTGAAATAAACCGGGTAAAAACCTACAATAACAATTTCAGCTTTTCCCGACCAATTTCGACAAAATAAAACAGCCCATTTCACTTTCATGCGATCGTGTTAAGGCGATTGTGCCTCTTCAGTTGAAACTGTTATTCAATATTTCCCTTGAAGGCATGCAAAATAATGTAGCATTAGTATAAAACTAAATTTATAAAACGTTCTCTTTCGCCATGTGTAGTCGGCAGTCAGTTAACATGTTCTGGCCGCACTAGAGATTTGTGCCCCAAACTGCTGCGAATGCTGTTCGAGTGGATTGTTAAATGGAATGGTTATCTTATCTAATCGAATCACCCCATAAGAACATCTACTAACAGTTTAAGCGAAATTTAACTATTGTTTTGAGGAGCTTTCAATAAAGTTACTTTTAAATGCTGCCAAAAACTACCGGGAAAACCTGTAATAATGATTATATACCAACATTTGTAGAAAGTACACTAATAATGCAGACATGCTTTTAGGGCACTGGACAAACGTACAAAATGCATTGGTTAAAACCCTCCGATAGCCTACAGGTCTGCAACCAATAGACCGAAAATACTTTTTTTTTACTTAATTACTAGTTCATTTTTTCTGCAAAACACAGGTGAAACCCTTTAAGTTCTATCCTCAGAAAGGCCCGATCGACTTGGCTTATGACCGTTTAGGCAGTAAGACCCATGGACTCCGAATCCCCAGTTATAAAACATTTTCTATAGGGAAGTGTACAAAAACAATTGCGTTTTCGTGGTGTAAATACAATTTTAAAAAAACATTGTTTGTTAACTGTTTTAATTTTTTTTTGCCGAACTATCTCTTCAACGTCTGGTAAAGGTATTGTTTTTAAAAATGTACTCCATTAACATTGCGCAAAGGAGGTATAAACATTTTCCAAGCGTACTGTACTAAGGGTCAGTGCATTAGGTGGCGAATTAGAATTGGCTTATTAGTCGGGGCGACATTTAGTACATTGGTAATTTGGTGGCGACATTAGGTACAGTTTGGCTTTTGGCGGGCGACATTTAGGTACAAGTTTGGGGCTATTTAGGTGGGAATTTAGGTACAGTTTGGGCTACATTTAGTCGGGACTTTGTACAAGTTTGGGGCTACATTTAGGGCTCGGGGTGCATTTAGGTGCCGCTCAGGCGTCCGAAAATCCAACAGTAAATGACAGCGCAGGGTTTTAGAAACTAAACAGGTACAGTTTTAGGGAAGAAAAATGTATGAAGAAAGAAGAATATCTACTCTAGACAACATCTTGGGGAAAAAAAACGAATGCGAAAGACCCACATAACTAGGAAAGTGTCTTGCTAACTACTTGTTATAATTATTAATTTTAGTTCATTGCATTTCTTTGCCCAGAATATGCCAAAACGGTTAAAACTGGTTTTTCATTGGGGCCCAACGTACATTAGACTACATAACAATTAAGTGTTAATTTCGTGCATAATTTAAATATATACACTCTAAATACTACCGGGTCAGAATTGTCCCGGACTCCCGGGTCGGAATTGACCCGAATCCGGGTCGGAATTGACCCGAATCCGGTTCGGAATTGACCCGAATCCGGGTCTCGGGAGACCTGACCAAATTCTGAGTAATATGACCAAAAATCTGTGTACAAATTGGCACGGAAATGGGTCAAACTGACCCGGGAGTTTCTAGAGGGTATATTAAAACTCTAACTTTTCAACCACTTTCCGGGTCAGCCTGACTTATTCCGGAATCCGGGTCAATTCTGATCCGGGAGTTTTAAGAGTGTACTTACATGGTAGATTCACTTCAAACCACTAACAACAAATACCCAAATTATAAGACGATGGAGAAATGTTTGGATAACACACAAGAGACCGTGTGCCCGGAAGAAAAGTGTAATGAGGCTCTGTACGCCCTTCTCCCATGCACACAAAGTACTTTTTCCCAGTATCAAAAGGCCGTAAGCAATAAAAGGCTCCTGACAAAAGACAAAAGTGACATTACTGTTACATTATTGCTGCTAGATATGCCCCAAAGAGATGTTTTCTCATTCCCATGCAGATTTTAACCTTTCTATGATGACCAATGAATGGCAGCAAACCGATCATACATTCACACTCAGTTGTCTTGAAACACAAATTTTGCACATTAAATTGCTTATGCCCTTTCCTCCGGTTGTTTTTTTTGTTACGTCCTTCCTTCTTCTACACACACGCGAAGAGATATGAAATCATATTTTACCTTGTTACCTTTAGGTGAATTGAATCTGCAGCTCGCTATGCACAACGAATCTTTGGATCTCAAAGCAACCAATTTGCCGGTTGTGTCCGTTGAATGCAAATATCGAAGAAGCTGGGTGGTCTCTCTGTCTCTCTCTCTCTCTCTCAGATTTCGATTGTGTGCAGTTTCGTTTTAAAACTATTGTCAAACTGAGATCCTACTAGCGTTTTTAATCTCGCCATCTACCCTACGACTGTCCAAGAGGGCGCTCTGCTGAAGGGTAAACTAGTAAAGTGCAAACCTCCGTACCATACCCGCACCATCCGGTACCATTCTATATATTTGTCAGATTTATTTTATTTCCATATTTTTTTCACCACAAAATTCTAATCATTATTCATGACACATTCTTCCTTGTTTCATTTTTTTTTATGTCGTTTGTGTTTGTTGGTTTTTTTGACGTTTCTGTGTGTTTGCTGTTGTTTGTTTGTTTGTTTGTTTGTTTGTTTTGTTTTCTTAATTTATTTGCTATTTTAGGTTATGCAGGGTTGGTACTCGTGTAAAATATAATTGATTGGTCTCAATCCGTAACCCACTGAGTTTAAAGTTTATACAAGTACCAAGAGAACAATTTCCGTCGTAAATACTGTCTGATCCGAGGACATAGCATAATGATTTCCCAATCTAAATCAACATTGCACATTTTTATTTCAGCAATCAAAATTAAGCTGATTCGAATATGCATATAACTTCCGACAAAACATGAACCGATTTTCGCTGTTGACGTTGTTTCCGTCGTTGTCGTTGTTGCCTTTGTTCTCTTCGTTGTTATTGTTGTCGCTGCTGCTGTCGCTGTCGCTGTGTCTGTCACGGTCGCTGTCGCTGTCGCTGTTTTATAGAGGGGTCAGGCTGACCCGGACATGTGAATTTAGCTCGGATTCTGCGTCAGTTTGACTCATTTCTAAAGTCATTTCGATGGGTCAGGAAACACAGAAATGGGTCAGGCACACTGGGACGGGTCAATATTTTGACCCGGAAGATTTAAGGGTGTAATGGAGTCACGTTCGTTCATGAAACTCTGCCCTTTCGCTCAAGGCCTACCCTCATGGTTCCTTCACTGATTACCAGCGCATTTTCATTGAGATTGAACCAACTCATGGGTGTCATGCTATTGTCGGTCGTGTAGTCAAGTGGACAGAAATGAAATAAGAGAAAGGGGCAGGAAGTGCATAGAAAAGGCAAGGGATGAGAAGAAGGAGACAAAGAAGGGTATAGGGAAGAGGCTTGTTCGACAACAAGAGGTAAGAAACACAAAAGACAAAATCAAAGGTGGGAAGAAGGAGGAAACGTAACTAATTAGTGAAAGCGACGGACTAAAAAGGGGCATATTCTGTGGAAAAAGGAGAAGGCAAAGATAAAAGGCTTTTAGTCATTTCCTTCTTGGTTGTTCAGACCATGGTGTTGAATGGTCTGGAGGTGCCTTATTTACTGAATTTCTTCCTACTTAAATCAATTACCTATGAGAGAAAAACCATGTTACTCTAATGAGAGATTTTAACTTAAATCTCCTCAATTTGTTCTAACCACCAGCCTACAGAGGTTGTTATTATTATTATGCTTATGGCTTTCGGTCGCTGCGGTAGCTGGTTGATAAACCCACCGGCGTCAGTCCAATTAGCACCTCTCCTATTGACAATAGCTTCACTAAAACCGTTAAACTAACATCTTAAAATGGTAATCTCTATGCTGACACTTCTGATAACGCAAAACTCTTCCAAATCACCCCCTCCATCTTCCAACCTCAGCCGTCTCCTAAAGTCAACTTACATCACAAGACAAATCAGTTAAACCGTGCCTTCATGCTGTTCAGAATGCTTTGGCTTCCACTGATTGGCTCAAGTGTTGTTTATAAATCCGATGAGTGTGGGCTTGCACCTAATTACTTTCCCTCTCTCTTCAACAATCTTTATTACACGACCACCATTTTACCCTTCGTGGCAAATACCTCTGGTACGTCTAATCAAATTCACCCTTGATCTCGCAATGAAGAAGCGTTCCTTTAAAAAACAAAAACAAAGGCCTGGCAGGCGCTGTAAAAGCCTTAATTCCAACGAGCGTATCATTCGAACAAGTCCAGGGTCAAAATTGACGTCCCGGAAAGTGGTTGAGAATGGGTCAGGTCCCACTAGAGCCATAATCAGGATCTAGTCTGACCCTGGAGGTTTCAGCGCGTGGGGAGAAAACAATCGCGACGAGCCTTCGTTGTTTTTAGATGCGACAATAAGTGCTCGTGTTTTGACAAGGCTTTGCAGAATTGAATGGCTATTTTGGGTGGCGTTGCGTTAGCTTTCCTTTCTCAACCTGTATTGGCATTGATTGGATTCTAACACTGTGGATGACCTGGATATGATCTTCCAAACAAAATGGGGAATTGAATCAAGTGGATTTGATTTTGAGACAGGTTATTATCCGATATCACATCCGAGCCAAAAATCACCTTCGTTGTTAATTGTGCCTAGCCAAAATCACATCCACGGTCTGGCTGTAACCCAAATCACACCTAGTAACCGGGCCCTAGCCAAAATCACATCCATATTTAATTGTGCCTAGCCAGAATCACATCCACTGTCTGGCTGCATCACTAAAATTACATCTAGTATGGGCCCTTGCCTGTGTCACATCCAAGCCAGAAATCACATTAAGTGTTAATTGTGCCTAGCCAAAATCACATCCACTGTCTCGCTGTACTACCAAAATCACATCTAGTAACCGGGCCCTAGCCAGAAATCACATCCATGGTTAATTGTGCCTAGCCAAAATCACATCCATTGCGAAGACCCTCGAATCTGGTTGACAACATATCGTGGGCCTTTTTATGCCATCGCGAGTTTTCTTCGACCAGAAGACCGTCTTAACAATCGTTTCTTTACATGGACCTATTCATAGGTCTACGGGGTTCACTTTTTGCTGCTAAACAAAATTACTCAATACCATACCTTTTGTTACAATAATTGTTAATGGAACGTTAATTTATCAAAATAAGGTCAGCAGAGTAAACAAAACTCTAAACAGTCAAGTATTAAAACCCTGCAAGTATCCAGCTTAGAATATTTACGCGCGTCCCCCAGGGTGTTCACGCGGTAGGCGTTTAATGTTGGGGTGTAAATAACTGTGTTTGGGGGGCACAAATCTTGTTCTAATGGTTAGAACAGATGAATCTAAGTTCACCGAACACACACACCAAAGATTTTAACATTCTGGCAATTGCATATTGGTTCATAACTGATTTGCCAAAGCATGTCGAAATCCGCGATTTTGCCCCAAAATAGTACAAATGAATGCCGCCTTGGCTCCACCCACATTTGTGACAACTGGCCTACCCGGTGAATGACCTCGGTTCAGCCACTTTGTTAAGGACTGTTCAGGGTTGGATGAAAATTAATTTCAGCGAAATCGAACCCCCCCCCCAAAAGTGTTGTAATTAACAAAAATATAAAAAAGTGCCTACGGCGTGAGCACCTTCGCTGACCCCAGGGTTAAGAAATTTCTGAACACGACTCTAGCTACCGCATTCTCAAAATTTGACCTTCTTCCAAATACAAACCGAATTATATGGCTAGCGCTTTGATAGCTCAACAACAAAATGATCGAAACACCGTTTAGGCCAAACCCACGCAATGCATCACGACAATTGCTTCGAGTAAAACGTACTTTTTCTTGTCAATAATGTCAGCCCTGCTTAAGAGCCTCTAGCAGAGCATTAACAATCCGATTACGTGGAAAGCCCTCAAATTTATCTTAAATTATAAGTCCTTGCCATTTCATTGATAACTCGTATCTTTAAAGGCACTGGACACCTTTGGTAATTGTCAAAAACCAGTATTCTCACTTGGTGTATCCCATCATGCATAAAATAACAAATCTGTGAAAATTTGGACTCATTTGGTACTCGCTGTTGCAAGAAAATATTGAAAGAAAAAACACCCTCGTTACACAAATATTGGTGTGCTTTCAGGTGCATAATTAAAGGCTTCGCTGAAGTCTTTTATTATTTGAGTTGACAAGGCTTTGCAGAATTAAATGGCTTTTTTTGCGTAGCGTTGCGTTAGATTTCCTTTCTCAACCTGGTTGGACTCTAACACTGTGGATGGACTGGATGTGATTTTCCAAACAAAATGGAAAAGTGAGTCGATTGGATTTACTCTTGAGACAGGTTATCCAATATCACATCGTTGTTAATTGTGCCTAGCCAAAATCACATCCACGGTCTGGCCGTTACCCAAATCACATCTAGTGGCTAGGCTCTTGCCAAAATCACATCCAAGCCAGAAATCACATTAAGTGTTAATTGTGCCTAGCCAAAATCACATCAACGGTCTGGCTGTACTACCAAAATCACATCTAGTAACCGGGCCCTAGCCAATATCACATCCATGGTTAATTGTGCCTAGCCAAAAGCACATCCACTGTCTGGCTGTACTACCAAAATTACATCTAGTGTCCGGGCCCTAGCCAAAATCACACCCATATTTAATTGTGCCTAGCCAGAATCCACATCCACTGTCTGGCTGCATTACCAAAATTACATCTAGTGTCTGGGCCCTTGTCAAATTCACATCCACTGTCTCGCTGCATTACCAAAATTACATCTAGTGTCTGGGCCCTTGTCAAATTCACATCCACTGTCTCACTGCATTACCAAAATTACATCTAGTGTCTGGGCCTTTGTCAAATTCACATCCAAGCCAGAAATCACATCCATGGTTTATTGTGCCTAACCAAATTTACATCCTATGCGAAGACCCTTGAATTTGGTTTACAACAGATCGTGGGCCTTATGCCATCGCGAGTTTTCTTCGACCAGAAGACCGTCTTAACAATCGTTTCTTTACATGGACCTATTCATAGGTCTACGGGATTTACTTTTTGCTGCTAAACAAAATTACTCAATACCGTACCTTTGTTACAATAATTGTTAATGGAACGTTAATTTATCAAAATAAGGTCAGCAGAGTAAACAAAACTCTAAACAGTCAAGTTTTAAATCATTTCTGAACACTACTCTCGCTACCGCATTCTCAAAATCTGACCTTGTTCCAAATACACACCGAATTATATGGCTAGCGCTTTGATAACTCAACAACAAAAATGATCGAAACACCGATTAGGCCAAACCCACGCAATGCTTCAAGACAATTGCTTCGAGTAAAACGAACTTATTTTTTTCTTGTCAACAATGTCAGCATTGCTTAAGAGCCTCTAGCAAAGTATTAACAATTCGATTACGTGGAAAGCCCCCAAACAAAGCAACTTTATCTTAAATTATAAGTCCTTGCGATTTCATTGATAACTCGTATTATATAGACAGGCTAACCAACTCTAGCGACGAATCCTTAACATTCAGATGTTGAAACTTAATTGTCTTCATTGAAACGGTCGCCAAAACTTGAATGTAGAGTTTAATTATGATAATTATGTGGGGCGGAGAGTGGTTTAAATTGTCACTTCTCGGTTCTGATCAAATAAGAGGACTTCCTTTAACTAGAAATAGTGCATTCTCACTAGATCGTTGAGATTGAGATCGTAATTAAAAATGAATTTTTAATTTTTTTTTTTTTTTTTTTTTTTTATTGAAATAGTGGATTAATGTTACACCATCGTCGGTATTTTGACTAATGTAAAAAAAAATATATATACATATAAACAAAAATTTAAAAAAGTTTCATTCTTGAATTTTGATGATTTTCGATCAAAGAATTTTTGCGGATGACCTTTTGACTGCCGCAAAAATTCTTCTGTGGAATGTACAGACCCGTTAATGTTATGTGATATCCATTAATGGCAGGTTTCAAAATTTGCTCTGAAAGAGTACCAAATAAGACGTTGCTACATTTTAAGGAGTTTAGAGAGCTGTGATTTTTCCTACTTCCATAAAGGACTCTATCTATTAAGATAAACACCCCGTCCATCCCGCCCACCATCAGGTCTTTTCTAACTTTCTGTCTAATACTTTCATATGTTGTAAAACGTATACATGACATCGCGAATATAACTTACATGTTTCTGAGCTCCCATGGGCCCTGTCTATAAGCTCGAAATTTGCAGTCATTCACCCATCACTACTACAAATGAATGTTCTATACGAGAGAAAAGGCTAGACGGGCCCCGAGGCTAAGGACTTGAGTTGCAGCGGTTAATAACGGTGACCGTTTCCGCTTCTCTGATTAATTTAATTGCACCTTTTTTAATTAATATCGCAAATAGCTACATTAACAGTTGTGTCTTTTTTTCCGGAAATGTTCACGGCCATGGTGATCACTCAGTAGTAATTCGAGGAGGTCAGTTTTGTTTTATGCCTCGGGCTTTAAAGTGTTATTATTGCAATTCGAAGTACATTATCAAGTTGTTATATATTTTGTGTTGTTTACTTATTATGGCGGGGGGGGGTCGGGGTTGGGGGTTGGGGAGGGGCTAATGTCCATTACGGCCCTTGGGCTTGTGATTTGTCCTACTGCCATGCCTTGTTCTAATGGCTACTGAAATGCATGATTAGCTTAAAGTTGCATGACCTGATTTTTGCGGGAAATGTTTATTTTCTTATTCTTTTAAACCTGTTTGGTTTTGCCTGCAAAGTCTTACAATCAGCACTTGCCACCACAAATTTACTGTGCCCCCCCCCCCACCGTGACCCCCCCCCCACCCCCAAGAAAAAAATCACGATATTGCTCACAAATACAGAGGGGTTAAACAAAATGGCAAGAACATAAGAAGATTGTAGCCCCCTACAGCTCCCCTTCCGAAATAGAATCATGACCCCCACCCCCACCGAAAAACCCATTCCCCTGCCCCCTACTTAAAACCAATGCCCCCTGTGTGCCCCCCCCCCACCCCCACCCACACCGAAAAAGTCCTGGCCACGCCGCTGCTAACAATCGAGCGCGTCGCACCCCCTTTTTCGTAAAGAGTCATTGGTACATCCATGCGCAGAACGATGCAATGTTAACAATGTAGGCCTACGTGCTTGGCACAACAAGATTGTAACATGGCTTGGATGTGATTGTGGCCAGGGCCAGGACACTAGATGTGATTTTGGTTATGAAGCCAGACAGAATGAAAACACATTCCCATTTACACGTAAGTTCCAAATGCGGTTTGTTAGTTTTGTCGTTCTCTCTCTCTCTCGTAACTCTAACCTTATATAAAACATTCAGCATAAAACTATTGAAAACCTGATAGTAAATCTAATAAATAACCGAACGGATGAAAGTACTCCTCTGCCACTTTTGCCTCTCCCCGTTAATGAACAGAAAAAATGGGTCAACCGAACAAACCATCAACCTTTTCTACGCTTAAAGGAACATTACAGATTTGGTAAGAAAAATATACTCTTTGATCACAGATTTACATAAAACTTACACGGTCTAATGATGATGATAGTAGAAAACATCCCTTGAAATATTTCTGTCTGAAATGCCATAAAATTATTTGATGAGAACTTAATAAACTAATTTTCCGTTGGACTTTATCGCTCAGTGAGCGTTTTGTTCATTTGTTGAATCTATATGATTCCATGCAAATGTGTAATCGGTTTTTCACTATTTTCTCGTGACCCAGATGGCCGATCGATCTCAAATTTCTACAGGTTTGTCAGTTTATGTACAGTATATGGTGGATTACATAAAGTGCTTACACTGCCAGCAACTGTTTTGTTAGCAAAAACCAATTCTGTAATGTTCCTTTAAGTGTACCATAATTGTGACTTATTGTAAAACTGTATTGAAGATGAAGATTGTGTGTAAGGAAAATGGATTGAGGCGTTGCATTGCAATTTTGAAAGTCTTACGTTTTTTTTTCTCGTCTCATATGTATTTTCCAACCGGACTCTTTCATACGGAAGCTTAGTGCCGCCACATCAATAACAAAAACCCTCTTATCATAATAGTTATCGTGTCAGTACACAATAAATACCGAGTACATACACGATAATTAGCATGTACGTACACGATAATTAGCATGTACGTACACAATAACTAGCATGTACGTACACGATAATAGCGGGTACGTACACGATTATTAGCATGTACGTACATGATGTTTAGTTAAGTACATACGCGAAAACCTCAAACTTATCGAGTACGTACAGAAAGAATTATAACTTATTAGGAACTTACACGAAACTATCATGCGAACACGATCATTGTCGTGTACGTACACGTTAAGCCTCAAGTTACCATGTATGTACACGCACGATAAGTCTAAAGTTTGTATACATCTTGATAGTCATTGTGTACGTACAGCATGAGAGCAGGATTTTTTTATTTTTTTTAAATTTTGTTATGGTGGCACTACGCCTCCGTAGATATCCCCTTGAGATGGCTGAATGGAATTAATTTCAGCAGTTTGACAAAAATAAAATTTCTTTGTTTCATAGACTTTCATTATACGTAGGGTCAAAGTACCTTTTTATTGATTATAGTATCTTAATGATTAATACTGATCCATTACCCGTAGTAAGTGTGCTTAATCGGATTGAGTTGGAAAAAAAAACAATTAATGAATTGTTTGCAGCGTTTGTCTGTAGATGTATCTCTCTGAAAAATTAAAAAACAATTTAATCTGAGGGCGGTTGGGTCGGCGTGGGCACTATGTGTATTGGATTGCCAATCCCTACCTGGTGGCCTGGGGTTTCCCCTGAAATAATTCTCTCGGATTCTTCTCCCACATCTAAAACTGAAACTTCCTTTTTTGTATTCTGTCCGTGGGGTTATTCGCTGGAATGCTGATTAAGTTCGGTTTTCTAGGAGTCACTGGCTTCACAACCAGAATAAATAAAAGAAAATGAATTGAAGCAAATGATAACCTTTACGTAAAATATTCATAGAACCATCATAAAGTCGGACTCTAAAGAAAGGTCGAGAATGCCATTTAAAAAAACCACCCCGTTCCACTGTTTGTACGGCTTAAAAATAATGTACAAAAATAATAACAACAATAAAGAAATTAAGAAAGTTTTTATATCATAACATTTTCATGACCGTCTCTGTATTTTGTCCACAACTCTGATATGTGTGGTGGCCCTGAAGGGACATCGAAAATATTATATTTACGTTAATATTAAACGTAAATATTTACGATTTTTGCCCCAAATCGCAAATATTCACGTATATATTTACGTAAATACTTGCGATTATTGTCCGTGTCGCGAACATTTACGTAAATATTTACGTGAACATTTACGACTTGTGTCCAAATCGCAAATATTTATGTAAAAATTTGTGTGAAAATTTGCGATTTGGGCAAAAATCGTGAATATTTACGTAAATATTAACGTAAATATATATGTTCGATGTCTCTTCAGGGCCACCATAGATAGTGCTTCAATTTGTTATAGACCACAATTGAAATACACAGTATCGCGTCAACAGGGGAAGGCAGTTCATTGCTCTTGCTACATGTTTTAAAGTTTCTCCAGGTACGGTATTCTAGTGAAGGTGCTGTTCCTGAAACGCTTGTTGTTCTTGTCTGTTTTAATGTCAGAGCGGCAAAGTTCCAAGGAAAAAATAACTTCAGTTGCCAGGGAAAATATTGCATTCATTTCAAGAGGTTGAGAGACTTTACATATTCTAATGACTAGTTGACGTTTACGATCTTTGTTTATTGGGTTATTATTTAGTGTGGTGAACTCTAACGGTGTGTTGCTGGAGATTCTGTCTATGGAGATTTTGATTTCAACCCCCCCCCCCCCCGCCCCCTGCCGCCATACGGCAAATTGTGTGAACAGCGCCCTCTTTTGAATCAACTTGGTAACCCTTTGTTAATTTACAGCATGGGGGGCACACAAACCAGAGGATATAATTCTCTGACAGGTACAGGTGCACCCACAACCCCTCCAGATACAGCGCCCTCACTAGAATAAACGGAACTAATGATTTCAAAACCTAACTGACTCTGTTGCCAATTGAAATAGGATACAGAGCTCACTGTTGTATAGTAGCCAATCACTGATAACTGCCTTATAAACAAACATTTCCACACAGATTATACACCATTGGAAAGCGTTCACTTTTCTCTTTTAAACCTTAGTGAGGGCTGGTAACACTGAATCATGGCACAGGTTATTTATTTCACTGTTTTCTCCAAAGTGGGATTCAAAGGTCATCGATATCCTAGACTTTTTTTTTTTTAGGGCTGAGAAATATTTTTAATCATAATTTATACTACATGCAAAGAATTGTACAGACATCATACCTACCCATGTCTAACCCTCTGATAAAGTGGAGCTATCTGTTCTTTGTAGCAGGTTTCTAGATGTCTTGCTGACAGCCTGTGCTACGTTCTGAGGTTCCAACACCCCTTCCTCCACCTAACAAAACATTTTGGGGTTACTGGGGAGCTACTAACTATAGGTAATCCCTGTGTAAAAGGTCCCTGAGGAACCTGTGTAATTCCAGAGGTAACTCCCTGATCACTTAATTAATATTGCATTTTGCCTTGTTTCCCGACTCATAACAATGTAGCAAATGTGTAGAGGAGCTGCTCCACCAGCGGTTGGAGCTTTCTCTCTTTTAGTGTCTTAAAATGTGCCACTCTTTTTGCATTTTAGTGATTTTTCTCTAGCCTACAACTTTGTACAAGGGTTGCATCGTCAGGGGGCTCACTACTCAAACCCTCGGTAGCTGCAAGCTAAATGTTAAATTCCATTTCGTAGTTGCTACTGTGAATTATAATACTTTGTAAACTTTTGAGCATTGTGTGTAAAATATGATCGATAAACCTCCCTTTTTGCTCATTAAAGTTGCTGACGCTTCTTCGACCTTTTGAAAAAAAAAAAAAATTAACTTTATTACGGAAATTAACAAACAATTCCGATAAAAGGCACAAAAAATACCAGACACAAGATTAGTTTATTGAATAAAACACTTAATTTTTGTTATAATCATAAAATACCACTGAAATAACTGAATTTCAAAAATTACCACACCACGCTCAAAATAATGTCTTGTAAAATTACTGAAGATTGCTTTGACAATACAGCACTTCTGAGACCGTCCACCTCATCTCGAGTTAACAATTAACCATGTTCTCTTTCCCCGCCAGACCAAGCTAGTAACCCCCCCCCCCTCCCCCTCCCTTGGGATTTTACAAACACTGCATTCAACTTCACACACACAAACGATGGAAACTCCACACAACCCTTCCGCCTTTTTGTAAGCCACGCCCCCGACCTTACACTTCCTCTCACAACCATGAAACTATGGTTTCTTTGAGTCAAATCACAGTGAACTAGAAATGCCCTGGTCTGTCACTCTCGGCCCTGCCCCTCACAACGGCATTGCTCTGGTCTATGCAACCGTTGCCGAGTCACCGGTGGGTTGGACTTGGCTGGCTATGCCTTGCGCAAACAAAAAATGGAAGAACATTTTGTGCAAACCATGTTTATTGATCAACAACAAAAATCGCTGACATGTAGGGGGTTGCTGACAAGTCATTGGCTGCCTATGAGGTAGAACTTATTACATTATGCGAAGGTTGATGACCAAATTACCCCATAGTTTTTTCATACCACTCCCACTGAGAAGGGTTTTTATAAAGTGGCTTGAAAACGTACAAATTATGTTAAGGAATCTCAAACAGGCGGACGTTGCGGGCTGAAGTTGAGTGTAGCGGTATTTCACGCTAATTAAAATACTCATTAATGTGTACAGAAAAAATGTCACTTGGATTGGAACGTACAGTTTTAGAGGCATATAAGTTGCCCTTCACCCACTACATGTATAGATAAATCAATGAACAGTTACAATTGCAAATCTTGAGTTTACTTTAAGCTTTATTAAAACGCTACATCCGATCACCACCAAGTTTTCTGACTTTTCCTAGTATCTATGGGTCAACCGTTTATGGGCAACCATTTTGCTTGGACCTTTGGTCAAAACGAGGATAACGTTTTTTAGTGATTTTTAAATAAAACAAATGTCGTAATCGGCGGCCATCTTGTATTTGTGTTTCCAGTCCGTATTGGTATTTTAATCAATGTCATATTTATAACATGCTTATTTTCAATAATTCTAACTCTGGTGTCAAATTGACTATTTCCTGTATCATAACTCTGGTGTCAAATTTGGCGTTTGGGTTGACAGAGTGGTATCTTCCCTCGCCTTACACGACTCTGGTTCGAATCCCGCCGGGGGCACCATTTGGAATGGGTTTCCCGCCCCTTCCCTAATAGCGTGGGTTTTTCCTTGGAATAATTCTCTGGGTTTTCCTCCCACACCTAAAACTTGAACTTTCTTACTAGTTGTCTTCTTTTTATGGATGTCGTGGCTCCACAACCAGAATCAATCAATGAAATTAAAAGAAAATTAAATGAAAATTAAATTGATTATTTCCTGTATCATAACTCTGGTGGCATGATCGTTCTGATAGCATTGTTTAACTTTGGTGTCAAGTTTATTCTTTCTGGTGTCTAAACTCTGACGTTAAAGTAATTATTTCCAGTATCTAAACTTTAGTATTAAATCAATTGCTTCTGTTATCTTAACTCTGATATTGTGAGCAGTTCACTTCCGTTGACAAAGGTACACCTTTCCTGTGTCGGTGTTGTCAGCTAGAATCATTAATTAAAAGGTTTTTTTAAGCACATTGTATAACATTGGTATTTGTCAAAGAACCAGTATCTGCACTTTATGTGACCCAACATATACATAAAATAACAAACTTGTGAAAGTTTAGGCTCAATTGGTCACCAGAGTCACGAGAAAATAGTGAAAAACCCCATTATATGTTTTCACTGTTTCAAACATCGTGTTTTGGACACGCGAGGTAAAAACTACTTGTTTTACTCATTTCCTAAAAACTATGGTAAATCAAGCAAAACAAATCCAGGGAAGTTTTTCCTTTGCAAATTTGTGAACATTTTCATTTTCAATCTTACCATTGTTGTGCACACCCTTTAAGTGAAGTTTGGCTTGAAGATAAAGTAGCCATATGAAGAGATTTACAAAAATATTGTCGGGTATAAACATTGGTCAATAATCATAGCATCTTGAGCGAAGCTGTCAGAGGGGGCTTTCTATAAGGTTTTTGGGTAGGTGAATTGTGTA
Source organism: Pycnopodia helianthoides (assembly GCA_032158295.1). Taxonomy (NCBI): domain Eukaryota; kingdom Metazoa; phylum Echinodermata; class Asteroidea; order Forcipulatida; family Asteriidae; genus Pycnopodia; species Pycnopodia helianthoides. The sequence continues at coordinate 6,987,296 of CM063249.1, forward strand.
CGGTTGTGTAGAGCAACCTTTGCCAATAAAGGTTCAACTTCAGGATAAGTGAAACAGTCACACTATGTGGACAATTAATAGTACAATGAATCGCACGCATTCCATCATTGCTCGGTTTTGCCTTTCACACCAAGGTTTTTACACGAGAGGCCAATCTCCTTTAAGAGTGCAGCCGTGTTGGTCAAGATGTACATGTGCTTTCCCGGGAAAACTGTCTTCTTGAAGGGGTATTTCTTCGACTTCATCAACTCCAGCCGTCTAGCAGCTCAGGGGACACAAAGTTGTCATGCTTCCCGCCAAAAGCATGGATACCACACGGAAGGGGTTGCCGTGATTTGCACGAGTACTCCTTGAGGATCTCGTTTGCAGTTTGTATACAAGGTACCATCCTCCGCATCAGCGCAACGTTGGAGACAGTGCTGTTGTCCATGAAGCTAAACTGCACCTTTTCTCTTTTCATACGTTGCCGAACACTTTGGGTTCAAGCTGCAGAGTCCTCTTAAGTGCTTCGAATGTACTGGCAGAAACTTGCAGCTCCTCTGGATGAGGGTATGGTGCTGTCGGTGCGTACCAGGAACTAACAAACAAATGCTTGGGACTCATGTCATCCTCAGCCATGAGAAGATGTGCAACTTCGAAGGCGATCAAGCTACCCATACTATGACCGAAAAATACAAAAGGAGTGCCTTTTACTTTGGTCACCAACTCGTCACGTATCAGTCGTGTAATTTCACTCAAGTTTGTCAGCTGCAGTTCGTCATCTCGACCTTCCCAGCCCGGAAGTTGAATCATTAATACTTGGACGCCATATCGAATCAAATGTCTGATCCAGGAAGCATAGAGCAATGGTCCTGCACCAGTTGAAGGGAAGCAGACAAGCTTCACTGCTACAGATACGGGCTCTTCGCCTGAAATAACTACTGCTTTCGACAAAAGTGCCCTCTCGCCTTGTTCTATACCCTCATCTGGATCCGTCATTGACATCAAATCTGTGACAATGTTCTTCGCGAGCTGTTGAATTGTATTCTTATCGTTGAGAAGATCAACGGCACCAACACTGACCTCAAATTGCTGATTGATCATTTGGCTAAACTCAAAAGCCATGAGGGAATCCAAGCCGAGGTTTATCGGTGCCGAGTCGTACGGTATGGCGTCTGACAGCCCGAGCTGCTCACTCAGCAGCTTGGCCAAAATTTCCATGACTCTTTCCCGAGCTTCAGCAATCGGTAGCCCTTGAATGAGCTCTCGAATGGAGTTGTTACTCGTGAGATAAATATCCTTGTCACAGAATATGCCTTTCATCATAGACTTTGTGCCTTGGAACTCTTTGAAGTGTTGGGTCATAAGTGCACGGTGCCTGTCTGCGTATAGCTTGCGATTGAAATAACCAGAGATACCGAGTTGTGGAATGCGTTGATACATAGCGCAGCCAATGGCGCCAAGAGCTTCTTCTGCTGTGATGCTCCTTACACCGTTATCTGCCCATGTTTGAACCAGGTCCTGACGCACTGCAAAGCCACTGTTGTTAATCACACCTATCTGCAAGACGGTTGCGGCCAATCCTCTAGTGTGGCGGTAACGAGACAGGGCGTTCAGGAAGACATTGGCAGAGCAGTAGCTCGCTTGACCGGCATTACCGATGAGAGATACAATCGAGGAGATCATAATAAATCTATCAAGCTTGATGCCTAGCTTTTCAGTCACCTGGTGTAGTAGCAAAGCTCCATAGGCCTTTGGCGCCATCACACTGTTCCAGGATTCAGTGGTCAGATTGTAAAGAAAACCGTCACTGTACACTGCCGCGCAGTGAAATATGCTTTTCAAAGTTGGCCAGTTATCAGCCCCTTTTTGCATTATCTTCAACTCCCTCTCGACATCATTGGCGTTGGAAATGTCCATTTGTAAATGCTGAACGTAGGCCCCTACTTTAGTAGCTTGTTGGACAACTTCCTGGATCTCGTCATTCATTGGTCGCCTGGAACCAATGTAGATATATCGTGCTCCTCTGGCAACCAACCACTCCAGCAATTTTAGACCAAACCCACTGGTACCTCCAGTAATAAAGTATGAAGATCCTTCATCAGCAATAAAACCATCTCGTTCAAGGGACAGTGGAAGAAGAACCTCATCTCCTTTTATTCTGATGACTTCTTCCTCTGGAATGGGAGTATTTGAAGCAGCAAGTAATGATAACTCTCTGTGTCTCTCGGGGATACATTCTAAATGACTCGTCGCGTTTGGATCAAACATCTTCCAAAGATCAGACAAAACTTGTGAAATCTCACTTGAAGTCAAAAGCTCGAGTGCCGATGAAAAGTGGGACTCAAAAATCACCATCTTCATGTTCGCGGGTAGCATCTTGAGTGCGGTATTTGTCATATGTTGTTGCCTGTGCATTATCACCACAGTGGCGTTTCTTTTGAGCTTCGGTAACAATGAATTAAGGGATCTACCCAGAGCAGATAAACTAACAGATAAAAATAGTACATCAACCGATGAGTCTTCAATTTCGTTTAAGCACCTGACACCAACACCCAAATCTGCTTCTCTGTGTCGCTCGCTGTGGTCTTCTTCTAAAACCACTGTTTCAGCTCCGTAGAAAGTGGCTAAATTATTTACTGCCACAACGCTACCATCGAATGAGTCAACCTTGAGCACTACAAGCATCCCTGGGGATATGGGAAGAGCTTGACTGAAAAATACAGCCGATGGAAGATATTCTTGCATAATGCTAATGGCTTCTTCGCTCTCGATATAGCTGGGTATCTCTATAACATCATGGTAATTCGGTTGCATAATAGGCAGGATTCTGTCACATTTTTGAAGCCCTGCTACCCTACCCGCTGCCTCTGTCGAACCAACGTAAACACAGAGAAATGGTGCAATTTCATCCTCGTCTGATTGTCTGGTATACATGGAGAAGTATTCAATCTTCACCAAGATACTGTCAACCTCTACTTTATCACAATCGATCCTTTCATAAGATTTCTGGACGAAGGTACGGTGCCGATCTGACGCTGACTTCGAACTTACTGACCACTGGGTTGTCGGCACAGAACCGACAATCTTTGACATGTAGTCTATCTCCAGTCGTGGACATAGCATTTCCCAATCGCCTTCGACAACATCTTGCGTTACAGATCCTCGGATAGCTAAGATGTTTTCATCATGCAAAACCGTCTCCGTGCTGTAGATGATGTCTCGTGCGATTTGGGCACATTCTTCACTGCTAGCAGTCACGGGTAAGTCAATAGCGTTCACACAGATTAAAGATTCTTCATGTTCCATCGTCATACCAACTGCTGGAAGAACTGCCATAAAAGGGTTAACATCGTCCTTTTCTTTGACATGAAACCCTCCTTTAACAAACAAGAGAACCCGAGACACTACAACACTGCTCTTCTGAACAAGGGCCTTAAAAACAGCAGAAATAGACAAAGGACCTTCATCCTGGCATGTTTCGAACTGTGTCCGAGACATGATCGACTCTGAAACGAAACCAAGGAAGGAAGCATCTGTCTTCATCACGATCATTATTATGTCCTGATCATTTTGGTCTGGCAGGGCTGTGATGACATGTTGCATGGTATCACCTTCGCCATCTATTACATTTACATCCACGCCATCTTCCTCCATAAAGCGTACAAGTGAAGTGCTCAGGTCTGAGCCGTCGGGTAGAATGACAACCGTTTTTCCAAGCTGTGTCGACGGCTGTTTTTCGGTGATTTTGAGAGATCCCATGTTTTTCCACGACATACTCCACACTTCATGCTCTACCTTGTCAGATTGAATCGACTCAAACGCAAGCTCCTTCACTGTGAAAAACACTTCGTTTGTGTCTGCGTCTGCCGCATCAATATCACATGAAGGAAGTTGGTTCGTTCCATTTACTTTTACGTGGAAAATGGTCCGTCTTGGAATGGCAACCTGGTGAAGAACAGCAGTCTTTATACTCTTTGGGACACGGTACGCAGACAAGGATTGTCCGCCATTTTGTCTGGCTTCTTCTAAAAGCAAAACTACAGCGAACGATTGTAGAATGCTGTCCATGAAGGCCGGGTGGTACAAGTAACGATGGAATTCTCTCTGCACGCTCGGGGGAGCCTCTGCATACACCAAGCCCTCCTGGTAGTCTTCCGACAATGTGAAGGACCGGACTCCTCGGAATGTAGGTCCAAGTTTAAACCCACACGTTCTAGCTTTGTCGAAAAAATCCTTGCCCGATAAGGAGCGAACACACCTTTCAGATATGCTTGCTACATCAATGGTCTTAATTGATGTTGTCACTCCTGTCACTTCATCAACAGGACGTGTAATGTTAAGGTGGCAATGCTGTGTCCACTTCTTCATTGCTGCTTCGTGACTTCTGAGTGTGAAAAGATACTCATCGGATGTCTTTTCCTCTACAGTCGTCTCCAAACAACCTTCGCAATCGGGTGCGAACATGAAACGGTCAAAGCTCATTCCAGTGAGTACTATTGGAAAAACGCCGTTAAATATTGATCTAGCAGCTGCAAGAGCCGTCTCTATGTACGCAGCAGCCGGGACAACGATTGCACCTTGCAGTACGTGGTCTTTCACCCAAGGAACTGTAGACGCATTCAGGTCAGCCCGCCATATCTTCACCGGTGATTCCCTAAAGTAGAATGTCTGGCTTTGCTCACCAAGTAGAAGATGTTCACCTTCCTCTATAGGAAACAGAAAGTCCTTTCTTGCGGTTTGTGTAATATTTGAACATCTCTCTCGTTGCCAGGGGTAGTGTGGGATCGATACAACGCGGCGATAGGCCGGTTTGAACAAATGTCGAAAGTCCACCTTTATGCCGTTCACATGAAGCTTCATCTCGGACATAAGAAGGTTTTCTGAATCCGGTGCTATCTTACTGGTATCTCGTGGTCTCACTAAAGATCCGGTAGAGATAAACTTGCCATCTGCATTATGGAACTCTGTGAGTGTCTCTCGAAGAGCAGGAAGCAGCGATGGATGAGGGCCTACTTCGACGAAAACACGGAACCCATCCTTCACAACTTTCTGAACGGCTTCCATGAAAGAGACTTGTTCACGCACGTTTTTAAACCAGTACTCTGGTGAGTTGGCTTCCTCAACCGTTAGGTAGCGACCAGTTACGGTCGACATCATTGGCAGTGTTTTACTCTTGCCTGCCACATTCTCAGGTCTAAGGAATTTGCCGACTTTGTGAATGAACGGTTTCTTGACGGCATCCTGCTGTCTGCTGTGGAATGCATTATCAACTTTAAGCACAACACATTTTACACTATCAGACTTAAGATCATTAACAAAACCCTCGACAGACGAGCTGTCTCCAGATAATACAACCTGACTTGGGCTATTAATAGCTGCTACATCAAGCAGCTTTCCATACTTGCTGTTCTTAGCTAGCTGTAGGGCGTCTTCAACACGGTGAAGGACGGCTACCATCTTGCCTGATCCGCTGGTCTTGCGTAGTTCTCTCCCTCTCCGGTAGATGAGCTTTATTGCCTGCTCCAAGCTGAGCAATCCTGCTGCGTAGGCTGCTGCAACCTCTCCAACACTGTGTCCAACCACTGCGTCGGGTACCAGACCACGCTGCCTCCAAAGATGCACGAGTCCGATGGCCACTGCACAAAGACATGGCTGGCTGATTTCTGCGATAAGAAGTACAGTATTATTTGTCAACGTTGTGGCGATAACGTTATTTGTCCACTGAAGATTTATAATCCTTGTGTCAAACACATGTACATTGAAATAGGTAAATATATTTTTAGGAAACTGTATTTGATTTTAAAATAATTGATGATGCTATCGGACTGTTATTTATAACAGTCTGTTTGTAAAGAAATATTGTGTACTCTGCCACGAAATCGGTAAAAAAAAACTCAATCACCACCCCTCTGAGCAACTAATTCCCATATAGAAATTGTACAACAAATTTAAAAGCCAGGGCTAATAGCCACTCTTGGCTGAAATCAATCAAGTCTTCTAGATGGTTTTATAGATGGCTTCATGGCTTCATTTTTTTTATTCAGTCTAAATGCTCTTATCTGATAATTTAGACCAGTTGAAAGGGAATGTGTTCACCCACTAAAAACGAAAACAAAAACCAAACAACAACAAAAACAGTGCGATTGTGTATCAAAGCGTGTCCGTAGATTTCGACGGTGTAATGCAAAGGTTAGACGGTTTCAATCTGCCATGGGATGCGTGCCATACAATTAATTGATTTTGAGCTTTAAATATCGTCAGCAATTTCACGAAGTGCCAAAAAGTCCCCAAAGCCAAAAATGTATGTTTGGAGAAAACCGTGTTTGAAGTTAAGCTAATTTTAAAATTACTGGTTGGAAGACTATTCGCAATTTAATCTTTGAAATTTTACATATCAGGGAAGTAGAGATCCTAAATCATACAAATCTGCTTTCAATTTTGTCCATAACGTGTTTAATTAATGAGGAATTATTTAATTAACAAGATTGTCTCTTCGTGAAAACTGTAAAAATTGTGGTCTGTGTGGAGCGCGCGCGCGTCGTGTGTAAACTTTTTGGCTGTTCGTGAAAACGCAATAACAAAGTTTTTGTCACTTCGTGAAAACGCAAAAGCCGGAGCACTCATGATTGGCACTATGCCAGCTATACAATCAACGCGGTCGCGAATACACAAAATGACAAAAAGGTTTTTGGCTCTTCGTGAAAACGCAATTCCAGGTTATTGGGGTTTTTGCCTTTAATCCATTTAGTATAATTAAGCAACTAGACGCTTTTGAGAGCTGAAACTTAGTAAATTGTTAGATACCGATCAACTTTCACGAATGGCCAAAAAGTCCATAAAGCCAAAAATGTATGTTTGGAGAAAACCGCGTTTGAAGTTAAGCTAATTTTAAAATTACTGGTTGGTAGACTATTCGCAATTTAATCTTTGAAATTTTACATATCAGGGAAGTAGAGATCCTAAATCATACAAATCTGTTTTCAATTTTGTCCATAACGTGTTTAATTAATGAGGAATTATTTATTTAACAAGATTGTCTCTTCGTGAAAACTGTACAAATTGTGGTCTGTGTGGAGCGCGCGCGCGTCGTGTGTAAACTTGTTGGCACTTCGTGAAAACGCAATAACAAAGTTTTTGTCACTTCGTGAAAACGCAAAAGCCGGAGCACTCATGGTTGGCAATGTGCCAGCTATACAATCAACGCGGTCGCGAATACACAAAATGACAAAAAGGTTTTTGGCTCTTCGTGAAAACGCAATTCCAGGTTCTTCGGGTTTTTGCCTTTCATAGACTTAGCATAATTAAGAAAGTAGACGCTTTTGAGAGTTGTAACTTTGTCAATTGTTAGATACCAATTAACTACATCGAAACCAACAAAAAAATCAATATGAGGTTTCTACCGATTTTTCAAGTTTTTGGCACTTCGTGAAATTGCTGACGATATGTACCTGTCCTGTTGATCTTATTGTGACTCTTCTCTTGGGACAGCAGGTAAGTGAGTGACCACTTTGCTCCACATTTTTTCAGAATTGTGTCCATCACCTAAAATAGTTAATAATAACCGTAACAATCTTTTAAAATGTTTATTACAAAAAGTAATAAAACATGTCAGCAGCAATTATGTCAGATTACGAAAATTATATTATAATTATCAAAGCTTTGAAAGCTGGCATTTACGTTGCCATTGCTGTTGTTGTTTGCTGTGTTGTTGTTTTGTTTGTTTGTTTGTTTGTTTGTTTGTTTGCTTGCTTGCTGTTGTTTTGTGGGTGGGGTTTTTGCGTGATTATGTTTGCTGTGATGTTATTCTTATTGCTCTCCCTTCGGCTGTCTATGACGCTACTGCTGCTGCTACTACTGCTGCGGATGCTGCTGTTGATTTGTTTAAAATTCGTTTTCATAAATCAAAATAACTTTACCTTAATCTTCGAAGCGAAAACAGGCTGCGTGCGCATGAGCTCCCTGGCCATGCCCCACCACTGTGTTCCCATACCAGTAAACACGAAGACGATCTGCTGCTTAGTGCCTGACGTTGCTGAAGCTAGGCCTTCCATGTATCGAGCTGTATCTTGAGTGACGTTTTCCAGTTTGTGTTGGAGCTGTTCAAGAGCGTCCTCCCTTGATCGAACAATGAATCCAATACGGTAAGCGTGGTGATGGGATCGAACAGCTGACGTGTACAGTGAAGCATTGAACACAATCTTGTTACTGTTATCTTTGTCTTCCATCAAGTGCTTCTTCCAGTCTTTTATTTTCTGGTGAAGAGCTTCTTGGTTGGTTGCAGATAGGAGAAGACAGCTCAGGTTGTCATAAGGAGCTGTCAAGCTCATGAAGCCATTTGATGCAGTTTGTGACCTCTCCAGAACAAGGTTAGCGTTTGCTCCACCGAAGCCAAAGGAGCTGCAGCAGGCAAGATTATGTCTGTCTTCTATCGGCCAGCGGGTCAACGTTTTTGGAATATGAATCTGAAGAGCTCCGAGGTCCAAGTTGTCGTTTGGTGCTTGAAAATGGACTACACGCGGGATCCGTCCTTGATAAAGACTCAGTGCTACTTTGATTACGCCAGCCACTCCTGCTGCACCCTCCGTATGACCCAGATTGGATTTAACAGAACCGATGTAGAGTGGAGGATGTCGAGGACCGCGATGTCTTCCCATGACCTCACCCAACGCACCAGCCTCTGTTTTGTCGCCAACTCTTGTTCCGGTACCGTGAGCCTCTGCATACACTATGTCTAAGGGGTGTACTCTGGCGTTATGGCAAGCACTCTTCACCAAATCAATTTGTGCTTCATAACTGGGGTTTGCAATTCCTGGAGTACGTCCATCGTTACTGAGCGCACCCCCTCGTAAGACCGCGTAAATACGATCTCCGTCCTTCAGTGCGTCACTCAAGAGTTTCAGGACAACAACACCAGCCCCTTCGCTTCGGGAATAACCGTCAGCCGCTTGATCGAAACTTTTGCATTTCCCATCTCCTGAAAGCATTCCCGCCTGACAAAAGCCAATGGTAGCAGAAGGCATCAGCATTAAATTGACCCCACCAGCTAACGCAATAGGACACGACTTCTGTTTTAATGCCTCGCATGCTAAGTAGATCGAATAGAGAGAGGACGAACAAGCAGTGTCCACTGAGAAACTCGGCCCACGCAGATCGAACTCATAAGAGATACGGTTAGACACCATGCAAGAGTTAGTGCCAGAGTTGCTGTACTGGTTTAAGTTGTGGTACGGTGTACTTGCGAACAAACCATATTCCTGCGCCGTTACCCCCATGTACACACCAGTCTTGGATCCTCGCAAAGATGACGCAGGTATCCCGGCATTCTCCAGAGCCTCCCAAGTGACCTCAAGCAGCAGTCTCACTTGGGGGTCAAGATGAGCTGCCTCATCTGATACAAAAGAAGAAAATTAGAAGAAGAAAAAATATTATAGTGAGAGATGAAAACGTGTATTGCAAGTACTGAATGATGGAAGCCCATACAAGTATTGTGGACAGAGTGGAATTGAAGTTGAAATTTGTAGTGAATGTTGCTGTTTTTTTAGGGGAGGTTTTTTTTGGGGGGGGGGGGTGGTTATCATAGGACTACCTGGTGGCATCTTAAAAAACTGTCGGTCGAACATGTATGGATCCTGCGAGATATATCCACCATTTTGGATGTACAATTTCCCCGCTGTTTTCTCTCCCGGACTCAGGAAGTAGCTGACGTCAAAACGGTCAGGTGGTGTCGGTGTTGTACAGTCTAGTCCTTCCGCCAACATCTTCCAGAATTGTTTGACGCTGTCGACTCCGTTGCCATAGCGACATCCGATGCCGACTATGGCAATCTTTTGAATGTACTCCATCATGGAAGGACTAGGTTAATGTTGATCCATTCTGAACAAAATGATATACAGGAAACCATTGTTAAGATTGAGGCAGATGAACATTCACCTCTTGGAATCGATTTACACACTGTATTTAGGATATTTAAAACATAAATACATAAAATCAAATAAAATTGACACTAGAAATTCAGTTTTTGTGGCATCGCAAAACAATATGTTCGTGTTGCTGATTCATGAGTTCAGTTTTAGCATGTATGACCTCCTGATTCCTCTTGCATCATCATGTTGAGCTTTGTGAAAACGGGCATTTCGTGGCAAGTGTCATAACAATCGCTCAATTGAACACTTTGGAAAACACTGCTGGGGACACTGCATGTGTGACCTTGGTAAAAAAGTTTTTGAAAAAAGAGAGAAAGTTGTTTTGAAAAAAAAGCCCGCCGTTCCTGATTGGGTTCATTCAAATCTTTGGGAACCCAAGGTATATTGCAGGGGTTAAAAACATATTCTAGGGAATAAACAAGGTACTTAGGATGCGAATTAAAAGAACTGGGGGCAGTTTCTTCTCAACGAAGGGCTTTGCACTTTTCACACAGAGCATGTTAGTCTTGTTTGTAGCGGCCCCTCTTACTGACTTTAACGGGTCAGTGAGCTTGTCCAGTGAGCTAGACAATCATCAACCATGGTCGGTCCCAACAATTCGCGAGCGAAGTGTGACGTCATTTCCTGCCGAGGTCACTGGTACTTCCCTAACGATGGATCACGCTACCATGCATAGCAACTTGACCACTGCACAGCCCGCATGCATTGCGCTGCATTTATAGTACACAACGTGATTTTTCCATGCTCGATAATTGTAGTTAAAACTGATCAACGATGGTTATGTGTTTTGCTGGTGACTGTAGTCACACAAATGAAAGTCATACTTGCAGTTTCTACCGGTTTCCGAATGAAAAAAACAAACAAACCGCCTACGATCTTTGGGAAGATTTGTGCAGGTAAGTTTTCCGTTTGTTCATGTAAAGAGTCACTACATACCGAAACATGCTCTTCTAATACCTGTAAAAATCGTTTCACAGAAAAGAGTAGTATCTAAAGAATAGCGTCCGGTGGCACATAATATATCAAGGTATTATAAAAATATATCATTTGTGGGTTATTCTTCTCTCAAAAGCTCAAACATGATGATAGAAAAATGTAAACAAATGCCATCTTTCACGTAGAAATGCTTGTCTAAACGATGTGCGTGGTGATGCACTAGTGGAACCGTTCGTGAGCGTAAGGTGCGTTCTGATTGGCCGCTAGTGATCACTGCAGCTACGCTCGGCGAATCACAAGATGGCTTTCATAATATTGGCGTGAATATTATTATGGGCTACAATTTCTGTCATGTGTGAGGTGTAATCTCTGTGAATCGGGGTGCGCGTTCCGGTTTTTTTTTTACTTTGTTTTCATTATTGTATTTTTCGTAAAAAAAGAATGGCTTCATTAATGATTGGAAAGTTTGTGTAAGATTCTTGCTACAGAGTACAAGTTCATTGTAGGCCTGATCTTTGTCTCAATGTTGCTGTACTCAACAAATAGATGATCAGATTAGACATTTCCATAAAATTAAAATTATTGTAGTTGTACATGAACTTTGTTTTCTTTTTTACTTATTTTGTTATTATTAATATTCATTTATTTTTGACAGACGAGGTGATGGTGCAAAACCCAAACCTCACACAAGACTATGCAGTTGCCACTTCAAAAATGGGATGCACAAGATCGGAAAGGACTACGTGACTCCATCAATTTTCCCTCGAAATGAAAAGAAAGTCATGCAGTTCGAGAGCCCAGAAAAGAGAAAGAAAAGGTAGGTACATTTGAAAAAAGTATTGATTTTATCAACATATTTACGTGTTAAAGCATGTAGATTATAAGTTTGATACAAAACCACCCGTAATCACATTTCATTCCACAAAAAAGATAGATTTCATCTTTACAAAAGGATATGTATTATAAAAAAAATCTAAAAGGATACGTGTTTATAAAAAAAAGCTTTAAGGATACGTTTTATTACAAAAATCTAAAAGGATAAGCGTTTATAAAAAATCTAAACGGATACGTTTTAATAAAAAAAATTCTAAAAGGATATGTGTTTATAAAAAAAATCTACAAGGATATGTTCTAAGAAAAACATCTAAAAGGATCGGGTTTATATAGAAAAATCTAAAAGGAAACTTGGGAGGATACCTTACATCCCTTTTCTGTATCTGCATCTTTACGTCGCAGATACCAATACTGGCATAAAATTTGTGTGCCTTAAGGTACTGGTGTTGCACAGGTGACAACAATTTGGGGGCTAATTTCAGTTTTTTCTTTCTGATACTATTTGATATATAGAAAGCGTCGGCTGTCATATCCAGAAAGATCAACTCCAAGACCAGCGAAACACACGCCTTCTTCGTCACCTCTACTGCCTGCATCTGTGTCTTCAACACCAGACTCTGCACTCAGGGCTTCGAGCTCTGGTACATATCAGGATACATTAGAGCTGGTCATTCTCAAGACAGAAAATATGAGACTTGCCGATGAAGTGAAAAGTCTCAGGAAACAAATCTCCAGTCAACGCTTTTCATATGCCACATTGAGAGAACACAAAGATTACGAAAAACTTGTGAAACATTTTACTGGACTCAACCCTGTTGCCTTTATGGCTCTTTATGCTCTATGTAATAGATTTGACATAACATATTATTACGGTTGGAATGTTGTTGCCATATCAAGAGAAGACCAGTTGTTTTTAACTTTAATGAAATTAAGGCTTAATCTTTCTCTTATTGATTTAGGTATTAGATTTAATGCAAGTGACCGCACTGTCTCAAACATTGTTTATACATGGATTCATGTACTGCATGAGGTCTTGTTCAAAGGCATGATGGGGAATGGGATGCCATCTGTGGCAAAAAATCATCTTTGTCTACCGGGTTCTTTCCACAATTTCTCCAACTGCAGGGTTGTACTTGACTGTACAGAGTTTCAGTGTGCACAAGTTAGAGATGACATGGGAGTACAGAAGGAAACTTTCTCAAATTATAAGAGCAGGAACACCTTCAAAGCGCTCATAGGGGTTGCACCAAATGGTGTTATCACGTACATTTCAGATCTTTACCCAGGATCAAAGTCTGACAAGGCTATTGTTCAGCACTGTGGCATACTAGACGACCTTGTTCCCGGGGATCTTGTCCTTGCAGATAAAGGTTTCTTAATACATGACATTATGCCCCAAGGTGTTTCAGTCAACTTGCCACCCTTTTTAAGCACACCTCAGTTCACAGAAACTGAAGCCAAATTCACTGTGAAGATAGCCAAGGCAAGGATACATGTTGAGAGGGCTATTGGCAAAATTAAGGATTATTCCATCCTGACATTTATAGATGGAAATTTTAGACCAATTTCAAGCTTGATATTAAAGGTCTGTTCAGCGCTTGTCAATTTGCAAAGCCCAATTCTGTCTGAAACAGCACCTAACCTTGACTGAACACAAAGTTTTGAATCTTTGATGTTTGCCTAGTTTTGTCAAGTTTGTGACGAGGCATGTTAAACTACAAATACAGAAGATGGACAAGAAGATCCATTTAATATTTGAAGTCAAAAGTTGAAAATCTAATCCCATATTTGATTTTGAATTTAAATGTTGATAAGAAAGTGATTTTGAAGTACAACACTAGTTTCATCTCAAAATGTTAAAAGCTAAAATACATGTATCAGTAAACAATTAAAAATTGGCAAGGAGGCAGTTTAAATTAGATACAAAAAATTTGGCTTTTATTGACATCAATATTTAAATAAGATAGAAAGAGTTTGGCATTTATTGATATCAATATTTATTTAAATAAGATACTCGTCTAAAACATATTTGTACCAGCTGAGTAGTTTGCAATAGAAGCCCAGACTATTAATGTTATTTAAGCATGACAATAAATAACTAATCATAAATGTACTACATTGTATAAGTTTTACTTTCATGCCTGATGTTTCATCCTTAGCAGAGTCTTTCCTGAGGCTGTAAATCTATAAATTTGGCTTGGCACTGTTGAAAAATTATGCATTGACTGAATTCTACAATTGTATTAAAAAGTCTGAACAAATACAATTTTGAAATCATTTGTTTAGTGTGACTTATTTAATTGTTTAAACAGTACTCCTGTTACAAATGTTCATGTATTGCTTCGTTCGAATTAAGACTCTTGATGAACATGTACTCCACATGCTCACAATTATAAAAACATGAAAAAAGTTAAGAAAATGCAGATCACTGTTCTGCAATCACTGTCAAAAATATTTGTTGTGTAGAAGTCGATCAACTTGGGAATATTAACTGCCCATCCATCGTCCTTTGGTATGTCAATTATCTTGGGCTGTTCAATAGGGCTCCATACAACAAAATGACAAAGCTGTCTGTTTGATAGTGCGAGTTGCCCTTGGACTTGGTGGTAGTACCGTTTTGCTTGATTTGTGTTCGATAGACCTAGTGAACCATCAGGCTTTGTTGATAAGAAAAAATCATGGTGCTCTGAGTATTTGCCTCCATGGTCGACTTTGACAGACGACCACTCGTAGGTTTTGCTTGTCAGCATGCATACGCATTGCCACTGATGGCCGTATTAATACCCGACCGTGAATGATGCGCCGGCCATCTGGGGGAGATCTACATCGGAAGCCGTCGTCAACGGACAAACATGGAAAGAGTTTGTATTTCCTTAAAATTTACGTTTCGGCTCGAACTAAAGCATTCTTGTTTTGCTAAACCTGAGGCAGAAAAACCAAAATGCACCCAAGTACGATCCACTAACAATTAATAAACGTAACATAAATGAAACGACCATCGAAAAATATGTACAAAACACGTTCGTTAGCGATTTCTTTTTTTTAAACGAAGGTACTTACCTCTACTTTGTAGTTCTTGTTTCGCTGACTAGCTTGAACACTTCCAAGGAATTGCCCTGTTGTATTGTCGAAATGAAACTTCACCAGATGATTGGATTTTAGGGCAATTTCACCACGACGAATCGCTTTGGGATAATCAGCAAAAAAAACTACCATACCGTAATGCGTCGCCGCCATGTTTCTCGGCGTGTGTGTGTGTGTATGACATGTGGATCTTGGATCCCACAAACAGGTCGCACAGCGCGTGATCCGGTCGTTATGGAAACGCCCTGAGGTCACCTCAATGACGTCACCACTTCGCTCGCGATACCTGAGGCATATAACCAACACGACGTATGAAGCTAAACCACGAATGGTTGTTATTAAAATGCGCATGCGCAAAGCTTTGCTAGTCTTCTGCAGTCGTATGTTGTGTTTATTTTTGAGCAAATACTATTTACTGTATTAAGCTAATTAACTTCCAACCCAGTCATATTCTGTCATGTAAATGCTTTGGGGTAATTATTAAGCGGTTTAGTAAACTGTTTGTACGGTTGGGTCACTCCTGGAGGTTTTTCACCCTGTGCTTGCATTATTTCCCATTTATAAACAGTGTGATTTAAATAATCTGAGGTGGGTTGACATTACTAATGAATATGCATTTTTGCGGAAGTTGAACGCAGTGTTTTGCATCTCTATTTTTTAACACGAGAGGGCGCTAAACCTATCTGGGTGCACCACACTATTAACTCCCACAGCAACCAATCAATGCTAAATTGTTTGCTAAAATAATATTCAAAAATACTCAAAAAATATTTCAAAGTCTCTCAGCCTCTTGAAAACCAATCATAAACTTGTGGCAGTCAGCCGTTTGGAATTTTTGCTAATTACCCCAGAAAAAACACCCCCGAATGTGTGCTTTTTCCCAAACCGACTTGCTGCCAGTTTTCATGAGGCACTCCTCCACAGAAACACAGAACCCCAGGTTGTGATATATTCTTACAATTACACAATCTATTAATTGCATGACCCCCAAAACGTTACAATTCAAAAGTAACTGTGGGTTTACAAATTATGATAATCAGCTAGCGCATGAATTGTTGCCTATTTAGTGTGGTGCACCCCTCTGAACTATGGGGCTTCATCTTTCGTCACCACTGGGCTACTGCAGATATTATATCACAGACAAGTAATTTGTTTTAATATTTTTTTAAGAAGACAACAATAATAACAAGAAACAAATACTGCTAACAAAAACACGACATATTCAGCAATTTTTAATCTTTTGGTCCGCTCTGGCCACGCCCTTCTATGCTCATTTTTTTTATATAATTATTTTTTGCTTGAACCCGAGCAAGTTCAAAATGGGAAAAATACTTTTTATACCGAACCTACTTTTTAGATGTTGGGGCTTCGAAGAGAGGGAGAGGACATACAATCATAGTTAGACTTATATATCTCAGAATTATGAGTTAGCATTAATCATAACTATGAAATACCGGTATATCTCATATTATGATCTACAACAGTGATTGTTACTTGTGCCAATTAACTCATATTTATATGCAAGATAATAAGTCGTAACATACTGTAAAACTATGCCATAATTGTGAGATATCGGTCATAATGATTATTACGTTCAATTAAATTTTCTTTCTCTTTCAATGTCCATTTGGCGCATCCGGTAGAAACAACAAACAAAGCAAAACAAATCGAAAACACAGTTTTCGCTCAATGCACTAAGTCATTATTTTGTTAAAATGAAACAATATTTGTAGACCTACAGTTTATCTCTAGTAAATAATAAAATGTCATGTCCAGGCAACAACTCAACTGCGACTTTTGCAGGACTGCCACTTCAGTGTGACCATCTTTGACGATTTGTCTCGTAGTATCTCAAATGGTAGTTGACTGAAGGAATAGGCCGGTCTACAAAATTATTTAAATCAACTTTCGATACTATCACAATGACGAAAAGATTATGCATTTTCACGTTGATGAGTTTTATTGTTTTAAGAGTCTTATAATTTGTAGGTTAATGTATACAACATCGATTAAAAAGAAAAGAATGATTTGGATTGTTTTACAATTATTTTTTACTGTAGTGTCATAATACCAATGAAGATAGGGCATACTACATTTGGCTAGTTTAAATCCATTTACTATTGTTTTGAATGTTTGTGACTGAAAACTTGTTACAAGTTGTTTGTGAAGCAATTTAATTGAAATCACGCAACTATTTACCGCCATCGCACCCGTCAGTTTGTTCTTTTTACAATAATTCTTACCGATCCATGGCTTTATATGGATGATAACTTGTATAGTTTTTAAAATTTAAAGTTTTCAACAAATGCAGAAAAGCTTAATAAGTTATATATCACGGTTGAAGGAATTTTTTAGGCTTTCTTCTTTTTTATGTCTTTGCAGAAGTTGCATTTTCCATCCCCAACCTGGCAAACGGAACAAAAATCTAATATTAAACATCAAAATATATACGGGCACAAAATAATACGCGTGGAAGCACGTTCTCCAATGGTTTTCATCAAAGTTTGTATCACAACTTAGACGTGATTATGACCAATTAATGTCCATGGCCAAATTTATTCAAAATTGTAAAACATAGGGTGTCATTACGCTCCACACTCTTCCCGATCTCATGCAGAATACATATATTGAGAACGGATGCCCAATAATTATTTACAATAAATCCCGTCCGACGTACGGTTAATTCTAGAACCAATTTGAAATTGGAAAACACCTTTTTAATTAAAAACCAAAAGGTGCATCTTACAAATGTACGGAGGCGAACAGAATGAACCACATCTCCATATTCACAAATTGCCAACAGACTATTGTTGAGTCAATTATATTGAAGCAGAATGAATGCACAATACAATATGATTTGCAACCTGGTTTGTGGCTTGTATTTTGAAGAACACATAATAAACAAACCCAATTTTGTTTAAAAGGCTTTGAGAATTGAAAACAAAATTAAAAACGCACGATCCGTTTTCGTCTTGATCTTGTATGTTTTTCACCAGGACCATCGCAATAGCATGTAAAAACGACTGCATCGGATGCCATCTTGAATGTCGCACTAATTTGATCAAGTTGTTATTAATTCCCCCCCCCCCCCCATAGCCTAACCTATCAATCATCAGAAATAATTGAAAACTCGATGTACCGGGTATACAAAAACGGCTACCATAGAAAGATTATTGCCCATTTTCATGAAAACCACAATAAGTGTTCTGTGTGCTAGGCGTTTATGCGGAGGTCCCTCACCCTTCCAACAACCAGTTGACTTTATTCGAGGTCTATATAAAACAAACAACAATACACTGTACATGGAGATCAATTAGGCAAAAATTTGTATTGGAAAATGTCATTCATAACTTTTATTGCAAGTTATCTCCTTCCTCCACCGTTGACAATAATCTTTGCCCAAGAAACTTAACTCTAGAATGTAAATATGAAATGAAGATAAACACATAAAGCAGTTGAAACTATTACTGCATTCGGTGCATCTTTTTGCACAATCTTTATTTCTTTAATGATAGGCAAGTACTGTCTTATTCCATTATTGTTTCAATAAACATTGTTAAAGGAACATTACAGAACCTGTTTTTGCTAACAAAACAGTTGCTGGCAGTGTAAGCACTTTATGTAATCCACCATATACATAATCTGACAAACCTGTAGAAGTTTGAGATCGATCGGCCATCTGGGTCACGAGAAAAAAGTGAAAAACAAATCAACATTTGCATGAAATCATATAGATTCAACAAATGAATAAAACGCTCACTGAGCGATAAACTCCAAACGGAAATTTAGTTTATTCATTTCTCATCAAATATGGCATTTCAGACAGAAATATTTCAAGAGATGTTTTCTACTATCATCATCATTAGACCGTGTAAGTTTTATGTAAATCTGTGATCAAAAAGTACAAGTAAAAAAGTATTTTACAAGTTTTTTTTCTTACCAATTCTGTAATGTTCCTTTAAGTTGCAGTTGGAAATATATTGTACAAAGGTTTTGAATAATGCAAAGTAGCAATAGAGTTGTAGTTGTTTTCATTTTAATTACTATTTCTGTAATGTGGAATTTTGATAATGAGGATTATAAAACCATACTATATTTATGATCAATCTTTGATGATGAGTTGTTTTATTTGTTACTTACAAGTAATTTACAAAATTGAATGTGGTACCCAATCTCCATAGATGCAATGTTTACATCTAACTTTTTTTTAAAGATCCAAAATACTTACATCATAAAAGTATGGAACTTTAACCTAAAATTTAGAAATAATGTGAGTACATTTGTACATTTTGTCTTGGCAATGATACATAACACACATTGTCCGTGTCCAACTTGTACAACAGAAAAAAAATTGCTCCTTGGATTTAGGAAGATTCAAGTGAATAATACTACAGAGACTGCTCGGTATCTTTAAATTATCTTTAAAAACAACCTTGCTTTTTAATTAATTTATTTTCCACAAATAAAAAACGATAATGCCACCCAAACTTGTCTTGAGCCACTTGAGAACTTTGATGCTTTGGAGGGACGAATTCATCTGCTCTGCAACTTGGCTACTTATGGCCTTGTATCTTGAGCACCCATCTGTTTGTATCCAATGGAACAGGCTGATGAAAGAAAACAAAACAGAAATACATAGTTAGTTGAAATCAATCAAATCATCTAGAAAATATGAAATGAAAGTGGATGTGGGAAATTATTTGGGGCAGGGTAACACAAGTATACCAGAAGACACATTCATTTCCCCAAGTATTTATTTTCACTAAAGAAAAAACAACTGTTAACAAAATTATTGTTGGTATAACCAAGCGGTCCTTAAGTGCCTGTAAACTTGCCTCAAAGTTGGTAGTTGTAATTTTCTTGTTAAGCTGTTTCATGATACAGATCTATTTGTTCATGAATGTATGTCTTGTTTTTTCATCAGGTTTTTAGTTGAATTTGTATTAAAAATTGAATTTAGGCAAGTACTCACCATGGAAACAAAAATCTCAAAATACTCCAGGCATCATTCGCATATGTTTAGAATTCTTCCTGCAACTGGCCCCTGTGCTCTTTTAGCTGTCCATTGCATAATTTTTTCTCTGAAAAAGTTGACAGCTCAAAATGGGGCTACTGCCAGCCAAAGCATCCCACGAAAGATAGAACACATCGTCAAGCCCTTCCTCAGACTCAACCAGGTCAGCTACTAAAGGACACTGTGAACAAAATAAATGGAAGAATAGTCAAGACAAAAAACAACTACATACACAATGGAGGTTTCATACATGTAGGTGTGGTTTATCTAGATGATCAAAGGATCAGACCTGAAGCTGACACTGATGATCAATGTGTTGTTGTCACTAATGTCAGTTAATGGGCAACGCGCTTAGACAAGACAAGTGAATGAGCAACACTCTTTATTTTCTACACTTTAATCCCGTTCTAAAAGTATTGTTCTAAAAGCATTGTATATAACATACTTCTTCTCATCTTCCATTGTATAGACCAACCTAAAATAACCCAAACTAACCAGTGTCTCTAGCTTTGCTAGTAAGTTTTCCTGTTGTCTGTTCTGGGCATTTTTTTCTGTAATCTTTTTAATCTTTTCCCAATAGTTTCTGTCACTCCAGTACGCTTGCATTGATTGTGTTGCATTCTTTTAACCTCTGAGAATGACTCTGAGAAGCCTTGTGTATGGTTGCAGTTAGCTTAACATCAGTTGTGTATGGTTGTTACACTACATCACGTATGAAGCGTTGTGCATGGTTGTAGTTTCCCATTGAATTGTGTATGGTTGTTACACTACACATCGTATGAAGCCTAGTGCATGGTTGTAGTTTCCCATTAAGTTGTGTATGGTTGTTACACTACATCACGTATGAAGCGTTGTGCATGGTTGTAGTTTCCCATTGAGTTGTGTATGGTTGTTACACTACATCACGTATGAAGCATTGTGCATGGTTGTAGTTTCCCATTAAGTTGTGTATGGTTGTTACACTACACAACGTATGAAGCGTTGTGCATGGTTGTAGTTTCCCATCGTCCATGAGTTGTGTATGGTTGTTACACTACACAACGTATGAAGCGTTGTGCATGGTTGTAGTTTCCCATTGAATTGTGTATGGTTGTTACACTACATCACGTATCATGAAGCATTGTGCATGGTTGTAGTTTCCCATTAAGTTGTGTATGGTTGTTGCACTACACAACGTATGAAGCGTTGTGCATGGTTGTAGTTTCCCATTGAATTGTGTATGGTTGTTACACTACATCACGTATGAAGCATTGTGCATGGTTGTAGTTTCCCATTAAGTTGTGTATGGTTGTTGCACTACACAACGTATGAAGCGTTGTGCATGGTTGTAGTTTCCCATTGAATTGTGTATGGTTGTTACACTACATCACGTATGAAGCATTGTGCATGGTTGTAGTTTCCCATTGAATTGTGTATGGTTGTTACACTACATCACGTGTGAAGCATTGTGCATGGTTGTAGTTTCCCATCGTCCATGAGTTGTGTATGGTTGTTACACTACACAACGTATGAAGCGTTGTGCATGGTTGTAGTTTCCCATTGAATTGTGTATGGTTGTTACACTACATCACGTATGAAGCATTGTGCATGGTTGTAGTTTCCCATTAAGTTGTGTATGGTTGTTGCACTACACAACGTATGAAGCGTTGTGCATGGTTGTAGTTTCCCATTGAGTTGTGTATGGTTGTTACACTACACAACGTATGAAGCATAGTGCATGGTTGTACTTTCCCATCGTCCATGAGTTGTGTATGGTTGTTACACTACACAACGTATGAAGCCTAGTGCATGGTTGTAGTTTCCCATTGAGTTGTGTACGGTTGTTACACTACACAACGTATGAAGCATAGTGCATGGTTGTAGTTTCCCATTGAGTTGTGTATGGTTGTTACACTACACAACGTATAAAGCGTTGTGCATGGTTGTAGTTTCCCATCGTCCATGAGTTGTGTATGGTTGTTACACTACACAACGTATGAAGCGTTGTGCATGGTTGTAGTTTCCCTTTGAGTTGTGTATGGTTGTTACACTACACAACGTATGTAGCGTTGTGCATGGTTGTAGTTTCCCATTGAATTGTGTATGGTTGTTACACTACACAACGTATGAAGCGTTGTGCATGGTTGTAGTTTCCCATTGAGTTGTGTATGGTTGTTACACTACACAACGTATGAAGCGTTGTGCATGGTTGTAGTTTCCCATTGAATTGTGTATGGTTGTTACACTACACAACGTATGAAGCGTTGTGCATGGTTGTAGTTTCCCTTTGAGTTGTGTATGGTTGTTACACTACACAACGTATGAAGCGTTGTGCATGGTTGTAGTTTCCCATTATTGAGTTGTGTATGGTTGTTACACTACACATCGTATGAAGCATAGTGCATGGTTGTAGTTTCCCATTGAGTTGTGTACACTACACAACGTATGAAGCCATGTGCATGGTTGGTTGGAACAATGATTTATGGGGCCAACAATGAGGCCTAACCATGATCATGCCATGATTCACTTATGATAGCACACCACCTGGAAATACTTGAATCCCTCTTTTACTTAATACTAATACTATAGTTTTAGTTTTAGTATTTTTAAAATCTTTTTTTTAGTACATCACCACAATCACAAACTTGCCACTCTGCAAGTCCAATTGTCACAACAAAAATTAACTTAAATTAAGTCAATTGTAAACTAAAAACACATAAAACTATTGTATTTTAGTTAAATGTATTTTCAGAAGCAATAATTACTACACTGAAACTTACTAACCTACTTCATTACTCAGTAGTTTGCTGACTGATCCAGTCATTTCTTTGTTGATACTCACGGTCGTCTCTCTACAGCCCTGCCATTTTTAATTATGCACAGTCTAGTCTGGTTACACTTTCCAATGGCACGTTTTCACGCGCGTACTACGTTGTGGGGTCAGAATTATAATAATAACATTAATATTCATGATTCTCATCATCGCTACAGAGAAAACGACACGGGTAAGAGACTAACCAAAACGCTGGCTCCAACAGCACACACGTCATTAGTACATCTGCTGAGAAACAGGGAACCAGTGGCAGCTACCATAGAACGTGCATGGTTGTGGTTCGTGGTTTAGCTTCATATGTCTGTTTGGTTATATATCTCGATACCTTGCATGATTCTGCCAGATGTACCTTTGACCTCGCATTCCATTCAGTCGTAGTTGTCGTCATGGATATGGATATAGATATGGATGTTTGTTATACCTCGGTAACAAATTGTGAAGTTTTATTGGTCGAGAACCAATCATGTGATGTGAAACAAAAACGCATGTACCATGGCTAAGGACGCGCACAACGCATGACGCACAGGGCCAGAAGGTAACATGAGTTTTGTTTACCAGTGCATGTAGGACTACATTACCTTGATCGTACCGTTGGTCAATTTCCAGCGCTTTGTACAAAACAACTGCGGGTTCGAGGGAACAGTGAAGAGTTGTTTTCTTTTTGAATCGTTCATCTGCTTAAGTGGTTTATACTCCGTCGTAATAATGTTTGAAGATGACAACAGAACTTCGAGAAGAGGAATAGTAATGTTACCAAAGTATAATAAAACGATTGTTGCACGCTGTGACGGGGTCCATGGTGTTTTGTACACCCTCGGAGGAAAAATGGCACCCTCGGTTCGCCTCGGGTGCCATTTCCCCCTCGGGTGTACAAAACACTATGGACCCCGTCACAGCGTGCAACAATTGTATAATGTACGTTAATGTACCGTGTACTGTATTCCTGTGTACAGTGTTTGTATACTACGTCTACGTACTGCCAAACATCTATTATCTGGGCTAAGTTCACTATCAAAATACAGATGTGTTGGGAAAATAATTCTGTGTATAGCTGGTCGGCTTTTAAGTTTTGTAGTTTGCACTTGCAGTTATGGAGGTCATGGAGGTGGGGGAGGTCATTGTGGTTTCTCAAGCATGGTGAGAGATGAACATCATGACTCTCCATCACTACGTGAGGCTATACATGCAAACATTAGACACACGCAGCATGCAGCAGACGATCGTTGGTGTAAGTAGTGGCTGACAAACTACATCAGTCATATCGGACCAATCATAACACAGATATATGGAATTACTATACGTCACTGCATTTCTATCCAATGAAACCATTGGATTTTTAAGACCAGTCTATGTCTGACCAGCATCACTCAGACTCAATTAATCTTTTTTAAACATAGACGGAAACATAGCATAAACATTTTTTCTACATGGCCTTAATTACTTACCATATTATTCTCAACTTGTCATCCCAACTTCAAATCCTTTTGAAATAGACACCCAAGAGCTTAACTTTAATCACAAGAGAAATTGTTTAGTCTGAGATACTCGATTCCATTGTTGTTTTTCCTCTTTTTTCCGGCTGGGTTTGAGAAAAGGGTAAGATTAAAAGACTTACACATATTTTTTAGAAGTGCACCCATTGTTTATTTTGTTCTTACACAAATTTTTAAGAGAAAAACAGCATGGTTTTTAAATTAACTTCGTGAAAAGTTGCTTTATATTTCAAAACAAGTGAACAATGAAAAATTGTAGTTAAAAATGAACCTGTTTTAGATAGATTACTGAAAAGAACTGTCTCGTCTACTACTAACTATAATCCCTCTGAAGTTTTAATACTTGTAGTCGACAATTTAAACACTCAAACGAGGCACGTTGTCAGCACCGCTGACATATTTTAATTTGTCCGTTGTCTTAACCACATTGTACACACTGGTCAGCTCATTATGCTCGTAAGATCGTAATTAGATAGATAGATAGATACATTTATTCAATGTTGCAAATAGTGTATAATACAGAGTAAAATGGTCAAAATTACTTGAAAAATATAAAAGAGATTAAAAGGTGAAACTTTAAACAAAGTGCAACATCTAGGTCCGGGGAGAAGCATAGCTTTTGTTCCCCAGCCTATGAACGGACAGACAAAAAAACAGACAGACATTAAAATACAGGACAAAACTAACAGGTGTAAGACAGAAAATAAAGCCGTTACTATTTCCACATACAAAAATTACATCAGTATCTTAGTATTCATTTAGAAAGCGAGTTTTAAGTTTTTTGGTAAAAGTTGAGAGAGTACGCAATGATTTAAAAGAGTCATCCAGACTATTCCAAAATAAAGTGCCACGCTGGACAACACCATTTTTAGACAACGTGGTTATACGAAAGTTAACATAAAGATTTTTCCTAGCAGTGCTGCGGGTATAATAGGAATGGATGTTTGAGGTTAGTGTAAAACTGGAGTTGAAACAAGCAGGTAAAAGATTATTCATATATTTATACATAAATTTTCCTAAGTTTAGATGATAAAGGTCAACGAATTTTAACAGTTTTAAATTATCAAAGAGAGGCCCAGAGTGCTCACAATAGTCAGCTTTAGAAATGACCCGAACTGCACGTTTCTGGAGAGTGAACAGTCTGTTACATTTAGGAGTTGGACTACCCCAAGTCAAAATTGCGTAATTAAGATAAGGTAAAATAAAAGAGTTGTACAAGGTCAGTAATATGCTACAGGGAAGGAAATGTTTAAGCCGATTCATTATACCTATATTTCTAGATATTTTAGCTGTTAAAAGTGTCAATATGTTTCTTCCAAGTCAAATTTTCATCAATATGAATTCCCAGAAATTTAGTACCCTTAACCTGCTCAAGATTGGTATTATTTATTTGAGAACGTTTATACATAATTTATTTGCTAAAAGCCAAGTAGTGATTTCCCTGAGCTCAATATTAAGGTTCTGCACAGCTAAGTCTACATTTTTATCTGCATACAACAAACTTGTGTCATCAGCAAACAAACAAAATGTATTTTTGTCTGATGTATTGCAGATGTCATTAATGTACAAGATAAATAATAAGGGACCCAGAACAGAGCCTTGAGGTACACCGCAAGTAATAGGCCGATCTGAAGATTTTACAGAATTATACAAAACGTATTGGGATCTATCACATAAGTAACTTTTTAACAAGTCGAGCGCTATTCCTCGGACACCATAATGTTCTAATTTACGCATCAAGATATCATGGTTAACTGTATCAAATGCTTTAGATAAATCCAGAAAAATGCCAACTGAAAAATGATTTACATCTAGATCATTATACAATTTATTAACAACAAAAGATGTAGCTAAATCAGTCGAGCGGTTACGTCTAAAGCCAAACTGAGATTCTGTCAAAAGATCATTTTTGTAGATAAACAAAATCAATCGGGTATAAATTAACTTTTCAAATAATTTCGAAAATGTTGATAAAACAGAGATGGGTCTATAATTTCCAACATCATGCTTACAGCCTTTTTTATATATTGGTATAACCTGAGCCTTTTTTAACCCATTCTGGAAAAACTCCAGCTGCTATAGATTTATTAAAGATGTCAGTCAGCGGCTTAGCCAGGGAGTACTTAGCCTGTTTAATAACACAGGAGTTCAATTCATCAAAACCAGATGCCTTTCCAGACTGAAACTTGTTTAGAGTGTCAACAATTTCTTCTTGTGTAATGGGTGTCAAGAAGAGTGAATTCGAACATCTTGTACCAAGGAATGTTTCAACAGGAGTGTTACATAATGGTAGCTTGCTGGCAAGGTTACTCCCTATGTCAACAAAGTACTTGTTAAAGGCATCAGCAATGTCTTTGCTAGCAGTAATTTTGGTTTTGTCAACAGTACAAAAATAAGTGGGGTTCAAACTTTGTTTATGCTTATTGAGTAATGAATTTATAAGTTTCCATGTACCTTTGATGTTATTTTTTTCTTGATTAAATTTACTGCACAAGTAGTTCTTCTTAGATAGTTTTATAACAGAGTTCAGTCTATTTTTATACAAAGTATAATTAGATTTATTTTGTAAAGTATGGGTTTTAAGAAACTTCTTGTACAAGTGATTTTTCCTCCTGATAGAATTGTATATACCCTCAGACATCCAAGGAGACTTAGATTTATCATAACGGTATTTAACATCAACCACAGGAAAATGCCTGTCATAGAGTTGTTTAACATGAGCCAAGAAATTGTTGTACATACAGTTGATATCATTCACTGACAGTATAAAATCCCAATCAGTCGCATTCAAATCACGAATAAATTTGTCAATAGTATCGTTATCATAAACCCGCCTTTTACATTTCACATTAGTCTGTGAACTCTCTCTAAGATTATCAATAATTAAAAATACAGGTAGGTGGTCACTGATGTCAGTTATCACAACCCCTGCAGTGTGGTTAAAATAATCATTTGTCAAGATGTTATCAATTAAAGTTGCACTATCAGTAGTAATCCTAGTAGTTTTGTTTATGGTGGGATAAAATGACTGAGAATCAAGAATTGTCATAAAATGTTGCACAGCATTATCGGTATCAGATTGCAGCAAATTTACGTTATAATCACCCATAATATAACATTTTTTGTTCTCGGCATTTAGCCGACCTAACATTACATCCATGTCATCTGTAAAAACGTTACAGGAAACACTCGGGGTTTATACACTATTCCAATTATAACATTAGATTTATTGGAGTGAACAAGCTCAATAAAAAATGATTCCGTTTCAGAGTTGCTAATACACAAATCATTACGTATTTTATACACAAGATCCTGTTTTATATAAAGAACAACCCCACCACCTCTTTTGTTTAGCCTGCATGAACCTTCTACTTTGTAATTTGGAATCTGAATCAACGGATCACAGACGTCCTCTAACCATGACTCCGAGACCCCTATGATTGAAAAGCTTGTTTGCAACAACTTCAGATAATGAACAATACTTGTTATATTTGTTGGCAAACTGCGTGCATTGATATGCAGCAGTTTGCTATTAGTGTTGGAATTAAAAGTATTCATAAACTCATCTTGGTCATAATATTGACATTGGATATCCGTCGCAAATTTTTTTAATCTGGATCTATATTATAACCCATAAAAGAGCCGGGACCATGCCTCACGTCCTAGAGGGGGTGGTTTGGTTAGAAAGGGCGGGACAAAACTCTGCCAGCATCTTTTGTAACGTTTGTCCAAAACAGGTGCCTCGTTCAAGAGTTTTATCAGCACATATTCCATGGCACAGTTGCAAGCCGTATACAAAAGAAACTTCCTGATACGACATCCGATGCTGCACCCCTATTTACATATAACCAACTATTGTGTCGCCCATGCCACATGAAATGATTTCCAGTCCGTCTTCACTTAGTACAATAATTTTCCTGCAAATTCTATATGTACGTAGTCTTTAATATCTACTGAGTATTTTGATATGTCAGTTATTCGTGATACTTACCCAGGTAATGTAGAACATCTGCGTGGAAATGTTACGATTTTAATACCTAAAAGTACCGTAAAGGCAAGTGAACAAAACAAGGGGTAACAAATTCATGTGTAACAACAAACTGCTTTTAAAAGTATTTAATCTTGTTAAACGCATAGTAGGCCTAACGACGGAACTAAAACTCTATGAACAATGCAAAAAATTGTCAATCTGAACAAAACTCTGATCTCACCTAGGGAACGTTTTGGGGAACGTTTTGGAAAACCCCGGGAACTATTTCAACAATTAAAACTCAGTTCTGTTGTGCAGGAAACGGGTTAGTCATTTGGAGGTGTGCGTTCATGCTTGAAACGCTTTTAAAAGGCCATTCACCTTTTTTTGACTAGTAAGTATAACAAATCGGCAGGTTTTGAAAAAAAATACCGCCGGCATGAGGAAAGAGACACCGTGTATACGACCTGCATTCCAAACTGCTGCTGCGTATTCAACCACTGGCCAAATGTACCCTCTATAGACTGTAAAGATTGCATCTGCGTTGAGACAAACTTGTTTTAGTTTGCGCAGCATTACAAATTTTCTACCTTGCCTTACTTATCATATTCTCAACTTGTCCATCCCACTTCAAATCCTTGTGAAATATGACACATACGAGTTTAACTTTGTTCACAAGAGAAATTGTTTAGTCTGAGATACTCGATTCCAGTGTTGGTGTTGGTCTTTTTCCTCTTTTCGGCTGGGCTTGAGGAATAAAAGATCAGCAAATATTCCTCCTCTTTTCGGCTTGGTTTGAGCAACAGGGATAAACAAATATATCCCCTTACTTAAATAATTACCATTGATTCACAAAAAGACTCATCTTTGTCAGCTTTCCCAAAAAATTAAGCATGGATTGTCAATAAACGGTTTACGTATTTCTTTTCGATATTTCAATGCAATAATATTTTGGAGTATAAAATGTGTATTGTTTTGATAACGAAAGAGTAAATATTTTACTATTTAAAAAAGACTTTAGAAGGCACCCATTGCTTATTATTTTTGTTATTACAGCAATTTTTTAAAGAGAGAAACAACAGGATTTTAACACTTTAAAGTTAACTTCATGAAAAGTTGCTATACATTTGAATGAAAATTGTAGTTAAAAAAGAACCCGTTTTAGATAGAATATTGAAAAGATATGTCTTATCTACTTTAAATATAATCCCTCTCAGGTTTAAACACAAATAGTAAGCAGAGGCTTTGTTGACAATTTAAACACTGAAAACGAGGCACGAATTGTCAGCACCCGCTGACACATGTTCATGTTTCCATTGTCTCACATCGTACACACTGGTCAGCTCATATGCCATAAGATCGTAAGCTGGACCAAGCCTCACGTCCTAGAGGGGGTGTCAATCATCACGGGACAGTGGTTTGGTTAAAAGGACAGGGACAAAACTCTACCGGCATCTTTTGTGCACAAAATCAGATTGTAAAGTTTTCTGTCAATTGTCAATGGATGATGAACCAAATTATGAAAATTAATTAATAAAGAAAACAAAAAAGCTTGAATTGATTTAGGCATTACCTTGATATGTAAACAACACTTAGATAACGAAACTGTTGATAACATGCAAAACAAACCCTTTGAACCCACGGGGAACAAAATTGTCAGTATGTGCTGACAACGGACCGGAGTTACGTTTGTCCAAAACAGGTGCCTCGTTTGAGAGTTTTATCAGCACATATTCCATAGCACAGTTGCGTGCCGTATCCAAAAAAAAAACTTCCTGATACGACATCCGATGCTGCACCCCTATTTACGTAACCAACCATTGTGTCGCCCATGCCACATGAAATGATTTCCAGTCCGTCTTCACTTAGTACAATAATTTTCCTGCAAATTCTATATGTACGTAGTCTTTAATATCTACTGAGTATTTTGATATGTCAGTTATTCGTGATACTTACCCAGGTAATGTAGAACATCTGCGTGGAAATGTTACGATTTTAGTACCGTAAAGGCAAGTGAACAAAACAAGGGGTAACAAATTCATGTGTAACAACAAACTGCTTCAAAAAGTATTTAGTCTTGTTAAACACAATGACTTTGCGAGAAATTGTCAACTTGAAAAAATTTAACCCTTTGATCTCACCTAGGGAAAGTTTTGGAGAACGTTTTTAGAAAGCCTCGGAACATATTCCACAAATTAAACTCCGGTCTGTTGTGCAGGAAACGGACTAGCCTTTTGGAGATGGGCGTTCATGCTTGAAACCTTTATAAAACGCCATTCAACTAACAAGTATAACAAAACGGCAGGTTTGGGAAAAATTACCGCTGACATGAGGAAATAGACATGCATTCCAAACAGGTGCTGCATATTCAACCACTGGCCGAACGTACCCCTTTATAGGCTGTAAAGATTGCATCTGCGTTGGGACAAACTTGTTTTAGTTTGCGCAGCAGATACATTTTTCTACCTCGCTTACTTATCATATTCTCAACTTGTCCACCCCACTTCAAATCCTTGTGAAATATGACACATAAGAGCTTAACTTTGTTCACAAGAGAATTTGTTTAGTCTGAGATACTTGGTGTTGGTCTTTTGCCAAACTAAACCCGCATAACCAAACCCTTAGTTGAACAGAATTTGAGTTCGATATCGTTAGTCCACTCGTGCAGGGAATCAACACTTGTTGATGGGATTTGACATGTACTATTTATATGGTCTAGTTTCACTTAAGGTATAATTATCAACAGACCTCCACACCTGAATCCCAGAATTTGTACCTTCCTCCTGAGCACTATTAGTGGTTGGAGGTTTAATTTGAACAGTATTATTTTGAACTGCAAACTTTTTTTCAATTTTGCAGCATAAAATTATTGTTATAGTCTGACAATTGCTATCAAAACAGGATTTTAAAGCAACAAATCTTTTGTTTATCGATTCCCCCCCCCAAAAAAAATAATTAATCAATAAAAATAAATAAAAATAAATACAAATTCCGAAAACATGCTTCAGATTTTACAAATAAATCTCATATTGCAATTCAAATGTCAATTAATTCTAGCTATTTGTTAAAACTGTAATTTTTGTGTTGTTTATAATCATCGTTAAATTTCACAAGAAACGATTAACTTTGGTTAAAACATTGATCCCTCCTCTTTTCTGCTTGGTTTGACAATGCAATGGCACGACGCGACAATGTGACAGCCCCACACCAGCAGCATATAACTATGCGACGGCACGACCATAGGATGGCACGACGCGACAATGGGACGCGTCGCAACGCGTCGTGACAATGTGAGGGCCCGAGTGCGACACTGCGACTGCACATCGCTGCAATGCAACGGTACACAACGCGACTGTGCACCGTTGACGGCACAAACGGCTAAGTCCTCAACTGTGAAAGCCGTACACGTGACGTTCAAATGGCAGTAATGGAGTCGAAATTAATTTTTAAAAACTGTGGCACTTGGAAGAAATAGAAAGACCAAAGAAAGACAGAAACAATATAGTGAGCCTCCTTATTGGTCAGGAGCTAATCTGGTGCCGATACTCTTTCTTGCGAAGCATATCCATTACTTAAAGGCATGGTGTACCTTTTATAATTACTCCACAAGTTGATGACCATAAATATTGTTACAGTAGCGCCTCCTCAGTATTAAGTGGCGGCCGCCAGTTATTAAGTGGCGGCAACCAGGTAAAAGAGAAACACTACCACGTATGGCACTAATGGGATACCGTACTTTAAAACCAGCCCTGTGGGCTTGTATAAAACTAGTCTATCGTTAACTCTCAAGTGCTGGAATAACAACTCTTGTGAATTTCTGGGAGATCCTCATATTGTCATCACGAGATTAATAGTATATATGACCGAATGTTGTACCTATTTTTGTAAGTTTTCATCAACAATCTTTAAAAGCTTGGCTTTGGATTTTCTGTCCAGCTGTGCATTTGTGGTTTATTGCCTCCATACGTGCTCGCCGTACTATCACAATGTCTCCTCATACGATTGCAACAACTTCAATATGTGCAAGAAAAAATGGGGCTGGTCATTTATGCCTGTATAGAAAGCATGGAACTAAACAACGTAATTTTCGTGTTAAATTGCCGATTTCAAGGCAGTCAATGTGATGATCCTGTCAAGAAAGTGAATATTGTTATGTTGAAACTCCTGTGACAAAACTGTATGTTGTGTATTATTTATGTCCGACACGGACTGTCGTTTTCGACAGTTATGTCAACACTTCAAGTCCAACCAAACACTTTAACCAACTCTTTGCGGCCAACAAAACTAAAGGTTGGTTTTATCAGACAAAATGTTTTGTCACATACAAATAATGGGTCCGACAAAATGAGGTTCCAACAATGGTTGTCGGACCTATAAAGTGCCGTGTCGGACAAACAGATCAGGAAAGAATTAACGAACGGTTTTCTGGGTAATTCTCCCTCAATTTGTACATAGAGAGCATATGCATGTTCTATTGAGTATTGAGTGTTTCATCGTTGCCAATTTTCATTCTTGTACGCCGGTTTGGCAAGAGATTCTGTATCCCCCCCCCCCCACGGCAAAATAGTGTGTATAAAATAATTGGTGTCAAGTAATGAACCACAAGGGAAACTGACAGGGTAAATTAACGGTTGCATGGCTTCTGACTGGCTTCTGACTGGCACCCCCGAACAAAGATATTGACAAAATAGGGAGACCGCCAACATAGGGCCAGATAGCTCAGTTGGTAGAGCGCCGGTACGTTAATCCGGAGGGCGTTGGTTCAAATAATTGGTGTTACCATTTACTTATTAAAGGCGTAGTAAAAACCAATCCGAGATTGCGCTTGCCATCACGTGCTAAATGCAATTACTGCTGTGTTCTATTAGTTCTCTTTCTTCTTTTGCCTAATGTCTGTAATATTATCATTTCAATTGAAAATATGCCGGAGCTTATGAAACTAGTTCTTCGGAGCCAGTCTATAAGTGGGCCTGTATTGATGCCGGAGGTTCATCAGCTGATGTACCGTTTGAGTTCAAACTAGTCTATGATTAACTCTCAAGTGCTAGAATAACAACTCTTGTAAATTTCCATGAGATCCCCATATTGTCCTCGCGAGAATATTTGCAAGTATAGATACAAATGATGTATGACAAAATGTTGGGCTTATTTTTGTAAATTTGTATAAACATTCTTTTAAGGCTTGGCTTGGGGTTTGCCGCACAATAAGTGAGTAAATGGTTTGTAGATATACATTCAAACAAATCTTATTATTCGATTACTGCTTAACAATGCCCACTCTGAGAGAATGCCTTGGACCGTTTAGAGCTGCAACTAACACGAGAATTGTTAGCAGTTCCTTTCAGAACCACCCATACTCAAAAGACAGATGAAACTCATGGTGTACCCAAATTGTTTTTTTACTTTATTGTTTTACCATCATGCAAGCCTTGTCTTATTTAAAATAACAAAAGGTATTTTGAAATCAGCGCCGCTGTTTCCGGGGCACACGGGGTTTTTTTCTTGGTAATTCTTCCTCAGTTTGTAGGAATGAGTACCATTGTGTAATGAGTGTTCATCGTTGCCAATTTTCATCTGTGTACGCCGGTTTAGCAGGAGGTTCTGTTCTCACCCCCACCCCCACCCCCTTCACGGCAAAAATTGTGTATTCATTTCGTGTGAAAGCGCCCTCTTTTGACTCAACTACCTTCAGCCCACGTTGATTTGCCGTTCGAGGGACACACCCAGCGGGGGGACAACATCCCCTTTGACATCGAATCACTTCAACGGGAAAAGGGTGCGCGTCAAATCAAGCCGAATATCTGAACGGGCCTATATACAAACACGAAACCGAGTCCAACGACGAACTTTACCTTATTGACTATATCAAAATAAACACGTTTCCAAAGTTTCATAGCATTTTGGGCAAGAAACACGGAAATTATGGGGAAAATATTATTTTGTTGTCTACATATTATGCATTTTAGTTGTTTTGTTTGGTTATCTGAACTGGCCCTATACAAATACGAACCAACCGAGTCCCATGACGAACTCACCCAATATTATTTCATCGTATTGACTATGTCAATTATAAACAAGTTTTCAAAGTTTCATGTTTCAAGAAACACGGACATTATGGGGGAAAGTATTTTGTTTTACCGCATGTGCATTTTAATTGTTTGTTTTGGTTTGAGGGATAGTTTTTTTTTTTGTGAAACCCCACCCTGGTCCACAAAAGTCAAAAAATATATATTTAAATAATAATAAAAAGGAAAAAATAACAGGAGTTCCGGGCTGTTGGCCCGAACACCTAAAAAAGAAGCCCGGTCATGACAAGGTAATAACCACAGGTAGATTCGCTGCCATTACAGAATTGGTAAGAAAATACACCTTTTGTATACAGATTTACATAAAACTTACACGGTCTAATGATGATGATAGTAGAAAACATCCCTTGAAATATTTCTGCCTGAAATGCCATATTTGATGAGAAACGAATAAACTAATTTTCCAATTGGAGTTTATCGCTAAGTGAGCGTTTTATTCATTTGTTGAATCTATATGATTTCATGCAAATGTGTAATCGGTCTTTCACTATTTTCTCGTGACCCAGATGGCCGATCGATCTCAAACTTCTACAGGTTTGTCAGTTTATGTATATGGTGGATTACATAAAGTGCTTACACTGCCAGCAACTGTTTTGTTAGCGAAAACCAATTCTGTAATGTTCCTTTAATAGACTTGGTTTCGGTTATCAAACGAACTTTACTTCCCGAACAACAACAAAGTCAAATTGAGGAATATAATATGATATGCTTTCGTAGAGCAGCGTCACAAAATAATGGTAAACAATTGGGGACCCACGGTGCGAAACACTGACAAAAAGAGTCAAGACCAGATGGGGCATTAATAATATTCACACTTACAATAGCTTGCTTGTGTTGACGATTGACGTCGATTTCTATCGAGTTTGACCGAAACAAGGTTCTAAAGAAACCCCCCCCCCAAAAAAAAAGGTTAGGTTCCTGTCTCACGCTGTAGCCCCCAATCGCTCAGACAGGCATCAACAATCAAGTCGCCTGAATCAAGCTGCAGTGTTTCGTTCCGCCGTGTGGACAACAAAGTGTATCACTGCCTATACTTGCCGTAGCTTCTTTGTGTATTTTTTTTATTAAAAGCTTCTCATTTTTTAAAGCCATTGTCGTGTATCCAGGGTAACAATGTACACAGGAAGCTAGACAATAATGGATGGGGAGGGGGGAGGAGGGCTACAACAAATCACACAAATTTGTGCTTTAAAGTCACCACCATTTTTTATGTTTACTATTCATTAAATAGAACAATCTGTGTAAACAAAATATATAAAATTGAAACACCTCACAAGTACAATAATATTTATACAAAACGGTCATTACTAAACGTCCCTGTTCACATCGTTGTCACCCAATACTTTGCTTTTGTTTTATATCAACTTAACGTTTAAACAAAAATTAATGTAAACAAAAATCATCTTGGGAGACTAGCTGTTGCTGTTTTTTGTTTCTTTCTTTCTTTTTCTTGTTTTCTTTTGGGGTTTATGACCCCCCCCCCCACAACTGTGTACAAAAAGCATTAAATTTAAAACCTCACAACCTTAATGTTTAAACTAACCGGCCATTGCCAAACGTCCCTGTTCACATCGTTGTAACATCACACTGAGTAACTAACAGTTTCATAATTATTCTCTTTACTTTGCTTTTGTTTTATATCACGAAACTTATTGTACAAAATTTAAATCACTTTTTGGTGAACGACTGTGTAAGATATTTCAGTTTCTTCGACATTATATTCAATTTTAATCATTTAGTTTTAAATAAGCAAGGCACATCATAATATTGATCAAACTTAGCAAGGCATTTGGCGGCAATGAAAATATCAGTACTGATTAAACCCTGCAGGGCAGCTGCAGTAGCCGACAGTCAAAAGGAATACGAGCTCTTTGCATTGGTCAAAATCATTCTTCTTCGATCTTTTTGTTTCTTGATTTTATAGTTAATTTCTCTTCTGATGGTCTGCAGATATCAATCAATACAATTTTTAAAAACTTAAAAAAGAAACAAATACATTTTATCTCGGGAGGCTAGCTGTTGTTTTTTATTTGTTTGTTTTTATGACCCCAGAGATTTGTAAACGAAGGCATTGGGGTAGAGTTTTCACACAGCTGACCAGGCTGTACGAAGTTTCCCAAACAGACAAGTGGAATTTGCCCTGTTTATTTGCGTTTAAACATTAAAGGAACATTACAGAATTGGTAAGAAACAAACTTGTAAAATATACTTTTTGATCACAGATTTACATAAAACTTACACGGTCTAATGATGATGATAGTAGAAAACATCCCTTGAAATATTTCTGTCTGAAATGCCATATTTGATGAGAAATGAATAAACTAATTTTCCGATTGGAGTTTATCGCTCAGTGAGCGTTTTATTCATTTGTTGAATCTATATGATTTCATGCAAATGTGTAACCGGTTTTTCACTATTTTCTCGTGACCCGGATGGCCGATCGATCTCAAACTTCTACAGGTTTGTCAGTTTATGTATGTGGTGGATTACATAAAGTGCTTACACTGCCAGCAACTGTTTTGCTAGCAAAAACCAACTCTGTAATGTTCCTTTAATTAGGTACTAACTAATTAGTAATTTTGTGAGGTCGGCTACAGCTAGACTGCCGACATGCATGGTTTTCTTAAAGACATCATCTTAAAACTACATTTGTACAAAGCAAAGGGTATTCCCCTCAATTCAACTGAAACATGAAAAAACCAACGTTGGACAAAAAACAAACAGCAAGATTATATCATAGAAAATAAATGTCGTGTTTAAAGAAAAAGTAAAAAATGTGGTAGAAAACCCTCTTTAAAAAAATATATATTTCTGAACTTCCTGTTTGAAACAGAAGGAAATGTCAATTGCGGTCCTGGATAAAATAAACACGTCGCAAAGACAACAACAACAACAACAACACCAACAACAACAACAACAACAACAACAACAACAACAACAACAACAACAACAACAACAACAACAACAACAACAACAACAACAACAACAACAACAACAAAACAACAACAACAACAACAACAACAACAACAACAACAACAACAACAACAACAACAACAACAACAACAACAACAACAACAACAACAACAACAACAACAACAACAACAGCAACAACAATGACAACAAACAAACACAACGAAAGTCTGTTTAATCTTGCCCCAGAGTACCACATGCAAATTGTCTGGATCACAGTTAGGAACGCAGACAGGAAGCGATTCAAGATCTCAAGACGCGATTCCTTAATTGAAATTTTAGCAATTGAATCATTCGACACTCCCAAAATATTTGATAATAAACATTTGTGTCAGTAACGTGTGTAGTATCAACACCGTGTACAGAACTTTTTCTCGTGAGTTGTGTTGGTTATGAAAAACAAGAAACGCTGTCGAAATAACCCATTTTATGGGTGGGACAACCCAATTTTAAGATGATGTGTGTTTTCATTTTTGTTTTAATGGAGAATGGCAATTAATGAACTCATTCTTCCACCACAATTAATTATAAAATAACTTCAACAAACGCTACGTTTGTTGAAGTGTATGAGCATCCATCGATAACAGTTTAAATTGTAGATGCTCTTGCAAACTCATCGGCTCTTCCATGTAGCTGCACCCTCACATTCACTCGGGGAAAATATAGTCATCCATTACCCAGAAAATTATCAGTTAAAGATGAATTCCAAGGTTTTCAAAATAGGGTTTTAATACAGAAAAATGGAAGGTGGGAATACCAAGGTTTTTAAAATATTGGTCAAATACAGACAAATGAAAGGTGGGAATTCTTTAAAAAAAATATATACTGTAAAAGTACTCCTGTTTAAAATAAGTTTGTGGTGATTGTTTTAATTAAAAAAATGGGGGGGGATTGAGTGGGGGTTTTTAGGTTTACGAAAAACCACCTTGTCTCATGCTTTGCGCTGAAATGGGCCTGGCTCTAGGGATGTGGAAAGATGTGCAGCGAGCCAACTCTTGCATGTAATCTTCGTGTTGTGATGTAGGACTCGGTGGAAATGGGCTGTCGGCCATGCTCCTGCGGCTGCTGATGGAATAAGGTGCAGATATCGGTCTGGGTGCGACCTGGGAGGAACTGATGACCGGTCGCGGTTGACGGTCGGCATGATTCGGGAACATCGCAGCGTTGAACTCCCCGTGTTTTTTGGGACTCATCCGCACGTTCTCTGCGTTGACGGATTCGTCCACGTGAGATTTCACGGGAATTGTGAGCCTGAGGAAAACGGGGAGGAATAGGAGTCCGTGCAGAGCACCGAGGGAGATGACAAGAAACATCGTCTTGAAGAAGGTTCTGAAGATGTACGAGCCTGTGAAGGCAAGAACCAAGACGCCGATGATGGTAGAGAGAGAGCCCTGTACAATGGGCATACCGATGGAGTACAGAGCATGGATGACGTTGGCCTGACGTGAACCTTTGTTTGCTGCTATGTAGGCGTAACTGATGTGTGCCGAGAAATCCACACTAAATCCTACGCAGAGAATGAGGTTAGTCATGGCGATGGAATCGAGGTTGACTTGCCAAAAGGTCATGAACCCAATCACCCCAGTTACGATGGAGGCTAGAGATAGGGTAACGAGGATAGAACAGATGGGGCTTGGGATCATCAGCAGAGCTATAATCAACATAGCACCGACGGCGATACCCATGTTTTGCAGCGTGTTGGGCAAGATTGCTATGTATTGATCATAGAAGACGAAGGCTGGGTGGTAGACTATTGCAGGTAGCTCTGCGTCCTTTGCGATTTGCCTCATCTCGGTCACCATGAATCTTTCTTTATCGGTTGTGTCCAAGTCTTTCGTTGCAACAAAGAATCTCGAGGCCTCGATGCTCGTGCCATCATCGCTGAAAACAATATCGAGGGAGTACTGTTCGAAGGCCGGCTGTTTGAGGAAACTGTTTCGGAGTGTGTCGATGAACTGGGTCTGAGTTGGTTCTCTAAGGTTGATTAAGTTCAGAAAATCGAGATAGTCTCGAAGCCAGGAAGCAGACAAACTCTGGTCTTTACCGAATGTATATTCGTTGGCTTCCATCTTTGCTAATATCTCTTCCATGTGATCTTGTATTAACGGATTCCAGACATCTCTTCTCTCCGTAAACACCAAGGCAACCTGCGGACCGTACTTCTTAAAGTAGACACTTTCTGTATCTAGAAAGTCTGCTGCATAAGAATTATCCCGTGCGAGGTTGCGAAGACTGAGACCTTCTTGTACCTGAGTACATCCATAGATGGCGGTACCCAAGTAACCAAAATATAATAGTACAGTGAGTGCTGTCATCCACCATCTTGTGATGAAGGGACCGTAATACTTCTTGAAGAATATCATCAATGCATGATCATTGGTGTCTCCACCTTGGTTGGTTGTCGGTTGTGAACCGCCTGCGCAGAATATGGTGTAAGCCTTAGAACCAGACTCCTCCTTGGGTTTCACTTTAACACATGACATGCAGTGTCTGTTAGCTGCCTCCCGTCTACCAGTTAGAGCCATGCAGGCACCGAAAAAAGTAATCTGATACGCGTAGTCGAAGATGACAGCTACGCCGGTATACATGCAGAATATACGCACAGATCTGAAAAATGTAATGGCGCCAATAGCGAAAGCCAAGGCATCTGTGATGGACGTGATGGTAATAGACATGGCGGCCTCTGAGAAGGCATGGCGCATGCGCTGTTCCACGGGCATCCTGACGTCAGTCTGTCGCCAGGCAGCGACCATAATAAACATGTCGTCCACTCCAATTCCTGTTGGAAGAATGAAAAAACAACTCATAATTTGAGCACTCAATCTAATCATCATGAAGGGTTCTTTACGAGGCAGATGGTCGGAATTACATCCAATGTCAATTATCCTGGAAGTCATAATAATAGGCCTAATACTCTTAAGGCATGCAGCCAACAATGGTAATTATCAATGAGAAATTATAGAAAAACATCTTCTATGTTTCCATTGTTTCTCAAACATCGGGGTTAAGTCTCGCATGTCAGTTATGTGCAAATCTGTGAACACTTTTATTTCAATTTCATTGGTGTTTTTGAGGCCCTTTAAAGACAAAGTATATTGTCGTATTAAAATTAGATTTAATTAAACGTGTCCCCAACAGAAATCGTCCACTTATCTGGACCTATGCCTATATAGTTGTGACTTTGATAAAATTGTCGTGGTCTATGAATTGCAAATTACGAGATGAAACAAATTTTTTAATTATTATTATTATTATTATTATCAATCACTTCAATGTTTATTAAACACCTTAATAAGCACAGGCTGGTGCATTTCTTTTCCTCAAAATATCTACGCATTATTTAGGGATTTGAAAATATAAATCCAATGTGTTTAATACTTTCTTTTTGTTAACCCACACACACAAAACAAATATCTATGTGCATGTCATTGCTGGCTGATTTATTTGCTTGAAATCGTACACAAAGAAATGTCTGGCTTTTTTTAATACAGGCTTTCAATGTAGGCCGGGTCGGGAGGTTCATCCTGATGCCAATATATTATTCTGGGAAACTTGGCAAACATCTGCAACCTGCAATCATCAATAGGAAAATGTGAACAGCAGCGAAAAGTCCCCTTCTATAAATAGGCAATAATACGATTTCATTTTTGCTGCTTTATTCCACAAAATACGCACAGACGCCAAATAAGCTTTTGCCATGTCCGTTGCTATGGCGATAGTCTTGGTTTTGTTACTGATTAATATATGCACCATATGCTCCGTGGAAATAAACACAGAACCCAGGGATCAACTCAGCGAGGACGAGGAAAGGTTTCCCCCAAAATGTACAATGATAAACAACTGATTGTGAATAGCATGGCAATAAAATATACATAAAATAATTCTATAAACTGATATTAAATTGTACGTGTGATCCTGACTATACGGCTGTTACAGGTTGAAAGGCTTCTGACTGGCATTTCAAACTAAACTATTGACAAAATAGCAATAGCAATAACCATCATCGCTAATGCGCACGCAAAAGCCGTCAACAGCATGGTCTGTGGAGCACAGTTCCTTGGAAATTTACCCCCCAAAATACACAACGTGAAGTTTTCTTTTTACAACAATGACACAATTTAGGATAACCTGGATGAACAAAAACAGTATCTTACTGCATAATGTAAGATTCGTTTCTTCTTGGTTATGTTTTGTTGTTGTTGGTTTTCTGTTTGTGTATGTGTTTTGGGTTTTTTTGTTTTGTTTTTTTCCTCGGGGGGGGGGGGTGCGGGTGATTGCGTTAAGTCAAAATGCTTAACGTGTATCCGGCCGTTTCAGAAACGGTTACCACATGCTTAGTCTCAATCGTGTTTCTTTTTGCCGGGCAAGTTCGGGCAAGCAATCTGCTACCAAACCTTGCCCGATTGGGCAATTAAGAAAAAAAACTAATAATGTCGAGCCCTGCGGCAGGTTCAAATCCTGCTCTTGCCAATTTTCCTTTGTTAAAGCAATAATCAATATAATTTAATACGGTTATTGTAAGTAGTTATGCATCCTTCCACAAAATGGGGATCAGGTTGGCTCAGTGATTTCTTTCCCTGCCTTTCACCTCTGTGGGCCCCGGTTCGAATCCCAGACCAGAGCCTTGTATGTGGATTGGGTTTTCAATCCCTACCTGATTGTGTGGATTTTCCTCATTGGGGTTTTCCTCGCACATTTAAAACTGAACATTTCTTCTTGTTTCCTATTCATCATTTTATTGAATCTAATTGTGCTGTTGGATGTGTAATACAAATTTTGTACATGCGATATCCGTCCGTTTTAGTGTATAACAGTACACTAAAACATGCAGACCTAGGTAAAGAAGAAAATCCGAGATTTACTGTTGTTAGGAAATTTATTAAAACATCTACACAAATATGTACAGGCCTATTGATAAAAGATACACAGTGATCATGGGTGAAAATATTTCATAAGTAATAAAATTACCGAGGTTACTTACCAAGAATAAGAAATGGTGCAGACCCCACCACATTAATGTAAGGTACTCCGATGAAACTCATGAGACCGAACGATGAGAGCACAGCTAGGCCGGCTGATATCACGCCACAGCCCGCCAACCAAGGCTTGCTTCTTACCCAGTCCAACATCACACAGGAACAAATGCTGAATGTAATCAGTAGTGAAAACGTGATACTAAAGTCTTTGATGACACTGGAGCTGGCTTTATCTAACTCTGTCTCAAGTGTACTGGATACCTGACGGGTGACTCTGATCTCAGTTGTACTGAAGCTTCAACAACTTCAAGAAACTTGTCCTCCCACAGAGCACTTCGTTGGTCGTCCATGTTGTCTTGGTATCGTAAGATGTAAGATAACTGCATGGCTTCAGCTGAAAGTACTTCATCAGATGAGCCTGACTTGAACTCCACTCCTCCTAGCTCTCCACCAAGAAATAAAACCGTATCGTTTGAGTTATGGGTAGGATAAGTCAGAGTGACTGTCTGAACCATGGATGAGTCGTGGCTGTATACAGACAGTATGGCATTCTCATTACAAACCTCATTCCATTTGACACAGAGATCATTAAATTTATACTCCACCTCGTTGTGAAGCACGCTGAAGTTCATCACTGCCTCGTGAAGATTGAGAATTTCTTCCATGACAGTCTCGGTTAGAATGTTTCCACCATCATTTCTTTGTATGATCACTTTCCCTGATCGACCCAGCCTTGTCAGCCGAGTCACCAAGGTGTCGTTGTCGCCATGTTGCGCAAAAAGCTCCTCCACTGTTTTCCGGTCTGTTTTCGCCTGCCCATTTTCCGGCGTGTATAAATTCTCCACGCTCTGCTCCTCCGTAATGAACACCATTCCAGCACCGAGGGCTCCGGCCAGCACCAGCGGCAGCAGTAAAAACGGGAACGGGTGCCTGGCGATGAAACCGCCATAGTTGAAGAAAAAGGACCGTAAAATCTTTTCAATGCAGTCCAACGCCATACTTGTTTGTATTCCGTGTGCAGTACAGTAACCTATTAAGTGTTATCGACAGCAACGAGAGTGTTCGCATAAAATTATGCTGGTAACAAGTTGAAGGCCAC
Source organism: Pycnopodia helianthoides (assembly GCA_032158295.1). NCBI lineage: Eukaryota > Metazoa > Echinodermata > Asteroidea > Forcipulatida > Asteriidae > Pycnopodia > Pycnopodia helianthoides. Next base: position 7,030,475 of record CM063249.1, read on the forward strand.
TCGCCTTTGTGTTCACGTTTTCCAGGTCAAACAGAATACAACAGAGGACGAATCACACACACACAAAACTGTGTAGGCAAGGTCACTGTAGTATTGAACACAAATTGGTTTTTGGGACAGGGTTCTTCTACAGCTGCGAAGAATGACCAGTACATGATGTGTGATATAGAGTATTGCATACGCATATTATGTGCATGTCAATTAGTATACTGTAGCATGCGCAAACGAGCTGCTTTGAAGGACGAACTATCGGCTATAGAGCTTGTACTGTAAACGGGGATGGGGCGCAAATACAATGCTGTCATCGCAACACACTAAATACACTTCCCATAGCAACCAATGCTAAATAGAAATACTAAAACAAAATACGCGAAAGTCTCTCAGTGTCTTGATAACCAACCAACTAAACTTTAAATTTCTTTCAATTTTTGGCAGGTCAATTACTTTTAGCACAGAAAGTATCACCTCCAAAAATGTGATGTTTCCCGAACCGACTTGCTGTCAGTTTTCATAAAAACATCCCTCCACTTCCCAAGCCAAATAGGACCGACTTTAAAGCCTACATCATTATCAAGTTTCCTCAAAATATCAAGCACAGAACTCCCAGGTTGTTATAACCTGTTATAATTACACAATCTATTAATTTAATGACCCCCAAAAAGTTGTGTTTCAAAATAAAGATTGAGGAAATACAAATTTTGATAATCAGTTTGGCGCACGAATTTTGGCCTATTTAGTGTAGTGCACACCCATGGAAACGCAACACTACTGATGGAATATGACGTTGCTGGTGGGTCAACTTAACGTTGACGACGGCAGCTACCGCAACGGTGACCAGGCCAACGAGTCGATAAGAGGGGGCAACGACGACGGTGGTCGTTAGCCAATGATGACGCCATTAGACGACGATGGAGGGATGATATCGACGACTGAGCCAACCTTGACGATGACATTCAAAAATATAAATAATTTGACAAAATAACAAATGACATGATTGCGCGACGATGAATACGACAACGACGGGGACTATTTCTTGTGATAATAATTGTATTGCACCGGCATGACACTGACAATGACACTGACAGTAAAAAATCACAAAAAACCTGAAGCTTTTTATAAGATGCATTACAAAATCAGATGAGTGTCACTGATCTACGAACTTATCTATGACGATAAAAAAACAACCAACTTAATCTAAGGGATCGAGATATTAATTTCTAAAGTTTTCTGCTTTTTTCAATGTTAATAATAAAAAAAATCAGAATAAAACAATACAAACCGGAACTGATGACAGGAGCTAAGAAAAAGGTGAACTAAACCACTGTTGCCATAAGGCATTCAGCTTCCGAACAACAAGTCAATTAAAACAATAGACTTCTAATCAATAAACCACATACAGTAATTTTTCTGAAAACAGAAATAAAACATTTTAATAAAAACTGTATAATAATTGGGAGATTTAAACAAGCTTGAAAAAAAATCAAAAATAACGAAATTAAAAACAATATACAGACCCAAAACAAACAAACAAAAAATCAAATAAGAACTTTAAAGTTTACTAGTTTTCCTTAGTCCTACAAGATGACACAACAAAACAAAAACAATAACTTTTAACTCGGCATTTTTCTCCCAGTATCCAAATCTAACTGTACGATGGTTAAATCGTTTCGGAAATTGTCAATAGAGGGCGACATTATCAGAAACCACTTTGCCACTTCGAGCAGTAATTCCATTCAGTAAGGCCTTCAGAGGAAACTAGAAATGTTTATTCACGGAAGATTTCCCGTATGGTTATCATTTGAAGATTATTACTGCATCCTCTGGGCCCAACTTATATAGAGCTGCTTCAGCAGAAAATATTGCTTAACAGATTACTGCTAAGCATAAATGAGCAGGATACCAGTCACAAATCATACATGTGAAATTTTGTTTTGGCCGATAATCCTATTCTGGTAAGCATTATAGTTGTATGTGCTCAGTTGCTTTTTGTGCGTAAGCGGTTCTCTGAAATTGGGACCAGTTCTGAGAAATTGAATTTAGCCGGTTTCATGACAACAGTATTCACACGATCAGAGGCCAACTCTATAGTTAGACATGATACACAACACTAAATGTGTGGCGTGTAATGTTCTTGGCTTTAGCAGCAGTTTAACATTAACAGCCATCCAAAGTAAACACTTTGTGCTTATAATGTGTGAAAAGACTTCTCAAGGTTAACAATATTTACTTTGACACAGATATCTTTAACAGCCCCAATCATATCCACAGTGTACTCCCGTTACCATTGGGGTCAGGTCACGATAAGGTATCAAGTGATCGATGCAACGTTCTAGGATTTTGATCTCTCGTGTAAATGTTTACACATTGTACATGTACCCATAAAAATACTTGTAAATCACTTCTGTTTTCTGCTGTTTTGAATCATTCTTGAGGCAAGCTGATCTCAGCTGTTGGGTTAATTCCTTGCGAAGCCTAGCTAGGTTAAGGTTGATCAGGTTTCGACTTCCGTGGTCTCCTAACGACAGGTGGTAGGAAACACAATCGTCTCCAGAGGAGTGTTGGACACTGCAGTTGTCAGTTTGTGTATAGGACCCTAGAGCCTAGGTAGTTACACAACCGCACCTTACCCCCCTCCCACCAATGGCTCCCTGTAGAGCAGTCCTTGATTTTCTATGGGCGTTCAAGAAGACAATCCTACTGGTGGCGTTTCCTCTGGCTGCTTCGCCTCTCCTAATTGTCATTGGAGATAATGTAAGTGTTATTGTTTTATGTAAAAAACAAAAATCACGAGAGCATTTTTCTAGTACAATTGCCCATTCATTGCATCTGGTAAAAGGGGAACTGTCATAGCAGGCCTATGGCTGTGCACGGAATCATAAACTCTAACCGTTCCTGCATGCGTGGCACCGTATCAAATTTCAAAATGGATTATATAGTTGACTGATGTGGTCCATCACAGCATGATCAAAGAGTGCAATACTTGTTTTGTTATACGATGTCAATAGATTGCAGGAGGGGAAGACAAACTTTATAAAGTGAAATGGATTCCAATTCTATATTTGAATATTGTTGAACATTAGAGTTGGACCGTGGTTGAACAAATTCAAACATTTTAACAGGAAATGACCGAAGTTAATTTGATGAACTTTGGTCGGTGATCGAATTTCTGAGCTCGTCTTTGCAACTGGAGAGAAAAATCTTCTTTGGAGGCGATCTGTTGTCCACCTCCTACATTATCACGACGAAATTGGCAGTTAAGAAAGTAGACGAAGAGTGGTGAACGAACTGTAAACAACAGAGGCAGTCGTTGACCTAGATATTGCTTCACTGTTTCCTACGGCGTATTGCACAGGACTTTAAATCGTTTTACCAAGTACCAGAATAATTGCATTCTTACACCCAGTGCTATTTCAAATTATCGTGCAAGGCAAAGGAAGTGCCTAAACGGTGGGCAGGATCAAGGTAATGTACTCCCGTGGGGTATACCACTTATGTTCCCCTGAGCCAAGTGCATACGTCTTTGTAGCGCGTCACGTGATTGGTTCTCGGCCAATAAAACAAAAATAAATTAAAATAAATTAAAATAAGCACTGGGATGGTGGTCTTCAAAAATGTGTTTCCAACGTTGACAGTATTTCGGGGAGATCATCTCTGGAGAGGTTTATCAATGGTACGAATTTTAAAATCAATCAGATTTTTGATTGAAATTGTATTACATGGTTACCAGTCCATTAAAGACGTATTAATTTGGGTTTTGTTTCTTTTGGGTTTTTTTTCTGCGGATTTAAAAAAAAAAATAATAATAAATTGGGGGGATGTTTTGCTTTTTAATATAAAAAAAATATCAATTTGCAAACTGCAGTTTGTTTTCGAGTGGTCTCTAACAAATCGACATTCCCTATAGTGTGTATAAGCTTATTTCTTGGGTTATTTTTGTACTGCGGAATTTCATTGTCAGTGAGCTTTCAGATTTAAACTTACTGTTTTTTGCACAGTTGCCAATCATCTGTTATGACCCCCCACTCTCTTGTAAAGATCATCATTAATGGAGTGCTATCTATTTCATACTCTAAATAACTTACACAGTACAACAAGACAGTTACAAAGAATGGGGTCGGCCATTGACCCACCAGGCATGTGGGTATGGTATCGACCCTCTTATTATTCTGTTTTGAACTTTATTGTTATTCTTCTGTATTTTTTATTTTATTTACCATTCTCAGATTATTAATTCATAATTACAATACAATTGTAACATAAGTACTTCTGGCAACAAGTCGATGCCTAAGTAGAGACTATACATGTGCAGCCAGCGTTGGTCCACTGGAAAAATACTAGAACTTGAAAACAACCAAAGACCAGTTAAAATTCTCTCCAATCCAAGTGGTCCGGCTAGATACAAAATGCAAACTTCTGTAGCATCCCTATTAAACATGAAATATGGACTAGTGGCATGTTGAGTAGCCCATTATGCACAAGCGTCATCTTAAATATATACCGCAATGCATCTTGGGAAACCGAGTACGGTTAGTAATAGGCGTCAAGATGGAGGCGTGATGTGATTAATACATGTAATCACGCCAGCCATGCAGCCAATCACGCGATTTTGTACTCCTCTTGTTCGATGATATGACTTTGGCTGCTACTTTAAAACAACACATAATGTTACTTGACATAACATATGCACGATTTTGGTGCGCACAAAACATGTAATACGTCTGTTTATGTTGCTATGCAACATTTTCCTGATGTTTTAACTAAAACTTTAATAAACACTAGATGCTTCATATTTTTACTCATTAAAACTACATTTAGTAGTACATGTTTTCTTGATATTATAAATCTAAAGCTTGAAATTAACTACTGATATTGTTGTAGACCTTTTTCATAACGGAGCGGCCATCTTGTTTTGTCCACTTGATAATGTAAGGCCGTGTCTGAATCAAGCGACTTTGGCTACGGCTATGGCTGCAGTGACAATGTGGGGGAATGGGCGTTTTCGTTTACAGCCACTTTACCGAAGCCGTCAATTCGGATACGACCTTACCAAGCCAAGACTGGAAAATAGTCTGGTAACCTTTTAATATAATGAGAAACAGTATCAGTGGTCGCTAATGCACACATGACACATGACCGTATGGTGACATTACATTTAACTGGTGGCGAACAACTTTTATTACTATTTATAATAATAAGTTTGCAGGTTTTGGTTTGGGTTTTTTATTCGTTTATTGCTTTTGGCTTACATGCTATTCTGTAGCCTTAAAGTATTAATGATCATTAAATTTTAACAATTTCAAAAGATAATTTATGATAAAAATACAAATTCGTCTACATAGTGCTTTATTAACGATCATCTCAAGCGCTTGCTAGATATATTTTGCAACAGGTGTAGAGAGCTATTTTTGAATACGACACACCCATAACATCCAATGTGTGTTGGATTCTTTAAATGTAAATGCAAACCATTTACATGTAGGATTATGAATGTCCACAACAGTCAACAGAATCTTCAGACTATAAGGGGAAAAATTAGACCATAGTTAGAAAAAAATTAATAAATTATGCTTACTTGGGCTTCGCTACAAGGTAATTACCTCAGATAAACTACAGTACAAACACTATATAAACAAACACTACAGAAATGACGAATAATGTATAACTATTTACTATACTAAAGTTGGTTTGAGCGCTAGTAGACAAAAGAAATGTTTCAGCTGCCGCTGGACCATTTTTTGTTTTTCAATGCGCGGATTGAATAGTGGTTAGTGCTGAGGGTGAGGTATTGTTAATGAGATGTTATGATTAATATTGTTATGGTGTTAGTGCCAGGGTTCAGTTAAAGTGTTAAGGATTAGTTCAGCGTTAGGAGTACTGTGCTCGGTTTCACAAAACACTAAGATTCATCTTAAGATGAGTTGTCAGTGTTGCCATAGTGATTTGTATTGTGACATCACACTTTGCTAAGCAATTCAGTTTGGTATGATTAATCGTAGCTCTTTGTGAAACCTAGCCATGGTGTCGTGATTATTGCCATGGTTTGTGTTTGCATTGCAACAAAGTCCGGCTTGCGCATTTCGCTAAAGCCTGCATTCTGTCTGTTTTGCGCTCTGAGTGTAAGCTTTGAAATTTCCCATACATATTTGAATTATACTCGTTGAGCAATGTGTAACGTTTGACACACTAGTATGAAGAGCTTAGAACAATTCTGATTAACAAAAATAACGTCTTTTACGTAAAAATACTTAAGTAGTTGTAAACATCGAAATTTTGTCAACAGATTTGGACAAGTTTTCTTTCTTCATCAAATAAATTGTTTACAAAGTTTGTTCCATGATAAAAAGACTAAACCTAAGCCTTTTTGCCTTGGTTTCTGACATGTCTTAGGACAGTTTGATGACTTTAGCTGAATTTTATCCAATCTTTCCCTGCAACTTGTAATTACTGTGCAATTTTCACTCAACTTCAGTCAAAAGGGTTTGGCAAGAACAAAAATCTGTACACTGCGCTTACATCATTTACACTACTGACATTAAGTGTTGGTAACCTGGGTTTTTGTTTGGTTACTCTTTACTAAAACTTTAAAGTTATAATTCCCAACAACTGTCTCGCCATCAAAATCAAAAGGGTATGCGTATTGTGCTTGAATTTATTTAATTTGATTTGCCATGAAAAACCCATGAGGCCAAGCATGCACATTTTTTTAAATCAACTGGTGTGAGTACCAAGCTACTTGTACAATTTGATCTTGGATTTTGATGGATTCAGTAAAAGCCTATTAAGCAAACAATAAACAAAGGCCGTTTCTGAATTAGTGGATGCGGATATGGCTTGATCATCATGTCAACTTGCGTTAAAGCATAATATGATAGACATAGCAACAGCCATAGCCGCAGCTATGAAGGCCCTCTCCTCGAGTGTCTTCAAACAGTAGGGCGCCATCATGGCCCAGCTCGTTCCGTGAACATGTGGGGAATCAACTGGCTATACTTGACACAGTCTTTTCTTAGTTGTTTACAGTCAAAAATGCCTTAGAAGTTACAGATGTAGCATCAACATCACATGAACAGTTAAACAGACCTTCAGCTGGTGGCACATCCACAAAGTGTTGGTTAATAGCTTCAACATCCCAATATGTCACTTCACCAGTTCAGTTGAACTAGTGTAGCGGAGAGTCATCTGTCTAAACTTGACGCAGTCAATCTTCACGATGGTGGCACACAGTCCAAAAGCATTGATTAGCCTCAATGTTGGGTTTATGTCATCTCCAAGGTCATCGTCTCAATCTGCAGTAGAGAATAAATGATTTTAAAAGATGAATTTTGATAAACTCTTTTGATACAATATCAACTGTTCTGAAGAAGAGTTAAGTCTGAATGATGTCAGCTGGAAAAAATTCTCTTCCAACGCCAATCAGTTCTGCACTTCATTGAAAATGTACACACAACATGACACAACACTCCAGGTGTTGTTTTTTCTTTTCTTGCTATGCTGCTGATGTTTTTGTTGTTGTTGGGGTTGTTGTTTTAAACAAAATCTGAAAAACCTTTTATTTTAATTCAATTTTTTGTTTAAAAGAATTTATTCTTTTAAATCGACGAATTGACACCTTAAAATGTGCTAATTCTGAAACATTAACTTCTTTGCCAAATTTGTGGGATAAATCTTTTCTCCCCCCCCCCAAAAAAAAGGTTTTAAATGATGTTTAGTTTCTTCAAGTTTACCGTGTGGACTCTTTGCACATGTATCTTCCAACGATGCTCCTCCAAACAGGTCTGGCTGTAAGTCACCACTCCCTGTATCCTCCAACATTGCTCATCCAAACAGGTCCGGTTGTAGTCACCACTCCCTGTACCCTCCAACAGTGCTCATCCAAACAAGTTCGGTTGTAGTCACCACTCCCTGTATCCTCCAACACTGTCATCCATCAGGTCCGGTTGTAGTCACCACTCCCTGTACCCTTCAACAGTGCTCATCCAAACAGGTCCTGTTGTAGTCACCACTCCCTGTATCCTCTAACAATGTCATCCAAACAGGTCCGGCTGTAGTCACCATCCCTGTATCCTCCAACAATGTCATCCAACAGGTCCGGTTGTAGTCACCACTCCCTGTACCCTCCAACAATGTCATCCAAACAGGTCTGGTTGTAGTCACCACTCCCTGTATCCTCCAACAATGTCATCCAAACAGGTCCGGTTGTAGTCACCACTCCCTGTACCCTCCAATAGTGCTCATCCAAACAGGTCTGGTTGTAGTCACCACTCCCTGTATCCTCCAACAATGTCATCCATCAGGTCCGGTTGTAGTCACCACTCCCTGTACCCTCCAACAGTGCTAATCCAAACAGGTCCTGTTGTAGTCACCACTCCCTGTATCCTCCAACAATGTCATCCAAACAGGTCCGGTTGTAGTCACCACTCCCTGTATCCTCCAACAATGTCATCCAACAGGTCCGGTTGTAGTCACCACTCCCTGTACCCTCCAACAATGTCATCCAAACAGGTCTGGTTGTAGTCACCACTCCCTGTATCCTCCAACAATGTCATCCAAACAGGTCCGGTTGTAGTCACCACTCCCTGTATCCTCCAACAATGTCATCCAAACAGGTCTGGTTGTAGTCACCACTCCCTGTATCCTCCAACAATGTCATCCATCAGGTCCGGTTGTAGTCACCACTCCCTGTATCCTCCAACAGTGTCATCCAAACAGGTCCGGTTGTAGTCACCACTCCCTGTATCCTCCAACAATGTCATCCAAACAGGTCCGGTTGTAGTCACCACTCCCTGTATCCTCCAACAATGTCATCCAAACAGGTCCGGTTGTAGTCACCGATCCACGAGAGACTGCTCAGTTGAGGGAAAATTTAGTAGGCACAGACAGATTTAGCTCTAGGCATTAAGGTATCTGTATGAAAAATTGCAAGAAGAGCCGACTAACATTGTTTCAGGAAGGCTTTTCAATTTGTTTAGATTGTACAAACACAGTTTTGGTATCGCAAATTAAACTGGTTCTAAGGTTGTTTTACGTCGGTGGTTGGCTGGTCATTAAAGCTTGTAGAATCTCAATTGATACTAGTTTTGTTTACAGCTTTTTTTCTACTGGCTTTGTTACTTAAGAGATTTGTTTGAGAGATTTTGAGTTTGAGCGATCCAAAATTTGATGTGATGCTAGTTTTGTTTTCACCTCCAAAGTTACCTCAAAACTTTTGTAGATGTGTTCATGTTCCTCAATATTTCTTGATTTAGCTGGTGTCCCATTCAGTAGGTGGCTTCTTCACCAGTAACATGTAACTTATACAACCCGATACATGACCAAATCTTCTTTGCCAAAGCTGTTGGATGAACATCTCTTAAAAAACAATTTTATAATTTTTACTGGTTATTTGTAGGTGCTTTTTTTTTTTCATTAAACTTACCAAGCGAGCTGATGTTGACTCTTTGCACCTGTGCCCTCCAACGATGCTCATCCAAACAGGTGCGGTTGTAGCAATCATTTCACAAGAGACTGCTGTACTGAGGGACAATTTATTAGACACAGACATTTTTATGATAAATATTAAGAAGAGTCTTAAGAAGAACTATTTTTGTTTCGGGAAAGGTTTCAATTTGTTTGGATTGTACAAACACATCTTTGTTAAGCAAGTTAATTGGTTTTTAAGTTGTTTTACCTCTGTGGTTGGCTGTTCGTTCGTATTTGCTCTTTGTCAAATAATAATAGTATTTTGACTGTTGGTGTACTTACTACTTCAGAGATTTGTTTGAGATATTCAAATTTTGATTTTAGATGCATATTCGTTTTTCCTTCCAAAGTTATCGTTAATCGATGCATAGATTTGTTCAAAAATCCTCAAAATTTCTTGATTGAGTTGCTGTCCATTTTAGTAGGTAGTTTCTTTGCCAGTAACTTGTAACCTAAATAACCCGATACATTACCAAATCTTTTGCATGACCTCAGTTCGGTGAAGATATCATCATCTTCAAGACGAAAACATTGTCACCTTTTGGAAAGAAAACTTTTAGAAAGGTTAGCATTTTGGGGTCACATCAATTAGCCAAAGTCATACACATAACCTGAGATAACCCCAATACTTTACCAAACGAATGTCATCTAAGGCTGCCATGTTCGCACTGTTTGCCACCACATCCACTTTCGGAATAACAGGTAACAGACTGTGGGGGAAAAAACAGATTGATAGCCTGGTTAGAGGCTGCGGAAAAAGGTTAAAGGCTGCGGAAAAAAGGTTAAAGGCTGCGAAAAAAAGGTTAAAGGCTGCGGAAAAAGGTTAGAAGCTGTGGAGGAAAAGGTTATTTTTCTTTCAAACTTACCCTATGATACGTTTACCTGATACCTGATGTACTTGAACCTTGCTGCAAACAGCCGACCTCACTGGCCTCCAGTCATTCATCAGGGACATCAAAGGGAGAGTCTCCATCGTCTACTCCAGTTCTGTGTTTACTGATGGTAGTTCTTAGTTTTGGTTCATTTAATTATTTTGTTTCGGGACTTGTTTTTACTGTCCTTAAATTTTGTAAAGTACATGTGTTGTGTCAACGCAAAGGAAGTGAGACTGGACATCTAAGAATAAAGACTAAGTACTACATCAGTCACACCTTATACTTTACCTACTGCCAGTAAACCTGCTGAAGGAGAGAGAGTTAGTCTTATATCTAGGCCTTGTCTTAATACTCTAGGCTTTTACTGTCTTACCATTCATACAAACCTAGGCATCACTGACGTCTTTCACCATGGATGATCTGCTCCTTTTCCCGTTCTTCTCTCAAGGTTTTTTCTTGTGTTTTTTTCGCAGCGCTCACAAATAAATGATTTAGATAAATAATTTTCAAAGAACCCTAAAAGATTTAATCTAAAAGATTTGCATTTTGGTACTAGAGCTTTAAAACTGTGTTTGCTTTAAGACCCACCCACCCCATTTTTTAATTTTTTTATTTTTACTTTGATCTAAATAAGCAAAGATTACAGCTATTTTGTAATATTTATTTACCTTTTTACTGTTTTTAGTCTTTTAAGACTTAATGTTATTCATACTCAGTTGAAAATATCTACATTCAGAATTGATGTAATGTTGATATAAGGAATATGTAAATATAAATTTAGCTTATCTAAATTTTGTAATTACTACTCCTCAATCAAACATTAATCATCAAATGAATGGTGATCGGACTGAAATATATATTTGTACTGTTTCTTTAGCCTTAATAAAAGACTTAATCTTATTCATGCTCAGTTGAAAATATCTACATTCAGAAATGATGTAATGCTGATATAAGGAATTTATAAATATAAATTTAGCTCATCTAAATTTTCTATTTATTACTCCTTAATCAAACATAAATCATCAAATGAATGGTGATTGGACTGACATACTTATAAATTTTTTGCTATATTTATTACAAAATTGTCTAATGATTTTAGAAGAAAAGTTTTTAGTTTTTTGTTTTTATTATTATTTTACGGTATTTGGAACATTATAAAAATTGTAAACAAACATGACAACTGACGACTTGAAGTATCAACCTTGACAGAAATTTCCAGCTAGACTAGTCTCCTAATTAAAAAGCATCATTGGCTTCGACCAATATGCAAACGTAGAAATCCCAAGACTGTGTGTGTGAAGTCAACTTGAAACATAAGCTAGGACAACATCAACAAGTTCGCAGAACATGGTTGGGGTGGTTGTTGGACAATTGGGAGGGGCTCTGCAAGAGAACGGGTTAGATCTTCTCTTACCATTCGCAGTTTTCACACTCTTGTCTTTATCTTGAAGGTCAATCTGCGTTATCCGACCTCCACTATTGCGCTCCAATAATCTAACATCTTTTCATCTTCTCTTTTTTTGTTCTTTTCTTTTTTTGTGGAAAGGTCACTGCTTAAAGTTTGTTTTGAAATTAACGTATTCAACCGCTGTTTAGAATCATCATAACTCATCAGAAATAGTTTTATGTGCATTGCATTCAAGTCAGTTCAATTTATTTATTCATCATGTGAAAACACATTCAGTTTGTTTTCCACTGTACTGCGGTATTTAAAAAATTACACAGTGTCCCCGCAAACCTTCTAGCTCATTTTTTACTGCCATTTGCTCGATAGATTAAAGCAAAACTAGAGATAAAGTCCAACATTTATCATAGAGTTGAATCGCAAAAGCGAACTTAAGAAGTGGAGGTCGGATACGGCAAAGCTTTTTTTACCTTGATCCTTTGGTGAACACCTTGGTCCTTTGGTGTACGTCCAGATTCAGACAAAACACACACATACCACATATCCATAGATCTTCAACTCCCATCTGGTCACAGTCACTCAAAGATGGTTCCTCTACTTGCAACTCACGACACAGTCTCGTCAATGTCTCTTGGAACTTGGCTGGACGGGAGCTCGCTGCTGGCTGCTGGGTCTGCATCAAGTCGTTCCCCGTCTTGGTCCACAGCTTACTGCTGCCTTAGTCGTTCCCCGTCTCTGACTGGAGAAAAAACAACCGCGAAACACTTTAATGATACAATTCAGGTCCAAGGGGGTAATTTAGAGAACATTATTTTTATTACTATTAACTGAACTTTATTTCCAAATCGAAACGAGAGTGTGATTAATATATACGGGGGTGTGTAAATGTATCACATAATGTAGTGGAAAAGAAAAAAAACAAATTACAACAAAGCTTGGATGTGGAGGGGTTGCATACAAAGAACAGCTTATAAGTCCCCTAAATTTTTCTTTTGTAGATCAAAGGAAGATAATAATGAACGGATAAAATGAAATAGATAAATTAAATTTAGTCCGGAAACTACTCACTACAAAGCCTAGACATGTGATAATATGGAAGTCAAGGAATATTGTACGAAGAGAACAACGTGTGTTGAGGAAGAAAGGATCTATAAGCCTACTGATAATACCAATATTACGAGCAATAAGTTCACATAACTAATCAATGTTTCCAGCAAAGCTTGTTGTCAATGACCAGACCAAGAAATGTTAGTTCAACATGTACTTTGGATAATATAAATACCAATAACAATACTTCAGGTCTGTGAATGTGGTTCAATGGTAGAAATACGTATGTTCCCTAGCCTTACCTCAACAAGAAGACGTGGGAAGGTTGCTCGGCTCGTTCCTTGACAGTGAAGTTCTCACTGCAGTCTATAGAGATTCTCAATCGCATGAGCCCTCTCCAGTCTCTCAAAAGCCCAACACCGGGTCGGCACTGGGGTCGGCACTGGGGTCGGCACTGGGGTCGGCACTGGGGTCGGCACTGGGGTCGGCACTGGGGTCGGCACTGGGGTCGGCACTGGGGTCGGCACTGGGGTCGGCACTGGGGTCGGCACTGGGGTCGGCACTGGGGTCGGCACTGGGGTCGGCACTGGGTCGGCACTGGGGTCGGCACTGGGTCGGCACTGGGGTCGGCACTGGGGTCGGCACTGGGGTCGCACTGGGGTCGGCACTGGGTCGGCACTGGGGTCGGCACTGGGGTCGGCACTGGGGTCGGCACTGGAGAACATCGTGGTGTCTACTCACTGCAGTCTTTAGTAACGACTTTCTGGCCACTGACAAAAACACGCACGATTCATACTTCTCGTACTTCAGATCCTGACCTAGCCTTATTTAAAGCATATCATAGTGCAACAGTTAATGCCGATATGCTTGTGAATGGCCACGTTAAGAATTTTGATAAATTCACGAGTAAAGTTCGTCAGAAAACGCGACGTCCACATCCCATCTCAGAGCTGGTTAATAGCTGTCCGCCCATCTCCTACGTTAGCATGCTGCCCTCATGTCTGTTCCACAGACGGCCCAATCTGAATGCTATTTAAAAGGCAGTATTCGCCACATTGAGTGCTCGTTGTTTGCCCAACAATGAAGATCTTATAACGAGGTGACATTCCACAGTAATCCACAATCTGAGGAGTTTTTTTTATACGGGAGGACTTGCCGAGTAGAAGTCCAAATCCCGGATGGCTTGTTTAATAATAACATTCCAGTTTGTTTGTTTGTTTGCTTTGTTTGCTTTGGGTTTTTGTTTTTAGTTGTTGTATTTGGGGGGTAGTTCGTTTTTTTTTATTCTTTTCTTCTTCTTCTTTTTTTTGGGGGGGTGGGGGTTAACCAAAAATTTTCACAAGTGTTTAAGTCCCGAACCGATATAAATCAAAGACTCTGCTGTGGTCTAAAAGTGCAGCCATCAATGAATTTGTTATCGTACAATAGGTCATTTTGGTTGGTAGGCAGTTTGCAACAGCTAATTCTATGTAACTATTCTTTTATTTGTTTATTTATTATTTATCTAGAATTAAGAACAATAAGCAAACAAACACATAAACAATTAAAAGAAGGAAGCTGGAGATAGAAAACACCTATAGATCATTTGTCACTTCTGGTTGTTTTGACGGAGCGTTATATTTTCCCTTGCCTTCGCCTCGGGAGTGCGCCGATGATCACATCGGGAGTCATAGTTTTAACTTGAGCGCTTGAAGCAGTCAATTTTGTATAAACACCACTGATAAATATTCTGCCTTTTCATTGGTTCAGAGGGCGTCGCATGATACGTCTTAGTTTTTTACCAGAAAGCCGCGCGAACGCGACGCGCTATAGGCTACCCATATAAACCAATGTACTATACCCATAGCAACGGCAGCTTTTTGGTACCTAGACGTCTAGGCACTATAGGGTGTTATAAAACAAATATTGACAGCCTTTACTCGTGCAATGTTGAAAACTACGACTCTAGTCAGTCGGTGATCCTCGGAGCGGTCTTTTTTTCTCGCAGATTTGCTTCGGGAAAATATAACGCTCCCGAGATCAGCTCGGGAGCTGCAGTGTTAACCATTCGCTACTTGGCACAGTTCCGCCATGTGCGTGTAGAGCCTCGACTTCATGCTTCATTGTATTTATGTATCTGTTGGATTAAAGTGTCCGTGACAATACAGAGTTACGCCATTATTCTATTCACAGCTGTCCCCAATTCGAGGCTCTATTCGCAAAATGTCTGGCCGTGCAAAGGGCGAATAGCACTCGAAGCAGCCAATATTTGTATACCAATATTTGTATTAGTTTTTCAACCTCGTACAACGAGGAACACCAATGTGCAGACGCACATTATGTGGGCCTACATTACGATGCAGTGCTGTCTCAGCGCACACTGGAGGGACTGATTTGTGGCCGAGACTCAACCGGGCGAAGTTCAATTGGACAAGGGCCCAATTTCATAGAGCTGCTTAAGCAGAAATTATTGCTTCACATATTTTTTGCCAATTAGCTGGATACCAGTTACACTTTCATACAGTACACGTGACATTGTATTTTTTTTCTTGTAACTTTATTCTTGTTAGCAAGATTTGGTTGTGCTTAGACATTTGTTTGTGCTTATGGGCAGCTCTATACAATTGGGCCCAAGCTGCACGGATCATTGCACGGATTTGCGCATTGTAACTTTTGCGCTCCCATTTTGTAGAAAACGACATTCACCAAATCTAAACGGTAACCCTAGCACTTAGTTTGATAAATAATATAAGAATTTAAAATGTTTACACTTCATCCACTCTCAATCCACAATTCAACAACAACATTTAATTGAGTTGAGCGATCTTGTACGATAGGTGTAATAACATTTACAGGGTTTTTTCTTTCTTTTTCAATGTATAACAGACGACTTTGCACATTGAAAAGAAAAAGAAAGAGAACAAAAAATCAACAGACACGACGTCAGTGCAACATCTTCAATAATTAGCCATTCTTGAATATAGTCTTAGGAAAACCTTTATACAGTGGTCATATAACTGTAACAAGTAAACCTATCCTTACAAATGAATAGAATGAAATCTTCAACGATTTTGAAAAATAAACTTCCCCCTTTTTATTCAGCCAGCAAAATGTGGTTGGGTTGTGATTGTTATGGCGGGTTACTGGACCTGCGAGGTAGTCCCCCTGGCCGTCACCGCCATCCTGCCGGTCGTCCTCTTCCCCCTGCTCGGTCTTCAAGATTCAGATGATGTCTGCCGTAACTACCTAAAGGATACCAACTTCTTGTGTATGGGGGGTCTGATGGTAGCTGTGGCAATACAGCACTGGAATCTCCATCGGCGTATCGCCCTTAGGGTGTTGCTACTGTGTGGTGCTCAACCAAAAAGGTAAAAACAGGCCGTGACGCAAATTCATGTTTTCACTTAAGAATTCCTCCAACTCGATACTTACGTCTCGTAAACATTAAAAGGTATTAATAAGGTGTTAACGAGTTAACATAATTCATTGTTCACGATGGCTTTTTCATATACAATATATCAACTCCAGTATTTCCATTAGACTCGCACAATACGTAGAACCGTTGCTGGCGAGGCCAGTGATGGTCATAAAATGAAAAATCTTTTTTACAAGGTGTTTGTCAATGTGCACCGTACTTAATGGCGAACAGCAACACATTCAAAAGGAAAGCATATTATTTTGATTAACTTTTGTCTGCAAATGTGTCTTATAATTAGTGTGAAGAAGCAGCAGTTATCGGTCACATGTGAAAAACTGTATTACAGATTTCATGCCTTTGAATTGTTATTAGTACCGGTACCATTATAGGGAGAACCAGTATGGAAGGCTTATTTACTGTTTACTTTATATATGTTAACTGTTTACTTTTTAATACACCCCTACAGGTTGATGCTTGGTTTTATGTCGGTCACTGCCTTTTTGTCCATGTGGATCAGCAATACCGCCACCACCGCCATGATGGTGCCAATTGTTAATTCCGTACTCGCACAGATCGTTGGGAAGGACGACTCCGTGAGTACCAATTACAGTGCTCAGTCATAATGGGTATACTTTTTCTCTTGTTTGCGTCCCAGTTGTGAGCAACAGGTGTGTTTTTTAAATAACTGTCAATCAACAATCAAGCGATTTGTCAATAAATAATGAGAAGTACTGAACTTTGTCGAATACGGTTGCAACTAATTTACTCCATAGTTCTTGCAACCAAATTGTAGTCATGATTGTGGCTAGGCATATTGATGTCGGCCTAACTGCAGCCCGGGACTTAACTATAACTCAAACCTAAATGTGGCCCATACCTGAAACAAGTCCCAACCCTGTACCTAAATAAATTAGCCATTGCCAATTAAAGGAACATTACAGAATTGGTAAGAAAAAAACTTGTAAAATTTACTTTTTGATCACAGATTAAAACATAAAACTTACACGGTCTAATGATGATGATAGTAGAAAACATCCCTTGGAATAGTTCTGTCTGAAATGCCATATTTGATGAGAAATTAATAAACTAGTTTTCAGATTGGAGTTTATCGCTCAGTGAGCGTTTTATTCATTTGTTGAATCTATATGATTTCATGGAAATGTGTAATCGGTTTTTCACTATTTTCTCGTGACCCAGATGGCCGATCGATCTCAAACGTCTACATGTTTGTCAGTTTATGTATATGGTGGATTACATAGAGTGCTTACACTGTCAGCAACTGTTTTGTTAGCAAAACCAATTCTGTAATGTTCCTTTAAGGTACATAGTTCAGGTTTTCTTTGTCCTTTTCAGCAAAAAAAACTATTTTGTTTTATTAACAATTTAACTCAATTTTATTTGTTTCATCAAACTTTACAAGTGAGAGTGAAATTTGTTTTCCTGGTGTGCACTAAAACATTGTAGTCAGTATCTGACTACGAACACAATTCAGTACAATTTACATACATAATTCAATAACTGCATGTACACAAATTTAGTTTTTAACGAGTGAAAAGTTGATTTAAAAAAAGAGAGAACATGCGTTCAGATTCATGCAAATTTCTTTCAAATTCATTCAAACTACATAGGGTTTTTCTTTTTAGCTACAACTGCATTCAATGCCACTGTCGTGCACACCCGATTCAGTTTCTTTTTAGTCATTCTATAGACCTTACTATGCATTGACGTCATCACGCCGCCATCTTAGAGGTAAAAAGATGACGTAAAAAGGGAAAAGCGGCGCAAAGAATCGGCCTATGAGTAGCCTTCTTTTGACCTCTAGCCGAGGGCGCCCTACTCAAAGACTTCATATGCATAAGGTCTATTCCATTTACAGACATTTAAGACTTCATTCTTACAATTCTTCAGTTAAATGTCCACCACCTATTTGCCATTGAAGAAATGGAATGGTTGACCAGCCTCTTGGTTTTGGCTTTTGCAAAACTGAATGATCTTTGCGACCTAATGAAATGTGATCTCATTTGACCAGTGAATGCTAAACTGTAGAAATTCCACTCCTTCTTTTGACTGTTGAATGCTGATTCAACAATGTCCATACTTTTTCAAACGGAATTTAATGAGATGGGTGTAGACTGAATTTTTGTTGAGAGTGACTGGGGAAGCCTACAATATTAATGGGCTTACTTTAAAGGCAGGGTATACTTTTGGTAATTGAGACCAGTATCCTCAATTGGTGTATCCCAACATACGCATAAAATAACAAACCTGAAATAATGGGCTTAATTTGGTCGTCGAAGTTGCAAGAAAATAATGAAAGAAAAAACACCCCTGTTACTTTCAGATGCCTGAGAAAGGCTTCATGCCTCAAGCATTTCTCAGATTCAAATTTTGGGGTGAAAAATTACCTCTTTCTCAAAAACTACATTACTTCAAAGGGGGTCGTTTCTAGCAATGTTTTATAATGTCAACAGTTTTTGTTGTGTGGATTTTTTTTTTGGGGGGGGGGTAATGTTTTGGAGTTTTTTGGGGGTGCACAATTCTTTCAAATCCATTAAAACACAAATCTCATAGAGAGTATCTCTCGCTAGGATTTTGAGAATAAAACTGCCACAATCGCGGACGGTCGGACATTTATATTGGTGATAAAGGGCGCCCTCGTTGGGTCGTATTCAACTGCTGCCTTTCTCCAGCAACCCGACTCTAATAATGGGATTTTTGGTTGGGATTATAATTCTTTGTTGAAAAATTCAGTGGACCGTGTCTTTTTAATACCGTTTTGAATACATTGTCATCGGAAGAATTACCTCGATCAGGTGGAGAAAGTTCACTGCCGTCTCTTATTGAGTCTGCAATGAGCTATTTTGTTCCTGCATAATTGCAAGAGAAAAACAAACCCAATTGGGGAAACTATTTAAAGTCGTGATGCAGACTGATATAGCAGATCGGTTGACTAGTTGCTACTAATAACAGGATTTTTTTTTTTACACTTAGCACTAGTGTTTGGGCTTGCAAAACCTGTTACCCGTTGGAATACCTTATGACTGTTGTTTGTGACTGTTTTTCACCTTTTACTTTAATAGCTAAACAATATATAAGCATTTAATTTTCTCGAGGTTGTGGGAAACTTGACCCAATTCCATAAAGCTGTCAAACGTACACGCCAACAGAAATATGAAAAAAAACTTAGCAATATAAAGTTGCATACCATTTTTGCTGGTAACCTGCTTTTACCAATACTAATTTATTGTGCTCAGAGAAGAAAGAGGGGGAGAAAAAAAGACTCTATAAACGTCAACTGTACACAACGCGTAGAATTTTGAACATTTCCTCGTACAGTCAGAGCTGGTAGCATAAATCTGAAGGTTTAAATGTTGATTGCTCGATCAATTTTTCCTCTCTTTTTTTACCAGAAAATATTGATATTTATCTATAAGGGTTTGTTAAAGTGCAACAAACTCTTTTCGTATAACTGTCTTCAATAATATAAATGTATGTAATTGTAAAAAAAAAAAAAAAAAAAAAAAAAAAAAAAAAACTATGATTATGGCATTTATTTTATAGAATGGTGAGTCGAAGAACAAGGAAATACCAGACGAAAACGGCTTTATGGAATCAAGCTTCGACAACATGACAGGTGACATTGAACACTGTGAGGAACCAAAAACAACCTCGACGAAGCTTGAAGGCCAACCCCCTTGGACGAGAAGAGAAAATAAGGTTAAACTGGTGGTATAGTTTATGCCAATGTGATGTAGATGTACATGATGGGGCATAATCATGACGTCACTTATTTACAACTTGTACCCAAACGTCGCCGATAAGTTCCACAAACATTTTGTTGAAATGCCTATATCGGTCACACCGGATTCAAGCTCCTGTGTCTCTTATCAGCAGAGTGTGGGTTCGAGTCCCATCATGACACTTTTTTTCTCTAAGCGGGACTTTTGCCTACTATTGCTTGGTCTTTCGAATGGGATGAAAAGCCGTTGGTCCCGTGTGTTGTGTAAGGCACGTACAGGAACCCGGTACACCTATCATGAGGAGAAGGGGTTAGTGTTTTCTGGTATGGTTGGCTGAAGACTGTGACACAGCACCTTCTAAAACTTTACAAGGTGCTACATAAAACGGGTCTAATGTTCATAAATATGCATACCTGTCTTAAAGCACATGTACAACATTGGTAATTGCCAAAGACCAGTATCTGCACTGTATGTGACCCAACATAATTACATGAAATAAACAAACATGTGAAAGTTTAAGCTCAACGGTCATCGCAGCTACGAGAAAACAGTGAAAAACCCTCTTTATGTTTTCACTGTTTTCAAAATCGGATTTTATCACCATGATAAAGACTAATTGTTTTACTCATTTCCTAAAAACAATAGCATTTCAAGCAACTATTTCAGGGGAAGGTTTTCCACCATGACCATCTTTATACCATGTAAGTTATGTGCAAATCTGTGAACATTTACATTTTCAACCTTTCCAATGTTGTATACACCCTTTAAAGACCGATAGGCAAGAGTTAGTTTATCTGTGGCGAACACCAAACGAGATGCTTTCATATATTTTTTTTTTTTTTTATAACATACAGTAGACTAAGCTCGAGAAGATCGAAGCTGAAATCGAAGTCAAAGTTGTAAAAACCTCGACCGAAGAAGACAACGAATATGATATCGACTTCACAACCTTGTCACCAGCAGAGAGCAATCTGTGTAAAGGCATGATGTTGTGTGTGGCATGCTCTGCATCGTTCGGCGGTACGGCAACACTGACTGGAACGGGTACTAACCTCGTACTCAGTGAAGTGGTGGACGAGTACGTAATTAGTATTATTAAAATGTGCCCTACATTAAGTACGGGGTATGGGCTACTTTTACGGGGCTCCATGAAGGCACTGGGCTATATTTGGTTGTCGCAAACGTTACAACCCAACATCTTTAATCTTTGTAATAAAAACATAAAACGATATCAAAGATCAAATACAAATCACGACACGACTTTGGCAGAAGGAAGCTATTCAATTAATAATTAATATTAATTTTTTAAAAAATTACCAAGTTTTTTTTTACTAATTCAAGAGACGTCCTCACAATTCTTTGAACAACACCCATACTGCCTGATTGCTTAAGTTGTGCCTTAAAACGTAAACCTCAAAATCCCTGACATGAGGCTTTATATATTGAGCAAATAACAAAAAATCCTCTCCCGCTTCTTGAGAGCCTCGACATGGAAAAGAAAACAACTTGCAGATCTTTCCCCTTGCTTGTTTTTACTGAGTCAAGGTCTCGACTTTAGTCACGGGCCCTATACATGTCTACTCATCAAGCCCTGATTAAAAGGCACGGATACGGACATTTTCCCCCATTTCCTTTGTTTTCATTTTTTGTTGTCAAAACAGAATTGTGCACCTCAGCTTATTATTATAATTTTGTTTGCCCGCTTCCTCATAGAAACCTTTTTGGGAAAGAGTTACACTACAGTTGTAAATCTTCTGAGTTGGCCATATATATATCTTTTTTTTCCACAGCTTGTACGGAAAGGAGGCCGGGCTTAACTTTGCTTCTTGGCTAGTCTTCGCACTGCCGGCAATGATTATATGCATTCTGATCGGATGGTTGTGGTTGCAATTTTTCTTCATCGATAGAAGGTACATATTTTACAGCATTTCCCTTCGTTCCTTCACACGCAATCCTAAATTTAGACATAGGCGTAAGACCAAGGGAGGGGGGAGGTAACTCCCGTCCAAAATCAGGCAAAACAGTGAGGAAAAATTCAGTCACCTTAAGAAGGGAAGTGGCCAGAAAGAGAGAAAAAAATAATAATAATACAAAATTAACTTTCCCGCCCCCTTAACCCAACACGCCCATAGTATAGAAAACGTCTGGGAAGAGAAATTGCAAAGGGGAACTATTCTGGGTTTCGATTATGATCAGTTTTCAGTTTGCTTGTTTGGTGTGTTCGTTTTTTGTTTTTGTTTTTTGGAAGGGGTGTTTTAGGGGGTTATTTTTTTTAGACGTGTCACATGACAAAGATATTTTGAGCCTGATAGATGTATATATTGCACAGGGCAAAACTATAAATAAATAAAAAAAACTTCCATGACTCAGTTGACCCGGACTCCGGGTCCCAGGTGCCCTGAACCCATTTCCAGGTCAGTCTGACCCGGAAAGTGGTTTTAAAAATGGGATTTCGTCTCGGATTCTGCTTCATTGTGACCCTTTTCTAGGTTGTTTTGACACAGATTGCGGGTCATACTGCTTCATTGTGACCCTTTTCTAGGTTGTTTTGACACAGATTGCGGGTCATACTGCTTCATTGTGACCCTTTTCTAGGTTGTTTTGACACAGATTGCAGGTCATACTGCTTCATTGTGACCCTTTTCTAGGTTGTTTTGACACAGATTGCGGGTCATACTGCTTCATTGTGACCCTTTTCTAGGTTGTTTTGACACAGATTGCGGGTCATACTGCTTCATTGTGACCCTTTTCTAGGTTGTTTTGACACAGATTGCGGGTCATACTGCTTCATTGTGACCCTTTTCTAGGTTGTTTTGACACAGATTGCGGGTCATACTGCTTCATTGTGACCCTTTTCTAGGTTGTTTTGACACAGATTGCGGGTCATACCGGCCCGGAAATGCGTCATTTCTGACCCAGAAGTTTTTAGAGTGAAGAGAGTTTCATCTCGAAATTCACTTTTTCGATTTGTATTTCGGAATTGATTCAAGTGCTTTTATCGAGCGAAGCTATAGCCCTTTTTAAACCTCATTTTCATTTAATATACTGAGCCCATATCGCAGATAATAATTGTCTTATATCGTGTTTTTATAATTCCGTCATTTCGTCTTTGAGCAAGTTAAAAAGGTTTAACAGGTGAAACTAGTTTCGAATTAATAAGTCTGTCTTGAAAATAGTGTATTCATAACTTTGCAAGGTGTGTTTTTAAATCCCTTGCGAGTCATCTCAGTTTGAAGAAAGTGAAACTATGTCTTGTTGATTATCCCGGTAGGATACTGGGATGCTGTCGAGATTGCGGCTCGTGTTTCTCATGCAAAGACGGGCGTAACAAGAAAGGGTTGAAAATCAAGGCTGTCATTCGGGCCCAGTACGATGCTCTGGGTCCAATGTCGTAAGTAGAAAATTGTGACAATAAACAAGTATTGGTTGTTTTCGTTTATTAATGTGTCTCTTTTTCAAACGGGTCGGCTTTTCCCCAGTTTGCTCCTTTTTCAGATTTTCAAAAATCCAAACCAGACCAAGGCCATTTCCGAAATGAAAAGCCTCATTCTTCAACGTTGTCGTTGCAGCCAACGGCCCATAGCCGCGGCCGAAGTTGCTTGATTTGGACGCGGCTTTAGCTTGTCTGATTGGGCTATAACCCACACGGGCACTCCGTGCTTGACGTATTACTCCTTCACGATATTCCCATTTACGGGTTTTTACTTCGTCAAAGAAAGCCAACGTTTAGTCAACCTAATTAAAACTGCTGCGGACTTGACATTTTTCTGCAAGAAGTCATCGTATTTGTTGTGCAAACTCTATGCCATTTAATTATTGCATCCTATTAAAATATGTTTAAGTTTTCCAATTGTACACGTTTACTGACTGAATTATTATGCGGGCGCTGTTTTACTACATTGCAATGTTGTGATGTCATGCATGGGATACTCGACCTATGACTACTGGTTTAGCATAGACAAATACACACATGTTTATGGTGTTTAAAGCTTTGCATGGTGTGGAGATAAGAGGTAACAGCATTCTCCTGAAGAAGAGCAGAGTATACTGCTCGAAACGTCGAGACCAAACCGGCTCTTTTCAGAGCCAACACTTCCACAAAAGAGTTCTATTAACATGGTTGTACCCGCAAGTTTACTATTTATTTATTTATAGTTACCTCACACACATGTTTGTTGACCCTATTTATCGAGGACTAGTTATCTCTGTTCTCCCCTTGTTTTGACTTGGTTACCGATACCAACGTTTTTAGCGACATCCCCCTTTGGTTTTGTACACGAAAGCGAAGCGAGGACATCCACGCTCGGCAAAAAAAACACCCAGATCCCTTTTGTAGTGTAGTTCTCGGTTTCAACGGGTATAGGAGACACTCCCAGTTATAACCTCGCCATGTTTAAAAAGGAGAAATTGTCACAACTTTTCAAGAGATGATAGACTACCAAAGAGACACGCTTACAAAGATACTTACAATTGCCAAAAACATATTTTTGTAGCTTTGAGTTCTTGATCTGGCTGTGTTTTATTATTAATTACCCTAAATTGAATGCACATTTTTATGCTAATTTAATGCAAGGCAGGGCCCGCAGTTGTAAGGTATCATGCAATATTGTATCGAGTAAATGAATAAGTTCTTTATTTCCAACAGGTGGGCGGAGTCATGGGTCTTGGTACATTTCGTAGCTCTGGCACTTCTCTGGTTAACAAAAGAACTGTCATTCATCCCTGACACAGTGGGATGGGCGGGGCTTTTTCCAGTAAGCGAGTAAGTATTACAAACTGTTTCAGTCATTCCACTCATAAGAGGAAGAACAATTTCATTTCCCCTCCCTCTCCTCTTTGCCATAGAAAACAAATCAAAAAAACATCTGTGTCCAAAGCAGTTTACTATTTTTTTTCAATTACCAAGTTGACATAAGCATAGATATCCCTTAATTAAAACAAATCGCCTGCTGCTTTCGGTAATTGATACTAAAACAAACAACAACAAAAAACAAACAGTTCTGTCGTTTTCCCAAATTAACGTAATTTGATAAACTCATACCGTAATTGGTTTCCTTTACAAATTAGAATTATATATGTTTTGAAATAATTCTCTGTGAGAGAAAGTCCCAAGATGTTTGTTTTTTTGTCTAGATGGAAATTGTCTTCATTGAATAAATTCACACAGCAATATTATGTTTACTGGCATGGTGCGGTCTTTGCGTCACACGACGGTAGAGTCAACAACTAAGATAAATATGCTACGGTTGTGTTTGCGCTCTTTAGGCGTACAGTAAGCCACAACATATTGGTAAGACTGAAATATATAAATATTAGCTGACTACACACAACTTAAATGATATGAAGATGGTCACGGTGGAAAACTTCCCCTAGTTTTGCTTGAAGTGCTGTAGTTTTAAGATATGGGTAGAATAGTTAGTTTTTATCTCGCGAGACCAAAACCCGATGTTTGAAAACAAAGAAAGCTAAATATTTTTAAATTATTTATTTTTTTATTATTTTCTCGTGATTCTGGTGACCGATTGATTTGATACTTTTACTGATTTGTTTAGGTATTTGTATTAAAATGCTGTTCGCGTGCTTTAAAGCAGTCGGTGCTACACCCGCAGGGACCCCTATATACGCCAGTCACTCACGCACGTTTCATTCTTTGGTGTTGTACAATGCAGCGGTGCAAGAGGCCAATAATTTCGAACGCCAGTAAGCAGACGTTTTCTGCTTACAGGCAGATGCGTAACCGCAGGGGGAGGGGTTTGGAGCCTCCCAGAACCCTTGCCCCACCCTCCTTACCCCTCCCCTTTCCCACCCTCCTTACCTCCCCTTTCCCCACCCTCCTTACCCCTCCCTTTCCCCACCCTCCTTACCCCTCCCCTTCCCCACCCTCCTTACCCCTCCCCCTCTCCCCACCCTCCTTACCCCTCCCCTCTCCCACCCTCCTTACCCCTCCCCCTTTCCCACCCTCCTTACCCCTCCCCCTTTCCCCACCCTCCTTACCCCTCCCCCTTTCCCCCCCTCCTTACCCCTCCCCCTTTCCCCACCCTCCTTACCCCTCCCCCTTTCCCACCCTCCTTACCCCTCCCCCTTTCCTCACCCTCCTTACCCCTCCCCCTTTCCCCCTCTTCACCCTCCTTCCACCCCTCCCTCCTCTCCCCACCCTCCTTACCCCTCCCCCTTTCCCCACCCTCCTTACCCCTCCCCCTTTCCCCACCCTCCTTACCCCTCCCCCTTTCCCCCGTGAAATGGTTCGGTGCATTAAAATAAACAGCCCCCTAAATTATAAGTCTTTGCCCCCCCCCCCGAAAAAAATATTGGTTACGTCACTGTTGACAGGGCGCCCTTTCCCTTATCGGCTGGCAAAATGGAAGCCAACCTACCAGTGCGGTTTTCGTAAGCGGATCATAGAAGCAACAAAACAAGCCCATTGTAAAAACGCCCACACACGCACAAACACTGCATGAATTCATCTTGATTGTTATCATTTGTTTACATTGTTCTGCTGCAATACGACACAACAATGCGCTTACCAGTAAACAGCTTTATAAAAAATGATCCCCTGTGTATATGTAATCACCACTTAATTGGCAATATACCCTCAATAGAGATTTTGATAAATGCCCTACGTCATCAAAGTATTATTGTTCTCCATGCACTTTATTTGTTCGGAACCCTCGCACAATATACGCAACGTAAAATATTACATTATTAATATCCCTAGGGCATGTGTAAACTATTTTGCTGGAATGTAAGCTTTTCCTGAGGCTTCTAATTCTTCCGTTCGACCACTGTAAAAAGGGACGGTGTAACGATTTTCATAGACTTCTATGCTGCAGATTGTGCAGAGTGACGTTACTTCAATTCTATTGAGACAACATTACATAATTACATTATTCATCTTCTATCGGGGTTTTAGGAGACACCATGAACATGACACTCTCTCCATGAGTTGCGGTGGTTCTGAAAAGAACCGGTTGACCGACGTCTTCTTGAGAGACATTATTCTGATCCTGATCGAAACGTCAGGTTGCCAGACCACCCGTTCTAATACAGAACCAGCGCAATTCATTGAGAGAGTTTTATGTACGCGGAGTCTCCGCACACTCATTGTATTCCCGTCATGCCATACGTTGCAAATCTCTTTAATGATTCGTCTCATTTTCATTTTTTTTATACAGATATGTTAGCGATGCCACTGCAGTCATCTTGATATGCTTTCTGTTATTCATTTTCCCTTCAAAACCACCAAATGTGTTGTGCTTGCGGGGTGAGTTATCATGTACCTTTCATTCGTCAAATTCAACTTTGAAAGAGGGGCTCCAAGGTCAAATGAATTCTTGTGATCCACTCATTTTCCAGAAGATAGAGTTCGCGTAAAAGTGGGGGAAAATTCCAAAGGGTCTGCACTTTCCAAAGAGGAAATGTACAGACTATGTTATATTTTGAAAGTGATGTCATCGAATGTTTTTGAATTTCACCAAAAATTACACTTGAACGTAGGGGCATTTGACACCGTTTTAACGTGAGGTTGGAGACTTTAAATGTTTCCCCCATTTCCATTTTGAACTCTATCTATTGGAGGGAAGTGGATCACTAAACTGAAATTTGACCTTGGAGCCCATTTTTAATAATTATGTTTCCGTTCACTCGTTTTGATGTGAAGTTTCACGACAGAGACTTTGAGAAACAAACCCACAGATTGGGCCATATGAATTTTATCTCTCAGAAAGATCCTCCTTTACTTTAGGGCTAATTCATGTTTTGCCAAGAAAGAAACCTTGACCGCTTTAAGTTCGCAGCAACACATTGTTTTCTTTATAGCGGTCTGTTTTTGGACACATTGATTTTAGTCATTTTATTCCACTCATATTATAACGATTTCCATAATGGTTGTGTGGAACTGAAACAATGCGAGGTCACTTAAAATTTTCACATTTTGTTGGTATTGATGAACCTCCGGAGGTGTCAGCGTAGAGTGAGAATGCAATAATGGACCTCAATTGCGGTTTTTATTGCCACTTTTCTAGAGCTGCAAATGGTAAAACGGATGGGTTAACATATTCGGGTAATATAAAACAAAGAGAGTGTTTCAGGTTTTTCTACACTACTATCTGCTTTCTGAAAAGTGTCCCAGTTCACAGTATACATTATATTTGATGCCAACATCTTTGTAATGTTCCTTACAAGAAATAGTTATTTTGGCATTGGTTCGTGGCATGAGCGAAAGTTTTGATTAAAAAAAACAAAAAAACATTCCGCAAAAATTGGGCCATGCAGCTTTGAATTTATGCTGCGGTGATAGGCAGTCACAATTTTACCTCTCAATTCTTTCTTGAACTGTAAGAAATCCGATAGTAAGTTCCTGACAAACAAAATTCCGCAAAAACATTCCGCAAATATTAGGCCATGCAGCTTTAAATTTTGTTCTGTTGTGATGGGCAGTCACAAATGTTACCTCAATTCTTTCTTAAACTGTACAAAAATCAGATAGTTCCTTGACAAAAAAAATTAACTGACAACCGTTTTCGGGGGGTATTCCATCACCTTTGACTAGATGACACGCCTGTTGGTCCCCGGGTCCCGTTGTTATCCTGGTCCTCAGTTCAGAGGAAGCTACCGTGGAACGTGGTGTTTCTCCTGGGTGGTGGATTCGCTCTCGCCGATGGATGCAAGGTAACAAACTCGTGGCCAATGGGAACGTATGAAGCATTAGTTTGAAAGCTAACATAATACTATATAAACCCCAAAAATGAATTTGAAAAATAGAATTATAATCACTATAAAACTCGTGTAGGCTCATAATTTATTAGAGGTAGTTCCTTTTATCGTTTTTAAAAGCTACGTTTACCTTTTGTTTGGCCCGCATTCTTATTCGGCAGGGGTCTGACTCATTTCTGGGTCAGTATGACCCCGGATCTGTGTCAAACTGACCCCAAAATGTGTCAATTGTGACCCAGGGGTGTTTAGAGTGCGGTACGTTATTATCTCTTGTTTGTAAGTCTAACGAAACAAGTCTGATTAAATTATTCAAACCCCAATTGTCTCCGTCGTGCAAGGTATTCAGAAGAATCTTCCAGTTAAATCGTTGCCCATGCAAAACTCGACATGAAGCTTTTAAGAAAAGAAATACAGGTCACTACGATGTCTTGTCTATAATTAACCAAATCTAACAAAACGGTACGAGTCAAAAGCATAAAATGACGTGCAGTAATAAATCGCCCTAAACGTTGTATTGACGTAGCTCCGTGAAATTAACTCCAGCTTAATTCTCTCGTGAGAAATCATAAAAACAAATCAATCATACTAAAAACGATTTTCCTCCTATAGAGTGAAGATACAGCTTTGGGTTATAAGTGCCATAAAATTCAAACTACGTAGACAACTCATAGAAAATAACCGCGTGTATTGGTCGTCTGTCAAAATGCAATTGAAGGTTTACAGCTT
This sequence comes from Pycnopodia helianthoides, assembly GCA_032158295.1. Classification (NCBI taxonomy): domain Eukaryota; kingdom Metazoa; phylum Echinodermata; class Asteroidea; order Forcipulatida; family Asteriidae; genus Pycnopodia; species Pycnopodia helianthoides. The sequence continues at coordinate 7,059,836 of CM063249.1, forward strand.
TGTTTATTGCATGTACTCAACAAGAGGACACAGTGAAGTATCAATAAATATAAAAAAAAGCTAATTACAGAGAATCTAATTAATAGAATAATTAATGAGAACAGACCAAAAATGAAACTTACAAATTGACTTCCCTTTTATCTATTAATAAACAACGCCTTTAAATCACAACGTAATTGCCATACAAATACATGAAAGTGACATGGGCTGCTGCTCTTTTGCCGGAAATGACCGGGAAAACCTATAATAATTATATGGGAAGGAAAACTCTCTCAAAAAAACCTAAATAATATCAATAATATCGACTCTTATAAAGCACAATTCCAAGGAGTGATCATTGCGCTTCGAAAATTATTAAAGGCACATTACAGAATTGGTAATTTTAAAATATACTTTTGATCACAGATTTACATAAAACTTACACGGTCTAATGATGATGATAGTAGAAAACAACCCTAGAAATATTTCTGGCTGAAATGCCATATTTGATGAGAAATAAATCAAACTAATTTCCGATGGGAGTTTATCGCTCATGAGCGTTTTATTCATGCATTGTATAACATATGCAAATGTGTAATTGGTCTTGCAGTATTTTCTCGTGACCCAGATGGCCGATCGATCTCAAACCTCTACAGGTTTGTCAGTTTATGTATATGGTGGATTATATAGAGTGCTTACACTGCCAGCAACTGTTTTGTTAGCAAAAACCAATTCTGTAATGTTCCTTTAAGTCTGGTCACTGGGCCATTTATTTCACTCCTTAATTAACCATCTCAGCTCCCTGTAGTATACAGCCTGTGCTGCCAAGTATGTAGCGCATTAAAGCTAAATCAATCACAAGAACCATCTCTGCCCTCACAAGCACCCATTTACCCCTGGGCGATGAGAATCAATTATAGTCAAGTATCTCTCTCAAGGATGCAAGTGTCATGACCGGGATTCGAACCCACACCTTGATGACTCAGCACCAGAACTTGAGTCCGATGCACTAAACTACTACGCGCAAAAAAAAAGGAACCGAGCACAAAAATAAGTCGATATTTGAGTCCGATTGTCATCCCAGCTTTGCATCAACACTGACGAATCGATGTGAAGAGGCTCCATTCTGAATAACTTAGTGTATGCCTCTGCACTCTGGTCCATCTTATCAACCAGTGGTAATGGGTAAAGTAACGAATAAATAATTCAACAGCCAATTTTTATTTCTAAAAATGAATAAGTACTCGATCGAAATGTGAAAGGCAAAAGCTTCTGTTTTGGGAATAACGTTTCCATTATAGATTGAAATATCACCGCAGAGACTGTTCATGTACGAGTCGAGTTGTCTGAAAATTTGTAACCATGATAGTGTTTTGAATCAAGCCCATTAGTAGAAGAATTACAGTTACCACAATACTGCACTCCACTGCAGCCGATATTTATTGCTAATGAGGAGTTCTAAATATAGAGATACCATGGCATTCCGGATATGGAAACTTCCCGTCTGTCTATTGACAAATAATAGAGTTTGCAGCAAGCAATGTTTTGCAATTTCAAGTCAAGTCACAAGTCAGTTTTTGCAAGTTGGTCCAAGTCAAGTCACGAGTAATTTTTGTTCAAATCCAAGTCAAGTTACAAGATGCTGAAAGTTACAAGTTGAGTAATTTTTTTTTTTTTAATAGTGACTCGAGTCCGACTCGAGGTCCAAGTGGCATGATTCGAGTCAACACTCTGACGAACAACCCTATCACTTTCATTAGAATGTTTCTTTAAACCCATAGCCATTGGCAAGACGGGTTCGTAGAGTGTGGCTCTTTATAGTTCATTACGTAGTATCACTCGCTGGAAAAATAGCAGTGTATCGTCTCAGTTTATGTTGGCCATGAAACGCAGTTTTTAGTTTAGTTTTTGATGATGATGGAAATCATTTATTTCATACTGACTCAACAATAAGATACATACATTGTAGAAAAGCAAATAGTTAATCAATACAATGATTTTTATTAGTTTATTAGCCCCATGTATGAGAAAGTGCTGTATGCTCAGTACTTTTTGTGTCCTGCGATGAAGAAAGGGGCATTTCATGTGGCATGGTACCCATAACCCAGTAACATTTTACCGCCACACCATTGAGCTAGCAAGGTGACACCAACAGCTAGCTTGCAAGCAGCGGTTACCGCAGTCTTTGCTTAAATGATTTTAATGTTACGGTGAATAAAACCTGTTGATTCTAATCAAATTCTTTTTTCGTTCATGTTTATACAGGAATCCGGCCTGTCACAGTGGCTCGCAGACCAGTTCAAAGTCTTCCAGGGTGTTCCCGCACCGGTCCTCGTACTCATTATCACAGTAGTCATCTGCATTTTTACCGAGTTCACTAGCAACGTCGCCACGGCAACCATTTTCCTACCCGTCCTTGCCGCATTGGTGAGCTTCCATTTTTTTTTTTGCCAATTAACTAAAACACTGCATCAGAGGGCATAAAAAGCAAAAGCTATCATATCGAGTGTTCCGATCGATGTTTAATAATATTTTGTTCTGTTCGTTTCTCGAAAGACGAGTTACTTCAAGGCCCGCTCGTTATTTGCTATTTTATTGTCAACAATATTGGCCATTATCGTTATCTTTATTGTCATCGCCGTTCGAATTAAAGGAACACTTTGCGGTTGGCTTCAGGCAATTTTAATGTAGAAAATTGGAAAAGGATTGCGATTGACATAAAGAGTAGAATTTAAAATGTTGTGATGGTGGGGAAACACATCCTAGAATTAAGTTTTTCGTTAACAATCCGAAATTCTCTCTTTCTCTCTCTCTTTCTCACCGGTGACAAACATAACTGGTGGTATAGCGGTTAATTTTTATGACCTGTTAGCTTTTTGATGAGAAACATCGGACCGCAAACAAACCTTTTACTGGATTCGGATAATATGCAAATGATGAATGTTAATGAGTGCAATGTTCCATAAAACGAGGCGAAGCCGAGTTAAAGACACTGGACACCTTTGGTAATTGTCAAAGACCAGTCTTCTCACTTGGTGTATCTCAACATATGCACAAAATAACAAACCTGTGAAAATTTGAACTCAATTGGTCGTCGAAGTTGCGAGATAATAATGGAAGAAAAAACACCCTTGTCACACAAAGTTGTGTGCTTTCAGATGTTTGATTTCGAGACCTCACGCGTGAGGTCTCAAAATCAATTCAATATTTTACTGAGAAATTACTTCTTTCTCAAAAACTACGTTACTTCAGAGGGAGCCGTTTCTCACAATGTTTTATACTATCACAGCTCTCCATTGCTCGTTACCAAGTAAGTTTTTATGCTAACCATTATTTTAAGTAATTACCAACAGTGTCCAGTGCCTTTAAATAAAACACTAAATCTTTCAACGCTTGAAAAAAATTCTCCGTTGCACGAGTGCAAAACATTCATCATTTGTTTTAAAATTTAACATACAAGTAGATGCTTGTCATTTGTAGGAAAAAAAGTATGCAACAAAATGTATACTAATGTGTTCTGGCATCTACTAAAGGTCTTGTTGTACTGCTGCGTCATGTGCACATGAGCTTGGTGAAAACAGTTTGTCATCTATATTAGAGACTGTTATACCGCCCCGTTACCATTGAAATTCGCTGAAATTGTTTAATGCCAAATTTGTTGACAAGTAAAGGTCATTTTCTTTGAGGCATAGTGCAAAATATTGTTTTTAACAAAAACACCGGAAGAAAGCGCTCTGTTCTTCGTATAGAGCTTTATAAATGCTCCATATTATTATTATATTATGTTAACACTCTTTATAAATACACCCAATGTTCCGGTTGAAAGCGAAAGTCTCTTTTACTGAAAGTATATTTGGGGTTTTTCCCCTTACCTTAAAAAATAATATTGGGAACTGGAAATAACTGATTATTTCGGAGCAAGATATGGTTCAAAAGCAAATTGCGGTGTTTGTCTAGATGTTGGTAACACCAACAGCAACACCAACAACAACACCAACACCACCACAAACAACAACACCAACACCACTACAGACAACAACAACACCAACAACAACACCAACAACAACACCAACAACAACACCAGCAATACCAACACAACCAACAGCAACACCAACACCACCACAAACAACAACACCAACCCCACTACAGACAACAACATCATCAACAACAACGGCAACAACTACACCATCAACAGTACCAACAACACCCAATAACAACGGCAACAGCACATACAGCGCAACGATAAAATGACGTTGATATCTCTAAAAGATAACAAACTGGGTTATTTTCATTTCGGTCGAGTACCAACCTTAGTTAATCCCAGTTTCTGAAATAGCTCGTAAATTTATATTCCTTTTTATCCTTGAAACTATTTCTCTTCTTAATGGCCCCACCGTTGACGCTTAACAGAAGCCAGCAATAATCGATGTGTTTTGTACTAGGCACTTAAAATCAAACAATTGCCAGGACAAATCGTTCCTCCCAAAATGTGTACACAAGAATATTAACGACCTTGGTTTTTGTTGAACTGTTTCCCAGGCTGAGAGTATTTGTATCAACCCATTGTACATTATGATTCCTGCTGCATTGTCCTGCTCGTATGCTTTCATGCTCCCCGTCGCAACTCCGCCCAATGCCATCGTGTTCTCGTACGGTTCAGTCACTGTACTCGATATGGTAAGTGAGACGGCACCAGACTAACAGTTAAAGAATTCGATGTCCGAATTATTTATTACAATTTTGGATATCTAATGAAGTTCAGAACACTTGCTGGTTGAAATGTTAAATTGGGAGATATTGATTGAGGAGACAAATGCTCGTTTCCATTATGCTTCAACTTCTATTTTATCAGGCAGAAATTTACCGCCTCAACCAACCTGAATCAAAACCTCGATACGGGGAACCCCTACGGAGGGGATAGGGTTAGGATTTGGTGTAGGTGCACAAATCCATTGATTGTCACAACAAAATTATCAATACCAGTGCTGAACAGTGCGTCATTTTACAGACATTTTAACAAACTGTGCTAGATTCATTACGTATTTTGTATATATTATTATCAAAGCTGTTCAATAAGATGACGGTATGAAAACAGATGGGTGCAAAGTCAGACAGCTAGCTGCAGCCGGCTATATAATCCCATTTAAAAAAATCGACCAGACAAAACAACTTCAATTTGGTTAATATTCAAAACGACTCCAGCAATAGAGCTTTAGGGTTTTTTTTAATAAGAGGTTTACTGAATAAAAAATGTTTACCAGAATTGGGTCTTTACATACTTTGTATTATGCTCTCACTGCTTTGTCGCGTTCCTTGTGTGCGACGACAGTTTAATGGATGCTGATTCTCGTTAGACGGAAAAGGGCCCGACCATTATCCTCCTAGCCTCGGTTTGGTTAGATTGGTTTGAACGGGGGCTGAGCTGGATGGGTGCTTCGTAAAGACGGTCATTAAAAAATTGATATTCTTCTTTTTTATTCAACGAATATTGACATCAGAGCAACTACCGGCTTAGAAGCTATGGTCAAGATCTGTTAAATGCCCGTTTGTTGTGTGTGTTGCCACGCAAAAGATAAACGCAGAGAATTTACTTTACCGAGAAAAATCTGTCACATTTTATTTCTTTTGCTTACACATGCGGGTATCAATACAGTAACAATGGGTGTCTTCTGTGCAGTGCAGGGAAAACCAACCAGGTCTATGCAGTAATTATGCATATAAGATTGAGTAATTGATTGTGCAAACAACCAATTATAGATGATGCTGTGCAAGGTAATAATGCGTCACGTAATATTATAGTATGCGGTTACATAGTTACGCTACTCCAGAACGTCTGAATGCTGTGATTGTTAGACATATTGTGCCCATCAATTCTGCTATGTTATTACTTCTATTTGAAAAGCTTCTTAGGTTGGTTGTCAGTGGGGTTTACACTAATTCAATCATCATTTATTATCTTTATTGCATATAGTCTCTGGTAATTTTAGCTCTGACAATAATTAAATTAAGGACACACGCCTCTGCAACGTTATACCCCAGCACACATGCCTTTATAGTCTTTTATGCAATCAGCATTTTTTGTCGGGTACCCTGAGTGCAATAGCAAAAAATAAGCATGAATCTCGGTAAGGGGACACACTATTTTTCCCCTTTCACGTCACAGTGGTGTTGAGGGAAGGCATCGATATCCAACTCCTGATCCAGGTTTATCGGGGAATATGACGACATCAAATTCGAGTTGTTCTTATGAATAATTCATGAAATAATCGATTCTATTTCACTCACTGTGTGGTAGATAGCAAGAACACGAGTATGATTTGTTATTACATTACAACTCGGATTTCGCCATGTAATGATTTTATTATGTTGTGTAGAATTGGATAAATCGGCTTCTTTTCAAATCCGCAAACCAATGGAAGCTATAGAACTTTAGTGGGCACAAAGCATATACAATGTCCAATATGGGGAAGACGGTAACCCCATCTGTTCCCGTTCTTTAACACACTAATTTTCCTCTGGTACAGAAGTACCCCCCCCCCCTTCTTCCTGAAATCCTCTAAAGACTTTATTAGATTCCAAGCACACAAAGAAGACACAACAGGGGAGATACACCATGCTCCATATCGAGCACCAAAATGACATAAACACGTGGAGGATACTTGCCATTAAGTATCATTACTGTACATGTTTAGAATTGGTTGTGGGATGATACCTTGTTTCCAACATGTGACAACTATTCAAAACGTTCTGATTGTTAGCTTTACCTTCACATCGACGTGTGACAAGCACTTTCTACTCAGTGCTTTCCCGAGTCCTGCGTATACAAAATCCATTATGAGACTGTACTCGGGTGTGAGTTGAACCCGATACCCCCCCCCCAACCACCACCGACGCTTTCTAGTAGAGGAGATGTCTACTTGTTATCGTAAATTTTCACTTTATATTGCGGAATTGCAAAATTGAGCTTACATTAAGGGCCACACAGGCGATGGAAAAAGTACGCTCGGCATTTATTGGGTTGTTTTTTTTTTTTAAGAAAACACGAACACCATCTTTTGATGAAATTTCCGCCGGTAAAATTTGATATCATGCGGCATAAAGTCTAAAATTGAGTGCATGGATTGAAATCAAATTTCTTTCCTTCGGCGTAACAGTGAACATGCATCATTCACCGACAGTCTAGTTTCGTGTAAAGGAACATCCACCCAAGTAATTTAGGTTAGTATTACCGTGTTCCATGTTGCTTGCCGTGGACAAGTGTGGCTTGCAATTTATGAATTTAAGAATATGATTCCGTCTACATTATCAGGATTTTGTTTTGTTCTTTCTGTCACCCCCTTCCAGGCAAGATCTGGCGCCATGATGAACCTCATAGGCATCGTCATGGTTAATGTGCTGATAAATACTCTGGCCATTCCCATGTTCGACGTGTATAACTACCCACCGTGGGCGAACAACTCAACGTGCCAAGCATAGAGCCCTGTGGAACTCAACGTGCCAAGCATAGAGCCCTGTGGAACTCAACGTGCCAAGCATAGAGCCCTGTGGAACGGAACGTGCCGAGCATAAAGCCGTGGGTTATCACATTTCAAATGATCTGATAAGATCGGCGAAAAAGGGCAGTTTTTAACTTGTTCGTGCTTAGGCTTATTCTTTGAAAAAAAAAAAACATTCACAAAGATGGAGCGATGTGTGAAGGGACAGCTTCGGAACAGTATTCAGTAATATTAACAACTGTTATGAAACAAACATTAAGCTCATGTAAAAAAAATCCGACTTCATGTTAAATTTGCACAATCTCTCTTAAATTTGTTAAAAGTACATAAAGACTCTAAATGCTTTGAGATTATTCACAAAACGATCGAGATTTGCATAACTTATGTTGATGTTCCTTTTTCATAAGATTCGGTGTCAGCAGAGTTAATGTTGATCCGAAAATGCTAAATAAGTGAATGTTGACGTCTCAATGCTCCACTCACAGCGGCGTCTCCCAAGAGTTTAGGTCATTTCAACTTGAGCGAATTGTAATGTTGCGAATAATGTGACATTTACATGACGTACGTGTGAATGGGGCTTTACACAAGACAGCTGATCCCTTCACAGCTAGCACGCCCCTGGGGCGACTGTCTCTAGCTGAGGGTGAGGGACAACTTTGTAAAGTGGGCAATATTTTACACTAGGGAGTGTTGGAGAGCTTCCTGACGCCAAACTTTGTGTTGACAATAATTGTGCTTCGGGCGAGATGACATTTTTAATTAAAGCACTCATCTATTATTTGCCAGCACGTTCTATTACAAACATTACCCCCAAAAAGCTGGACAAAATAACAACCTTAGATAAGTTTGAAGTAATTATAATTATATGCAGATAGTTTACCGTGCACTTGAATATACATATTGTGTTTATGTCTTGTTATTCTTTTTACGGGAACGGGTAAGCATTCATTGTATCTAGTAGCCAAAGTGCCTAAAATTAGACAACAGATGAGCATTAAAATCTGTTTCTGCACAATTTTCAAAATGTTCAATAGTTGTAGATGTGGTTTTTTTTTTTGGTTTTTTTTTGTGGGGTCTTTTTTGGGGGGAGGTACTATTTTCAAACATGGCACACTTCTTACCACGAAGGTTTGAATTTAGACAAGTTAAATTCACATCAAAATGATAATTTACAAGAAAACGACAAGGTAAGTCTCCCCCAATTATAAGCAAAAAAAAGAGTAAACGTGGCTATTTTGAATATTTTGTATCCTATGTTGAATGAATGAGACGTTTTGCTGATTGCGGAGGCTTGACCTCGACTCTCAAGCTTTGCAAGGGTAAGGAACAATAGCATCGAGATTTAATTACCCACGTAAATTATTCACGTAATAATGACGTATAGGCCTAACGAACCTATTTTTGACGTATAAACCCGGTCTTTCTAGATGGCAATCTCATCAAGTCGAACCCGTGACACCATTTTGTGCCAACCTTACAATAGCTAAACCTTTTTATCGCGTGGTGTTTTGATGAGATTAGTTTCGGCTTCAGGTTATTTATAGAGACGTTACGTACCGCACAATACAGAGAGTGAAATGTTAAAAAGGCCATTCGATTATGATCTCGCTTAAATAGTAAATAGAGTGCTTTCGCTTGTAATTCTAAGTTGTGAAGTTTAGATCGCAGTCTTAAGGTACTTTAAAGGCACATTACACGTTTGATAATTGGAGCCTACCGTTTGTGTTAATCATATATAAATGTAGGTACATACAATAAAACTAACTTGTGAAAATTTCACTTCGCATTTTTGAGATATCACCGAAAAACCGGAGCGAATATTTCCACGCAGGAAGAAAATTCCCCATAGGAATACACAGTCTGAAATTTTGGGGAATAAAAAGTGATATATTTTCCATAACCGTATAGTACTTCGAAGTTAAAAGTTTCTCAAAATGCATAATACTACCCAACGCTGCTGTACTTCTTACCAAGTAAGTTTGTATTGCCATTAATTTTCAGAGTCATTACCAAACGTGTGCTGTGCCTTTAAGTGAACCCGTGGAATACTTGTATTTCCATTAAAGTATATCAATACATAAATTGCGAAAAAAAATACCATCGTTCAGTCTCAGTTTTTATTTGTATTAGCGTTTTGTTTTCTTCTTTTTCCAATCAATTAATTAAATGACTTGATTCCGCATCAATACATGAAGGTACATGCATACAGATCAATCCGTTACAACTGAAAGTAAGTAGGACTAGGCCAACGGTGCTAAGAGCATAACATCAGCAAAGACGTGGAGGAGCTTAACAAAATACAAAGCTTCTCGAGTGCAAGCCCAAGCCCCCCCCCCCCTCAAAAAAAATCATCATCATCATCAATATCATCATTTGTGCTTGAGGTCAGGTCAAAAACTGAATGGAAAATACTACTCTATTTATTTCATACTCCAAAAGATATCACGATCCCAACTAACTAAGCCACCAAAGTGGATCAATGTACTTAGTATACAATATTTGACATTTACATGAGTTATAGTGCAATATGTATAATTCAAGGTATATCAAACTAACTGGAGGTAATCTGAAATTAGTCAAACATTATAATGTAGAGCACCTGAAGGTAGCATTACCAAAGCATTGGCGTTGCTGGATTCTAGTTGATTTGTTTCCAACAATTTGTTTATTTCATTATATTTTTATTTTTTTCCTGTTTAATGAAATATCGCCTAATGAACAAGGCCGGGCCTTCTCGGTGAGGGCTACACTTAACTGATTTGGGCTGTCGACCCAAATCAACTGTCACCAGGGGCACGTTGCCACCTAATCAGTGGGCTGAAACAAGGTCATCCCCTTCACAGTCCGTAAGGATGTAGGCATGGGTATCATCCACTGGGAGCCTGGCTGGTGGTAGAGCAGAAGGCACTACCTTCCCAACTTTTTACGAGCAATTATGGTTAAGTGCCTTGCTCAACGGCACAAGTTAGTGTCATGATTTGGATTCGAACCCACACACTGCTGCTGAAGACACCAGATAAAAAAATAATAAAGCAAAGGTTGATATTTCTAGCATGAACAATTTAGAACTTGTCACTTTATTTATTTAGTTTTAGTTAGTTATTGATAAGGGCCGTGTCACACGCAATTTTATGGGAAAACAATTTCAGTCGATTTCTAAGACGAAAACGTTTTACATGTCATATAATTAATGGTCTGGGAATTGAATGAAGCAGACAAAAATCTCATTGTGCTATACTGAGGAGCTCCTTTTGTGTGTGGTGCAGTTAAAAGCACACTTATCATAAGGAATGACGTTTAAACGTATTCTGTTATTTGATTAAGTCGCGTTATTGTCCCGAATTGAGAGCTGTTTCAATCACCTTGGCCGGCATGGTCGTTAGCAGAAGTGTTTGGAGTATTCATGGCGGACGGAGAAATAAACCTTCATCCATCATCATCACTGTTGTCTGTGTGAGACAAAGAAACATTATCCGACATAAATTTAAAAAAAATTAATTCCACATGATGGTTTGACAATGGCTCCAGCCAACCGATGACCCTTTTTTTGATGCCACTTTTTGGGTGAGATTAACACATTATGTCTGGCTTTTACAACAACGAAAAAACGCCCCAACGGCGTTGCTCTCGTAAATAGCGGCATAATGCATTCTTCGAAGGACCTTGGACTCCACGCCGAGAATCGCAATACACTTAGCACGATGGAGGAAGGTCTAGAAAAAATCAGCAGATCCTTGTATAACCCACTTCAGTCCCGTGTCTCCGAAGTGACTATAAAAGAAATTGGGTGCGTCAAATCAATGAGCAATCGGCGGTGCATTAATCATGTCCGTCATTTTGGGTTATACGTTGCCGAGTGACTTGCACCGTTGATATGCACGGACATTACAGGGGAGCGCATCATTTATCGGTAAAAGCAGACAATTCACGGCGTGTAGTTAATGATCAATTTCACACAGAGATGCGTGGTGTATAAGAAACAGCGTTGCTCTCAAATTAATGTAAAACATGCGTTTGAACTCTTCAGAAAAAAATCTTGTTGGCAGACTGAACATTTTGGTTAATACGTTTTTTTGATTTTTTTTTCTGTTTTAATTTTCCTCAACACTCTAGCATTTTTTTCACATCCCATTGACGTCTTTAGCGTCTGCTTTTCACTCGGCAATTTTGTTTTCCGAATATTAGACTATAATTTATTGAGTTTTGTTGAGAGAAATAAATTAATAATGAAACAAATTACAAATCGATAACTTGATTTCAACCAAAGGAAACTTTAATTGCTTCAAACTGTGGAAGGGAGTATGTCTTCTCTACAGAGAGTGTGAGAGTTCCCTCAGCAGAGTGTGTGTTCGTGTGTGTGTGTGTGTGTGTGTGTGTGTGTGTGTGTGTGTGTGTGTGTGTGTGGACACACACAAGGGCATATGTGGGGTCCTGACAACAATGGAACAATGGACCCCACAAGGTCATTTCAATAGGAACAATTGGGCCCCACAAGGGAATTCTTCAGAAAAGGGAATAATAGAACAACAATAGCAGTACCCCACAAACCGGATCCGTAAGGATGTGTGTGTGTGTGTGTGTGTGTGTGTGTGTGTGTGTGTGGACGCAGGAAGGGCATATGTGGGGTCTGACAACAATGGAACAATGGACCCCACAAGGTCATTTCAATAGGAACAATTGGGCCCCACAAGGGAATTCTTCAGAAAAGGGAATAATAGAACAACAATAGAAGTACCCCACATTCGGATCCGTAAGGATGTGTGTGTGTGTGTGTGTGTGAGTTTGTAGTGACATTCAAACCGAGGACTTACAACAAAAGGGACAATAGGTCCATGTTTGCTATCACAAAGGAAAACAATGGACTCCACGTTTGTCAGGAAAACAAAGGAGAGTCCACGATTGGAGGTCATTACACACTTGTGTGTGTGTGTGTGTGTGTTCGAGTCCCCGGTCTTGACACTCGTGTCCTTAAGCAAGACACTTGACCGTCGTTGCGTCGTCCTTCGGATGGGGCGTAAAGCCGTTGGTCCCGTGTGTTGGGTCAATGCACGTAAAACAACCCAGTTACACTAAAACCATAGAGCGCGGACAGAGATCTATAATGAGAAGGGGGTTTGCCCCGGTGTTTCTGGCATGGTCTGGCAGCAATATGCACCACCCTCACCGTGTATCCCTTTCAAGGTGTTGTATTATGGTTGATTCGTCTCATAAAATCCTTCTTAACAATCTCCACCAAATTTGGTATTTCGGCGCCAGGGTTGTCATTTATGACAGACTACATTAATATTGTTATTGTATATTCGGTTTACGGTAACACCATGTGTATAAATATCTACTTTGCTGTGTAGATTTTGTTCTTTAGAGAACTTGTCTTGCTATTTATTCTGCTACCGCGGAGTAGATTTTCGGAATTCGGGAGACTTCTCAGTTCTTAAAAGAACCGTCCTGCTTTAACTACTACCTGAGCGGGAGGTAGGAAATCGGCCTGGACTACTACTTTTTTACTTATTATTATTACTGCAAAAAGTGGGTCTTTAAAATAAGGTCAAAATTCAGTTTTGTGATGCAGTCAAGTTCCAATAGATAGAGTCATTATGAATGAGTAAAACCATACACTACAAGTCTTTAACTTCACTTTAAAATGGTGTAAATGCCATTTCATATGGAAAACCCTTACGGAGCGAAATTTAAAACACTACGTTATTGGATGTCAAAAATAAATGGGACTCAGTCAACTCCACACAGGAATGTTTTGGCAGTCGAAAGGTGAAATGCAATACCGTTTTGATGGTACATCGTGGAAATCCAGGAACGAAGTAAAAAATTCCCCGTACACAAAAATGTACAGGCACGTACTATTTGGAACGTGACGTCATTGGATGTTTTCGGATGTCAACAAATTTCACACTGGAAGGATATCAAATACATTGACATTTGACGACGTTTTACTGTGAGGTTTTACTGTAAGGTAAGAGACTTGTAAAGATTCTTCTTCTTCTAAAGGACTATAATTATTGGAAGACAAGTCCATGTTGATTTTAAAATGTGTAGAATTACTGGCAAACATTGCCGCACAGCGAAGCCAATGCACAACATGTGAGGGGGCCATTCGATTTAAAAAGGTGTAAATTGAGTCATGGTAGGTGGGCAATTTCACTTTTGTTATATGTGACTTTTTTTTGTCGCTTAAAACCTGCAACGATGCACCTGTTTTGTGCCAACGGTCTTACGTCATCCTGCCAGAGAGGTGTGGCACAAGATCACAAGACCTTCATTCACAAAAGGCCATTGAACCTAGAGTGGTCAGACACAACATGCCTTACCACTAAGCTGTGGTAGTGATCTGTGGCGCACGTGCCGCAGAGATAGAAGTTTGTGCATGAGCTATGGGGAAACATTTTTCCACCACCCCTCTTGACCAAATCGACGACACCTGTTGATTGACACCACTCCTAAAACGTGTGTATTGGTACACTGCAGGATATCAAGGAGTATCACGGGGTTGGGATCTACCATTTTGAAATGGTTATGTTTTTCTTGATATGTGCCTGTGCACTGTGGTTGGGTGCATTACTGCAAGGTTTTAAGTAAATAGTTTTTTGCAAAAACTAGTCTAAAAAATCTCAAAACAAGTGTTGGGTACCAGCGAGTGTGTCCGAATTAGGGGAAATTGGCCTGCTGAGTACACGTACAGCGGAGCGGCACACATAATACACGTACAAAGTTCACATCCTGCATAATATGTACTTCAAAGTCTATGTTTTGAACATATGTTTAAGTTTATTTGTGATAAATATTTGGATTTCAGGGATATTTCACAGAAATTGGTAAGTGTCATTAAATATGAATGACAGAAGAAAAAACGACCGGGATTTCAGCACTTTCGGGTCAGTAGGTAGAGGGCAACTCGATTTGTTTGGGTTTTTTGTTGTTATGGTTGTCTTGTTGGGTTTTTTCTTTGGGGGGTTTAGGGGGTTGGGGTTGGGGGGCTACGGAACCCGTGTTAGCATGGCTCCTCACTTGTAATAATGCCACTTCTGTACCTCATCAGTGGTTTATTTGGAGATGGCATTAGGCTTTGGTTTGAGTTCTTCCGTTTGCCGTGACTAAGACAACTTCAATCAGATACAATCAAGGTGACCATTTTGATCGTATTTAATTACTAAGGGTTTCAAAATGACCTTCACCAAGTTGACGGCTGTTTGGAAATACACGTGTTGTCTTATGTCAGAGCGGGGCCAATTTCATAGAGCTGCTTAAGCAGGAAATATGGCGTAACAATTTTTCTGCTAAGCAGAAATGAGCAGGATACAAGTCACAAATGGTACATGTGACGTGGTATTTTGGCTGGTGACTTTATTATGGTATAGGAATTAAATTTGTTGTGCTTAGCTACTTTATGCAGCTCTATGAAATTGGGCCCTGGTATTAATAACGCACCAACAAATTGTGAGATTTTTTTTCAGGACACCTGGGCGAAAAGCAGACTTACCAGGGGCCTTTCCCAAACCTCGGCTTGGCCTTCGCTCGTCCCCAGCGCCTTGACTTAAAACCAAAGGCGCTGGGATGGGCAAACGTATCGTTAACGTTAATGCTCAGTCCCATCATGCATCACACTCACACTGCAAGCACTGCAAGCACTGCACGCATGACGTACTTCCTGAACAAGAATCTGTGCAAGCTGATTAGCCCATCCCAGCGGTCCTGGATAGGCCGCTGGGGCCGAGCGAAGGCTTGGCCCCACCGGATCCAGCTCACAGGCTCCGTCTGACGTTTGATCACCGTGTGCAAAATACACGCTGCTCCAGAAAAAAATAAATAAATAACGAAGCCCAAGCCGGAGACGGAGCCCAAGCCGAGGTTTGGGAAAAGGCCCAGGTAAATCCATTGCTATCGGGCAAAGTGTGCGCAAACTCAGAACTACGTAAATGGTAATTTATTTGGTAAGTTTGATGCCCTTTAAAGGCAGGGTATACTTTTTGTAGTTGTCAAAGGCTGGTATCTTCACTTATGGTATCCCAACATGCATAAAATAACACACCATGAAAGTTTCGGCTCAATTTATTGGTCATCGAAGTTGCAAAAAAATAATGAAAGAAAATCAACCCTTGTTGCATAGAATTGTGTGTGTTCATATGCCTGAGAAAGGCAAGTTCATGCCTCAGCAAGTAATTTAGTGAGAAATTGCCTCTTTCTCAACAACTACATTACTTCAGAGAGAGTCGTTTCTCGCAATGTTTTATACTATCAGCAGCTCTCAGGTGCTCCTTACCAAGTAAGTTTTTATGAAAAGTGTATTTCTTGAGTAATTACCAAGAAGTATTCACTGCCTTTTACGTTCCTAAGTCTCCCAGTAGTATACGATTTCGTATTGGAAATCCACGCACTCAACCTCTTTAACGTGACATGCATTTAGTATTTACTCAACCAATTATTTCATAATTCATTCTCAGCTTTATTTTTATAATGCAATATTTTAAAATAGTAATGCCTGACTTCGAACTGTCAAAAGCTATTATTGAAAATACCCATACACTCAGAAGTAAAGGATGTCAATTACGAGGACCCAAAAACGAAGCATGAAGGCACTTACCATTAAAGCACGGCACATTATGACCACTATGCAAATGTAGTCAGTGGACATTTTGACAAAAAAACATTACTCGTTAAAAGCGAAAGATGAAAATTGATGTTTTTAGCTGGGTGCTCGGTAACATGCAGTGACGCATCGCCCGAGAGCTTTTTGGATATTTAATTTTTGTGTTGAAGCCAAAAAATCGTTAAAGATCTCATGGTACCGACTGAGAAATGAACTGAATTTTTTTTACACAATGGTAAATTACAAATTCCAATCGATTTGTGACTTAATATTTATGCATGTAGGAAACAAAATATATAGTTATTTCACTTTTTTCCGGGAAATCAATTTTTATTTTACTTCTTGATTATACCCTCGTGTTTGGCTTTTGACTATACCAAGTGTTATCCGGTCGAGTCGTCTATTCCCGTCACTAACCCAAACTAAACTGTACATTTATCTTGCGTCCAATGTATATCATTTTTGTCCTTATACAGAATATTTTGCTCGCAATTTCAATCACTGTTTTCCCACAAATTTATCAGGCATACACTTGACATTTAAATGTTTTTGCATTATCGTAATCCATGCGTGAATTCAAGGGAAGAGAGCAGGCGAGCTAGATTTATAAATGGAGGTTTTTGAAATTATGTCATTGCGGTAAATAATGTAGGGTTAAATCAATATAATTTGAGCGGCTGAATTACAGTTTACTTTTGTTTCATCTTGCAAAGTGAAGCCCCACATTTCCTACACGCTTCTCTTGTTCTGTTAAAATTCCAAACGCTTTGGAATTCTGTTCAATGTCAACTATTGTGTGCACGTCTTCGAAGAAACTGATTTAATACAGTTGTGCAACTTTTTTGCAACTCTCAAAACGTGAGATATATCTTTAACATTGCCATTCTGAGGTACACGGCTTTGCCATGCAAGTTAATGTCCTATGATAGAAACGCAAGGGTCTTGCGATATTGTTTTCAATCAGCAAAAAAAATCAGCCGGGAAGACAACGCTCATGTGTGTAGGCCTGTATTATAACTACTTTAACGTGCATGAAATTGCACCGACAGATACATAAAACAGCCGTTGAAGCAAGCCCAGGACCACTCATTTATATTCTTCACATGGACAAAAATAGACAAGCGGGAGATCAACAAGTATGAATTGAACTGCCGTTGATGGCAGAGGCCAATTGGTGTGTATACGCTGAAGGTTTTTTGCTGGAAGTACGCACAAAACTCATAACGAAAGCCAGATGTATATATAAATAAACAAATAAATAAATAAAGCAATGAAAAGGAATTTGTGGTGATTCCCGATTAAGTTTGCCAAAATTCGACGCAGGTATTCACCATTATGATAAATTGTTAAGCGTTGTCTGCCGGATTGCTAATCGGCACGATAAATAGTTAAAAGTCAAAGTGTTGACTTTGGTATTAATGAAGGGCCGAGGTCTTAATTAAAAGGCAATTAATTATTTAGCTGTAAGAGTTTAGCTAATAATTGCTGCTTATCGTGTTGCCATGTTATTTTTGTTCAAGTAATTTTTTTAATTGTTCACCTCTTTCTTCCAATATCCCCGTGGGCTCCACACATTGATTGAAATAGAATATATACTTAATTGGTCTAGTGTGCATTCATCTACAAACATCATTAAATGTACAAGTACTAAAAAATTATATTTATAATATTTACACAAATTGAACAAAATAAGTCTGGACGTATTTTGGAAGCTGGTCCTTGTGGTGAGATGTCCGATGGACAGACAAATAACATGAGTAATTTTTTGGAGAAAATTTTATTTGACGATGACTTGTGTTTTTTTTCTCATGGCTATTATTGTTATTATTATTATTACTATTATTGATGTCGTTATTTCGTTATGTTTTTAAGTATAAGCTTTCAGATTACACGTCTTGTTTTTGCCTCAAACATAATTTCATATAAAGTTGAGTGGATGGACACATTTGTCATATTTAGTTTTAATGTCAATGCTGTTATCAAACGTTAAGAGAAATATTCAATTGCTAGAATGGGATTTTCGTCGTTTATTGGTAACAACTAATTAATCCCCGACTCGATGTAATGAATGAATAAATGAGTAATGATTTGAACGATGAGAAAACTGCACATAAATTTATGGTCGACTCGTCTTCATGTTGCCATTAAAAACATGTTATTATGTTGTACACACCATGCAAGCACACCTCCATTTTACCTTACAATTTTCCGTGCCCGATGAAGCTGCAATGGGGGGATATTTGTCGTCATGGCAACGACGCTAGCTCGTTTGCTGAGGCGGGTCACATGATCGATCCATCCGAGAGCGCACAGGGTAGGGGCGTGGGGCCGGGGGGGGCTACTGGCTTTACTCGTGGTGCTTCCTTCATAGCTCTCAAAGCATTATTAGTGCGGTTTACTTAGCGTGTAATGAATTGTATGTACAAAAGCCGCCGACTCGCTTGTATGCCCCCCATCATCTCATCTCAGTGACAAACATCCGCAGCAGACTCTGTATGTTTGATAAATTGAAGTCCCGTTGCTTTCCAACCGGGTGTTCTATACAATACATAAAAAAAGTACAGCGTGTCGTGTACAAAATATAACGAATACCAGTTTTGCTTGGAGCGAGTGTTTATTTGGACCATTTACAGAGACCATTGTGTGTGTCTGTGTAGTTTGTTTATGACTGTCGTAAAAAAATATTTTAAAAATACAACTCAACATGACGTAGGTAACGTCAAGCATAATCGACTTAATGGGTAGAATAATAGCTTTCGAAGAAAAAAACAATACGCAGCATAAGGTCATCCGTATATCGTTGTTGCTGCTGCTGTTGTTTCGGTGGTGATGGTCGAGCTGGTATTGTGGTGTTAAGACCAACTACTTTCACCGATTCTCCATTTTCGTGGCATGTATTTACATTTCACATAACGCTGCAATATAAATACTGCAGGGAAGGTAGCAATTAAGTATGTAGGCCCTGAATATGGGCGAGATATGAAGCCAGTTTTAAGAATCCATCTAAATTGTTTACTTGGTTTTTTTTATTTGATTGGATTGACACGTGACATAACGGAATGCAGAATAAAACGTAGATACAGTTAAAACAGTCTGCTTGGTTCACATTTGTTGTATTGGATGCACGTAAATCTCAAAAGCAATACACCAGCACAATCCGTAAACTTTGTATAGGTTTATGCCCAATCTTTTACTCTGATGAGATTAAGGCTCCCTCGGATTTGACACGAATCTGATAATCCCAAAGACCTGGAGAAACCCATGAAGCAAATAATATGAAGATGACAGGTGAAGAAAGATAAACACAGACGAAGACTAGATTATGGCAACGGTATTCTGTTTGTCGGGATACGCAACTGTCTCTATTCTCCAGCGTGGTCTCTCAAAACACTGCTGCAAGTAATTCGATCATATTACTCGAGTTCTTCAAAAGTCTATACACTGGTTGCCAGTCCAGTATTGCATTCATTCCAAACTGCTCATTAAGAGCCATCAACGACCTTGCTCCACAGTACATCACCGACCTCAACCGCTTCAGTCAACTTCCTGCAACTTACGGTCTTCAAATAAACTTCGTCTCCACGTTCCCAAATGGAAAACTAAATTCATGGCCGCCGTGCAGTTTATAGTTCGGCACCATGTTATGGAACGACCCCCCATAGACATCCAAACTTCCCCAAATGTGAACACTTTTATAAGAAGAGACTCAAAACTTAATTTGTTCTTTGAGGCTTTTTCTGTGTATAAATTCAAATAATTTATAGGTGTACTTCTTTCTCAAGGTGCCTTTTGAACATAATTTTAATGGATACCAGTGCTTATTTATTACACATTTTTTAAGGACAAGGATCTATAATTATGTGCGAGTTATAGAAAACTAATATTGTTTCTTTTCGAGCATTGTCGCAGAACGACCACAAGGTGAAATATGGCATTTCCATTTCATAAGGCTTTAGTCCATATTTAACCTCATTATATTCTGCGAAAATACACTAATATGCATTCAATGTAAAACAAAATATATAAAAAAAATTAAAAAAATTAAAAATCACAAGACCTACTTAAAAGTGGCCAACAAAGTCAACAATTCAGGGGTTAATTTCTTAATTAGACATGCTCGGCTTTTAAAGGGAAGGTACACGATTGGTAATCACTTAAAAAAATTAATGACAATAAAAACTGACTTGGTTAGAAGTGCAGCAACTTTCGATGGTATACAGCATTTTGAGAAAAATTTCAATTCGAAATAATGTTGATATGGAAAAATATGTCAGTTTTTATCCCCCAAAATTTGAATCTGAGAAACGTTTCCGTGTACTCCTATTAGGGGTTATTCTTTATGCGTGGACATAATATTCGCTGCGGATTTTGGCGATATTTCAAGAACGCGACCAACTTTTGAAATGAAACTTTCACAGGTTAGTTTTATTGCATAAATCTACATTTATATCGGAATAAAACAATCACATGGTCCCAAAAACCGAAGGTATACTTTGCCTTTAAGGTCCTCAAAGAGGGCATGCCGTCGACATGAAGTGGTTGGTTAATAATGGTTGACAAGCTTCCGGAGTGGAGCTAGCTGCTGGCATTCATGATCTTTTCTGGTTCATTCAGACCAACATGGTATCATTAATGGACGGCTTGCCTTGCTTTGTAGTTTGTAGTCAACATGTACTGTAGCCAAATTGAGTTTGCTAGCTCTCCGGGGGCTAGATGCACACAGCTTAATTTCACGTAACCATGTTAGCGAAGAGAATGTTGTACATGTATACCGTTTCGAATTGCACTTTCAAGATTTTTAATAAATGGATTTTCAAATGAATTGGTAAGATGGCTTCATCCTTTTGATTCATATTGACCTCTTTAGTAGAGAATGGGGAAAGACACATTCACAAAGAAACGGATCCAGTGTTAAGAAATTGCATTTTAGTTCAAATTTATCGGGCGTCACAAAGGCGAATTGCATCACAAAGTAACTTCATAGTCTAGTTCCACATAGTAATTGCTGGTCCATGATTACCCCCCTCGTTCCTATGGTCCTCGCCTGATGTGGAATGCCATTAGTGAAGTTCGCTCGTCCCCAGCGCCTTGCCTTTAAAAACCAAAGGCGCTGGGATGGGCAAACGTATCGTTAACGTTAATGCTCAGACCCATGCTCAGTCCCATCATGCATCACACTCACACTGCAAGCACGGCACGCATGACGTACTTCCTGAACAAGAATCTGTGCAAGCTGATTAGCCCATCCCAGCGGTCCTGGATAGGCCGCTGATGGGGCCGAGCGAATCGGTGAAGAACTTCAAGTCCGTATAAAATCCTCCTGCAAAAGAGTCATTTTAACCAACATAGCTTCGTCTCCTTAATTTGCTTATCGTTGTCTACATTGTCGACATCTCTATCATCTTGCTGTTTGAATAATGCCCTGTTGTTAGCTTTCCTCATGTAATCATGTCTATCTAGTACAATGTATGTCTAGCCTTTTGCTCTTTGGCCGTCTGTCTTGTCTGTAGGGCTGATTTTTTAACAAGTTTCGATATTTTGTTTTTCAATCAGCCTTCATACTCCTCTTTATATTATACTGTTTACATTGTCTCCATTATTGGGTAGTTTTACTTTGTTTTTGATTTGTTAGATTGTTTAAAAATAGAGCATTGAAAGACTGTTTTTTTCTTGAATTGAATTGAAAGTGTGAGTATCTTGAGTTGGTGTTCTGTTAACCCAGTTCAACAGTGAAAGAATCGGGACTTATAGGCCTCCACACTTAAGTCAATTACGTTATAACGTTCATCTTTTCAAAGATGATGGCATCCCATTCTGCAAGGAATTAATGCAGTGTTTCCCACTCGAGTCTATTTTTTAATCGTGCGACTGCAATGTTTTGGTTATAATTTTCTTACTTGATATTCCTCTTACAAAAGTCACATTTTTCCCGAACCGATTAGACTTGTTTTCCATACAGGAAGGTTACAGCTTAATGTAGTGTGTAATCCAATTTATAGAAGTCGAGGTCTGTCTGTTTGTTTCGTTCAATGCGCTCGGTCTTGCAAATAATTTTCAATCTATTTTGGCAACAATGCAGTTGTTGTTGTTCAATGTTTAGCATCAAGGGTTGATGCACAGGGTTCGTCTCAGTATGGGCGAATTCCAAGATCCTCCATTTTGGAGGGGGGGGTGGCGGTTTTGATAGCCATACAGACCACGAGACAATTATTTATATTAAGAGACCTTGACTAAACTCACATCGATGTTAGAAATAGCAAACTCCAGTCGTGTGAAAGCTATCCTTGTTAAATAATAACCAATGGCCCTTGTTATTTTTAACATATTTCCAGACCTTCCTAACTAATAGCAACCATGTTAAAATCACCACTATGTAGTGTGAAAATATTACTGTGTCATAACCCAGGCAGGCTAGGGTGATATTATCATTCTCATGCACAGAACGTTTCACAAATAGAAGAAAGTGTTCAGTAAATGAAAAATCATGACCTTTAAAGAATTCTTTTGGTGGCAAAAAAAATTACATAAATTAAGTATACTTTGAGTGCATTAATTGGTAAACTATAAGCCTCATGATTAACAACATCATGTCACCTGCGTGTTTTTGTTTAGTTTTTTAAATATATTTGTTACCTCCATGTTGAGGTTTTCATCATGGAATTCTTAATTCTGGTATATAAGTCTTTATCACGCCATCACCGCGGTATTTCACATTGTTGGATGATCACGGTTATAGTCTAAATACCTAATGGAGGAGAGATACGAAACTCCTCTATCTTTTGGGTCTAATTTAATTACATAAATAAGGCCTATATCAAGAATCACTCTGAATGTAGTTTCTGTATCTTTGTGACCACAAAAGAAGCAAATCAATTTTCTGTTGTTTTTTTTTGTTTTTTTTACCTCTTCATATAGATTTAAACGATCGTCAGATCTGCAGCAATGTCATATCTATTTACGAAGTATAAACCGACATTATGATTGGAACGAGTGTGTGCTCTTGTTGGGGTATTACGTTATAGACTGGTCCCCTGTCCTTACAGGCACCGGTCGCAAACTTATTTTCTGCAGTACACGTCGGCTATGGAGTCAACAGTTAAGGGACAGGGAAGAACAGCCTATCCCTTAACTGTTGACTGTATTGAGGAAGTATGCTGCAGAAAAAAAATCGCGCACCGGTCTATTAATCAAAATGATGGGCACTGCTAGACTGGTCCCCTGTCCGACTGGTCCCCCTATCTGCAAGACCGCAATGGGATGCGAGGTCAAAGATGCGTTTGTCAGGATTCCTCCAAACGCTCGAAGCTGGTCTCTGGCGTAATTCACGAGCCTCGAAGTGGGACGTCAGATGTTCGGGCTAGGTATTACAATGCATGATACATCGATGTTGGACGGTTTAGACCAGAGACACGATTCGGCTGTTTTGTCTCCCTGAGTAAAGATTCGCGTGTTTAAATTCGTGTTAACTGGGCGGGGTTAAAACAAATATTGGCGCATTTCGTCAGCCAACAGTCCTTGAATAATAAATTGAAATACAGTCAGTGTGTCGGGGGGGGGGAGAGATTACTTACTGACACGATTATAATTCTGCGGAGGTTTTCTCTTTCCTCTTCTTCTTCTTCTTCTTCCTTTTCCCCCTTTTTTCCCCCTTTTCTTTTCCTACACTTATTTCTTTCTTTTACCCTGAGTGGGAGGGTAGGGAGAGGGGCACATGACAGGATATCAATCAGTATTCATCCTAGTCCCGTCCCTTTTTAATATGCTGTGAATTTCTTGCTCCTGGGGTCGAGGAGGGCAAATCCATGGGATGAAGTGGGTATACCCTGGGGAAAATAATCGAATCCTTTGTTAAAGGTGCTAGGTACAATTTTTTGCCGTTTTTGATCCTAAGGGATTTAAATGTTGATATTTATTTGGGTATATTAAAACTAAGAGAGAATCAAGCACAAATCTACTCAAATACGGCTCTAACGGCCTACTTCACTAACAGGTCGGGCAAGTGTACAAGCTATGTCGTGCCATTCAGCTACGTCGTACCATTCAGCCAATGAAGGGTCATCATTTGACCCCAGTTTGAGCTCTTGACGTCACATGGAAGGGGCTCTGTTCCCAGCTTCGTACTATACCAAGACCCGCCAAACATGGAACTCTGGTCAGAGACAGCTCAATACTATTAGATCAGTGCGTCCCGTGAGCTGCCGCTAGGTTAGTGACGTGTTGCAGGAGTTCTTCTGCCTCCCTTTGGACTGGGCAGACGCCGGGGGAGCATCCTTCGACGTTCATCCCATATCCACCGTGGCAAAGATTACACCAGATGTCAACACTACGAGATGGAGTGGAGGGGATGCGAATAATAAGTGGCTATAATATGCCTACATGCGACTGCCTCATTTTTTTATTTTTTTTTGACAGATGGCTATGCTCCATCAAGCTGACCTGAAATTTCCCATAGTTTTATATTGCGCGCTTTTGTCGGCGTTCAAGATATTTTAACTTGTCTGTCTGTCTGTCTGTTTGTGCTTACAGGATAGACATTGATTGGGGTGATTTTAGAGTTGGAACTATACTTGTGAGGTGTTTTGAACCTTGTGGGATGCACTCACAATGCTTTTAACAGAAATGGTCAAAGAAAAGGGATCATAAACAACACCTCGGGAAATACTACACAGTGTCGCTCTACTAATTATGACCGTCTGTCTCTCTGTCTCTGTCTCTCTCTCTCTCTCTCTCTGTCTCTCTCTCTCTCTCTCTCTCTCTCTCCTCTCTCCTCTCTCTCTCTCTCTCTCTCTCTCTCTCTCTCTCTCTCTCTCTCTCTCTCTCTCTCTCTCTCTCTCTCTCTCTCTCTCTCTCTCTCTCTCTCTCTCTCTCTCTCTCTCTCTCTCCTCTCTCTCTCTCTCTCTCTCTCTCTCTCTCTCTCTCTCCCTCCCTCCCCTCCCTCCTCCTCTCCCTCCCTCCCTCCCTCCCTCCCTCCCTCCTCCCTCCCTCCCTCCCTCCCTCCTCCCTCCCTCCCTCCTCCTCCCTCCCTCTCCTCCCTCCCTCTCTCTCTCTCTCTCTTGTTTTCCTTCTCTCTCTTTGACCTGTAGATCATGATGTAACCCTCTGAGACCAATGTGTAGCTCTTTCTGATAGCAGCTGCATCACACTATTATCTAGTTATGTAAAACAGTACCCGACACCTAGGCCGTGTCCGAATTAGATTTCCGCGTCATCATGCGTTAAAGTATAGGACGTTCTTAGCAACACCCATAGCAACAGTCGTAGCCCCAGCCGTAGCCGTCATTTCGGATACGGCCCTAATCAGTTGAAGTTGACAATAAAAAAGACACGTGTAGTAAATAAACATAAGGATTTGCCGCATGATAAGGAATTCACTCGAATGGCTCTGTGGATAAATCCGATAAGAATCTCCTTGTTGGGAGCTAAAAGAACAATCTTTAATCTAATCGTATCTACAGGGTTGTGCACCTGCTGAACAAGTGCGATTTTACTGTGCGAGAATTAAACGAGGTCAGAATCGCACTTGTCTGATTCTGTTTACCGTACATTAGAAGAGACAGTGTAAGTCTCACGACGACGAGGTCACCGTGAGCTTCCGGGCACCTCTGACCGACCAGCTATGGCAGATTAACGTGTTGCAATTTTATTCCTTTCACGTTGCTTTCTTCAACCCCCAAAAACATACTGGTGGAATGATTACATTTAAAACCAACAGTGTAATAAATACAAAATTAAAATAGAATCTGGAGACTTAAGAGAAAATGTAGCAATAGTACTCAACCTCCAATATCCGGCACGAAAGTGTCAAATTGCGAATTTTAGCCGACTATGCTACACAAACCGTGACGAAAACATTAACAAACCGAAGTTAGGCTTTAATTTTTGTAATCGGGATATTAGTGCTTCGTTACTTTATAGGAGGCATATAACCAAACAGATGTATGAAGCTCAACCACGAACCACAACCATGCATGGTCTATGGTAGCTGCCACTGGTTCCCTGTTTCTCAGCTGGTAACCCTAACTTTTGTTTCTTTTTCTTTTTTTTAAACCCTGCCCCTAACCCTATAACCCTTCCCCTAACCCTAACCCTAACCCTAACCCTAACCCTAACCCTAACCCTAACCCTAACCCTAACCCCAACACTAACACTAACACTAACACTAACCCTAACCCTAACCCTAACCCTAACCCTATCTACCCGTACCCGTACCCCTACAGCTACCATAGAACGAGCATGATGGTTGTGGTTCGTGGTTTAGCTTCATATGTCTGTTTGGTTATCTCCTTTATAGCACAAAAACAGACCTTGTGTCGCATGGACTTTACGTGATGCTTCGTGGCGTCGCGACGCGTCGCCGGGACAACGACGTCTTAGTTTCGCGCGGTTTGGGTACCCGTACAACTACTAAATATAGCAGCTTGATGGAGTATTTGCATGCGTATACGTCAAGGATTACGACGAGCGCCTTTTTATTGCATGTTCCTCATTGTCAAACGTGAAGCGGAAATTAAGGTCAGCTTTAAAAAATATATATTATATCTTTCCAAGTATTTCTAAATTGTTTACAAATTACAATTTCTAAATTTAGCTTTTTGTTATTCAAAACATATTCAACAGGTGAAATTTATTTTTAAAAACATCGCAATACAAGTTCATTTCAAAAACAACTGCCACAATACACGCTGTATAGCTGCTAGCTCAGATTCTCGCGAAAGCTCGTACGCTCTCGAGGTCAACTTACACAGTCTAACGATTCACACGACTTTCTACCACCTGGGCCCAATTTCAGGAACTGCTAAAGCACAAAAAGCAGCTAAGCACAAAGCAATTTTGATTACCAGATTATGGTTACCCACCGTAATACCGTTTCACATTATACTGTCTTTGACTGGTTTCCTGTTTAGTTTTGCTTAGCAGAAAATTGTCAGCAAAATATCCTGCTTAAGCAGCTCGGGCTCTGGACTTAATTTTAAAAAGTATGCCAGCGCACAACAATCATACTTATCAGAAATAGATTACACTGCCCCGCTCATTATAGTAAACAAAAATGCTAGCAGTTCAGCTTTACGGCCTAATGAAAATAAGACACCGACTGCTTAAGAAATCAAAAAATTGTGCTGAACAGAAATATCGTCATTAATTTGAACGCAAGGTATTATCTGTCTGGTTGAGAAAACTGGCACCCGAAGAAGGACCGCTAAAGCAGTAAATTCACCACCGCACGATAACATCCTACGTGGTGACTGCTCTTTATTCCGACACTCCTATGCTCCGACAACCCCCTCGTGATTTACACGGTAGAGTTTGGGGTAGAGATAGGGTTAGTGTTAGGATTAGGAATATACTCTAGGGATGTCACTAGGGATGCCATTTTAAGTCCAACTTTTCACCTTTTTTTGATGTTATTTTGATTTAAACATTGTTCCTTCTATTTTTTTTTTTGAACCTTTTTGTGTACTCGAATGGTTCTAAAGTTGTAAATTCAAAATGCAATTCGGTCGTTGGACCGCGAATCTGTGAATGTTTTTAAATAAACCATAAACCAATAAACCAATAATAGGGGTGTCGGAACATAGGTGTGTAACCATCCTACGTATCTCTATTCGATCCAGGCGCGTGAGCAGGTTCTGGGGCAAATAAATAGTTTAAGTCTCCTTTGGGAGAAATGTTGGTTCCGAAAAGAAGGGATTAATTAAGATGAAGACAAGTTGTATTCGTCTTCAGTAGAGAACAAGACGTCGACAGTATTTAAACCAGAACCAACACTTCTCCCAGAAGATATTTTCACAACTTGCTTGTTACCCGTGAATCTACCTCGGCTCTTACGTTCCTGCACAACGGAACGTCTCAAATCGTTACCATCTATTATGGACGTGTACCAGTGTAAGACACTCAAACCGTCTTGAGAGTAATGTCAAGGTGAATTTAAATTTCCTTTTTTTAAAGAGGGTTCGGATCAAAAATTAAGCACGGAACAAAAATTGAAGATCCTTGCATCAGACCACGAATAATTTTAATTGCATCTTTGCAATTAACGTTGGCCATATATAGATTCAATGCTAGACTAAATTGGGTGGACTGTAAAATTGCCATTGACTTCAACCGACATCTGCATTAACGCATAATACACATCTCTTGTGTTCCTACAAGCATGATATCCGCACCGCACGCCACAATCCCAGATCACCCAAATTAAAGATATTTTGTCAAAGTAATTAGACCACAAACAGACACATTATGTACAGTACAATGATTAATTGCCTTTTACGATGTTTTTGTGTTTGCTTGATTGTTTTGGGGTGGATTTTTGTTTGCGTTTTCTTTATTGTTATTTTATTTTATTTTTTTAACTTGATGTACAAGGAAATGCTTTTGACATTTGGCTCAATATCTTGATAACTAATGTATTTGAAAATTTCCAAAGACTTAAAACGCTTCTTATAAATTGGACAAGATTTACATGTTTACAACTGCCGCTCATAAAAATCTCTAAAACTACATGTAGAGTTTTAAACAATTGTTATCTAAGTCTTAATTTGCTATTTCGGTTGTTTACACATACCAAGCGTGAACAAAAGAGGTCAGACAATATAGGTGCATCCACACAGTGTTTTTCACAAGTTAAAGAATACTTTGTACGTTTTACTTTTCTTAAGTGCACAGAACAAAGGAATATCCACAGAGAGTATGCAACAAAGTTGCCGCGTGGACAACGACTACAACAACAACGACGACCACAATAACAACGACGACCACAACAACAACAACGACGACCACGACCACAACAACAACGACCACAACAACAACGACGACCACAACAACAACGACGACCACAACAACAACAACGACGACGACCACAACAACAACGACAACAACAACAACGACGACCACAACAACAACGACGACCACAACAACAACGACGACGACGACCACAACAACAACGACAACAACAACAACGACGACCACAACAACAACGACGACAACGACAACAACAACAACGACACAACAACAACAACAAACGACGACCACAACAACAACAACAACGACGACGACCACAACAACAACGACGACCACAACAAAGACGCAGCTTGAAAACGTAATATGAAAGTGACAACGTTTCATGAACCACCCATTAACAATCCGTCAGCCAATTGCTCATCGCCAATATATTCTTGTCACATATTATTCACAGCACACTCGTTGCAACTATAATCAGTGTGGGGCCCAACAAAATAAATATATGGATCGATACCTGGCCGTGTTTGTCAAACACTTCTCTTAATGAGCATCCACGTTTTCGAGTGTCAGTTTTTCATTATTAAAAAACAGTCCGGGAAAGTCTGCGCGTGCATGCAGCTTGTGCAAACATAACGCAGTTGTTAACGGTACACGACGTACTTGTTCCTTGGTGCGGACGTAATAAAACAGAAAGATCGATTTGTTTCACCAGGTCCATTTTAGAGAGCTTGGAACCTCCCCCCCGGTCCTTTGTTAAACTCTTTCGTTTGAAACAGTCATCTTGTTGTTGTACCCTACTTGTATTCTTGCTTGTAAAAGAATTGGTAAGCAGCTCAAGGCATTTGACCTGTCTCGTTATCAAATACATAATAAATTGGTACTCTAACTTAGGCCGTGTCCAAAGTAGTGACTGTGGCTGTGGCTGGAGCACAGGATCCCCATAACAGCAGCCTTAGCAATTAGCCTCAGCCGTAGCCACGGACAGGGCCTCAAACTGGAAGAAGATAGTATGACACCCGTGTGTGACAACAAAACTGAAATAGTATTTTAAAAATAAATCTACCACATACATGTCACGTGGTGACAATGATGACGTCAGCATGGCGTGTGAAGAACCTTTCGCACGATCACGTGCTTTCAAATGTTTGATAAATGGTTTTTTTAAGGGAGCTAGATCAGCCGCTTAACCAAATTATAAAATACCTTGAAAGGCAACTGTCAGTCAGACCCTCGTTGCCATGCTAACACCATCCCTGTCCAGTTCCCTGTCCGTAGTAGCAATAATCATATTGACTTTGTTGTTCTACGAAAAGGGGTTCAGACCATTTTGCCCTTCCTCCTTTAATAATAATAACAATAATTCAATGTGTGTTAAGACATGGACTTCCTCTCAGACCGTTGGGCTATAATTATATAGCTCTGATGGCATATCTCGATGGGCTGGGGCCAATTTCATGGCGATGCTTAACGGTAGGCACATTTTCGTGCTTACTGTAGCAGGCAAGTTTGCTTAAGCGTAAGCGTATTTCACAGGTTAGCGAAAATTGGGCGGCCAGCCTGCGCGTTCACCATGAATTTGCATTGTTTCGTCATTCAATTTCATACAGTAAGCACAGGAAGGTTAGCTTGCCTTTTCGTTAGCTTACGGTTAGCAGCGCTATGAAATGGAAACTCGCCCCAAGACCGTGTCCGTATTAGAAGACTTTTTGCTTAGCTGTGCCAATTGGCTTACAGCGACAACGTTGGAGACTAGCCACTGCCGAAGTCGTATTTGGTTGATTTTAATAAGAGAAAAACAGAGTGGCTGCTTTAAGACAAAGATCTATTGTTATAGCTAACGATGGACCCTCGCCCAATTTCAAAGAGCTGCTTTTTAAGCAAAAATATAGCTGGTAACCTTTTTTCTGGTAAGTATAATTTTGTTGAGCTTGGTTTGTTTTTGTGGGTAGGCATACACACCGTTGTGGGGACATTTACACAATGGAACAAAGGTCCCCACAACGTTTTTCCTTTGTTAAACTGGGTCCCCACGAGGTAATTCTTTAGAAAATGGAATAATAGAACAACAATAGGAAATCCCAACCACGGTGTGTGCAAAAAAAATAAGTGCTTAAGCAGCTCTATGAAATCTGGCCCTGTTTGCAAGCTTGACGTAATTACACCTTTACTGGCGTCACACACGATTGCAAGAAATGCATCAGGCTGTTTCTTCGAGGACTTAAAGGCACTGGACACTATTGGTAATTACTCAACATAATTGTTAGCATAAAAACTTAGTTGTTAACGAGCAATGGAGAGCTGTTGATAGTATAAAACATTGTGAGAAACGGCTCCCTCTGAAGTAGTTTTGGAGAAAGAAGTAATTTCTCAGTAAAATATTTGAATTGATTTTGAGACCTCACGCGTGAGGTCTCGAAATCAGGCATCTGAAAGCACACAACTTCGTGTGGCAAGGGTGTTTTTTCTTCCAATTGAGTTCAAATTTTCACAGGTTTGTTATTTTGTGCATATGTTGAGATACACCAAGTGAGAAGACTGGTCTTTGACAATTACCAAAGGTGTACAGTGTCTTTAAGGAAGAATACAAAGATTTTTACCCACTGTTTTGCAAAGTCTTAAGGTCTTCTCGGAATTAACAGCTTTTGTTTTAAGAACTGCTTTAGCTGTTAGAAAACACGAACGAGTTCAATTACACACAAACGTCTGCCAGATTTTGAGTCAGAAGTATATTGAAAACTTTGCGAGCGCGGCTGATGCACGCATGCGTCACTTATTGATGACCTGTGCTATAATAATGTATGTCATGTATGACGTTGCATGATTAGCCAATGACCTGCCAAATAGGGCGGAACAACCCCGTCCCCCTCCGTATACTTTTTTTCTATAATAAATGACTTCGTAGAGCTCTTCAACAGACAATACAGTAGAGATTAATGAGAGGTATATCTCCGGTGGGCGTATGATTTATTATCTTTTCGGTTTATTTAGGTATAACACAAAATTAATTCTCAAGCGACTCACGTTTGACTCGTGCTCACGTTGAAAAAAAATTATAATTTTTTTATAATGAGCTGGCTTTTTTGATGAAATATTAAATACGTATAGGGTGAGGAGGGAAAATACTGCCACTAATTTTGGGGTTTAACGTTTCAAATGAAACAACCAATCGAATACAAAAATGGATATTTGAGAAAGATCAAGTTAGCATCAAATTTTCTTACAATAGGGCAAAATAAAGTGTGGTTTTTTTTGGGGGGGGGTTGTGTCTGTTATGTAGCCCCCTGAGATTTTTTTATTTTTGTTTTTAAATGCCATGGAATTATCGCAGGGATAATGATTTTCGTTCTTCTCTAACTTCTAGGCTATATGGCACCTTTTTTTCCCTTGGAAATGAAGCCATTGGTGCCTTCCACATCCTTGTAGTAGACTCACGGAATTACTCCCGCGGTGTAAACACATTCAACAATATTCGAAAACAATTCAAACTGTGTTTTACAAGATTACGATATTATCAATCTGTTTGATCGGCAGTATGCGTGCACATTCTATTTTTCCATAAGTAATGAAACTGCTATCGGCAGGACTGTACCTTGTTGATATCTTCATTGGGTGATAGCGGTTTTAATCAGGGTATGTTTTGTTTTGGGGAAAGCCACAATGCGAGGCATACTCAATCGTTTGACAATAATTGTTGGCGTTGTAGTCGTAGCTAAGGGTGGGGGAATAATTCCCGCATTTTGAGAAACGGTTTTATCCCACTTTGGGTCATTTTACGTTAAAAGAGCCCCGCGTAGGGCATCAACTGCATGTTCCATTAAGCAACACAACAAACGTGTCTATCCCAAAACCCACAATGTCAAATCCCCCAATCCCGCTTTTCAATCAAGGCTACACACAAGATGTCATTCTGCAGTTTTACCTGCTCCGTGCAGTGTCTGCCATCCATACAATTAGTACCCATTACCTTCCAATTAGAGCAGTGCTTGATTAATACTTGACCATGGACTTAATTATCATAATCAGAACTGACCTTCATTGTGGCAAGTCCGTGTGGTCGGGGGTGGGGGTCGGAGAAGTCCGCTGTTTTGTGAAAACTTACATTTTGTTTGTGTACTGTCCTTGCGGCTCTCGAATTCACGTTTACAATCCGTGTGTGAGAGTATGAGTCTGGACGTCTTTTCCTTAAGATTTAGCTGAGAGCACGTTCGGGTGGGCGACTACAGTGACTGGACTAACCAGAAACAGTGTGACAGTGTGTGACGTAGCTCTCGAATTGACTAGCTCGACCATGCTCCAGTGCGTGGTCGAGCCATGGTCGAGCTAGTCAATCTCCCTGTGCTCTATGGTTTCTAGTAAGTCTAGTCACTCTAGTCGCTCTAAAAGAAAGTCCAGCCAGGGTGCCGATAAGATGGATTAAGATGGTTCAAGTAGGCCTATAGGTAACAGCAAATGGGAACGAATTGAAACATCCTCGACTTTCCTTGTATATAATTCATTTAATTATAATATGAAACACATTTACGCCTTTAAAATAAGTTTAAAATAACTCTCTTAATTACATTATGGTTTGTTTTATTATAGCAAACAATTTTTCGTTTTACAACAAAA
This sequence comes from Pycnopodia helianthoides, assembly GCA_032158295.1. Taxonomy (NCBI): domain Eukaryota; kingdom Metazoa; phylum Echinodermata; class Asteroidea; order Forcipulatida; family Asteriidae; genus Pycnopodia; species Pycnopodia helianthoides. The sequence goes on from CM063249.1 coordinate 7,093,256, forward strand.
TATGTGTCGCATATAGCCTAGAGCATATCAGAAAAAAAATTAAAAGCAAACTCATGTAATGTTTAAATCATTGTTACACCTAACTTAATATTAAACCAAACACGTTGTTTAAGGTGAACACTTTGCATGCCTCATGTTAGCAGTTTTGTCCCCTTAATGGATGTGACTTTTGTTAATTACTCGAAAGTACACCCCCAAAATGTACCAACACATGAATTGAAACTCAAGTTTATATTGAATGACTGTATATTTTTATTTGAGGGTTCTTGAAACAAATAGTCAGTGTTATATAACAATAATCAGCTCAAATTATTGTCAGTTATCCTGCATGTCCATTTTTGAAACCCCTTTGGGGTGGTTTAGGTACTTATAAATACAACCATTGAAAACTGCCAAAGTGACGAAATCAAAGTGATCCCCTTTCTTGTGTTTCCTGTCACAAATCTAAACTTGCTATTCTTGTTGAAGAACATTTAACATAGGTCTTTAATTACTAATATAATTGGCCTTAAGTCGTGTATTGGGTAGCTATCATAACACTGTGGAAGTTTTTGAGCCAGCTTTTAAAGAAAACTTTTAACATAAGGATTTTTGCACAACTTTGGGGGCGTTTTTTTTTTTTTTTTGCAACGATCGTGAGTAACTGATGGGCATACAAGTTTGCTTAACATAAAAAAATAGCTTGCTTGAAATCGAGCTACCCGCCAAATTGTCACGTAATGCACAATGCATTGTGAGTGGTTCGCACGTGTATTGACAAGCAGCTAAATATGTTTCAGGATTCGCAAATATTTTGTACAATGCCACCTCAACTTTACGATTAGAAATAGAGGTTTCATGGCTCTCTGTAATCTTGCAAACTCTGGTTGTAGCCATTGTTGAAACGATCTTTAGAAGAAAACAATTGTAATATATACTAACAAGCACGAAAGAGCAAGTTAACATAATTAATGAGTTTAACAACCGAACCGAACTTGGGAATTACGTTTCTTGCTTATTTGCACATTTTTCATATTTTTAGATTTATGCCTGTTGTTTGCAGATGTTGATGTTTTAATACTGGTTTTTTTGCTGTGCGTGGGGCTGGGGGGAGAAGAACAGATAGGAAATATATACATATATCATAAATGGGCAACCTTTATGGAAAGATCAAAACACAACAAGCGCACCAGCGAGATGAAGGGCTGTAGGTCAATTCACAAAATCAAGGCGAACAGAGCACAGCATGAAAGCTCGCCATTCCCGTCCTCTGACATTTCAAAGACGCATCTGTAAACCTATTCAATATTGACGAGGTCGTCTATTGTTATACGCTAAAACGCAGTAAAGTCAATGGAAATATAGAATTCTCCTCCGCGAGGACGTGTACCTCATGGGAGAGAAATTACAGAGTAATTGTACGACGTGCAAATAAAGGACTGTGCAAATCTAAACGAAGTAAAATTTTCTGGCGACAAAATAGAGACTCGATTTGCAGAAGCGGAGAGAGTCTCCTGTAAAAGCAAATAAATATACTTATCCCATTAGATGTGAACCATTCCGATTAGTTTCTAGTTCGGGGCATGTTGGTTATTCCATTGTGTTTTTCTATTTCCCTAAAAAGCTGCGTCAAGGGAGCATCAAGCCTATGTTAGAAATCATGTCGTTGCTTTAAAGGGACGATATACGACTGGCAATCACTCAACAAGTTTATGGCAATAAAAACTTACCTGGTTACAAGTACAGTTTTTAATCATCCAAAACTTGAATCTGAGGAACGTTTCTGTCAGAAAAGTTCCTAAGCTTGTGTATTCCTATTAGGGATTATATATTCTTCATGCTTGGACATAACCGCTCCAGATTTTTGGCGATATCCCCAAAAAGCTACCACCTTTTGAAATGAAATTTTCACAGGTTAGTTTTATCGTATATATCTACATTTATATAGAATTAAAACAACCGAACGGTTCCAAAAACCAAAGGTATTCCTCTGCTTTTAAGTGTGTATTTCAAGTTCATTGTGGTCCAATAGTTTTGAATCCAAGTTGAACCTATAAACTGACTCGTGAGCTACAAGTGCCATTTTTGTGATAATGTAATAACAAAGTTATCTGTCTAACTGAAAATCAATACTAAACATTTTTTTCATGGTTTTCTAAACATACAAAAACGAGCAACTAAGGTTTTAGAAAATGCGTTTAAAATAATAAGGCGCATTGAATGTTTTTAGAACACGTTGTCGCTTTTGTTTAATTTGTGCGGGTTTTCGATTGTACATCTCACCAATGAACAGTTTATTGAACAGTTAGAAATTTACTTAGATTCTGTTCTTGAACAGTTATAATCTTGTTTATACGATTTTCATCTAAGAACTCTATTTACTTATTTACTCTTTGGCGTTATGTCGTATAAAACTAACACACACACAAGTTATGCATCATAAGAAAAACATCAAAATGTTTAAATTAAAGCAAATACAAAATGCACTTGTTTTTAAAATACAACTGTCAGTGCCGACAGTTCTCTTTGTTTCATAGAGCTGCTTAAGCACAAAAAGTAGCTAAGCACATCAAAATAATGCTTACCAGAATAAGGTAACCGGCCAAACTACCATGTCACATGTGAAATTTGTGACTGGTATTCTGCTGATTTCTGCTTAGCAGAAAATTGTTAAGAAATTTTTGTCTGCCTAAGCAGCTCTATGAAATTGGGCACTGGTACAACCTTGCTCTAGACGCGAGTTTGTTATCGAAAATGGGAAACGTTCGCGCAGCGTCTAACCTCCTGCAACTTAACTTTTACATATTTTAACGGCACTCTACCATATACATATATGTAAATACAAATTAAAAACAAGCGCTATACGTCTAAAGTTATTTGAGAAATGTACCATTCACGAAGCGAAAATATTGTGTGAGTAAATAGTCAATTTGGATCCACGAGTTTCCAACATTTCCTTAAAGGTAACCATCTTTGTTTCGTTCCCTCTTCGTGTCGGTTAAAAACACGTGCACTTATTCTATTTACGACAAAATGGCGCCAGACTAATTTATATACTCCAAGCCTTGGGTTGATCAGAATGATAATAACGGCAATTGTCGACGTACGGTATGATGCAAAGACGGACCTGTTGATGGTTAGAGGGACACGTTGCCTTGGATTGGGCGCTTTGGGCTATTAAAAAGCCTTTGTTGTGAAATGAATATGATTGGAAAGATGTTTTAAAACTGGAAGATTATGATCCACACAATGTGCTTCAACATTGTGCGTCCGCCATTTAGTGGAGTCAAAATTGTGTTCTACAAAATGGCGGACTGTGTTAGTTCACGAAGTAAAAAAAAACACACCCAATATTCTACTTTTAAACAACTTTCCAACCATATTCATTTCAAAAAACGCTTTTATAGCCCAAAGCGCCCAATCCAAAGGCATAGTGTCCCTTTTAGCATTTGTGATTGAAGGAAATTCAGAGATGAAGAACCTTTAGCTTATGAGTTTTGAGGCATTGCATGGTGAGGTGTCCATGTAAATTCGGTTTGCGGTTCTACCCCCGGCAGTATGAAATAAGCAAGACAAGTTCTCACAGAACAATCTAGAAAGTGCAATAATTCATGATTTGTCTGTTTAACGAAGTTAAAAACACGATTTTAAAAAAAATTTCAAATTTAACAGAAACCACGAAGGAAATCTTTAAAAACTTTGCTCGTTAAGGAATTTGTTTTTGCTATGATTAGACCAACATTAAGTGTGAATGAAACCATGAAATGGGGCACTATTTAATTCCCAGAAATCATAATGAAGTAGCCAAACACACCGGACGTTGAGGAAGTTGGTATTTTTCGATGAAGTAAATCGCAATTTAAATGTAATCCAGGTTACAGAATATAATCCAGGTTACGAAATAGTACCCAGAGCACAGCCATCATTGCTGGTCTGTATGCCGTACCATCACTGCATCATTTGCATTTGCATTTCTGGCTAACTTCTTAATCACAACGTAATAACTATCAAGGGGCTCATTTTGTATGTCGGGTTACGAAATAGCATCCAGAGTACATCAAATGCTGTCATGTAAAACTGTGGTCCTTTCTCTATGGTATACCATACAGATTACTGCACCTTTCCCATTTTCATTTCTGGGTTTATCCAGCCAACTTCTAGATCACAACGTAATTTCTAAGGGGGCTCATTGTGTAATTCTGGTTACTGAATAGCATCCAGAGCACATCAATTGTTGTTATGTATGCCATACATTACTGCACCCTTTTCGTTTTCATAATACTGAATTTTCATTTCTGAATCCAGAGCACAGCAATTGCTGTTATGTATTCCAATACATTACTGCACCCTTTTCATTCTCATTTCATTCTGGATTTATGCAGCTACTTCATCTGGATCACAAAGAGACAATTCAGGGGCTCATTGTGTTATTTGTGTTACAGATAGTACCCAGACTACAATCAACGCTGCTCTGAATACTGAATTGTTTCCACTTGCAATTCTGGACTATTACATCCAGCCAACACCACCTAGATCACAATTTCATAATTCAGGTTGCTCATTGTTTGTTTTGGGTTACAGAACAAGTGCATAGAAAACAACCCATTGCTGCTCCGTATATATCGTACATCAGTGAACCATTTCCATCAAGTTATACTCGAGCCGACAGACCGTGCTCTGAATACTGAATTATTTCCACTTGCAATTCTGGACTATTACATCCAGCCAACATCACCTAGATCACAATTTCATAATTCAGGTTGCTCATTGTTTGTTTTGGGTTACAGAACAAGTGCATAGAAAACAAGCCATTGCTGCTCTGTATATATCGTACATCAGTGAACCATTTCCATCAAGTTATACTCGAGCCGACAGACTGTGCTTCGCTATTAAAAAATGAAATGTCTGTTTCATCAGACACGAACTTCACATTTTCCCCTTCGAAGTGAAAAATTACCCAAATGTAGGTCTTGAGTGCTCCCATTATACTTATTGTGGTCACCCGTAATGCATTTTCCACAGCCTTTCAACTCCGTTATTCTTTCCGTTTCGTATGGATGAAGTAACTCGTTAAACCTGTGTACCATTAAAAAATGTATACCCAATACAGCAGCCCGCAGTACGCATTTCCCAGTTATATCGTCCGCAGCCCAAGGCGAAAAACATGTCTTATAATCTTCGTCGTCATCAGGGAAGTGTGCGGGAAACTGCGGGTAAATTTTGTGGCAGTGAAAAAGCCTCGCTCGTATTCACGGGATTCTCGTTACTTAACACACATCGACGAGAAAAGGAAAATGTCTACGGCCAGCTGTAATACACTCAACGGCAGCATCTATAATTTTTCCAAGCGGATTGGAAAGTGAGTGGAGAATAAGAATTCTCAAACGACTGTTAATGAAATGAATTTTATAAACGTTGTAAACTGCATTCTCTCGCGTCGAATGGGCAAAATGCACCGGGTCGTCGGTGTAGGTTAACGCCCCCCCCCCGGTAGGCTGTTGTGCTTGGTAACATGCTGACAAGCTTTTTCAATAGGTTAAGAATAATTGTTTTGCATTTGTCAACGTTTTTTCTTTTTTCTGCATTTCTTTCTTCCCCTCTCTCTCTCTCTCTCTCTCTCTCTTTTTCGAAGTGTTTGCTTACATGTATCTGTCTGGTTCATTTAAGCCTGCCCCCTATGTGGCCCCTGGTCCAGCTTATAGTTATAGAAATAATTTCATGACGTATGATCTGACCAATGTGTACGGTGTAGTTAAGACAACGGAAATATTAAATACGTAAGCATGTGCCGACAGTGGCCCTTACTGCAGGATTTGAACGTAAACCTGCTCGTATGCCCGATAGACGAGGCGCCCGTATACTATTAGAGTGTGAGTATGTTTAAGCACTCGGTAATAACAAACGTTGTCAAACTGCACATTATCCCAATAAATGCAAAGTCCAGCTTCGTAACACAAAACGAATGGACCTTGATTTTTTTTCTGCTGGACGCGTTCGTCAGAAAAAAATTATCATAATTAATAATTGTGATTGCAAAACAGCCGCACCAAAATGCGATGACACGTCGTAACATTGCGATTGTCCAGAAGTGATTATGCGAGAGTCGATTTTGTGTTTGTTCATGTGCAGATTTGCTGCTTGTTTTATCTTCGGTTTGCCACTATGTCACAGTATACTGGGGAGAACACACTGCCTTTATCACCGAGAAGATTTAGAACGTCGATAGCGTTAGTTTAAATCACATTCAAACTGGCGTCCTTTGACGTCCAGCCTGACGGATCTATAAAACAGAACCAAATTACATTTCAAATAAAGGTATGTCTAGCCAAAATGTCCAGCACGTAAAAACAGTTTATATCCGAGTGAGGGCACTACCCACTTAATGTGAAGTAAAACGTGAAGTAAGATGTGAAGTACTAAATAAATAAATAATAAATAAATGAATAAATAAAATAATAAATAAATACAATTTATATATATAAAAAAAAAATAAAAAAAAATATAAATAAACAAATACAAATAAAAAATAAATTATTTTTTTTTTAAATAACACAAGTAAATAAATGAAATGAAAAATTAAAAATAACAATAATGATTAAAAAAATAAATAATAAAACGGTCAATTTGTAATGAAAACTTTGCCCACAAATGTTTGATTCGTGGATGGGAAGAATAAAACAGTTTAAGAGTTCAAGTGCCATGTTATGTCAATTCGCATGTTCTCACTTTGAACTCGCCCGGTATTTCAGTCGCGGATGTTTGAATGGCTTCGAATAACTAAACAAAACATCGTGCATCTCCATCTGCTACTACGTAAATACTGACTAAACTCTTTTCAAAATTTGAGTGGGCTTTTAACAAGTAAAACAAAATAGAAAATAAAAAATGTAATAAAACACTGATAAATAAGTAACTTGTTTTAAAGGACAATGTACAACATTGGTTTCCAACACATGTGTTTACATTATGAAAATAAACCACGGTAGAATGCCTGTCGCACTTTCTCCATAACAAACAGTTCCAGTTTAGCAAGTCTATATCACTCATTAAATTAAAGGTAGGTTTTTTTTATGTCCCCAATTTATTACACCAACAATTGCCGTCTTTAAGACAAAGAAGTCTGGTAATAAATGTTCGCTTTAATTTTATCGGAAAAGATTTTGAATTGGATTGTGTTGTATATTTCTAAGTAACCGATGGTGCACCTTAACTTCAACTTACATAGTTTAAGATTATAATTATGCTAATGAGCTTTGTGTCAGAACATATAAATAAAGTAAACAGTTGTGGCTATTGTCTATTGAAATTATAGTTATAGCACATTCTTGTTTACTTTGTACAAATGATAAGAATTTTGAGGTATTTTTTCTCTTTTTATCGGCAACAGATTCTCTTTACAATTTGTCATTGTTCAACTGGTTTCGGAAATCTAAGAGAATTGTCTTGAAGTTGTTTTTAAAATGCGAAAAACATGCAATTTTTCTCCATAAAACATTGCTGCAAGAACAAAGTAAGTAATTGGTGCAGTGTTTGAAATATTGTTTTCATCCTTTTAAATTAAACCATTTTGTTTGCAAAACATTTGCCACATTTTAGCCGAATATTATTGCATCACCATATCAAATATCAAAGAGAAATACGCACACCGTTTAATGACAACGTACACATGTACTTCATTATTGGGAAAGCTGAAAACAAAAAGAGTCCATGTGGATTGAGTGGTAATAATTTAAGTAAGGGGATATCATTTTTGATCTCAAGGTTGTTCCTCAAACCCAGCCGGCAAAGAAGAGGGAATAGATTTGTTTATCCCTTTGTGCTCAAACCAAGCAGAACAAATGGGGGATAGATTTGTTTATCCCGTGTTGTTCAAACCCAGCCGGCATAGAGGAGGATAAATTGTTTTATTTTTTTTTCCTCAAACCCAGCTAAAAAGAGGAGGGATAGATTTGTTTATCCTTGTGCTCAAACCAAGCAGAACAATGGGGATAGATTTGTTTATCCCGTGTTGTTCAAACCCAGCGCAAAGAGGAGGATATAATTGTTTTTTTTTTTATCCTCAAACCCAGCTAAAAAGAGGAGGGGATAGATTTGTTTATCCCTTTGTGCTCAAACCAAGCAGAACAAATGGGGGATAGATTTGTTTATCCCGTGTTGTTCAAACCCAGCCGGCAAAGAGGAAGGGATATAATTGTTTTATTTTTTTTTATCCTCAAACCCAGCTAAAAGAGAGGGGATAGATTTGTTTATCCTTTGTGTCAAACCAAGCAGAACAAATGGGATAGATTTGTTTATCCCGTGTTGTTCAAACCCAGCCGCAAAGAGGAAGGATATAATTGTTTTATTTTTTGTATCCTCAACCCAGCTAAAAAGAGGAGGGGATAGATGTTGTATCCCTCAATCACCAAACCCAGCCAAAAATAGAAGGGATATATTTGTTGATCCTTTCCCCCTCAAATTCATCGTCTTCTGGTGAAATTGTGTCGGTGTTTATACAGCCACAACAAAACATTGAAAATGTGCATTACATTGCTAACTTGACATCATATTAATATTATTATTTATATTGATTTATTTGTAAAATCTGGAGCATGTTTTTGACAATTTGGGGGAGAAAATGGTAAAAGTGTTTGTGGTCGCAATTTTCGGACTTTAACAATAATTTTGAGCTTTATACTTGAAAAATAAAAAATGAAAACATTCGCAGTTAAACATGAACCTGTTAAACTTTTAAAACGTCCAGAAATCCGAGAGCACTTTTAAAACGATGCGTGGCTCTAATAAAGAAAACAAATATGAGTTCGTTTAACTTCAACGGCTAATTGTAAAACATTAATACATCTAATTAATTTTGAATTTATTGCAATTTAATCAAAATTGCGGCGTTACACACTGCAAGGTTTAATCTCGTTATGAAAAGAGTTTCGGCAAATCTTACGTTTTACAAAGACGAGGCACGTTGTTAATAAGCACATTTAATTAAGGCACTGTCAATGCTCCTATCGTTATTATGACGGCAACATGGCGTCACGGCAGCTCATGAATATTAATGATATTGAATGAGATCGAGATATTGAACAACTCTCTCAGTTCGAACGTCAAACCTGTTGCCACATTGCGTCTTTGGGAACAGTATTGCCAGAACAGGTTTTAAACCAGCAATGATTTCCAGGCAAATGTGGCACTGTGTTAAAATAACACCCTCTATGAGGTCATGATTACGTCATAGACAATAGGTGATTCCGATCAACTGATCAACGGAGAATCAGCTAAACTCACCAGGTGGATTTAACCACCCGTACCGTTTGTGAGTCTCTACAATGTTGTTAAAGCTCTCCAGTGCCTCTGTTTATTAAACGGTATCTCACCAAAGAGTCTCTTCTTATTTTGACAGATTCGGGCGTGGCCTGCAACAAGGGTTGCCCCCAACTGCAAGATAATCGCTTCAATGGTGTAGGAGCTCGACCAGCCTTGTGGGGTCAGGAGCTCCATGCAGATGGCCCCGCCGTCCAGTACGTACCCGTTCTCGATGCGAGGTGCCGTGACTCGGACGAACGGCGGGGAGAAGGGGAAATTGTCCGGGAATGTCATGTTGAAGTCTATAGAGGTCGTCTTTGTGGCCTGCATGTCGTTGTAAAGTTGCGAGATCGGGTCAATCTGGAACAGCTTGATGCTCCACTCGTAGAGATTATCGGACACCAGACTTACCTCAAACACGGGGTCGTCAGTCTCTCTGACGCGACTGACTGTGCCGTACTCTCTCATGACGCGGCGATTGCGTACATTCGTCACGTACTTCTTAGTGGGTTGGGGTATATCCTCAAGGTCAGATGACGATATACCCTGTCCGTCTGGTTTAACCTTTGATGTGCTGGGTTCTGACTTGTTCTTCAAGATGGGTCCTGATTTACTCCGAACTACCGGCGATTCCGACGAAGGGATCATGCCGGGTAAGGCGACCACGTTGTCGTCTGAACAAGTGCCATAAGAATCATCACTGAATCTCACAATATTCATCTCCCGTCGTATATCCGGTTCTTCATTGGTGATGATCATCCCTTGTGCACCGCCGCCTCCTCCACCGACATCAGGACCACAGCCGCCGGTTGCACCCCCACTACTCCCCGCTGGGAGGGTGACAGAATTCTCCGGTGAGGTCGTACTGTCCTGGTTACCTATTCGGAGCTTTTTCACCCGGCTAAACGAGTGTCTTTTCCGGCGAACGCTCGGCGGTGCCCGGTTGCTTTGCCGTAGAAGCTTGCTCAGCCCGGCCGCCATATTTAAAACCGTCGGTCACCACCGCCTGCTAACGCTCCCAATAGCCACGGCGTTGCTATCGACGGAAACGATTAGTTTCATAGGTAGTAGGTTACACAGCAGCAGAGCTCACCACCCGATGACGGAACCCAATAGCAAAATAGAATTCACGCTTGGCTTGCTTGCATTCCAGGCTCGTCAATAAGCTGCCTTGTTGCATGCGTTTGTCGTCATGACATTTTCAGGGTGTAACCTAGACGATACGTTGCAGTAAAACCCAGAAAACCATTGTGTCACAGTAATGAGTCCTTCCAGAACAGAATGTTATAATGAAGTCTCGTACCGCATGCAGCTGAACTATACATTGGAAATTGTGGGAGCGCTTTCGTGAAATATTGCGTTCAGACTCACATCGTGGCCGCCGGCCTGCTGTATTGATGGAGGCCGTGGCTGGCGACAGACGACCATTGTATAGGCATGTATGTAGGTTAATGACACAACTCAGTGGTGAATAAATGATGCGTGCCCGACCGCTCGTGCATTGCGGGCAGGCTGCGCAGGGTTAACCATCCCTTTCCAGAGATGCAGCTCTCTGTACATTGAGAATCGTGAAGCGCGCTCTCTGCGGTTAAATTTCTGCCTGAGATGTTTCAGTTAGATGAGCGACAAACGTTTAATGCACATGTATTCCCTCTCGGATCAGCGCAGCCATCTCACCCGGAGAGATCTTCGCCCGGTGCATGCACAGACGACGCCAGGTGTAATGTGCACAAACCAGTGAGTGTTTCCTAGCGTGCAGATGGATCAACCCGAGCCTCGTTTGGTGATAAGATCATCAACTACACGTCCGTAAAGCCTTCCACGTCCGCAGTATTGCTGAATTGCCAATTACCAGTAGTTGAGCCGTTGAGAATTGAAACAATGGTTGGTAGTGGTAGTGGTTGGTGTAGGGAGGTACAAAGGCAACGACCGCAATCAATGTGACACTTGTTGAGACCGTCCCTTGGGTTTGCCTTTTGACATTTTGCTCATCGTTAAGGTCTTAATATACAGTAAATAATGTAATGTTACTTTAATGAATATAGAACTTACGTCTGGAGGCAAGTAGCCAATAGGGACACAGAGGAGAATTTGTGAATGAAATAACGTAATTGAGTTGTCCCTATACATTAATTAGGTGTTCACACCTAAACGCTAACATCTAAAGGAATGTCATATACGCACAAAAGAGCTCCTGTTTCACAACATTATTAACTGTCGGTATTTAAAGGAACATTACAGAATTGGTAAAAAAAAAAATTGTAAAATATACTTTTTGATCACAGATTTACATAAAACTTACACAGTTTAATGATGATGATAGTAGAAAAGATCACTTGAAATATTTCTGTCTGAAATGTCATATTTGATGAGAAATGAATAAACTAATTTTCCGATTGGAGTATTTCGCTCAGTGAGCGTTTTTTCATTTGTTGAATCTATATGATTTCATGCAAATGTGTAATCGGTTTTTCACTATTTTCTCGTGACCCAGATGGCCGATCATCTCAAACTTCTACAGGTTTGTCAGTTTATGTATATGGTGGATTGCATCAAGTGCTTTACACTGCTAGCAACTGTTTTGTTAGCAAAACCAATTCTGTAATGTTCCTTAATAAAATAAAACAACACTCAAATAAAACAAATTTTAAAAGGGGGTAGGCTACCGCCCGATTTGTGTCACTTTTTTAACTGGTTCCTATACAAGCTTTAAAAACGACCGGTTCCAAATTGACCCTGATCCGGGTCCAGCGTGGGGGCCTGAACCATTTGTTGGTCAGAACGACCCAGAATATGTGTCGAAATGAAACAGAAATGAGTCCAAATGACGAAGAATCCCTCTACTTTTTTTAACCACTTTAATGGGTCAGGCCCCCTGGGACCAAGAACCCGGGTAAATTCTGAGACCATGAGTTTTTAAAATGTACTCAAATTCGCTTTCTTATAATAATTACACTTTTATTTTTTTTTTCAAAAATCGAACATGCCCCGGATCTTTGTCAAAGAAATGCATTTCGCCACACCCCACATCCATAACTGTTGTCGTCCTGGCCAAAAGAGAGAAGTCAAACAGGCCTTTGTGTGTTCTTAATTTTGTACTGTTTATTTCAATAGCCAAAAAAAATTCCTTTTTGGCAATAAACCATCAATTGAAAGCGTTCCTTTCGCCCCCGCTTCATTTGCGCCAACACCCCACAATCATTAACGAGTTAGTTGTGCCTGGCCAAAAGACCGTAAACGTAACACGAGCCTTGTGTTGTTTCCAATATTTTGTGCATGATATTTCAATAGCCAAAAATTCCGTTTTGCAATAAACCACAGTTAAGGTTCTTCGCCGTTTCGCACTTCACAGACAGCACATCATCTGACGACAGTTAGTTTGCTGCATCAATGGCGTTCAATAGACTGTAAGTTAATCACGATAGATGTCGATGTTTACCAACATTGTTGTGCAATAGATGATGCAATACGCGTCATGACCGCCATCTGATGTAAAACAGGAAAAGTGCATGCGTGTATACGCGCTACGCACACTCTCAGCCAATGATAGCTCTTCACGCGTGCACAATCATCAAAGATGGCGGCCGATGACGTCTTTTGCAATCCACCTATTGGAAAAGTAACCCAATGTCAAAGAAATGTCATGATTACAAATTGTCTTTTACAGCCTGTGATGGTAAGCTTCACCAGCAAAAAAAGACAGAGAAGAGAGACGAAGATGATACATTAAAAGGACATTCTGACTAAGGTTAACGATATCAGAAGTCAGCATGCAAAAGAGGCATCATCAATTTTGAAAATTAACTTTCCCAGGGCCATGGAGCGGTCTGAGGAGCTCATCGTGGCGTGTCGTGGCCGAGCGGATAAGAGCAACCGGTGTTTCTGTTCAGCAGAATGTGGGTTCGAGTCCCAGTCGTGACATGGTCTTAAGCAAGACAATTGACCATTATTGCTGCGTCCTTTGGATGGGACGATAAAGCCGTTGGTCTCGTGTGTTGTGTAATGCACGTAAAATAACCCAGTGCACTTATCAAAAAGAGAGGGGGTTCGCCCCGGTGTTCCTGGTTTGATTGGCAGCATATTGCGCCACAGCACCTTGTAAACCATTACACAGTTCTACGTAAAGGAATAGGTCTCATACTTCAAAAAAAACATAGCTCCACAATACCTTGCAGGAAAATACTTCACTTTGCTAAGCGCCTTGGAATAGGCAACTAGAATGATGGCGCTCTAAATGCCTGATATCATGATTACCATCTAGCTTTGCGTTGCGCTTGGCGTTGTGTTGAGTATCCCTCCCCTTTATCAAAGATCATGGATCAACCCCTGACAGAAAAAATATATATAAATATTTTTACTTTTATCCCCCCCCCCCCCTCCACACACACACAAGGTGTAATGACCTCCACTCGTGGACCTTCCTTTGTTCAACTTTTTGTCCTGGCAAACCTGGACCCCATTGTTTTCCTTTGTGATAGCAAACGAGACCTATTGTCCCTTTTGTTGTAAGTCCTCGGTTTGAAAGTCACTACAAACTCACACCCACACAATGTACTCTATTTTTTTGCATCCCTGTGGAGACATCTTTTGTTCTTTTCTTTGTCCCTGTAGTTAAGAATCTCCCAGAGACTTTGTACACACAATTCCTTGTGGAGCAACCCAGTCTTTAGAATTTCCCTATGGAGACCCTTTGTTTTCCCTTTCTGTTTTGTTCTCGGTCTCCATAAGGTAGTGAATATGAAATCAGGAAATCACACATTCTAACACGGATCTGCGAGGAAGATCCAGCGGTATCATAATATTATCTGATGCGCACGGAATGGCACTTTTCAACCGCTAGATGACAGCAGACCATGTCGATCGCATGTAAACGAAGTAATAACAAACTTGTTACCCCTCAGATTTCTCTGGGGTGGTGTCCGTTCGCAAAGCGGCAAGATGCGGTTGGTACCCGCTGTTACATTGCTAAACGTGGGTGGATTCGACGCTTATGTGGAAATATTCTCCTGACAGTTTCAGCTGAAACTTTCTCATTTTTTTGGGGGGGGGGTGTATCTTTTGACTTGCACACCGAACGAAGATATTGATAAAATAGGGAGACCACCAACATTAGGTCTAGATTGATCAGTTAGTGGAGCGGCGGTACATTAATTCGGAGGTCTCTGGCTCAAATTCTGCTCTACGAAATTTGTTTTTGTTCAACCCAAAATTAGATTGTCTTTTAAAAATACGAAATTATTGAGTCTACTGATCATTATTATTTTAGGGCTACAGATTAACATGTAAGCCACAAGCAATAAACGAAAAAAAAGAAAAAAATCCGCAAACTTATTATTATATATTGTAATGAAGGTTTTTCTCTGTAAGACCAGTTAATTAATGTAATGTCACCATACGGCCATGTGCCATGTGTGCATTAGCATTAACTTATACTGTTTCTCATTATATTAAAAGGTACCAGACTATTTTGTGTTCCAGTCTTGGCTTGGTAAGGCCGTATCCGAACTGACGGCTTCGGTATAGTGGCTGTTAACGAAAACGCCCACTCCCCAACATTGTCACCTGCAGCCAATAGCCGTAGCCAAAGTCGCTTGATTCAGACACGGCCTTACATCGGTTAAAGTGGAAAAAACAAGATGGCCGCTCCATTATGAAAAAGGTCAACAGCAGTGTCAGCAATTAATTTTAAGCTTTAGATTTATGTTAACAATGAAATACATAAACCCACTATTAAAAGAAAACGTTGATTTTACATTATTGTACTATTCAAACTTCAGATTGAGGTTCACAAAGTAATAGGCCTACTCTTTTTGAAACATAGTTTGATAGTTTTAATTAGTTTAACAAGATGGTGGTGGTTACCCTATTGAGAATAATGTCTTGATTGGCAAAAGAGACCCCGATCTTGTAACGGAGTATAATTCGATCGGTATTAGGATAGTATTTTTTATTTAAAAAAACATTTTTTGAGCATTATTTAATCATCTGTTGTTTAGATGGTATGATAAAGAACTGACGTGACTCATTCAGAGCTAGTGATGGCGCCAGCTTATTGTTCCTATATAGGGGTGCAATACACTAATAGTAATAATCTCCCCTTGTCAAACACTATAGATAGGTTGCAGTATGACGTAAATCGGCCATCTTCACGGGCAGTTTAGAACAAATAGTCGTGCGTTTCGTGTGAGAACGGCGTGCAACACCGCGCATTTCACGAAACTCATTGCAGGATTGGTCAGTGAACAATGCGGCTGCGTTAATAAGTTGAGCGTTTGACGCACATGCAAGCCAAAATGCAATTTGCCCGTAAAGATGGCGTCTACTGGGAACTATCTATTGCATAACTTTAATATCTCCTTATAAGCCCTTTTTACACTGCATCTCTTATACCCGTGGAATACAGCCCCGGGGAGACCTCTTTTTTTCTTTCTTTTTACCCTACGGTTACCCCGGCGCACTTTCACACTATCCCCCCTAGGTCCCTATTCCACAGTGTTCCTGTTGCATGTTTCAAGAATACCCCCTGGGTTTTACCGCTTACCCCTACTCCGGAGCAGGGGTGGCTATTCCCCGGGGTATGCCCACTTGCCGGGGCAGACAGGGGGCGGACAGGGGGGCAAAGCGATCATAGTGTGAAAAGGCCGACCGTTATTGTTGAATCACTGTCACTTGATGTTTCTAAAGGGATTTGTTGTAGGAGATGAACACAATAGTGATCTTAGGCCTGCGCTAAACGTCGCACGTTTGTCGTGTCGAACTCAAACAGTTGTAAAATTAGGAATTAAATTCGACAAAAGAGCGACGTTTAGCGCAAACCTTTTATTAAAGTTCGGCACTGCCGTGTAGCACGGCAAGCCCTGCCGTGCTACACGGTAGCGACACGACACGGTGACAAACGTCGCGCTCTTGCCGTGTCGAATCGAACTGAAAACATTTGAGTTCGGCTCGGCAAAAGTGCGACGTTTACCGCAGGCCTTAGAACCCTAACAAGAATTGTTTTCTTGTCGTCGAGTCATTAAACTACCTTAAGGCAGAATGTGATGCTGTGAATCAAGCTTAAGGATGACCCAACTGTTACGACCCCGGTGCTTACATACTTCCCTCCCCACATGTTCCTTTTCTTTTTTTTCTGGAATGTGTTATTCAATGGCTACACGCGGGTAAGACTTGACCACCTTTTGTGTGGTTCTCGGTCAGTGCCCATGCAGCAATTGGTGTCATTCATTGTGTGCTTGGAATCTCAGGAATTCTTTTGAGGATTGTATTATTATTATTATTTTATTTTTTTTATTATTTTTTTTTTGGGGGGGTGTTCTATACAAAAGGAAAATAGTGTGTTATAGTATGGGAACAGGGGGGGCCTCTGCCCCCATATGGTATAGCAGGAATACACGATATCCACATTGGGAGAAAATATTCCGATTAGTGTAGAAATATACCCCATTTGGGATATATTGGATGCCCAAGTCATGTGCAAAATAATGAAAGGTTTACAAGACAATAAGTGACCAAAATAATAGAAACAGTTTAACTCATCAGCTGAAATTTCTTCAACCCTACGTTCACCTTTATTGAATAATAAAAAGGGTCATCTACAACAGTTCTGAGTACGTGCAATCAAAAACAAGTACATGTATAATGCTTCGCTGAAAACTATTAAGCATTTTCTCTGAGTATTAAAAGATTTATGATAATATTGTAATCGCATTACTGATGTTAAGAGTAACTGATCACCAAATCTTGGTGAGAGAATGCCTCTTCACAACACCCAGGGTTTTTGTTAACCTGACTATAAAGAGAGAAAAGTCAAATTTTGATCCATATTCCGGGTCAAATTGTTTCAGATATAAGTCAGTTTTTCATGATTTTGAGATGAAGCCATTTCCCCGTGAAGGGAGGGCGCTGTTTTCGATTTTGAAACTCTCAACATCAAGCAATGCATCGTCACAGAGATACACTCTGTATGTCAGCCTCAAAATTATCAAACTTGTGACTTGAATTTACAAAAATGCTGTATGTCACACTTACATTTATTTAGAAAGCTAATGATAAGGTAAAGTGGTGTATCTCTCAGACATACACCATTTCAACAAGATAGTCAACATCCAAAAAGTTTTGGAGTATACTGTTGTTATGCATCAGTTTGACGAGATACGTTTTCCTTAAGCATGCATTATCTCGGTAAAATGATGTATCTTTGAATAAATTGCCACAGTTTCTTCAATAATGTTCCAAAAACTGAAAAAAAAATGATGGAAACTCTATTTCAAAGTTCAGATAAGTGAAAAAAAAAACACGAATAAATTCACGACCCGATAATCTGAAACAAAAGGCAGTTATTCCAACTTGAAACCTATTTTTCTGGAAGTGGGCGTTTTTTGAGATACAGCATTTTACCAAACAGGGCCGCATATCCAAAGGTCAGTTTTGATCCAGGATTTTGAGTATTAACTCTGCCAGGTGGGCCACACCTCCTTTATGTTACATCTTTCTTTCTTTTTAAGTACTGGAGAAAGCAGTTTTTAAGTAGACTTTCTTTTCGAAATGGGAAATCAAATACCGTAATGTATTCATGTCAGGAATTTTACACAGTTGAACAATCGACCGATCCATTAAGCCCCACCCCTTTAGCATATTGACCAATCACAGCATTGGCTGCCTCACCACTGCACACGTGTGCAGCACATGTGCGTCTCTCCAATGCCACACTCGCGACATGAACGTGCGCGCTTTAAGTACGCGCGCACGCATGTTTACCTTTCTAATGGGATTTTAGCGTGTCGGACTTTGTCGGACTTTCGGTGGCGTATAGCCAAGGTTGTGATTGGTCAACACGTAAGGGGCGGAGCTTAATGGATCGGTATATTCGATAATCAGAAACATACTTTGCGGATATAATTACATGAGCGTAACAAACACATAGGGGTCTAGTTGTTTAGTTATCAATTTTGAAAAGGGATTACATTGCCCATTCAGATTACCTCTCTTTGAGTTCAAATAAATTATAATTAGGACTGTCTGTTATTCATATTAGCTAATTATGAGCAGTAGTATAGGCCTAGGTAAATATATACGTTATAAACCCTAGCGCGCATGTGCGATATTCTGATTTACTTTCCTGGTAACTGAATTACCTCCCCGTAAGGAGAGCCTCCGTCCGCGCCAAAATTTAGTTACATGTTTTGTTTGCATTTCCCATCAATCGGTACTGTAATCATACGATTGCATAATGTTTTATTATCAAATGCAAAATGTTGCTTATTAGTTTTGTTCATTATCACCAAGAACTGTGTAAAACGAAATGTGAATGTACCCCCATTGAAATAGGCGGCTGGATATGTAAACTGTTTGCGTGTGATTCGGTCCCTCTTTGCTTTTTCTCTCCCCCATTCGTCTCGATTTGCAGAGGCTCGTTCTGCTCAAAGCTTAGTGATTCTCCTCATTTTTTGTGACAGTGAGAGCGAGTTTCGGGTAAATACTTCAACCAAACCATTTGTATCATATCCAGGATAAGGGTGAGTGTGGTTTGCTTGGTTAACTTTGCAGGTTTTGATGTATAATTTTGATGTATAAAGTTCAGATGTCAACCCGTTGTTTGTCCCTTTTGGGGAAACCGCGTTGCCGTAAGTATTGTACACGACATATGTATCACTGTCAGTCAGAGTTGGTTTTGTATACGTTGTATAGGTTGCTAACAAAAGTAATACTTTTCCCGTTGGTTATGTGCTGGTGTGTGACAACAGCCTGCTACTATACTCAATTGATTCACTCCCAAACCATGCGTTTTATAAATACAAAAGGTGTAGGTGTTTTTGGAGAAGCTAGAACAACCTCACATTATTTCAATTATCGGAGGCTGTGATTTTCCTGTCCCAGACAAAACTATAAGTGGGTGACGTTTTAATCATTGGTCTGTTTAGTAGTCTTTTTCATAGTCCCACACTCTACCTCCAAAAGACACTTCGGAACTCTACAGTGCAGAGAAAATAGCTCTGTCTGACGGTCGTCAGCGTCCGTCACTACATGTTGTACCCCAAAATACAAAATACAATTAGTTGATTAGCAGTTTGAATTAAGAAAAAAAAATCAAAATTATTTGAACGATATTTTAGGGTTTTTACAGCAGTTAATAATACTACTCAACTCAAATTATTTTTTCAGTGTAAGCCTTCATGTCCATTCACAATGTTGAAACACTTTGGGGTGGTTTCTGGTACTGTACTTAAAAAACAAGTTATAATCATTTGAAAAACAGCTAACGTGGTAGTACATTTAATTGTGTTTCCTGTTGTGTAACTAACTGCACTGGTTCTATATATTTCTTTTCTTTTACGAGAGACAGACTTTAACCTCCGAGCCTCGTTCTGGTATACACAGTTACAATGGTAGAATATCAAAATGGCTAAACATTGTTGTAAAGACATATCTGTAAAATAGTTCCAACTAAAAGAACGCGTACAAAGGCATGTTGTTGAAAATACAACTTTTTTTTACTTATCCTATTAATATTTGGTATGGGGTTGAACAATATTTATAATATTAATATTAATATTTGTTATATTATATTTATTTCTTAAAGGAACATTACATAATCGGTTTCTGCTAACAAAACAGTTGCTTGCAGTGTTAGCACTTTATGTAATCCACCATATACATAAACTGACAAACCTGTAGAAGTTTGAGATCGATCGGCCCTCTGGGTCACGAGAAAATAGTGAAAAACCGATTACCCATTTGAAATCATATAGATTCAACAAATGAATAAAACGCTCACTGAGCGATAAACTCCAATCGGAAAATTATGTTATTAATTTCTCATCAAATATGGCATTTCAG
Source organism: Pycnopodia helianthoides (assembly GCA_032158295.1). Lineage (NCBI taxonomy): Eukaryota > Metazoa > Echinodermata > Asteroidea > Forcipulatida > Asteriidae > Pycnopodia > Pycnopodia helianthoides. The sequence continues at coordinate 7,113,368 of CM063249.1, forward strand.
ACAGAAATATTTCAAGGGATGTTTTCTACTATCATCATCATTAGACCGTGTAAGTTTTATGTAAATCTGTGATCAAAATGTATATTTTACAAGTTTTTTCTCACCAATTCTGTAATGTTTCTTTAAAGTTAATTAACCAATTTATAAATTTCAGGTAATTTAGTTGCTGACAAGAAAAAAACATAACATTTACGTATAGACCCCTACTAACACGATATAAAAATTCTTAAAAATACAATTTTAAAAAAAAGCATTCGAGACCAAAATTGAAAACAGAGTGTTCCAAATTGTTCTGGAGTTCTGTATAGAAAACACTACAACTTTATCAGATTCAAGATTTTCCGGCAGTTTTAATACCACGTGGTATTCTGAGTACTTTAATTTCACTGAGTTTTTGATTAAACTGTCGAATGTCAATGGTGAACTATTTTACATGTCTATTTTTTTGGGGGGGGGAAGTGAGTCGAAGTTCGTTTTAGTGATCTTATTTTTAATTCCTCCACCACATACTAACTATAAATTGGAACGAGCTAGTATGATTATTTTTTCCACATGCCAATGTTAAAGTATTGTTGAAATTAAACAGAAATCACTCAGTACCTGGAAAAGGTACATTTTTATTTTTTGAGAGAGTTCTGTCTGATATGAAATGAAAATTCGTTAACTTGTTCAAACACTGCAATGAATCGAATGAAATCCACTTGTTGGACGATTATTTAGCAAAGCACATGCTACTCGACCCACAACAAACAGTACTTTGGTCGATGTCTCAGTATTATAATATGGACGTTCGTGTGTTTCGTTTACCTTTTAGCGATAGATGTACATACATTACAAAGCTCCTTCAAGACCTCTGCAGATCTGGTCAGAATGTACATGTGGTTACCTTGAAGCACAACCTTCTTGAATCGAAGCTTTCGGGTCCTCTGCATTTCCCAAGCATCAAGCAATCCTGGAGATACAAACGTGTCCTCTTTCCCGCCAAAAACTGTAATGCCGCACTCCAATGGTTTCCGCGACTTGGTTGGGTAGGCTTTACACATACCAACTGCAGCTTCTATGCAGGGTACCAACCTACGCATTAGGGGTAGGTTGGAGAGAGTAGCGTTGTCTAGAAAACTAAATTTCACCTTCTCTTCCTTCAACACTTTAAGAAGCATAAATGGATCCGACTTCAATGTCATCTTTATTCTTTCAAATGTTCTTGGAGAAACTTGCAGCTCTTCTGGGTGAGGATATGGCGCTGTTGGTGCGTACCAGGAACTGATAAACAAATGCTTTGGTCTCATGTCACCCTCAGCCATAAGAAGATGTGCAACTTCGAAGGCGATCAAGCTACCCATACTATGGCCGAAAAATACAAAAGGCGTACCACGTAGCTTAGGCACCAAGTTGTCACGTATCAGCCGTGTGATTTCACCCATGTTGTTTAAAGGTTGCTCATCATCTCGACCTTCCCAGCCTGGGAGCTGAACCATTAATACTTGGACGCCATATTGTTTCAAATGTCCAATCCAGGAAGCATACAGCGACGGTCCTGCACCATTTGAAGGGAAGCAGACAAGCTTGACTGCAACAGATGCAGATGCTTCGCCCTCAACGATTACAGCCCTCGGGGCAGATGATACACTGACGTCACTTTCCACACTTTTATCGCTTGCATTTGCTTTTTTCTCGAATATGCACTTTGTTATTGTCTTCGCAAGTTCTTCGATTGTATTTTTATCGTTCAGAAAATCAACTGCACCAAGGTTGACTTCAAACTGTTGGTTGACCTGTTGGCTGAACTCTGAAGCCTTAAGTGAGTCCAGACCTAGAGAGATGGGTGACGCATCGTATTGTACAGGATCTGTTAGCCCAAGATGCTGGCTTAAGAACTCCGCCAACTTTTCCATGACCTTCTCACGAGCTTTAGCTACCGGGAGTTTCAAAACAACTTGTCGTATTGTGTTTTCAGCCTCGACCAGAAACGTATCTCTATCGTGAAAAAGGTCTTTCATCATAGACACTGTTCCGTGGCTTTCCGTGAAGTGCCTCATCATGAGACCACGGTGTCTCTTTGCGTAGAGGTTGCGGTTAAAGTAACCGGAAACACCGAGTTGAGGTACCTGGGATAACAACGCACAACCAATACCACCAAGGACATCATTCGGAGTCATGCTTTCAACACCGTTCTTTTCCCACATGCGAACCAGATCCTTACGCACTGCAAAGCCAACACTGCTGATCACTCCTGCTTGCAGAGCAGTTGCTGGTAAACCTCGTTTATGTCTATAATGTGACAAGGCATTCAGGAAGACATTGGCCGAGCAGTAGCTCACTTGACCGGCATTACCGATGAGAGATACTATCGAAGAGATCATAATAAATCTATCAAGCTTGATGCCTAGCTTTTCAGTCACCTGGTGTAGTAGCAAAGCTCCATAGGCCTTTGGCGCCATCACACTGTTCCAGGATTCAGTAGTCAGATTGTGAAGAAAACCGTCACTGAATACAGCAGCGCTGTGAAAAACACATTTCAATGTTGGCCAGTTATCAGACCCTTTTTGCATTTTCTTTAACTCCCTCTCGACATCAGTGGCGTCGGAAATATCCATTTGGAGATGCTGAACATTAGCACCTACTGCAGCAGCTTGTTTGACAACTTCCTGGATCTCGTCATTCATTGGCCGCCTGGAACCAATGTAGATATATCGAGCTCCTCTGGCCACCAACCACTGCAGCAATTTGAGACCAAACCCACTAGTACCTCCAGTAATGAAGTATGCAGATCCTTCATCAGCAATAAAACCATCTCGTTCAAGAGACAGTGGAAGAAGAATTTCATTTTCTCTTACTTCAATTATTTCTTCCTCTGGAATGGGTGTATTTGAAGCAGCAAGAGATGACAAATCTTTGAAGTTTTCACGGTTACATGATAAATGACCAATGGTATTTGGATCAAACATCTTCCAGAGATCGGACAAGGCATGTGACATCTCATCAGTCGTTAAACCCTCAACTGCTGCCCGAACTTTGGAATCAAACATCATCATTTTCATGTTAGCAGGGAGAGTTGGAAGATGTGTTAGGTTTTTCTGTTGACGCTCTTCTATTATCACAACAGTGGCGTTTCTTTTGAGCTTCGGTAACAATGACTTCAGTGATCTGTCCAACGTTGATGAACGAACACACAGAAACAGCACATCGATTGGTGACTCGTTTACCTTGTTGGAGCCTCTCACTGTGGTGGCACTTGAAGTCTTGGTGTCATGATCGTCGTAGTCATTCAGATTAACTGTTTCAGCTCCTAAGGCACGTGCTAATTGCTCTGCAGCTAAAATGCCCCCGTCAGATGCGTCTACCTTGAAACCCAATCGCATGCCAGAAGACACTGGTAGAGCCTGATTGAATAGGATGGCATAGGGCAGATAATTTTTAATTATACTGACAGCTTCACTGCTGGTCAAAAAACTAGGCACTTCTGTCACATCAGAGAACTTCGATGTCATTATTGACGAGACCTTCTGACAAGTTGTCACCCCGACGAAAACACTACTGTTTTGGGCCAGATCTGACTCTTTGGTTGCTTTCCCTGCATACGTGCACAAAAACGACGCATTTTCACTTGTGACATCCGGACGAGATGTGTAAAATATAAAGGCTTTAACTTTGACGGAGAAGGACTTGCCGCCAAGTTCATCGTTTGCTTTCAAAGGAGAGTTTCTAACGAGGAAGTGGCTGTTAGAAGAGGATGTGGGGTACGGGGCATCCAAGGTCCAATCTGTTGTCGGGACAATGCCCGGACTCTCGGATATGTTTTTCAACTGCAACCGTGCGCTTAAAATTTCAAACGACGTTTCCCTTGCTCCTTGTTGTTCTGTTTCCCTAGTTGTTAAATTTCGGACAGCTAGGCAGTTTTCGTCATGTAGAAGAGAATCTGCCCTTTGAAGTATTTCGCGTGAAATCTTAGCACAGTCTTCACTATCTCCAGTGATTGGTAAGTCGATTAAACTCCCCCTCAAAGAAGGTTCTTCATGTCCCAAGATCATCGGAACAGCTGTAACAACTGCAGCCAAAGGATGAACGTCATCACCTTTCTTAGCGTAGTATCCTCCCTTTGTGAAGAGCAGTAAATGCAGTCGCATTTTATCAGCCATCTGCCTGACACCATTAAAAACAGCGCAACATGCCAACGGACTTTCTTCTTGCAACTTCTCGAATTGGTTCAGCGGCATAACAGAGTTTGTATTCAAGTCGATGCCAAGAGCTTCTGAGGTTCTCATCAGGATGAAGATTGTGTCAGAGTCTTGATGTTTAGATAGGACTTCAAGTACCTTCTTCGTTATTTCCGTTTTACCTTCAATGATCGTCAGATCGACGCCATCTTCTTCCAACAGACGTATCAAGGATAAACTTGTATTCGTGCCGTCAGAAAATATAACGATCTTCTTGTAGAGAGCAGACGTTGACTGCGTTGAAGTGATATCTAGAGACCCGAGGTTTTTCCATGATGTACTCCACACCTGATGCTGTATCTTTTCGGCTTGAATGGTTTCAAATACAAGCTCCTTCACTGAGCAAAATACCTTCTTCGTTTCGCTGTCTGCTACATCAATGTCACAAAAAGACTGATGTTTATTGTGCTTCAACCTCATGTGCATGATGACTTGCGGTGAAGTTTCTGAATGGAGAACAAACCGAGCTATACTTTTGGGAACGCGGTATATAGGTCGCCATGGCTCGCCGGACAATTTTTGTTTCTTCTGAGCCGTTTTCAACAGAAGAACGGCGAATGACTGTAAAATGGTGTCCATAAAGGCTGGATGGTACATGTACCGATGGAATTCTCTTTGCACACCGGAAGGAGCTTTGGCAGTCAATAAACCCTCTTGGTTATCCTCGGAATAGGAAACGGCGACTGTTCCTCTGAATGTCGGTCCAAGCTGAAAGCCACACTCAAGAGCCGAACTATAGAAATCTTCAATTGGCACAGTGTGGGTACATCTTTTGGAAATTCCATCAACATCGATGCTATCTGCAGAAGCTCGTTGTGCATTACCATTATCTACAGGCCGAGTAATGTTAAGATGACAATGCTGTGTCCATTTCTTGGTTGATGCTTCATGGCTTCTGAGTGTGAACAAATACTCATCTGAAGTCTTCTCCTCAACAGTTGTCTCCAAGCAACCTTCGCCATCGGGTGCGAACATGAAGCGATCAAACGACAAATCAGTGAGAACCATTGGATAACGGTTGTTAGACAACGATCTAGCTGCTGCGAGAGCTGTCTCTGTGAATGCAGCAGCTGGGACAATTACTGCACCTTGCAGTACGTGGTCTTTCACCCAAGGAACTGTATTCGCATTCAGGTCAGCCCGCCATATCTTCACCGGGGATTCCTTCAAGTAGAATGTCTGGCTTTGTTCACCAAGTAGAAGATGTGCCCCTTCCTCCATAGGAAACAGAAAGTCCTTTCTTGCGGAATGTGTAATATTTGAACATTTCTCTCGTTGCCAGGGGTAGTGTGGAATCGATACAACGCGGCAATAGGCTGGTTTGAACAAATGTCTAAAGTCCACCTTTATGCCGTTCACATGAAGCTTCATCTCTGACATTAGAAGGTTTTCTGAATCCGGTGCTATCTTACTGGTATCTCGTGGTCTCACTAAAGACCCGGTAGAGATAAACTTGCCATCTGCATCTTGGAACTCTGTGAGTGTCTCTCGAAGAGCAGGAAGCAGCGATGGATGAGGGCCTACTTCGACGAAAACACGGTAGCCATCTTTTGCAAGTTTCTGAGTGGCTTCCATGAAAGAGACTTGTTGACGTACGTTTTGAAACCAGTACTCTGGTGAGTTGGCTTCCTCAACCGTTAGGTAGCGACCAGTTACGGTCGACATCATTGGCAGTGTTTTAATATTACCTACTACTTTTTCGGTGTTAAGGAATTTGCTGACCTTGTGAATAAACGGATTCTTGACCACATCTTGCTGTCTGCTGTGGAATGCATTTTTTACTTTAAGTACAACACATTTTACATTTTCAGACTTAAGATAATTAACAAAACCCTCGATAGACACGCTGTCACCAGAAAATACAACCTGACCTGGGCTATTAACAGCTGCTACATCAAGCAGCTTTCCATACTTGCTGTTCTTAGCTAGCTGTAGGGCATCTTCAACACGGTGTAGGACGGCTACCATCTTGCCTGATCCGCTGGTCTTGCGTAGTTCTCTCCCTCTCCGGTAGATGAGCTTTATTGCCTGCTCCAAGCTGAGCAATCCTGCCGCGAAGGCTGCTGCAACCTCTCCAACACTGTGTCCAACCACTGCGTCGGGTACCAGACCACGCTGTCTCCAAAGATGCACAAGTCCGATGGCCACTGCGCAAAGACATGGCTGGCTGATTTCTGTAGGGGCAAGACATAATCAAACATCTCTCTTAATATATCCGTTATAAAGAAACAATGCACGGTATTAACTGTAGTGCATCAATAAAGCAAAAAAAGATTTTCCTGGCCAGTTAACTCGAATTGAAGAGTTTTGAGAAGTGCCGAGTTTTGTACTAGCCATCGCAGATAGACACGGTTGGCTGCTTTCTGGTTGGGCTCGACAAAATAAGTTCTCCATTCAGAAACAATGTCAGGTTGTTGTAGTGAAATAATTTCCAGCCCCATGGTACTTGGGATAAACTAAAATTAAAGAGTTCTGGGAAAGTGGAGATCCCCTTCAGGAAATGAAACCTGAGCACCTAGACGATTTTTTGCAACATCTTAAAACAAATAACGTGCAATAAGATGTTTTATATTATTATTGAATACCTACCAGTTTTGTTTATTTCTTCTGGGCTTTTTTCCTTTGTCAGCATTTCAACCAATGACCACTTAGTTCCGCACTTACGGAGAATCTCATCAATAGTCTACCAAAATGAAAGGAACAAAATAAAATAAAACAATGGAAAGACCGTTAGGACACACTTTATGCCTATTTGAGATTTGAGATTTGTGACTTTGAGAATTTACGTGCCGGTGCTGGACCAGCTGAGGTTGTATAGCAACCCGGGCGTTAATCCTGGTAGTACCCCCTAAATAAACATACAGTTGTATGACTTTTGGCTGCCGCCCGGACAAATACGATGACAAAATGTGGCTACGTGGAACATAGGGCTGGGTATCTCAGTTGGCAGAGTACCGGCACATACATCCGGAGGTCGCAGGTTAACTACATCAATTATTAGGAAACATAGAAATTATAATAAGTTTGAAAAATGGTTTCAAAATAACTATCTGTAAGGTTTACCTTAATCTTGGAGGCAAATTCAGGATGCGTGTGCATGAGCTCCCTGGCCATGCCCCACCACTGTGTTCCCATACCAGAGAACACAAAGACAACTTTCTGCTTAGTGTCTGAAGCTGCTGGAGCTATGCCTTCCACATATCGAGCTGTATCTTGAGGGACGTTTTCCAGTTTGTGTTGGAGCTGTTCAAGAGCATCCTCTCTTGATCGAACGATGAATCCAATACGGTAGGCGTGATGATGGGATCGAACAGCTGACGTGTACAGTGAAGCATTAAACACAAGCTTTTTTATGTTATCTTTGTCTTCTATCAAGTACTTCTTCCAGTCTTGTATTTTCTGGTGAAGAGCTTCTTGGTTGGCTGCCGATAGGAGAAGACAGCCCAGTGTGTCATTCTTGTCTGTCGAGCTCTTGAAGCTATTCGATTCAGTTTGTGACCTCTCCAGAACAATGTTAGCGTTTGCGCCACCGAAGCCAAAGGAGCTGCAGCAGGCAAGATTATGTCTGTCTTCTATCGGCCAGCGGGTCAACGTTTTGGGAATCTGAATCTGAAGAGCTCCGAGGTCCAAGTTGTCGTTTGGTGTTTTAAAATGGACTACACGCGGGATCCGTCCTTGATATAGACTCAGTGCTACTTTGATTATTCCAGCCACTCCTGCTGCACCCTCTGTATGACCCAGATTGGATTTAACAGAACCGATGTAGAGTGGAGGATGTTGAGGACCACGATGTCTTCCCATGACCTCACCCAACGCACCAGCCTCAGTTTTGTCACCAACTCTTGTTCCGGTACCGTGAGCCTCTACATACACTATCTCTGAGGGATGTACTTTGGCGATACGGCAAGCACTCTTCACCAAATCAACTTGTGCTTCATAACTGGGGTTTGCAATTCCTGGAGTACGTCCATCGTTACTGAGCGCACCCCCTCGTAAGACCGCGTAAATACGATCTCCATCCTTCAGTGCGTCACTCAAGAGTTTCAGGACAACAACACCGGCACCTTCGCTTCGGGAATAACCGTCAGCTGCTTGATCGAAACTTTTGCATTTCCCATCTCCTGAAAGCATTCCTGCCTGACAAAAACCAATGGTAGCAGTAGGCATCAGTATTAAGTTTACCCCACCAGCTAATGCAATAGAACATGACTTTCGTTTTAATGCCTCGCATGCTAAGTAGATCGAATAGAGAGAGGACGAACAAGCAGTGTCCACTGAGAAACTCGGCCCACGCAAATCGAACTCATAGGAGATACGGTTAGACACCATGCAAGAGTTAGTGCCAGAATTGCTGTACTGGTTCATGTTGTAATACGGTGAACTTGCAAATGAAGTGTACTCCTGTGCAGTGACGCCCATATACACACCAGTCTTAGATCCCCGTAGTGATGATGCAGGTATCCCAGCATTCTCCACTGCCTCCCATGTGACTTCAAGAAGCAATCTGACTTGAGGGTCGAGATGAGCTGCCTCATCTAATACATGAAATGATATACAACAATATGATTTAATAGAATAAGGACATTCAAAAAAATAGTATTTTTTCTGAGTCAAACTGTAAGTTTTGCACTTCATCTTTCTGAACATTCATGGTATACCTGGTGGCATCTTAAAGAACTGTCGGTCGAACATGTATGGATCCTGCGAGATATATCCACCATTTTGGATGTACAATTTCCCCGCTGTTTTCTCTCCCGGACTCAGGAAGTAGCTTGCGTCAAAACGATCAGGTGGTATCGGTGTTGTACAGTCCAGGCCTTCCGCCAACATCTCCCAGAACTTTTTGACGCTGTCGACCCCTTTGCCATAGCGACATCCGATGCCGACTATTGCCACCTTTTGATTTTGATTTTCGTTGGCGCTCTGAAGTGCTTCCATACTTGTATCACTTTATGGTTCCTCGACTTTAACAAGTTTTATCTGAAGGAACATTTAAATCATATTATGAACATTGAAAAACTATAGTTGTGGAACATTGAGAGCTGTTGTTGGCTAACCTGCCTTATAAACAAAATAATTCCAAACTACGTTCATTTCACTGTCGCTTTAGCTTGCTTACAAGCAAATCACTCCTCTGAGTATGTGTGGTTCCGACAGAACTCAACGATTTCGAAAGTATACTCTGTCAGGAAACTGCCGACATGGTTCCTGCGTATGAAAGAACGATTGACTCTCGCCCTATACAGTAGCATGAATAAGATGTCATCATAAATGACAGAGCCCTCTTGTGACAATATTTTGCTAAAGCTTGTTAACTGCCTAATAGCACTTAGCCTAATAGCACTTAGGCCACATGCCAAGAAGAGATATTGGCGTTGGGTCCTAACTGCATGTAAAGTGTCAAGTTGATACAAGCTTCGCAACTATGCATTTGTCTGCGGACAATTCCATGCATAAGGAGAAAACAACTTTTTTTTAAAAGAAAAACCGAACAATAACAATAGCTGTTCGGCTGATGTCCGAACACCAAATAACCTTCCTTTGCAGCGGGAGTCTGTCGCCCCTGCCATAAGGGACAATACTTTGTACAGCTTGAGGAAACTAACACAATGTGGAGGTAAAATCGATAATGGCATTTTATTATAGCTTATAAGTGTTACTTTGTGTAGAAATCAGTAAAGCACGAAGAACGACAAAACGTGGGGGAAAAACTTCAAAGTGTACCGGCCACAAATCGACCACCTAACTGTATGTGACAAAATAACTGTTCCTAAAGCCCACGGTTCAATACTTTTTTAATCAATTACTTTTTGTAATGTTCAGAGTTTAGATAGATGATAAAAAGGCTGAGTAATGGAAAAAAGTGAGCTACTCAATCAGAAAAAAAGCTTGGCTGTTGTAAGAATGAACAGTTAGTAATGAACAGGTAGCATACTGCTCTCCCCTATACTCTATCAAAGGATAACTGTTCATTCTTACAACAGCCAAGCTTTTTTCTGATTGAGTAGCTCACTTTTTTTCCCATCACTCAGCCTTTAAGTACCGGTTCTAAATAGAAAAGGCTAGGCTGAATAATGAAGAGGAGGGAAAAATTTTGAGAGCAGATTTGAGCTCCTCAAATTTTGGGAAATATTTTTGCCTGAGTAATGAGAAAAAAACGAACGAATGATTCCATGAAAGAAAGCGGTGAGCTACTGGTATTCAAATGGGAGTTAGACTTATAAGAAACACGAGAATCGAACTAATTACATAGCAAAACAAATTTAGGGTGAGTAAATAACACGAACAAATGATTCTTTGAAAGAAAGCAGTGAGTTACCGGTACTCCTTAGAGACAAACTAATTAATGGGTAACAGGGAATGTTTGAGAATACTTAAAAACTAGGTCGGATGATCTGAAAGACGGACTCTTAAAGAGGGAGAGAGATCAGTGAGCTACTGGTACTCGAATGGAGAAAACTTGGGTGAACAATGAGAAAGAGATACTTTTGGATAGTAAAACTGAACTACTTCATTAGAAAAACCAATTTAGGCTAAGATAAAAGATTCCTTGAGAGAGGGGATGGGAGGGGCAGAGATCACAGAGTTACCGGTAAATCAAATAGACAAGGTTGGGCTGTTAGGCCTAATGTGGGAAACATTAATTATTAAAACATTTTGTGAGTAGAATTTAGTTAACATTAAAAAACCTAGGCAGAGATATTATAAAGTTTCTCTGCAAGAAAGCTGTGAGCTTCTGGCACTCCAGTAGTGAAAGTTAGGTCGAGTAATGGAAAAGATGGAATTTATGAATGTTTAATTGAGCTAATCAAAATATAGAAGAACAAATCTAGACAGTAATCAGAAAGAGTGCACTGTACAAAATTAATTCGTCATTCATGCTTATAAATTGGTCAAAATTACTAAGTTTGCTTAGGCCCTAGTTTATACAGTTTATGCTGGGTTAATTTTTATTGTGCATTGAGTAGTCATTAATAGTCGGCGCTTTGACCCATGACTAGAATGTTTCGACCAGACGATTAAGTCACAATTTAGAGTTTTGACTATTCGCCTGGCCTGAGACTTTTCACAAATTTGTCATCTACGGAACTCCGACTTAAATGGTTCGGTCATATTCCCGCCTCGGGTCTTCCACTTGCACATCAGAAAATTTGAACTTCTCCCATCAAATCTGTTCCAGTGAATTTTGGCAAGATACTGGTACCCTGGTTGCTTTGGTGATGCGTTTATACCAACATAGGACTATCGCTATACACATTCACACACAGTCATTGTGTGCTTGCTCTATAGCTAGCTTTGGCTTTGTCTTCATGGGTATCTTACCGTGAGGTAGCCCTTACCCAATGTAAGAGTGGGACAAACATAAAAGTTCTATTTGATGCACATGTGGCACCTTCACCTTCCTCAAAAATAAGGTAAGAATTCCACCTTGTTTTGCTTATTTTTCAGAGTTGAAAATTACTACCGATACTCAAAAAGAAAAGGCTGAATATGAAGAGGAGGGCATTTTTTTGAAAGCAGGATTGAGCTACTCAAGTTTTGAACAAAAGTTTGGCTAGTTAATGAGAAAAACGAACGAATAATTCTTTGAAAGAAAGCGGTGAACTACCGGTACTCAAGTATAAAAGATATATCAAAACAAACACGACAATTGAACTAATTATATAGAAAAACAAATTTGCCTACGGGTGAGTAATTAAAACGCACTCATTCAGCAAAAAAAGTACTGAGACCTTATGTTTGGCACTATTTTCTACTTCCTTTGAGTTTCGAATGTTAAGTTTCTCATTTATCAATTGACAGGGCCTACTCTGTGTTCGTTATTGTGATGAATTTCAAACCTGCTGTACGCCTTTCGAGTTTGCATTAAATTAATCAGAAACAATTTTATCTCTAAGCATGTAAATTTTGTTTTTAAAATAATAGTTGTGTTTTTTGTATTTGTTTGTTGTCATTTGCGGTATTGTTCAGCAATTTCCTATGGGTGCACCCCACTAAATAATCTCTCATAGCAAACAGTACAAAATGCTTAACATAAAACAAAAACAAAAAAATACACGAAAAATACTTAGAAGTCTCACAGCTTTTGACAGTTAAGGGAAAATTATTAATTGGCTCTTGAACTTTTATTCTCTGCTCAATTTGATATGGGGAGTCCTCGGGCTTGTCGAGTTAATCTCCCTCTTAATAAAAACAACCCGACACAGGTGTAATTTACAAAACGTCTGAGCATCAATCTTGACAACTCTCAGCAAATAGGACCATTTATTCCAGGGCCTATGTCATCCAAAATACCTCAAGTTGGAAGTCAACAACCCCCCAGGTCACAATTGGGCACATTTTTTTTACACTGAAACACAATTGGGGGGCTCTCAAATCTGTCTGATACAGAATATTTTGAGGGCCTACAAAAAATTTATGAGGCCGACGCTCTGTTTACTCCCTATTTGGTGGGATCCACTCCTATGTCATTGGTTGCTCAAAAGATTCTGCTCTTCCAAAGATTTCTGACTGATGGGAACTAGTCAAGAGCAAACTGTTCATCGACTTACGTCATTGTCAGATCATGGAATGTCTCGTAGTAAGGACTAATGTTTGAAGTCGCTCAACTCAGCAAGAAAAAGTCGCTGGACTTAGCTAAAATTGTGTTGGACTTATAATTAGTCGTATGAGACACCATTTTAGTCTATAGTCACATTTTGAAACAAGTCGCATTGTTTACAAATTTGTTAGTCACGCTTTTTTTTTTTTTTTTTTTATTAAAACCAGTCGGTGACACCACCGTTTTTACGAGGAGCCACTTCTTTAAAAAAAAAAATTTAAAATTGCATTTGGCAAGTCGTTGTTTTAAACACAATTTGGATATGACATCAAAATTCATAAAAAGTTATAGTTTCGTAATTACACTTCATCACAAGAAAAATATTACAAACTTTATAGTAATGAGATTTCACAAACAGGCAATTTTCGATTTGCCTTTTTTTTTACATTGAAGTACATAGCGCTTGCACGGTGCCACAAAAACGAGTACCCTGCGTGTTGAGTTTTCACGAAGAGGCAATTTTATAAGCCATTTTCAGATAGGGTGGACAGACTACTACGACACTATTTAGGTTTGGGTCAATTTGTATGTATGCACCCAAACAAAACAGTGCACTCCTATAGTGTCCGCCATAACCCAAAAAGGCTAATGGCCTAGAAAAATGTTCCCGAACAGGCAATTTCGTTTACACGTTGGTTTGTACACGACGCTCTGCACATCACACCGACCTCGTTCGCGCAGTTTTCACGAAGAGGCAATTGTATTAAACAGTTAAATACTCATTAAATAAACTTAATGATTAAAAAAATTACAAAATTTGCATGATTTAAGATGTCCACCTTTATGATTGTTAAAATGTCAAAGTTTAATTGGCAAACAGTCTCCGAAACAATGATTTCAAAAAAGAGTTAGGGAAACTTCAAATGCAGTTTGTTCTCAGAACCACATTGCGTTGCCTCTTCCTGAATGGCAAAGTGTGGCTACGCCTTGCTTTCATCACATTTGTGGTGCGATAGTTTCATTTAATTCTATGATTATTGTATACGGATTCTCACCAGTTGAAGTTGGAATGATTTATTACGTAATTGAACACTTTTTGCAGTATAACACCGATTGGGCATACACCCTTTAGGTTTGTTATACCTCAGTCTCGATGCCGTATTTTCATTGGTGCAGAACGATCACATGAGCGGGCAACAAATATACATGTACCACTCTCCTCTCACGCGCGCGCGCGTCATACAACTTTCTGTGCAGCAAAGGATCGAGATTATCATCGTTTCGATGAAATTGGAGTCCTTCAGATGAGGAAAATATTACTAAGGGAATAAAAGGGTAGTGACGCGGTCTTAACCGGCCGTTTAAAACCGGCAGGGTCGTGGCCGTGTGATAAAGGACCGAGCCGAAGGCGAGGTCCTTTATCGCACGGCCACGGCCCTGCAAGGTTTTAAACGGCCGGTTAAGACCAAGTCACTACTCTTTTATTCCCATTCATAAATGCCCTTTTTGTTAAAAAGCGTATTATTGTTGATAAAAATCTCAACTTTTCTGTTAACTTTCATTTCCTGTCACGTCCTCGAGCCCTGTTTCGCGAAGGATATACATGCCACGCTCAACAGTTGTGCATACGCGCGCGTCATAACATTAACATGTTTTTAGATTGAATACCAATTTGTGTTGATTGCGTTTCGCGTAAATTAGCGCCTGCGTGTAACCTTGCGCGCCACAGGTGTGTTTAAACACTTCTAGCCGGTGTTATATCGTCCGTTTAAACACCCCCACGTGACGTCCTCTCGTCCAATCAGAATGGATAAACTGTCCCAGGTATTTATGAATAAGAATTCAAGACAGAGGTAAAACAAACAATTGTTGCCTGATGTGACATGGTCCATGGGTTTTGTACACCCTCGGGTGCCATTTGCCCTCTCGGGTGTACAAAACACTATGGACCATGTCACCGCAGGCAACAATTGTAAATGTCAGCCAGATGAGAGGCATGTGTGCCGGTCACCATGGTTCCCGTTGTTCATAGAGTCGAATGCTTTACCGGTGAGTGTTTGGTCCCTTACTTTTTAGTGGTAAATTTTCTTTGTTCAACCCCAAATTTTATAAAAGCTACCCTGTCAGTTTCCCTTTTTGTTTAATACTTGATAATTTTAATTAGGTTGAAGATTCGGCAACCATCACTAAATGTAGCAACGTAATAAATTAATTGAAGACGGAGTTGTTGTGCGTGAAGGTAACTTCATAAGTCTGCTGTTTGTCAATAAGATGGTTGGAAAAGCCTCAATCACACTCATTCACTCTAAAAACTGAAGTGCTAAATTATGCGTGCTGATGTCTGTCATGGTAGCTTGGTGTATAAATCAGCACCACGGGGGTATAACTTGCCTAAAGTGCTGAAGAAGACGTGCAGAAAATGAGTGCTGGAGTGCGAAAGTGCACCTGAAGTGTTAACTTTCAAGAAAAGTCATTTTTGATTGGTCAATTTATGTCACGATCGAGCAACGCGAGCGAGCGATCAACAGGGAGAGAAAGAGAGCAGAAAAAGGTAAGCAAATAAACACAATTCTGTTATAATTGTCGGTATTGTTATAACGTGTACACAAAGATAAATCTGTATATATTCGGTTTGCGGTAACACCATGTGTAAAAAAATATCTACTTGCTGTGTAGATTTTTTCTTTAGAGAACTTGTCTTGCTATCTGGGCGGGAGGTAGGAAATCGGCCTGGACTACTACTTTAGCTTGTGGGACATCTCGTAATTAACTGCACTGCCGCGAGTGAGTTCTTTTGGTCTCAACGTTTCGACTAGCTTGCTCTAGTCATCGTCAGGAGACTGAAAAGTGTAAGACATGCTGGACTATTTATAAGGATTCAGAGGTTTCAGTGTAGAGTCATTCACTGCTCTGATTGGTTCTTCTGAAAAGACAACTGTGATTGGAGGGCTCAGAGTTATTGTGTGGGTTGCCCATTGTGTGTGAGTGCCCTGTGTAGTGGGGCGTGTCAGTAGACTGAGGGATACCAGTAAAGTAGGGTGGTAGGATTGTGTGCCAAATATTGCTGATGAAGTAGCCGATATCTTGATGCACTGTATTGTGCTTGTGTATTTCAATAGCTTCCCTGATGCGACGTGTATACCAATGTCTCTCAGGAGCTATGATTTGAGCTTGGTCCCAATGTATGACATGGTCTAGATCAGCAGAATGTTTGACAATGGCAGATTTGTCATATTCTCCTCTGCGGCCATGGGCTTTGTGTTCTTCAGCCTTGTGTTTACGTCTCTACCCGTCTCGCCAATATACACTTTACCACACAAGAAGGAATGCATGGGAATGTCTGGTGGGTACAATACTCCCGCCGTTGCATGCTAGGAGTCATATACATAGATAAATCTCAGTTTCGCAGAAAGGTCGTTGTTCAAATGATTGATTTGAAAACAGCAGTGTGTAACAAAACCCTTGATGGAAAAGAAGTACTGTATTGGAGGGCAATGCAGCAACCACGTGTCCGTATTGTTGCAGTACAGCATAGTACTGTACATGCTATGTACAACTTACACAGTATGTATGTGTAGCTGTACTCATAATGACGACACTCTCCGTTGTCACAGGGCAGTTCAAGCTTAATATTATTATTGGTATGATGGGTATGACATGACTGAGACTGAACGTGACAAAACTGCCAATGGCCAGGCCAGGGATTTGCACTAATTTGTTCGGCCACACCACTCCACATGGGTATTCATAATTGAACATGTCTAATTATGAATTTAGTTGTTCTCAATTAAAAGAATGATGTGAAGTGTATCCAGGCAGTAACTTTATGATGTGCAGATTAATGCACCTTTTTTATTTTATATAAAACTAAAATCATTGAAAGTGAACAGTCAACCCTAACATATGTTTATAATATTTTAGGGTTGACTGTTCCCTTTCTGTTTTTTAAGTTTTGATTACAAAATTTGAGTTTATTGACCCATACATCAATCTGATTCTCAGACTTGCCTAAATGTTTATAGAATATAAAAATTATTAGTTGAAAATGTGCAACACCATTTAATTCTTGTAATGTATTTAAATGTAGAAATCACAGCACTCTACGGCTTTCTCACACTTCTTCAACTGCTACCATAAACCAAAGCAAAGGGACGAGTGTCTTGCCAACATATCGACAGGCTTTTTGCCACATTTCATGAGGTATGTTTTTCATTTATGCATTCCTGTGCTGCCCTTTGTGTTTTGATTACAGCACAAAAAAACTTCTGTGTAAATTCTTTACATGGGTGATGGCATACCGGGCAATCATTACCAATCAGAGGTTAACTTTTGCTGGTTGTTGTTGTTGTTTTTGTTGTTGTTGTTGTTTTTCCTTTCACTGAATGTGCCATTTGAAAGTTGAATAAATCCAGAATTAGGAACAAACATTCAATTCCACCCAACTCTGAAATAAATTGTCCAGGTTTTATTTTGGAAAACCCCCATTCCTCTACAGAAGCAGTAACTACTAGATAAGTAACAGTTAAGATTGATGTATGTAAGATGTACTGGTAGAGGAGGGTTTGCAATCTTGAATCATTGTACTCCTTACTGTTTGGTTTACAAATTTTGTATAGGCTTGATAAATTTTTAGTCCCCATATCTTGAGCTCCCTGAACGTTATTATTTGCTTTACCATTTTGGTGAATCTCAAAATTCCAAAAGTGCACCTTTTTTTTAAATCATGTGTCTTCTTTAAATGTATTTCAAACGGGTTAATACATCACTACAAGAGGCATTGAAGGAAGATTCAACCACACAATCGACACTCCTTGTCTGTGGGTCCAAAGAGAGGATACAACAGATCGTGTTAAAGATAGAAGGATATGTATTTCCACTTCCCTCCTCAAACATAACAACAACTGTAGACTTTCTCTTCAAGAGCCACTTCGCTTTCAACTTGCACTACTCGTCTGCCCTTGTAAATTTCTTTGTTTATTTGCAGACACAAATCTATGGTCTCAAATACCATGCAAAGGTACCACCAAGAGTTACAGAACTTGCAGTGGCTCTGAAAGTGCAGTAAACTCTTTCGAAATTTGTTCTATTTTTGTTGATATCTTATTATCATCCCTTTTTAAAAGTATTTTTCTAAGATGTCGTTCTAAAACAGTTGATTGAAACCTTGCCAATTAAGATAAGATTATCCCCACTGTGGGGAAATTAAAACTGGCCTTGATTCAAACAGTACAGACAAAAACACTAAAGATCAGAACAATAAACAAACTGACAGATAGATTAAGTTGCATGTATTTGAAATTGTGCATAAACAAACATTCTAGGAACAGAAGTTTATTCCTCTAATGAGTTGTCGTACTGAGAATTAGAGCTGGTGATTAATTTTGTTAACCCGTTTCAATCAGTAGCCTATGCTCATATTTTTTTCTTGAAATTGATGAGAGCATATACTGGTTTAAATGTCTGGGTTTTGTTATACATGTGATACTTTTCAGAACCACCACGCCTCACTAGAGAGATAATAGTATTGTGTTACTACAAAACTGGACTCACTCTAACTTTGTAAGTCGTTTCACAACTTTTAATTTCCCTTTTATCCAAATTAGCTGACACTGTAAAATTTATGGTTGAAGTCATGACCAAAAGTTAACTGAGTTTTTGCTGCATTGTAGAATGCAGTTTTGTAGGAACACCATGAGTCATTTCCCCTCTAGTTCAACTCCTTAATTTGATAAGTAACTAGAACTGTTGATTAGAAACATGACCAATTATAGTAAACTTACATTTTGCATCATTCTAAATTGTTTCTGCTGTTTGTTATTCTCCCTCTTAATTCAAAACCTTGCTCCAAGATATCGCTGTAAATTAGTTTATTGAAACCTTGCTGATAATATGTAATTTATGTTTTGAAACATTGAATCATTTCCATTTTATAATTGAAAAAAAAGAAACACTTTGCGTTTTGCCTAAATACATGTTTAGTGTTATATTTTTCTATTGCAAATTAAATGTTTTATAGGACAGAATCCTATTTTATGCCTCATGTCTGAGTTTTGTTTAGTCCTTACTGGTTTCACTTATTAGCACTCACAGTGCTATCGTTTCGTTTTTAGCACCTAGAAATATGCAGCTGGTTGCACTTGAAGTGCAATAAACTCAACTCTTTTTCAGTGCTAACAATTAGCACACATGCATGTGCTAAATTAGAACACCGCGTGCAGTCACTATACAAGCACCTGCAGTGCTAAATATTAGCCCTTAAGTGATTTAGCACTTTGTTTCTTCGAGTGTATAAGTAATTATTTAACTAAAACAAATTATCACGAAAAGTCAATAATACTGTAGATTTTATATATAAAAGGTTTAACTTTGTTATTTGACACTTTCCATATTGTAACAATAAGCTTCCAGAAATGAAAATGGAAGTCTTACCTTCCGTCTGAAAGTTTCGCTGTGTCCCACGAGTACATAATTGTGTGAAATATTTAGAGTTTTTCACAGTCTGCCTTGTTGGTGTTTAAGAAGACAACGTCGCATTGGGTCTGGGAATTCTTCAATATACTCAAAACTCAATGCCCGCGGATGCTTTTTATACTGGGCGCGATGATCACTGAGCAGAGTTATATCCATGCGCGATGCAATTGTCCTTCAACTCAACATGAACACGTGTAACTTTATTAGACGTTGCACCCACCCTGTCCAATAGCAGGGTCCCACGGTAGCACTAAAAGCAAGTCTACCGGAGCGTGTATGAAAAACTGATTTTGCGCACAAACAATAATTGTGTCCATCACTCGTCGACCATAATAATACTAAGAAGTTTTGAATATTTCTCAGACGAAGGCCACTTTTGGACCCCTACCATGTCTGTCCTGTATACATAAAAGGTATTTCAATATGGTTTCTTTGTTGGGAAGTGCGTCATCAGCTTTGCAATTGATTTTCTCCATCAAATTATGTGTATGACCTCTCTGAAAATTGTCCTGTAGTGCGTCCTTGGTATTCGGCTGTGGCATTTTGTGTAAACTACTATTCTAAAAAGCTGTGTTATTGTCAGAAGCCGAGTGCTGTTTTTCCCTACATGGTGTCTAGCAAGTTGACTCGTTCAAGGTGTTCTAATTTTTGGAAGGTCATTTTAACAATTCAACAGATAAGTTACTAAAAACTGAAAATAAACAGGCCTACTTACGTTTACTTTTCGGTAAGTTTATTTGATTTGATTTGGTTTGAATTCAAAAGCCCGAGAAAATTAAAAAGATTTTTCCGATTAATTTTGAAACTAATTTAGCTTTTATCATTGGTCGGAGAATTTTTTTTAATGGTAGCGTTCACCCCAAAATCAAAACAGATTTAAGAGGTCATCCTCAAAATGGCGGTACCGGTTACTTGAACTAAACACAAGTTAGGCGGCTTGAAAACGAAAAGGTTATAGCTATTACTGTGCAGAAACTGGTAAATGGAAGAGGTATTTCAACTATTGGTTATTTAGAGCTAATAAAAATAATCTGGGTTGGTATGTCCTTACTAAATCTAAAGATACATCAAACACCAAGGCTTCTACAGGGAAATTGTTCAAGCTTTTCGAGGGCAACGCGGGAAGGACCTAACATGTGTATCACTTGTAAACAAGCAGCTGGTTGCATTCCACTGTGGAACATTAGTGTTGGCGATGGCAGGAATCGGCAATGTACAATTGAATGTTCTTAAGAATAGAGGGGATTACGCACTCAGCGGTGGTCACATACCTACGGTCAAGGAGATGACCGATGAATAAATAATAATAGCAGGTCTGGCGATGCGAAAGGGCATGTCCAAGAAAGTGAAACCTATAAGCCAGGGTAGGGCAGGCCCTCCTATACAATCATGTTAGTCACATTTTGGAAATCAGGGACTACAAGAAGAGGAGCAAACAATATGTTCCGGTAAGTAACATGACTGCTAAATTGGTTTATATTCATCTATAAACCAAGACCTGCACCGACACCGACAGCAGAACTAAAATGGGAAACCAGTTTTAACAGAACAACTAGGCTTATCTTTGATATCATTTGCGCAAAAGGGACAAACAAACTCATCAACCATGAAGATAGAGACCTGTGGTATAAAATCAAGCTCAACATTTTGGTATAAAATCAAGCACGGAATTCTGCCTAATTGTTCAAAGATTGTGGTAGGATATCCTATGGTTGTTTTAACATCTCCTTGTGTAAAACTGTTTTAAACTCTGTAATTCCACATCAAACGATGACGTGGTTTGTGTAAGTGCATATGCAACCATCGTTTGGGCTTTGCATGATGTTTTCGATACGGTTTCAACGCGCTTATAATATATTTTTGGGAACAGGCATGGTAATGGTAAATTTGTGAATTGCAAGACCCAATTATCTAGCACCTTGTGAATGTTTGAAATGTGCTTTTGGCGCAATCTGCTGTTACTACATGCCAGAAACATTGGTGCCATTCACGGGACAGCTTTATATATCCCGCTCTTAGATGTCTCAGACATTCTATTATGTCTGACAAGCACTGAGTCCCGATGGGGGGGAAAACAACAGAAATAGGCTTTACAACTTGGGTGGAATTCGAACCCGTGACACCAACATTGTTGAGCAGATATTATAGAGAAGAATGTCAACTTTGTAATGTGGGGTGGTGGGTCCAAATCCCCTCATTATGCTCCGCTCTTCCCGTTACTTGATAATAAAAGTTAAACAAAAACCAAAAAAATTGTAACGCTTTGCATTTCACCTAGACATCACAAGGCGAGAATTATCAATAACAATTATCAAGTGATAACAAAGTGATTCTTATGAAAGTAGGCTTTCAAAGAAGTTTTAAAAATTTCAAGGGTATCAGCAAACCAGATTGCCGTCGGCAGACCATTCCACAAATATTTGGGGCAAATCTTGGGGCAAATATTGTTAATGAACGATTGCCGTAATATTTAGTTTTGCCAAGTGGCTGCTTTAATTACAAAACCGCACTAGAGGTATCGAGCGCCGAGTGCGTGCGGTTGATATGACACCTAGTAGCTCAAAAAGATAATCTGGGCCCAAAGTTCATAGAGCTGCTTAAGCACAAAAAGTAACTCCGCACAACAAAATTAAGCTTACCAGAATAAGATTACCAGCCACACAACCATGTCACAAGTAGAATTTGTGACTGGTATCCTTCTCATTTCTGCCTTGCAAAAAATTGTTAAGTAATACTTTTTGCTTAACCATCTCTATGGAATTGCGCCCTTGAGCTATTCTCTTTAGAATCTTGTAACCCGACACAACATTTTCAATTCCAAACGCTTAATTACTGGAGGCCCATGTAAACTATTCAGCTCTGGAGTACTATGCTCAAATTTGTTTATCCTATAGTGACGAGGCGTGCAGAAGGATTTTTGAATGACCAGCAATGTCCTCAATTTGAACTCTGCAAGAAGGCCAACAAGCAAACTGTTGCAATAATCAAGTTCGAAGGTAATAATAGCTTCGATTAATTTCTCAGATGAATTTGCATAAGAGGCTGATTCGCAAAGCTTTGTCCCGATGCGTAACATAACCCCCAAGGTCGCGGACTTCTGGAAGAGAATGAACACTAACTTCCCCCACCTGCACCAAACTTTTCTCTAAAGACAGGCTACGCTAGCCCAGTCCCTTGCCCGGATAATTTCTAACTGCATATTTCTTAAGTGTTTTGCCTAGGTCTTCGAAGTAATTTTTTTTTAACTCATTGATTTTCATTAAATGTCGAGGAATCCGATGAGGAATAGACGAACATCAATTCAACTCCATCCAGAACAATGCGTTTTTGTTATATACTTTTTTGCAAAATCGTTTTTAAATTGATTGTTTTACCTGTTCTTGTCAGACTTTCTCATTTGATGGGTTGGGACACGGCTGATTTCTTTTGTCCGCATACAATCTCGTATTTCTCCACTGCGATTACTTAATAAAGTTAACCTGAATAAATAAATTATGTGAGTAATGGGATTGCTATCAGTGACTCAGTAAATGATATAAATACAAACCACTGTCTCTCCGCCGGCTTAAAAACTTGAAAAGTCGTAATTCGAAAAGGGCATGCATTGTAAATGGGGACGCTTTATAGTGACGTCAAGTGCATACAGACTATATAACGTAAAATGGTTCCTCTTAGTTGGGGCTAAAAATGAATGGAATCGATTTGGTGGATCGGGAATGCAATAACAATGAAGAGAATATTGCTTAGGATCAGATGCATGAACGGGGGGAGGAAATGAAATAAGTCAGGAATAGTTCAATGAAAACCAAAAACGATCGCCGAGTTGTTTTCACTCTATTTTATCTCTTTCTCACAATGATTGAGCTCTCTTCTCTTTATGCAAACAAAAAACCATTTCAACTTTTCAAAAATTTAAAAAGCATTCAGACTAAGACTGACGTACCTTTGTGCCCTAAAGGCCAAGGCAGATTGGTTTGTTCATCATTGTTTACAGCAAAGAAAAGTCCGGACTTTCATTTTTTTTATTTTCCACGGCAGAATCGATTTTGAGGGTCACCACGATTTATTCGCATTTTCGTGTTTAATCTAATGCGACTTATGCATTTTATGGACAACTAAAACCGTGTGTTTTAAAAGGAAAGTGACGTCATCGTTTTTGATAGAGTGTGCTCATTTGCCCCCGCCCCAGCCCCCGCCCCCGCCCCCGCCCCCGCCCCCGCCCCCGCCCCCCGGTTAATAATCGTACGAGAATACTTTAGATCTAATGCACTCGCTTGTTTAGTCATCCATCTTGTTAATGATTCATATCTTTATTCGTCCAAAAAGAAAGACATGCACAAAACCACAGAACATCATTTATCAGAAAAGTGAATACAGAGTTACACGCTTTAAGCACATGTACAACATTTGGTGATTTTCAAAGACTAGTATCCGCACGAAATGTTAAAGACACTGGACACTATTGGTAATTGTCAAAGACCAGTCTTCTCACTTGGTGTATCTCAACATATGGATAAAATAACAAACCTGTAAAAACTTGAGCTCAATTGGTTGTCGAAGTTGCGAGATAACTATGAAAGAAAAAACACCCTTGTCACACGAAGTTGTGTGCTTTCAGATGGTTGATTTCGAGACCTCAAATTCGAATTCTGAAAACAAATTCGTGGAAAATTACTTCTTTCTCGAAAACTATGTCACTTCAGAGGGAGCCGTTTCTCACAATGTTTTATACTCTAAACCTCTCCCCATTACTCGTTACCAAGTAAGGTTTTATGCTAATAATTATTTTGAGTAATTACCAATAGTATCCACTGCCTTTAAGCTTAATCGGTCTTCGGACTCATGAGAAAATAGTGAAAAACCCCATTACATGTTTTCACTGTTTTCAAACATCAAGTTTTGGACACGCGCAATAAAGACTTATTGGTTTATGGTTTATGTTTTATTTATTTAAAAATATCATAGCAGCATACAGCTGAATTGCGACATAATTTACATTCATTTAAAAACGTTACAATGAAAAAAAGAACATTATGAAAAGCGAAAAAAGGAAAACGTGGGGTAACCAAATGTTAAGAATGTATCTACAATAAAGAAAATACATATACATATATGAAAACAGTATAAATATATAAGTACAAAAGTAGAGAACAGTAATAGGTGGAACAGTAATTTAAGTGTTCAGGAACCTGGTGAGGTAGGGCAAGGGACTGTTACGAAACCTGTTCGTTTTGCATTTAAAAAAGCCAAACTTGGGTTTTTCACGTATAGTTGCATTGTCGAGTTGTACTCTGGCACAGGGAACCATCCTGAAAATCTCATTGAGATGCTCGCCTTTTCTGCAAATTGGCGGCAGATTTGGTCTCTTCTAGACTGGAGTGAGTCCAGTTGAAGAGTGGCCAAAGCGTCAGAGTATGGTGTATAATCCTTAGAGGGGATGCAGTGACAGACACGCTTCTGGATTTTCTCGAGGCGGCTCACCTGCCTCTGGGTAAGGCCAGCATTCCAGACCGGGGCTGCGTATTCGAGTACTGGCCGAATACAGCCTTTGTATACCGTAAGCAGCTCTTCGGAGACTAGTCCAGCCTCATTCAACTTCCTCAGCATGAATAACTTTTTGTTGGCCTTACTGTACATTGCATCAACTTGGCCCTCTCATTTGGGATTTTGTTCAATAATCACACCAAATAATTTGACCTTGTCCACAATGGCAAGTTTCTGGTCAGAGATACGAACATCCACGTCAGGGGTGGGTTTTCTGCCAAAGTACACCTGCATGACCTGACATTTTGATGGGTTTAGTTTTAGTTTGGTACCGATGGTCCATTGATACAAGCAGTCCAGACTTTCTTTGATGTTACCTGGACTGCCGTAACTTCTGCTCTCACTCAATGTCAGGTCATCAACGTACTTCTATACATGGACATTCGCATCCCTGACTTCCACCAGGGCACTGTTGATGATACAAAGAAAGATAATTTGAGCCAAAATTGTTCCCTGTGGGACTCCACCAAATAAAGTAATGCAGTCAGAGAGGGTTTGTTTATATTTAACTCTTTGCTTTCTACCAGTAATGAAGTCAACACCCACTGCGTGATATTGGGCGACACACCCTTGCTCAAAAGGCTGGAAAAGGCTATGTTGTGATCAATAACGTCAAAAGCCTTTGAGAAATCAGTTAGTACAAGAGTACTGATGTTGCCTGGTTTCTCAGCTTCCGATACTAATTGGTGGTAGACATCAATCAGGCTATGTGTGGTTGACATACCCCTCCGGTTTCCGTACTGTCTGTCATCAATATGAGGTTGAATTGATTTTATCAAATATTTGGCTACACGACCTTCAGCAATTTTTGCTAAACTTGGAGTCAATGAAATTGGCCTAAGTTTCTCAATTGAAGGGGGGTCTGTTTGGGTACAGGGATGACATTGGCAATTTTCCATTGATTTGGAACGATGCCCTGCACAAGAGCGGTGTTAATGATATCAGTTACATGAGAACTGAGCTCGTATGCAAATTCCTTTAACACCTTCTGAGGAACATTGTCAGGCCCTCCGGCTTTAGAAACAGAAACCTTCTTCAAATCCTCATAAATGTCCCACGGCTGGAACTGGGGAGGTGGCTCATTACTTAGCTCATCTAACCTGATTGGTTGTTGCACCGGGGAAAAACTAGCCAAGTGTTGATTTATAGCATTAGCAACAGCAGCATGATCACTAGGATCAGATTTGTTCATACTGGCAAATGATCTTATTTCCTTATGTCACCTTCCCGGTTCAGTCCTTATTGTTTTACTCTTTTCCTAAAAACTATAGCATTTCAAGCAAACAATTTCAAGGGAAGTTTTCCACCGTGACCATCTTTATACCATGTAAGTTATGTGCAAATCTGTGAACATTTATATTTTCAATCTTACCAATGTTGTACACACCCCGCTATAATAGAAAAGAGGCAAAACTCTGAAATGCTAATGTAGGACATGTGAGTTGTCATAAAATTGTTATGATCACTCCACTTATTGTTGTGTTTTTGTGTGATACGTTTTTGAACGTACACTTTTTAGTGTTTTTTTTTTCCTTTTTTTCTTTAAACGCGCCTTGCATTCTAAACATGATTAGCACTCACTATCTAGGAACCCTGAACACATCCACTCTATTAAAGGTGTCACAGGGGTAATATAAACATGTCACAGGGGTAAGCATGTCACAGGGGTAAGCATGTCACAGTGGTAAACATGTCACAGGGGTAAACATGTCACAGGGGTAAACATGTCACAGGGGTAAACACGTCACAGGGGGAACGCAAAATCTATTCATGGCTCAGGGTAAACGTGTAACAGAAATGCACAATCTAAACAATTTTGAGGGGGCAAACGTGTTCTAAAAAAGTGGGTTTATACATGTACAAGCAAGGCGTTTAGAAATGTGCTTAATATCCTAAACACAGTTTTTACAGTGTGAGTGGTCACATAATATTTTAAGAAAACAATGATTATTGGTCAAGTTTTTATCAGGGATGTTCTGCTCCGTCATTAACTGATTTACAAACAGTTTTTCATGTTTAAATGGCACGTAGTATAAATTAGACAGAAATATTTCTTGTGACATTTGGTACATGCTTATAAAGAGTAAATTTTAAGATTCAAAAAATCTCTCGAGTGCTTCGTGACACGTTTATGTATATTCCTTTGAAAAATTGCATTTTCCAAAGTACACCAAAAATGTATATTCCTTTGAAAAATTGCATTTTCCAAAGTACACCAAAAGTGTGGTAAGTCACGTATCTCGAACCATGGTCGTACAGTGTGTCAAAAAAAAGTTTTTTATTGGAACTGCCAGTTTGTGGTTTTTTGGTTGGTTTTCCTCCAAAATACTCTATGAAAGAGTTTTGACTGGAGGCAGTCGTCTGCCTCCAGTAAGTCAATGCCAATCAATTATAAGCAGACCCGCATGGCTATACAAAGCAAGATAAGCGGGGTGTTAACAATGGGTAAATATGAAACTGTTCTCTGAAATGGCTGTTTCAATAACGTTACTGGTTCGGGTACGCCACGTTATTGTATTGACTCTTCTTCTTTGTTGTAACCAGACACACAGAAAATAGGGCTCTTTGTGTGGAGCCCATTATTGAAGTAAAAAGGGGACTACCAGGGTAAAATCCCGAGAGTCAAACTGGGTTGTTTTTTTCACGGTGGCTGATTCACCTTCAAAGAAAAACCAGAATGTGGAGGTTTTTTTAATGACTTACCTGGAAATAACCAAAGGGGAAAATGTCGTCAGTCAGTATGATAACCAGTTCCACTCATTGTTGAAGTAAAATGGGACTACAAGGGTGAAATCCCGAGAGTCGAACTGGGGTGTTTTTCTCACGGTGGCTGATTTCTGCCAACAGCAAAAAAACAAAATTCTGAACGTCGTTTTAAGGCCCTAATGCGGTTGCAGTTCCAGTTTAGTTATTAGGCCTATACACACCTTCAAAGTAAAAATGGGACTACCAGGGTAAAACCCCGAGAGTCAAACTGGGGTGTTTTTTTCAAGGTGGCTGATTCACCTTCAAAGAAAAAACAGAATGTGGAGAGTTTTTTTAATCACTTCTGGAAATAACAAAAGGGGAAAATGTCGTAAATCATTATGATAACCAGTTAGAGGGGGCAAATGCCCCCAATTAATGTCTGTGCCCCTATCCCTATCATCGTTTGTGCGGAGTTTGATGCCTTTTTCCCCGCAAACGTTATAAAAAAAAAGTCAAATTGTGACGGCACTACTGTTTTAAGTAAGGACGGACAAATAAAAAAAGAAAGATTAGATAATGAGCTCATTATGGCCCGACTTCCTTTTGCCCCGTAAAACCCCGGGGGGAAATGAAGAATTACCCCGAGTTACCGATTGTTTAATTTTGAATTCCTCCTTTATGGTTTCAATGTATTTAAAAAAATATTGTTATATTTACACGCAGACGCTGTTTTTGGTTTTACATTCATGTCAAATTATCGTTTAAAAAACAGTAAATGGAATATCGGGAGCGCTGAAAAGGTGTTTGTAAGAGAAATGCAAACGGTAACTACAGTTTGAATTGGCCAGAAGTTACCCTCCTTTAATATTTTACAATTGTTTCATTGCTAGTTATAACGCCATCAATTTAGGGCGTTATAACGCCAAAATAGGGCGTTATAAAGCCATTTAGGGTGTTATAACGTCATAATAGGGCGTTCAATGGCGTTATAACGCAAAATTTTGCACTATAACGCCGTACTGAAATAGTATAAGTTTTGTTATTGGCGGAAATTGGCCACCGTAATAAGCAGTTGTTACTCTCAGGGATTCACCCTGGCCGTCCCGTTTTACTTCAATGGCGGCTATTTTCTGTGTCTCCGGTTTTCACAAAAGGGTCAAGGCAAGGCATGCAAGTTACAATAACAAGAAGGTCATGTTTGGGAACGTAGAGGGTCATTTTGAATGACCATTCTTCTCTTAGTATCTATTTGTGACAACACCGTCACGGTGTTAATTTTACCAATTATATAGTAATGGAGATAACTAACACCATGGCGGTGTTGTCACATATTGACACGAAGGGAATGAATAACATCCCAACTTTACAGTGTATTATAACTGCAAAATACATGTATATTCGGTTTGTGGTAACACCATGTCAGGGCTTGCCCTTAATTTTTTCTGAGAGTAGCCCACCGGGCAAGTAAATTGTGTTTTATACTAGCCCGCAGAAATTTTTACTAGCCCGAGAAAATATGTTTGGAAAAAACATAACCATTAAATCAGGTTTAATGTTCTTATTGACTACTGAGAAGGTTGAGTGACTTTTGTCCATGGCTAGAAATCATTGTTGCTGCGTTTTCTCGCTTGTTTGGTGACGGATTTTGGATTTTTAACGGTGGACATTTACCGCCACATGTTGCAGCCCGGTAGTAAAAATTCTCTGTGAACACGTTTTAGTTGCTTGTACTCGCTGTCACAACACACGCATAAGATGGTGCGGTTACGGTTATTTTTGTAAACTTGTTACCCTTTCTGAAACGGTCGGTTAACCGTCCGTTTCAGACACAAAATTTAGGGTTTAAAAAATAATAATTTACGCAACCGAAACATTGCGTCTTCATAACACTAACACTACAGCATTTTGACTTGGCACAACCACGATTATGTTTTTGGAGAACTTGTCTTGCTATAATATTCTACTGCCGCGGAGTAGATTTTTTGAACTCGGGAGACCTCTTAGTTCTGAAAAGAATTGTCCAATTAGCAAGACAAGTTCTCTCAAGAACTTAATCAACACAGCAAAGTAGATATAAATATACACATGTTGTTACCGCAAACCGAAGATACGTTGATACCTCACCATGCAATGCCTCGAAAACCACATGCAAAATACATATCAATGCAAATGAACTACGTCTGGTTGACTTTCGCTGATAAAACACTAATCTGTTTTTTGCTACACACCGAGACGTTTTTTTTTCATGAAAAAAAAACAGAATCGGGGGAAGAGATACCACAACTTATCGTTTACAGAAAAACGAATTACTGCAGATTTCACTTTTTTTTTTCTCCGGTGGGATAGCTACTGGATAAATGGTTTGATGAATGTAAACAAAAAATGAACTTAATTTGTATGCAGTTATTTTTAATGAAATGAAAGAGCCTCTCAGTTGGAATCGCAGATTTAATCTAGCTGCTCCAACCCTGTTTTATTTAGTTTCAATTTCTGTGTTTGTTATTAATGTGTATGTGAAATATGCATTTCATGTATAATTTTATGAAATAAAAAAAGCCCCTCTGTTGGAATGGCACGTTTAAAAAAGTAAAACAAATAAAACAAGTTATAATAGACTGTGCAAGTCTCGCGCGTATTTTCAACTTCCGGGACCATGGTGGTCTCAACCATTGATCTACATTATACTGTCAGTATAATGTAGATCAATGGTCTCAACCATATGGAGTTTTACGTGGGTGAGATTTTGTTTCGTCAATTATTTTGGTTTAACGTAGTTTATGACCATGGAAATTAAATATGTTGTTGGGGATTTAATACTAAGTGATAAACAATATGGAAGTAAAATCAATTCAACAGTATAACGAAGAAAAATTGACCTTAGCTTCCGGTAACTTGCAAAAAATTAAAAATTTGTGCCCACCTCCGATCAAGAAACTTATGTTACAAACGCTTGTTTTGGTCGCGCGGGATGAAAAGCCCTTTCATTGGTCGTAAAAGCGTCATGCGTCCTCTTTATGAATGTTTCTATTGTCACATTTCCTCATAGATATAATTTAAAACAAACATTTGATTTCAGAAAAAGCATTTTCTTCGTTTAGCGTGTTTTCTCGTTCCGGTACGCGCGAGACTTGCACAGTCTATTATGTGAAAACACTGTGAAACGACTTATAGTTTTGTGACAACTCTCTACGAAATTCAACAATACATGAAAATTATTTACTCAATTCCAATTGATTGAAAGCAGTGGACTGCAGTCTCTTTGAGCAAGGTCGATCAAGGACCAAAGGTTAACGTTGTGTCCGAAGCTTCGCATGGTGCACACAGCTGGCTCAGGCGGGTAGCGCGGCGTAAAGAAAAATAATAATAAATGAAAACTAAACTTCAATGCCTTGGTCAAGGGGTGCAAGGTATGGAAAGTAAAAAGTAATTTTTAAATAGTAAACTTGCGGGTACAACCATGCGTAAAATCACTTTTGGAGGAGTGCTGGCTCTGAGATAAGCCGGTGTGGTATCGACGTTTCGAACATACATACTCTGCTTGTCTGCATGGGTGTACTCGCAAGTTTACTATTTATAGTGACCTATCTACTGATCGAGAAGTCCCCCCGATCCACAAAGCTAAAGTAGTAGTCCAGGCCGATTTCCTACCTCCCGCCCAGGTAGTAGTTAATAAGCAGGACAGTTCTTTTCAGAACTGAGAAGTCTCCCGAATTCCGAAAATCTACTCCGCGGTAGTAGAATAAATAGCAAGACAAGTTCTCTAAATCTACACAGCAAGTAGATATTTTTACACATGGTGTTACCGCAAACCGAATATATATATATTGATACCTCACCATGCAATGCCTCAAAACCCATAGACCTATCTACTGTTAATAAACAATCCGCGCTGGTTGGCATAGACAGCCGAATGTTTAGCAAAACAATCGTGTTAACAGATGTTGTGAGACCATTTCAAACATTTCACATGATTGGTTGCTTTGTTTCCATCAAATTCAACACAATTTTGTTTGAATATTTTGTGTAACATTGTTACAAACTGTGGCTATCCGTTTTTTTTTGCATTTATGGCTTCCCGTAGTTTTCCAACCTTGGTCGGCAAAAATTCTGGCTTTGATCTTGCAAAAGAAAGGTCTATGTTAACGCGACCATAAAATGGCCAAGGTCAGTTTATTCACGCTCTGGACGAGTTCATAAATGAAATCAGCACGCACACAAAGACGATTTGGTTTATACGCCTGTTTAAGCATACCACAAGTGGTACCGTGTGCCTCAGACGATCGTGGACGAACAAAAAACCCAAATCTAGGGCATTTTACCATGTATCATATTGCCACGACGCTTGACGCTCTGAAATTCAATATAGGAGTCCTATATTGATAAACATATGACGCTTGGGCACCAGCGACGCTTTGCAACCTCGTCTCCAAACAAGGTGGTGTCCTGGCGGACAAGGTTGGTATCTACGTGGAGTTATCAAATTGTTAAGAAGGGGTTGTTTTGTGTGGGGGGGGGGTAATTTTCAGAGCGTGAGGTTGACGCGTTTCCGTATCCATTCTTTGTCTATTGTGAAAACAGTCAATGACAAGGATCTCTGCGTGTGTTATATATCAAACAAATACTGAATACATTTCGTTCGTGCATTGTCGTAGAATATATTAATCACTCGGTGAAAATTTGGCTTTTCCATCTGCTCGGCTTCGCCTCGTGAAATGGAATAATTCAGAATCCACCTCTTGGTTATATGATGCGACAATTACTCGCATAAAAACTACTGGACGTATGTAACGCCAAATTACCAAAGGTAAAGACGGTACTAATAAGGGCAAAAAGACACAAAAGTAGTGGGGAAATTAGCAACGGGTTGGAAAACAGGTTGGTATTGAGACCCTTTTTGAAGGACAAACCAGTCTCTGTATTCAGGGCGAGTGTTCCCGTAAGGGACAGGGAGCAATGGGGAAAAAAGGTGTCACTGGGCTTACTATACTACTAGCGTGATTGGCCTATTAAATGCACAGTACACGTTTTGACTCTGAAAGTTGATGGCAATAAAAAACTTACTTGGTAAGAAGTACAGCAGCCTTGGGTAGTATAATGAATTTTGAGAAACTTTTGACTTTGAAGTACGGTTATGGAAAATATATCACTTTTTATTATTTGAATCTGAGAGTCAAACCCTTTTCAGACTGTGTATTCCTATGGGGAATATTCTTCCTGTGGAAATATTCGCGACCACCTTTTGAAGTGAAATTTTCACAGGTTAGTTTTATTGTATGTACTTACATTTATATAGGATTAACACAATCAGATCAGTAGGGATCTAACATCAGAACCGTTAACGGGAATAAGGGCAGTCATAGCAAAGTGAAGAGAGAAAATCTGGGGCACTACGATTTTATGATTTAATAGTATTTCATTTAAGATGCAGAAGTGGGTTATTTACGGTAAAATGTAGACGGCTGTCACCTTGGCATACTCTCATAGAGCTGCTTAAGCACAAAAAGTAGCTAAGCACAACACAATTTTGCTCACCAGAATAAGGTTTACCAGCCAAAATACCATTCCACGTTTATCATCTGTGACTGGTATCCTGCTCACTTTTGCTTATTAACAGAAAAATGTTACGCACTATTTTCTGCTTAAAGCAGCTCTATGACATTGGGCCCTGGATCAAAATATTGCCGAGGGATGGTGCTTGTAAAGCAATATTTTCCGCTAGATGAAATGCACAGGTTGCAGTCACATTGGAGGCACACGGGTGCCTTGTCGCACAATACAATCACCAAGTGAAATCTGGAGTATTCCACACCACAAGGTGATGATGGAAAAGCCAGATGTCATATTCTGTGACAGTGCACGAACGAAACACTTTCAATATTTGTCATTTTAATTATCACACAAAAAACACAAAAAAGACACGGAAATCGTTCACACCACAATGTAAGATTTTTTTCCTTCTAAACAACGACTCAATGTAGATACCAACCTTGTCCGCCGTGACACAGACTTGCCTCGTGTTGACAAACGGGCGGGAACGATTACTTTGGAAACGAAGCCGCAAAGCGTCCTATAAGACTCCTGTAATTTTGGAGCGTTGCGGCAGTACACATGGCAAAAAAGGAACACACGTGACGCATGTTCTACCAATCAAATGACAAGGATCAATGTGTGCGGAATATAAAGCAATTTTAAATAACAACAGAAAATTACCATCATCCCGTCAACATGTTTTGCGATGGGTTTTTTTTTTTTTTTGTGAGGGGGGTTGCACAATCGACTAGAATCTGAGGCGTCGGCAATGGTGTTAAAGTTGAAAGTGGCTGCGTCCGTTTTGGTGTTTTTTCTTACAGGATGGTGGGTCAAATCAACCGCTGGCCACGCCCTGTTCCTCTTGGGACACGGCCAAGGATATGCTAGTGGTAGCCGCAGAGAGATCGTGCACCTTCTCCCCCCTGCACGGCAATACCAACGCCTTGAGGCCATTACGGAAAGCTTTATTTTTCACCGTGTAGATGAGTGGGTTCACGCAGGAGTTGCAGACGCCAAGGATGACGCCGAAGTGGTAGTAGGGCTGGGTGAAATCAACCGGCGCGGTCAGCAAGAAGCAGAAGAACATGGTCTGGTTCAGTCCCCAGCAGATGCCGTAGGTGATGACGACATGCACCAGTGTCTTCTGCAGCTCGTGGGCTGCCTGGGCTTGCCACAATTTTTTCTTGTCTGTGGAAGGGGGAAAAGGGAATATTGGTGGTGGTGGTGGTGGTGGTGGTGGTGGTGGTGGCGGTGGTGATAATGATTAAAATGATCCAGGGTAACCAAGGGGGTGTCCCGTTGATGGCACCTCCTATTGTGAAAGGACATACATGTGCTACAGTCTGAGTTCATCCGAATGGTAGTTGGCGAGGCAACACTCGTAAAACTCTCGGGTCACAATAAATTGTGACCATTCTGCCGGGTCAAAATATTGTTGACCCTTTTCCGGGTCAAAAATGTTGTTGTTCATGACGTCATGCAAGGTTCTGATTGGAAAAAAAAACGCGTCACAGAGCAACTACCGCTTCGAACTGCGCCATTTTGTTTGTAATGTGCTTTCGTCTTTATCATCACGGAAGTGTTTGCTAAAGATTTATACGAGAAATGGGGGTTATATACTGTATACTATTATGTGGTAGCATTTGAAGGTAAGTTAAAGCTACTATTAAAGATACCATCTCATTTATATTTCATAAAAAATGAGCATGTGTGTGTGCGTGGTGGCATTTCATGAGTTACGTTTTGTCACCGGTCGACCCGGACGCAAATTTATGTTCTGCAGCACACGTCGGCTATGGAGTCAACAGTTAAGTGATAGGGAAGAACAGCCTATCCCTTAACTGTTGACTCCATAGCCGACGTGTGCTGCAGAAGAAGAAAAAAATTGCGACCCGGACATGGTCATGTCGTGTTTGACCTGGAATCGGGGTCAAATTTGACCCGGGAGTTTTGAGAGTGCAGAAGGAGATTCTGTCCTCGCACGGTAAGACATTGATGGAAATACGTTGTGATTCGTTTGGGACATACTCGAGTTCCCTTTGCCTAGGGTGAGGTGGTGGATGGGATCATGGTTTTTAACTACATCATTCAAGCCCTGGATCGGAGTAATTGTTAAAGGGTTACCTGAAGCATTATGATTATGGCAAAAACTCACCTGCACGGTCGGCTTGATTGTTGAGCCGGGAAATCTGATTCTTCAGACTGTTGACCATCTTCCAATTGCTGGCCAGCATGAACCCGAGCGGCCCAGCGTAATACACGAAGTAGTGATAGAATGAGAACACAATCTGTACCTGCAAGCTCGAGAAGCCGATGTACTGGCAGACGTCGCGACCTTTCAGCTCGTACACAGCGAAGAAAAATGAGTTGTGCGCAAAGGCGAAGAGCCAGCACGCCAGGAGCATGAGGGTGATGTTGCGGGTGGTGTACAGTCTCTTGTACCTCAGCGGGTACACGATGGCCACGAAGCGCTCCAGGTTGATGAGCACCAGACTGCCCACGGACACCAAGATGCAGGTCCACATGACGAACTTGCTGACGTAGACGCGGCAGACGAAATCGCCAAACATCCCGGCCATCGACGGCGGAGACGGAAATAGGTGACGGTACCACCATGATGCATGACAGGAGGTCCACCACGGACAGGTGGACCACAAGTAACTGTGCTCGTGCGCAGGTGACGGAAACGCAGTAGAATTGAGCAGATGAGAGTGTTCCCAATGATACCGGTGATGCTGATGATACCGTATGTTGTACGGACTACGGCGTGTCCTCGATGCCTCCAACTGACCAACCGGCATTCGAGTCTGGGGCACCGGTAACTGGAGGTCTGGCGGTAACAGTGTCATTCATTGTTGTATCTTTCAAATGTCCGTTATTAGTTTCAGTCAGAGCCTTGCCTGGCAGAAACAACAAAAGTATAGTTAAAGATGAATGCGTTATAACAGTGTTTAGTGAAACTCGATTCGTGTCTTTCCAAAAACCTTGTGTGCCCTTTGACCTCCGCAGTGTTTGTTAGGACTATTGTGACACTGCCCAGAACGGACACTGCAAACCACAAAATAATGTTGCAACATCGCAAATTCACGGCATCGCAACCAATGTACACAAATACTTGCGATTTTAGATGTCCCCTTAGGGCCACCATACTTACGTGGATGTACAAAATCATACATCAATAGTTCAAAGCTAATGTTAGGCCAAATAAAGAATAAATAACATGTTTAGCGTCCCCGCCCGCTTCCATTTTTTAAAGGATAAATTTTAACCATCTCTGACGATTTTTTTTTTTTTTTTAATAAATGAGATCGTATTTTTAGCACACCGAAAATACACACAGAAAAAAAAGCTGGCAACCATCTCGAAAATTAGCCCGGTCGGTTGTCCGGAAAAATGTGTCAGGCGGCTATTTATAAAAATATAAAAAAACTCCTCCTCCCTTTTTTCAAAAAGCTAGGACACTAAACAATGTTGTGTTTTTGTTTTGTTTTGCCTTATCAATCATCCAGGTTCCATTTGGGGAAAAGCTTTATATTTCAAAGGGAGAAAAAATAACCGTCCTCCATCGTTTGAATGTGTATACAATGAACACACCAGACAGGTTTGTCAACCCGGTGAAACTGATGACTCCTCTTTGTATTTCCATTGTTTAGCGACGCCCCGTTGGTTTCCTACTGGTACACGAAAGCGAAGCGAGGACGTCCTCGCTCTGTCAAAACACCCGGATCCCTTTTGTTAACTCCTCAGTTCCAATGGATAGACATCAACACGTCAACATGTATGTCACAACCCGGGTAATTCAGGACTTCTCTTTGTTATCCCTTGTTTTGAAGCTGTTGCTGCTGTTGTTGCTGCTGCTGCTGCTTCTGCTGTTTTAGCTGCTGCTGCTGCTTTAGCTTTTAGCTGCATTTAGCTGCTTTTAGCTGCTTTAGCTGCTGCTGCTGCTGCTGCTGCTGCTGCTGCAGCTGCTGCTGCTGCTGCTTTAGCTGCTGATGCTGATACTGATGTTTTTGCTGCTGCTGCTGCTGCTGCTGCTGCGTTTTTGTTGCTGCTGCTGCTGACGTCGTCGTCGTCCCCATTGTTTTTATACTCAACTAGAGCCCAAGATGTTTTTGGTCTGTCAAAACATTCCATCTCCCCTTCCCAAGTAAGAAGTTCTTTCATTAACACAGGAATTCAGAACGGTCGAAGGAGAGCTGCACAAATATATAATTTTTTTAAAAATTCTAAATTATTCACAAATATGATCGGCCGTTCGTGGAAAGGAAAAAAGGAAAATCTTCGTATGAATTTATATTATTTCATTTTCATTATACCCGAGAGGAACAACAGTGTCTGCGTTGAAAATTATCTTTTAAAAAACGGTGGGGAAAAAAGTATGAACCTTTGCTGCATAAATGTCTCCACAACTCACCCAAACTACTTTGCAAAAATGCTATCGAACAAAAAAAATCAGCCTTGCAACCAACGAGCATCTTGCGCATTAAGTAACCTATTCTGTTGCCGGAGTGAAGACAAACTTACCAGAATTCTCACTAACGGATCCAGAGCATAGTGTCCACTTATTTCCTTGCGAACATGTTCGTCGTGACCGTGTCGAGTTGCTTCTTACTGCGGGGCTAAAGACAATCACAGCCGGGGAGTGGAGGGCGACAAATCTACGCTAGTGCTACGACGAGCCGCGCCATTTTAATGTCTGCATGCTTTTGCCCAGTCTTCTTGAAAACCGGGTGTTTTTTCCATCGTCAATGCATTAAACTATGAGGTATTAGACTGCAATGGTTGACCAATCACCAGCTTCGAGGACCTTCTCAAGATTTACCCGATCGATTCTAGAGCAAAAGGTTGTATAACTTGAGTTTCCATGGCAACACCGTCAAACTTTTTGCAGGAAATTATTTGCGTGCGTCATGTGAGCAGTTTTTAGGGGTTTCTGGGTTTGGTATTTTTTGTTTCTCCAATTTATTATTTTTCTAAGCACTCGAAATCGTCAAATGCTATAGTCATGCAGCGAATTAATCCAAAACTCTTTACAATGTGCTTTTATGGCCCGTATTCATTTCTTGGGGTAAGACTGCAACAACAAAGACGCAACTCTCCCAAGAGCTTCTGCGGCAGAGATTCTGCGGTGGAGATTTTGCGATTATAGTTTTTAGCGTAACCCCTGCTTCCCGTCTTGCCGTATAAAAATGGCATGCTCGATGAAATTACGAGAGAGATTAGAATGCATTATTTCTATGCCGACTGAAGCAAGTTCCTCCTAACGAAATAATGATAAGCTGTCGAGAGGAGACACGCAGTCTGCACAATGAAGACAAATTTATTCTCAGTTAAACATTTAAAATATTTCATTGTATTCATCTTGGAGTAGTTACAGCCCCATAAGATTTGTAGGTAAATACTTGAACTTTAAAGGAACATTACAGAATTGGTAAGAAAAAAAAACTTGCAAAATATACTTTTTGATCACATAAAACTTACTCGGTCTAATGGTGATGATAGTAGAAAACATCCCTTGAAATATTTCTGTCTGAAATGCCATATTTGATGAGAAATGAATAAACTAATTCTCCGATTGGAGTTTATCGCTCAGTGAGCGTTTATTCATTTGTTGAATCTATATGATTTCATGCAAATGTGTAATCGGTTTTTCACTATTTTCTCGTGACCCAGATGGCCGATCGATCTCAAACTTCTATAGGTTTGTCAGTTTATGTATATAGTGGAATACATAAAGTGCTTACACTGCCAGCAACTGTTTTGTTAGCAAAAACCAATTCTGTAATGTTCCTTTAATGAGCAAAATATAGATACAGTATTACAAGGTGTATATAGGCAGAATGATTTTGAATCTTTAAAAAAAAACTTTTTAACTTTCAATCCTACGGGAGTTACTTTGATAGGGAAGGTGCTCCTTCTTTTGTCGGATAGTAGATTCATTTAAAGGCACTGGGCACCTTTGGTAATTGTCAAAAACCAGTATTCTCACTTGGTGTATCCCATCATATGCATAAAATAACAAATCTGTGAAAATTTGAACTCAATTGGTCATCGCAGTTGAAAAAAAATAACGAAAGAAAAAACACCCTCATTGCACAAATGTGACCCGCTCTGCAAAAAAGGCCCGTAAGTCGCGCTATCTCTTAGCACGCAAAAGGGCTCGTCAATGTTGAAAAGGTGAAAATTTCTTACTCGATGTGATTTTTTGTTTATCCCATTTTTGACATCGTTGATGTCCACTCTTTCATAATTTGTAAGATTGAATGTTCATTTTGATCAATAAAGTTGGAAAAAACCCGTGTTTTGTGTACAATTTGTTCGTGGTTTGTCCGATCGGTGTCCGTGGAATCAGTGGAAAGTTGCGTCTTTTAAACATCTGACACGACATTATTTGAAACCCCCCTATTATAAATTTGGTATCATCTGAAAGCGGAGGACGTTGTCTTTCTAAATTTAGACATAGAAAAGATCAGAGGTCAAGATTAAAAGCAGGGTAGATTTATTACACGTAGACATAGAGCGCTTGTTGCTAGGGGCGTGGATCTTTGCTATCACATGCCCACAGTGTAGTGCACTCATTGGTCAATGCGCGCAATGTCGAGTGCGCGCATGCGCTGTGAACGATATCGGTTGTTTATTCGCTGTCAGGTGACTGTCATGTGACTGTTTATTAGGTGCGTGCCACACGAAAATTCAGCCAACTCAACCTCGTCCCCAGGGTGTGTCGAGCAGTTGTAAACAATGTGGTTGGAAATAAAGTAAACCATGGGGACGAGGTTGCAGTCAACTGTGTTCAACTCAACTGACCCGTACTGCTCTGAGCGAAAAGACCTTGTTGAGAATTATTTACCACTTTTAGCCAAATAAATTAACTTTATTAGCCAACTGCTATTATATTTTGTATGGGTTCGAAGGATTAGTGTCTGACTGAAGCTTTGAATGATCCCCGTGATGCCAATCTTGTCAGGGAGGAGAGAGACATGGTTGGCTTCGTGGAAGATTACTTCGTTTACTTCCGATGTGAAAATGACGATGTGGAATCAGAAACCGATTCGGAATCTGATTCCACATCGCCATCGATGCCAACGGATCTCTTCTGGCCGACGAACACCGCGGAAAGGCGAGTGTATTCCAGTGCGAATAAAAAATTCCCCCTCTTTGATTCCTTGTGTTTATTTGTTTGTTCTATTTATTTGGGCAAGTTTTTAGCCCAAAGATTATTTCAAAGTAGATTAATCAACTTCAGATTTCAATGTGCTAGATTTTAATGGAAATACTCGGGTTTTAAACTAAAGTATTTTTTTTTTACCAAAATGTTACATTTTTACCCCAAAATAGTTTCAACCATGAAAATACAAGATGGCTGAAGGGTTTAATGAATCAGGTTAAGCTGTTGCTTAAAAAAATACCGAAAAGTGGGGGAAAAAAAATTTTGCCAAAAAGCTCTTGTTTTCACCCCAAAATATTCTATTTAAATTCATTTGGTTTTCTAAAAAGTCCAGTTGGCATTAGGATTACTTTAAAAAGTTACTAAAATTAAATTAAACTGCTATAAAATCGTCGTAATAATGACCAAGTGTGTTTTTGCCATTTTAAAGATACGAAAAAGATTGCGAAAAAGCACAATATGCAAATTAGTTTTTAAAAAGTGCGATGTAGAGCGTTAAATAAAATAACAAATATTTTGAACTTAATAAGTCATATTCAACAATTGGTGAAAATTTCAGACGAATAGTATAATGGGAATGTGCTCGTTGCTAGGGTCTTTCTTAAGAACTTTGTACTAAAATAATTTAAAATACAGTGTAAAGTTTACAAGGCTGTTTCTCCTCAACCTATTTTGACCAAAATGGCAATAATTTTTATGCAAATTATGGTATAACTCTGGACTGCAAAAAGCTACAGACTTCTAACATACACCAAATTAAAGCTGAGAAAAGGCCCTTTCCAACCATGTATCTAACTCAAAAATAATTTTTTGCGACTTAAGGGCCTTTTTTGCAGAGCGGGTCACAAATTTGTGTGCTTTCAGTTGCATAATAAAAGGCTTCAGCTGAAGTTTTTAATTATTTGAGTGAGAAATTACCTCTTTCTCAAAAACTACATTACTTCAGAGGGAGCCGTTTCTTTCGAAGTTTTATACTATCAACAGCTCTCCATTGCTTGTTACTAGGTAAGTTTTTATGCTAACAATGTTTTTGAATAATTAAAAATAGTGTCCAGTGCCTTTAAATAATAACACCGCACGACCAGATAGTGGAAACTCATCAAAGTTCTTCAGAAAGTTCTTCAGCGAAAGCATCGTAAAAATAATGTTATGTTTAGTCAGGGATTGTGTGCACGTTGATATCCGGCTTATTTTGATTGCGTCAATGTGGCGTGTCGTGGCCGAGCGGATAAGAGCACTGGACTCAAGCTCTGGTTCGAGTCCCGGTCGTGGCACTTGTGTCCTTAAGTAAGACACTTAACCATTTATTGCTGCTTCCTTCGGATGGCACGTAAAGACGTGGGTCCCGTGTGTTGTGTAATGCACATAAAAGAACCCAGTGCACTTATCGTAAAGAGAAGGGGTTTGCCCCGGTGTTCCTGGCTTGATTGGCTGCATATTGCGCCACAGCACCTTGTAAACCATTACATGGTGCTATAAATGAATATGCCTCATACTTCAAAAACGTTGCTCCATATACCTTGCAGGAAAAAAATACTGAGGGCTTTGATACGCCCATTGGGATGTGATAAAGCGCTATATAAGAACCGAGTGTTATTATTATTCGAAATAAACCACAGTGATTTATCACTCGTTATCATTGTAACCATAGCTCTATTTATGATGGAGGCCATTAGGGCACCTATTGATTTACGACTTTCTTTCAAAACACTTCTCTCCTTGACCAATCTGCTTGTTTGTGATCTTCCCAGCCGGGTTCAATCCTTCTTCTTTCTTTTTTTTTTTACAATATAGGCTATATAAAAAAACACCATTTGAATATGTTTATCCAATGAAACCATTGGGTTTTTTTTAAGACAAGTGCCTGTCTTGATAAAGACAGGACCAGTCTAGAAAGATGAGAGACTATTTTAAACTCCACCAAGAAAAAAAATCCTAAAATATGTCTCCATTTTTTAATGACTGACTTATTTATAGTACAATCTCAAAGTACTAGGCTACTTCGTTATTTTATAACGGTATTTCAACTATAACCCGTCCTTAAGAATGAGCAGGAACGAATTGCTATAAATTTTATTTTGTTTTGTTGTAGAGACATTCTTAGCCACTTTGGTTATATCCTACGTTTTTCATTTTTGCTTTTGGCAAAATGTTCTTTTCCATTGTAATGTATTTAATAATTGTAAATTATGTCGCAATTCAGCGGTATGCTGCATGCTATAATATTTTTTATAAATAGACCAGACATAATAAATTGCCATTATTCGCTGTTCAAAACTACCAAAATTCAGTAAATTGCTTTGATGTGTGTTTCTCTTTTATGGGACCGCTGCATACGCACGGTACTCGTCGTCGGCCTGCTGCCACTCCAAGCTGACGGGCCGGGCGTAGGCGTTGCACTGTCCCCCTGGAGCCCAGTCGAAGAGATCACAACCTGGGTAGTTCGTGCAGACCCGGGCGCAATGAAAAACACTCGTCGCTGCCGTCGTCGTCAGCGGGACTTGGTTCTTAACGGCGCATCCATCGCAAATCCTGTTGAAAGAGGTCGGCGTAGAGAGGCCACCCTGGACTGTAATGAAAGAAAGTCACAAGTTTTAACTAATGGACCCCCTTCACTCTAAACACTGTTAAGTTTCAATTCAACACTTTAGAGAGTGCGGTATTTGTAGTGTTTTTAAACTTGTGCGAGCAATGTAATTTTTCTTCTATTTGATGGAGAGTAATACAATTCCTTATTTCAATGGCTTAGTCTATCAAATTTAGATTTATCTTTACATTTACACTGTCAAAGTTGATTCATACTGTAAAGTTATAACTCCTAATATCAGACCAATTCATTTCATCACCGCAAGCTTTAAAGGGTGTTGAATATAACACCTTATAGTTTTTATAGTGTTGCACTTACTTCAGACATAGACTTGATTTCAAGTCTGAGATCGCGGTTTTTTCTCTGAACCAGCTACGCAAAAACAGCCCCCCCCCCGCAGATTGGCTACCACACTCCCTAATTCGAGATCGAAGGTTAAGTTCAGAGGAATTTCCACAAGACGGTGCTGTTTCAGGCAATGCTGGATCAGGTAGACTTTTACTAAACCACGATCGCAAACTTGGAACAAAGTCTACCTCAAACGCGGATTTGTTTATAGTCCATCAGTGCAATGATTTTGCAGCTTTGTGCAAAAAGCCTGCATGACGACGTGGTATGAGCAGACAAACTTGGCACACCAAAAAAGGAATACATTACATAAGTGTCTTCTCTGAAGTGGCTAGAAACGAATTTGTCCTACATGATCAAGGCCAAACGCTTGCATATTTTGCTCCCGTAAAAACAAAATTGCAGCCTGTTATAAATAGCCTTGGCAGCTATTTTTCAAAATGGCCGCCATTTTGCATATTATGGGAAGTAATACATCAACATTTTCCTTTTTTGCGTCTGTAAGTTTGCAGGGTCTAAGAGCTCAAAAAAGCAACATCGAAAGTATCAAATTTTCAGGTTTCACATTGTCAAAATGGCAGCCACACAATATTGTTCAAAGAATGGTGGCCATTTTGCATGACACGACACGGGAAGTAAGGGTGTCGCAATTTTCATGTTGCTGTCTGTATGGGTTAAGAGTCTAACCGTTCAAAAGAAGCACTTTTGAAAGTGGTCATATCTAAAAGCATCTGATTATAAAAAACATTTAAAAGCTGACCTTAGCCTTAAAAGAGCATTACAGAATTGGTAAGAAAAAAACTTGTAAAATATACTTTTTGATCACAGATTTACATAAAACTTACACGGTCTATAATGATAATGATAGTAGAAAACATCCCTTGAAATATTTATGTCTGAAATGCCATATTTGATGAGAAATTAATAAACTAATTTTCCGATTGGAGTTTATCGCTCAGTGAGCGTTTTATTCATTTGTTGAATCTATATGATTTCGTGCAAATGTGTAATCGCACTATTTTCTCGTGACCAGATGGCCGATCGATCTCAAACTTCTACAGGTTTGTCAGTTTATGTATATGGTGGATTACATAAAGTGCTTACACTGCCAGCAACTGTTTTGTTAGCAAAAACCAATTCTGTAATGTCCCTTTAATCAAGGCTGTCTCACTTGCGCTATCCTCAACTCAGGTGATAAGGGGAATTTTGTCCCCCGGTGTTTGTGCGGCTAATTAACATGGGCTGAAGGAAGTTGAGTCAAGAGAGGGCGCTATCAGACGAAAATGTGAGGACAAATCTCCAGGGGACGGAATCTCCTGCCACACCGGCGCGCCTTGATCAAGGCTACCTTAAAACTCGATTTCTCTAACTAGTGCATTCTGTGATGGAAGCAATTAAAAAAGAGGTAATACTGGGCTCATTTGACGATAACATTGTGTGACTGTGACAAGTTACTATAATTTATTTCTATTGACGTGACTCGCGATCTTATCTTATGGCAGATTCGTAGTCTCATGCGAGCTTTGATAACCGATGAATTCCTTTTAACAAGTTTGCAGATTGAACATAATTACCTCGTGGTCGATGAGGAAAGATCTACTGCCAAAATGCGCTTCCCTTAATTTCAGCAATTTCAAACTCGTCGATTTTCAATACCTTTAACCCCCCCAAAAAATATATATATACATATA
Organism: Pycnopodia helianthoides; assembly: GCA_032158295.1. Lineage (NCBI taxonomy): Eukaryota > Metazoa > Echinodermata > Asteroidea > Forcipulatida > Asteriidae > Pycnopodia > Pycnopodia helianthoides. The sequence continues at coordinate 7,158,153 of CM063249.1, forward strand.
GAGAGAGAGAGAGAGATATTTTTAGCTCACCAAACGGTTTTATCACAAGTCCGTCCCAATCATTTTGCAATTTGCCTTTGCTATCTAAATTAAGTGTAAAGTAGTCAATATAGCCCTAAATGAACTGTGTCTTAACGAACACTTCGCCCCTCTGTAATGGCGCCTCTCTTGTCACGCGTTGCCATTGTGATTAAGATGTAAATATTAAGGCCTTGCTGTTTCCACGTGACCAGGGGTCGATATCACAAAACTCTTCCTAACTTAGGACTAGTCCTAGGCAATGCTAAGAGATAGGACTAGTCCTAAGTACTGGTCCTAACTTAGGACTAGTCCTATGTCTTAGCATTGCCTAGGACTAGTCCTAAGTTTATAGGAAGAGTTTTGTGAAATCGACCCCTGATGTACATTTTTCCTTTTTTTGTTTTCCTGATTAAACACCAGAGACGCTGTTAATGGAAAAAATCGATTTCGAGGTAGTTGTGGGAAATTTAAACCCAACTCACTGCCAGTCGGTATTCGTTACTCTAAAGAACCTCATAGACATCGTGCTTTATCAATCTGTATTTCATTCTCGGGCTACACCAATCTCTGCTATTTTAGTCCAGCAGCTAAGGGAAACTTCGATCCCGTTGTAGTTCAATCATACCAATGTTATGCACACCGTTTAAGGAACACCAAGACCAAGACCAAGACCAGGGCCCAATTTCATAGAGCTGCTCAAGCATAAAAAAAGTAACTAATTAAAGCAAGAGAACTTGGTGGACATAGGGAAGGGCCTTGTAGGATTTTTTTACACAATGGAACAATGGACACCAAGTTTTTCTTTGTTCAACTTGGACCCACAGAGGAATTCTTTAGAACAACAATAGCAGGACCCCACATATTCAATCCGTACGGTTGTGTGCGCATGTGTTTTATACCAAAACTCCACAAATTAGACCTTCAATGACCTTGGAGCCCATTTTCAAAATGACCACCATTTTGCATCATAATTTGGGCAGTAAGTGGTCTAAAGTCTACTTTTTTGTGTTTAAATGTAAGCTTGCAAAAAAAGCTTAATCGAAAGTACAAAACGTTTAGGTCCCTCATTTCTAAAATGGCGCCATATTCGTTCGAAATGGTGGTATTTATATTTATTTATTTTTGTACTTATTTGTGTTTAAAGACAAAGTAATAGCCCTGTACACTATTGGTAAGATCGAAAAACACAATGTTCACAGATTCACACATAACTTACATGATTTAAAGTAAGTAATGGTAGAAAGGGTTCCTTAAAATATTTCTGCCTAAAATGCTATCGTTTCTGAGAAACGAGTAAAACAATAGTAATTATCGCGCGCGATAATTTGAAAAACAGAAAAACATAAGATCTCTTTTCACTATTTTCTCGTGACCTCGATGACCAATTGAGCTCAAACTTTCACAGGTTTGTTTGTTCATGCATATGTTTAATCACACAAAATGTGGACACTGATTTTGAGCTGTTACCAAAAGTGTACAATACCTTTAACAATGATATAAAAATAACTACTTGCAAAATAAAAAATACTATGCATGCACATCTTTCTTCCCAAGTTATTGTGTAGTATCAATATGCAATATATGGCCACCATTTTTAAACTAGGTGACCTTTAAGTCTTACACTTTTGAACTGTTACACTCACAATAAAAAACACCACAGTTAAAATTCTATACCTCTCAATTCTAAGTTACCGTATAGTATCAATATGCAAAATGGCCGCCATGTAAAAATCCGGCATGCGGTTTTTGAAAATGGAGACCATTTCAAAAACTTTCCTTCTTTTTTTACTGACACCCAAATAAAGATTCTAGAACAAAAACTCTTAGTTTTAAACAAATATGGATTCCATTTTAAGCTGAAAGTAGGCCTTTTGCTTAAAAAAAAATCTGCTAGGCAGAAATGAGCAGGATATCAGTCACAAATGGTACATGTGACATGGTAGTTTGGCTGTTCTGGTAAGCATACTTTTGTTGTGCCTACATAGCATCTTTTGTGCTTAAAAGCAGCTCTATGGAAATGGGCCTGGCCACATTTCAAGGCGCTACTTACAGTTACAGCAGAATTCTGCACTTATCCATCATTGTAGAGAGTGTGCAAATTTTCCCTAAATTAAAAAAAGATCTTCCCAAAGGTTCGAAAAGTGACCATTATTCTGTACAATTCTGCGCTTCACCAGTAAAAATTAATGAGCCCGGGTAGCAATACGTGCACTCGGAGTTCCCTGAAAAGCAGATCAGCCATGAAATTGATGAAATTAGTCCCCGATTCTAAACACGATAAACTTACCCGTTGTTTGGCCCGGTGTGATTTTGAGGGTGTATAAGACCACCGCTACTGACACTATACGACGGTTCCATACACTCCATGCAGCCTTTGGTGAATAGCCTTTTCCCGTCTCCATTATTTCCTGCTACTTCGCAAACTCTGTCAGTAAAACAAACGCGTAACCAACAGCACAGAGTTTGTTGTCATAAAAAGTGTGCTCGTATCCTTTTATTATTGTGTGGACATTACGATTTATAAAAAAAAAATTATAGCGGGCAAAATTGTTACGTTAAATTGGCATGGCAACTACGGAGAGAACAACAGAGTTATGCTTCATTTGACTAATGGCTTGATTACTTAAAATGGCTTTAAATGAGACAGATAAGACAACCTGCAGAGACAGGAGTAATTATCTGGAGACGTGTCGGTCTGAAATTAAAGCTTCGATATGAAATGTTCAGTGTGTGCGATATGGTTAAAGGAACATTACAGAATTGGTTTTTGCTAACAAAACAGTTGCTGGCAGTGTAAGCACGTTATATAATCCATCATATACATAAACTGACAAACCTGTAGAAGTTTGAGATCGATCAGCCATCTGGATCACGAGAAAATAGTGAAAAACCGATTACACATTTGCATGAAATCATATAGAGTCGACAAATGAATAAAACGCTCACTGAGCGATAAACTCCAATCTGAAAATTAGTTTATTCATTTCTCACCAAATATGGCATTTCAGACAAAAATATTTCAAGGGATGTTTTCTACTATCATCATCATTAGACCGTGTAAGTTTTATGTAAATCTGTGATCAAAAGTATAATTTTACAAGTTTTTTTTCTTACCAATTCTGTTATGTTCCTTTAAGACAATGGGAAAATGAGGATGTGACGACAACGTCCCTATTTGCAGGAAATCAGGTTATAAAGCGAAAAGACACCCGTTAAAATCGTTACATAAGGACCATGAAACATACGGTACAATAATGCGAGGGGTTAAACAACCGGCCAAGATTAGACCCTACCCATTAGAGGGGCTGTGTCGATTGGACATTCAAAGCAGGCCTGTGGCTGTACATGTAATTGTGAACTGCCACCCAGTTACTTTTCTTGCGCCCCCCCCCCCCCCGTGTAAAATCTATGGAGATCGCGTGCTTGTGTACAGGAACTGGCTGAGAGTTCATAATTCCATGAACATTTTGTACAGATCATAACGACACAGCTCCTTTAACATTGTGTAATGATTGTCTAGTTCGGGGAACAGAGAGACGAAACCCCGACCTGTTGAATGTGAGCAATTGATAGTGGATGGATCATTTTTGGATGATTTTTTTTAATACAAATTTCCAATAATTGTGCCTGTGCTTATGAAATGCTTATAATGAAAACAAAAATGTGTATATAAATGTCAAATCATGGAGGTAGAAATAGACGAAATAGACGAGAGCCTTGCAATCAAACTCATTATAGCGCCCTCTATTCCGCTCACTGTGCGCACTGAGTTCGAGACAAAACGGACTGGAGCTACTCTAATGTGCGATGGCCGTCCAATGTTGAACACGTTTCATCCGTCTGAAGCCGATGGTTCCTGATTTGTTTCAACAAATTTCTCGACATCATCATGGATTATTCCAAGTATAAAGTTTCACAGCTAAAGACAGAGTTGAAGAAACGTGGCCTGCGAGTAAAGGGTCTGAAACGTGAAATGGTAATCGAATACTTATTTGAATGGTTGAATTTAATTGAATTGAATAGTCGGCGGTGTAGGTCGTACTCGTCGTAGGATGAACGGGGTAGCAAGTCGTAATCGCCCCCAATGAAAACGCCCGCATGTCTGTTGCACGAAGTGTTACTGTAGTGTAGTGTCGATGCAAGTGTAGGATTCCCAGTACAGGTCACGTCTTGTCAATTGTGAATCTACACTGAAGTGTTATTTTAGTATCTGGTCAACATCTGCATGATTTGAAATTTTGCAAATGTTGCTTTATTATTAAAGAAACATTACAGAATTGGTTTGCTAACAAAACAGTTGCTGGCAGTGTAAGCACTATGTAATCCACCATATACATAAACTGACAAACCTGTAGAAGTTTGAGATCGATCGGCCATCTGGGTCTCAAGAAAATAGTGAAAAACCGATTACACATTTGCATGAAATCATAGGGCCTATAGCTTCAAAAAATGAATAAAACGCTCACTGAGCGATAAACTCCTATTGGAAAATTAGTTTATTCGTTTCTCATCAAATATGGCATTTCAGACAGAAATATTTCAAGGGATGTTTTCTACTATCATCATCATTAGATCGTGTAAGTTTTATGTAAATCTGTGATCAAAAAGTAAATTTTACAAGTTTTTTTCTTACCAATTCTGTAATGTTCCTTTAAGATATCGGGTGGACATATTTATGTATCACTCAAGTGACTCAGGGTCAGATCAAACCGGAGACATTTTGTTAATGTTTTGTTACTCATGAGGTAGTCCGAGCATTGCTCTATAGTATTGTCCAAGCATGGAGGTATGGTCTGAGTTACTGGATCCAGCAACGCCTTTTTAACATGTTGACAAACTGTTGAAGTGGGTCAGAGTGAATGCTCATACTGGTTTGTATGTACCTTTGTACAGTCAAATGCCATGATTAAAAATAAAAAAGGGAGTGGCAAAAAAGACTGACATTCCAAAATCTATTGAAGACCTCTATAACTAAGTTCAATTGAGATATGTAGGAGATGTTGGCAGTTAACAATTAGTATGGTGGTACTATTGGTAGGCATGTCACACCATTTTTCAAAGTGTGTACTTATGGCTCAAAATCATTTCTAAATGAATAAGTATGAAGAAAGAAACTCGGAACTGCAAAAAAAAACATACACATGGTGCACACAGAAATCACGGGTCGCTATTTTTTAATAATAATTCGGCTTAAATCTGAACTGATATCCAAAATGGATCGCACATGATTTGCACAATCTCCGCACTGCGCTCTGCAGATTTGGCAAAATCGCCCGCAATCTGCATGTTGTGCAATTCAGTGGAAGTCAGGTGCAGTCCATTGTGGACATCAGTTACTGATGTCACTTTACTCCCTCTGAAGGATCTGTTGGCCCAAACAACAATTGCTTTTGAATCACAGGGTCAGGCATTCCAATCTTATCCATGTCCAAACATGTTGATGTGAAGTGACACAGGAGAGGATGGTATTCAAGGATTGAGGTCACACAAGCAAAAAGGCCAAGGGACAACCTCGTCCCCAGGGTGTGTCGAGCAGTACGAGGTTGACCGCTCTCTCACCCTGGTATTGGATTTGTGGATAGGAATGCAAATTAGAATAGTCTGGCTGCTTTTCGAAATTCACATCTTCGTCATGGTCTCGTGGTCCGGTACCAGATTTAATAGCCTGTTTGTACATTGGTTGCCGGCCGGCTGTTTTGACAAAGGTTAACATTTGGTTTTGTCCAATCAGGGTCCAAGTAAGGAGTTTCCCTCCCAGGGTTTCCTGGTTTACTATTGTAAATATGGTTGGAAATAAAGTAAACCATGGGGACGAGGTTGGCCGAGGGAGTAATGGTTTAAGAATAGTACCTGAACAGCATAAAGCTACACACACAGGATTATGAAACCAATAAATTGACACATGCAGATATCAAGACAGGAATAATTATTGACTACCCAGTTGGCCTATAATGTGACTGGATTTAAAGGCCCTGTACACTATTGGTAAGATCGAAAAACACAATGTTCAGAGATTCACACATAACTTACATGATTTAAAGTAAGTAATGGTAGAAAGGGTTCCTTAAAATATTTCTGCCTAAAATGCTATTGTTTCTGAGAAACGAGTAAAACAATAGTAATTATCGCGCGCGATAATTTGAAAAACAGAAAACACATAAGATCTCTTTTCACTATTTTCTCGTGACCTCGATGACCAATTGAGCTCAAACTTTCACAGGTTAGTTTGTTCATGCATATGTTTAATCACACAAAATGTGGACACTGATTTTGAGCTGTTACCAAAAGTGTACAATACCTTTAAATCAATTGACAACACAAGAAAAAGAAAATGATCCCCTGGATCACATTTTCTTTTTTTCTACAATCATTTCAGTTTTTACAAAATTTATTGATTGAGGTTCCCATACAAGGCTATTTACATTGAAACATAATATTATGTATTTGGTCCAATGGTCTGTAAAAACAATGAATTACCCTGAGTGGATGATCTAGTGAGGTGAAACAATTTTTCACTTCAATCAGAGTGGATTTCACACAAAAGAGTGAATCAGAGTGGGTAAGGTTTTTTGCTTAAAGGGAGGCCAGGGTATACCTTTGGTAATTACTCCAAACATTTATGACCATAAAAACTTACCTTTTAAGAAGCACTGCAGCTGTTGATAATGTTCATTTTTTGAGCAACAATTCCTTAAATTAAGGAATGTGGTTTTAGAAAGAGGGATAAATAGCAAGATTATTTTCAAGAAAAATTGTTCAAAATTTGGACACAGAAGTTTCACTGCCTTGTACCGAATGGATTCTAATTTTCCTGAATACGCAGCTAGCAGGCCCTTTAAACCGCAGATGGACCAAAAACGCGGCTAGCTTCAGTGTCCTGCACAGTGTGTGCAGGCCTGAGGAAAGTGTGGTGCCCTTTTGCTATGTTCAAACGAGTAAGGAACCAGACCAACGAGTTGAGCGCACAAGTTTTGTAGCATGTTGTTGCAGGAGCACTATTGACGTGTTGCACAGGCAAATACAGATCTGAAATGAGAAACTGCGATCGTTTTGTGTGTTTTTTCCCTGATATTTATTGAAGTCGTAGAACTTTGGCATTTTAATTTTAATCAAAATTACCCAAGCTGGCTTTACATGTCACTTTGCCAGTGTATAAGCCGCCCGGGCCCAATTTCATAGAGCTGCTAAGCACAAAAATTTGCTTAGCATGAAATTTCTTCCTTGATAAAAACAGGGTTACCAACCAAATTTCCATGTGTTGAATATTGCTTGTTACTGGTATTCAGCTGTTGTTTGCTTATCCTGAAAATCACGTGGAAATTTGGTTTGTAATCCTGTTTTGATGAAGAAATTTCATGCTAAGCAAATTTTTGTGCTTAGCTGCTCTATGAAATTGGGCCCTGGAATATAAGCCGCAGAGCACATTGAAGGACTAAAAATCAATTCATAGGCCTAAGCCGTGGCTTATGTTATGAAAATTTTGGTGTTCACTCCCGAAAGAAGAAACTCCGACTCGGTCAAACAAAGCTTATTGCCTCATTGCAGCCAACCTGCCAGGTACATACATGTACAGTAGTAGTAATAGTATGCCGTCCACTCAGGTAATGCCTAGAGCTGTCTGCTGCGTAATGAAACTTCTCCAGAGCTGACGGATATCAGCCTTCTTGCCAGCTTCTGGTGAAGAGTGGATGCCTCTGGCACTATAGCTTGATTTAATGGTGTCAAACCAGCGCATGGAACATGTATGGGTTAAAAACAAAACAATGAAAGTGCATTTGATTGTAAGCTTACATAAATGCAGCTTCATTAAGGTAATCACAATGAGTGTATAAACACACAATTAGACTGATCTGCTAATGGTAGTAATTTTTAAATAAAAAGTAGTTTTATACAGTTTACGTACCAGCTTCTGCTTGGGTTTTGGAGGTGTTTTTTTTAACACATTTGGCTTCTACACTTTGGGGGACTCTAAGACAGTATTTATCATGTCATGCTGCCTATTAAAACATTGCATTTAGGTTTAAGGGCGCCATCTATTGCCAATGCAATGGTGACATCAGGCTATGCGACAAAACGCGAAGGGCGATGGCACGCTGCGACACCACAGCACGACGCAATGGTTTGATGCAGTGACACAATGCTCTGATACAACAGCCTGACACTACGCACTGAACGTATTTTACAAGTCTATGACCCTACCTTTAATGGCCTGCAAGGGATCTTGCAAAGTGAATTGTTTACAAGACGATACTGTACATTGTCAGATAGTTTGCGTATTATCAACCATGGTTATTTTATTCATTATGAAAGGGGTTATTAAATTAAATAATCAAGCCTTAATCTGTTTCATTTCGCTCCCAGATAAATCGTCTTAAAGAAACAGACGAGATGTTTCAGCAAAACAACATAACGCCCGGCATCGGGGAGTTGATCAAGGGACCACAGCAGTCTCAAGTCCAGACTCCTAGCCCATTAGAGTCTGAAGATCATCATATAGTCAGAGAGCAACATCGTTTGGAACGAGAAGAAAGGGCTAAGATCACCTTATGGAAGAAGCCTATAACCACTTTGGCGTATTTTATACTGGAGACTTGGGTCATTCTGGTTGGATGGTGTCATAGGTGAGAAGAAACGATAGATCATCTCTTTGGAATTCCTTGCCTGGTGCATGTTTCCCTCCATCCTACAAATCTAGACTGTTTTAAGAGGAATTTCAATTCCTACCTTCAGCTCCCAGCTGTGTTATATTTTCATCGTAATAAATTTTCTTCTTGTAGCCCCTTACCAAGAGTGGCTTTTAGCCTTGTTTGGGGGCAAACAATTTTTTTTTTACTATATCAATTTCAAGCAGTATTTCTTGGTTGGATAAAAAAATAGGCACTTCCTCCCAAAATAGTGCAACTATTAGAGTTCGGTCAAAATAAAAGGGACTTGAAGGGAAGGTATTTTTCGCCATTGCTTTTGGGGAACTATGGTCGCATTGTACATGTGGGCTGTAAGTCCAAAACGATAGCAACTTGTACAGTTGCATAAACATCATGCATGCAGGTCAAAGATAGTATGTAAAATCTAAATGCTGGGCACAATATATAAAACTGCCCCCCAACTGCCCCCCCTCCCAACTGCCCCCCCCCCCCACTACCTCAATAATGGTAGACTGCACAGCTGAGGTCAAGGAAGGAACCATAATTATCATTTTGCCTCCATAATGTAGTCTTTCTCCCTGTGTGAATTAGCACTACTGAATGCTGATTTTCATTCTACTGGTAAGGTGCCAGCCTGTTTTTCCCTTCCAGCCTCGTTTTGGTTCACATTGGTTTGAGTGGCTGGAAAAACACGCTTAAAGTTCAATGGTAACACATCACAGAGAAATGTGAAAAGTTCTGATGTTTGCTTATCCAGTAAATATTCAAGTAGCCAGACTGCAGTAAACAAGAGTTACAAAAATAGCACGGATAATTACATTATGTGTAAATGTCAGTGCAATGTATATAGTGTACATGTACATGTATGTAAGTCCGCACCTACATGTATGTTATGTATGAACAGAGACAATGTATACCATGTGTTCATCTTTTGACTTTTGAAGAATTTGGGACAGCCATGTTCATTTATGCCTTGTCATTCCACAGTGACATTGCACCAGTAGGAGTCCCCTGCACACTGATTTTATAATTGCTTTAGTCACGATTGATTCAGGAGGCACTAATTTCCATCACTGTGTGTATGTATAGTGTAGCTTACTCACTTCTGTACAGGCATTGAGGAAGTGAAATTGATAGTTGAATTGTGTGGTTTCTTTCCCGGCACTAAGTACAATGTGTCGATGCTGCTCTTTAATCTCAACAAAAAGAAATGACATTTGAGTGGAGGTTGTCCCAACGTGTAGACAAAAATAGTCTGGTCTCCATAATGGGCATTGTACACTTAAAAACACCTTTTGTATTCAAGGAATAAGACATACATTATGCACCATACAATAGTAAGATGAATACACTATAGACCAATAGAATTTGGCCATATGTCAGAGTTAACGACTTCAGCAGTGGCTATGGCCGGATTGTTGAAAAGGCCTATACTCCAATGCTGTAGCTGCTGCCAATAGCCGCAGCCAAAGCCACTAGATTCGGAAGCAGCATGATATTTAGAATTCTGCAGCTGCCATTACTTATTTTCTTAGTCAATTTTTTACACAATTAGGATGACAACAGCAGGATGAATAGGAAACCAGAATAAAATGCTCAGTTTTAGAGAGTGGGAGGAAAAACCCCACGCAATCAGGCAGGGACTGAAAACCCAATTCACAATATGCAAGGCTCTGGTTGGATTTGATCCGGGGTCCACAGAGGTGAAAGGCAGGGAAAGAAACCACCGAGCCAGCTTGATCCCTGTGATAAAATACAAAGATAACAAATGTCACCATGTACGTGTGCATGTATTAATACGTAACCAAATTAACAAAAGACACAGTCACTATACGTGACATGCAGGTACAAAATTGTATGCTGTATTAACATTGTACATGTTGTACCAGCATTATCTTTGCTTGAGAAAGTTTTTGTGTACTTATTTATTTATTTATTTTTAATTTTTTTATACAAAATTTCCAGTGTACATAGTTTGCAGTGTAACAACAATAGCAATTATGATAATCACATATGCACGTCTCCACCAAATAGGTGCTCAAGGCCGAACAGGTACACATGAGACCAGAGAATACACAAAGCATACAGGCAACATATCACAGGGTACTGCATAAACTTAATAATTCAAAAAGCAATTAGCTAATGGAGCCCTCTGTCTTCCCTGTCTTCTCTCTGCATTAGGTTATGGCTCAACAGGAGGAAGGTAGCTGCTACCAGTCTACTTGCAGCCTGCATTTTGGTGTTGTACCACATTGAGGGGTCTCATCAAGTAGTAAGCTCTTATTTATGGTTTTAGGGCATGAAGTACCCTGATATTTTAATAATAATAATAATAAAGATATTTATAACGCGCAAAGCGTATCCACCCAAAGGGTGCTCAAGGCGCTCACAAGAAGAAAAAGTAATTAACTATTTTGCTGCAGGGAACACTTTTGGTAGTTACTCAAGAAATCCATTACCATAAAAACTTGCTTGGTAAGGAGCACCTGAGAGCTGCTGATAGTATAAAACATTGTGAGGAATGACTTTCTCTGAAGTCATGTAGTTTTTGGGAGAGAGTTAATTTCTCACTGAAATACTTGAATCTGAGAAAGGCAGGCATGAAGCCTATCTCAGGCATTTGAAAGCACACAAGGGTGTGTTTTTTTCTTTCGTTAGTTTCTTGCAACTTCGATGACCAATCGAGCCCAAATTTTCACAGATTTATTATTTTATGCATGTGTTGGGATACACCAAGTGAGGATACTGGTCTTTGACAATTACCAAAAGTATACCCTGCCTTTAAGCGGCTCTATGAAATTGGGTCTCTACCCTGGCTTAGGATGAATCTGATTTGTTGATACTGTTGTTTCAGACTAACCACTCTGAACATCGTCATAAATTTTATTTTCAAACCTTATCTTTTTTTCAAATGATTGTCTTTTGTAGATGCCAGAAAGCAAATTTTTACCATTAACCTCTTTTCCTGTTTTTTCTTTTTTTTTCACTAACTTGTTTCTACCGTCATTATTTTCCAGTATGTACAGCGTGTTAGGAAGCAGGCAGTCTGGTGCCTGTATTGGGTGGGCCTTGGTATTCTATCCTCGGTGGGACTAGGAACCGGACTTCATACTTTCCTGCTTTATCTGGTGAGTTGCAATCAATAAATCAAATGAAAAGTTGTTTTCAAAATACAGCCGGAAAATTCAACAAAAGGTTGCATCCAATAGAATCAAATACGGAATTGATAACTATCAAAATGTTAATTTCAATCTGAAAGCTCACTGATGATAAAGTTCACACCATTACCAATTCTCCAGATTTATGTTTTCATCTGAAATATTAAGAGAGGTTTGCGGTAACACAATTTGAAAATTTCTTTTGAGTAGTGTTGGTTCTGAAAAGAGGCGATGAGAGCATACTGATCAAAGCATTGAGTCGTTAACCGCCAGTTCTTTTCAGAACCAACCCTACGCAAAAGAGATTTTCACATGGTGTTACCGCAGACCTCTCTTCGTTGTACTTCCACCATGCAAAGTTTCAAATCCTACTTATCTGTCAAAGTCAAGAACAAATTATTAGAAGATGGATACCTCATCTTTGCTTTTTTCAACTGCATCAGTCTATAAAGTACAGGCATGATATTCTTCCAATTTCAATATGGTTTCCAATGGGTTTTTGCCCCCAGTAAGTCAGTGAGACTGTCAATTAAATTAAATAGTCTGAAAAGTTCTTTAACCCTCTTGCTGTCTGACCATTCAATACCATTCAAGTGGTTTTGAATGATAGATAAACTATGCCAGCCTGAAATATGATACCATGAGGGAATGCATGTATACAGTACACAGTTAGTTCTGTGCACAGTTGTGCCACCGTACACAACCTTGGCAGTCGAATGGTTTCAAATGGTTGGTCAACTCACTGGGAAATGTTGCCAAGAGTCACTGACAGTAGGAGGGTTAAAAAGAAAGCTACACCACACACATGGATTTGGAATTGTCTGAATAATTTGAATGCTCCGTTATTCTAATGCTGTTCACAACTGTATTTGCTCCAGGGACCTCATATAGCGTCGGTCACCCTAGCTGCCTTTGAGTGTCAATCAGTAGACTTTCCTGAACCACCATACCCTGATGAGTAAGTTAGACATACGTCAACTCAAAACCAAATTTATTCTCTTTGTAAACCCTTTCATATAACCCTCACCACCCCGACCATTCAAAATCCAACTGCATGTTTTGTTTCATTCTGTTGGACTGAGGGCTGCACTAGTAGACTGATTTTGCTTCAAATGGGATCACGCCTACCACCAATTTAACTTACCACCAATTTCTACCTGTGAGGGCAGAGATGGTTCTTGTGATTGATTTAGCTTAGTGCGCTACATATTTGGCAGCACAGGCTGTATACTCCCCAGGGAGCTGAGATGGTTTAAGGAATGAAATGGCCCAGTGATCAGGGTACTAATGTTGGAAGCGCTTTGAGACATGGTGTATAAAGCGCTATATAAAAAACCGAACATTATAATTATTGTTATCATTATTAAGATAATATTTTTGCTTTTAAAAAAACGTTAAAACGCTTGTCACAGAGCTTGACTGATGAGTTAACATGGTGTTAAAGGGAGGAAGGATCCTAGTAAATCACCCAAGGGAGTTAGGGTTAGAGCAATGACAAATCAAGCTTGTGGTTTCTTGCCTCTTACATAAATATAAATAAATCGGAATTATAAATTTAGTGTAAGGTAAGATAATATTTTGTGCTAGTCACAATTTGTCGGATACCACAAAACCGCGCCTTTTTTTACCAAAAATATTGAAACATAATTTTATAAATTGAAACAATTATTATACCTCTTTATGTTGTCTTTCCTTTGTTCATTTTATTCGTTCATTAATTTTTATTAAAAAACCAACTGGCAGCACAAAGCTGAATTATGTGGCATTACAAGGTAAAAATATTGTTAAAAGTTACACAGATAAAAGACAAAAATAGCACCACCACAGTACGGGGGTCAAAAAATACATTTAAACAAAGATGACAATAAATAGAAATAAAAATTTGATAAATCAATGAAAGGCATAAAAATGCACAGGGTGTTGTGGGAACCCTCTTGTAGGACGGATAATACTTAATTGTTTGAACATCTTTGTGAATTTTGTTTTTTGTGGCATGTGGGCTAAACCCAAGTGTTCCTCACCTTCGTAGAAAGACCCGTGTACGTGTTCCAAAGGCCTTTGCATTAGCCATGGATCCGATTTACATTGAAAAGTTATGGTTGACATTTTTGATTTCATTTCAGAATTATGTGTCCTGAGTCACACAGCACCTATCCAATGTCGATATGGAGTGTTATTAGTAAAGTCAGATTAGAAGCCTTTATGTGGGTAAGTGAAAAGGAGATCCTCTCAGCTCATTTAGAAAACGTATGTCACTCACTGTTTATCATGTATTATAAGCAAGTAATTAACGTTGCTTCCCCTTAAGGTGATCCCCTGGCTGCCGCTTCCCAGGTTGTATCGTAAACTTGGGTGTGATCCCTGGCTACCTGGCAGTTAACGGTTGTATGGCTTCTGATTGGTACCCGAACAAAGACATTAACAAAATAGGGAGACCGCCAACGTAGGGCTAGATAGCTCAGTTGGTAGAGCGCCTGCACGTTAATCCGAAGGTTGCTGGTTCAAATCCCGCTCTAGTCAATTTTTCTTTGTTCAACCCCAAATGGTACATTGTAAGCATAACAATTTGCAAGATTTGAATATTTCTTCCATAAACTTACAAATGCTTTTTACCTTGAAACCTCTGAGGGACTTGAGAGTGTGCGGTGCTTAATTACACATCGGTGTAAAGTAAACATTGTAAACCCCAAAATAGTATTCTTCGACATCTGTTAAATCATTTTGTCCTTGTAAAATGTTTTGTTATGCGTAGTTGTCTTAAAGGCACAGTACACGTTTGGTAATGGCTCTGAAAATTAATGGCAATAAAAACCTACTTGGTAAGAAGTACAGCAGCCTTGGGTAGTGTAATAAATTTGGAGAAACTTTTAACTTCGAAGTACTACGGTTTTGAAAATACATCACTTTTTATTTCCCAAAATTTTAATCTGAGAAGCGTTTCTGTCAGAAACGCTTCTCAGACTGTGTATTCCTATGGCTCAGACTGTGTATTCCTATGGGGAATATTCTTCCTGCGTGGAAATATTCGCTGTAGTTTTTTCGGTGATATCTTTAAAACGCAACCACCTTTTGAGGTGAAATTTTCACAGGTTAGTTTCATTTTATGTACCTACATTTATATAGGATTAACACAATTAGTAGGCTCCAATTACCAAACGTGTACTGTGCCTTTAAGTGCTCAATCTGTATACTTCATAACACTCCCCTGTATTGTAGCTCTGTAAAATTTTGTCCCAGTCCCAAACTGAAATGTATAAATATTTGCTCTTTGGTTTGGTTTGATTTTAGGGAGCTGGTACTGCCCTGGGTGAACTACCTCCATACTTCATGGCAAAAGCTGGTAATTTTACAATAGTTAGACATTCCAAACATTATAATTTACATTTGGCTGAATTTCTGTGCTAACTGTGTATGCAAAGAGTGCTTAGTAACTGCCATGCAAAATATCCTTGCTAACCTATGAAATATGCTTATGATAAGCGTGGATTTTTATTCTTCCATAAGCACCAATTTTTCATTTATGGTGAGCAGTGCCCAGTGCCCAATTTCATAGAGCTGCTTAAGCAAAAATGATTGCACAACAATTTGATGCTAAGTAGAAATATTCAGGATACCAGTGCACATGTGACATGGTAGTTTGGCTGGTAACCTTATTCTGTTAAGCATAATTTTGTTGTGCTCAGCTGCTTTTTGTGCTTAAGCAGCTCTATGAAATTGGGCCCTGCAGTTCTGAAAGTAGCAACCTCTCTCCATTAGGCTATGGTATTGATTGGTCAGTCAAAAAACATTGTATCTGGATTTTGTGATAATGCTGTATGTTATACAAGAGAGGCTCTGCCAAAAAAAGCATATCTAGATGCACATATTTTAATCTGTAACTATCTAACTATAGGATTTCCCAAAGAACACGCAAACGCTGTTAGTGCCTAACTACAAGAAAACTTGTTGATGAATAAGAAGTTAGTGTCTTTCTGTGTACTCTCATTGCTAGTGATATCAAGTGGGAACATAGCAAAATATATATCACATTAAAGGGAATGAGGTGCTCTTTCCAACAGTATACAGTTGTTGGGATATGTTTATATGCAAGGCAGTAAATAATGAATGGTTATTGTAATGAAGCAATAAGCGCTGCACGGGCTTTAGGCAGGAACAGTGTTTATAGTACTGTGATCAGTCAGATGAATACGGATAAAGCAAGATGCAATATTTTTGCTCTTTCAAACTCGTGTGTAATGCAATTTGTGGAAGTAATAATAATAATAATAATACAGCATTTGTAAGGCGCACTTTCCTGCAAACCATTCAATAGCACCGGTCTAGAAGAAGCTAAAGTGAAGTTAAAGTATTGTCAAATTGTTGGGAAAGCAAGCGTGAACAAGTGTGTTTTTCAGTTTCTGCTGGAAGAGAGTGATGCTGTGCATTTGTCTGAGGTCTTCAGGAAGTGAATTCCAAAGTCTTGGTGCTATGTTGGAGAAGGCCCTGTACAACATTACTGCACTGACACGACGATGTTATGATTGGGGGTTAGACAATTGTAAAGCTGATGGCTACAATCAACACAGATCAGTACAAGGGCTGAGTGTAGAAGATTTCAAAGTTTCATTCCTGTATTATCCATTTGTAAAGCTCTCTTTTGTTGCTCCTTCCCAGCTCGGTTGTCAGGATATGAACCTGATAATGAAGACTATGAAGAGTTTGAAGCCTTCATGGAACACATCGCTGAAGACCCTAAAGAACAGGTATAGTACATGTGAATACTTCAACATCTTGCATTGAAACCATCCTTCAAGCCAAGAAGTACACAATAATTCATTTATACCCTTAATATAGACAAATTGATGCATTTAACATGCCCAATTAATGATGCCAGACAAATGCACCAGTATTCCATAGGCCCTAGTGTTTCTTGGGCCACAGGCACTAATGTTCCCTAGGCCCTATGCTCCAGCGTTCTGTAGGACAGCGACTCCAGTGTTCCATAGGCCTTAGACACCAGTGTTCCTTAGCCCCAAGGGCAAAATTCTTAGCACTTTCAAACACTGGATTAAACTACAATGTGTTAAATGTATTGAAGTTTGTAGCGAACTTTACACTGGTCTGAAGCTTTCCGAAAGTCAAGAGAAGCGCTTTAAGAATTTATACAAAATGTTGTGTGTGCTCAAAGGACTATGTGGCACCTTCGATGTTAGCCAATAAGTATGTAGTTTAAACTTTGGGTCTGGCATAGACTTGTGGACAAGTCTGGCATAGACTTGTGGACAAGTCTGTCATAGACTTGTGGACAAGTCTGGCATAGACTTGTGGACAAGTCTGACATAGACTTGTGGACAAGTCTGTCATAGACTTGTGGACAAGTCTGGTATAGACTTGTGGACAAGTCTGGCATAGACTTGTGGACAGGTCTGGCATAGACTTGTGGACAAGTCTGTCATAGACTTATGGACAAGTCTGGCATAGACTTGTGGACAAGTCTGTCATAGACTTGTGGACAAGTCTGGCATAAACTTGTGGACAAGTTGTTCAATGTTTGTTGCGGTGATAGCGTACTTACTCTATTCGCAAATCTCGCAACACTGGCAATGTTCCTCGCGAGACTGCTGGCTCCTGCGAGACTACTGCTCTCGTGACTACTGCTCAGGAGCTAGCACCCTCGCACGGGTGGAGCTGAGTGTTACGCTATCACTGCGACAAACATTTAACCACTTGTCCACAAGTCTAGGTCTGGCAAGATGTTGGGAACCAATTGAAACATGTATTAGATTTCTTAATTATTGACTGTAATATTTTGACAGGACTTTGCTACACGTTTGAAGTTTGGAATCCAGAAGCTGGTACAACGTGTTGGATTCTTTGGCATCCTAGCTTGTGCATCTGTGAGTTGCATCTTTCTATGTCGTTCTTAATTAGTTAACATTCGCAAATGGAAGTACATCGTGTGAAAAGACTAATCTTGCCACCATAACTTATAGCTCAGTTTGGCCAGTCCCAGCGATCTTGTTTTAACGAGAGTCGACTGTACCTTGCTGTACAATGGTTTAATGAGCATGTGAAGCTACTTTGATGTTTTTGCAAAGGTACAAGCCAACAATTGTTGACAAGTATTATTCTCTGGTTCTAGATTCCTAACCCGTTATTTGACCTCGCCGGAATCACCTGTGGTCATTTTCTGGTTCCATTCTGGACGTTCTTCGGTGCCACACTCATCGGTAAAGCTGTTATCAAGATGCATATACAGGTATGATTACTGTATTTCCCAAGTTTATTTTCCTACCGATTCCAATCTGAACTATGAGTCCATCTGTTAAGCCCTTTTCACATTGCATCTCTTACCCCCGTGGAATACAGCCCCGGGGAGGCCCCGGGTTTTGTTTTTACCCTACGGTTACCCTGGCGCACTTTCACACTATCCTCGCCTGGGTCTCTATTCCACAGTGTTCCTGTTGCATGTTTCAAGAATACCCCTGGGTTTTACTGCTTACTCCTACTCCGGAGCAGGGGTGGCTATTCCCCGGGGTATGCCCACTTGCCGGGGCAGACAGGGGGCAGACAGGGGGCAGACAGGGGCAGACAGGGGGGAGGAAAGGGGGTAAAGCAATCATAGTGTGAAAAGACCGACCATTATTCCACGGGGTTGCCCACGGGGAATAGAGTAGTGTAAAAAGGGCTTCAGATGAGCAGGTTTCAAAAGACTTTCAAGGATTAACAATAGAACACTGTAACCCAGTCTTTACAGTCACGGCACCACACACCACAGTGGGGCAGCATTATACAAAACAAAATGTCTAACAAATAGTAGGGCATTGGAAATAATGTATTTCATTTGTTGGGGATTAAGATGAGAAACATTCCACCAACAATGTCAATCATTCTCCCTTGATAGTGTCTGGGGCTAACTTTTTAAAAGAAAAAGAAGTTCTCACTTTTTTTCTATTTCTGTCGGCTTCATTTAAACGTAGAGGAAAATTGAAAATGGATTTTAATGGGGTTTTTTTATGGTTAAACGGTTATTCATAAATACCTCGAAGAATTTATCCATTCTGATTGGTGGAGAGCGTGTCACGTGGGGGTGTTTAAACAGATGATAATGCACGGCTAGAAGTGTTTAAACACACCTGTGGCGCACAAGGTTACACGCAGGTGCTAATTTACACGAAACGCAATCAACACATATTCGTATTCAATCTAAAAACGTTAGTGTTATGATGCGCGCGTATGCACAACTG